>CM039678.1:503828280-505238359 GCA_022496015.1 Hordeum marinum | reverse complement strand
CTGGTGGGCTGGCCGAAGCCTCCTCTAAGGGCCCATGCGGCTGGAGTGGTTTGAGAAGGAAAAAATCCAAAGGTGGAGAGGTGGAAAGAGTTTCCAAGTGGAAAGAAGGAATCCTACTCCTAATAGGATTGGAGTAGGACTCCTCCACCTCCAATTTCGACCAAACCTTGAGGGTTTGAGGCTGCCTCCTCCCCTCCCTCACTCCATATATACTAGAGGATTTAGAGGAAAAAGCTAACCCTAATAGCCACGTGCTACCTCTCCTCTACATCGTAGTTTCTCCTCTAGATCCATTTTCAGCGGTGCTTAGGCGAAGCCCTGCTGGAATTCCTCCACCACCATCGCCGCAACGCCGTCGCGCTGCCGGAGAACTCGTCTACCTCTCTGCTCCCTCTTGCTGGATCAAGAAGGCAGAGATCGTCATCGAGCTGTACGTGTGTTGAACGCGGAGGTGCCGTCCGTTCGGCGCTAGATCGAAAGGACCGTGATCAAGATCGCGAGACGGATCGTGATGAGATCGCGGGACGGATCGTGATGAGTTCGCAGGACGGATCGTGATTGGATCGCGGGACGGATCGTGATGAGATCGCGGGATGCTCGGCGATTTGGATCGCGAAGACGTTCGACTACACCAACCGCGTTTCTTAACGCTTCCCGCTTAGCGATCTACAAGGGTATGTAGATCCACTCTCCCTCTCTTATATGCTCATCACCATGGATAGATCTTGCGTGTGCGTAGGAAATTTTTTGTTTTCTATGCAACGTTCCCGAACAATATATTCACAAAGCCAGTTCTTATTGCTAAGTTTGAGTTTTGCTCACACTTAGTTGGTATAACTCATTAGCCCTGGTGGCTTATTGGCGCCAAAAGTGTTTTCTTTGTTGTTTAGGGAGAAGGTTCTCATTCATGCTACAAGGTTGAATTTGTCTCAAGGTGAAGTTTTTGTTTTGCTATGCTCCAAATTCTAATATAAAGAGGAAGGCCAACTTCTGACGAGCGAGCGGAGCGAGGCCCGGCCGCCCCCGTCAGGGACGCCTCGGGATACGGATCAGGGCGACGGGCGATACGGATCAGGACGCCTCGGCGGCGGACGATACGGATCAGGGTTGACCTAAGACATATGCGTTATATATACCTCTTGTAAACCGCCGCACGGGATAAGTCGATCAGTTGTAAATCCCCAGCGTTTGTAACCTCTTCCGATCATAGTGAAGTTTGGCTGGCTAGCGCCCGTGGTTTTTTTCGTTTGTGTTGGATGGGTTTTCCACGTGAAAATCTTGTGTCCCTTTGCTTGATTCGTTCTTAATCATATCGATTATGTGTCGTATCTCTAACAAGGTTGAAAACCTTGCTTGGAAAGAGCTTAGTGAAAAAAATGCATTGGTTGGAGAGCTGGCCCACCCGAGAAAGCATTTTAATGGACCAGTCCAAATCGAGGTCGACAATCTATCGCTAGCTAATGCGCTGTGCCCGGGATCCATGAATAAATCCAGGCTCTTTCCTGTCATTGTGGACATCAACTCGGCACTGCGTGGATTCAGTTCTGTCGAGATTGGATGGATCGAAAGGGATCAAAACAAGGCTGCCCATAGCCTGGCAGCTAACGTCAGGAAGACTGGGGATTTTCTTCACATTGGAAGGGCTCCTGATGACATGAAACATATAGTCCTGGAGGACTGTAACAAGTCCGACTAACCCCTGTTGGGTGTTTCTCAAAAAAAAAAAAAGAATTAGCACCAGGCAGATGTCCAGGCGACCAATTCCTAACGCCAGGGCCAGGCTAAGCAAAGTGACTGGGTATGGACCAGGCTAAACAATGCATCAGGTTGAGTCCTTCTATGGACATCAACCAAACAATAACCAGGCAGTTTTCAGGGAAACCCCACGCGAGTCGCGAGACCCCAACTAAACAGCCTCTGAGAGTTGGGTAGGTTCCCATCGGGTTGTGTGGTGTGCCCCCTTTGTCACGGCCGTCCTCGCATTGCGCAAGCTACCGCCACATGCGCCCGCGTGCTGTTTTCGGCTGCAAACCTGACCTGACCAGTCAAGTCGACCATGGAAAACTACGGCGGGGAGCCGGGCAGAGCATGCTGGTTGATTGATTGACCTGGAAAACAGGGTCACTCTTATGGCCGCGGAGAGAAAAACAGCACACGATGTCAGTCAAAACCGATGGCGCTTCGGTCAGCAAGACAAAAATACTAATTACATTGGTTAAGAACATGTACAATGATTGATAAGGTAATCTTATTTAAGACTTACATGCAATATAAAGATGAACAAAATATATATCTACAATGAATCATCCCTTAACATTCTTTACCTAATAATAAAGCATGAAGTGCTTCTGTCCGTTCACCGTCATTTAAATTACCCTTAAAGTTGACAACAATTACCTACCATGTCACTTCATAAATAATGAAAATGATTTGTTTTTTCTCCAAATCCCGGTGAGTTTCACTTATTATAACGTACGATCCCTAGGACGATTTTCAAAGACCGTTGCAGCGCGTTGGCAAGGGCCGCACTACGCCAAACGGGAGACCGCTGTTCGATCCCCGGTTTGCACATGTTTCCTTCACTCTTTCTGTCTCGTCTAATATAGCAAGCGCTTGACCCAGCCCATGTGCGAGCTTCGACGTTCCCTGTTTTTTTTCATTTCGTTTTTTGCTTTTTCTTTTCTTATTTCTGTATTTGTTTTTATCCTTTAAATTAATTCAGAATTTCAATACAAGTTTTGAAAAAAAATGACAAATCATAATAAGTTTGTGCATTTAAAAAATCTTCAGGATATCAAAAAATATTTGTGAATTTAAAATTGTTCGCCTAATACAAAACAAATCACGATTACGAACAAAATGTTCATTAGATTAAAATAAGCTTGTGATTTTTAAATATGATCGTGTATTCAAAATATATTCATGATTTTGAAAAAAAAACTGGTTTTTTCTTCTTCTTTTTCTTTTCTTATTTCTGCCTTTTTTTCTTCTTTAAATTAATTCTGAATTTCCAAAATACAAATTTAAAATAACGAGTTTTTTTTAAATTGACCCATCATAATTCGTGAATTTAAAAAATGTTTAGGAAATCATAAAATGTTCGTGATTTAAAATTGTTCGCCTATTAGAAAACAATTCATGATTATGAAAAAAAATCATGAGATTATAAGAGAATTGAGATTTTTAAAACATGATTGTGTATTCAAAATATATTCGGGAATTTGAAATAAATATCAATGAAATTTTATTAAATGTTTACAAAAATCCGAATAGATTTGGAAATAACAAACAAAATGATACATCGCTTGCATAGAGTTGTTTTTAGGAGATCTGTTGGGGTCATTTTATGATTTTATTTAATCCATCACGTGTTGGGTAAAAAAAGGTTTACGTGTTATGTACAGCGTTGAGCCAAAAAAATTGATACAACTTCCTATGGGTTAGTTTTCGCAAGCTATATGAAAAATGACTAAATGTTTAATTTGCCTTCATACACGATTATGTTTTTCTGGTACTACCGTTTTTATTATCAAAAACACCGCGACGCTAGGTCAAGACGAGACACATCATTCATCGGAATGGCTTAGGCAGGGTCCATCAATGCAATTTTCTTAGCCAAAAAATATATATTTCATTGTGGCCCTAGAGGAAATAAAGTCTTGATAAGACCATCACAAATTGAATTTTTGAATTGAGATTTTTTTTCATAACAAGGACGATCCGTGTTGCAACTGAACACCTCATCAAATTAGATTGAAAACAAAAGAAACCATCAATAACCACACATGCATGCCTCGGCAAAACATCGCATGGAAAACGGAAAGTTGATCTTTATCTTAGAGAGAGAGGGAGGGAGAGAGAGAGAGCATACATGGGATACCACGTTCAAATAAAGGACATGAATCTATTAGGGTCTTAGTTATGATTATTAAGGTAGGGGTGCATATTGTATTGTTTCCTTCCGTTGCAACGCATGGGCTTTTTTGCTAGTATCTTTAATAACTAGCTATTTCCTAAAAATATGGTGAGACATATTGTGCTAAAAAATCATCTTTTGTCTTCTTTTAAATAATAGAAGGCAAGCCTTTTTCTTATGACTTCTTTCTCCTTCACCTCATCATTTATCCCACGTGGCATTCATAAGATGGAATCATTGTTCATGAGAACGATGTTTTGGCTCCCGGGAGCATATGCTCCCGGATGAACAGTAACGCAATAAAATATACTAAATGTTTCCAAAAAATTCAAAAAAAAAAGTGTAGATGTTTGTGTTAGAGTCGCAAGCATGCATGACAAATTTCATGCGAAATGGAGCGACGGTGTTTCGTCGGCAAAAAAGAAAAATTTAGGATGACATTTTGAGGTAACTTTTGATGTTGGAATTTGTTTATTTCATGCACAAGCCAAAACGCTTTACATTTGTGCCTCAAAATTTACAGGTAGCATTTGAATGTGACGAACTACACATAGAATTTTTGTCTTGATTTTCCCCATTAAATTTCTTTTTTGGGGGGGGGGGGGGGGGGGGGGCTGGGAGCATATGCTCTTGGGAGCAGAATCACATGTTTTGGCTTCCAGAAACATATGCTTCCGGATGAACAGTAACTCAAAAATATACTAAATGTTTTCGAAAAATTCTGAATTTTTTTATAGATGTTTATATTAGTGTCGCAAGCATGCATGACAAATTTGTTTCGAAAAAGTAATTCGAACTTGTTTCGAAAGGCAGGAGAGAGCCCGAACTGATGAGGTAGAGTACGTCTGCAGTGCTGTTGCCACACGCCCACACCCGTCGTACCCTTTTTGTCAGTATATACTATGCGTAGAGATTAGAGTAGACGTGCATGCACCGAGGAGTCGCTCAACTGCTCGATCCCTCTCCCCCTCGACTACGGCTTTTGGCCTCACTGGTTCTGGTTGCACTGCACTGCACACTCGCAATCGCAACAATATCCACGTACTACTTCAACTCCACGACAACAACATCCACATACCATCCTTTTCCAAGTGAGCTTTGGCAATTGGCACGCATGTCAGGTCAAATCTATGTTTTCTGGTAGTGCTCCCGCCGGCCAAAAGTGTAGCTAGCACTCTTAAGCTGATGGCACCGGATAATGCTTCATTGGTGTTTGACCACACGGCCGGCCGTGCGACGCTAACAACCACTTTATCAAGTCCTATCGTGGTCACGTCCAAGTCCGTTGCTTCTACGCCTGTCTTGCCGTGGGGTTCGTGGAGGATGATCGTCCTTTTGTGTTGTTTGACGAGCCGGAGACCTGGTTTCTCGTCCCGATCGACCATACGGACGCCAAGTCGGTCCATCGCCAGCATGACAAGGAAAAACAAGCTTGGATTTACCTGATCAAGTGATCGTCCTTTGTGTGGTTTGACAAGCTCAGGACCCGGTGTCTCGTCCCGACCATACGGACCCCAATTCGCCAGCATGAGAAAGAAAACCAGGCCACCCTACGGAGCAATTATTTGAACGCCGGCATGATTCGGTGCGTTGCGCTTCCAAAACTCAAAGTTCAATGCGATTTATCCGCCCTTTTTCTGTCATGGAAATTCCTTTTGGAGCTCGGCCTCCAATTTCAAAATGCATCAAAATTCATAATTTTACGTTTCTAAAAATTCTAAAAATATATATATAGATATTCGTGAAGGCGTAACACACATGTTTGTGATTTTCCAGAGCAAAATATGTTACAATGAGGGTTGTATAAAAAAATAAGGCTTTTTAACACATGATGTCATATTACTACTACAACCAATAAAACCAACGTCATGGAAAATACAGCCCATAATAGCTGTTGTCTACGTTGACTTTGCTTCATGGTATTCTCAGACGGCTGCGAGGTGAAAGAACGGGAGAGGTGTGATAGCGGTAGGGTTTAGGTTGTCACTCGCCCTCACCAGAAGAGGAAAAAAAATGACCCAATTAGACTTCTCATATCATCTCTATACGTCTGATCTATACGTGAACCTTCATATTGAAAACAAATGTAGAAAGAATATGAGTGCCTGCGGACGCGCCGGGTCAGTCCATCACGTAGGATGCAACATACCCCGGATCATCCTTCTTTTTTTTTATCGATTCATTTTTTTTCTCCTTATTCACTTCAATCAATCACATGCAAATTACAGAACATACGAGGAACAAAATGAAAAATGTGGTTGCATGGACGAAGAAATGAAGGTTTAAAACGGACACGTCCATGTGTTTAAGGGGTCATATTTGCTAATCATGGTTGTATATGCTCTAAAACGAGATTACCTTACCAATAACCACGATACACTTAATTAAACGCCGAAAATTTCTATATCTCTCCATGTAGACAAGTCTACGTTTTCTTCTTCGTAAACAAAGAAAGTCTACGTTTTTCAGTCTAACGAGACCGAAAATTCGTCAGGCTCGGTGTTTGTTTGGCAGGCAGGGAGAAGAGCCGTATCATGGACGGACGGTAGAGCCGTCGCGTAGCCGCGGGCACCATCGCGATGCATGCCTCGGCGCCACCCACGACGAGCTCACGTGGCCAGTGGCTGACGGTGGGTTTAATCTCGCCGCCGTCCCCCCTCGCGCAGGCGTAGCCACCACCAGCACATGCGCCCGCGTGCGGTTTTGCGTTTGAAATTGACAGGCACTTAGGGAAACTGCGGTAGTGAGCCGAGACGAGCATGTTGGTTGGATCTCGGCAGGATGCATAGAGGCCACTCGCTCGCTCCTGTGATCGCGGAGGAAAACAGCACTCCATCCCAGTCAACGGACGGTGCATCTGTCAGCAAGGCAAAATGCATCTGCTGGTTAAACATTATAAAAGACTAGTGGTTAAACGAAAAAGCTACTGTTAAAATTTTACTTTAGTATTTTGTTTTTGAAAGGGAGGCGGTGCTACTGTTGATGAGGCGGAGTGTGCACTGATGATGCCACCAGCGATAGCTCTTTTGCCAGCATGTGTAAACATGCATAAACCTGCACGATAGGTACTAGCGACCGCAAAGCTCCGGCCACCATGCCCGATAGGGCGATAGGTACTAGCGCAACTCAGGTGAGGTGAGCTTTGCCAAGCGTGTCAAGCCAAAATCCTGTGTTTTCCAGACTTCTAGTAGTGGCGAGTGACTTGAAACCTGACCGAGCCCTTGCCTTATTCGCCGCCCAAAAGTGTAGTAGCTACCACTCTTATGCTGATGGCCCCGTCGGATACTTTGTTAGTGTTTTGACCACACGGCCGGCCGGCGGGCCGTGCGACGCTAACAACCACTTCATCATCGAGTCCGATCGTGGGTAGAGCACGTCAACTCCGTTGCTTTCGTCCTGCCGTGGGGTTCGTGGAGGATGATCGTCCTTTCGTGTCGTTTGACGAGCCGGAGACATGGTTTCTCGTCCCGATCGGTGTGCTGCGCTTAAAATTTAAGTGTAATTAAAAGTACTTGCGGTTGCCAACTGACAATAACCCCAGTGGTGACAAAATATACTTCTGATGTTCACAACTCGTCAGATCGATCCATTACCGTTGATGAGTATTTGATCGCACGGCTAGAGATCCCTCAAAATCTCCTTCCAGAATATGTTTTACACGCACCATAATGCCACCACTTCCCTAATCTCGCTTCTCTCAGGAAAAAGAACTCCCCTAATCTCGTTCTCCTCCCCGTCAGTCCCGCACGCTCGCCGTATCTTTTCTACACCGGCCGCCGGCCAACCATGGCTTTCGTTCTGCTACCTGTCGTTGTAGCTGCTGCCAACCCCCCGTTCCGGTCCACCGTTTCGTGCGCCCGGGGGACCGGTCTGCCCAGCGCACTGTATGTCTGCTCTACTCTGGGACGCATCATCCATCTTCATGGAAGCAGCCGAGACGCAATGCCCCTCCCCCTTTCCAGCCAGCCACGATGTTGTCGCCTCTGTGGCCACGGTGCCCACGGCGGGGGCCATGGGAAGTCCGGCCATTTTCTTCAGCTAAAGCAGTCCTCTCGGACAACTGCACGATCTGTGCATCGCAACAACTAGCTAGGTGACCATGCATATATATTCTCATCTATTTCACAATTCAAACCTCTGTAGTGAAATTATGTGATCCAATTATTTCCTAACCTGTCTTGTTTAGTGTGTGAAGATTAGATCCAATTATTTCCTAATCTACGTGTAATAAATCACTATATTATCCATGGATTTTGGTTAAATTTTCATGGTTCTAACAGATGTGTAATTGATCAATATATATATATATATATATATATATATATATATATATATATATATATATATATATATATATATCACATACACATTTTAGTTAATGTCTTAAGCACATCCGAAATAGTAACAACAATTTGCATCTCAATCTGATGTTAGTTTTTGTACAATTTCAAAATTTCATGTCCGATCTATTCACGATAGCTCTATTCCCAAAGTCTAAATTTTTGTTTCGATGAAATCATTGTTCTAGATAACAAAATTGTGCACCCGCATACTGTCAACAAGCAAGCGTTGATTATTCTGATTCTTCAACAATATGTGCTCCTCTATGCTGAAATTATATGAGGCTGCGTGGATATGATGCTTCCAAATTTCCATGCTTCAGATGTCATATACTTGTGCTTCTTCGTGGTATACAATTTGCTTCATACACCCCATAGCTGTGCTCCTTCAGTGTGTAAAATTAGTTTCATATACTTCATACATGTGATTCTACAGTGTGCTTCATAAGCTGCATAGTTGTGCTCCTTCAGTGTATAAAATTTGCTTCATATACTTTACACATGTGATTCTACACTATTCAGTTTGCTTCATTCCATGCTTCATACTTTATTTCAGTCGTCTTGTATTCAGGTCGGGATTGGATCGGAAGAACAAGCTTTCCAGACTGTGGGCAGCATGAGATCAAGTATATCAGTGCCTAGTATTCTCCTCATCAGCTAGGAAACAAACTAGCAAGATGCACACTTTGTGGGTGCATGTCTGGAGCTCTCGCAACTCCTCACTGCTTCCCTCGTGCGGCACGCAGGCACGTACATCCGCTGATTTGGAGGTCGTCAAGGCTAGGACGAACAAAGTGGATGTAACAAAGCAAGGGAGGGATAGAAAAGGGACCACAAGGACGGTGCAAAAAGCAGGCGGAAGGCACACATGCTTCCTTACATGCATATATACCTAGCTTGTTTCATCCGTATTGTATTGTACATGTAGTTTCGGTAGGAATCAATAACGTAATTTCAGGCTGGAGTTTTGGTAGGAAGCAAACTCAAATCACAGACCTTGTTATGTGGAAGTAAAGATATCATTCAGGCTCACGTTGTAAGCACCCATTCAAACCTGCTAGTTAATGACTCTAATCCAACGGCTCTAGCCTGGTCTGACCGGACGTTAGGAATCAGTAGTCTGATCCCTAGTGGTTCCATATACATATATATATATATATATATATATATATATATATATATATATATATATATATATATATATTGTTCTGTGTAAATGTGTGTCAAGTGTCGTACGTATGTTGTCACGAATTGCAGGCAGCTCTACTCCTACCCAACCAGTCTTGTTGGAGAAGCTCAACAAGAAACGTGCGTACGTAAGTACGTAGCGGATTTCTGGTGAAGGAAAATACTACTACGTAGCACTAATAGAAAACAGCTTATTTGTTTCGGTTCGTAAGGCCTATTTGTTTCGGTTCTGGAACCGGGACTAATGTGTCGGGACTAAAGCCCACGACCTTTAGTCCCGGTTCGCTTATGAACCGAGACAAATGGGGCTATACGTGGCCGCTCCACCGAGCCTAGGCAGGAAGGCCTTTGGTCCCAAAGAGCGTCCACGCGTCAGCAGCTGAGGAACTGTTTTTTTTTAAAGAGGGGGGATTTTGAGGATTTTGAAGGGTTAATTTAGGGGTTTCATATATTTTGTTAGATAGCTAATAGAGAGAAGTGATCTCTCTTATCTCCGTGCTTGGTCACGACGCTACGTACTATACTTATAGATAGAACATATAACAAAATTTAAGCATCATTTTCGTCAATGAGACATCATATAACAAGTTGGTCACTAGTCATAATCACAACTCCTCCTCCTCCTCATCATCATCATCATCAACTCTAACACATTGTAGCACATAATAACACATTATACCTAGGACCTACATACTCCTATCTCGTATGACCTACTCTACCCTCTCTTAGGTACAATATCATAAAACAAGATAGGCCCTAACTCTCCATTATCGAGAACGGAGATCATCCTGTCTTCCATTCTTCGCCTACGCACAACGTTGCTTCCAAGTAGCTCTCTACGATTGAGCATACATTTTTCCAATCTTTGATTGTCATGACTCCATCGGTTTTAGAAATCCGGTATGGACAGGAGTGATGCGTAGGCTGATCTGGCCGTGGTGGCCCTAAGCTCGTAACAACAACGCAACCTCTCGGGAACATCAGATGAGGCACACAATCCTCCGGGATCTTCTGTTGAAAACATAGTAATAACTTTATAGTTAGCAATGTAGTTTAGTTTTAAAAGAATTATGCAAAAGATGCACAGCTATCGTAATAGTAGAATTAAAATCTTACCATGCAATCTTCATGGATGTTACCGTAGTTCACCACGTGCACTAGTGACACGTATTGACCATAATGTGCAGGAGTTTGATAATAGCTATTGTAATTTCTCAAGATGACTAAAAAATGCGGTAAGATGATCTTTCTCCTTATAAGTTAATTCTGCTTTATCACTGTAGTAGTAGGTTCTGTCTACCATCTTCCGTACATTTTTTGAAGAATGAAAATAAGCTGTCAATGCAAATAAGTTGTCAACTATTTCTAAATAAACAATATAAATTACTTAATAAATATGGTTGAGAAACTCACATAATGGTAGAACTAGAGGCGTCTACACATTGACCCAGATGTCGATATTACCTTCAATTTCATCTTCCGGACAAATATCAAAGGTGATAAGCATATTAGGCTCAAATGCATAAGCCTTGCATAGTGCTTGTCAACTTTTGCATTCAAAATAGCAATATGTGTCTGCATGGTATAATTTTACCGCAAAAGTAAAACCATGCTCGGTCCTTAAGTGAACTATTTTTACCTTCATATCTTTTTTAGTATTGAAACTAATCTTATCCAAGACAGCAATTGTTGCATGTCAAGTGATACGCTAGTAGAACAGTGAAAAATAAAATTAATTATAAGTTTCAGCAAAAGAGATAGAAGTCATGCTTAATTACCAAAAAAGACTTGTCATTCTGACTTACTGTATCCACTTCGAAGGTCTCATCCAGCATGATGCTGAAGCGTCTACCATCAACTAGGAAAGTTTTTTCACACAGGTCGTGCTCGTCTTCGCAGTATTCGCACATACCGAATTCACTTTCGTCGTTAGACATTTCCTATGTTCATAGTTGAAACATTTAAAATCGATCGAAGGAAACTACGAGAAAACTGATCAACACACAGATCACTATTACTCAATATGCAACGGGTTGACTTTAGGTCTGTCGAGTCTTTCCTTCCTAAACTCTCATCTCACGTATATGGTGGGCACTCCCTCTGATATTGCGATCGTCGGTGATGGTGGCTCCTTCATTCGTCCTAGAGTGCATTACACCAAAATGTCTAGCACACTGGAACGAAGGAGAAGCGGCCCTCATATATATATACGGTGGACACTCTCCCTCACTGAAAGACACACAAGGAGCCGAAACAGACCTAAAGTCAACCCGTTTCATATATCGAGCAATGACATAGAAAAAAATCCCTATGTTTTACCGAAATGACTTGCAAATAAAAAATACATTTATAATGAACTCGAATATAATATCACTACTACATCATCCCGAATAAGCCATTTCAAGAATTATGACACGCTTTGGATCCTAATGTGTGTGTGACTTTCGGTCCGTCGATGCTTTCCTTAAGTAACTCCCATATCTCATGGTGTGTTGATGTGCTCTCTCTCACACTGATATGGTGGTGTATATATGTTGGTGGGCACTCTCTCACAGCAATAGGTTGACCGCCGGTGATGGACGCCTCACCTCTTCTCTTCTTGTGCAATATATCGACGAGTATATCGCAAAGAAGAGAAAAAAGAGGAGGCGCCCCCCACGACAACAGTCGGGATTCCTCCATCAAAAACACACATGAAAGTCACACAAGGAGCAACGACAGACCGAAAGTCACACACGCATTATACTGATAAAATATCACAAATACATTAATATTTATAATGACCTTAAATATAATATCACTAATACATCATTCCGAATAATCCAGTTAATGCATCATCAAATATTAACTAATACATCTCGAATATTATCATATAAGATCACTAATACAGATCGAATATCCTAGAATCCAAAATGGAGGACGGTGAACTCGGTTCACTAGCGGTCTCTGGGTCGTCGGCGGTGGACACCCAAAGATAAGGAACCATCACGGGATCATAACTCAAGTGAGACCCCTGAAGGATCTGCCAGGTATTGTCGAACCGGGCGTCCAACGCCGCCATATAGCGACGGACGTGCTCGTCCTCCTCCCTGACACGGCGACGTACCACCTCCGCGGGTGCCCGCTCCCTCCGCATCGAAAGTGGCCCGCGTGACCGCCACCACAGAAGGTCCGAGTCGACGACGATACCTGCATTCTTCACCAACCTCCGAGCCCGGGAAGGTAGCAACTCCCAGCCAGCCCGGCGGAGCCCAGTCCCGGACATGGCGCCTACCAAGCAGGCTCTCGCGGACTACTCGACGACGAGGATGCGGGCCGGGCATCGTCGACAAATTCCTATGAGAACGTTTTCTTATCATTTAATCACTAATTTTTCATAAAACCCAAAAATTTTCATCATTAACATACTAATCTAACATAAACATTCATTATAAACCTACTAATCTAACACAAACATTCGTCATAAACATACTAATTTAACATAAACATTCATCATAAAAAAATTCTGTAATCTTACATACACATACTAATCTAACATAAACATTCATCATATAAAAAAATCAACATATATTTTAAAAAGAAATTGCACAGAGCTGGGGCGGGGCAGCTCACAGCGGGGGCGGCGACGGGGCAGTGACGGGGGCGGGGCGGCGACGGGGGCGGCGAGGGAGGCGACGGGGGAGGGGCGGCGACGGGAGCGGGGCGGCGACGGGGGCAGCGGGGAGGGGCAGCGACGGGTGCGGCGGGGGCGGCGACGAGGCCGGGACGGCGACGGGGGCGACAGGGGAGGCGACGGAGACGGGGCGGCGATGAGGAGGGGGATGACGACGGCGAGGGCGGCGATGGGGAGGCAATGGGGGCGGAGACGGCGCGCTCGGGGCGGCAAGCGACGACGGGGACGAGGACGGCGGGCACGACGAAGTGGCAATGAAAACTACGAAATTTCCTAAGTGCTTCTTATATAGAAGAAGCATTGGTCCCGGTTGGTGGCACCAACCGGGACCAATGCCCACCTTTAGTCCCGGTTGGTGCCACCAACCGGGACCAAAGCCCTGTTTTCAGCAGCCCAAAGGGCAGGAAACAGGGACCTTTGGTCCCGGTTGGTGGCACCAACCGGGACCAATGCCCACCTTTAGTCCCGGTTGGTGCCACCAACCGGGACGAAAGGGGGGCATTGGTCTTGGTTGGTGCCACCAACCGGGACCACTGATCCCTTTTCGTCGGTCGGAGGGGAAGCAACAGATGTTTAGTCCCACCTCACTAGTCGAGGGAGACAGCACCTGTTTATAAGCTCCGATGCACTTGACCTATCAAGCTCCTCTCATAGTTAAAATAGATGCCCTTATACACAAAATTTGACCTAAATTCAAAATGCTAGTTAGGTGCCTAACTAGTACTTTGAATTTAGGTTGAATTTCGGTGTAAGCGCATCTATTTTCACTTTTGCTATTTTTTATGTTATTTCTTTGCTATTTTTCCTGCTATTTAATATTACTTTTTTTAACATTATATTCAATTTGGTAATTTTTAGGTTTTACATAATTTTAGTTTCAAAAATACTAGAGGTTTATAATTTTAGTTATTGATTTTTTTGAGCTAAATGACTCTGAAATTGAAAAGCACTACAAATGAACTCTGAAAAGGTTGAAAGTTGGCACGGTATCATCATTTCATCCACATAGCATGTGCTAAAAAGTTAAGAGGGTTATGACAAAAGCTGGATGCACTACGTGTACAAAACGGACAATCTCTTTCGAAATATCAGGGTTTCGGACGGAAACTCATCGGTTACAAAAAGCATTTTATTTTTTAATTTATTTGAACTCCAACCTTTTTGTGTTCAAAATGCACCATTCAAAGCCACATCATCAATTTTCAATCCTTCCCGACATCATTTGTTATTTTTTATGTAGTTATTGATTTTTTGAGATAAATGACACTGAAATTGAAAAGCACTACAAATGAACTCTGAAATGTTTGAAAGTTGGCATGGTATCATCATTTCACCCACATAGCATGTGCTAAAAAATTGAGAGGGTTACGGCAAAAGCTAGATACACTTCGTGTACAAAACGGATAGTCTCTTTCGAAGTATCAGGGTTTCGGATGGAAACCCATGTGTTACAAAAGGCATTTCATTTTCTTGAACTTATTTGAACTCCAGGATTTTTGTGTGTTCAAAATGCACCATTCAAAGCCACATCGTGAATTTTCAACTCTTTCTGACTTCATTTGTTATTTTTGATGCAGTTATTGATTTTTTGAGCTAAATGACCCTGAAATTGAAAAGCACTACAAATGAACTCTGAAAAGGTTGAAAGTTGGCATGGTATCATCATTTCACCCACATAGCATATGGTAAAACGTTGAGAAGGTTACGGCAAAATATGGATGCACTTCGTGTACAAAATGGACAGTCTCTTTCAAAATATCAAGGTTTCGGATGGAAACTCATCGGTTACAAAAGGAATTTCATTTTCTTGAACTTATTTGAACTCCAGGCTTTTTGTGTGTTCAAAATGCACCATTCAAAGCCACATCATCAATTTTCAACCCTTTCTGACTTCATTTGGTATTTTCATGCAATTATTGATTTTTTGAGCTAAATGATCCTGAAATTGAAAAGCACTACAAATGAACTCTGAAAAGGTTGAAAGTTGGCATGGTATCATCATTTCACCCACATAGCATGTGCTAAAAAGTTGAGAGGATTACTGCAAAAGCTGGATGCACTTCGTGTACAAAACGAACAGTCTCTTTCGAAGTATTAGGGTTTCGGACGGAAACTCATGTGTTTCAAAAGGTGTAAGAGCACATTTCTCCATGTGTGGTTTTGGTAATTGATGACACCCCTATGGACTAATGGTTGCCTTGAGTTATATTCGAAGGATTTGTCCATGAGCACTTCTTGAAGTCAATCTATTGGGTTTCAAGGAGTTTATATGATGACCAAGGTGGTATTCAAGGTTTATCCAAAGATTGGTCATGTGAGAGTTGAGCTTATTGCAAGCATGTCTTGAAGAAGGAGATTGTGTGAGCATTCATCATCTAGCTCAAGTGGACTATGCGCAAGGCTAAGGTTCGACCTTGATAGGGTTTTCTATTTTACCGGTGTCATAGTGGTAGTTTGGAGACTGGGTTATATGGTAGGTAACCGTGCTATCAAGGGGGCTCTCAAGTGAGTAGCTTGATTGTATCGTTCGTTGAGAGCTCAAACCATTGCATTCTTGGCATCATCATCTTTCTTCGTTCTTGGTTGGTTTTTCTCTTTGAGGTTTCTTGAGCTTATGGTCAACTTCATGACTAGCTCAAGTTCATCGAAAACGAAGTCCATATGTATATTCTATGATGTTTTCGATGTTGGAGTTATTGTCGATTCTTCATTGAAAGAGGTTTCTCATCTCTTTACCTTTGGTATTTTTATACTGCCTCTTCTTAACAAAACCTCATTCGCAGATGGCTCTCAAGTGAGTAGCTTGATCGTATCGTTCGTTAATCGCTCTTGTCAACCTGGATCCAACAAGCTTGAGTTTTCTCAATTTGGAGCTCATTTGCAGAAGTTGTGACGGTTCTGATTTTGTCTGTATTCTTCCGTTTTTCTAGCCGAGTAGTTGTAGGTGTTGCAGTTCAGTGGATTGCGGTAGTACCGCTCCTCGGAGCGGTAGTACCGCAAGTGGCACGGAAGTAATTTTTTACTTCCGCCCCTCGGGCAGTAGTACCGCAAATGACTTCCGGTACTACTGTGCGGACTTTTTCGCAGAGTTTCCGGTCCCGTGTTGTGCACCTCGTCCACATCTAGAAGTGGCCAGTCCTGCGCCACGGCTCTCCATAATTCCTTCGTGCGTGGGCATCTGCACATCGCATGAAAACCATCCTCGCGTTCCACACCACAGAGGAGGCAAATATCATTAGTTTCTAAACTGCGGGAAAATTTGTTTGCCCAAGTAGCTACATAATTTGTCACCAGTCTCCAGGCAAAAACTCGTACCTTAGGGGGAGCAGGGCACCCCATATGATCTTCCAGATCGCGCGACGACCATCTGGTGCCCTGCTCGATGCGCTTGCCGTAGGACGCTCGCACTCGTCCATGGCAAAGCGATATGCGGACCGAACTAAGAAGATGCTAGACGTATTTCAGGATTCATTTTAGAATTTTTGTTGATACGCTTTTTTTGTCGACGACGAGTCGTCTATAGTGATTTCGTAAATCTTAAGATGATATGTCAGGTCAGTCTCTCGAAGATGCTCATAAAAATAGACTGTGCGTGTATGCGTTCATAAAGATAAGTGTATGAACGTATCTATGAACACTTACGTATGTATTGTGTTCGAATAATAAAGTTATTCAGAAAGGGGATGGATTTGATGTAGTGTTTGATTTAATGCGATTTACTCGCCGTTTTCTCAGTCATGCAGATGCAGTTTCGGGCTGGTAACTATGCATGTCACTGGCAATAGCTACACTAGCATAAATGTGTGTGATGCATAATTTTAAAGTGTGTACAAAATTTAAACACTTATTTTAGGATAGAATGAATATATATGTTTGTTTTTTGAATAGAAGATATTCTGCTTGCACTAGTAGTATGGTACCCAATTAGTCATGTAATCTTGTTGGAGAAGCCTAAGAGTAAATACAATAGAGCCGAGTCAGCAGGCTATAAGAAATAAACTACTTCCTTCGTCCCATAATGTAAGACGTTTTTTTGCGGAGGGGAGAAGATCTTTCATTACTTAAGGTGGTGCATCATTCTTACAAAGATTAACAACTTCATCAATACCACCTCCTAACCACACCGCAGTGCGAGGAGTGCACCGTCCATAGGTAGCAAGATAGTCACTAACTTTATGCTGAGAACGACTAATCTTAGTGACGAAGATCTCCCTATCATCCTTCATAATCTCCTGAATCTCTCTGACTAGCACCATATGCCTTGAACGATCAGGTAATGTAGCTTGTAGCATCGTCACCGCGTCGGTGCTATCCAGTTCCACCTGTATGGGGCAGTTGGTGCGGTGTAGGGCAATAGATAGGCCCTCCTTGCATGCCTCCAACTCGGCTTCAAGAGCGTCATCACATGCGAATAACTGCCTACAAGCCGAGTATATGATCTGACCTTGTGCGTCCCGCAGTACCATGCCACAGCCGGTTGTGTTGTTGCTTGCCACATAACCGCCGTCAGTATTGAGCTTGGCCCAGCCAAGAACCAGCTTGCTCCGCTTGAGCTCCATGCATGCGTTCCCGGCCAGCCGCTGATCAAAATTAGGAGCTGGCCGTACATGGTCAGGGTACAACACCATTTTCCCTTTAGCTTGGTCATGGTTTGGAAATTGCTGTAAGCACAACAATGAATTTATGTCACTCTGAAGAAAGCGACGGGAAACTTCAGTAGGCGGCGACAGTTTATCATGAGTAATTTCGTTTCGGACGTGCCATGTACGCCACAAGACCATCAACACAACCATACGACTGAGCTCCGGTAACTGATCCAGCACCCCAAGGAGCCATTCTGGCCCGTGTTGCGCACCTCGTCCACGTCCGGAAGTGGCCAGTCCTGCGCCACGGCTCTCCATAATTCCTTCGTGTGTGGGCATCTGCACATCGCATGGAAACCATCCTCACGTTCCACACCACAGAGGGGGCAAATATCATTAGTTTCTAAACTGCAGGAAAATTTGTTTGCCCAAGTAGCCACATAATTTGTCACCAGTCTCCAAGCAAAACCTCGTACCTTAGGGGGAGCAGGGCACCCCCATATGGTCTTCCAGATGGCGCGATGACCATCTGGTGCCCTGCTCGATGCGCTTGCCGTAGGACGCTCGCGCTCGTCCATGGCAAAGCGATATGCAGACCGAAATGAGAAGATGTTAGACTTCTCCGGTGCCCATGCGAGCACCTCGTCGAGGACACGTGGTGACGTTTTGATGTGGACAATTATGTCGATGTCGACTGGCAGGAAGTACTGTCGAAGAAGATCCAGCCGCCAGCCACCATTTTCGTCAAGGAGGTCGGCAACCCGTCGAAGCCTGCAAGTCCCCTGAGGCGAGATGAGCATGCCCGACGGCTCCCGAGGCAGCCACCGGTCACGCCAAATACGGATTTGTGTCCCGCTCCCCACACGCCAGATGAGGCCTTTTTACAGAAGCTCCAGGCCATATTGAATAGATTGCCAAGTTACGGATGCATTGCCCGAAAAAACCGTATCCTCAAGCCGTCCCTCTGGATAATATCGGGCTTTAAGAACCTGCACGCAAAGACTGTCAGGTTTTGTTACAAGCCTCCATGCCTGCCTCGCCAGCAGTGCTTGATTGAACACCCTGAAATCTCGAAAGCCCAATCCACCACACGACTTATGTTTCTGAATTTTCGGCCAGGCCATCCAGTGGGTTTTCCGCTTCCCCTTCGACGAGCCCCACCAAAAATTACGTACCGTCCTGTTAAGGTCATCGCAAACCGACATAGGGAGTTTAAAAATGCCCATCATATAATGGGGAATAGCCTGAGCGACCGCCTTAATCATTGTTTCCTTGCCTACCAGAGATAGAGTGTCACCCCACGCAATAATTCTCTTTGTCAAACGGGCTAGCAAATTCTAACATTTTTCTTTGGACACTCGCCCATCCAGAGTAGGCAGCCACAAGTATTTCTCTTCAAAGGTAGATAACTGAACTTGCAATGTACCACAAACGCTTTCCTGGACATTCTCCAAGCATGAAGCATCAAACATAATACTGCACTTAGCCGGGTTAATAAGCTGCCCGGTAGCGCCCTCATATTGTTGGGGAACGTCGCATGGGAAACAAAAAATTTCCTACGGACACGCAAACCTATCCATGGTGATGAGCATCTACGAGAGGGAGAGTGGATCTACGTACCGTTGTAGACCGCTAAGCGGGAAGCGTTAAGAAACGCGGTTGGTGTAGTCAAACTTCTTCGCGATCCAAATCGCCGAGCGTCCCGCGATCCAATCACGAACCGTCCCGCGAACACATCATGATCCGTCCCGCGAACTCATCATGATTCGTCTCACGATCTTGATCAGGATCTGTACCGCGAACTCATCACGATCCGTTCCGTGATCACATCACGAACCGTCTCGCGATCTCGATCACGGTCCTTCCGATCTAGCGCCGAACGGACGGCACCTCCGCGTTCAGCACACGTGCAGCTTGATGACGATCTCCACCGTCTCGATCCAGCGAGAGGAGGTGGAGAGGAGAGAGAGTTCACTGGCAGCATGACGGCGCTCCGGTGATGGTGGTGGAGCAATTCCGGCAGGGCTTCGCCTAAGCGCTGCAGAAAACCGATCTAGAGGAGAAACTATGCACCGGTGTAACGGGTAGCACGTGGCCGGAAATTCTGTCCAAAAACCACCCAATCCACTAGTATATATAGGAGGAGAGGAGAGGAGAGGCAGCCAAGTCCTTTGGGTCGGCCGAAATAGGAGGTGGGAAGCAATCCTACTTCACCTCCAATCCTAGTTGGAGTAGGATTGCCTCCTATTGGCTGATTTTCCACTTTTTGCTTTAGGACTTTCTCTCCTGTGCCATGGGCCTTTGTGGCTGTTTTATCAGCCCACTAAGGGCTGGTTATTATTCTCCCACAGCCCTTGGACCTCTTGGGGTCGAAATACCCCTCCCGGAGGCCTCCCGGTACACTACTGGCACTCCCGGTACACTACCGGAACTCCCGGTACACTACCGATGAGCCCGAAACTTTTCCGGAAACCAAACTGGGACTTCCTATATATGAATCTTTACCTCCGGACCATTCCGGAGCTCCTCGTGACGTCCGGGATCTCATCTAGGACTCTGAACAAACTTTGGTCACGACCATACATAACTCTACACTACCGAAACGTCACCGAACCTTAAGTGTGCAGACCCTGCGGGTTCGAGAACTATGTAGACATGACCGAGACACCTCTACGGTCAATAACCAATGGCGGGACCTGGACGTCCACATTGGTTCCTACATATTCTACGAAGATCTTTATCGGTCGAACCTCTATGTCAAGGATTCAGTTAATCCCGTATAACGTTCCCTTTGTTCTTCGGTATGTTACTTGCCCGAGATTCGATCGTCGGTATCTCCATACCTAGTTCAACCTCGTTACCGGCAAGTCTCTTTACTCGTTCCGTAATACAAGATCCTACAACTAACAATTAGTCACATTGGTTGCAAGGCTTATTGTGATGTTGCATTACCGAGTGGGCCCCGAGATACCTCTCCGTCACACGGAGTAACAAATCCCAGTCTCGATCCATGCCAACTCAACAGACACCATCGGAGATACCTGTAGAGCACCTTTATAGTCACCAGTTATGTTGCGACGTTTGATACACACAAGGCACTCCTCCGATATCTGTGAGTTGCATGATCTCATGGTCATAGGAACACATACTTGACATGCGGAAAACAGTAGCAATAAATTGACACGATCATATGCTACGTTTGCAGTTTGGGTCTTCTCCATCACATCATTCTCCTAATGATATGACTCCGTTATCAAATGACATCTCATGTCCATGGCTAGGAAACCTTAACCATCTTTTGATCAACGAGCTAGTCTATTAGAGGCATACTAGGGACATGGTTTTGTCTATGTATCCACACATGCATCTAAGTCTCCGATCAATACAATTATAGCATGGATAATAAACGATTATCATGAACAAGGAAATATGATAATAACTAATTTATTATTGCCTCTAGGGCATATTTCCAACAGTCTCCCACTTGCACTAGAGTCGATAATCTAGTTCACATCACCATGTGATTCGCATTGTTATGAATCTAACACCCAACGAGTTCTGGGGCTCGATCATGCTTT
This sequence comes from Hordeum marinum, assembly GCA_022496015.1. Classification (NCBI taxonomy): domain Eukaryota; kingdom Viridiplantae; phylum Streptophyta; class Magnoliopsida; order Poales; family Poaceae; genus Hordeum; species Hordeum marinum. Next base: position 505,217,081 of record CM039678.1, on the reverse strand, counting down.
GCATGTGAGAGAGGTCTTATAGTGAACGGGTCTGTAACATTCAGATACGTGTGCACTTTGCAAATACCTATGTCAAACTGTAAACACTGCTACCACACTCCGCTTGGTACTATTCCAAATGGCTGCTCCACTATACGTATCCAGATTGCTACTACGAGTCATCCGGATTAGTGTTAAAGCTTGTATCGACGTAACTCCTTACGACGAACTCTTTATCACCTCCATAATCGAGAAACATCTCCTCAGTCTCTTAGTTACTGCGGATAATCTTGACCGCTGTCCAGTGGTCCACTCCTGGTTCACTCTTGTACCCCCTGGCAGACTCATGGCAAGGCACACACAGGTGCGGGACATGATCGTCATGCTGGTGTACGGCGCCGAGAAATTCTCTGACGCCTTGTTCTGCAAAGCAAATTCAATTAGTCGGTCGATCAACTATACTGACAATGAGTTGAATGTGTCGCTCGATGTTGACGCGTACCTGCATGACGAGCCAGGCGGCCCACGCGACGGCGCTGAGGATAACAAGGGCGTCTCCGAGGCCAGTACTGGCCTGTGGCGCCGCCGCCGCGACAATGGCGGCGTGCTCCACGTAGCGCCAATTGACAGGGGAGGCCGGGACTTTGAGGAGCGGGCCCTTGTACAAGGGCATGATCATGGAGCCGCCGACGCAAACAAACGTGCCGACCACCTTGGCCTTACCGGCGAGTGTCCCTAGCCGCACCGCCTCCATCCTTAGTGTGGCGGCTATGGCGAAGGTGAGGGCCGGGACAATGTTGCCGATCGCGCAGGCCACGGTCGGACCGGTGGACTGGAACCCCACGAAGAAGAGCACCTCGCTCACCGCCATGCTGCGCGTACATTCCCGCGCAAGTAACATAAGGCAGCTCATCAATAGCCTGAATCCATTATGGACTAATCCCTCAAATTCACTGCCACCAAAAAATCGAACGGGCCAGGGACGAAGTCACCGGCATCACAAGTACAAAGACGTGGCTATTTTCTTACTGGGGTAAGAGCGTCTCCAACCGTTCGGCCCCTGGCCCTGAAATAAAGCAGCCTGGGGCAGTCAGCCCAAAAATCGACTCGGGGCTTAGGTTCCCAGCCGTCGCCCCATGGTCGCCCACAAGCTGGCAATTTCGGCCTAGTATCAACATAGATTCGGCCCAAAAATGACCACAAAATGGCAAACTCGAGAAACACTTAACTAAATTTGCAAAATTCAGACGATTTCATTCATATAATACAAAAAACAGAAAAAGAAACTAGACTACGACGCTTGTCGCCGCCGCCGCCGCATTCTTCATGCCGAGGAGCTTGTACAAAGCGGTAACGTCGCCGCCCTCATATCTGTAATCATCGTCATCGCTGTCGTCGACATCCTACGTGCCGCGGCCGTCGTCTTGCTGCAGCCCTGCCCTGGGTCACCGAGACGGTGCAGGTCGGGGGTGGAGGGTCCGGGCGCCTTCCCGTTGTTGTCGTCGTCGAGGATGATGAGGCTGGCGAGCTGCTCCTCGTGGCGGCAACGATGACGAGCCTCGATCTTCTCAAAGGCGCGGCACTATCGCTCCATCTCCTCCCGGACATAGTCGTCCCGCGCCCACTTCAGGGCGGTCTCGTCAGCGACGGCCATGGCGAGATGCTCCTGTTTGGTTGTCGTCGTCGTGCCAAGCTCCGTCTTCGGTCTGACAAGTCGGAAGTGGCCGCGGGAAGGAGAGGGCTCGCACCGGCAGCACTCATTGATGGTGATGCCGCCACCACCGTTGCGTCGGAGCGGCGTCTCGCCGAACTCGGCCTTCACGGCGACTAGGGGCGTGCGCGCTGCGCCGGAGGAGTGGGAGGACAACGACGACGACGACGCGTCCATGCATCGTGGCTGCCTCGAGGAGCCCCTCCGGCGGGAGATGTACGTCGGCTCCTGCGGGTACTTGAGGCGCGGCTCGTTGCCACCCTCGATGTGCTCGAGGACAGCCTTGAGCGTGCGGCCGGGGGCGCCCTGTTGGAAATATGCCCTAGAGGCAATAAATAAAGTGTTTATTATTATATTTCCTTATTCATGATAATCGCTTATTGTCCATACTATAATTGTATTAATTGGAAACACAGTACATGTGTGGGTAAATAGACAACACTTTGTCCCTAGTATGCCTCTAGTGAACTAGCTCGTTGATCAAAGATGGTCAAGGTTTCCTAGCCATTGACATGTGATGTCATTTGATAACGGGATCACATCATTAGGAGAATTATGTGATGGACAAGACCCAAACTACAAACATAGCATATGATCGTGTCAATTTATTGCTACTATTTTCTGCATGTCAAGTATATGTTCCTATGACCATGAGATCATGCAACTCACGGATACCGGAGGAGTGCCTTGTGTGTATCAAACGTCACAACGTAACTGGGTGACTATAAAGGTGCTTTACAGGTATCTCCGAGGGTGTATGTTTAGTTGGCATGGATCAAGACTGGGATTTGTTACTCCGTGTGACGGAGAGGTATCCCAGGGCCCACTCGGTAATGCAACATCATAACAAGCCTTGCAAGCAATGTGACTAAGTGTTAGACACGGGATCTTGTATTACGGAACGAGTAAAGAGACTTGCGGGTAACGAGGTTGAACTAGGTATGGAGATACCGACGATCGAATCTCGGGCAAGTAACATACCGAAGAACAAAGGGAAGGTTATACGGGATTAACTGAATCCCTGACATAGAGGTTCGACCGATAAAGATCTTCGTAGAATATGTAGGAACCAATATGGTCATCCAGGTCCTGCTATTGGTTATTGGCCGTAGAGGTGTCTCGGTCATGTCTACATAGTTCTCAAACCCGCAGGGTCTGCATGCTTAAGGTTTGGTGACGTTTCGGTAGTATAGAGTTATGTATGGTGGTGACCAAAGGTTGTTCGGAGTCCCGGATGAGATCCCGGATGCCATGAGGAGCTCCGGAATGGTCCGGATGTAAAGATTCATATATAGAAAGTCCTATTTTGGTCGTCTGAAAAGTTTCGGGCTCATCGGTAGTGTACCGGGAGTGCCGGTAGTGTACCGGCGGACCATCGGGAGAGGTATTTCGACCCAAGAGGCTACATGGGCAGTGGGAGGGTGGAAACCAGCCCTTAGTGGGCTGGTGGAAGTCCTCTAAGAGTCCCATGCGGCTGGAGTTGAAAGACAAAGAAAAAACTCAACGTGGAAATAGATTCCAAGTAGGAAAGGAGGAGTCCTAGTCCTACTAGGATTGGAGGAGGATTCCTCCTCTCCTCCTTGTGCAAGGGCAGACTTGGTGCGCCAGACCTCCTCCTTCTTCCCTCTTATATATACTGGTGGTATTGGGTGTTTTGCACTAGATTTTATGGCCACGTGCTACCCGTTCCACCGGTGCTCCTCTAGATAAGATTTCCGCAGTGCTTAGGCAAAGCCCTACCGGAATTGCTCCACCACCATCGTCGGAGCGCCGTCACGCTGCCGGTGAACTCTTCCTCCTCTTCACTTCCTCTTGCTGGATCAAGACGGTGGAGATCGTCATCAAGCTGCATGTGTGCTGAACTCAGAGGTGTCGTCCGTTCGGCGCTAGATCGGAAGGATCGTGATCAAGTTCGTGGGACGGATCGTGATCAAGTTCGTGGGACGGATCGTGATTGGATCGCGGGTCGGATCGTGATTGGATCGCGGGACGCACGGCGATTTGGATCGCGAAGACATTCGACTACACCAACCACGTTTCTTAACGCTTCCCGCTTAGCGATCTACAAGGGTACGTAGATCCACTCTCCCTCTCGTAGATGCTCATCACCATGGATAGATCTACGTGTGCATAGGAAAATTTTTGTTTCTCATGCAACGTTCCCTAACAGTGGCATCATGAGCTAGGCCTATGTGTAGATTAGATCTCGAGTAGAACACAAAAGGTTTGTGGGCGTTGATGCTTAGATTGCTTCCTCCCTTGGTCGGATTTTGGTTCAGCGGTATTGTGAGATGAAGCGGTCCGGACCAACATTACTCGTACGCTTACGAGAGACCGGTTCCCTCAACCGCAACTTGTTGCATAGATGGCTTGCGGGTGCCAGTTTCTCTCACTTTAGTTGGATCGGATTCGACAAAGGCTGTCCTTGAGAAGGTTGAAAAGCAACTAGTGTATCATCGTTGTGGTTTTTGCGGAGATGAGAATTGTTCTTGCTAGATACCCATAGCAGCCACGTAAAACATGTAACAACAATTAGAGGACGTCTAACTTGTTTTTGCAGGGTATGTTGTGATGTGATATGGCCAATTACATGATGTGATATATGTGATGTATGAGATGATTATGTGATGTATAGATTATCACGACTTGCATGTCGATGAGTACGGCAACCGGCAGGAGCCATAGGGTTGTCTTTAATTATTGTATGACCTGCGTGTCAATCATTAGCGCTATGTAATGCTTTATCGCTAAACGGTAGCAATAGTAGTAGAAGCATAGTGGGCACGACAACCCCGATGGTGACACGTTGATGGAGATCATGGTGTCATGCCGGTGACGATGGAGATCATGCCGGTGCTTTCATGATGGAGATCAAAAGCAAAAGTTCATGGCCATATCGTGTCACTTATGATTTGCATGTGATGTTAATCCTATTATGCACCTTGTTTTGCTTAGGACGACAGTAGCATTATAAGGTGATCCCTCACTTAATTTCTAGATAAATTGTGTTCTCCCCGAGTGTGCACCGTTGCGAAAGTTCTTCGTGTCGAGACACCACGTGATGATCGGGTGTGATAGACTCTACGTTCACATACAACGGGTGCAAGCCAGTGTTGCACATGCAGAACACTCGGGTTAAACTTGACGAGCCTAGCATGTACAGACATGGCCTCGGAACACAAGAGACCGAAAGGTTGAACATGAGTCATATAGTAGATATGATCAACATGATGATGTTCACCATTGTAACCACCTCAACTCACGTGATGATCGGACTTGAGTTGGTGAATTTGGATCATGTATCACTTGGATGACCGAAGGGATGTCAATTTGAGTGGGAGTTCTTAAATAATATGATTAATTGAACTCATTATCATGAACATAGTCAGTAGTGTCTTTGCAAAATTATGTTGTAGATTACTAGCTCACGTTGTAGCTCCCTTGAATTTTTATATGTTCCTAGAGAAATAGGGTTGAAAGATGATGGTAGCAATATTGCGGACTGGGTCCGTAATCTGAGGATTGTCCTCATTGCTGCACAGAAGGCTTATGTCCTTAATGCACCGCTCGGTGCACCAACCCCTCTAACGTCGTTTGTAGATGTTGTGAACATCTGACAGGCACGTTCTGATGACTACTTGATAGTTTAGTGTGTCATGCACTACGGCTTAGAATTGAGGCTCCGAAACGTTTTGAACGTCACGGAACATATGAGATGTTCTAAGAGCTGAAATTAGGACGTTAGGCTCGTGCCCGTGTTGCGAAATATGAGATCTCCAACAAGATTCTTTGCCTGCAAGATAAAGGAGAATAGCTCAATCATTGAGCATGTGCTCAGATTGTATGGGTGCTACAATCGCTTGAATCGAGTGGGAGTTGATCTTCCGGATAAGATAGTGATATATATATAGTTCTCCAAGTCACTGTCACTAAGCTACTAGAACTTGGTGATGAACTATAAAATGCCAGGGATAGAAATAATGATCCCTGAGCTGTTTGCGATGTTTGACACCGCGAAGGTAGAAATCAAGAAGGAGCGTCAAGTGTTGATGGTTGGACAAACCACTAGTTTCGAGAAGGGCAAGAGCAAGGAGGGAAAATTCATGGATAGCAAGTCAGTTGATGCTCGAGTGAAGCAACCCAAAGTTGAATCCAAACCCGAGACTACGTGCTTCGATAATGAGGAGAGCAGTCGCTGAAGCGGAACAACCCTAGATACTTGGTAGATAAGATAGGTTGGCAACGTCGACAAAAGTATATTTGATATACGTTTTAATGATGTGTACCTTGCGAGTACTCCTATTAGCACCTGGGTATTGGATACCGGTTCGATTGCTAAACGTTAGTAACTCGAAATAAAAGCTACAAACGGAGCACTAGCTAAGGGTGAGGTGACGATGTGTGTTGGAAATGTTTCCAAGGTTGATGTGATCAACATCGCACGCTCTCTCTAACCTAAATAAATGTTATTTGGTGTTTTGCATTGAGCATGAATGTGATTAGATCGTGTTTATAGCAACACGGTTATTCATTTAAGTTAGAGAATAATGGTTATTCTATTTACATGAATAATACCTTGAATGGTCATGCACCCAGTGAGAATGGTTTGTTTGAGTCTTGATCGTAGTAATACACATGTTCATAACATTGACGCCAAAAAGATACAAAGTTAATAACGATAGTACCACATACTTGTGGCACTGCCGCTAAATGTCATATTGGTATAAAGCGCATAAAGAAACTCCATGCTGATGGATCTTTGGACTCATTCGATTTCGAATCGGTTGAGACATGTGAACCATGCCTCTTGGGCAAGATGACTAAGGACCCCGATTCCAGATGGATGGAGTGGGCAAGTGATTTATTGGAAATGATACATGTTGATGTATGCAATCCAATGAGTCTTGTAGCGTACGGTGGATATCGTTATTTTCTTACCTTCCCCAATGATTTGAGTAGATATAGTTTATATTTACTTAATGAAACACAAGTCTGAATCGTTTGAAAGGTTCAAGCAAATTCAGAGTGCAGTTTAAGATCATCGTGACAAGTAGATAAAAATGTCCGCGATATGATCGTGGAGGTGAATATCTGAGTTACGAGTTTGGCATACAACTTTAGACAATGTGAAAGTTGTTTCACAACTCAAGCCACCTGGAACACCATAGTGTGATGGTGTGTCCGAATGTCATAGTCGTACTTTATTGCATATGGTGCGTGCTATGATGTCTCTTATCGTTTTGCTACTATAATTTTGGGATCTCATCCAGGACTCTGAACAAACTTTGGTCACCACCATACATAACTCTACACTACCGAAACGTCACCGAACCTTAAGTGTGCAGACCCTGCGGGTTCGAGAACTATGTAGACATGACCGAGACACCTCTACGGTCAATAATCAATGACGGGACCTGGACGTCCACATTGGTTCCTACATATTCTACGAAGATGTTTATCGGTCGAACCTCTATGTCAAGGATTCAGTTAATCCCGTATAACGTTCCCTTTGTTCTTCGGTATGTTACTTGCCCGAGATTCGATCGTCGGTATCTCCATACCTAGTTCAACCTCGTTACCGGCAAGTCTCTTTACTCGTTCCATAATACAAGATCCCGCAACTAACAATTAGTCACATTGCTTGCAAGGCTTATTGTGATGTTGCATTACCGAGTGGGCCCCGAGATACCTCTCCGTCACACGGAGTAACAAATCCCAGTCTCGATCCATGCCAACTCAACAGACACCATCGGAGATACCTGTAGAGCACCTTTATAGTCACCCAGTTACGTTGCGACGTTTGATACACACAAGGCACTCCTCCGATATCTATGAGTTGCATGATCTCATGGTTATAGGAACACATACTTGACATGCAGAAAACAGTAGCAATAAACTGACATGATCATATGCTACGTTTGCAGTTTGGGTGTTGTCCATCACATCATTGTCCTAATGATGTGACCCCGTTATCAAATGACATCTCATGTCCATGGCTAGGAAACCTTAACCATCTTTTGATCAATGAGCTACTCTATTAGAGGCATACTAGGGACATGGTTTTGTCTATGTATCCACACATGCATCTAAGTCTCCGATCAATACAATTATAGCATGGATAATAAACGATTATCATGAACAAGGAAATATGATAATAACTAATTTATTATTGCCTCTAGGGCATATTTCCAACAGTCTCCCACTTGCACTAGAGTCGATAATCTAGTTCACATCACCATGTGATTCGCATTGTTATGAATCTAACACCCAACGAGTTCTGGGGCTCGATCATGCTTTGCATGTGAGAGAGGTCTTATAGTCAATGGGTCTGTAACATTCAGATCCGTGTGTGCTTTGCAAATACCTATGTCAAACTGTAAACACTGCTACCACACTCCGCTCGGTACTATTCCAAATGGCTGCTCCACTATACGTATCCAGATTGCTACTACGAGTCATCCGGATTAGTGTTAAAGCTTGTATCGACGTAACTCCTTACGACGAACTCTTTATCACCTCCATAATCGAGAAACATCTCCTCAGTCTCTTAGTTACTGAAGATAATCTTGACCGCTGTCTAGTGATCCACTCCTGGTTCACTCTTGTACCCCCTGACGGACTCATGGCAAGGCACACACAGGTGCGGTACACAGCATGGCATAATATAGAGCCCATGGCTAAGGCATAGGGGACGACGTTCGTCCTTTCTCTTTCTTCTGCCGTTGTCGAGCTTTGAGTCTCACTCAACTTTCACACCTTACAAATCAGGCGAGAACTCTTTCTCTGACTGATCCATTTTGAACTCTTTCAAAATCTTGTCAAGGTATGCACTCATTGAAAGTCTCATCGAGCATCTTGATCTATCTCCATAGATTTTGATGCTCAACAATTAGGTAGCTTCATCCAGGTCTTCCTTTGAAAATCACTTTCCAAATTACCGTTTTTTGCTTTCCAGAAACTCTAGATTATTTCTGATCAACAATATGTCATCCACATATACTTATCAGAAATTCTATAGTGCTCCCACTCACTTTATTGCAAGTACAAGTTTCTCGTAAACTTTGTATAAACATCAAAACTTTGATCACCTCATCAAAGCGTATATTCCAACTCCGAGATGCTTGCTTCAGTCCATGGAAGGATCACCGAAGCTTGCACACCTTTTAGCATCCTTAGCCCTGACAAAACCTTCTGGTTGTATCACATACAACCTTTCCTCAAATAAACCGTTAAGGAAACGATGTTTTGACATCCATCTGCCAGATTTCATAATTGAAAACACAGCAACTGCTAACATAATTCCAATAGACTTTAGCACCACTACGAGTGAGAAAGTCTCATCGTAGTCAACTCCTTGAACTTGTCACAAACATCTTTGCAACAAGTCGAGCTTTACAAATAGTGACATTCACCATCAGTGTCTGTCTTCATTTTAAAGATCCATTTGTACTCAATGACCTGCCATCCAACGAGCAAGTCTACCAAAGTCTACACTTGGTTTTCATACATGGATCCTATCTCGGATTTCATGGCCTCCAACCATTTGTCGGAATCCGGGCCCATCATCGCTTCTCCATAGCTCGTAGGTTCATCGTTTGTCCAACAACATGACCTCCAAGACAGGGTTGTCGTAACGCTTAGGAGCAGTACACATCCTTGTCGACCTATGAAGTTTGATAGTAACTTGATCTTGAAGCTTCATGATCATCATCATTAACTTCCTCTTCAACTAACGTAGGCTTCACAGAAACAACATCCTGCGCTGCGCTACTCTCTGGTTGAACAAAGTTTTAACAACCTCATCAAGTTCTATCTTCCTCCCACTTAATTCTTTTGAGAGAAACTTTTCCTCGAGAAAGGATCCGTTTTAGTAACAAACACTTTGCACTTGGATCTGAGATAGAAGGTTCACCCAACTGGTCTTAGGGTATTCTATGAAGATGCATTTGTCCGCCTTGGGTTCGACCTCATTAGGTGAAAACATTTTCCACACAAGTGTCGCAGCCCCAAGTATTAAGAAATGACAGCTTAGGTTTCTATCAAACCATAATTCACATGGTGTCATCTCAACGGATTTAGATGGTGCCCTATTTAAAGTGAATGTAGTTGTCTCTAATGCATAACCCCAAAATTATAGTAGTAAAACGACAAGAGACATCATAGCACGCACCATGTCCAATAGAGCATAACTATGATGTTCGGACACACCATCACACTATGGTGTTCCAGGTGGCGTTTAGTTGTGAAACAACTTTCACATTGTCTTAAGTTGTATGCCAAACTCGTGACTCAGATATTCACCTCCACGATCATATCGCAGTCATTTTTATCTTCTTGTCACGATGATCTTTAAACTTCACTCTGGATTTGCTTGAACCTTTCAAACGATTCAGACTTGTGTTTCATTAAGTAAATATACACTATATCTACTCAAATCATCAGTGAAGGTAAGAAAATAACGATATCCACTCCACGCTACAAGACTCACTAGATTGCATACATCAACATGTATCATTTCCAATGAATCACTTGCCCGCTCCATCCAACGGGGTCCTTTAGTCATCTTGCCCAAGAGGCATGGTTCGCATGTCTCAACCGATTCGAAATCGAATGAGTCCAAATATCCATCACCATGGAGTTTCTTCATGCGCTTTATACCAATATGACATTTTGCGGCAGTGCCACAAGTATGTGGTACTATCATTATTTAACTTTGTATCTTTTGACATCAATGTTATGAACATGTGTATTACTACGATCAAGATTTCAACAAACCATTCTCATTGGGTGCATGACCATTGAAGGTATTATTCATGTAAACAGAATAACTATTATTCTCTGACTTAAATGAATAACTGTATTGCAACAAACATGATCTAATCATGTTCATGCTCAACGCAAAACACCAAATAAGATTTATTTAGGTTCGTCACTAATCCTGAAGGTAGAGAGAGCGTGCGATGTTGATCACATCAACCTTGGAAACATTTCCAACACACATCATCACCTCACCCTTAGCTAGTTCTCCGTTTATTCCGTAGCTTTTATTTCGAGTTACTAACATTTAGCAACCGAACCGGTATCCAATACCCAGGTGCTACTAGGAGTACTAGCAAGGTACACATCAATAACTCGTATATCAAATATATTTCTGTCGATGTTGCCAGCCTTCTTATCTACCCAGTATCTAGGGTTGTTCCACTTCAGCGACCTCTCACCTCATAATAGAAGCACTTAGTCTCGGGTTTGAGTTCAACTTTGGGTTGCTTCACTGGAGCAGCAACTGACTTGCTATCCATGAAGTTTCCCTCCTTGCTCTTGCCCTTTTCGAAACTAGTGGTTTGATTAACCATCAACACTTGACGCTCCTTCTTCATTTCTACCTTCGTGGTGTCAAACATCGTGAACAGCCGAGGGATCAATACTTCTATCCCTGGTGTATTATAGTTCATCACTAAGTTCTAGTAGCTTTAGTGACAGTGACTTGGAGAACTATACCAATCACTATCTTATCTGGAAGATCAACTCCCACTTGATTCAAGCGATTGTAGTACCCAGACAATCTGAGTACATGCTCAATGATTGAGCTATTCTCCTTCATCTTACAGGCAAAGAATCTTGTTGGAGATCTCATATCTCGCAACACAGGCACGAGCCTGAGATCACAATCTCTGCTCCTAGAACATCTCATATGTTCCGTGACGTTCAAAACGTTTCGGAGCCTCAATTCTAAGCCGTAATGCATTGATGCACTAAACTATCAAGTAGTCATCGAAACGTGCCTGTCAGATGTTCACAACATCTATAGACGACGCTAGAGGGGGTGGCGCACCGAGCGGTGCATTAAGGACATAAGCCTTCTGTGCAGCAATGAGGACAATCCTCAGATCACGGACCCAGTCCGCAATATTGCTACCAACATCTTTCAACTCTATTTCTCTAGGAACATATAAAAATTTAAGGGAGCTACAGCGCGAGCTAGTAATCTACAACATAATTTGCAAAGACACTATTGACTATGTTCATGATAATGAGTTCAATTAATCATATTACTTAAGAACTGCCACTCAAATTGACATCCCTCGGGTCATTCGAGTGATACATGATCCAAATTCACCAACTCAAGTCCGATCATCACGTGAGTTAAGGTGGCTTCAATGGTGAACATCATTATGTTGATCATATCCACTATATGACTCATGCTCGACCTTTCGGTCTCTTGTGTTCCGAGGCCATGTCTATACATGCTAGGCTCGTCAAGTTTAACCCGAGTGTTCTGCGCGTGCAAATCTGGCTTGCACCCGTTGTATGTGAACGTAGAGTCTATCACACCCGATCATCACGTGGTGTCTCAACACGACGAACTTTTGCAATGGTGCACACTCGGGGAGAACACAGTTCATCTTGAAATTCAAGTGAGGGATCACCTTATAATGCTACCGCCGTACTAAGCAAAACAAGGTGCATAAAAGGATTAACATCTCATGCAATTCATAAGTGACATGATATGGCCATGAACTTGTGTTTAAGATCTCCATCTTCGAAACACCGGCATGATCTCCATCGTCACCGGCACAACACCATGATCTCCATCATCTTGATCTCCATCAATGTGTTGCCATTGGGGTTGTGGCGCCGGCCCTACTTCTACTTCTATTGCTACCGCTTAGCGATAAAGTAAAGCATTACATAGCGCTTAATGATTGACACGCATGTCATACAATAATTAAAGACAACCCTATGGCTCCTGCCGGTTGCCGTACTCAACGACATGCAAGTCGTGAAATTCTATACATCACATGATCATCTCATACATCATATATGTCTCATCATGTAATTGGCCATATCACATCACAACATACCCTGCAAAAACAAGTTAGACGTCCTCTAATTGTTGTTGCATGTTTTATGTGGCTGCTACGGGTATCTAGCAAGAACGATTCTCACCTACGCATAAACCACAACGGTGATACATAGATTGCTTTTCAACCTTCTCAAGGACCGCCTTTGTCGGATCCGATCCAACTAAAGTGAGAGAAATTGTCACCCGCAAGCCATCTAAGCAACAAGTTGCGTCGAGGGAACCGGTCTCTCGTAAGCGTACGAGTAAGGTTGGTCCGGGCCGCTTCATCCCACAATACCGCTGAACCAAAACACGGCCAAGGGAGGAAGCAATCTAAGCATCAACGCCCACAAACCTTTTGTGTTCTACTCGAGATCTCATCGAACCATCAACCTAGCTCATGATGCCACTGTTGGGGAACGTCGCATGGGAAACAAAAAATTTCCTACGCACACGCAAACCTATCCATGGTGATGAGCATCTACGAGAGGGAGAGTGGATCTACGTACCCTTGTAGATCGCTAAGCGGGAAGCGTTAAGAAACGCGGTTGGTGTAGTCGAACTTCTTCGCAATCCAAATCGCCGAGCGTCCCGCGATCCAATCATGAACCGTCCCGCGAACACATCATGATCCGTCACGCGAACTCATCACGATACATCTCACGATATTGATCACTATCTGTCCCGCGAACTCATCACGATCCGTTCCGTGATCACATCACGAACCGTCTCGCGATCTCGATCACGGTCCTTCCGATCTAGCGCCGAACGGACGGCACCTCCGCGTTCAGCACACGTGCAGCTTGATGACGATCTCCACCGTCTCGATCCAGCGAGAGGAGGTGGAGAGGAGAGAGAGTTCACCGGCAGCGTGACGGCGCTCCGGTGATGGTGGTGGAGCAATTCCGGCAGGGCTTCGCCTAAGCGCTGCAGAAAACCGATCTAGAGGAGAAACTATGCACCGGTGTAACGGGTAGCACGTGGCCGGAAATTCTGTCCAAAAACCACCCAATCCACTAGTATATATAGGAGGAGAGGAGAGGAAAGGTAGCCAAGGCCTTTGGGTCGGCCTAAATAGGAGGTGGGAAGCAATCCTACTTCACCTCCAATCCTAGTTGGAGTAGGATTGCCTCCTATTGGCTGATTTCCCCCTTTTTGCTTTTGGACTTTCTCTCCTGCGCCATGGGCCTTTGTGGCTGTTTTCCCAGCCCACTAAGGGCTGGTTATTATTCTCCCACATCCCATGGACCTCTTGGGTCGAAATACCCCTCCCGGAGGCCTCCCGGTACACTACTGGCACTCCCGGTACACTACCGGAACTCCCGGTACACTACCGATGAGCCCGAAACTTTTCCGGAAACCAAACTGGGACTTCCTATATATGAATCTTTACCTCCGGACCATTCCGGAGCTCCTCGTGACGTACGGGATCTCATCCGGGACTCTGACAAAACTTTGGTCACCACCATACATAACTCTACACTACCGAAACGTCACCGAACCTTAAGTGTGCAGACCCTGCGGGTTCGAGAACTATGTAGACATGACCGAGATACCTCTACGGTCAATAACCAATGGCGGGACCTGGACGTCCACATTGGTTCCTACATATTCTACGAAGATCTTTATCGGTCGAACCTCTATGTCAAGGATTCAGTTAATCCCGTATCACGTTCCCTTTGTTCTTCGGTATGTTACTTGCCCGAGATTCGATCGTCGGTATCTCCATACCTAGTTCAACCTTGTTACCGGCAAGTCTCTTTACTCGTTCCGTAATACAAGATCCCGCAACTAACAATTAGTCACATTGCTTGCAAGGCTTATTGTGATGTTGCATTACCGAGTGGGCCCCGAGATACCTCTCCGTCACACGGAGTAATAAATCTCAGTCTCGATCCATGCCAAATCAACAGACACCATCGGAGATACCTGTAGAGCACCTTTATAGTCACCTAGTTACGTTGTGATGTTTGATACACACAAGGCACTCCTCCGATATCTGTGAGTTGCATGATCTCATGGTCATAGGAACACATACTTGACATGCGGAAAACAGTAGCAATAAATTGACACGATCATATGCTACGTTTGCAGTTTGGGTCTTGTCCATCACATCATTCTCCTAATGATGTGACCCCGTTATCAAATGACATCTCATGTCCATGGCTAGGAAACCTTAACCATCTTTTGATCAACGAGCTAGTCTATTAGAGGCATACTAGGGACATGGTTTTGTCTATGTATCCACACATGCATCTAAGTCTCCGATCAATACAATTATAGCATGGATAATAAACGATTATCATGAACAAGGAAATATGATAATAACTAATTTATTATTGCCTCTAGGGCATATTTCCAACACATATGTCATATTATGGCTCGTACCTCCTCTGCTTGTTGTGTATCTGCTTTGAAAAATAGGAGGGTGTCATCGGCGAATAAAAGATGGGAGATACTAGGTGCCCGCTGACACACCTTCAGGGGTGTAAATTTTCCTTTCATCTCGCCATCCTTCAACAGAGCAGAAACTCCATCAGCAATAAACAAGAATAAAAATGGGGAGAGGGGGTCACCTTGTCGTAGCCCACACGACGGTGCAAACGAATCCAAGAGGGTGCCATTACATTTAATTGTATATCTAACCAAGGTGACACAAGTCATTATCCAGATCACCCATCGCTGTTGGATAGCTCTTGTCAACCTGGATCCAAGAAGCTTGAGTTTGCTCAATTTGGAGCTCATTTGCAGAAGTTGTGGCAGTTCTGGTTTTGACTGTATTCTTCCGTTTTTCTAGCTGAGTAGTTGTAGGTGTTGCAGTTCAGTGGATTGCGGTAGTACCGCTCCTTAGAGCAGTAGTACCGCAAGTGGCACGGAAGTAATTTTTTACTTCCTCCCCGAGGGCGGTAGTACCGCAAGCACGGAAGTAATTTTTTACTTCCGCCCCTCGGGCGGTAGTACCGCAAATGACTTCCGGTACTACCGTGCGGACTTTTTCGCAAACTTTCCCTCTGTTGAGGTTGGCACGGAAGTAATTTTTTACTTCTGTGGACCTCCAGTGGCTGCCTCTGCCGACCGTGCGGTAGTACCGCACGGGCTCGCGGTAGTACCGCTCCGGCGGTTCTACTGCTTGTGGCCCCGTGCTAACGGCCAGGGCCGGTTACTCCCGTGCTAGCGGTAGTACCGCACAAGGCTGCGGTAGTACCGCAAGCCGTCACGATAGTATCATGACTTTTGCGGTAATACCGCAATACGCGGAGCTGAGTGAGTGGATAACGGTTGGATTTTTCCCCACCTATAAAAGGGGGTCTTCTTCTCCAATGGACCGGATCCTTTTGAGCTCGTGTTCTTCTCCATTGTTGTCCTTCTTCGAGCTTGCTAACTCTCAATCCCTCCAATTATTCTTGCTAGTTCTTGAGGGAAAAGAGAGAGGAGATCTAGATCCACATTTCCACCAATCACTTTCTCCTCTAAGTGAGGGGAACCCCTTGGATCTAGATCTTGGAGTTCTTCGTGTTCTTCTTTGTTCTTCCTCTCATTTCCCTCCCTAGCATTAGTTGCTTTGGTGGGATTTGGGAGAGAAGGACTTGGGCACTCCGTGTGCCCTTGCCAGTGCATTTGGTGCATAGGTTTGAGTTCTCCACGATGATATGTGGAAGTGAGAAGTTGAGAAGCTATTATTCTTGGGTGTTTGAGCACCCTAGAGCTTTTTCCTCTTGGGTGCTTTGGCGCCCTAGACGGTTGGTGGTGCCTCGGAGCTCAATCATTGTGGTGCAAAGCTCCGAGCAAGCTTCGGGGTCTCCAATTAGGTTGTGGAGATTGCCCCAAACAGTTGAGGTCACCTCGATGCCACAATCCATTGTGGTGAAGCTTCGTGGTGTCGTTGGGAGCCTCCAATCAAGTTGTGAAGATTGCCCCAACCTTGTTTGTACGGGTTCGGTGACCACCCTCAAGGGTCCCTTAGTGGAATCACGGCATCTTGCATTGTGCGAGAGCGTGAGGAGATTACAGTGGCCCTAGTGGCTTCTTGGGGAGCATTGTGCCTCCACACCGTTCCGAACGGAGATTAGCATCCGCAACGGTGTGAACTTCGGGATACATCGTCGTCTCCGCGTGCCTCGGTTATCTCTTCCCGAGCCCCTTTACTTATGCACTTTACTTTGTGATAGCCATATTATTTCTTGTTATATATCTTTCTATCACTTAATTGTCTATCTTGTTTAGCATAAGTTGTTGGTGCACATAGGTGAGCCTAGTTGTTTTAGGTTTTGTGCTTGACTAATTAAACGATAGTTTTATTCCGCATTTGTTCAAGCCTAAATCATAATTATTTTGAAGCGCCTATTCACCCTTCCCCCTTTAGGCGACATCCACGTCCTTTCAAAAGGCATTTCATTTTCTTGAACTTATTTGAACTCCAGGCTTTTTGTGTGTTCAAAATGCACCATTCAAAGCCACATCATTAATTTTCAACCCTTCTTAACATCATTTGTTATTTTTCATGCAGTTATTGATTTTTTTGAGCTAAATGACCCTGAAATTGAACAACACTACAAATGAACTCTGAAAAGGTTGAAAGTTGGCGTGGTATCATCATTTCACCCACATAGCATGTGCTAAAAAGTTGAGAGGGTTACGGCAAAATCTGAATGCACTTCGTATACAAAACGGACAGTCTCTTTCGAAGTATCAGGATTCCGGACGGAAACTCATCGGTTACAAAAGGCATTTCATTTTCATGAACTTATTTGAACTTCAGATTTTGTGTGTGTTTAAAATTATGCGGGCCCTTAATATACTCGGAGGTGCGTTGGTCATCGTACATCCATTGCCGGTTCATCTGCGTGCGTTATATAATAAAGTGTATTAAAAACCATTACAACATATCATGAATAGAGAAGTGACCAAATTAATAGAAATTCATCATCACATTAAAGCTAAAGTACAATAATGACCAAAATAAATACGAACAGTTCATACATAGTTGTCATTATTGAACAACGTATAGCTTTCTAGAGAATCTAATTAAAACATACAACGAAACTACGTAAAAAATTTAAATGCAACAACAAATGCAATCATAACCGCTATTAAGGTATCAATTGATCCAACGGCATAATGATACCGAGCCTGAGTATGAATGGCGTATTTTCTAATCTTTCTAAGCTTCAAGCGCATTGCATCCATCTTGGTCTTGTGATCGTCAACGATATCGGCAACATGCAACTCCAATCCCATCTTGTCATCTTCAATTCTTTTCAATTTTTCTTTCAAATGATCGATTTCTTTTTCAGCTTCTGTTAACTTCTCAAGCAAAATTGCATAGTCGGTTGGAATTTCTGGTTCAACTACTTCCTATAGATAAAAAAAATTACGTCAAGTTGGTGGCATAATTAATTGTCATACATTAGATATGTGAAATAGTTATATAAAAGATAATATACCACATCTGAATCATAGACTGGACGAGGGCCGACGTGGGCGGATACAATAACCATGACACTATATAATAACAAACAATAATAAAAGCAAGAAAATCATACGAGTAAGTATATTTTTCTTTTAGCAACAAGATAAGATCAAGAGGCTCACCATGCGCGGGCGATCGACGGTGGTTTCAGGACGGGGACGGGACAAGACGGACCGCCAAACCTAGACAAATCTTGACGAAAATGGAGTTTGGACAAGGAGCTTCGCGAGGAGAAAGCTTAAGTTTGGCTTGAGCATTTCATCAAACACCTCATGTGCATAGGAGGTGAGCTAGAGCACCACAAATTTCTCCCCTCGCTGGCCTGAAAAACAGAGCAATGTGGAGTGCTCTGCTCGCTGACGAGAGGGGTATATATAGGCATCTCATTGGTCCCGGTTCGTGGCTAGAACCGGGACTAATGGACCCTCTTTGGTCCCAGATCCAGCCACGAACCGGAACCAATGGTTGTGGGCCCGGAGCGAGGCACATTGCTCCCGGTTCGTGTCTGGAACCGGGACCAAAGGTTTCAGACGAACCGGGACCAATGCCCCATGTGGCCCGCCCGCCCCCCTGGACTCACGAACCGGGACTGTTGTCCCCATTGGTCCCGGTTCAGTGTCCTGGTTTGTGACTGAACCGGGACTAATGTGCTGGCCCGGCCCGAACCAATGCCCTGTTTTTTACTAGTGTATGGTGCTCTGGTGGAGTGGACATTATTCTCCTAAGTGGAATTGTGGAAGTGACATGAATATTCAGTCCGAACCATGACGAGTGATTCGCACGCACGGAACCAATTTAATGGGTGACGACGACGAAGATCCGGTTTACCGAATTTTTGTTTAAAAAGACCACCTCCTGAATCGAATTGTCAGAAAAGACCATATTTGAGTTCAAATGACAGAAAAAACCAGCTACACCATGACGGCAGACGTGCCAGCCGACACGTGGCACCTGCCGCCACACGTGCAGGCGGCAAGATTTGCCGCCACAGGGCCAGGCGGCAGCTCGTCTGCGACAGATTTTTTGGCCCCGCGGGGATTCACAACGGAACGGTGAGCTTCTCGGCCCATGGCGGCACCTCCATTCCGTGGGACAGGACCGTGCATTGCACTGCACTGCAGTGCCACGAGATGAGGGCATAGAGATATCTTTGCTAACGTATTTTCTCGGTTCATTTTTGCCTGATTTAGAAATCCGCATCATGTTTTTATCAAACCTAATTAAGAGCCATGATCCTATATTTAATTAAGGGACCCGAAAAGGCGGAAAGATGCTGACCAGGAAAGACCAATCGGTCTTGCTTTCTACTATAGATGACACGGAATTTGCAGGCACACATACTAACATGCATACATGCGGGCACTGCAGTACGCTAACGTTGTCGTTGTCGCATGAAATGGAGCCCGGACTGCCGCCTGGGGAAGTGGCGGCAGGCTATACGTGGCCTGCCAGGGTGGGCCCAGAAGCCCACCGTTCCGTCAAAAAACGAAACGGTGAACGAAACGGTGGGCTTCTGGACCGTTTCGTTGTGAGTCACCCGGGGGCTTAAAAATCTGTGGCAAACGAGCAGCCGCCTAGCCCGTGGCAGCACGTGTCACGTGTCGGCTGTGCCACGGTGCAACTGATCTTTTCTGTCATTTGGACTCAAAGGTGGTCTTTTCTGGCAATTCGACTTGGTAGATGGTCTTTTTGAACAAAAAATCCCGGTTCACCCACTCTCCTCCTCGCATGCTTTGCCAGACAGAGATCAGGTGCTTTGTCCATGGCAAGTCACGCAGCAACTTGCGGCTATGCATCAGCCGCTCAAATGCCATCCAACGAACCTCACTCATCTAAAGCAGAGACATCCCACGCTTGACGCTCGGTCTATCCAGCACAGCACAACCGAAATAAACATTAGTTTTTCAACTCGTTTTTAGTCATTAAAAATACGAATACTAGCATTTTTTCAATCAATTAACAAAATGAACAACTAGTTTAAAAATAAAAATAAAAATATTTTTAGCATGTTTGCGTTATACATGTAGCATTGTATATTGAATGCAAGTGATCAGCATTTTTCAGTCAATTAGGACACCTCAAATTGCCCACATCCTTTCGGACAACACATTTTGAACGTGCTTTGTCTTGTAAGAGCATCTACAGCCGAAACTTGCAAATTCGGTTCCTCAAACGCCCGCAGACGTGTCTAGACACATCGAGCCCAGGAATTTGCGTGGAGGCCAAAAATGAAGATCGTCAAAGACTCGGACGGGACCGCCGGAATTGCTGCCTCTGTTGGTTTGCAAGTGCGTCGGCCTTTTTCGCCAGCGTTGGATGGAACCCCCGTACAACGAAGGTTGTCCTTGCTCCATTGTCGTGCTCGTCGGTAACCGCAATGTCGGCGATGGCCTAGTCGCTATCTGTGGAGAAACTACAGTGCTGATAACGTGTTCGAAGGTAAAAGTAAAGAGACAAAGACCGAGATGTAAAAGTGAATCATCGTTCTTATTGATGATGGATTAGACATATATATAGCCCCCGAAGGGGGGTGTCCGAAGGGACATGAGGCAACTACCTTTGTCAGGGAAAGCAGGGATTAATAGGATTAATTAAATCCTAACACTCCCCCTAATCCATGCTTGGTAGTGTAAGTATCATCATCTTGAAAAGGCTCCTCCAAAAACCCTGTGGGAAAAATATGAGGAGATATGTGTTTGATATGTTTCTAAGACTCCTTCAAACCAAGTGGGAAAAATAAGGAGAAAATGATGCAACATATAATGATTATTGTCCCTTTTAACTCAATACGAGAAAACTCATAGAGTTTAGAGAACAATAAATATGTCGTATATACTTTCTTAAAAAACCCGGTGGGGAAAACAGAAAATATGACATATGAACTGGTGTTGATATTACCTCATTAAAAACCTTTATGAGAACCTGTAAAGTAAACTCATGAAGGGAAAAAGAGTATAATATGATGCATTGAACAGGAACAATTCAGGAAGATACTCCCCCTGATTTTTGCAAAGTTTGAAGCCGTCACATACCAATTCCCTGAACTCATTTCTGGAACATAGAAGTTGGTAGAGACCCCATGAACAAATTAGTCATATGATTTGCCTTGCAAGATATGCAATATAGCGATATTGCTTATTGGGTAACCTGTTTGCATCCGGGCAACACAAGAGACATTATCGTTGAGATAATGGTTTGTGGATGTAGCCATGAGGTCTGTTTCGAAGACACTTCATGAGAGGGCTACCACACCTAGTAGAAACACTAAGCTTGTCTACGATCTGACATAGTGGGGATCTGATCGATGTATCCAATGATATCGGTGTTCACATTTCTATGAAATTGAAAAACCAGGACAAGATGTTTGATGCCTTGGAGATATCAAAAGATATTCTTGAGTACCAACAAGTTGTCTTTGGTGGATCCAATGGCATTATGGTACGTTGAGTCCCAATATCTTATTTCCATCATCACTTGGTCTAAATAGATCTTTCTCTACGTCTAGAGAATGAACTACCATGAGAATTATGGATGGATAAGATTTGTCCACAATGAATTTCTCCAATATATTTTGGATATAGACAACATAGTATACCATAACGTATGAATGAAGGTGCTCAAGTTGTAGTAACGAGCAATATTTTGGTTTACCCAAATCCTTCATTAAACTCCGTCATTTAGATGATTACATGTGTCGTCATTGCGAACACACAAACATGAGTGTGTAAAACTGCATGACTCCAACGTAAAGTTGGTAAGTTGCAATTCCAAAGTAAAGATAATGCAGTAAGCTTAACTCTTTGGATAAAGGATTCTACCGAACCATTTTGAGTCTAGACATTATGACAAATGGCTAAACTTCAATCCAAGGGCCAATATAGAAGGCACTCAAGGAGAATTCTTGCAATGTTATCCATTCGATTTGCTTGAAATCGATGTCAGGATAATGAACCAATGGCTTCATGTGGATAAACCACACTTGAGACGATCATATAGATGTGTCTTTTAGAACCATGGAACACCTGAATAGTCTAGTCAATGGATGGGAATAGACACTTACCTCAACTTGATGCATTCAAGGAGTCTGAGTGGTTCAGCGTAGACTTTAAGGTGTGCGAACCTTAAAATTAGCTTCCCTATGTCACATGTAATGCACATAAAGTCCAAATATTGTTAGAATTTAGCATCATAATAATCATAAACTAATGGAATTGCTCATAGTTCCGGTTTCAACCCAATGTCTCTATGACCAAGGCAAGTATGCCAAGTTTGTCATGTACAAGACATTTTGGAAAACTATCTTGGCGCAACATGTGCTACGGGTTTTGTAGTATGTGTAGTACAATCCAGATGATACATAGAGAATGTGCTTTCCATATCCGTTGCATATGGTAAAGAGAAGTTATTTCTCTTAGTTGTCATCATAAGTTTCGCTATGGAAACTATTTGAACTGATACCTCTATAGTTTAGTAGGGTACGAGTTAAACCTAGGAAGCAATAAAGCATCCCGACATTACTCGAGTACCCATAGGGATAGTAAATATGACTCGAGTTGAGCCAACATATACCTCACCGCATCCAGCGATTTTAAAATATCTCCTTTCTCTGAATGAGAGTGGAAACTTTGGACTTCCCTGAGTATAGAGTTTGTGGTGCATATGCCCACAAGGCACATATCATATTTCACCGGATTGACTCCCGTAGAAATCTATATATAGACATGAAGATTCTCAAGGAAATCACTGTCGGATGTATATAATACATATAAATGTATTTGTACCAAAGTGCTGATACAATATATTGTGATATACAATATATGATGACAACAATACTTATGTTGTTGTTACAACATCATAAATGGACACTAATTATATTAACCACTCAGGAGATTGAAAGACTATTCATAGTCTCCAAACATGTCGGTTGAGGCATATTCAACCATCACATTCTCCGTGCCCATAGGGTCCCATCATCATTGGTGATGTTGGGTTGAAGGTTGAAGTGAGCTCCAAACCTTCGCCCTTGAGTTCATTCTGTCCCAAGAATTGCTAATACAGAATAAGCAGATGTTGAGATCTGAATCTAATGTCTTATAATGTATAAGACAACACTTTTCTGTTAGCGGTGTGATCCTGACCAGAAGTGAATCCTCGATTGCACACATTATCCCACGAGACACATGAGTGATCATGATGTCCTTGGCCCAGGAAGGGCAGTGGTGGCCATTGAGGGCGAATGCCTCAAATTCTCTAGCCATCGATTACCAGAGATAATTAATTTATGGGCGGTAAATTAAAAATCATCATGGTTGTGTAATAAGAATGCAAAAATTTGATACTCAAGTGTAAACTTGAAAAATTCTCAACCTCAATTGTGTGAACATAACACATTGAAGATCACTTAGATCTCATAGTAATAGGCTGCATGACCATTACCTTGTGTATGCTACAATTTAGATATAAGCTATACACGTTAAAGGTAATCGCTTGTCGAGTTTGACAAAGCGTAGACCTCACAGTAAGAGGGGATAGTCTGCAAATGAGCAGTAGATCCCAACTCATTACCTTGTGATTCCAAATATAATGAGGGGGAAATATTCAAAAATTTGCAAGTTTGATATGCGAGAGAAGATGATCTCAATCACAAAATCATGTTCAAGAGAACTTGATATGTGGTAAACACATAGAACATGTCATTATTCCCAGATGGAAATCTGGTACTCGACAAAACAATATTGATGTACTGAATTTGTCTTTGCAAGAGATTAAAAATCTCAATTGCAAATGGACGTAATAAATCTCGACACATGACAAACGTGCAAAAATATTACGTCATCTTAAGATCTGGAGTACATTCCGTACTCAACAAATATACACTGCTATTGTAATGAATAGTAATGATGTTGCAAACTTGACGCTCAAGTGTAAAACTTGAATTATATAGACCTCAAACTAAATGAGATGATCTTGTATCAAGTTGCAAGATAAGTGAATTAATATTTTGCGAGGGAAAATTAATCTCAATCGCAATAAGATTGTTTCGCGAGAGAAGAAAATCTCAATTGCAAATCAGTACTCTAGAGGTACTTAATTTATTTGCAAGAGATTAAAAAAATCAATTGCAAATAATAGATGTAATTAGTCTCAACATGTAAGAAACATGGAGATATATTACATCAACATATTATATGAAATATATAGTACTCAACATATTTATAGTATTGAAATTTAAGTACTGTAATTAACGTGTCTAAAACAGAGTTAGACAACTATTAACAGGACAAAATCCGAATTAAAAACAAAAAATATAGGTTTAATTCGGAAAAGTCGTCCGGCAGGCCCATACGGCCCAGCCCTCCTCCTCCTGGAGTGGATAAGGCAGAGGGAGGCGGTTCCTCCCACTCGGAACCAACCGCTGTCGACCTGCCGTCATCTCCGCTGCGAAGAGCCATGCCGGAGGCAGCCACTAATTGCCACGGAGCGCGGCGCGGCACGGCCGGGCAGACGGACGCGGGGTGCGGCACGATGGCCGCGTCCTGTGGCGCAGTGGCCACTTCCCGCCTAAGGCCGTCTCCACTCCAAGGGCTATGGAAGATCCGCGCTAGGAGGCTTCATGCTGAGGCCGAAGACCATGGACATGTGTTGTGCCTCCTGCAGCATGCTTGAAGGCAGCCGCTGCGAGTGCAGCACAGGTATGTTCTTGATTCTGAACATCCTGATGAGAGTTTACTGCATACAAAATTAATATCGGAAAATAGCACCTTGATTCCGATTTCTCTCTTTCTTGGTTCCATTCATCGAGCCCAGGAATTTGCGTGGAGGCCAAAAATGAAGATCGTCAAAGACTCGGACGGGACCGCCGGAATTGCTGCCTCTGTTGGTTTGCAAGTGCGTCGGCCTTTTTCGCCAGCGTTGGATGGAACCCCCATACAACGAAGGTTGTCCTTGCTCCATTGTCGTGCTCGTCGGTAACCGCCATGTCGGCGATGGCCTAGTCGCTCTCTGCGGAGAAACTACAGTGCTGATAACGTGTTCGAAGGTAAAAGTAAAGAGACAGAGACCGAGATGTAAAAGTGAATCATCGTTCTTATTGATGATGGATTACACATATATATAGCCCCCGAAGGGGGGTGTCCGAAGGGACATGAGGCAACTGCCTTTGTCAGGGAAAGCAGGGATTAATAGGATTAATTAAATCCTAACACTCCCCCTAATCCATGCTTGGTAGTGTAAGTATCATCATCTTGAAAAGGCTCCTTCAAAAACCCTGTGGGAAAAATATGAGGAGATATGTGTTTGATATGTTGCTAAGACTCCTTCAAACCCAGTGGGAAAAATAAGGAGAAAATGATGCAACATATAATGATTATTGTCTCTTTTATCTCAATACGAAAAAACTCATAGAGTTTAGAGAACAATAAATATGTCGTATATACTTTCTTAAAAACCCGGTTGGGAAAACATAAAATATGACATATGAACTGGTGTTGATATTACCTCATTAAAAACCTTTATGAGAACCTGTAAAGTAAACTCATAAAGGGAAAAAGAGTATAATATGATGCATTGAACAGGAACAATTCAGGAAGATACTCCCCCTGATTTTTGCAAAATTTGAAGCCGTCACATACCAATTCCCTGAACTCATTTCTGGAACATAGAAGTTGGTAGAGACCCCATGAACAAATTAGTCATATGATTTGCCTTGCAAGATATGCAATATAGCGATATTGCTTATTGCGTAACCTGTTTGTATCCGGGCAACACAAGAGACATTATCGTTGAGATAATGGTTTGTGGATGTAGCCATGAGGTCTGTTTCGAAGACACTTCATGAGAGGGCTACCACACCTAGTAGAAACACTAAGCTTGTCTACGATCTGACATAGTGGGGATCTGATCGATGTATCCAATGATATCGGTGTTCACATTTCTATGAAATTGAAAAACCAGGACAAGATGTTTAATGCCTTGGAGATATCAAAAGATATTCTTGAGTACCAACAAGTTGTGTTTGGTGGATCCAATGGCATTATGGTACGTTGAGTCCCAATATCTTATTTCCATCATCACTTGGTCTAAATAGATCTTTCTCTACGTCTAGAGAATGAACTACCATGAGAGTTATGGATGGATAAGATTTGTCCACAATGAATTTCTCCAATATATTTTGGATATAGACAACATTGTATACCATAACGTATGAATGAAGGTGCTCAAGTTGTAGTAACGAGCGATATTTTGGTTTACCCAAATCCTTCATTAAACTCCGTCATTTAGATGATTACATGTGTCGTCATTGCGAACACACAAACATGGATAATCATCATTGTAGGAGTAATCCTTGTGTATAAGGAACTCACTATGTCGGTTGTACCATATGTACCGACAACAATAAGTCTTATGGTGACTTACTGATTTTACACAATGTATGTTGCGTTTTGCATTTCGATCCAGAAGTGAGATTCCATCGGGAATCAATCATATGTGTTTGAATCTAGTGATCCATATGGATATGTGATCACTACATCTATCAACTGCAGACATAGATGATTTTGTACTGCCAATGATATAAGTAATCGGAAAGAGATTTCACCTCTGGAGAATAGTTGGGTATCTGCGTGAACCCTTGTGCTACAATACTTGCTCTTTGTTTCACCACCTTGTTGTTCTCAATTCTGTTTCCGGAAGAAAACTGGTGTAAGTATTTCTTATGAATACCTTCCCATTATTGAGCAAGACCATTTCTACCTAGATTATACCCTTTGCTTGAGTTCAGTTCGAGTGTTGTTCATACTTTGCCATGGCCATGGTCTTTGGACCTGAATCATTTGAAAGGTTTTTGCAATCTAGTTGAGAAATGTATGTCGACAATTGTAGACTTCCGGTTATATGTTTCTCCAGAATCTATATATCAATACAGAGTTGATGGAAATATCGTTACCCATGGTGACTGCACGCGATCTCCTAATGCGGTTGAGTCGGGTATTCCGATGTCCCGGTCATTATGTGCACTATGACCCGGGTTGGTGGAGGTTTCCCATCCACTGGGTATATACTACCCATTAGGTGTCTGTCAACGTGAAGTTGACTTGCATTTACTGTTTCACAGGCCTTGATATCCTTGCTTGCGAGAAGCTGAATCCTGATGTACTTTTGCCATACATCTCCCCCTGTTGCTTTGAACGGGGAGTGAAGTGGATTTTGTTGGTACCTCCACTCTTTCAGGCATATTTTTGCAGGATTGTAGGATTGTGTGACACCTTTATAGTCAGTAAATGAATCTGGCAGGTTATTTGCAATGTGTTGCAAACCTTCTGAACGCATGGTTCGGCTCTTTGAGTACGTGGATTTGAGGCAGAAATGTGTTGAACATTCCACTAATTTCCTGGCATTCTTTATGGTACTTTAAATCTCCCCCTAATGCCTGGAAATATTCCTCATGAATCAACATACTGGCCTTGAATAACTCCCCATGCGAGGGGCTTGAGGTATTGACGGAAATATAGCTATTCCTCACATAGATCCCAACTATATGTTGAGGGGCCAATGATGCATGTAGGGTGGTGATATTGGTATACAACCAAATTACCGCAGATAGGAAATACTTGGAAGATTTCCACGTATCAAAGATATAGGGGAATAATAGTATGCAGTTTGGTCATGAGTGTGTAAAACTGCATGACTCCAACGTAAAGTTGGTAAGTTGCAATTCCAAAGTAAAGATAATGCAATGAGCTTAACTCTTTGGATAAAGGATTCTACCAAACCATTTTGAGTCTAGGCATTAGGACAAATGGCTAAACTTCAATCCAAGGGCCAATATAGAAGGCACTCAAGGAGAATTCTTGCAATGTTATCCATTCGATTTGCTTGAAATCGATGTCAGGATAATGAACCAATGGCTTCATGTGGATAAACCACACTTGAGACGATCATATAGATGTGTCTTTTAGAACCATGGAACACCTTAATAGTCTAGTCAATGGATGGGAATAGCCACTTACCTTAACTTGATGCATTTAAGGAGTCTGAGTGGTTCAGCGTAGACTTTAAGGTGCGCGAACCTTAAAATTAGCTTCCCTACGTCACATGTAATGCACATAAAGTCCAAATATTGTTAGAATTTAGCATCATAATAATCATAAACTAATGGAATTGCTCATAGTTCCGGTTTCAACCCAATGTCTCTATGACCAAGGCAAGTATGCCAAGTTTGTCATGTACAAGACATTTTGGAAAACTATCTTGGCGCAACATGTGCTACGGGTTTTGTAGTATGTGTAGTACAGTCCAGATGATACATAGAGAATGTGCTTTCCATATCCGTTGCATATGGTAAAGAGAAGTTATTTCTCTTAGTTGTCATCATAAGTTTCGCTATGAAAACTATTTGAACGGATACCTCTATAGTTTAGTAGGGTACGAGTTAAACCTAGGAAGCAATTTTTGCAGGTTTGTAGGATTGTGTGACACATTTATAGTCAGTAAATGAATCTGACAGGTTATTTACAATGTGTTGCAAACCTTCTGAACGCATGGTTCAGCTCTTTGAGTACGTGGATTTGAGACAGAAATGTGTTGAACATTCCACTAATTTTCTGACATTCTTTATGATACTTTAAATCTCTTACTAATGCCTGAAAATATTCCTCATGAATCAGCATACTGGCCTTAAATAAGCGAGGCGGGGCGGTTCCTCGGCCGAGAAAGAAGTGTACGCGCACGGCGGACGGCACTATCGCCACGCATGTCTCGACGCCACCCTCACGATGACCGGTTGACGTGGCACGCGCAGCGGCGACCGGTCGGATCGGTGCGCCAGACGAGACAGACGTGCACGCGCACGAGGCAGGGACACTATCGCGCGACGGCGCCACCCACGACCGGCTCACGTGGCCGGAGAAAAAGTCGGCCTCGTGCGTGCCCCCGTCTCGCCGCCGCCGTCCTCGCCACATGCGCGCGCGTGCTGTTTCTGGCCGCGAGCCTGACCCGACCACCAAAGTCGACGATGGAAAACTACGGCAGGGAGCAACTTGGCTGTTCGACCTGGAAAACAGGGAGAACCCCAGCGCCACTCACTCCTGTAATCGCGGACGAGAAAACAGGGCCCGGTCTCAATCAAAACCGATGGTGCATCGGTCAGCACTCAGCAAGACAAAAAATTCTGGTTATGCTGGCTAAACTAAAAGACAACTACGTAGTAGAACCTGTTTTTTTAAAGCATGAGAGGGAAGCCGCACGAGCAGCACTACACTGCTGCTTTGATGAGGTAGGAGCAGTGGCGATGCCACCTTTTGTGAGCATATGCAAACATGCATGCACTGAGGAGTGAGGAGTCGCTCACCTGCTCGGTCTCTCTCCAATCTCCATCGCTCTTCCTACTGCTTCAGGCCACTCGTTGCACTGGCATTGCACGCTCGCAAATCGTTTAGCTTTGCTTTCGCTGGTACTAGCACTCTTGTTAAAGCTGATGGCCCCGGATAATGCTTTGTTGGTGTTTGACCACACTGCCGTCCGGCGGGCCGTGCGACGCTAACAACCACTTCAATCCAAACCCAATAGTGGGTAGGGTACGTGGATCGTTGCTTTACGTCTTGCCGTGGGGTGATGGTCCTTTCCTTTGTGTCGTTTGACGAGCCGTGACCTGATTTTCTCCAATCGGCCGTACGGATGCCAGGTCCACGCACGAAGAAAACCATGGCCCTCTACGAAGCAGTTCTTCGGAACGCGGCCAAATCAACCAGTCATTGAGTGGTCAGAGCAATAGTGATGTCTTCAGCGCATTAAGGTTTCGGCCCTGATGTTCGCACTATTTCAAAATTTATTTTAGAATTTTCGATGATACGTTCTTTTTGTCGACGACGAGTCGTCTATAGTGATTTCGTAAATCTTAAAATAATATGTCAGGTCAGTCTCTTGAAGATGCTCATAAAAAATAGACTGTATGTGTATGCGTTCATAAAGATAAGTGTATGAACGTATATATAAACACTTACGTATGTACTGTGTTCGAAAAATAAAGTTATTCAGAACGAGGATGGATTTGATGTAGTGTTTGATTTAATGCGATTTACTCGCTGTTTTCTCGGTCATGCAGATGCAGTTTCGGGCTGGTAACTGTGCATGTCACTGGCAATAGCTACACTAGCATAAATGTGTGTGATACATAATTTTAAAGTTTGTACAAAATTAAAACACTTATTTTAGGATAGAATGAATATATATATGTTTGTTTTTTGAATAGAAGATATTCTGCTTGCACTAGTAGTATGGTACCCAATCACTCATGTAATCTTGTTGGAGAAGCCTAAGAGTAAGTACAATAAAACCGAGTCGGCAGGCTATAAAAAATAAACTACTTTTTTCGTCCCATAATGTTAAAACGTTTTTTTATGGAGGGAAGAAGATCTTTCATTACTTAAGGTGATGCATCATTCTTGCAAAGATTAACAACTTCATCAGTACCACCTCCTAACCACACTACAGTGCGAGGAGTGCACCGTCCATAGGTAGCAAGATAGTGACTAACTTTATTCTGAGAACGACTAATCTTAGTGACGAAGATCTCCCTATCATCCTTCATAATCTCCTGAATCTCTCTGACTAGTACCATATGCCTTGAACGATCAGGTAATGTAGCTTGTAGCATCGTCATCGCGTCGGTGCTATCAAGTTCCACTTGTATGGGGCAGTTGGTGCGGTGTAGGGCAATAGCTAGGCCCTCCTTGCACGCCTCCAACTCGGCTTCAAGAGCGTCATCACATGCGAATAACTGCCTGCAAAGCCGAGTATATGATCTGACCTTGTGTGTCCCGCAGTACCATGCCGCAGCCGGCTGTGTTGTTGCTTGCCACATAACTGCCGTCAGTATTGAGCTTGGCCCAGCCAAGAACCGGCTTGCTCCGCTTGAGCTCCATGCATGCGTTCCCGTCTGGCCGCCGATCAAAATTAGGAGCTGGCCATACACGGTCAGGGTACAACACCATTTTCGCTTTAGCTTGGTCATGGTGTGGAAATTGCTGTAAGCATAACAATGAATTTATGTAACTCTGAAGAAAGCGACGGGAAACTTCAGTAGGCGGCGGCAGTTTATCATGAGTAATTTCGTTCCGGACGTGCCACGTACGCCACAAGACCATCAACAAAACCATACGACTGAGCTCCGGTAACTGATCCAGCACCCCAAGGAGCCATTCCGGCCCCATGTTGTGCACCTCGTCCACGTTCGGAAGTGGCCAGTCCTGCGCCACGGCTCTCCATAATTCCTTCGCGCGTGGGCATCTGCACATCGCATGGAAACCATCCTCGTGTTCCACACCATAGAGGGGGCAAATATCATTAGTTTCTAAACTGCGGGAAAATTTGTTTGCCCAAGTAGCCACAGAATTTTTCACCAGTCTCCAGGCAAAAACTCGTACCTTAGGGGGAGCAGGGCACCCCCATATGGTCTTCTAGATGGCGCGAGGACCATCCGATGCCCTGCTCGATGCGCTTGCCGTAGGACGCTCGCGCTCGTCCATGGCAAAGCGATATGCAGACCGAACTGAGAAGATGCTAGACTTCTCCGGTGCCCATGCAAGCACGTCGTCGAGGACACATGGTGACGTTTTGATGCCGACGATTATGTCGATGTCGACTGGCAGGAAGTACTGTCAAAGAAGATCCAGCTGCCAACCACCATTGGCGTCGAGGAGGTCGGCAACCCGTCGAAGCCTGCAAGTCCCCTGAGGCGAGATGAGCATGCCCGAGGGCTCTCGAGGCAGCCACCGGTCACGCCAAATACGGATTTGTGTCCTGCTCCCCACACGCCATATGAGGCCTTTTTACAGAAGCTCCAGGCCATATTGAATAGATTGCCAAGTTACGGATGCATTGCCCAAAAAAACTGTATCCTCAAGCCGTCCCTCCGGATAATATCGGGCTTTAAGAACCTGCGCGCAAAGACTGTCAGGTTTTGTTAGAAGCCTCCATGCCTGCCTCACCAGCAGTGCTTGATTGAACACCCTGAAATCTCGAAAGCCCAATCCACCACACGACTTATGTTTCTGAATTTTCCGCCAGGCCATCCAGTGGGTTTTCCGCTTCCCCTTCGACGAGCCCCACCAAAAATTACGTACCATCCTGTTAAGGTCATCGCAAACTGACATAGGGAGTTTAAAAATGCCCATCATATAAGTGGAAATAGCCTGAGTGACCGCCTTAATCTTTGTTTCCTTGCCTGCCAGAGATAGAGTGTCACCCCACGCAATAATTCTCTTTGTCAAACGGGCTTGCAAATTCTGATATTTTTCTTTGGACATTCGCCCATCCGAAGTAGGCAGCCTCAAGTATTTCTCTTCAAAGATAGATAACTGAACTTGCAATGTAGCATGGACGCTTTCCTGGACATTCTCCAAGCATGAAGCATCAAACATAATACTGCACTTAGTCGGGTTAATAAGCTGCCCGGTAGCGCCCTCATATGTCATAATTATGGCTCGTACCTCCTCTGCTTACTGTGTATCTGCTTTGAAAAACAGGAGGGTGTCATCGGCGAATAAAAGATGGGAGATACTAGTTGCCCGCCGACACACCTTCAGGGGTGTAAATTTTCCTTTCATCTCGCCATCCTTCAACACAGCAGAAAGTCCATCAGCAATAAACAGGAATAAAAATGGGGAGAGGGGTCACCTTGTCGTAGCCCACGGTGCAAATGAATCCAAGAGGGTGCCATTAAATTTAATTGTATATCTAATCGAGGTGACACAAGTCATTATCCAGTTCACCCATCGGTCAGCAAAACCCATCTTTTGCATCTTCCACTTCAAAAAAAAACAATCAACCCTATCATATGCTCTGGAGAGATCTAGCTTGTACGCACAAAAGCTATTATCAGGGACCTTCTCCTGCTGAATATTATGAATGCACTCAAATGCGATTAACACATTGTCTGTGATAATCCTGCCTGGCATAAAGGCACTTTGCTCTGGCGAAATAATTTCTTCAAGAATTGGTCGTAGCCTATTAACTAGAAACTTGGAGACCACTTTATAAATAACATTACATAAGATGATAGGCCTGAAATCTGTAAGTTTTACCGGACTATTGACTTTGGGGATAAGCACAATGGCAGTATTGTTCACCCCCTCTGGCATGATTCCTGACCTGAAAAATTCCTTAACTGACCAGTTCCTCTGAAACATCCTGGCAGGGAAGCCATCCGGACCAGGTGCTTTCAGAGGCCCAATCTGAAACAAAGCATCTGCAATTTCCTTGTCAGAAAATTCTGCACACGATCCTTCATTCATATTGTCAGTAACACGAGCATCAATAAGTTCAATGATGGGATCTGCACATAGCGACGGATCAGCAGTAAACAGATTTTTGAAATAGCTAGTCACCATATCAGCCATAGTGGGAGTGTCTGTGTGCACAACCCCAACATCATCAACCAGTGATTTGATACGGTTTTTGTGTGCGCGCCAGACTGCCCTGCGGTGGAAAAAATTTGTGTTTCGATCTCCTTCCCGCAACCAGTCGATCCTGGAACGTTGCATCCAGAGCATCTCTTCCCTATAAAGCAATTCATTCATGCGATCTCTAGCTTCTCTGATAGATCATTGGTCGGCATTCATAGTCATTAATTCTTCGAGACGATTTTTAACACTACACTAAGTGTCAGAAAAGTCTTACATTATGGGACGGGGGGAGTAGTATATTGTTGCTTAGTTAGAGAAAAGAGAAGACGAGAAAAGGTAAGCAGGCTCTTCATAAAGAGACAGCTCTAGCACGTGCTCCTAGACACTTTGTGAGAGTGAAAGATAGGCCACACAATAAAAAAATTATACTCTTTTAGAGCAAGTATAATAGGATGATGTAAGCGGGCTATAAGGATTTAAATATTGTATTATTGCTTAGTTGGAAGAAAAAAAGAGGAGAGAGAAGGAAAGCAGGTTGTAGACTTATAACCGGTTGTAGCACGAGCTTCAATGAGCCTTGTGAGAGTGAAAGGTAGGTCATATGTTGACAAAGTAGTATTTTTTTTAGGAACAAAGTAGTATTTTTTTATAGCCAACTATTATGCGTGTTAGCTATTACATTGGTCGTAAATGACATGGCAACATGTTATAGCCAGCAGCTGGCTATATTATAACCATGCTCTTAACTAACTATTATACATGTTGGCTATAAAATGAGTTATAAATGATATGTCAATTACTTATAGCCAGCAGCTGGCTATACTACTAACCATGCTCTAACAGCGTGCGTACCGCTAGATTTCCGGCGAAAAAAAATACATGCTCCTGCGGTGCCGGTGGAGTGGACATTCTTCTCGTAGTAGAATTGTGGAAGTGATATGATTATTCATGATACCGGGCTCGTGGCGAGTGGTTCGCACACAGGAAACCGAATTAACGGGCACCAAGGATTCGGTTCACCCACTCTCCTGGTACTATTATATTCTTTGCCGGAGCCCGAGCCCATGCACGCTCACACACCTCCTGCTCACGTTGTCGACGAGTAGATAAAGCATGTGTTCGTCAGGCCGGGTCAAATAAAATACGGACGCCCCATACTTAATCTATAGTAGAGACATTTGCATATGTACATAGACCTTGGACGTGGCAGCTAGCTTTCAAAGGGGGAACGTATCTAGTGCACCAATACAATTGGTGCTACCAGTACATCGAAACCCGTCACACATTCAAAAATGTTCGAAAAAATCCGGAATTTTTTTGGTGCATTGGCACAATATCAATGCATGTTGTCACAAAAAATTAAATCAAAATTCGAAATATTGCTCGAGATACAAAAAAGACAAATTTGACATGAATGTGCTAATGGGCCAAAAACTGAAGCCCAACTTATGTTATGTACTATTCGGTGTCAAATTTGTTATTTTTGTATCACGAGCAATGTTTCAAATTTTGATTTGATTCTTTTAACAAAATAGATTGATGTTGTGTCAATGCACACAAAAAAATTCAGATTTTTTCAACCATGTTTGAATGTGCAATGGGGGACCGGTGCACCGGTACCACCAATTGCCCCGGTGCACCAGATACATCCCCCTTTCAAAGGTGTGTCATGGTCTCCCCAAGTGAGGTATCATGTCTGTCTGGTTCACGCATCGTTCGCAGGAGCAGCCTCAACCACTCCGTGTTAAGGCATTTCTTACAGCATCTGCATGCGGCGACCGAGATCTAATCTGTCACATCTAAAAAAAGTCATTTTTATAAACGGATATATAATTTAACATATCTTAAATTCATATAAATCATGCAACTACGTAAACTATGCATTTATACATATCGTCTGGCTACAATATCAGGACATGCCATCAGACTATCAAGATTTCACATGTTTGACCTACATGCTAGATATGAAGAAGATCATCGATGGTTTTCCTGCCCCTTCCTGTCACCCTGCTTGTCATCCTTCTCGCGAAAGTAGTGGTTGAAATTTTTGCAAGGATCTAGTGGATCTGTTCACGTCGATGTCCTCCTTCTCCTTGGGGGGGGGGGGGGAGGGGGGCAGTCTGGCCATGGCACGGACAGCCCGATTTTGCTCTCGATCCAAGACATGCGTGTTCCCTCGCTGTCACTTCTTTACAATGCAGTCGCGAATGACTTCCTTCTCCAGGACAGCTCGCAAACAAACACGTAGATTCCTATTTATTTGTTGTTTTTTATAGATCAATGTACCAAATCAGACGAGTGCTAACGATTTCTCAACGTGGTTTTTGCCATGTCATTTGTTGTTTTTATAGATAAATGTACCAAATCAAACGAGTGCTAACGATTTCTCGACGTGGTTTTTGCCATGTCATTTGCCAAAGGAAATACAACATCCACCCACTGGTTGTTTGGTAGAAAGAATTTGATGTCCTCATGGCAAGTTAACTATCATTTTTTGTTTGTTTCAAACCACTAACCTGGCAAATAGATCTAGTAAAAGTACCATGAAAATAACATAAGCTTTTTAATCGTGAAACCTCTCTGTTTGATTTAGTCCAGATCCGGCTATGGTTCGTCAGTTCTAGCCATGGCGGCGTCAAGAGCGAGAACGAGGAAGAATAGAAGAGGGAACAGGAGGCAGTCGGGGGGGGGGGGGGGGGGGGGGGAGTGGGGTGTGAGGGATGGTGTCACGATTGGCACGAGAGGTTTGGAGAGGTTTTTGAGCAACCGACCAACAATTTAGGCCCCACCTGACCAAATTCTGGCTCGAGCTCACGCGTTGCGGTCCACCAATGAGGGAGGAGCCCCTTGTGTCATTTTAATTAAGAAAGAAGGTGTTGGACATTAAGTTTTAATCCACTAAATAAATTCTACCCACAGAATTCAAACTTGGGTCTGCCCAGACGCACATCTCTGCTCTTGCCAGCAGGCTAGATGCCCATCCACATAAACCGATCTTAGATGAAAAAAACAAAACAAAAAAAATAAAATGAGTGTGGGATTATAAACTCAAGCGAAGGTAGTATTGTATAGCACCGTGTAAAATGGTGATAAACATTTCAAATTCAAATATAGTAGTTTTTTTTAGAAGATCAAATACAATAGCTTAGGACGTCTTCAAAGCTGACCCTCAAAGTTTCCGTATATTTTCGGAAAAAAAAAATCTTGAGATGGAAGTATAGATATAATATTCTTACCAAGATAACTGGAAGTCCCAACCGATAAGAATCCTAGTGAACCAGATCATATTTGCTAACTTTATTCATCCAACAAAAACTCATAAACATTCATGGAACAGTCTGCATATCCGTTTTCCCCCAAACCAAAAGCAACTGTGGCAGTTTGTGGGAGTCCGGATAACATGCGAAGGTCTTGAACCCATGTTCTCAAAGCCCGTATGATTTGTCCTCCAGATTCATCTGTCTCTCCCACCTCTGCTTTGTCCTCTAGGTCCGTCCTGTATCCAGTGCGCGCAGACGTGTACGAAAGCGGTCCGTGGATGAAAATGCCGTTACCACTTGCGCCATGTCGAACACGGTGATTAATTGTACACTTGAAAGGACGAAACTTCAACGGTGTAGACAAGTCCACGTCGGATTCGGCGCATGCGCGCACCGGAGTGTTTTCTTCCGAAAGAAAAACACGCGGCGCAGTTCATTTCGGCGACGAAGACATGAGAGGCGAATGATAGACTCGTCGCGTAGCAGCGGCCGGGCGGTGCGGGCGGACGGCGGACGGCACTATCGCGACGCATGTCTCGGCGCCACCCACGACCACCTCACGTGGCCGGAGTATAAGAGTCGGGGTAGGTTCCGGTCGGTTTCACCTCGCCGCCGCCCTCGCGTAGGGAGCCACCACCACATGCCCTGCGAGCCAGAGCTGAACCAGCCATGGAAAACTACGGCTGGGCAGAGCACGTTGGTTGCTTGACGCTGGAAAACAGGATCTCGGGACGACGGCGGCCACCGGTCACGCCTGTGATCGCGGAGGAAAATAATCCCGTGGACAACTCTTCTCTTCTATACGAAAGAATTTTGTTGTTTCTTTCTGTTTATTATATCAACTGTCAACTGAATTTAGTGCTGTATGTAGTGGTGACGAGGTGACGGCGTACATGCACCAGCGGCACCTTTTTGTCAGCACGTGTAGATATGCATTGACTGGCCGAGGAGTCGCCCACCTGCTCGGTCTCTCTCCATCCATCCACTTGTCTAGGCCACTGGTTGCACTGCACTGCACGCTCGCTCTTCTTTCGGCAGCCACCGTGCCAATACGTACCACTCCAACTCCAACTCCACTCATGTGAAATGAGCTAATTTTTTAATGGTTTGAAGATTGCTCATCACGCCTGCAGCGTGGTCGTGTCAAGTGAGGTTTGGCACGCATGTACAAGTCAGAATCTGTGTTTTCAAAGCAGTGGATTGGTGTTTTGACCACACGGCCGGCCGGCGGGCCGTGCGACGCTAACAACCACTTGATCATCGAGTCCGATCGTGGGTAAGTACGTAGGGCATGCACGTCCAAGTCCGTTGCTTCTACGCCTGTCTTGCCGTGGGGTTCGTGGAGGATGATCGTCCTTTTGTGCTGTTTGACGAGCCCGAGACCCGGTTTCTAGTCCCGATCGACCATACGTCCATCCATCGCCAGCTTGACAAGGAAAAACAAGGGCTGTGTACGGAGCAATGATTCCAAGTGTGCCCCCAGTTTAAGATTTACATAAGTGTCGGCACGAAGTAACACCGTGCTAACATTTTTACAAATAAAGGCATCAAATCCTTTTGTCAAAAGAATATTCTCATTCAACTAGAAAGTCGTCATAGCAAGTTGTTACCTTGTCGAAGACATCGTCATAGCAAGTCGCGTCACTCCTTTCGGCCTGCTCTGGGGAAACCCTAGATCTGTTTTCACGGATAGGACGATGGCGACGTCAGGCGTCGCGCTCCTTGCTGGAGGCATCGTTTTGGAGCAGGTACCGACTCATGTGGACAGGTGGTGGAGCGGCGTGGTTTCTACCGCGTCATCGACGACGGGTCTCGACGGCGTGGCGCGACGGGGTCTCGGCGGCAGATGCGTGATGATGGACGCGCGCAGGAAGGTGGCACTGTCTGGCGTCATGGAGGCGTCGACAGCAAGGCCTGGCAAAGTCAATGCATCAGTACCTGTCCTGAAGATGGATCGGTGGAAGATGGCGACGACGACCTACGAGAGTGTGTCGGACCGGTGTGTGCCCCAGACCAGGTATGTGGCTTGGTTGGGGCCTCCGACTTTAGATGTTAGGTTTAGGTGAGAGGTCTGGATATTCAGCTCGGACTATCTGCACCCCTTCATCAAATGGATAGGAGTAGCAACAGATGTTGCCAAGACGACGGCTTCAGATATATTGATGTATTTCTATGTAAGGTCTTTGTGAATAATTAATAAAATGACTGTATGCATCGTCCAGATGCAGAGCCGGGGATCAACCTCCTTTTCTAAAAAAAACCTAGAAAGTTGTCATGTTTTTCAATTAAAGTTAACATCCTCAAATAACTAAAGTTGTCATAAAAAAGTCAGGCTGGAATTGTTTCATGTCACATGTGTGAAACTTATTGGGGTCCAAGATTTAAGTGTAATTAACACATATTCCGTCTGTCTCACACTATAAAAGCGTTTTTCACACTTGAAAGGCATAGTTGCTAACTAAGTAGGGTACGAGCATGGGAAGCAGTACGTATAGTGCTGTTCTATACATGTGTTATACGTATGTTGATAGTTTTTTTTTATAGGAAGGACTGACACCTACTACTATAATAAAGGTTCATCTTGAGTACCAAGTAACATAAACATAAGATATCTCGCAAAAAAACATGAACATTGTAGGATTATCACCTCGAGGATCATCATTGGACTAGTGATCGTGTGTGCTGTAGTAGGATTTAGATTTAAGTGTA
This sequence comes from Hordeum marinum, assembly GCA_022496015.1. NCBI lineage: Eukaryota > Viridiplantae > Streptophyta > Magnoliopsida > Poales > Poaceae > Hordeum > Hordeum marinum. Next base: position 505,177,708 of record CM039678.1, on the reverse strand, counting down.
ACTAACTTACAGTTGCTAACTGACAGTATCTTACGAGCTAGGGAAGCAGTGTGTATCCTTCTGTCATGTACATATGCGAGATAATCATGTTGGTTCGGTCAAGATTAATTCATATCTATCATAACGGTTCACAAGAACAGCAAACTATCATAATAAGCCTAATAAAAGGCACATTGAGGTCTTTAGACCACCGATCATGACAATCGTAAGGTTTTCGTGCACGTATCCCTAAGAACCAATGCCCCAAAGCCGCGGTAGTCGCAGTCAAACCCTTAAATCGATCATGAGAACCTGACATCAAATCTCACGGTTGCATAAGCCTAGAGAGAAACCCTAACCTCGTCACCCCGAGAAACCCTAACCTCGTCATCCCGAGAAACCGACAAGATTCTATGTCGGAGCTCGGTTTGATCCGTTCCGACAAACAAACTCAAGGACGATCTAAATATGTAAGGCGCACTCAAAGATGAAGCACTGCCATCCGTCTAAAAATTGCCCATATGAAAACTAAAATCGCAATCTATCTACTAGTCGAAGCCGAGGTACCAGGTTCAGTTTTTAATGGTGAACATTCTGCCTACAATGACAGTCAGCTCTACTCCTCCTGCCAGTCTCGTTGGAGAAGCTCAACAACAAACATGCATGCGTACGTAGCGGGTTTTCGGCGCAAGAAAATACTCCTACGTATGGTGCTCTGGTGGAGTGGACACTCTTCTCGTAGCGGAACTGTGCAAGTGATATTCAGTCCGGTGACGCCGAACGAGTGGTTCGGTCGCAGCAAACCCAATTTAACGGCCGACGAGGATGGACACAAATCCTATACGACCCAGCAGTGAGCGACCCCGTCGTTGGACCTTGTTCAAAAACTTACACGTGGCAAACTAAATCAATTCCTGCTGCCCAAGTTGATCTTAATCAAATCGTGTGGTAATGAATAGAGTCCACCACTAGGTCGTTGCCCCCGGCGTCGTATAAGATTTTTGTGGGACGAAGGATTCGGTCACCCACTCTCCTCCTGGTATTCTTTGCCCGTGCCCATGCTCATGCTCATCCCTCCTACTCACGTTATCGCTGAGATATATAAAGATAAAGGAAGAGTTCGATCACGTCGGGTCAAATAAAATACGGACGCCGCATTACGTAATTTATACTAGGCACTAGCGACAGTTGCATATGTGCATCGGCATTGGACGTGGCAGCTTCCAAAGGGTGTTTCATGGTCTCATGAAGTGAGGCATGATGTATGTTGACGCAGCGTCCACGGTAGCAGCCTGAACAACTCCATGACGGGGATCCATCCAACGTGGAACACCAACTCAAACCGGACCGACACGAAAGTCTAGAGCCCGGACCACACGTCGCTTGGTTAATCGAAGGCGGAGCACGCGAATGCCGCCACCCTACTGGAGCTCCTCGCCGACAACCTAAACATCTTCGGTGAGAATCAGCGGTGCTCACATCCGTGTAGAGCGACCACGCATCCCATCACCAAGGGCCGCCAACTATGCATCAAGCACGCTGCACCGCGCATTTTTCTCTTTTGTTTGGAGGGAGGAGAAAAGACCCCCCGCTTGTGCATCAGGGTGATGCATGCGATGATATTATTAAGAGAAAGACAAACAATCTTCAAGTGTAATTACAAGCTCAGTCCAAGCGGAAATGAAAATAAAAGAAAACAAAAAGGGGTAAAATGTCACAACCGGCAATAATAGGTTAAGATGACTAAACACCTAGTCTATTGTTGGACTGCCATCCAAACCGGTTACAGAAATCTCGAGTTATCATCTCCCATCGGATAGACCCAGCAACCAAAAGCTTCCTGGCCTCTGCAAGAGTGAGTAGCGACGTACGGATCCAAGTAATGGCTCTATAAATTGCACACAAAAAATTTAATCCAAATTTGTCTATTAAAAACCATATGTCATTTTTGCCGTTCATATAGCCCAAAAATGCATACATTGCATCAAGGACGTTGCACCGCGCATTGCTCTCCAAGGAGCTTGAGGTCTCTCGAACGACGAGGTGTCGGAGCAACACGAAGGCAATGGCCAAGAGGCACAAGTCGGCGGCTCCGGCTGTTACACGCTTCGGGGCAAGGGTCGTCTTAGGATGAGTGAAATTATTTATAATTTTTAGTTGTCATTATAGGCTCTTTTATGCTTCAGAAAGAAAGGAAAAAAATCATTGATCTAGTTTGTTGCAGGTGTGTTAGCTTTGTTTTATGAATTGGTCGGATATTTGGTGTGGTATGTTTGATGTTACGCGTTGGAGAAGTGTCGAAAGCATCTCTAGCAGACCCATACAATCGCCGGAACTGTAAAATTCCGGTAGTTATACGGGTTTGGGCTTTTTTGCTGCCAGACTGGACACCGCAAACGCAACCCGGCCTGTAAAAAATTTGCGGTGGCCCGGTTACGAGACCCCACGACCATTATATCCGCGGGTTCGGCGACTGGATACGCGTCGGAACCCTATTCCTCCGCCGCCGCGAAAGCCCCCACACCTCACTGCCGGCGCCTCAAATCCGCCGCGCGAGCATCCAATCCGCCGCCAATCCACCTCCGAGATGGCCAACGACAACCCCGAAAGGGCGTGGTGCGTCAGATCTGACGCGGCGCGGAAGCGTGCCGCCTTGCGATACACACGCTGGGGCCAAACGCCGCCGCCGTCGCTCCTCCGCCGCGTGACGGAGGAGTACGACCGCGCTCGCGACCGCCTTTTCTCCGGCTCTGGCAGCTCTTCCAGGGCGTCGAGCTCACGCTCCTCCCTCACCCCGGTGAAGAGGGGGCTAGAGGAGCTCCCCGCGGTGAAGAGGGAGCCGAAGGCCGAGGCGGAGCTAGAGCGACGTGCCGAGGGCGGCGTCGGACCGGACGACTTCCTTCCCCCCGGCGGAGGCGGACGCTCTTTTGCCCGCGCAGTGCGTAGGAGGCGGAAGAGGACCAACAGCGCCACGTGAGGGACGATGACATCAACGTCGTGCTCTACGAGCAGGGTGTCACGTCGGCCCTCGCCTTCGGCGACAAGGTGGAGGAGTGGCACCGCGTAGCCGCTGAGTAGGAGCGCATCTACGTCGACCTGACCTCCTCCTCCGACGAGGACTGAGCGTTACCACTGGACAGCTGCCGCACGAGCTTCGGTGAGCTCTATTTCGCGTAGTGAGGTAGGATAGTTAGCTCCAGTGAGCTTTATTTAGCGTAGTGCGGTAGGGTAGTAGCTCCGGTGAGCTTATGTACCTATTTATGCTATGTAATGTGCTGAATGATCGATGCCCCGATCATCTATTTCGAAAAATTTCTCGCGCAAAAGAATTTTTCATTTTTTACGGTTTGGGATACGGGCTCTGATCTGCCTTCAGGAATTTCAGCCCGCATTGATCCTTCCGTGCCAACTCTAAACCATTGTCACCACGGGTCTCATGGGATCGTGAAAGGGATCTGCTAGAGATGCTCTGAAGCCAAGTAGACCTGGTCATGGGCAGCCCAGCCCGATCGGCCCGGCCCGAAAAAGCCCGACCCGGCCCGGCCCGACCTTGCCCACGGCCGGGCTTAGATTTTAAGGCCAGTGGTCGGGTCGGGCCGGGCTTAGGCCCGATGAAATTGTAAATTGCGCCTAGTCGGGCCGGGCCGAGCTTTTTTCGAACTCGGGCCAGACTCGGACCCAAAAACTAGGCCCGATGGCCGGACCGGGCCAGGCTTGGATCTGGGTTTTTACCATCGGGTTTTTTTTGGCCCGGCCCGAGGCCCGGCCTGGCCTGAGATCTGCCCAGGTATAAAGCCAAAGTAACCAGCCAGTGAACCATTGTCACCACGGGTCTCGTGGGACTGTGGGAGGGATCTAGTAGTGCTACGAACGGCACCTGGACAAGCATTGATGATGGCAACGTTTGAAAATGGAGATCGATCGTGAACTACCGGTGGTACCCTCTCCGGTTGTAATGAATGGACGGTAGATGGATCCAGATGTGAACGTTGCCACGACGCCTTTTGTACTACAGACTGCTGGGGGGTACTACAAGGACTGCAAGGCGATCTTCCCGTGTCCAGAGGTGGATGCTACGGATTTAATCCCGCTGTTAATGTGTCTCTCTCTGGGCTGGTTGCACTTGAGCCCAACACGCGGCTAGGAGCAGTTAATGATCTGTGGGGTAGCCGAATGCTCTCATCGATGGAGTGGCAGCTTCGGTGTTGGGAATTTGAACTTCCCGGAGAGTAGTCAATGTAGGAGTAGATTAGACTTTAACCACCGATGTCGACCATGGAGAAACATAAATGGATTTCTACAGTATTTTTGTCTTCAAATCTTTTGTTTTCAATAAACCTTTTGCATCGTTTTTTAGTTCTTCTTCTATAACTTCCCTCCAGTAGTCATACCACTATATTAACCCACATTGCCCGGAAAGGAAAAAAAGTTCTTTTGAGGGCGGGAAAGAAAATATATTAACCCACCTCGGTTTGAGAACAAAACCTGACCCAATCTCGTTAGAATTTCTCGTTTCCTTCCCGTCGGCCATGGCGAGGACGCTCATCCCCTATTTGCTTTGCCGTCGAGCCTCTACATCCACCTCACCTCTTTGGGCTTCAGGTGGTCGGGAGGGGGGTGGGATCTCGATAGCCGGCAAGCCTCTACATTCATCTCCAACTATTAGTTTAGGTTATTTTTTTCTCTCACAGAGGCGACGCTTCGGCGGATGGCGACAATTCATCTTTGAGTTGGTCTTTCGGTTTCCGAACCTTATCGAGTTCATTCACTAGGACGGGGACGACAGAGCTCCGATGTGGATTCATGTCGTCTACTTGGAAAGCAAGGTTAGGGTTTCTCCCCGCTCATGCACGCCGACGAAATTTGATGTCTGACTCGTGAGATCGATTTAAGGGTTCAATGGCGCCGACTACGGCTCTGGGACGCTGGCCCTTATGAGCATGTGCATGAAGACTTCCTGGTTGTCATTAACAATGTCAAGTAAACTTCATAGGGTAGCGACGACAATGGTGCATTGACGGCTCGTTCTGACGACAATAGTGATAGTTCGATGGTGCAGAGTCTCCGATGTAATTATTATTATGTTTTGGATGATTTGTCTTGTCTTGTAAATCTTTATAATAGCCCAGAGTCTTTTTAGGAAAAGAAAACTCAAACCACATCTCGCCTGCTCTTTGCAATAAAGGGAATTATTCATCCTCATCACAACGGCGGGGGCTTCACGGGCCACTTCAGGGCCTGGCCAGACCCGTGGGCCCGTGGTACTGGTATGCCTTTGCTGTTGCATCTGGTCAGCTACTACGTCGATGGTGGAGGTCGGTTCCTCCCGCGTGTCTATGGTGTTGTTGCTCCTGGTTTCCAACATGGGCACGTCTCTTGCCTTCAGGCCTCGCGTGTTAGCTTCGGTGTGACGGTGTCGATGATGACAAGGCCATGGTGGGGCATGCCGGTTGATGGTATGTGTGGTGGAAGGCTTTGAAGTGTCTGTGGGTAGGGTGAGGGTCGAGAGAAATCCGTATCGAGGTTTGATGCCGACGGGGGGACGCCTGCGGGCGCCACCATCCCTTCCTGAAGGGAGTCGGCTCCCTCGACGTATCGGGGGAAACCCTCGGACTTTTCGTGGAATATCGTCGTCGTCGTCGCTTCACCTCCTGAGGGGGTTACTTGTTTCGTGGCGATTCGAAGTACTAGGGGCATGGTGGGACAACTTCGGCAAGCGCAACACGTGCATGTCTTCTTCGTCTTGTTGATTCGCCGTCGTTTTCTTTCATGATTTCTCTTTTTTTGGACGCCGTTGTGCTATTTGTGCTCCAACATTGGATCGGTTGTATCGGCAATGGCTACATTAATATAGCAGGACGCAAGCCCGTTTCGAGAGAAGAGCATTACTATAATACTATTCGTCATCGAGGGTACAGAATAAGTTATTTTTCATCCGAGGTAATCTTACGATCTTTTTATAAATATATTTTATTTGGAATACAAATAGTTACATTCATATTGATTCACTATGTAAAATTTAGCATAAGAAAACAAAAATATTGATCATAATGCTAGAAAAAATACATTTTATGTGTATTCTACTCAATGTTTTTACGTTTGTAATTCTACGTAACATAAATATTTTTTATAGCGATGATATATTTTCTTACGTTCTCTTTTTACATATGAAATAAATTTATGAAACATAAAATTACACTTTCTTGATGTTAAAATAGAGGTGATGGAAAATAACTATTCATTCATCACCCAGGGTGACGAATAACACGACCCTACACATCCATATATATAGTACTAGTATCGGGTCTGAACGCGGGAGTATATCAATGTGAAGACGATTTTTCACTGTAATAGCAACTCCAATGGGGCGACCCATCCGTCGCCGTTCGTTTGGGCCGGCACGGACATAAAAAGCGTCCCAACGCGCCGATCCAAACGGACGCGCGTCTGCTTTTCGTCCGCGGTCGACTCATTCCTGGCCCATTTGTGAGCCGGATTTGCGTCGGCGCGGACACGAGACGGACGCGCGTGCGCTCGCCCTCTCGTCTCCCCCGGCCCGCTGGTCGGTGGCACATTGGCCTCCCCTCTCCCCCCAGCCAACAGCAACCCTCGCCCGCCTCCTTCGTCGCCGCCGCCGCCTCCAGATCCGCCCATTTTTGCCGGCGACTCTGCCAGTTGTCGCCGCCTCCACATCCGCCCAGGAACACCGTCCAACTCCCCCTGTCGCCTGCCACCGCCGTTTTGCCGTCGGGGAGCAAACTGCTTCCCACCGCCGCTCCCCCCACTGCACAGCCACCCGCGACCAAGAAGCCGCCTCGCTGTCCCGGCCAGACCCGACCGGCACACTCGTCGGACGCCGGCAGGGCAGCTAGCTGGTCCGTGCCCGCCGCGACTCCCCTCGCCCGCCGTCTCCTTCTTCGACGCCCGCAAGTTGTTCGACAGTTTGCCAAGGTACGAAATGGACTCCGCCGACGAGTTCTTCTTCCATAATTTCCTTTGTGACTCCGACGATTCGTCGTCCGACGACGAGGAGGAGATATTGGCTGCCGTGTTGGTCCATCACCACTTAAAAAGCAGCGACCGGTGTTCCGTGGCTCCATTCCGGGCCACCTTCCGGCGTTGAATCGCAACCGAGAGAGTGGACATTTCCTTCTCTAGAAGGACTACTTTGATACAACAAACCCGTTGTTCCAACATAAAAAATTCCGCCACCGTTTCCGTATGAGTAGGCATGTTTTTAACCGTATTAGAGAGGGAGTGGTCGGTTATGATAACTATTTCGAGTGCAAAAAGGATGTCGTCGGCGAGATTGCTTTATCCTCTTATCAGAAATGCACTGCCGCCATCCGAATGCTTGCATACGGAGTGCCCAGTGATCTCATTGACGAGTACGTCCGTATGAGCGAGTCTATATGCCTAGAGTCCCTGTATAAATTCTGCAAGGCTGTTATTGCTGTGTTTGGCCCTGAGTACTTGAGAGAGCCGACAACTGAAGATACAGCCCGTTTGTTGGCAATGAATGCCAAATGGGGCTTCCCAGGGATGCTTGGCAGCATAGACTGCATGCACTGGGAGTGGAAGAACTGTCCTTCTGCTTGGCAAAGGCAGTATAAGGGACATGTCAGGGCTTGCACTGTCATACTAGAGACCGTGACGTCTCAAGATCTCTGGATCTAGCACTCTTTCTTTGGCATGGCTAGATCACACAATGATATCAACGTGCTTCAGCACTCGCTAGTGTTTGCTAGGCTTGCCGAAGGCAACAGCCCACCGGTGAACTTTACTGTCAACGGACACAACTACGTCAAAGGATACTACCTGGGTGACGGTATCTATCCTCAGTGGACCACTATTGTCAAGACAATACCCAACCCTGTCGGAGAGAAGAGGAAAAGATTTGCCCAAGAGCAAGAGAGTGCTAGGAAGGATGTCGAGCGTGCCTTTGATGTTTTGCAATCTCGATGGGGCATCGTTCGGTATCCTGCTAATATCTAGAGCACGCAGAAAATGTGAGAGGTGATGACTGCTTGTGTGATCATGCACAATATGATCGTAGAAGACGAGCGCCCGGAACGTCTGTACGATCAAGGCTTTCAGTTTTAGGGTGAAAATGTTGTGTCTGAGCATGGAGTAGCGGCAACGTTTGAACAGTTCACCCAATTTCATGAAGACATGCGTGCTTGGGAAACTCATGTGCAGCTGCAAAATGATTTGATTGAGCATATGTGGGCTCATGTTGGCAACCAATAGATGTATCTTCTTTTATTCGTTTGCAAAAATATGTGAAACATTTTTTTTGTATCCGTCTTATAAAACTATACTATTTTATTCGGTAAACTATGTTTATTTGACAATATGTTTGAATGCAATCAATGTAATATTGGGGGCCAGCGGCCACACCGACACATATGGGTCGATGCGTTGGGCACGTTGCCAACCTAAATCTAAAAGAGGACGAACGTCGGACGGGCGGCCGACCCAAACGAACAAAAAACGGATGAAATCGCTGTTCGTTTAGTTCGTTCCATTGGAGTTGTTCTAAAAATTCATTTGTTGTAGTAGTGCATTCAGAACGAAACACACTGGTCCCGAGCCCATAAAAACAGAAGCGGCGTTGCAATGATCCCTCGGGGCCAAGGGAGGGACGCTTCAAAGCGAGCTTTTGGAGCCGAGCCTTTATTGGCACCACAGCGAGGAGCAAACAAGCAAACAAGGCACGATCCATGAATTTTGGCAACCGGTCATGCCGCTTTCACACCAAAGCAGGGCATGCATTTTCACATTCTTCATCCCGAGGGGACGCATGTGCCCCCGGGTTGCCGCCGCCCACAGCCCAATCGAAGACACGCCCATGCAAAACGGAGTGTTCTACTCCGTGGCTCAGTGCTAGCACCTGATCGCCCATGACTAAATAAATCTTTTAGATGGACCAAGAGAAAAAGGGCCGTGGGTGCAAGGACTCCACACCACAGGAAGGACGCCGCTGCTCACTGCCCAACGGGCCAAACCCTACCGCCGCATCCAACATGCACAAAGTAGCATTCTTTATCCCTAAATCGCGCAAAGCTCACCACGCCATCAAGCTTAATCGCCCCGCCCCCTAACACTAACACTAACACTAACAGCAACATCTAATCCACCGCCGTACCGGAGTTGGAGTTGGGTACTTTAGATGGCCATAGAAAGAAGACAGACACACCGTGAGGAGGATCCACTAATTATATTGTCTTCCCCCACCACCAACTCTGGCAGCAGCATCCCAATCTCCATCTCCTGCTGCGTCACTCCCTCCATGAGACGAGACCATGAGAACCGTTCCATCACCACATTTATTTTTTCTCATTTTTTTCTTTGCACCGAATATTTTCACCTTATTTTATTCCCTAGCCTTGGCTTGGTATGTGTTGCGCGGGCCCCACCAGCAGGCCCACGGAGGTCACTACATAAAGTTGCACTGCACCAGTCCTCGTTGCTCATCGCCTTGCCCGTCCCTCTCTCTCCCTCTCCGCAGTGTTCGCTGCTTTTCAGAGAAGCGAGGAATATCTGCCGCGGAGGGGGAAGGAAGAAACCGCCGGCCCCCGAGTTTCAAAAACAACCGCCACCTCCCGCACTGCGCCGGCCACAAATCCCCCCCCCCCCCCCCCACACCCTCTGTCTCTCTCCCCCCTCCCGTATTAATTTCGGTTTACCCCCATCCCTCCCTCCCTCCGTCCGTCCGTCCCCCATTTTCTCGGTCGCCGTGCAGGGCTCAATCCATCCGAGTACTCTACCTACGGCCTACTACCAGCCGCTGCTAGTTGGAGCGCTTGCTTCCTCTCCGGTTGATCCCGGCAACAGTGTGTGTGTTGGAGACTTGGAGGGAGAGCCGAGCGGCCTCTTCAATGCGAGGAGGAGGCATCGGCGGTGGGAGCAGTCGTCCTTGCTGAAGTTTCGTCGACCTCCGTCCCCGTCCCTGTCCCTGTCCCGGAAAGCCAGCTTCTTGGCGGGCAGCAGAGGAGAAGAAGGGATATAATGGCCTCCACGGAAGGTATCTCTTCTTCTTCTTCTTCTTCTTCAACCTTGGTGCCCAGGGCGCAATATTTTTCTGCTTCTCTTTCCCCCCACTCTGCTTTCCCTGCGCCCGGCCGGCCGCCGGGGATGTGGGCGGGGCCATGAAACTAAGGGAGTATTTCCTGCTTGACCCTGCAGGCGGCGGCGGCAGCGGAGCAGAGAGGACGGAGGATCCTCTCCCTGCTTCCGGCGACGAAGGTGAGCGCCGTGGCTACTCGACTGATTAATTAGCACTTTCCTCATTTGTGCCGCTGCGCGAGTAATTAGCTGGATCCTCTGCCTCCTGCTCCGATTCTCTTGCCTCAGTCAGGCGGATTGCAGGATCCCTCCTTTTTTTAGCAAATCAAAATTCGAGCTGCTATTTGTTTCCTTTTTCTGTCTCATTTCAACCAATCCTGATGGATTCAATTCGTGTTAGTCACCGCACGTGCTCCAGTCCAAGGGGACTGACCAAGTCGAGTCTTTTTGATTGATGATTCTCGTGACTCAGTAATAAGCAGATGCAGAATCTCTCTCTTTTTTTAGCAGTTGATCAAATTTAAGCTATTTTTTCCTTTGGCCCATTTCAATCCTCAAGAGTTCCAATTTGTGTCACCACACGTGCTCCCAGGACTGTCGGAGAGCTTAGTCTTTTTTGGAGAGATTATTAGTAGAGTTTTAGCCTGTTGTATCTCCCCAAATGGAAGACTGATAGGCTGTCAAAATTCCCCCAAAATTCAATTTGCGTCGTTTCAATCCTCAAGAATTGAATTGGTGTCACCACACGTGTTCTAAGGACCGACTAAGAGCTTAATCTTTTCTGGAGGGATTATTGATGTCGGTTTTGGGATCCTAGCCTTGCTTTCAACTGCTTATATTTTATTTAGGTTGAGCTGTCTCATGCATCTCTCCATATAAAAGACTGCTGGCATGTCAAATTCCCCCCTCCCCTACCAAAATCCCTGAAGTTGACATCTACATTTCTCTATTAATCTGCACCCACTTGATCCTTCTTGCCAATAGGCCAATCCCTAGATGTCTCTGAATGGGTGAATTTCATACCATTCCATGCCAGACTTGGACGTGGTAGGCGCAAGGAAAGCGTCGGTTTTGGAATGGGGCGGTGGTGCAGATGTCAATTTGTTAGGGGGCGGGGATCCCTGCATGGGGTTGGCTATCAACATGGCGGCATGTGCTTTTCATCGCCGAACCAGAGGAGCACAAACGTCCTCCTATCATGAATCATGATGAAATAGAATAGGGCCGGCCTTGTGTGTGACAATGATTTGTACCTTGCGGCGACGGGCAGCGGGTTTTGTCTTGTTTTTTCATAGCTGGTGGTTGGTTTTGTCCATGAATAAGACTTCCAATTTTGTTGCCAAGCAGACTTTTTGTGGCTGCTCCTGCTGATTGTGTAAATCTTGTTTTTTTGTCTGTCTGCTTAGTGCAAGGGATGAACCAGGAAGAGAGCAGGAGAAGCTCCGGCGAACCGGCCGATGAGGACTGCGGTAGCAGTGGATCACTGACCGATGCCACTGTGCCGAGTGAAGATTCCAGTGAGGGGCACAGCAGTGACAGCAGCGACAGCCAGTGTGCCGGTTCTGATGGAGGGTGCAAAGAGGTGCCTCAAGTGTACTCCAAGAGCGGCGGCAACGACGAGAACAGCGAGTGCACCGACCAAAGCTCTCCCCGCGCTGTGCTGGACATATCGGTGTCCGGTAGCATGGACTCCGATGAGAGCTCCTCCGCCGAGCAGCCGCCGGTGCCCAGCCACAGCGTGCAGCCGCTGCAGTGGAGGAACCTGATCAGCGGGCTGATACTCAGAAGGAAGAAGCTGATGGCCAGAGCGGTGACGTTCCCTCAGCGGTCCAAGAGCACGGGGCTTAAGAGGTACCTGGGGAGGATGCGGAGCGGCAAGAACCAGATGGACTGCAGCGCCATCGCCCCGGAGATCTTCCCCGAGATCGAGAAGTGGAGGCCATCATGGAGGAGCTTCGACTACGACGAGCTCTGTGCTGCCACTGACAGCTTCAGTTCAGGTAACATGCAGCACTCACTAACTTCTATGTTGCTGTAATTCAGTGCCCTTGATAATTGGGCTCTGTTACTATCATTGCAAAGCTTTTAGCTTGTGGGATGTGGCTTTGCCGTAAAGAAATGGGTTTTATAATTGGACTGCTGCTATGATTTCACTGAGTAAAGAGGGTTTGAGGTCCTAATCATGAACTGTTCCGTAGGTTAATGATGGTTGTTACTGGTTGCTACTTGGAAATTTCAAGTACCAGACCACATTATTGTCATCAGTTATCACCTTGTACTACTAGTTTCTTTAGCTTGTCCAGTTTTCAAGATTGTGGTACCTCCAAATATTGTGACCATATGATGTCGAAACCTAATAGCTCTGTTTTTTTTTCCTTCCAAGTAATTGGACTACAAGTACCATTATTGGCCAGAATTAGTTTTCTGAACCTTCACTATCTCTAAACATTTTTTCCTGACACCTGAATGTATGATATTTCTAGATAATTTGATCGGAAAGGGAGGGCATGCCGAGGTGTACAAAGGACGGCTTGCTGATGGACAGTTTGTGGCGGTGAAGAGGTTAACAAAAGGTGGCAACAAGGAGGACAGGATCAGCGATTTCCTATCTGAGCTTGGAATAATAGCGCACGTTAACCACCCAAATGCGGCACAGCTCTTGGGGTTCAGTGTGGAAGGGGGCTTGCACCTGGTTCTTCAATTCTCTCCACATGGAAGCTTGGCTTCTCTTCTCCATGGTACAGTCCTCTTAACAATTTGCTAGTTAGGCAATGAATGATACAATTGACTTGTCGCGGTGGCTTCCAAAAAAGGAGAAATAGAGCAAATATCTTGACATGCACGCCAACACAACGTAAACATTTAAAAAGTATCTTAAATGCTGATGTCCGTTGAGTGCATGTTAAGCTCATAATTTGCATTTATGTATACTTATTGCATCATCACTTCGTGTTAGTACTTCTTCAGTTGAAAACATATGCATGGTTCTAATGAAAAGGACCATTTAAATGAGGTGCTGTCAATCTAGTGATAAATGGAGCTTACCTGATCAGGTGCAAAGGGAGCCCTCAGGTGGAAGGCCCGGTTCAGTATAGCACTTGGAATAGCTGAAGGGCTATTTTATCTGCACGAAGGCTGCCATCGGCACATAATTCACAGAGACATCAAGGCTTCAAATATTCTTCTAACTGAAGATTATCAACCTCAGGTGCGTATCTACTGTTAGTCTGTTCCACTAGCCCCACCCCTTTCTACTGTTCGTGATGATGTAAACTGATGCATTTTCTGCTCCCTCGTTGCAACAGATCTCAGATTTTGGCCTTGCAAAGTGGCTTCCTGACAAATGCACCCATCAGGTTGTGTTCCCCATTGAAGGCACATTCGGGTGAGTTTGATATTCTGAATACTGCTTCAAGTTCACGAGGACTTCATACTTCCCAGTTTCTGACTACTGTTTGTCTGTTGCACTAGCTCCATCCCATTCTATTATCCTGGGGCCTTCCCCTTTTCAAGAAAAGAAAAAACTTCCTAGTTGACCAAAACTGTGTTTCACTATTGTTTCAACTTTGATTTTACCCCCTTTACAGTTATATGGCCCCAGAGTACTTCATGCATGGGATCATAAATGAGAAGACAGACGTGTTTGCATACGGAGTATTGCTTCTTGAACTAGTGACAGGGCGGAAAGCCGTGGATTCTTCCAGACAAAGCCTGGTGATATGGGTGAGTATAGAAGATTGCTCTGATACAATTTATCACAAGTACTCCCTCCGTCCCATAATAGAAGAGCGTTTTTATATTATGGGACGTAGGGAGTAGATTCCAATCAGCTCACCGAAATATTATTGTTTGATCATATAAATATAGCAACCTGACTCAACCCTAAGTTAAAAATGGGCATGGAAAACATAAAGTGGGATAGTTACATACTTCTGGAACCCTTTGAATTCATATTTTTTTCTTGACCATTTCAAAGGCAAAACCGCTGCTCGAGTCGAACAACATGAAGGGCCTGGTGGATCCTTCTCTGGAAGCTGGATATGACCCGGAAGAGATGGCACTCACCCTGGCAGTGGCATCCATGTGCATTCACCACAGCGCAAACTTGCGGCCTAGCATGAGATCGGTGAGTGACTTGGGCGCACCTGTCGCCTCAAGTGCAAAAATGAGCACTGTAAACTGACGAAGCAACGCGTTTGGTTGCAGGTGGTCCGTTTCTTGAAGGGAGACAGGGAATCCCTCGAACTGATGGGAAAGCCTAAACCCACAAAGCCCCCAATGTTCGACTCCTGTGATTCAGAGGACTACACTCGCACGAGTTACCTCAATGATCTGGACAAGCACAAGCAGCTTGCGTTGGAGCAGTGAATTTTTTAGCCGAGTTTGGACAGATTTGGCTTCTTTTTGTACATCGTGACTATCTTCGTTGTGATCCTCCCGCTTTCCAGAGATGTTTATAGGATTGTATGGATAGATGTGAGGGATCAATCCGTCGTTTGCCTCCCCTGTTGCTGATCCAAGGTGTCATTCTTGGCTTCCAGTGGTCACTATATGTTGTGATACTGTGATCTGTATGACCAGGGCCAATGATGTTGCCCCAGTGTATCACTGTTCCTCATATGTCATATGGGAACATGCTTAGAGATAGAAGAGTGGAATGTACTTTGGTCATCTGCAGGGTTAAATCATGTGTCCTTGTTATGACATTTCATTTTGTCAGTTTTAGGCTTTCAACCCTTGTGTTTCATGGATAAGTTCATTCACTGCATACAAATTGATTACTACTCCAGCTTAAACAGATCTGCTGATGCAAGGGTTACCAGACTAAATGGCTTGAATGCTAAACATTTGTTGCTTGTAAGCAAGTAAAATGCGAATCTATGGAAGCTACAAAAATATAGACACATTGCATCTTTCGTTTTCACAGTGAACTACAGCAAATTCTTCTGACCTCCACTATACAGTACTCTTTGCAATTGCATAGGCAGAAGGCAAACAAAACAACACACAGAAACAACATTGTGCTTGCAAACATAGACTTTGCCATATACATTTTTTTACCTCATTGTGTGCTACGATACCTGAAGATTTCACCCCATGCTTAACATTAGACATTGTATCCAGGATTGACCTTCTGCTGGACATCTCCATAGCTTTCTAGCTCGAGCATGTCCTCCATGCTCCCCAGGAACAATGGCAGCCTCTGGTGCAGCTTCACAGGCTGAATGGAGAGGATCCTGGTTTTGCCATCCGAGCCTCGGCCCCCTGCCTGCTCGGAAAGGAAACTGAGGGGATTTGCCTCGTAAACCAACCGAAGGTGATCCCTCGGGTTCATTGCGACTCCACCATATATGATCGTCCGATGAAAATCAGCGACCAGCGAGCACACGTACCGAGCCGAGTACTTCTTGGGATTCTGCCCCTTGCCTTGTCTGATCGTGTCAATGTACTTCTTCAGGCCCTCTGGCCAGTCGAAATACCGTGCATCATTCACTGAATATATCTGCCCTGACATTGTGTGCAATTGCAGATTTTGAGAGGAAGATAAAAGAGACTGTTAAAGCATGCATTCTTAGCTGACAGGGATAACTAAAGGCAGAGAAGAAACAATTTCAGTTCTAGGATAAGAAAATGAGTCTATAAATCTTCCAAAGTTATTAATGCTGAGTGCCCATTGAGCCGTATAAATTGAGAAGTCAGATATGAGAAAGCTTGTACCGCTAGTGCAACTGGAACAAGGTAAATAAACCAATCAAGATTTAATAAGTAAGATGGCCAGAAAACTAATAATCACCAATATACATCTCATTTTCTATTGCGAGAAATACTGATATACTACATCTTAGTTACCTCTGGGGGGTATTTGCATGGAAGGATGCGTCAGAACAAATTCTCCTGTCGATCTATCCAACGTGAAGCCATGAGTTCCTGCGCCGAAACTGATGCAGAAGATGGTGGCAGATGAATACAGGACGTATCCAGCTGCGACCAAGCGAGAACCGCTCTGCAGCGAATTGAGCTGAGCTTTCTCCTCCACGGGGAGATGGTCGAGTTCCACCAGCCTATCGTATATCCCAAATATTGTTCCAGTGGGGATCGACACCTCAATGTTGCGAGAACCATCGAGCGGGTCAGTGACAACAACATAGGGGCCGTCATCGCACATCCAAATGGGGAGATCATTTTCTTCAGACGCCGCCACTGCAACTTTTCCGGAGCTTTGGAGCGACGACAGGATGATCTCGTTCTGGATTAAAACTGAAATTAGTATTCATGTTATTTGGATTCACTATCATTCATGCCAAGATGCATATATTTCCATCAGAGATATGTACAGTTTGTGAACTGAAGCAAACTAATCTAGCAGCAGAAATTTGTGTCAGGTGCAAAGTCTAGTAGCTAAAGCATTGGACAATGAATGTATTCCCAATCCAAATTCTGCATAATTCATTTTGCGAATGCGTCGGTCTCCATGCCTGCTGTTCTTATCAATCACCGATCTCACAATGACACCAAATCAAACGACCGGCAGGGGCGCACCGACAATTCGTCGAGCGGCTTGGGCGCGTCACGCCCTGCCGCGGACGCGCCACCGGCAGCGGCCGCCGGCTTGGCCCGCGACAGGTCGGCGTTGCCGGGGGACGCGACGAGCGCGGCGATGCTCTTGCAGGCGGCCTGGATGTGCGCGACGAGGACGGCGAGGTCGGCGGGCGCGCCGGCCCGGCCCATGTGCTCGAGCAGCGTGTGGGGCGAGCCGTGCGATGCCATGTCGTCCACTGCGCCCGCGCGCGGCGACCGGGCGAGGAGGACGCGGCTGCTGCGGCGCGCGAGCGCCGGGAGGACTGGGCGGGAGGGAGGCGGCGGCGGGCGGTGGTGGTGGCGATTTGAAGTTGGCGGGAGCGGGAGGGGGAGGGGGAGGGGTGGGCGGAGCGCGTGAGGGGATAACGTCATGGCTTCCACTGGGTGGTGCTCGATGACGATGGCGATTGGCGAGGACCCGTGGCAGAAACGCTCCTTCACTCTCATTCGGATGGATTGGTTTTTTCACATAATACAAAACGAAATATTTATGATTTATTAGAATTTTTTCAGAACACGTTTAAAAAAATTGCTTAAAATATGAGTCGATCTGGTACGTCCGATCTTCAACGGATGACTGAAAGAGGAGTTAAGTTACGATGAGACTTGGCTTCTTCAAGTCACTGAAGCCGCGTTCTCTTTTTTGTCCCCCACGAGCTCCTCCTTTTCTCCTCTCATCACGCTATTTCTTCTCGCCTCCTTCGTGGCGGAGTTCGAGCGTGCGCCACCGATCGAGCTCCGATCAACGCCGGGACGGCGAGGTACGGGCCCCTGGCCCTTGGGTCGCCCGATCTAACTCCGGGAGCTCGGATCGGCGGAAGGCGGCGCTTCCGTCGAGAGGTCAGTGGAACCTGAGAATTTTTTTCGTGTGATCTTCCATACATGCTGCAAACTGTATGGACTGCAAACTGATTACTCAAATCTCGGTGCCCGCCTCGATCATCGGCTAAAACTCGGAATTCTGGATTCTGACAGGGGAAGCAAAACCATGCGGCCACTCTGTCTGAAGAACAAGGAAGCAATGGTGCTTTTGCTAGTGCATGAGTTCAGTTCTGGTGGAAAACTTATATGGCCTTCCACACGCGACGCCAGTAAGTGTCAAATGCCTGCTATTCATGGGATGATCACGTTAGGATTGCGGTATAAGCTGCGGGTTCTCCATGTTTATCTCCTGTTAGCTGCTAGTGTCAATTTTTCATAGACATGTCAAATCGAGTAAGGTACCGCTAGATGAAATTTTCACCGCAAAGGTGTCCGAGTTTGGTGATTCAAGGTCTGTATCACTCGATCATGCTCCCACATGGTACATTTGGTTACTTACTTAGAACCGGAGTTTTACCGCACTTGTGAACTGACCGGGAAGAGTGGTGTTTATAATCCAGTAGTTATGCGCATGAAGCTTCTTATTAGATAGAGGCCAATTTCATTCATGACCTTGGTCACTTAGGAAGGATATTTGCTTCTTCCACAACTTGGGAATCCATAGTTTCCATGACGACTCCCTGATGAAGATCTTCCACAAAGTAGTGAGAGGAGTTATGGTTTGTATCATCAGGGTCGTTAATCAAAATTTGCCTCTTTCTAGTACGAAAGCTCTACAAGCATAACTCCAAAACTACAAACATCGCTCCTCCCGGTCGGTTCATCAGTGCGGTACTACTACTTGTCTATGTAACCGATTCTACCATGCACAACTGTCTCCATAGGAGTATGTTCAAATGATACATACATTTAGGCACCAAGGTCAGACACCTTTGTAGGAAAATAGTCATCCAACAACTAATATATATTAGCTGATTTGATTCATCCCTAAGGATAATGGGCATCGTAGCAGCTAAGTGGATGAGCAAGAGTAGTCGTAAGTTCTACTGGAGTCCTGATGCGATCATCCCGTAAAAAGCAAGCACCTAACACTTACTTTGTGTGCGAAGTTCATATAATGTTTCATTAGATATGAACTCATAGATCAGCAAGGGCACATCTGTTTCCAAACAGCAACTCGTAGATAATTGTTCTCGACTGGCTTTCTAAGTCAAGATAAGGCCTCAAGCCCGGTGGAACCGAGCATTCTCATGCCATTTGCGGTCTGAGCTCAGTCATGTCGTTATTGGTGGTTTATGTTGGTTTAATTCTCATGCCATTCTCATGCCTTTATGTTGGTTTAATTTTCTCCGATGCTTAGCAGGATTTAGGAGAATTGGTGGTTTCAGGGTGACATGTCATTAGTACCACTGGAGGCCAAGTTCAGTCATGGTCATTTTATTGTTATTATCCAGTGCACCGTATGTACATATCTTTGGGTGTGGACTTAACCGCTTAAACAGATTTTATCCATACTAATTGTACTTTGCCAGATAAATTATTTGATCATTTCCGGTTCATCAGGATGTCACAAACTCACAATACAACAAGTGACTCCAGGGAAACAAGATACATGGGCTATCTCGTGAGAACCATGCTGAGATTTTTTTTAGGTAATTACATTCTTGATATATTTTCCTTACATCATCTAATGTTTGGTTGTCTTCGAGCAAATTTCATGTGCCTAAAAAAATGTTAGCCGGCATGTATGTGAGACTTTCAAACTAGAATCCAGGACACGACAATTGCCGGAGCAGGCAAGGCAAGCCTTCTTCTCAAGTTGTCATCGAAGTCAGTGAGATTAACATGTTTGGTTCTAGTTTTTGGTCTTCATTTTTTATATCTATTGGTGGCAGGAACGTAGGCTGTATTGTCAGCAATACGTGCTGTGTTAAATGTGTCTGTTTATGTGTTCCGGCATACAAAGGCCAGGAAGTAATATCCAACATCAGGTTTTGATAATGTTTTTTTAGAGAGCATCTAATTTTACTGCCCCAAATGTTCGATGTCGATACTTCTTTAACATGTGAGGGCACGGAGTCGGCTGTCGTCTTCGTAAATCATTTAGCTTCTTCATACCGTACTTAGAGATCAAAATGGGTCGTTTGGTGTTGTACTTGCACATTGCTGCTAAAGGTTTTAAATTGAACAATTTCATTTGTATCAGCTTATTTATCTCAACCTCAGTCTGGAATACTATTTGGAGGTCGGTTTCATCATGTGCTTACAAAATACACATCACTCTAGATACACACGAGGTCATTTATTTTACAGCGGTAGCAGAGGACGCAAATAGATATGCCCTGATTCCATTACGTTTCAACAATAATACTCTGTTAAAATGAGTATTACTGTTGAAATGAGTAATCTAATAATACACGTTTCAACATTGTCCTCTGTTGTTAGGTCCTCTGATGCTGAATAATACTTGTTTCAACAATGTTCTTGAATAACTAAGAGATCCTAATAACATTTATCAAAAAGCCCACCGGACATAGTAGCTGCCCTGTCTTAGTTCAGTCTTGAATTCAATATTGATGCTGAACAATTATTTAATGGCCATTCTCTTTGTTCCGTTTAAGTGGAAGTATGCAAAGTTGATCATCCTGAGATCCTTACTAGGGATAAAACTATGTCGTGTAAAACTGTGTGTGCTCTGTGTCCATTTGTCAGCTGAAATCAGCTTTGGCAATTCCTGCTACCCATGGCCCTTGTTGTATTGAACCATTTAACATGTTACCAGCAGATTTCAGCTGGGCGTATTAGAATCGTAAAAGAATGATGGGTAGATCATCACAGGAATTCACGCCCATCTAGTAATAATGTAGCTCAGGATAAATGCTCACCTGCCATTTGGGTCATGAGATTTATAAAGGATTGCCATTTCCATAACAGAGAAAACTCTGACCACTCTTTCGAATTAATACACATCTTAAGGCCAGGTTTTGAGTCCAGAGTAGCTAAAGTTATCATGCTCTTAGCTTAGTAACTCAAATCTCTTGAGCTTTGCCGGGTTTGTTTATGACCGGATTTACTTCCCATCCTTGCACCTAAATTTAGTAGCATTCAGTTTATATCATGACCAAATTGCTTATATAGGTACCAATAAATAAATCATCGTTTGACCATATGTGCCACCCCAAAATGCTAAAACCAACTCTGCTAAACGTAGTAACTTTGGAAGTGGAAGTGCTACCGTGACCATCCAAAACAACATGATCTGCTAGCAGTACTAATTAAAAAGAAGAGCTAACTACAGAAGACAATGCTTTGGTAGTAGTACTAATATAAACAAAGAGCTAAGAAAAAGAAGACTAAACATATATTACAGAGTATGGTTTGTTTTAAAACCAACCCTCGGCAAGATAAAATTCAGGTAAGCATGAAAAAGTTGGCTATCAATCAATTTGCATCAAAAATTTGGTAATGCCAGAGTAAATAGCATAGAACTACTACTTTACAGGCTAGGGTTCCAAAAAACTACCGGTTTTTATTTTTTTCTCAGATAACTACCAAATGGGTGGTCGGCTGTTTCAAAAAATCCAAATCATCCAGTGCTTTAAAACCAACCCTCAACAAGCTAAAATTACAGAGTATGGTTTGTTTTAAAACCAACCCTCGACAAGCTAAAATTCAGGCAAGCATGAAAAGTTGGCTATCAATCAATTTGTATAAAAATTTGCTAATGCCAAAATTCAGGCAAGCACGAAAAAGCTGGCTATCAATCAGTTTGTATCAAAACTTTGGTAATGCCACAAGAAACATGTGGAAGGGCAACAGAGAAAAATACCTCTCTTCAGAAGTTGACCATTTTTTGTCAAGGACTGAATTGTGAATACAAAGGCGCATAGTCAGTTTATACCAGCATTTTTCATCATGGGAAGATATCAAATTGTCAAACAGAAACAAGTAGAAGGGCAACAGAGAAAAGGAAACTGAAACAACTCTCTCATTTTTGTTTTCTGGACGATGCCAACTCTATCAATAGTATCAGCAACTTGCAGACATCCACAAAAAATTCCAGTGCTTACCAATGCCACAATCTTCTTTCTATTCTTTTATCCTTTCTTCTCGATACAACTTCCATGATACAACCTCACCACCGGTGCACATATATATATATACAAGCACCTACCGACCTAAGACAAACCAAAACCTACACGTAGAACTGCTAAACGTGTCAGACACGTACAAGCCCTAAACAGGACTCCTACTAGTACACCGAACCAGCCAGCCTAATCCAACTAATACTAGGCCTCTAACGAAGTGTATCTTACCTAATTACATGGGCCACCTTGATCGCTAGTTAAACCAAACTAACTAACACATGACACTTATTCAAGATTGCGCTAACAAAATCGGCTAACATTGTCAACATGTAAGCTACAAACCTTTATCTAGACAGAGATGAACCGGAGAACCAGCACAATGAACTTGATCCAAGAGAGCACATTTCTAACGTGCTTCTACCCGAAAAAACACCAAATCCTTGACATGGAAGACGCAAGAAAGATTGATGATAAGACCAAAGTCAAGGGACCAAATTGGTTGCCAAAATTTTGAACAATGACCATACTAAAGTAACAACCAGACACAACAAATTGGTGCCAGTTACGCACACAGCTATGCGATGCGATGCAATGCCTGGCAAGAATATCTCAACACAAAAGAGAAGAAACTGCTAGGTGGTACACACCACATTGATCAACAAACATAGCCTATCAGCTGTAGAAGGGGAGATCAAAATTAACCATTTCAAAAACTAAAAATGCCATATATCTAACAAATCCATTTTCTCAAAGAGCGTGACCAAGAGTCCAAGGCTGAAAGTAAATGTTGGACACAACCATTAGAAATATAGAATAGCATAGATATATACTCTAGTTCAGGACACTATAAGACTAGTCACAATGGGAGTAACATAGGTAGTAACATAGATGCCACCTAAGCAAAAAATATGATGTGGCAGCTAATTAATGAGAAGAGAGAAATTGAGTAACTTAGCATGTTACTACCTCTATGAGTAACATAGCGCATATCAAGACAAAATGAGTCTATAAGCTAATAAATGAAAGGCTCTATGTTACTATCCCTATGTTACTATCCACTATGGAGGTAGTAACTTAGACTAGTAACATATGCATGTTACTACTCTATGTTACTCCCCATTGTGACTAGTCTAAGAGTGTTCAGGGCATCATAATAAGCAACAACTGATGATAGCATAGGTGCTACTGGGACCACCCAAAATAACATGTTCTAGTAGTAGTACTAATACTTGAGAAGAGCTAAGAACAGACGGCATGACTCATACAGGATAGGTAGATGCTCCAAGGGCAAAACAAACCAGATTGAAGCCTTGAACCATCAGACATGCTCTATGAGAATGGAAACTCCTCATCTTCTTCTTGCATCTCACCGGATGGAATCGGCATAATGCTCTCTTGGAGGCGATGCCCGGTAAGCCCCATACAATATTGTCTCTTAGCAATGGTCACCATTCCTAAGAACTTGTCGTCAGTGTCGCAATGCAAGACATGTTTATAGTTAAAGCCGACCAGCAACTCACGCTCATTAAGCGGAGTCATATCACTGAAGTTGAATCAACTGGCAGCCTCCTTTTCCTTCTCAGTTTGGGAGAAGTTGGTTCAAGTGGCCGTGACGCCTCTATCATTGACACATCGATCCGGTACTTCAAGGCCCAGGTTTCAGCCTCGTAGTCCCGCATCACCCATACGGCCATGGTGGTCTTATCAAAAGTCGGCATGGCTACAAAAGCAAGCGTACCCTCCATGTCGAACAACCACTTGAAAAAGCGGTCGTCGTGGGGAGGGTTTCTCATACAGCGGAATGACTCGGCTTCTGTGTCGAACACAATAATGTCCCCGGTGCCAGGCATAAGTTTGGGCCTAAACAACCAGTGCAGATTGCCGCAGTGGTGGACTGGTGGGCGCATCCCGGGCAGGGATAGCTCATGGATTAGCTCATACGTTTGTTTCTGGGAAGGCGAAGGCAGTGTTGGCAGGACGACTTGGATGCTCCTCGACTCCTTGGCTCCCACGGTGTGGACGTACAATGTGGCTTCTTGTTCTTTCTCATCAACATTGGACCAGAGCACCCTGTATTCCCCGGTTGATTTGTGCTCGTAGAGCCAGTAGCTGTAATTGATGCAGGAGGAGCGACGAAATGGCAGGAGAGCGTGCTTGCGGGTGGTCGGGTTGCAGATGTAGAGCCGGTCTCCCCACGAGACGACGAGGAAGCCATCGCAGGAGGCGTGGAGGAGAAGCCCGCAGTGCCAGGGTTCACGGTACCGGGAGGGGAAGGGCCAGATCTGTTGTTGGCTGGTGGCTCCGGCGGCGACGGCGGCACGGAGGGCGACGCAACTGGCCGGCCGTTGGTTCCCGTCGATGATGGGGAGCGACGGCTGCCGGCGGCGGTGCTCGACCATGAACTCCGGCGTGGATGTGGCGCTGCGCCACGACATGCGCACCACGCGGCAGCGGCCGATGTCCTTGGGGCCCAGCAGGATGAGGATCTTGCCGACGACGATGTCGTCGGGCAGGTCGTCGAGCACGGCCGCGCCCTTCATGTCCGGCATCCTGCTCCGTCGCCGCTGCACACGGTCGTCACCTGAAAAAAAGAGAAGCAGCAAGCGTAAAAAACTGCACAAGATTGAGCGACCCGCAAAGAGCAATGGCCGCCGGTGCTCCGTCAGGTACGGTTCCGGTGAACCAAAAAAGGAAGCAGCAGATCCACCTTTGCGCTCAACAAAAAGATGGATTTGGCGACGGATTAGGCGCAAGAACATTCAACGGTAAACAAATAATAATAAACGGACGAGAACGCACTGGGGCAAAGGCCGCAAGGCCATTGTGCTCACCTCTGCGCTCGCGAGGAAGACGGTGGTCGATCCGGCGAGAAACTCCGCGTGAGATTTCGTGGGGAAGGGGAACGGTGGTCAAAGTAGCTAGCTCTCCTTGCGAGTGCAGCGGCCAGTGAAACAGCAGAGCAGGAAACCAGCTAGCTGCTTGATGGAAGTGAGGTGAGAACGGAGAAGGATGGTGGAAGTCAAAAAGGTAATTTATTGCCGCTCCATTTGCTGGCTCCGTTGCAGAGTCGATGGGACGACACGGTTCCTAGGGGCGTAGACTAGGGGGTAACGTTTTTCTTTTTCTTTACTTCGAGAGAAACGAGCATTTTTCCCGTCGATGGCCGGCGGTGCCGCGGTGGTGCTCGACCATGAATTCCGGCGTGGAGGTGGCGCTGCGCCACCACATGCAGACAATGCGGCAGCGCCGGATGTCCTTGGACGGCAGCCGGATGAGGATCTTGCCGACGGTGATGGATGTCGCACCTCTCCTTTCCGGCATGCTGCTCCGTCGTGTCAGGTCACCTAAAAGGAGAAGCATCAGTGTAAGAGCAACTTCAACAGGCTGTCCAAACTGTTCGCGCCTCCGTTTGGGTTAAGACGGATCAAATCCCAACGCGTCGACCAAAATTTAAAACACATTTATTGTTTGGTGTCCGCAGCGATCCACTTCAGGTCCAAAATGCAAGGAGAAACAAACCCCCGACGCCGGCTCGTCCTGGACGGCTCCTCCGTCGTCGCGCCGCCTCGACGTAGCGTGGCATGGAAAGGGAGATGCTGAACATCCCACAAGGCGCGGTGGCATTGACAGTAGCGAAAGCCGATGCTCTATCCAGATGTCAACGTGTCCAAAATTGGTATCTGGACTCGCGACGCATACCTATGCGGGTTGTCCCACTGTCACCGCGGGCATACGCCGAGGAGGTGTTTAGACGCCGTGCGACCCTCAGGTCGGAGCAACGGTGAAACTCGTCTAGGCGACATAGATATGGTTCGTCTTGGAGCACGAGAAGGCACGCCGCCACGGCGTGATGCCGCTCAACCCCGACGCCCCATCCCCTCCCCCCCCCCCCCCGGTCGCCCCCAGAGGTCACCCTCCCCCATTTTTGTGGAGGCACCGACGCAGCGTGCCCTAGAGAAGAAGACACGCACTGGGAGGGCCTGGAGGAGGCCTTCGCCCTATCCGCGGCGAGAGACTCTGTCCACGCTCCCCTTTACGTCCCCACGGCCGCCTGTCCTCGAGCCCAAGGCCAAGTCCGAGCCCACGCCCAAGCGTAAGCGCTTGTTGTCGCTACCCGCATGGCCCGAGCATAGTACCGCGTGTAGTCCGCAAGTGGGTCAGCAAGCTCCCTGTCCACTTTGTCATGATGCCGTAGGAGGAGGAGGCCCACCTGCAGCGCTAGAAGCAACACTAGCTCATGGAGGAGTAGGCCTACAACGTAGGCAACATATGCTCTGAGAGTGCGAGGAGGAGGTAACCCACCTCGAGCATGAGGATGAGGAGCGCCCTTGTCGTGCAACAACGTCGACGTAGCAGATGTTGTAGGAGGCGGCGTTGGCGGCGTGCCTGAGCGCTTTCCCCTGGGCTAGGCCGCCGCCACCGTTCGTCGGCCTCATCGGCAATCACGAAGGCAAGGGCAAGGCCTAGGCAGCATGCGGGCGCATTATCATTTTTTATGTTTAATTAATCTTAAGTGGACTTTGACCGACCATTTAATGTTTAATTATGTTCATTGCAGCCGTGTGGTTTCAAAACTTCATGTTTTTTTACGCGGGACAAAATGGGTCTGTCACCCCTTAGTCCCGTCGATCCAAACCAAAAAGCGGATGTGCCTGTCCGTTCGACTGATCCAAATTAATAAAAAGTGGACAAAACACACAATCTATTTGTGTGGGCGCCATTGGAGATGCTCTAGGCCCCCCAAGATTGTGAGCAGGACAAAGCTATGACTGCGGGTGCTCCGTCATGTATGGTTCCGGTGAACTAAAAAGAACAAATCCATTCAGTAGTTAGATGGTTAGAGGGACAACGGTATCTCCGTCCATCAGGGGTCAATTCTAGTGCTCACACTATTTTTGAATTTATTTCAGAATTTCCGACAATGTGCATTCAGTAGGAGAAGACGTTCTATCGACAACGAGACGTCTATTATGATTTCCTAAATCTCAAGATGATATGTCGTTTCTGTCTCTCAAAGATGCTTAAAAGGATAAGATATACGTGTATGTTTATAAAAATAAGTATATATATCTTATATAAACGTTTATGTCTATATTATGTTAAAAAAACAAATTAACCTTTCGCTCAAGATTGTGCGACGAATGCCGCGCAAGAACAAAGTGCTCCGGTGATCGAATGCTAAACAGATAAAAAAAAACTGACGAGAATGCAGTGGGCAAAACCATTCTCCTAACTCCCGTCAAAAATAAAATATAAAATTCTCCTCACCTCTGCACGTAGTTGGAAGACAGTGCTCGATTGATCCAGTGGTAGATCCAGGATTGAAGCAAACCCCGGATCAATTTTTCCTTTTAACAACATAAAAAATTAAACACCTATAACTATCCCAAAACACAAAAACATACAAAAGTGCTCAATTGCACACTAAATCTGTAATTCAAACTGAATGCTTAGCAATCCAAAAAAAAAAAGATAAAATGTGAAAAATACTACAACACAGTGGTGCTAAATAACAATGCCATGGGGACATCAAAATGAATTAATTTGAGTTCAACCACAATATATCAAATACATACACTCAGTCCTGCTAGGCCTAACTTCAAATCTATGTAAGAGTTTGTCACACCCCGGGGCCCTGGGTGCCCGGGGCGCAGCAGACTATGGCAAAATAATGCATGTTTGGACATTATTCTTCAGAAGCTACAACTTTTGAACGTCAGCTTTTTCTCATCTCAACCTGAATGTGCTCATTGCCGTCAGATTAGATGCACCAATGTTAAAGCATCTTAGAGCTACATGTGAGCTTTCCAACTCGTTCGTGGAAGAAATCTCTCGTCGCGAACGCCTTGTCCACATTGACTCTCTTCCGCCCTTCCACTCTTTCACTCTCTCCCATCCCCCGCCATGGCTACATTGCGCCCGTGCCATGCTGTGGCTCGTCCCGCCATGGATCCATCGTCGGGCCGCGCCCAGAGCATCATCGTCCTTCTCCTCATACTCCTCGTCGGCCCGCCCTGCTGTGGCTCCTTCGTCCGCGTCCCCGTCCAGGTCTCCAGTTGCGGAGCCATGCCGGATCTCGCCCCTACAAGTCTCATCGCCCCTTGCGCCGCACCAGGAGCTCCCCTGTCGGGCCTCCCATCTCCAACCTGCCCCACAGCAACATCGTCATCCTGGTCACGACTGACGCGCGCCGACGGGCTCTGCCCGCAGGTCTTTGAGGCGTTCCACCTAATCAACGACACGGGCGCATGGTCAGCAGATCGGCCGCGAGGCACGTGACAAAGAGGGCGATAGAGAGGTGCTGGTAGCAACCTCCACCAACGAGCAGCTCGATGTGAGTCCAGCGTGCCTCTATATACCTAACCTTTTCCAGGAAACGTGGGCAATTTTGCCATGGTTCCACCAAATGCTGCCTTTGAATTTTACTATGTCTGCACTTCTGTTTGTCATGCCAATATTGCCATGGTTATAGGTGAAAAACAGCTTCTCTTGTTATTTGTTTGTATTCTTGCCATGTATCAAATTTTGTCATGTATCCCCATTTTTACATGTCTTTCAATTTTTTTTTTGCCATGGAAAATTCTTTTTTCTTCTAAATTTGCAACTTAACACTTTTTGTTCTCAAGGCATAGTTAATTCTGGATTCATAGCAAAGACAATATACTAACTAAGATCAATATTCACGACATCTTTATTGCACATGATTGAAGAAAAAATAGAATTGGCATGGTTCATTAAGTAAATTTCATGGCATACCAAGTGAATTTTCCATGGACCATAATAAAACTAGTTCAATGACTTTTGCCCTTCAAAAATGTGTTGTGCCATGGCAAGTATATTCTGCTAACGTGGCAAACACTATGGACGTGTTTGGTTGCCAGCATCCGGCCCAACAGGGCCCACTTGGGCCACGAAATGTGCGTTTGGTTGGCAACACAGTGGGCTGGCTCGCATCGGCATGAAACTTAAAGCACCCGTCGACGTGGCTGGCTAGGAACTGCCGAGTCGGTAGTTTCTACCCAGCCACTGTAGGAGCAGCGCAAGCTCGCACACGCGGTGATAAGGCGAAAGTGAGTGGGGATGGCGTAAGAAGGAAATCGGGCGCGGCGGCACAACACCAAATCTAGGCTCACCCCCATCCCAACCCATTTACTCGATCACCGCTCCCTCTAGGACAACCTTTTCCTCTAGCTTCACCACCTCCTATGGAAGCGACTCAGATCTGTGCAAGAGGCGGCGACGGCGCCAGATCCGGCAATAGGAGATGTTTTTTGCTCTTCCTTTTGGTCACCGTCTGCTCGTGGTTGATTTAGCCATGCCCCCCTTGTCATCCTCGTCTCCAATGTCGATAAGCAACACCCCTCTCCCCAATGTTAGGTTCCATTGTTAGACCGTTAGGCAAGGTGTAGGATCGATTTCCCCATTGTTCAACGCACCCTCGACGTGCACTAGTTTATGGATGCACGGATGCGGCTGGTAGTTCAGGCAACAACATTGATATCTATGATTCAGGCATGGGGTCTTATTCATGCACAACAGAGCTATTCGTCGTGTCCAGAGACCTGTCGTCATATATGCTCCAATGCTTATGCGGGAGCAGGAGAGGATCTCCAATCTGAACTACATACACAACTGCAACGACACAGAGGTTGTGTGGATGCTTCGAATGAAAAGAGCACAATTTGCCAGACTTGTCCAAATCTTCAGGACTAGGGGACTGCTAGAAGATAGCATCCACACCAGTGTGGAAGAGCAAGTGGCCATGTTCCTTCATGTTGTTGGCCATAACCAGAGATTCGGGGTTATCCACAACACGTTCAAGAGATCAATGGAGACCATCTCAAGGTACTTCAAGCAAATATTGTATGCTGTTAGGGAGTTGGGAGGAGAGATGATCATGTCACCATCTGGCCGGACTCCTAGCAAGATCCGCACTAGCCCAATATGGTATCCATACTTCAAGGTGAGCAATGCAGTATTTAGTTCATTGCTTCATATGCTAGGATTGTTCAAGGTGAGCACTAACACAATCTTCTATTGCCATTTTAGAATTGCATTGGGGGAAATAGATGGTACTCATGTCACTGCCAGAGTGCCGAGGAAGCACTACACAAGCCAGAATGTTCTTGCTGCTGTTGACTTTGATATGAAGTTCACATATGTGCTGGTAGGCTGGGAAGGGTTAGCACATGATGCTAACATACTCAATGACATCATGACTCATCCTGATGGCATCAACATCCCCGATGGCAAGTTCTACCTAGGAGATGATGGCTATGCATGTAAACTAGGTGTTCTTCCACCCTTCGGGAAGACCAGGTGCCATCTTAACGAGTTCTCTGGTAGGAACTACCCTAGGACTCCACATGAGTTATTCAATCTCAGACATTCTAGCCTTAGAGAAACCATTGAGAGGGCATTTGGAGCTCTGAAGAACAAGTTCAATATCCTGTATCAGAAGCCATTCCACCCTTACCCCATGCAGGTTAAGCTTGTTCTTGCATGTTGCATTCTGCGTAACTGGATCCTGTACTAGGGTTTTGATGAACTGGTGCCCGAGGAGGAAGAGATGACGCTTGACGATCTTGACCTCGGTGGCCATGGTGTGGATGCATTTGACAACGAAGACTAGAAGACCAAAAGTATGGAGTGGGCATAGGCAATGTGGGATAACAGAGGCCAGACAAGGATCTGAAGAAGAAGAAGAAGAAGAAGAGCAACAACAACAACAGAAGAGGTAAGAGGAAGAGGAAGAGGATGCATGATGAACTTTCCCATTTAGCCAACCGGCTCTTAATAATGTGTACTGCTATTTGATAGTATCTAGGATGAACCGTAGTTTGATTCGTAGTTAGGAGTGATATCTTATGATAATGTGTGGTAAGGTCACCATTAGTTAGAAGTGGTGAGAGCACCTAATGCAGGTTGCAACCAAACAACGTTTCCTATGTGTGCCTAATGAAATGTGGGCAACCAAACAGCGGTTCAAAATTAGTTCCCTCATGCAGCTAACCTATATGCGGGAAACCAATCAATGTGCAAATGGTGGTTTTGAGGCAGTTTTTCCTCAACCAGACCCATCTGAGAAGTCTATGCATACACCCCAAAATCGATGCAGGCAACCAAACACACCCTATAATTTACCACAGGTCGTAAGTTGAATTTGCTATGGCAAAAAAGCATAATTTTTTGCTTGTAAAAAAATGTGTTGTCGCAACGACAAGAGCTTTGTATTGATGATATGAAAAAAACTAAAAATACTATTACCATGGCATTTGCAAGTAATATGGCAACTTTTAGTAAAATTTATCTAGAAAAACATTAGTGAATTTGCCGTGGCAAAAATTCCAAGTAATACGGCGAATGTTAGTTCTAAAATTTTGTGCGTGAATTTGCCATGACGAAAATAACTATTTACATGAAAGATTTTTTCCATGGGAAGTAAAGTTAATTTGTTGCCATGGAAAACAATTCATAACTTTTAACTTGTAAAAAATGTGTTGTGGCAATGGCAAGAGTTTCGTATTGATGATATGTCAAAAGCTAAAAACAGTTTTGGCATTAATTTTTTTTGGCAATATGTAAACTCTTAGTAAAATTTATCTAATAAACAGGCGTGAATTTGTGATGGCAAAACAATTATTTAAAAGAAGGAGATTTTCCATCGCCCTAAAGTTAATTTGCCATGGCAAAGTTCCAAGTAATATGGAAAATTTAAGTAAAATTTATCGAAAAATTTATGCATGATTTTTCCCTTGCAAAACTATTTATCTAAAGAAAGATTTTTTTCATGGGTTGTAAACTGAATTTTGCATGGCAAAATTTAATGACTTTTGAATTTATAAAATAAATCTTTTTTTCCATGGCTAGTGTTGTTTTTCGACGACTGATGACCCACAAGTGTAGGGGGTCAATCGTAGTCCTTTCGATAACTAAGAGTGTCGAATCCAATGAGGAATAGAAGGAAATGACATGCGGTTTTTAGCAAGGTAATTTCTGCAAGCACTGAAATTGTAGGTAATAGGTAGTTTGATAGAAAGATAATTGGTAAGAGCAAGTAACGGTTGAGGGAGTCCTGGATTAAGGGGTCCTCGGGAAGCTGACCTGTTTCTTATGGGCTGGACTATATGGGCCGCTTGCCGAACATTAGATCGATCGAAGGCCCTGTCTCCAGGAAGGAAGCTTCGGAAATCGTGGCTTATCCTCCACGTTTAATGTAGCGACTAGGCATGTTTATCTCTTCGGCGTGTAACTGACCATGTGTAACCCTAGATACCCTCGTATTCTATACAAGACAGAAGGTTTTAGGTTGTAGATAGAGAACAATTCATCTAGGGTTTAGCTCTATGATCTCGAGGTAGATCGACTCTATAACCTATACATCATCAATACAATCAAGCAGGACATAGGGTATTACCTCCATAGTGTTGGAAATATGCCCTAGAGGCAATAATAAATTAGTTATTATCATATTTCCTTGTTCATGATAATCGTTTATTATCCATGCTATAAATTGTATTGATCGGAGACTTAGATGCATGTGTGGATACATAGACAAAACCATGTCCCTAGTATGTCTAATGGACTAGCTCGTTGATCAAAGACGGTTAAGGTTTCCTAGCCATGGACATGAGATGTCATTTGATAACGGGATCACATCATTAGGAGATGATGTGATGGACAAGACCCAAACTACAAACGTAGCATATGATCGTGTCAGTTTATTGCTACTGTTTTCTGCATGTCAAGTATATGTTCCAATGACCATGAGATCATGCAACTCACGGACATCGGAGGAGTGCCTTGTGTGTATCAAACGTCGCAACATAACTGGGTGACTATAAAGGTGCTCTACAGGTATCTTCGAGGGTGTCTGTTGAGTTGGCATGGATCAAGACTGGGATTTGTTACTCCGTGTGACGGAGAGGTATCTCGGGGCCCACTCGGTAATACAACATCACAATGAGCCTTGCAAGCAATGTGACTAATTGTTAGTTGCGGGATCTTGTATTACGGAACGAGTAAAGAGACTTGCCGGTAACGAGGTTGAACTAGGTATGGAGATACCGACGATCGAATCTCGGGCAAGTAACATACCGAAGAACAAAGGGAACATCATACGGGATTAACTGAATCCTTGACATAGAGGTTCGACCGATAAAGATCTTTGTAGAATATGTAGGAACCAATGTGGACATCCAGGTCCCGCCATTGGTTATTGACCGTAGAGGTGTCTCGGTCATGTCTACATAGTTCTCGAACCCGCAGGGTGTGCACACTTAAGGTTTGGTGACGTTTCGGTAGTATAGAGTTATGTATGGTGGTGACCGAAGGTTGTTCGGAGTCCCAGATGAGATCCCGGAAGTCACGAGGAGCTCCGTAATGGTCTGGAGGTAAAGATTCATATATAGGAAGTCCCAGTTTGGTCACCGAAAAAGTTTCGGGCTCATCGGTAGTGTACCGGGAGTGCCGGTAGTGTACCGGGAGACCACCAGGAGGGGTATTTCGACCCAAGAGGCTTCATGGGCTGTGGGAGAGTAAATACCAGCCTTTTTTGGGCTGGTGGAAGTACCACCAAGGCCCATGCGACTGGGAGAAAAAGCCCAAAGGGAAAAAGGTGGAAAAAGGCCAAAAAAAGGAGGAATCCTAGTCCTACTAGGATTGGAGGAGGAGTCCTCCTCTCCTCCCCACTTTGGTCGACCCATGGGCTAGTTTTTTGGCAGCCAAGACTCCTCCTCCTCTCCTCCTATATATACTAGAGGATTTTAGGGTTTTGACACAGAATTTTCAACCACGTGCTACCCATTCCTCTAGTGCATAGTTTCTCCTCTAGATTGGTTTTCTGCAGTGCTTAGGCGAAGCCCTGTCGGAATTGCTCCACCACCATCGCCGGAGCGCCGTCACGCTGCCGGTGAACTCTTCTTCCTCTCCACTTCCTCTTGCTGGATCAAGATGGTGGAGATCGTCATCAAGCTGCACGTGTGCTGAACGCGGAGGTGCCGTTCGTTCGGCGCTAGATCGGAAGGACCGTGATCAAGATCGCGAGACGGTTCGTGACGAGTTCGCGGGACGGATCGTGATGAGTTCGCGGGACGGATCGTGATCAAGATCACGAAAGGATCGTGATGAGTTCATGGTACGGATCGTGATGATATCACGGGACGCTCGACGATTTGGATCGCGAAGACGTTCGACTACACCAACCGCGTTTCTTAACGCTTCCCGCTTAGCGATCTACAAGGGTATATAGATCCACTCTCCCTCTCGTAGATGCTCATCACCATGGATAGATCTTGCATGTGCTTAGGAATTTTTTTGTTTCCCATGCAACGTTCCCCAACAGTGGTATCAGAGCTAGGTCTATGTGTAGATAAGATCTCGAGTAGAACACAAAGAGTTTGTGGGTGTTGATGCTTAGATTGCTTCCTCCCTTGGTGAGATTTTGGTTCAGCGGTATTGTGAGATGAAGCGGCCCGGACCAACATTACTCGTACGCTTATGAGAGACCGGTTCCCTCGACCGCAACTTGTTGCATAGATGGCTTGCAGGTGCCAGTTTCTCTCACTTTAGTTGGATCGGATTCGACAAAGGCGGTCCTTGAGAAGGTTGAAAAGCAAATTATGTATCACCGTTGTGGTTTATGCATAGTTGAGAATCGTTCTTGCTAGAAACCCGTAGCAGCCACGTAAAACATGCAACAACAATTAGAGGACGTCTAACTTGTTTTTGCAGGGTATGTTGTGATGTGATATGGCCAATTACATGATGTGATATATGTGATGTATGAGATGATCATGTGATGTATAGATTATCACGACTTGCATGTCGATGAGTACGACAACCGATAGGAGCCATAGGGTTGTCTTTAATTATTGTATGACCTGCGTGTCAATCATTAAGCGCTATGTAATGCTTTACTTTATCGCTAAGCAGTAGCAATAGTAGTAGAAGCATGGTGGGTGTGACAACCCCGATGGCGACACGTTGATGGAGATCATGGTGTCTTGCCGGTGACGATGGAGATCATGCCGGTGCTTTCAAGATGGAGATCAAAAGCACAAGTTCATGTCCATATCATGTCACTTGTGATTTGCATGTGATGTTAATCCTTTTATGCACCTTGTTTTGCTTAGGACGACGACAGCATTATAAGGTGATCCCTCACTTAAATTTCAAGATGAATTGTGTTCTCCCCGAGTGTGCACCGTTGCGAAAGTTCGTCGTGTTGAGACACCACGTGATGATCGGGTGTGATAGACTCTATGTTCACATACAACGGGTGCAAGCCAGTGTTGCACATGCGGAACACTTGGGTTAAACTTGACGAGCCTAGCATGTACAGACATGGCCTCAGAACACAAGAGACCGAAAGGTCGAACATGAGTCATATAGTAGATATGATCAACATAATGATGTTCACCATTGTAACCACCTCAACTCACGTGATGATCGGACTTGAGTTGGTGAATTTGGATCATGTATCACTCGAATGATCGGAGGGATGTCAATTTGAGTGGGAGTTCTTAAGTAATATGATTAATTGAACTCATTATCATGAACATAGTCAGTAGTGTCTTTGCAAATTATGTTGTAGATTACTTGCTCGCGCTGTAGCTCCCTTGAATTTTTATATGTTCCTAGAGAAATAGAGTTGAAAGATGATGGTAGAAATATTGCGGATTGGATCCGTGATCTGAGGATTGTCCTCGTTGCTGCACAGAAGGCTTATGTCCTTAATGCACCGCTCGGTGCGCCAACCCCTCTAGCGTCGTCTGTAGATGTTGTGAACATCTGACAGGTACGTGCTGATGACTACTTGATAGTTTAGTGCGTCATGCATTATGGCTTAGAATTGAGGCCTCGAAATGTTTTGAACGTCACAGAACATATAAGATGTTCTAAGAGCTGAAATTAGGATCTCAGGCTCGTGCCCGTGTTGCGAGATATGAGATCTCCAACAAGATTCTTTGCCTGCAAGATGAACGAGAATAGCTCAATCGTTGAGCATGTGCTCAGATTGTCTGGGTGCTACAATCGCTTGAATCGAGTGGGAGTTCATCTTCTAGATAAGATAGTGATTGATATAGTTCTCCAAGTCACTTTCATTAAGCTACTAGAACTTGGTGATGAACTATTGAATGTCAGGGATAGAATTAATGATCCCTGAGCTGTTCGCGATGTTTGACACCGCGAAGGTAGAAATCAAGAAGCAACATCAAGTGTTGATGGTTAGTATAACCACTAGTTTCGAGAAGGGCAAGGGCAAGGAGGGAAACTTCATGGATGGCAAGTCAGTTGCTGCTCCAGTGAAGCAACCCAAAGTTGAACCCAAACCTGAGACTATGTGCTTCAATTAGGAGGAGAAAGGTCTCTGAAGCGGAACAACCCTAAATACTTGGTAGATAAGAAGGCTAGCAACGTCGACAGAAGTATATTTGATATATGTGTTATTTATGTGTACCTTGCTAGTACTCCAAGTAGCACCTAGGTATTAGATACCGGTTCGGTTGCTAAATGTTAGTAACTCGAAATAAAAGCTATGGAATAAACGAAGCACTAAGCTAAGGGTGAGGTGACGATGTGTGTTGGAAATGTTTCCAAGGTTGATGAGATCAACATCGCACGCTCTTTCTACCTTCAGGATTAGTGACGAACCTAAATAAATGTTATTTGGTGTTTTGCGTTGACCATGAACATGATTAGATCATGTTTATTGCGATACGGTTATTCATTTAAGTTAGGGAATAATGGTTATTCTATTTACCTGAATAATACCTTCAATGGTCATGCACCCAGTGAGAATGGTTTGTTGAAATCTTGATCGTAGTAATACACATGTTCATAACATTGATGTCAAAAGATACAAAGTTAATAATGATAGTACCACATACTTGTGGCACTGTCGCTAAATGTCATATTGGAATAAAGCGCATGAAGAAACTCCATGTTGATGGATCTTTGGACTCATTCGATTTCGAATCGGTTGAGACATGCGAACCATGCCTCTTGGGCAAGATGACTAAAAAAACCCGTTGGATGGAGCGGGCAAGTGATTCATTGGAAATGATACATGTTGATGTATGCAATCCAGTGAGTCTTGTAGCATGCAGTGGATATCGTTATTTTCTTACCTTCAGTGATGATTTAAGTAGATATAGTGTATATTTAATTAATGAAACACAAGTCTGAATCGTTTGAAAAGTTCAAGCAAATTCAGAGTGAAGTTTAAGATCATCGTGACAAGAAGATAAAAGTATCTGCGATATGATCGTGGAGGTGAATATCTGAGTTACGAGTTTGGCATACAACTTTAGACAATGTGAAAGTTGTTTCACAACACACGCCACCTGGAACACAATAGTGTGATGGTATGTCCGAACGTCATAGTCATGCTCTATTGGATATGGTGCATGTTATGATGTCTCTTATCATTTTGCTACTATAATTTTGGGGTTGTGCATTAGAGACAACTACATTCACTTTAAATAGGGCACCATCTAAAGCCGTTGAGATGACACCGTGTGAACTATGGTTTGATAGAAAGCTAAGCTATCATTTCTTAATGTTTGGGACTGTGACGCTTGTGTGGAAAAAGTTTTCACCTAATGAGCTCGAACCCAAAGCGGACAAATGCATCTTCATAGAATACCCTAAGAACAGTTGGGTGAACCTTCTATCTCAGATCCAAGCATAAAATGTTTGTTGCTAAAACTGGGTCCTTTCTCGAGAAAGGGTTTCTATTGAAAGAGTTGAATGGGAGGAGGATAGAACTTGATGAGGTTGTTGAAACCTCTGCTTCAACCAGAAAGTAGCACAACACAGAAAGATGTTTCTGCGAAGCCTACGTCAGTTGAAGAGGAAGTTAATGATGATGATCATGAAAGCTTCGGATCAAGTTACTATCGACCTACGAGGAAATTAGAGCTTGATGAGGTTATTGAACCTTTACTTCAACCAGAGAGTAGCGCAGCGTAGGAAGTTGTTTCTGTGAAGCCTAAGTTAGTTGAAGAGGAAGTTAATGATGATGATCATGAAAGCTTCGGATCAATTTACTATTGACCTACGAGGAAATTAGAGCTTGATGAGGTTATTGAACCTTTACTTCAACCAGAGAGTAGCGCAGCGCAGGAAGTTGTTTCTGTGAAGCCTACGTTAGTTGAAGAGGAAGTTAATGATGATGATCATGAAGCTTCGGATCAAGTTACTATAAAACCTCGTAGGGCGACAAGGATGTATACTGCTACTGAGCGGTACGACAACCCTGTCTTGGAGGTCATGTTGTTGGACAACGATGAGCCTACAAACTATGGAGAAGCGATGATGGGCCCGGAAACCAACAAATGGTTAGAGGCCATGAAATCCGAGAAAGGATCCATGTATGAAAACCAAGTATAGACTTTGGTGGACTTGCTCGTTGGACGGCAGGTCGTGAATTACAAATGGATCTTTAAAATGAAGACAGACGCTGATGGTAAATGTTACCATTCGTAAAGCTCGACTTGTTGCAAAGTAGTTTTTGACAAGTTCAAGGAGTTGACTGCGATGAGACTTTCTCACCTGTAGCGATGCTAAAGTCTGTTGGAATTATGTTAGCAGTTGCTGCATTTTTCAATTATGAAATCTGGCAGATGGATGCCAAAACATCGTTTCCTTCCTTAAGGGAAGGTTGTATGAGATGCAACCAGAAGGTTTTGTCAGTCCTAAGGATGCTAAAAGGTGTGTGAGCTTCAGTGATTCTTCTATGAACTGAAGCAAGCATCTCGGAGTTGGAATATACACTTTGATGAGGTGATCAAAGTTTTGAGTCTATACAAAGTTTATGAGAAACTTGTATTTACAATAAAGTGAGTGGGAGCACTATGGAGTTTCTGGTAAGCATATGTGGTTGACATATTGTTGATCGGAAATGATGTAGAATTTCTGGAGAGCATAAACGGTTGTTTGAAAAGAGTTTTTCAAAGGAAGACCTGGATAAAGCTACCTAATTGTTGAGCATCAAGATCTATATAGATAGATCAAGATACTTGATGAGACTTTCAATGAGTACATACCTTGACAAGATTTTGAAAGAGTTCAAAATGGATTAGTCAGAGAAAGAGTTTTTGCCTGATTTGTAAGGTATAAAGTTGAGTAAAACTCAATGCCCAGTGACTGCAAAAGATAGAGAAAAGATGAGTGTCATCACCTATGCTTCAGCCAGAGGCTCTATCATGTATGCAATGCTGTGCACAAGACCCGATGTCAGCCTTGCCATAAGTATGGCCAGTAGGTTTCAAAGTGATCCTGGAATGGAGCACTGGACGGCGGTCAAGATTGTCCTTAGTAACTAAAATACTAAGGAGATGTTTCTCGATTATGGAGGTGATAAAGAGTTTGTCGTAAAGAGTTACGTCGATGCAAGCTTTAAACACCAATCCGGATGACTCGTAGTAGCAATCTGGATATGTATAGCGGAGTAGCCATTTGGAATAGTACCAAGTGGAGTGTGGTTGCAGTGTTTACGGTTTGACATACAAATTTGCAAAGTATACACGGATCTGAATGTCGCAGACCCGTTGACTATAAGACCTCTCTCACATGCAAAGCATGATCGAGCCCCAGAACTCATTAGGTGTTAGATTCATAACAATGCGAATCACATGGTGATGTGAACTAGATTATTGACTCTAGTGCAAGTGGGAGACTGTTGGAAATATGCCCTAGAGGCAATAATAAATTAGTTATTATCATATTTCCTTGTTCATGATAATCGTTTATTATCCATTCTATAAATTGTATTGATCGGAGACTTAGATGCATGTGTGGATACATAGACAAAACCATGTCCCTAGTATGCCTCTAATGGACTAGCTCGTTGATCAAAGACGGTTAAGGTTTCCTAGCCATGGACATGAGATGTCATTTGATAACGGGATCACATCATTAGGAGAATGATGTGATGGACAAGACCCAAACTACAAACGTAGCATATGATCGTGTCAGTTTATTGCTATGGTTTTCTGCATGTCAAGTATATGTTCCTATGACCATGAGATCATGCAACTCACGGACATCGGAGGAGTGCCTTGTGTGTATCAAACGTCGCAACGTAACTGGGTGACTATATAGGTGATCTACAGGTATCTCCGAGGGTGTCTGTTGAGTTGGCATGGATCAAGACTGGGATTTGTTACTCCGTGTGACGGAGAGGTATCTCGGGGCCCACTCGGTAATACAACATCACAATGAGCCTTGCAAGCAATGTGACTAATTGTTAGTTGCGGGATCTTGTATTACGGAACGAGTAAAGAGACTTTCCGGTAACGAGGTTGAACTAGGTATGGAGAGGTTGAACTAGGTATGGAGACTTTCCGGTAGGCTGGTTTTTTGGCAGCCAAGACTCCTCCTCCTCTCCTCCTATATATACTAGAGGATTTTAGGGTTTTGACACAGAATTTTCAGCCACGTGCTACCCGTTCCTCTAGTGCATAGTTTCTCCTCTAGATCGGTTTTCTGCAGTGCTTAGGCGAAGCCCTACCGGAATTGCTCCACCACCATCGCCTGTAGCGACCCGACCTGAAAGGTCAAGTCTCCGGTGTTTCCGTACCATCCCAAGATCATGCTGGTACACACACGGTACATCCATGTATATATCAAAGGGAAATCACACAGCATTATATTAATCGAAATCTCATGTCGAGTCCTTTATTACAATAAAAATTACAATAAAGTGGCTAAAAGCCAACTCATGAGAATATCTAAATCTTGCGGAAGCGTCGAAGGTAGATGAGTCCATCTGACTCCAAGGGCATCTCACTGAGCATAGAACGTGTCCTCACTCCTGGTCGGAAAAGTACTCTGCAACATGATACGTTGCAGCCGTGTAGGTCAGCATATGGAATATGCCGGCAAAGTCACAAGAGAGGGGTGAAAATAATCAGCTAGTCTATATGCTTATATGGCAGGTGGGGTGGTAAGTTTTGCGTAAAGCCAATTTTTCCTACATCAAGAAAAGGGGCTAAGCAAAATATTACTAAGTTGGTTGATTAATGAGATGGTTCCACCAACCAATTCTCATTCCCAAAATTATTAATACCCACATCATCATTATTAATTGTGTTGAGAGTTCCGGAAGTTTCAATTCCTTTGGCTCAAGTCGTCCATGACCGTGGACACGGCTAATCGATTAGGTTTAAGTACTCTACAGAGTTTTGCACACGTTCCCCACAAGATTTGGTCGCCTCCGTTTGGTTTCTCGCACTTCAGGGTGTTTGAGAAACGGATGACCAAAACATGGTCTTCCAAAGGGTTTCCCTGCGACTCTGTCGGTGCCCATCCTTTCCTACCGTTCTTCTACCTCTCGTAGCACCGCCTGTCCAGGGTCACCACGATATCTGACCAAGCCAGAGCCCATAATGACTTGTGGCTGTGCAGGTAAGCCTTGGGTTTTAAAGCATCCATCCATCTCTTTGTGCCTGGGTGGACCTTTTTCCGCGTGAATACTGGCCATCTCCAGCATCACCTAGGCAAATCCACTGGTTTCTCCAGGGTGCCGTTCAACCATCATCCACCCAGAGGTATGTTGAAAACTCGGAGTCTTAAATCTTGATCATTATGTAGGTCTTGAAATTATTAACTCTCTCAACTCTCATGAATCACACAACCAACCCCGTCTACTAATAGCATAGCAAAAGGTAAAACAACGTTTCCCGGGGCCAATGTGTCAAGAGGTTGAGGGGGGGTACCTACCACATGATACTACTACAATGTAACCAAGTTTCCAACTAACCTATCTTGCATGCAATTGGGGAGATGGTAGAACTAATGCATATAAAACATGGGTAAACATGGTCAAAGTGACTTGCCTGATTGATGATCTTTGTACGTGAGTGACTCTAAGTAACAAGCTTCGCACTCCGAATAATCTAACGAAGCAAACAAGCACTCAAATAAGCATACAACCAAAATAAGTACTCATAACATTCAGCAAAGAAGTACTAAACAATCAAGGCAAACAATGCACAAAAGTCTCTAGCAAGTAAAACACACAAGGTTTTGTTTTCCAAAGGAGATGATGAAAACACTACTACATAATAAAACTATTTTGAAATAACAAGACAATTGTTGATAGCAAGGCAACAATAGAATATTTTAATATTAAACAAAACAAAATCAATTTAATTTTGTTGGGAAAACTTTAGTAAAGTTTGTAAAAGTTTTGATAAACACTATATGAATCAACTATAGTTGTACTAACAAAAGAAATGAAAAACTAACTTATTATTTATTAGTAAAACATGTTCTTGATAGAAAATAATTTACTACTAAATCTGTCTTAGAAAACAGAAACAAAATATACAAAACTTTGTTTGAAAACAAAACTATTACTAGTTAGTTGTTTAGTCAAATTAAGCCTATTTGAAAAGACATTGTGATTCCTATGTTAAATAAAATTAAACTAAGCAATTTTATATTTTTTTATTAACAGTGAGTGAAGACACTAAGTGTTTACTACAGAACCTAATAAACAAATAAAACCAAATTCTAAAACAAACTAATTAAAATCAAGTTTATAAAACTATATTATAATACTAGACAGATTCTGTTTTTGGTTAAAACACTAATCAAATATATCCCGAAAATCCTCAAACTAAACATGAAGATAGTCCTAACTAATACCAAACAGTAGCAAAAAGATTCACATCAAAATCTATTTTCAAACTCTAGTTATTCAGATTTGAAGATTTTGAGCAAATTTGATTAAGTTCAAATTTTATAGGTCAAATTTGAAATTTGAAAGTACAGGGTGAAACTACATGAAAATTTTGAGCTATTGCAAAAAGAATCAACTCAAAACACTAAATATATTAAAAGATATAAGCAAAACAAAATTTGAAAACATTCTGTTAATTAAAACAAAACTGAAAAAGAAAACTGACTTGCGACGGTCAGGGGGCTACGTGGCACAATCCTATTGGCTAGCGAGCGCGTGCGGTAGGTGATTTCGAGCGGGCGACCGATCGGAAGAGGATACCGGTTCGGACTTAAGTTCGTTCTAATCTGGGTCGTTGGTTCGGGATCCGATGGTCGAGGGAGCTTACGGAGGGAGGTTGCCGGCGTCGGGGTTTCTCCGGCGATCTGAAGGCGGCGAGGACGACGGCAAGGCGCTCCGGTGGTCGGGGAGGACGGGGAAATGGTCCGGGCGACGGCGAGGGTTCTCCGGAGTCGACTGGTGGCAACAATGGGGCGAACGGTGGTCGGACGTGGTGGCTACGGTCGACGGCGAGCTCCGGTGGGGAAGTAGCTCCAGCGAGCAATTGACAGCGTCTCGGCGAGAGAGAAAAAGGGGACTCGGGGTGAACGGATGCGGGAAGTGGCCGGCTACTTATAGGGCGCTCGAGGGGTGCGGGGAAGTGATGGGGAGCGAGATCCGCGGAGGTGGAAGAAACGGCCGGCGAGGGTCCGGCGCGCGCGGGGAGGAGGGCGATGACCGTTTCGGGGCAACGGTCGGTCAGGTGTGGGACCTAGCGTCAGAGAGAGAGGGAGGCGTTACTGCGCTTGGTCGGCCGGCTTCTAATTAATTCGCGAGTAACTGTCGTGGGCCGGCCCGTTTAATACCGGAAACGGTTACCGTTTCTTTTTAATAATTTTCTAGAGACATTCAAAAGCTTTTAAAGCATTCAAATCGTCTCTAAATATAGAGGTATTATATATCAGAATTAACAGAATAATAAATGCTATTTAATGAACATTTCTATTCTGTCATTTGAACACTTTGAAAAAATAATATTTTCAGAAATTGCCTAATTGTTTTTAAACCCTTTTGGCAAATATTTTCAAAATAACCCCTGGTTATTATTGTTCAAATATATCACCAATTAGTACCTGGTGTGGAGTGTCATGTTCCTCCTCTCTTATTTGAACTTATAACCAAAATTTCCAATAGGTGAAAGCAACATAGGGAATAGTAGAAAGGACTTTCAGAAAGTCAGAAAAGGCATTTCAACAAACACATACATTCAAGCAATGATGCTGTTAGATGCATAGCTATAATCATAACATTCCAAAATGAAATTTTGGGATGTTACATCGCCGGAGCGCCGTCACGCTGCTGGTGAACTCTTCTTCCTCTCCACTTCCTCTTGCTGGATCAAGACGGTGGAGATCGTCATCAAGCTGCACGTGTGCGGAACGCGGAGGTGCCGTCCGTTCGACGCTAGATCGGAAGGACCGTGATCAAGATCGCGAGACAGTTCGTGACGAGTTCGCGAGACGGA
The DNA here is from genome assembly GCA_022496015.1 of Hordeum marinum. Classification (NCBI taxonomy): domain Eukaryota; kingdom Viridiplantae; phylum Streptophyta; class Magnoliopsida; order Poales; family Poaceae; genus Hordeum; species Hordeum marinum. The sequence continues at coordinate 505,133,916 of CM039678.1, read as the reverse complement.
TCGTGATGAGTTCGCGGGACGGATCGTGATCAAGATCACAAAACAGATCGTGATGAGTTCGCGGGACGGATCGTGATGAGTTCACGGGACGGATCGTGATGAGATCGCGGGACGCTCGGCGATTTGGATCGCGAAGACGTTCGACTACACCAACCGCATTTCTTAACGCTTCCCGCTTAGCGATCTACAAGGGTATGTAGATCCACTCTCCCTCTCGTAGATGCTCATCACCATGGATAGATCTTGCGTGTGCGTAGAATTTTTTTTGGTTCCCATGCAACGTTCCCCAACACATAGGAGGGCCCGAACCTGTCTTAAACCTTGTCCCCTTCGTCTCCTATTACCATCGATTCTATTCTCACAGCTCGGGACCCCCTACCCGTGATCCGCCGGTTTTGACATTGTCGTGGTTTTGTCACGACAGATGTCCGGGTGAACAGACTTAGGCTCAGGGCAGAGGCGCAACTATGTGGCGGCTTGAAGGGGTTGGTCAGAATCGAGAGACGCGAGTTTATCCAGGTTCGGCCCCTCCGATGGAGGTAAAAGCCTACGTCCTGCTTGTCTGGTATTGATGATGAAGAAGATCTCTCGGTTACAAGGGTGTTATCTTGCTACCTCTAATCATGAGATCCTCTAATCTATCTGTCTCTAATCTCTTGTGTTTGTCTGAACTTGTGGACTTGTAAACTTGTCTCCCTAGGGGTGCTCTACCCCTTATTATATAAGTGGAGAGGGTAGGTTTACAAATAGAGTCCTACTCCCAGTAGGGCTAGGACTAGTCTTTCATGAATCCTAATCCGGGTCTTGTTTCCGTTGTGAAGGTATCCTCTCTCCTTGGGCCTTCTCTTGTGAGCCGCCTGGCGCCGGCTTGCATGTCGTGTCTTGGGCCTGGTCGTCCCGCGACCCGCCTGCCGGGTCACCAATAAAACACCATGTCTTGACCAGGTCTCCTGTGAGTCGCCAGGCCGGGTCATACCGCGGGGTATATCCCCGACATTAGCCCCAGGTTAGCTTGAATTTATTCATGATAACCTCCTGAAATAGGAATAGTAAATATGTTAAGTGGCCGGCTTGCTCCTTTGTCCGGCTTATGAAGTGGCTCCTCAGAAATCCGGGTCTTTTCTGCATATGAATGAGTCGTCTTGAAAATCGTCTTGCTTGTGATTGTCCTTTGAAAAATATTGGGAATATAATAACCATATGCCATTGAGTCGGCTTCCAATACTCTGACTTGATGAAAATCTTGAAAATAAGAAATCCTCATGACGTAGATCCGGACTTCCATTGTTGTGAAGCAGGGCGGCTTATATAAACTCTGGCGGGTTATGATATTTTGATAACACCGGGTCATGAATGTTGGTGATGCCGGATCTAACAACTGAACTCCATAATTAACATCTTGAAAATTCTCCTCAAAGTTTTTGATATATCCATGTTACCTGTAGCCCCCAAGCTCCGAGATTATCCATGATAACTTGGTTCTTTGCAATAATATTTGTGATTGTGTAGCCCCCAAGTACTAGGTTGTCTTGCCTGCAGCAGCCTGGGACTTTGTAACTGTCTTATACTTGATGAAGCTTCAACTGGTGTAGGCCCCAAGGGCCGTCTCATCAGTATGTGATGCGCCGGGTCTTCAATTTGAACCATATAATCTGTTTGAACAGCTGAATACTGTAGCCCCCAAGTGTCGGGTCGCACGCCTATGGTGACTTGGTACTTTAGAAAATTTGATCTGAGCGGTGTAGCCCCCTATTGCCGGGTTAGTAAGAATTACTGGGCTGGGACTTTAGAAAAATATAGCAAAGCTGGCTCATCTCCTTGAGATAATAGGGTCTTGCTGACAATGTAATGATTTGAAAACCGGCTTGCATTAACCCCCAAGTGCCGTGGTGCATTCTTGCAGCAACATGGGACTTGCATATTTGATATAAACTAGACATGACTAATGTAGCCCCCAAGGGCCAGGCCGCATGCCTGTGGCGACTTGGAACTTTAGCAATTTTGATCTGAATAGTGTAGCCCCCAAGTGCCGGGTCGTCTGCTTGCGGCGACTCGGGACTATGTGAAAATAATATGACTCATCATAACTTGTTGAATGAATCCTTGACCGTGGTTGTAACCTGGTATGAATATCTTGGAAGAATACCTTTATCCTTGACATGAAATCCTTGCTCGTGATTGCAATGCAACCCGGCAAATATATATTTGATAAATCAATGGGTGTTGTAGATTAATACAGAGCACAATTGAAGAAATCCGAGAACCGGTCAATTAGATGACACGACATTATATCTGATAGGGCGGCTCTTCAAGAATAATCAACTTTCCAATCTAATGGCGGCTCATCTTAATAGACAAGACCTGCAAAAATAAACAAGACAGAATATGTTTTGCATTTTTGTAAGGGCGGCTTTGAAAAAGCATAACCCGAAGATCTTAAAATCTTTCATAGTCTTGCTCTGACCCGGTTTGGAAAACCGACTTGATATGTATGTATGATGCAATGCATGATGTAATGTATGATGCAATATGTAATGCATGATAGTCTTGCTTTTTCAAAAACTCATATGCCGGTTCTTCTGGGTGGACTCGCTACTAGAACTCTTTAACAGTACAGGGTCTTTGTCGAGATTGACCGTCAATTTCTTTGAACAGCTCAGGGTCTCTAAGCGAGATTAACTGATAGGAGCGTAACGTCCCAGAAAGAGACGCGGCAGGGCGTGAGAACCCTGGTAGCCCATAAACTGCCTCTCACGTGACATAAATCCATCGTTTTAACCTTAAACAGTGCAGGGTCTTTAAAAGATTAACTGTCTAAGAGTACGAAACGGGCGAGATAGCCGAGAGTCGGTAGTAGATGAGAGAGTTTATGCTCGCTTTCCGTAAGCCGGCCCTCACGTGACAAGAGCCACCAATTTAACCTTTAACCAGTAGAGGGTCTCTATCGAGATTGGCCGTCAACCTCTTTGAAACGGCTCAGGGTCTCTAGGCGAGATTAACTGGTAAGTGTTCGGCGGGTCACCTAGCAGAGCAGCATTAGCTTATAGGCAGGTTTAACCCGAGCTTGCAGTGGCTTAAGAGCCAATCAAGAGGGTATGTAAGCTAAACCCGATGGGTTGGAAACCCCCAAATGACCTTGTTGATGGAGTCAACTTTGTTGCTTAAGAGCCGATCCATAGGATCTAATAAGCTAAACCCGGAGGGTTGGAAGCCCCATAGATGACCTTGTTGACGGAGTCAAATTTTTTCTTAAGAACCGATCAATGGGATCTGATAAGCTAAACCCGGAGGGTTGGAAGCCCCCTAGATGACCTTGTTGACGGAGTCAACTTTTTGGCTTAAGAACTAATCAATAGGGTCTGATATGCTAAACCTGGAGGGTTGAAAGCCCCCTATATGACCTTGTTGACGGAGTCAACTTTTTGGCTTCAGAGCCGATCAATAGGGTCTGATAAGCTAAACCCGGAGGGTTGGAAGCCCCCTAGATGACCTTGTTGACGGAGTCAATTTTTTGCACCATCTTGTAAGTCGCCATCTTGTAAGCCGCCAACTTTGTTGAAGAAATGACAGAAACTTCAAGTGACTTTATGATGATCCAATAACTCCGGGCCATGTTTGAACGGTCGCATCATGGCGGCTCGTCCTCTTAGGCGACTTTTAGTTCTTCCGCCAATTAATGTAGTAGCCCCTAGGATCGGGTTTAACTTTGCAACGACCCGGGGTTCTCGTTGAAAACGACCAAATGTGTTTCGCCATGTCTGTAGCCCCCGAATCTTAAGTTGACTCGAAGAGGCGGCTTGAGAATCTCCACTGAAGGTTGAGGTTGACCATGACGGGTTATAGATGATCCCGTATGAATTGTTTTAATAATCCGGTCGATGGTTCGTCCCGGCTGGTTGTTGAAGTTAACCAAACCGCAGTGGCGGCGACTTGCGTGCTTGTCCGTTTGGGCGGCTTGTATAGACGAACACTGCACCGGTATGTTGATGTAGATCAAAACTATGGGCGGCGTCTTGCGGGCGTCCGTTGGGTGGCTCGTACAGGCAAGCACTGCACCGATACGTTGATGTAGATCAAAACCGTGGGCGACGTCTTGCGCGCGTCCGTTGAGCGGCTCATATAGGCGAGCATTGCACCGATATACTGATATTGATTGGACTGCAGGGCGGCGATTCAGAAACGTCAATTGGGCGGCTCGTACTGGTGTATGCGGCCCCTGGCGTGTTGATGTAGACGTAGAAGTCAGCCGTTACATTTGAAGACGGCGCGGCCGCGAGAGACGGCCACGGCGTTGTAAGACGACGCGGTCGCGAGAGACGGCCACGGCGCTGTAAGCCGGCGTGGTCGCGAGAGACGTCCGCGACGTTGTAGGCCGGTACAAACGGAGAGTCGCTCGTGGCGTTGGAAGCCGACATGAACGGAGATCCGCCGTGGTGTTGTTAAGCCGGTGCGGTCGCGAGACAGCCGCAACATTGTAATCCCGTGCGGTCGCGAGAGACGGCTGCGGCGTTGTAAGCCGACGCGGTCGTGAGAGACGGCCACGACGCTGTTTGTTGAAAATCATACCGCGGATGCGGCGGCTTGCCGCGTCCATTGGGTGGCTCATACTGGCGGGTGAGCGCGCGCGGTACCGGCGAGTTGATGTAGACCGTACGCGGGGACGGCGACTCACGCGCGTCCATCAAGCAACGCGACACGCTGGTGTGCGCTCCAACTCCGCGGTATAATGCCCCATGAGTAATTGTCTTGCGTAAAATTATTACAGGGCCGAGGTAATTGTTCTGGGATGAAAGTGAAACATATACTGAAAAATAGATAGTATCTTTGTCAGATGAATGTGAACGGAGCAAACCGAGTTTAGACATGCATATTGATCCACTGTCTTGTTCTTTTTTGTTTAATGGTCGTCGCGTGGATGAGAAGTATATGAACGGGTTATGGCACCCTTACTGAATCGGCTGGGGAAATTTCTCTATGAAGATCGCCAGACTACTGGACCGGTGAAATCACCAATTATTCGTCGCTGGACCACGGGGTCGATGGCTTCCATGTACGTCGTCCGGCCGCCGCGGGCAGAGTTGGCCGCGAGACGTCGTGTTATTCTCCACTGCCTTGATGCATTGACAAATTTGTAGGAGTGGCTTCTGCCACTGACGCCGACCCTTTTTTTTATCAATAGTTCATGTAACGCTATCAGGCTGGAAAAAAGATTTACTCCTGGGTTGATTCGCTTCGGTTGACCCGGCCGGTGGAGGGAAAATCGGCAGCAGTGTATCCAAATGCCGCGTACAGTTATGATAGCACCTTGTACGATCTTTGGACGGCTGGATCACCCGCCTGGAAAATTAAACTAGTACTACTGTTTTGCTTCTGGTTGGCAAGTAGCAGTACAACTTAACTTGCCATCGGTCAAATCACTCCGAACTATGTTGTCACTTCCGTCTGATCTTGAAAATACCAGGGACAGCTCAATTAGCACCACGGCCTCGATCGGGGCTTTGAGACTTTTTTTATGCTCCACGTGGACGAAAAGACACGGTAGAGATCGGACACAGCTGGCCAGCAGGTCAATTTGCTAGCAGGTCGAATTGCGGACTTTTTTTCAAAACTAGTACGAATTTTGTAGCAAATTTGAAAACAGGTGCGTGAGTTGGAAAAATTTTCAATACTAGTATCCTGTCGGCCAGTAGCCGGCCGAGCAGGGACCTGTTGGCCACCACCAGGCCGATCGGAGACCTGTCGGCCATCCGTAGGCCGACAGGATCCTGTCGACCAATCAGAGGCCAGGAGACAGGCCTGTCGGCCTGGGGTAGACCGAAAGGCACCTGTCGGCCACTAGGTGGCCGACTGGCCCCTGGCTAAGCCCCGACCCTCTTTTCTTCCTCCTCTGACCAGTCATTTCACACTCACCCTTCCCCTCTTCCCCTCTCACTACCGTTGCTCTCCGGTGGTTCCACCGACTCGTCGATCTCCTCGCTGGAACACCCATTCTGTTATCCTACCTGCTTAATCAATAGATCAGGGCGTTCTCCACCGGCGTACGGTACATTTTTTTCCTTCGAACTCAATCGACTGAGAACTGTCAAGTCGGTAGTGGATTTAGTTAATATATGTCACCGTCCGTCTGCAGGTAATGGCTTGTCCATTTTGCCGCGTTCCAGGTGGCCCTTGTGTTGCCGTTGATTCCGATACGTCCGTATTTACTGTGCTGCTGGATCGTCGATGTGCAAGACGTGTTGTAAGATTCGATGTCTTCATTATCTAACTGTGGCATATTCGAATGCCTTTGTTTATAAGTTTATGATCCTTGCTTCCATTCTTGTTTTAGTATGTTCCGTGCACTGTTAGATCACATCTTGCTCGGTACATTGAGGAGTGCAGAGCTTTAGCTATTGGGAGGGGTGACACTGATATTGATCTTGCTCTGCACAACACTGAGGGTAACTTATACCATGTTATATTTACACATGGTAGGATGAGCAGTAAATTCCATGGTCCTTCGTGGGAGGAACTCGTGAATGATTATGGTCTCCGCCACAGTGACATGATAACTGTTATGCTTGAGCAGTATGGAACTTATATTAGTGTCGAATTTCATCGGGATGGTGTTATGTTGTTTCCTTTACCCCATGTTGGTAAGATTTTTGTTTGACAGATTTTTAGATTTGATTGAGCTTATACTTTTTGCGGTTCATGTTAGTAATTGAAATAATTTTTTGTAGCTCTTGAGGATCTGAGTGAAACTCAGAGGGAACTTGTTGATAGCTGTTTTTATAGTCGTGGTGTCACTCTGAATTATCATCAAATGTATGTCATGTCGCAGCAGTTCTTTGATGACAACTACATACTGTGTACTCCTTTCGTTCATAGGATGGATCGAATGAACATTATTTCCCAACATATGGTAAGCTTTGGTTTCTGTTTTTTATTATTTGTTTGTTATTTGCTGGTTCATAAGATGGATCATATAAGTTGCTTGTTTCTGTCAGGTTATTCCTACCATGGTTGTGAGGAGTTTGATGGAATTTGTGTCTATTCCTAGGACTGGTTCTTTGCTTCTTAAAATTACTTTGGATTCAGAAGATGATGATATATTTGTGAGCATTCCTTGTTCCTACTTCATTGGCTTGGGTGATCGAATGGTTTTGAAGAAGGAAGGTTTCGGATTTTTTTTGCTCACATCGTCTATCGAAGTCAACAATTTGGTGCTCATAACATTCAAACAGCGTGAACAGGAGCTAGCTATTGTTTTCAGCTATCTGCCACATTGAGAAAGAAAGAAAGGTCTCGTGTAGCCTAGGCAACAGAAGAAGCTGGAGATGGTGAAGGAAAATATCCACGTTGGACTTAGTAGATTTATATTCTTGCAACTCAATTTCAGCAAGTTGTATCTTAATTTCAACACGTTGGACTTAGTCATTTTTATTTGCCGTCAATTTCTCCCGCCATTATCTCCCGCCATTATCTCCCGCCATTATCTCCCGCCATTCTCTCCCGCCCATTCTCTGTCCCGCCATTCTCTCCCGCCCGATTTCCCGCCATTGCGGTTGTCATCTGCCTATAAAAGGAGACATTGTATCTGCCTTCCTCCATCAGCCACCAACACTCCAAAAACCCAGTGCGGTAGTCATTATGAGTTTGCCTTCTTCGGATCAAAGCATTAGGCCTAGCAAATGGAAGAGTGCGAAGCTGCCTCAGGGGGTGGAAGCAGTTCGTTGTTGGTGCGGTGATCTCTGCAAGGTGAAGGAGGTGACGGATTTTTCAGATTGGTTGGGCGTGAAGTTTTTCATGTGCGCTAATTATGAGGAAGATCCACCCGTTGGTCCTTCAATGTACATCACACCTCCGGTAAGTTTCAGTCACACAGAATAAACACGTTGTTCATATTGCTGTTGATTTGATTTGTTATATTTGTGTTTCTTTTGTAGTCTCCTCCACCCCTGTGCCAGTACTATCGTTGGATAGACATGAAAATGCCGGACTGGGCGGTGACTGAGATTCGTGAAAGAAGTCGTCAAGCATGGGCAAGTTTGGACGTGGAGGAGCGCCGCGAGAAGGCGACAGCAGAGGAGAAAGCAGAGCAGGAGAGAGCTTGGCAAGAGCACTATGTGGAGCAGAGGGATTTTCTTGCTGAGATGAAGAAGAAAAACCAAGAAAACCAACTTCGACTGGCGGAGGTCTACCGGCAGCGAGAGGAGGCCCGTGAAGCTGAGAGGCAGAGAAAGAAAGAAAGGGCTCGTGCAGCCCAGGCAACAGAAGAAGCTGGAGATGGAAAAGGAAATTTTCCATGTTGGACCCATTAGATTTAGATTGCAGTAACTCAATTTCAGCAAGTTGTATCTTAATTTCAGCAAGATGTATCTTAATTTCAGCACATTGTATCTTAATTTCAGCAAGATGTACCGCCAGATCCTCTCCCGCCAGTTCCTCTCCCGACAGTTCCACTCCCGCCACTTCCTCTCCCGCCAGATCCTCTCCCGCCAGTTCCTCTTCCGCCACTTCCTCTCCCGCCAGATCCTCTCCCGCCAGATCCTCTCCCGCCAGTTGCACTCCCGCCACTTCCTCTCCCGCCACTTTTTCTCCCGCCTATATAACTACATTCGTAGTAAGGAGGGTGAGCAGGCCCTTCCTTTCCATGTCGCTCCCGCATCCTTCATTCCGCTCTCGCCATTCTTTCGTGGAGATGTCTCATCCTCCTCATCCTCACTATCCTTTTGATCATAGTTTCCACAAGGGTATGTCTGACCGTCTTCTTCGTCTAGCTGCCAATTTTAAGATGAATGACAGAGCAATACCATGGGAGGAACTCATTAGCAGTGACTTGATAATGAATGAGTTGTCTCACCAATTAGCTAGGGCTGGCTGGCCTCCCAGGACTTTTGAGGAGATACGGAAAGAACTTCTAAGGTTGCACGCCAGATGGCAAAAGCAACTGCACAAGGGTGATGCTTATCTCAGGATTGCTGTGAATAATTCAGGTTTATGGTCAGCAGAAAGTGAGGATGAGGACGACCTCTTCATGCCGAGTAGCAAGGTGAAGAGTTCTGCATCGAAGGGCAAGAGTTCTACATCGACAAAGGGAAGGAGTTCTACATTGACGAAGGGGAAAAGTTCTGCAGCGACGGAGGATGAAGACGACGTCTTCATGCTGAGTACCAAGGTGAAGACCAACGCATCGTCGAAGGGCAATAGTTCTACATCGACGAAGGGGAAGAGATCTGCATCGACGGAGGTTGACGATGATGCATTCATGTAATGCTACGTTTCCATGTAGTACTATGTTCTGTAGTGTTGTTCTATGTAGTGCGGTTTAATTAAGTTGTAACATTTAATTCACTTGTAATGTGCAATTGATGTTGACTGACTTGGTTTATGTTGCTATTGTTCTCTCTCCAGACCGAATAAATATGTCCGATATGTAGAGGCTAAGCATGTCAAATACATGAATATGTCCGATACATAAAGGCTACATATGTCTCATACATAAATACATAGTCATGTCTCGTACGTAGGTGACCATATCACTCCTGGGGCTTGCGACGAATCTTCGGCTTCCTAGGACGTGGACCGGAAGGCGATAAGCGCTGAGGCGGTGGACGAGTGTCACGATGACCACGACCATAGAACACCTCGTCTGTCGGTGTCTGTGTCTCCTGCGTCGATGGTGGTGGTGGAGTGGCAAGAACTGTCTCTGAGATACCGTAGGTGCATGCAGCACGATCATCGTCCTTGCCGTCACTAGGTATGTACGAACCAGGACCAGTAAATATAGGTGACTGAACTGAAGCCATAAACGGCTGCGACTGGCTACCGCCTGCTGGTGAATTAAAACATGTAAGAAATGACTTATGAGACTACATTTTGCACAAGAATGTACGAAGTTTAGTTACCTAGGTCCATCTGGTGAAGCCAGGCAGAGTCAGCGGCCTGCGAAGGAGGTGGCCGCTGGTAGAAATAGCCCCCGGGCTGTGAAGTAGGTGGCTGCTGCCAGGAGTAGCCGCCGGGCTGTGAAGTAGGTGGCTGCTGCCAGGAGGAGCCCCCAGGCTGCGAAGGAGGTGCCTGCTGCCAGGAGGAGCTACCTGGATGTGAAGTAGGTGGCTGCTGCCAGGAGTAGCCCCCCGGCTGTGAAGCAGGTGCCTGCTGCCAGGAGGAGCCCCCCGGTTGTGAAGCAGGTGCCTGCTGCCAGGAGGAGCTCCCTGGCTGTGAAGGCCGTGGTTCTGAACGCTGCAAAGAGGGGCGTGGCGGACGATGTGCTGTACGAGTGTCAACAACATCGGAAGATCGCCTACATGTAACAGCTGCGACGAACCCGCGTATCTTCGCTTGAAGACTCTTCAACAATGTTGCTTGCTCTCTCAGTGGGATATTTTCTCCTCTGTCAACACGGTCGACCAAAGTGGTAACCTCCTCTAGCGCCTGAGTTCCCAATTCACCCTGTACGTAGAAAGCTAACCAATTGTACATGTTCATGTATAGGGAAAACGTAGGATGTGAGACAAACTGAGGACATACCGCGTGGTGTCTGGTTCCCACTAGTGAGGAAGTTGGGAAGAGATCGCTAGCGAGAGGAACTGGGATATGTTCCGGAGCAGATGATGAAACCAAGTAGATCCTCGTGGTCTGTCTGTAACGCCTCAAATACAACCCGTATGTGTCCCAGTCGAAGACACGAACTTCATCCCATATATTTGTCGGGGCAGTATTCCATTCCTCGAGGTAAGGTCTGATATCGCGAACCCAAGAAGTATGGGACTTGTTTCCTCCGCTGTGAGTATACCTGAGATTGAAATGCACGTTACATGATTAGCTATAAGTACTCCGAATAGTCTCAATAACCTATTAATGCAGAGATGAGAACCAAAGTAGTATTACTTACTTGTGCACGTGATCTGGTAATCGTGAAATAACCGGAATGTCAGGCTCTTGGAATAGACCGAACTGTCTCATCACCCTATTGATAGCCATCTCCTCAACTGTCACATCGAAGACCAGCTTGGCCTTGGTCATCCAGTAATGCTAATCTCTAGTGCAGTTTCCAGAAATCCCGCCTGGGTATGTATCGGAAATAGCCTTATGGGTGTACGGTTCCCATATAACCTGATCCTAGTACAGACTATCAAACTGCGCCATGAAGGAGGGGTAGCAGCCCCTCACCTGGCTAGGCGTAAACTGTCTCTGCACATCACAACAAACATTAGTACGTAATATTGAATAGCGAGAAATAAACATTACTAATTCATATTGTTAATAATGAAAATACCTCTCTCCGTGCCCAAACAGATCCCACAGTAGGCAAGTCACCGATAGAAGGCACGTACTGTCCAGCAATGTCCTCCTTGCCGAAAGGTTTGTCAACACTAACGTAGGGTCGACCAATGGGGAATCTCTCATAAGACCAAAGCTGCAACAGAAGTGGACATCCGAGAAGACCAAATTTCCTAGACCTCAACTGGCAAGCTTTGCAGAGGCCTTTGTACGTAGCTGCTAACACGGCAGAACCAAAACTCCTTCGCGCAATGTTCTTAGGGGAATGTACCTCAACTATCTCTCGTGCAATGCCGATCAATCGTGCATCTACAGTGGTCACGTGGTTCTCTGTGAACATAGTCTTGCCAAACAACCACATAATATATGCCTCTAGGGACCGGTCAATCTGTGCCTCTGACAATTGATAAGTGGGATATCCTAAGGCAACAATCTGAAACTGGCTCAACCACCTGAAAAGAGGCCCGTGTCGATCGTTTTCTAATGCGGTGGTTGTTGGCACCGCAGCCAAAAAAGGGCATGCATAGATGCTAGCCAACCATCTTCTACCTCTAAAGGTCCTATGGCAGCACCGGCGAGAGGTAATCCCAACAAGTAAGACACGTCCTGTAAAGTAGGAGCCATCTCTCCCCATGTAAAGTGGAACGTATGTGTCTCTGGTCTCCATCTATCTACTAAGCAGCTAAGGAGTGACCTGTTGTAAGAGATGCATGAAACTGGCCTCTTGTGCAGCTGCATTGGTTCGCCCGCATCATCCAAGTCCGGGTGATCAACCCACTCATCCAATGTACCCTCAACCAGTCGTGCCAAGGGTAGGAGTCCAGCCCAATTCAGCCTACAAAATAAACAAAATGTAGCTTACAATTAGCTACTATCAAAACGATGATGAACGTGCTATGTGATTGTACCGACACATACCTATCAACCCATGCAGGGTGTATCATCCAGTTAGACTTTGGGGTGCGAGTGATCAACACGTCTAAGTTGGTGCCCGATTCCGTAATTGCGGCTCAGTGCCCTCTATCGATATTACCATTAAGCATCCGATATGAAGCCATATCTGCAATGAGAACATAGTACAAACATATTAGAAAATATAACATAGAAGGGGGCGCACTAAAAATAAAAACTCAGTATCCGAAAGGCATAAAAACATAGTCTCACATATTACAAATAAAAACATAGTGCACACATATTACAAATAAAAACATAGTCCGACATATTAAAAATTAAAAACATAGTCTGACATATTACAAATTAAAAACATAGTCCCACATATTACAAATACAAACATAGTCCCACCGATTATGTAGCTTATGAGTTATTCATTCCTCGTCCGCCCCTTCGGCCTCGAGAGCCACGTCCACCACGACTGCCAGGACCTCCTCTTGCAACTGCTGTTGTAGTCGTCGATGCGGAAGCACCCGTCGATGTGGAAGCACCGTCTTTCTTCATTGTGGGGCAATATTTCATCCTATGACCATACGCCGCATAGAGCAAACATTGCCTGGTTGCTCCACCTGCTTCAGATTGGTCCATGTCGTTTCGGATGCGCTTTACCTTACGCCTGCCCCTGCTAGTTCGCCGTAGTGCAGGATTCGGGATGTATACTCTATCAACATCGTTTACCTTGTTGAAATTGCCGACGACTCTAAACCCTGTCATCTCACTTGTCCAGACATTGAGTACTGCCTCCTTTGAATAGTATGGAGACACGAAGGACATAGCGTCCAACTGAATCTGGCCACAGGCAGCCAACACATGTGAGCAAGGCAGGTGCAACAACTTCGGCTTGTTGCACGTACACTCACAAGTTGGATAAAATTCTTCTCCAATTGTAACCTCATGCATCCTCACCTCATTTCCAGAACCGAAACCATCAGTAGGAAGCTAAACCTGGTACCTCCTTTCCTGATTACCTATGAGTGTGACGGTGTGCTTCTTGGCTTTCTTTATCTTATCAGCCATATACTCCATGACACGACTACAGTAAGGAGTGTTCTGATTATCTTCAATATGCTTCCTTGCCAACTCATGCCTTTCTATGAAATACCTCACAGTGCCATGGAATACACCCTCCACAATAGCTGTCAGTGGCAATGCTCTGTTCCCTCTGAGAACAAAGTTATAGATCTATGCAAGATTTGTTGTCATGTGGCTATATCTAGCTCCATGGGTGTCATGCAGCAAAGACCAATTCACTGGAGGTTCTTTCTCTATCCACTCTGAAAAATTCTTTATTGCCCTGCCCTTCTTTTGCTTCGTATTAGCAGGGTCAATTGCTGGCAAGTCACAAAGACCAACTGGCCCCTCCATCTCTGCAATGAGTGCTGTTAACTTAACCTGGTCTTTTTCCATTTTCTTCCTAGCAACGACCTGCTTCTTAGTGAACTCATCTAGTTTGGACCAAATAAAATCGTATTTTCGCCGCTGGTTCTGCTTGCATAACTTCTTGAACAAGTTCATCAACCGTTTGTTCTTGAACTGTGAGAAAAAATGAGCACCAAGATGGCGCATGCACCACCGGCTTTGCAAGTCCTTCCAAGGTATTGGCTCGTCAGCAGTTGGATTACTTAGTGTCTTCATGGCCTTCAATATACCGGGATGTCTGTCATGAATGAGACACACATTGGGTCTGTCCTTCATGATCGCAATTTTAATTTGACGGAAGAACCATACCCAGCTCGAAAAGTTCTCACCCTCCACAAATTCCATGGCTAGTGGGATGATTTGGTTGTTCCCGTCCACACCAATAGCAGTCAGGATTTGCCCTTTGTACTGACCAGTCAGGAATGTACCATCCACAAACATCACAGGAGGACAATGCCTGAAAGCTTCGATGCACATACCAAAAGAGAAGAATACTCGTTTCAACACCTTGTAATCTGGTATACTATCCAACCTCGTGTGCTGAATGTTAACATAAGTGCCGGGATTCCTCTCCTTCAGTACGTCAAGGAGACGCACAACATTATCATAGGAGTCGAAGAACGTCCCAAACCTCTCCTCCATAGCCTTCTGCTTAGCTCTCCAAGCCTTCCCATATGGAATGTCATACTTCCATCTGACCTTCACTGCGGTCTGGATGTGCTTTGCTTCCATATCTTTCTTCGTCACTATCTCAGTATACATGAGTTGCGATATGAGAGTTGAAGTAAGGTTTGGATGACGAGCCAACATGTTTTCCTAACACAATTATGCGGTACAACATTTGTCACAACCCAGTGGATGTGATACTTTGGCACGTGGGCATGCACCTTCGCAGGACAACCTGATTCAGCACACTTCACGGTATATTTCGTTGGACTAGATATGTGTGTCCAGAAAACCCTCTGCGTAGACATAGCCCACTTTATCACCGCATACTTCAATTTCTTCTTTGTGTCAAACATAGCCCCAATCTGGACTTGGTTCAGATTATATTGCCATGGAGTCTCATGGCCATCGTTGATAGTAAAGCTGGCGGATATGTCCTGCTCCCATGCAGCTGGAATTGGTACCTCCTCCTCATCCTCGGAATTTTCAGAATCAAGTTCCTCTGCAATCCCATCCTCGTCCTCTTCCTCCATCACCCTCTGCATTTCCTCGCCTTCATCGTCCCCATCAACAACACTAGAGGTAGCTAATACTACCGATTGAATACTCTGACCAGCATTAACATAATCTGACTCATTGTCGGCTTGAGTATCATTCACATCCGGTGGCTGTGACCCGGATACATAAATCTCGTTAGCCACTTGACTACTCTAGCCTGGATCATACCCCACAGTTGGCGGTACGATGTTCTCCTCCTTCACTATTGGTTGCACTAGGGCATACGGATGGATTCTTCGGTCTCTGCAACGACTTAACAGAGACAACCAATGATGGCTCCTATCTATTGGAATCAAATCCCACTTGACATTTTTACAGGATTTGGTCCACAAGGCATGAATACTGACGGAACGAACTTCAGGATCGAGGCCAAAACTAGTAGTCAACCAGTGCTTCAACTGCCTAATGTCTAGTCTGTTCGGATCTGAAAGTGTCATCTCGCCTATTTTAAAGTCTCTAAGATCAACCCCCAACTCATTATATCGAACAGTACCAGGGCCGTAATACACAGTCAAATTTACGGATTCAGACATTTTAACCTGGTCAGAAAATATCACCTCCTCATTATTCGCAATGAATATATCGACACTAAAATAAAACTTACACTATAATGTACCTAAAAAAACCTACACTTAAATGAGCTACACGAAAATTAACCGACTGACTAATCCTACTATTTCTACACAATAAATTACTATGACTAAACTAACTAATCCTACACTACAAAAACATAAACTAAAACCCGATACTAATATGACTACACTAACTTACACTACCACTAATATGACTACACTAAAATCACTACACTTACACAAATAACCTAAAATTACTACGCTGCTGAAAATAACATAAACTAATTTTACGTACATTAGAAAAATAACAAAAAAACCGAAATTAACAGCAAAAATTTATACCTTCGACGCGTGAGTGCACTCCTTCCTCTCCACCTTCTTCTTCCTCTCCACCACTCCACCTTCTCACCATTGAAAGCTCCACCACCACACCATCTTCTCCTCAACATGAACAAACCAGTACACCGTTCCGGAAAATAAAACCGTAGGGCGGGGGAGAAACACACGATCTATCAATTCATCGGATTGAAACGGCAAATGAGTGGAGGGATTGGGAGGTCAAGGGGGGGGGGTGATTTCGGCCTAGGAAGAGTGAAAAATGGAGAGAGCAAGGAGGAAGAAGGGAGCCGGCCGACAGGGCCTTATCCGGGGCCTTTCGGCCTTCACTTGGCCGACAGGTGCCCCTCGGCCTGGGCCTGGCCGACAGGTGGCCCCTTGGCCTGGGGTAGGCCGACAAGTGGCCACTCAGCCTGGGCCTGGCCGACTGCCCACCCGTCGGCCCAGAGGCGGCCGACAGGGTATTAGTTTTGCAAATTTTTCAAACCGCACCCTTTTTTTCAAAATTGATATAAAATTTATACTACTTTTAAAAAAAATTCTCGAATTGCGGGTCAGACGAGTGGGTCTGAGACGGGGCTGGCTCGGAGACAGACGGGCCGAACTCCTGTCAATCTCTGACACGGTGATGCTCCCGATGGAAATCTTGTCGGTCTCGGTGACTTTGACAGAAAAAAGAACTACAATTTGACAAATCTTACGACAACGGCGGCGTATTAACCACAAACCTAATTTCTTTTGAACCCGATCTTACTCATCCTACCGGCTCGGACGGACAATGGTTGGCTCTTGCCGAGCTACCCGTGCCCTTGTTCCGTGCTGGCTCTTTTAAATCGCGAGCTTCTAGATCCCTGAAAATAATTTCTTTTGAACCCGATCTTACTCATCCTACCGGCTAGGACGGACAATGGTTGTCTCTTGCTGAGCTACCCGTGCCCTTGTTTCGTGCCGGCTCTTCTAAATCGCGAGCTTCTAGATCCCTGAAAATGTTTCCTCCAAGAACACAACATCAACGTGCGTGGCCCCACGGTGGATGCCAACTGTCGTGGTTTTGTCACGGCAGATGTCCGGGTGAACGGACTTAGGTTTGGGGCAGAGGCGCAACTATGTGGCGGCTCGAAGGGGTTGGTCGGAATCGAGGGACGCGAGTTTACCCAGGTTCGGCCCCTCCGATGGAGGTAAAAGCCTATGTCCTGCTTGTCTGGTATTGATGATGAAGAAGATCTCTTGGTTACAAGGGTGTTGTCTTGCTACCTCTAATCACGAGAACCTCTAATCTGTCTGTCTCTAATCTCTTGTGTCTGTCTAAACTTGTGGACTTGTGAACTTGTCTCCCTAGGGGTGCTCTACCCCTCCTTATATAAGTGGAGAGGGTAGGTTTACAAATAGAGTCCTACTCCCAGTAGGACTAGGACTAGTCTTTCATGAATCCTAATCCGGGTGTTGTCTTTGTGAAGGAATCCTCTCTCCTTGGGCCTTCTCTTGTGAGCAGCCTGGCGTCGGCTTGCACGCCGGGTTTTGGGCCTGGTCGTCCCGCGACCCACCTACCGGGTCACCAATAAAACACCATGTCTTGACCAGGTCTCCGGTGAGTCGCCAGGTCGGGTCATACCGTGGGGTATATCCCTGACAGACATCGACATTGGTGCTTTCATTGAGAGTTCCGTTGTGAGCTCCCAAGGAATCGATGTCTCGCCTTGTCATCAATAAAGAGGTCCGTGACATGGTCACTTTCTTCCCCGGACAGATCTTCGCCTTTGGCAGCGTTGTGCTGCACGCCGACCTGACCGGCCATCTAGGACGTATCAAAATCTTCGCCCCTGATCGAGAGGTCAGATTCGGGAACCTAGAGTTCTCCGTAGATTCTCAGGGTGACTTGTCACTAACCGGGAGATAATCCCCAAGTGCAAGGAATCATCGTAGCAATTTCCAAAGGTGGAAGTGATAAGTATGGAGTGTCGAACCCACAAGGAGATAAAGGTAAGATCAATATTCTCTCAAGTCCTATCTGCCACTGATATGACTCTACGTACACCGAACGTTTGCTTCCATCTAGAAACGAGAAATAAAACTACAATGTTGGTATGAACAGGATAGCTTTGCATGATATCGGAGAACTATAATATAAAAATAGGTGTTGTTAACATAAAGTTAGAATATATTACAATATATATTACAAATAGCAAGTGTGGAATAATGACGAGTCGGTGTGCGGAATTATCCTAGGTAATTGTTAACAAGATCGGAAATCATTATTGCAATTTTATATGAGGGAGAGACATAAGCTAGCATACTTTCTCTACTTGGATCATATGCACTTATGATTGGAACTCTAGCAAGCATCCGCAACTACTAAAGATCATTAAGGTAAAACCCAACCATAGCATTAAAGCATCAAGTCCCCTTTATCCCATACGCAACAACTCCTTACTCGGGTTTATGCTTCTGTCACGCAAGCAACCCACTATGAACGAATCATGAACGTATTGCAACACCCTACAATAGGAATCCTTCATGTGTGCGTGGCACAGAAGGCACCATAGGACAGCACCAACATAAACATACAACTCAAACCAATCTAGATCATCAATCAACCCAAAGGACAAAAGAAATCTACTCAAAACATCATAGGACGTCAACACATCATTGGATCATAATATGTGGCATAAAACACCATGTTCAAGTAGGGGATTATAGCGGGGTGCGGGAGAGTGGATCGCTTAAAGGAGATGAGGATGGTGATGAAGAAGATGATGTTGATGAAGACGATCGCCGCGGCGATGGTTCCCCTGGTGGCACTCCGGCACCATCGGGAGAGAGGGGGAGAGGGTCTCCCCCTAGTGATTCCTCCTTCATGGCCTCCCCCTCGTTGGGGAGAGGTTCTCCCTCTGGTCTTTGGCCTCCTTGGTGTTGATGGCCCCTCCGGGACGATGAAGATGGCCTCCGGTGATGGTGACCCCCTCCGGCAGGGTGCCGGAGAGGGCCAAGATTAGTTTTTCGTGGCTCTGGAGGTGTGCTGTGATACGTCTCCAACGTATCTATAATTTATGAAGTATGCATGCCATGTTTACAATAATTCTATATGATTTTGGTATGATTTTATTAAACTAACCCGGACTGACGATGTTTTCAGCATAACTACCGTGGTGTTGTTTTTGTGCAGAAATAAAAGTTCTCGGAATGAGCTGAAAATTTATGGAGGATTTTTTGGAAAATATAAAAAAATACTAGAGCGAAGAGTCATCGGAGAGGAAGGCCAAGGAAGCCACAAGCCACAGGGGCGCGCCCCTGGCTTGTGACTTCCTCGTGGACCCCTTGGACTTGTTTCCGCTGCCACAAACTCTTATAAATACAGAAACCCCCGAAAAGAAACCTATATTAGGAGTTCTGCCACCGCAAGCCTCCAAAGCCACGTAAAACCAATTGGGAGCCCGTTCCAGCACCCTGTCGGAGGGGTAAACCATCACCGGAGGCCATCTTCATCATCCCGTCGCTCTCCATGACGAGGAGGGATTAGTTCACCCTCGGGGCTAAGGGTATGTACCAGTAGCTATGTGTTTGATCTCTCTCTCTCTCATGTTCTTGTGATGGCACGATCTTGATGTACCGCAAGCTTTATTGATGTATATTGAATCATATGGAGTTTTCCCCTCTCTATCTTCTTGTGATGAATTGAGTTTTCCCTTTGAAGTTTTCCTATCGGATTGAGTCTTTAAGGATTTGAGAACACTTGATGTATGTATTGCGATGGGATATCCGTGGTGACAATGGGATGTTCTATATAGATCCACTTGATGTATGTTTTGGTGATCAACTTGCGGGTTCCGTGACCTTGGGAATCTATGCATAGGGGTTGGCACACGTTTTTGTCTTGACTTTCCGGTAGAAACTTTGGGGCACTCTTTGAAGTTCTTTGTGTTGGATTGAACATGATGAATCTGAAATTATGTGATGCATATTGTGTAATCAAGCCCATGGGTACTTGTGGTAACATTGGAGTATCTAGGTGACATTAGGGTTTTGGTTGATGCATATCTTAATGTGTTATTTTAGTACGAACTCTAGGGCTGTTCGTGACACTTATAGGGATAGCTGATAAGATTGATCAGAAAAGATTACTTTGAGGTGGTTTTGTACCCTACAATAATTTATTCATTAGTTCTCCGCGATTTGTGACTTTGGAGTGAACTCTTTGTCGCACGAGAGGTATTTACATATGATTCAACTATGTTATTATTGTTGAGAGAAATTGCACCAGTGAAAGTATGGACCCTAGGCCTTCCAAGCATTTATACAACGTTTTGCTCGTCGTTTACTATTTGTTACCTTGCTGTTTTTATATTTTCAGATTACAAAAAACTCTATCTACCATCCATATTGCACTTGTATCACCATCTCTTTGCCGAACTAGTGCACCTATACAATTTACCATTGTATTGGGTGTGGTGGGGACATAAGAGACTCTTTGCTATTTGATTGCAGGGTTGTTTGAGAGATACCATCTTCATACTACACCTCCTGTGGATTGATAAACCTTAGGTCATCCACTTGAGGGAAAATTGCCATTGTCCTACAAAACTCTGCGCTTGGAGGCCCAGCACGAGTCTACAAGAAGAAGGTTGTGTAGTAGACATCATGCGGCAGTGGAACTCCCAATCTAGGTTTCTTTTTGGAGATTTCAGCATTTATAGGAATTTCTGGCGTCGATCTCACATCAAGGGGGGCCACAAGGCGGTGACAAGCCTGCTAGGTGCGGCCAGGGGGTGGCCGCGCCTGGCAATCTTGTGACCTCCTCGTGGCTCTTCTAGCCCAACTCCAATGCTTTGGGGGTCTCTTTTGGTCCACAAAAAATCATACTAAATTTTCAGCCCATTCTGAGAACTTTTATTTCTGCACAAAAAACGACACCACGGTAGTTCTGCTGAAAACAGCGTCAGTCCGGGTTAGTTCTAATAAAATCATACCAAAATAATATAGAATTATTGTAAACATGGAATGAATACTTCATAAATTATAGATACGTTGGAGACGTATCAGCATCCCCAAGCTTAATTCCTGCTCGTCCTCGAGTAGGTAAATGATAAAATAAATAATTTATGAAGTGTGAATGCTAGAAAGTTCACAAGTTTGATCAATGATAATTCCAATCACTTTTTCTAGCATCATTATGTGTCATAAACAGTAGCTCATCTCATAAAAATTCTCATGATCAAGTAGCAAGCTATTGACATGTTAAAGTATAAACCAGAAAGTTTCTTGAAAACTAACGAATTATGCTTTCAGTCACCAAACAATTGCAATTCATCTTATTTTCAGGAAGGGTCTATGTAAGAGCTTTGATTTAGCAAATTCCACATACTCAACTATCATATAGTCTTCCATGATTGCTAACTCTCAAAGCATATTTTTAGAGAAAATGGCATCCGTCGAACACAGAGAAAGATAGGGGCTTGAAGTTTCGCCTCCTAACTTATTTATCATATTGATAATTGTCAACAATAATAATTCATGATCAAATATATTTGGATGGCCATATATGCTTGGATCTTTCCCCACCACATGATGCTTGTCAAGAGAAAAAAGGCGAAATATAGGAAGTGGTGAAGATCACCATGACTCTTGTATAAAGCTAAGTACTAGAAAGAAAAAGATAGGCCCTTCGCAGAGGGAAGCAGAGGTTGTCATGCGCTTTTTGTTTTTAGATGTGCAAACTCTTAATGCAAAGAAATGTCACGTTGTATTGCCCTTTGTGATAGCAACCTTTATTATGCAGTCCGTCGCTTTTATTTCTTTACCATCACAAATTCGTACAACGCTTATTTTCCCTTACAATAAAAGATCTTACATATTTAGTAGCAATTTTTATTGCTTTTTGCACCGATGACAACTTACTTGAAGGATCTTATTCAATCCATAGGTAGGTATAGTGGACTCTCTTGGAAAACCTGGTTTAAGGCTGTTTGGATGCACAAGTAGTATTTCTACTTGGTGTGGAAGTTTTGGCTAGTATGAGGTGGAAGAAAGCACCACATGTTGGAGGATCCAAAAAAATATAACTTCTATACAAATATACCCAAGCATAACTCATTACGTTGTCCTCCTTGTTCAACTTCAACTAATTGGCTCAAGTTTGAAAATATTAATGAGTATTCAAAATCACAGAAGATGTCTAATATAGTATATTTATATGTGAAATCTCTCTTCTTTCAATATTCTTTCATGGATTGTTCAAGTGACAATGCGGTGTTTGCTAACTTTCAATAAATTTCACCACCTATACTTATTATGTGTGAAGTCAGTACTCCCCATGGGATAAGCATATGAAGCATTTTTAATTTCAGATTTATGATATTCAATTCATTCAACCATTTACTCATAGGATTTAAGTGAAGCACGAGAGTGAATGAAAAACTACTCCAAAAAGATATAAGTGAAGATCAATGCGTAGTCAATTAGTTAAATAACCATGTGAGGACTCTCTCTTATTCAAAATTTAAGATCAATGATTTTATTTAAACAGAAAACAAAATTAAAATGGCACTCTAAGAATAGCATGCATCATGTGAACGAATAAAAATTTAGGCTCAACATAGGCAAACCGATAATTGTTGATGAAGAGAGGTGGGATGTGTAGCATCCCCAAGCTTAGATACTTGAGAGTTCTTGAAATATTTACTTGGGATGCCTTGTGCATCCTCAAGATTGAGCTTTTGTATCTTTTTCAATCCTCTCATATCCCGGTTTCACATATTCTCAAAACTTCATCCTCGCAAAACTCAAAAAGAACTCGTGAGATAGGTTAGTACACCTAAGAACAAATCAACACTTCATGTACTGCCAATACAATTTGCACAATAATTTTCCAACATTAGGTACTATATACTATCATTTCCACAACTTATATCTACCAATATAGGCTATGGAAACTATAGGATATGTAGATAACAAAACTATGACAGCAATGTGTCTAAACAGAAAAGTCTATAGTAATTTATTAAACCAGTGTACTTATGTAACTCTAAAAATTATGAAAATCTAAGAAATACTAAGGAATTTATATGAAAACACTGTGTAAAAATTTCAAAAACTTTCCACATTCCAGTAAAATATTAAAATTCAAACACTACAGAAAAAGTTTTTGTTTTTTTGTACACAACATACATCAAACACGCAATGCAAGCATCCTAAGGAAATTCTTGGAACTTTTTATTGAAAAACAAGATTATAAATAAGACCTAAAAGGGAACAACAAAATAAAATGACGATCCAAGCAAAACTCATATTATATGACGAATAAAAATATAGCTCCAAGTAAGATATACCGATAGTGTTGAAGACAAAAGAGGGGATGCCTTCCGGGGCTTCCCCAAGCTTAGACGCTTGAGTATTGCTTGAATATTAACTTGGGGGTGCCTTGGGCATCCCCGAGCTTGAGTTCTTGACACTCCTTATTATCCTCATATCGGTATCTCACCCAAAATTTGAAAACTTCAATCACACAAAACTTAACGGACCTTCGTGAGAAGGGTTAGTGTAATAAAGATAAATCATTCACTTAGATACTGTCAAGACAAGATTCATAATTGTTCCCACATGATACCTACCGTATTGTTTCATTCCCATAATTTATATTACTCAATATAAGCTATAGGAACACTTGAAACAAGCAAACTATGCATGCAAAACAGAATCTGTCAAAAACAGAACAGTCTGTAAAGATCTGAATGATCACCATACTTACCTTACTCTAACAATTCTAAAAAATTAGTACAACATAGTAAATTTGTGTATAAATTTCAGAATTTTTTGATGCTCCAGTAAAATCAGATAATTCATATACTAGACGCAAAACTTTCAGTTTTTGCACAGAATCAAACAAGCAAGTATCCACACTATCCCAAAGGCTTTACTTGGCACTTTATTGAAATAAAAGGCACAAAAAATGATTACTATAGTATCTTAATCATGTGAAAACATCAAAACAGAAAGTAAAAGTGTTGGGTTGTCTCCCAACAAGCGCTTTTCTTTAATGCCTTTTTAGCTAGGCATGATATTTCAATGATACTCTTCCAAGCTGAATTCCGATGATCATTTTATTCATACTCTAAGATATAAGTGAAGTTCATAGAGAATTTTACAATTAATATAGATTAACCAATATCCAAGCTCAAAATATATAATTGAAGCATACGAAGCATTCTATAAAGCCATACTCAAAAGATTTAAGTGAAGCACAAAGAGCATTCTATAAAGCCATACTCAAAATATTTTAGTGAAGCGCATGAAGCATTCTAGAAATCAATGAAGGACCAACTCATACTAGAAGGGTGCATAAAGGTAACGAAAAACACTAAAGACGCATATCATGTGAACAAAACAAAAACCGAGGTATACCGACATCCCCAAGCTTAGATGCTTGAGTCTCCTTGAAATATTTACTTGGGGTGCCTTGGGAATATCCAAGCTTGAACTCTTGTCTCTTCGTATTCTTATTATATCGATACCTCCTTGATCTTTGAACACTTCATTCACACAAAACTTAACAAAACCCTCGTGAGATCCGTTAGTATAATAAAGACAATTCCTACTTTAAGTACTGTTGTGAACTCATTCCAAAGTCATATTAGCATTATATCTACTGTAGTCAAACTTCACCATGGTTCATACCACCCGATACAACCCATAGATTCATCAAAATAAGAGAACAATGCATAGAAAATAGAATCTGACAAAAACAGGACAGACTGTAGCAATCTGGAAACTTCATATACTTATGTAACTCAAAAAATTCTGAAAATTTAGGGAAAATTAAAAACATTGCATAGCAGTACCGTGTAAAAATTTCAGAAACTTTTGACGTTCCAGTAAAAAATGTGAATTCACGCACTACAGCCAAAGTTTCTGTTTTTGCACTGCACGCAACAAACAAGCGATCTAATCATCCTAAAAGCAAATCTTGGCACATTATTTTTATAATACAATGGGATAATTATTTTTCATAAGCTTCGAGGAAAAATTCTACATTATTTCCATGAGCATGAACACAAGTGTTCAAGGTCGACCCTCACTTCTCCAATGCACAACCTTGCAATCACTTCTTTTTTTTGATAAACTTCTTAGGAATAAGAGGCGAATAACTCTTTTTATTTTTTTATTTTTTGTTTTACCCACAACTAAACAAAGCAAAAAGGGAAGACAAAATCTATAAAGTAAAGAAAGCAAACAAGCACACACGAGAATATCAACCCCACGCTATTGCTCCCCGGCAACGGTGCCAGAAAAGAGCTTGATAATCCCCAAGTGCAAGGAATCATCATAGCAATTTACAAAGGTGGAAGTGATAAGTATGGAGTCTCGAACCCTCAAGGATCTAAAGGTAAGATCAATATTCTCTCAATTCCTATCTGCCACTGATACGACTCTACGTACACCGAACGTTTGCTTCCATCTAGAAACGAGAAATAAAACTACAATGTGGGTATGAAGAGGATAGCTTTGCATGATATCGGAGAACTGAAATATAAAAATAGGTGCTGTTATTATAAAGTTAGAATATATTACAATATATATTACCAATAGCGAGTGTGGAATAATGATGGGTCGGTGTGCGTAATTATCCTAGGCAATTGTTAACAAGATCGGAAATCATTATTGCAATTTTATATGAGGGAGATGCATAAGCTAACATACTTTCTCTACTTGGATCATATGCACTTATTATTGGAACTCTAGCAATCATCCGCAACTACTAAAGATCAATAAGGTAAAACCCAACCATAGCATTAAAGCATCAAGTCCCCTTTATCCCATACGCAACAACCCCCTTACTCGGGTTTATGACTTCTGTCACTCAAGAAACCCACTATAAGCGAATCATGAACATATTGCAACACCCTACAGCGGGAATCCTTCACGTGTGCGCAGCATGAAAGGCACCATAGGACAACACCAACATAAACATACAACTCAAACGAATCTAGATCGTCAATCAACCCAAAGGACAAAAGAAATTTACTCAAAACATCATAGCATGGCAACACATCATTGGATCATAATATGTGGCATAAAGCACCATGTTCAAATAGGAGATTATAGCAGGGTGCGGGAGAGTGGACCGCTAAAAGGAGATGAGGATGGTGATGTTGATGAAGACGATCACCGCGGTGATGGTTCCCCCGGTGGCACTCCAACACCACCGGGAGAAAGGGGGGAGGGTCTCCGCCTTGTGCGTCCTCCTCCATGCCCCCCTCTATGGGGAGAGGTTCTCCCTCTAGTATTTGGCCTCCATGGTGTTGATGGCCCCTCCGGGACGATGAAGATGGCCTCCTGTGATGGTGACCCCCTCCGGCAGGGTGCGGAGAGGGCCAAGATTGATTTTTCGTGGCTTTGGAGGTGTGCGGCGGCGGAACTCCCTATATAGGTTTCTTTTCGGAGGTTTCAAAATTTATAAGATTTTTTTGGCGTTGATCTCACGTCAAGGGGGGCCACGAGGCGGTGACAAGCCTGCTAGGCATGGCCGCACCTGGCAGGCTTGTGACCTCCTCGTGGCTCTTCTGGCCCAACTCCAATGCGTCGGGGGTCTCTTTTCGTCCACAAAAGATCATACTAAATTTTCAGCCCATTCAGAGAACTTTTATTTCTGCACAAAAAACGACACCATGGTAGTTTTGTTGAAAATAGCGTCAGTCTGGGTTAGTTCTAATAAAATCATTCCAAAATCATATAGAATTATTTTAAACATGGCATGGATACTTCATAAATTATAGATACATTGGAGACGTATCACCGGGCTCGCAGTTTCGCCTGTCACACCCGAAGACTTTGAGGCCTTAACCTCGTGTCCCTTTTTGGTCACGCCCACGAGGCTAACTCCGGCGATGGCCCGTCTCTTAGACCGGGTCCGATCATAGTGCCAGAGAACCGGATACTTGTTCTAGCCAAACATACCACTGATCTGGACACGTCGGAGATCAACTCCGACAGCTTCGTGCAGTTTGACCCGATCAAGCTCTCGACATTGACCGAGGACCTAGATCGGATCTCGCCAATTAAAATTACCGACGATCCAACCCCGATCTATGCTAAGATCGGCCACAAAGCAGGCCAGGACGAATTTTTCGACCCACTCACCACCCACTTCATAGCCACAGTCGAAGTCTTAACCGACATGCCAGACTATGCCTCCGACGAGGCAGAATACATGGATGAAGAGGATTGCGCCCCCACCCCCGTCAATACCGTGCAATGGGCTGCCACCTCTACATACGACGTCTACATGATGGACACTCCTGCCGCTAATGGCGACAAAACGCGTAATGACGATGGCGACAGGTCGGGCGACGCACTATCAAGGCGCCAGAAACCGCATAAGCGGTCAAAAGGCAAAAAGTGAAGGAAAGCTATTATCGGCACCAGGGACACCCCTGAGGACCATGGCGATCCCGATATCCTCGAACACTCGTTAGAGGGTCAGGAAAGGCCTAAAGACTAGAGCAACCCCGATGACTTCAACGGTTCCGAGGATGACAACTACCTCCCTCCCGTCGAGGAGGAGAACATCCTGGAAGCCGATGACCTAGACATTCCTGATAGCCCTGAAGATTAGGAACTGTTCAGACAATAGCTCATAGCAATGACCCGAAGCCTAAAAGTGAAGGAACGTCAACTTAAAGCCGAACAAGATGACCTCAATGATCGATGGACAAGAGTCCTCTCAGTTGAGGAGGGATATGGCACCGGTCTGTCGAACCAACCTAAGAGTTATCCACGCGGAAGGCTGCTGTCGCCATTTGACAACGATCTCACTGATACCCTGTCTCCCAAACATACCCCATACGACAAGCAGGACTGCCCTCCTCACGGGCGCGACAAGATGGCTGACGACACCGGTTATAGACCGGCTATGCCCTGAAGAAGGGGAAAGGAGCCACTAGAGCCTAGAGACAGGTTCGACCTGCGCGACGACCTAGACCATAGAGCAGGTCGTAGAAGATCCATTTACGGATCGAGAGGCTACTCACCCAATAGACGGGATGGGTACAGAGCATGGCTCGACCGAAGCAATAACAGAGGCCGGGAACATAATCAAGCTAGAAGAGACGCTGAATACAAACACGATATAGCTCGGGTTCGAGGCGTCGTTCACCGTCTATGCTTCACGGATGAGGTGATGCAACATTAGTTCCCGGAGGGGTTTAAACCCGTGAACATCGAACAGTACGATGGGACAACTGACCCAATAGTATGGGCTTCCCAGCTCCTGTGTTTGCCCCTTTACATTCCACTCGTTCGGCTAAAAGGGCAAAGGGAGAACCCCTGCGATTGTGTGTCTGGATAGTCTAGTTAAGCAACTCAGGGAGAAAGCCGAAAACGGACCGTCATAGTATGCAAGAGCCGGTCTGTGAATCTGAGCTTAAAGTGTTATACTTAAATCTTCGTCAGAGGATATTCCGTGTTATATGAGGGGTTTGTTCTTCATGTAAACCATGTGATGCTGGCCTTCACCGCGGTTCATCCGAACATCACAACACTCTAGGAGCTAGTCACGAGCCCCCCATAGTCCTTTTCGTGCCCCTACGGCTAAGTGAAAGAAATAAAACACTATGGTCTGATTGCTTGGTCCGCCGCACTCTACCGCCTTCGGGTTCCGATAACTTGGCTAAGGGATGTAGTGCATTTGCAGACACACCCCATGTAGTATCTACATGGGGGCTGAAGCCGACGACTCGCATCTTTCAGTTTCAAACGGCCACACATGAGTTATAAAGGAATGCAAAACATTGAAATCATGATAAATTATAACATTAAAACTTTAAAATGTCTTCAGACACATTACAACTTATTCATGCATGTTATCTTTTGAACACTCTGATGCTATCGCCCGAGCACCTTCCATTACTCCGGCGAAGTATAGCTTGGGGCGCCTATGTTCCTTCCCAGGAGGCAGCGGGGTAGTGGCAATCTTCATTGGATCCAACCCCAGAAAATGCACCTTGGCCTTTGCAAAGGCCACCCGGGCTCCCTCGATGTAGGAGGAGCGCTTCACAGCGTCGAGGCAGGGCGAAGCGGCGATCAGCTTCTGCACCAGGCCGAAGTAGCTGCCTGGCAGTGGCTCGTGAGGACAAAAGCGGATGCAGAGATTCATCATGTTCGGCTCCTGATAACCCACAAGTATAGGGGATCACAACAGTTTTCTAGGGTAGAGTATTCAACCCAAATTTATTGATTCGACACAAGGGAAGCCAAAGAATATTCGCAGTTGAGTTGTCAACTCAACCACACCTATAAGACTTAATATCTACAACGAAGTATTTGGTAGCAAAGTAGTATGGAAGTAACGGTAACGGTAGCAAAAGTAACAATAGCAGCTTTGTAGTGATTGTAACAGTAGCAACAGAGAAGTAACTTAGCAAAGATCAATATGTGGAAAGCTCGTAGGCAATGGATCAGTGATGGATAATTATGTTGGATGGCATTCATCATGCAACTGTTATAACATAGGGTGACACAGAACTAGCTCCAATTCATCAATTTAATGTAGGCATGTGTTCCATATATAGTCATACGTGCTTATGGAAAAGAACTTGCATGACATCTTTTGCCCTACCCTCCCATGGCAATGGGGTCCTAATGGAAACTAAGGCATATTAAGTCCTCCTTTTAATAGAGAACCGGACCAAAGCATTAGCACTTAGTGAATACAAGAACTCCTCAAACTATGGTAATCACCGGAAAGAATCCCAGTTATTGTCACCCTGGGGGATGCAGATCATAACTCGTAATAGGTGTCTACCACTTGCAAGATAGGATCAATAACACATATATATTCATGAAAACATAATTGGTTCAGATCTGAAATCATGGCAACCGGTCCCTAGTGACAAACATTAAGCATAGCAAAGTCATAGCAACATCAATCTCAAAACATAGTGGATACTAGGGATCAAACCCTAACAAAACTAACTCGATTACATGATAAATCTCATCCAACCCATCACCGTCCAGCAAGCCTACGATGGGATTAATCACGAACGGTGGAGAGCATCATGGAATTGGTGATGAAGGATGGTTGGTGATGACGATGGCGTCGATTTTCCCTCTCCGGAGCCCAAAACGGACTCCAGATCTGGTCGCCCGAGGAAGAACAGGAGGTGGCAGCAGCTCAGTATCATGAAACGCGATGAACTCTTCTCCCTGATTTTTTTCTCCATGAATAGGGTTATATGGAGCTGGAGATGAGGTCGGAGGATCCACGAGGGCCCCTGCTAGGTGCAGCCAGGGGGGTGGCTACGCCTAGCAGGCTTGTGGCCTATAGGTGGCCCCCCTCTGGTTGATTCTTGCGCCAGTATTTTTTATTAAATCCAAAATTATTCTTCGTAAATTTTCAGGACGAACCGAGAACTTTTATTTCTGCACAAAAATAACACCAAAGCAATTCTACTGAAAACAACGTCAGTCTGGGTTAGTTCCATTCAAATCATGCAAATTAGAGTCCAAAACAAGGGCAAAAGAGTTTGTAAAAGTGGATACGATGGAGACGTATCAAATCCCCCAAGCTTAACCCATTGCTTGTCCTCAAGCAATTCAGTTGATAAACTGAAAGTGATAAGGAAAAACTTTTACAAACTCTGTTTGATCTTGTTGTTGTAAATATGTCCAACTGATGTTCAAATTTTCAGCAAAGATCATGGACTAACCACATTCACAATAACATTTAGGTCTCACATTTACTCATATAAATGACACAATCAACTAGCAAGCAATAATAATAACTCTGGGATGACAACACTTTTTCAAAACAATCATGATACAATATGACAAAATGGTGTCTCGCTAGCCCTTTCTGAAACCACAAAACATAAATGCAGAGCACCTTTAAAGAACAAGGACTGACTAGACATGGTAATTCACGGTGAAAGAGATACAGTCATGCTCATACTCAATATCAATTAACAGCAAAGCATACAAATGACGGTGGTGCTCTCTAACTAGTGCCTTTTATAAGAAGATGATGACTCAACAATAAAGTAAATGGAAAGGCCCTTCGCAGAGGGAAGCATTGATTTGCAGAGGTGCTAGAGCTCGAGTTTTTAAAACAGAGGTAAATAATGATTTTTGAGCGGTATGCTTTCATTTCTCACGTAACGACCAAGAGGTTTTCAATATCTTCCATGCTAGATACATTATAGGTGGTTCCCAAACAGAATGATAAAGTTTCTACTCCCCCTCCACCAATCAGTCACACTCCACGGCAAGCTGAATCTTCGGGTACCGTCCATACAAACACAGTTCCGGGGGAGTTTTGTTTAATTATATTTTGCTTTTATTCCGAGCATGGAACTGGGCATCCCGATTACCAGCCACTTTCTTGTGAAAGATAGTGAATCAACAGATATCGTGAGAATAACCCACCTAGCATGGAAGATACTGACAGCCCCCAGTCGCCACATGAGCGATTTGGGCATACAAAACAGAATGTTTATTTAAGGTCTAGAGTTTGGCCCATGCAAATTTACTTGGAACGGTAGGTAAATACCGCATATAGGTAGGTATGGTGGACTCATATGAAACAACTTTGGGTATGAGGGATTGGATGCACAAGCAGTATTCCTGCTTAGTACAAGTGAAGGCTAGCAAAAGACCGGGGAGCGACCAACTAGAGAGCGACACAGTCATCATCATGCTTTGAGATTAACCAAAATTGAATGCAAGCATGAGTAGGATATAAATCACTATGAACATAAATATCGTGGAGGCTATGTTGATTTTGCTTCAACTACATGCATGAACATGTGCCAAGTCGAGCCACTTGAATCGTTCAGAAGAGGATACCATCCCATCATACTACATCACCACCATTTTAATATGCATGTTGGCACCCAAAGCAAACCATTATCCACTCTTAGCTAATTAAGCATGGCATGAATAACTATAACATCTAATTGTCATTGCAAATATGTTTCACCCATGATGAACTCAATTCCGAACGATGAGCTAATCATATTTACAAAAGCAAGATAGGTTGAGTTGTTGGAGATATGCCCTAGAGGCAATCATGTATGACGATATTTCCTATGTGTTTATGAATAAAGATAGTCCTTGGACATTATCATTGATGTGTATTAACAAGTATGTGACTTGTTTGTGAGACTATGCATTGTATGACGACTGTCCTAAATGGTCCCTAGTCGAAAGGGCCGTGTGGACACGCAACCAATTAGACTAGCATATGACACGGTGGATGGTCCGGTCTCACTGACCATGTAGCATTGGATGCTAGCCGGATAATATGGACTCAGAAAGGTCTGGTCGGATTCGACGTAGTCGGATGCGAGTTGAGATAAGGTCTGAGTTGGACAGACCCAACTACGAGACGCAGCGATAGATCATCTATGAGTCTCTAATACAACATACGTTCTATGTCCTAAGACCTGAGCTGGCGCATGTACTCGGGATGGTGACAGACTTGCTTTCGGCCGACCAAGCGCTACTCCGTGAATGTGTAGTTACAAAGGTAGGTTTCGGGCTTCTCCAGACCCATGTTGAGACTCATGGTCAAGCAAGATGGGATTTGCCCCTCCGATCAGGATATACTTTGGGCCCCTCGAGTGATGTGACCTGGATAAGCATGGACATGCGATGAGGATTATGAGATAATCTGAATGTTGGTCGGATTCACGGAACGAGAAAGAGGTCATGCGGCAACAAGGATGACCATATCGCCTTGTGCATGACAACATATATCATGTGGCAAAGGGAACAAAAGTGTGAAGTACAGGTTCGCCTAACTAGCTTCATCGGACACTTGGAGTCGGCACGTCTTGCTAGAGACCACTACCAACCTGTCGAGTCGGATGTCACTGATTCGTGACCAAGTGGACGAGAACCTAAAGGGTTGCACACTTAAGGGAAGGAACACGTGGGCTTTAGGATCCGTGCGTGGCCCAAGATTTGAGCCCGTGCCAGATGCCTATATATAGTGTAGGTGCGGCACACCCATATGGTCGATCGCTTCGGCGCCATCATTAGGGTTTGCATGTGTTGCGAATAGCCACCTCCACTCGCCGCTGACTGTGTGATCGGACCTAGCAGTTCGCCGCACGATGTGTTCCTCCTGCACACGCGGATACCGTTAGAGGCGGTGCACTTGTGCCGCTCCGGCGAACCTGTATGCGGGATCCGGCGGATCGGCTATTCGAGGGAGATCGGACCGGCTGCTCGAGGGAGAACGGGCGAGGAGGAGACGGACCACGCAGACGCACTGCCCCACCTCTACTTCCGCTGCATGGCACTACGCGTCTAGTGGTAACGATCTTTGATCCACCTCCATAGCATGTTCTTGGATGTTCTGCATGTAGGAAAATTTTAATTCGCATGCGATGCACCTATGGTAGAACCCAACAGTGGTATCAGAGCCTCTGCTAATGTTTTGGTTTCAGATCGGTAGCATATGTGCTATGTGGCGATGGCGGATGTGATCTGTCGTCGTTCATGAGATCGGCTATGTGCACGGTTGATGAGATCAATTGCACATCGAGATATATTGAGGCTATGTTTTCTATCAATCAGAATCGATGAGGTCGTGACACAACCTACCCCTACTGGTCAGTATCCGCCATCGGGGTTAACCGTGAAACGTAAATTCGAATTTTGTTCGCGATGATCGATGAGATCGGTCAGATCAGAAAACTCGACGTGATCGGAGTACAAATACGATATGTGATTTCCAAAAATGTAGCGCCTTGTATTTCGTACACGATCACACAAAACCGGTAGAATGCGATTCTATGCATAAGTTTGTTTTGCAGGTTTGATGTGAATAGTATAGCTCATATGTATGTGATGCATGTGTGTAATTTAACATGACCCGCGTGTCATGATTGTTAGCTGGTAGGAGCCAAAGTGATGTCAATATATTGTATAACGACCTGTGTGTCGACTTGTGATTCTCTGCAAATTCATTACTATTTGTAGTAGTTGGAGGATAGAGATCAAGTTCAAGGCTTTGGCGTCCTGGCGAGACGGACAAGATGGAGTTCCACCTTGGTCATCGGAGTTGGAGCCGACCTGGAAGGATGTCCATGAAGGAGCCATACTATTTCACATATTTATGTTTATATGTGATTGATGTTGCTTCTTGTTTCTATGCATGTTAGTATGATAGAAAGATCCCTTATTAATATCAAGAACATTGCCATTCCGGATGTTGCACCTTCACACGTCAAGTACGTCTAGTGGTGGGCTCATAAAATTCAGGTGCTACTGGGTGTCCTTGAACTGGAGGGTTCGTGTCGGACACGGACATGCACTGCATCAGGTTAACTTGACAAGGCTACCAAAACGGTTTTGGGCCTTGTGGCAAAGAAGGTTCGGAGCCGGGGTATAATATACCTACCCGACCGACATGAGTCTTATAGAGATACGATTAGCAAGGAGTTGCTTACCGAATAGGGAAGTTGGCCAGCAGTGATGCTAAAGCTCACTAGTCGCTGGCGCTAGACGGGTCCTGAATCACTAAGAGTTTGCGGCGGGATGCTTACTTCAGTGGGAGTAGTTCTGTTTAAGGCTTGAATTACTCTACATAAACATATTACTTAGTGATTGCATATTTTCTATTGTAGATCAATGGCACCACCTGCTCAAAACTTTGCACTGAAATCAATTCTGGAAAAGGATAAACTGAATGGAACAAACTTTACCTCCTAGTATAGAAATCTAAGAATTGTTCTCAAGGACGATAAAAAGGAACATGTTCTAGAGGATCCACTTCCAGAGGCACCTATCGATAATGCTAATGCCACAACCAAGAATGCCTACCAGAAACTCGTTGATGAATCGAACGAGATCAGCTGCCTCATGCTGGCTTGTATGGAGCCCGATTTGCAACAACATTTCAAACACATTGCAGCTTTCGATATGATCGAGGGTCTTAAGAGCATGTTTCAGGTGTAGGCTAGAACCGAAAGGTTCAACGTCTGGCAATCCTTGATGGATTGTAAGCTAAAGGAAGGTGATCCACTAAGCCCACATGTGATCAAAATGATCGGATACCTGCAAGCTTTGGATCGGTTGGGTTTCCCGCTCTTGGATGAGCTTGCGACTGATGCAGTTCCGGGTTCTCTTCCAGATAGGTATGGGACGTTCATCTCGAACTATCATATGCACGACATGGATAAGAAGCTCACTGAATTGCATGGGATGCCCAAGGTGGCAGAGCAGGATAGTAAGAAAGGCACGCATCAAGTGTTGATGGTGAAGAACTCAAGAATGTTCAAGAAGAGTTGGTCCAAGAAAAAGGGTAAGGCAAAGGGCATGGAGAAGGCTATCTCCGCCGCTGAGCCAAAGTCCGGACCGAACTCACAGACCATTTTCTTTCACTTCAAGGAAGCTGGTCACTGGAAGAGGAACTATAGGAAGTAGCTTGCTGAGCATGACAAGAAGGCCGGAGATGCTTCTTCAGGCAAAGGTAAACTTGTTACATATGTTATAGAAATTTACCTTGGTGACATACCTAGTAGCTCTTGGGTATTTGATGCCAGATTGGTTGTTCATATTTGCAACTCGATGCAGGGGCTGGTAAGAACTAGGCGTGTGGCACAAGGGGAGACTGAAATCAGGGTCGGTAACAAAGCAAGAGTTGCTGCGTTGGAGGTCGGCACGATGCAGCTCAAGCTTCCTTCTGGATTTATTTTGGAATTGAATAATTGTTATTACATTCCCACACTTAGTCAGAACATTATTTCTGCCTCATGCTTGATGAGTCAAGGTTATGAATTCAATATAAAGGACAACGGTTGTTCATTTTATTTGAATGGAATGTTCCATGGCTATGCACCCATTATAGATGGGTTATTTATTTTGAATCTAGAAATGAAGCCAGTCTATAATGTGAATGTCAAGAGGCATAAGCCTAATGAGATAAATCCAACATACTTCTAGCATTGCCGGCTTGGACACATTAGTCTGAAACGCATGAAGAAGCTCCATGATGATGGACTCCTAACTTCGTCCGACTTCGGGTCGTTTGAGACATGCGAATCATGCTTGCTAGGCAAGATGACTAAGTCTCTTTTGCAAAGAGTTGCGAGAGGGCGTCCGAGCTGTTGGAGCTTATACACAGTGATGTGTGTGGTCCAATGAGAACAAAGGCCAGAGGTAGCTATCAATACTTCGTGACTTTTACCGACGACTTGAGTAGATATGGATATATCTATTTGTTGAGCCACAAGTCGGAAACTTTTGAAAAGTTCAAAGAGTTTCAGAACGAGGATGAAAATCAGCTCGGCAAGACGATAAAACTTCTATGATCAGACCGTGGAGGTGAGTACACGAGCCAGGAGTTTGATAACCATCTGAAAAGCCGAGCTATAGTACCTCACCTCACACCTCCGGGTACGCCGCAGAGAAACAGTGTGTCAGAACAGAGAAATTGAACCTTGTTGGACATGGTCCGAGCGATGATGAGAAAATCGGATTTGCCCTTGTCATTCTTAGGAAACACTCTAGAAACTGTAGCTTTCACACTTAATAGGGTACCATCAAAATCCGTTGACAAGACACCACATGAGATGTGAACTGGGAAGACTCCTAGTTTGTCTTTTCAAAAGATGTGGGGTTGCGAAGCATTTGTCAAGCGACTCATGTCGGACAAGCTTACACCCAAGTCGGATAAATGCATATTCGTGGGATATCCGAGGGAAACCTTGGGATACAACTTCTACAACCGAGAAGAGAACGAAGTGTTCGTTGCTCGGAACAGGGTTTTCTTAGAGAAAGAGTTTCTCAATCGGGAGGCTAGTGGGAGAACTGTATGACTCGAAGAAATTCGAGAGCCACTCGGGGACGACTCGACTGGTGATGAGATCATACCGAAGTTGATCAGGGAACCCGTAGTGGAGTCGACACCACAGCCACGGAGGTCAAAAAGATTGTGCAAAGTGCGTGATGTATTGTTGCTGGAAAGCGACGAGCCGACCACGTATGTGGTAGCGATGGTGAGCCCAGATTCTGAGGCATGGCTCGAGGCCACGAGATCCGAGTTAAAGTCCATGGATGACAATCAAGTCTGGGACTTGGTTGATCCGCCACCTGGCATAGTAGCCATTGGTTGTAAATGGGTCTTTAAAAACAAAACCAATGTGGATGGAAATGTTCAGATCCACAAAGATCGACTTGTCGCTAAAGACTATGGACAAGTTCAAGGAATTGACTACGACGAGACCTACTTGCCGGTAGCGATGCTAAAGTTGGTGAGGAGCATACTAGCTATAGCTGCATATTTCGATTATGAGATATGGTAGATGGATGTCAAAACGTCTTTCCTTCATGGAAATTTAAAAGAGGATGTATACATGATACAACCTGAAGGTTTTGTCGATCCAACTAACGTTGGTAAAATATGCAAGCTCAAGAGATCCATTTATGGATTGAGGCAAGCAGCTCGGAGTTGGAACATTTGTTTTGATGAAGTCATCGTTGACCTTGGTTTCATCAAGAACAAAGAGGACTATTGTTTATATAGGAAGTCTAGTGGGAGCTTGGTAGTATTTTTGATCTTGTATGTGGATGACATACTGCTGATCAGAAATGATGTTTCAATGCTGAACTCAGTCAAGGAATCATTGAATGGCAAGTTTTCGATGAAAGACCTTGGAGAGACAGTGTACATTTTAGGCATCAAGATCTATAGAGATAGATCGAGGAGGCTGCTCAGCTTAAGCCAAATCACGTACATAGACAAAGTGTTGAATAGGTTTAACATGAGTGAGGCCAATAAAGGGTTCTTGCCCGTCTCACATGGTGTAAGGCTAAGCAAGACTCAGAGTCCTACGACTTTTGATGAGCGAAATCGGATGAGTAGGATTCCATATGCCTCGGCAATTGGATCCATCATGTATGCCATGCTTTGTACATGACCTGAGGTTGCCTATGCAATAAGCTTAACAAGCAGATACCAGGCCGACCCAGGTGAGACTCATTGGGTAGCGGTGAAAACTATCTTGAAGTACCTGAAAAGGACTAAAGAAATGTTCCTAGTTTATGGAGGTGAGGAGGAGCTCTATGTAAAGGGTTACGTTGATGCTAGTTTCCAAACTGACAGGGATGATTGTCGATCGCAAACTGGATTTGTGTATGTCATGAATGGAGGAGCAGTGAGCTGGAGGAGTTCCAAGCAAGATTTGGTGGCCGACTCCACAACAAAGGCCGAATACATTGCGGCTTGTGAAGCCGCAAAGGAAGGTGTTTGGATTCGAAAGTTCCTGGAAGAGGTTGGTGCGTTCTCGGGCTGGTCAAAACCGGTGGACCTTTATTGCGATAATTCAGGTGCCATCGCACATGCCAAGGAGCCGAGACAACACCACAAGACCAGGCACATAGACCGAAAATATCACTTTATCCGAAAGCTCATAGATAAAGGTGTTACCAATTTATGCAAGATTCATACGGATGCAAATGTTGCAGATTCATTGACTAAGCCACTTCCATAACCCAAGCATGAGGGGCACGTTAGAGCTATGGGCATTCGATGTCTACTTGATTGACTCTAGTGCAAGTGGGAGACTGTTGGAGATATGCCCTAGAGGCAATCATGTATGCTGATATTTCCTATGTGTTTATGAATAAAGATAGTCCTTGGACATTATCATTGATGTGTATTAACAAGTATGTGACTTGTTTGTGAGACTATGCATTGTATGACGACTGTCCTAAATGGTCCCTAGTCGAAAGGGCTGTGTGGACACGCAACCAGTTAGACTAGCATATGACACGGTGGATGGTCCGGTCTCACTGACTAGCATTGGATGCTAGCCGGATAATATGGACTCAGAAAGGTTTGGTCAAATTCGACGTAGTCGGATCCGAGTCGAGATAAGGTCCGAGTTGCACATACCCAACTACGAGACGTAGCGATAGGTCATCTGTGAGTCTCTAGTACAACATACGTTCTATGTCCGAAGACCTGAGCTGATGCATGTACTCGGGATGGTGACAGACTTGCTTTGGGCCGACCAAACGCTACTCCGTGATTGGGTAGTTACAAATGTGAGTTTCGGGCTTGTCCAAACCCATGCCGCGAGACATGGTCGAGCAAGATAGGATTTGACCCTCCGATCAGGAGAGATATACTCTGGGGCCCTCGGGTGATCCGACCTGGATAAGCATGGCCATGCAATGAGGATTATGAGATAATCCGAATGCCGGCCGGATTCACCGAAACGAGAAAGAGGTCGTGCTACAACAAGGATGACCATATCGCCTTGTGCATGACAACATATATCGTGTGGCAAAGGGAACAAAAGTGTGAAGTACAGCTTCACCTAACCAACTTCATTGCACACTTGGAGTCAGCACGTCTTGCTAGAGGCCGCTATCGAATGGACGAGTCGGATGTCATCTGACTCGCGACCAAGTGGACGAGAACCTAAAGGGTCGTGCGCTTAAGGGAAGGAACACGTGGGCTTTAGGATCCATGTAAGGCCGAAGAGTTGATCCTGCGCCGGATGCCTATATATAGTGGAGGTGTGGCACACCCATCCGGTTGATCGCTTCAGCGCCATCATTAGGGTTTGCATGTGTTGGGAATAGCCACCTCCACTCGCTGCCGATTGTGTGATCGGACCTAGCAGTTCGCCGCACGGTGTGTTCCTCCTGCTCGCGTGGATACCATTAGAGGCGATGCACTTGCGCCGCTCCGGCGAACCTGTACGCGAGATCCGGCGGACCGGCTGTTCGAGGGAGATCGGACCGTCTGCTCGAGGGAGAACAGACGAGGAGGAGACGGACCACGCGGATGCGCCGCCCCACCTCTACTTCTGTTTCATGGCACTGCGCGTCTGGGGGTAACGATATGTGATCCACCTCCATAGCATGTTCTTTTATGTTCTGCGCGTAAGAAAATTTTAATTCGCATGCGATGCACCTACGGTCGAACCCAACATGAGTTCATACTAGCTTTTCTCCATCTCAATCTTTTCATCAAATATCATCATTATTGCCTTTGACTTGCACTACCAAACGGCGTGGATAAGAGTGCGCATGCATTGGACTAAGCTGGAATCTGCAAACAATAACTCAAAGGAGAAGACAAGGTAACATGGACTCTCTAACAAGTAAACAATAATGCGTATGACAACCACTCAACATTTTCATTGTGGTCTTCTCCTTACTACCCAAAGAAGGAAAAATCAAAACAAGAACGAGAAAACTATTTACACGGGAAAGCTCCCAACAATTAAAAGAAGAACGAAAAATCTTTTTGGGTTTTCTTTTTAATGCTACAACTAAGCAACCAGAAATAAAGCTAGAACTAGTTTTTTGTATTTTTCTCAAAGTTAAATAAACACACAAGAAGAAAGAGAAACTAGAAAATAAACTACCATGGATAGTACAATGAAAGAGTATGAACACCGACTACTAAGATGAGTGTGTGAACATGAATGTAAAGTCGGTGAGAAATACGTACTCCCCCAAGCTTAGGATTGTGGCCTAAGTTGGTCTATGGCCATGGATGGAAAGAGCTCTCTCCCGGATACTCAGGAGCGTCATCATAGTTACATTGGTTGGCGAACTCCTATGACTCCCATTGAAAACTGGCCATGGGTACGGATCAAGGGCCGGTGCTGGTTCTAGAGCTGGGGGTTGCGTCAGACCCCAATATCTGTAAATCTCTCCGGGCATAATGGTGTACCTGCCTGAGCGAATGTCGAACAAAGAAGAGGCAGGCAGAGTAATAATTTCACAAGTACCCTGGCTAAAAACTAAATTGTAAAGCAGCCTCCTATAATCATTTTTCTTAATAACATCGTTAGCTACCATACGATCATAATCTAAAAATTTCGTGGGTAGCAGTCTCTCATCTTTCTTGTTAAGCCATATGGGTATCTCAAAATGTTTGGCTAAACGAGATGCATAGATACCTCGGAATATGGGCCCCTTCGAATGGTTGGTGTTCGACCGTTGGGCCACCATAGCGCCTAGACTAAAGGTTCTATCAGCAAATAAAGCATGACGGAAAATGGCAAGGTCAGGGGCACTAAGACTTCCACTCTCCCAGCAACCAACTAAACATCTTCCCGCAAATAATGAATAATAGTGTAGCACAAGAAAATGTAAACTAGCTGCTCTTGCCCTTTACACACCTCTCTCTTCCCCTACAGTGACTGCGGCAATAAAATCTTCCATGTCTCTAGGATGTGGTTCCCTGATGCTGCCCTCATAGGGTATTTTGCAAACTTTGCAAAAATCATCAAGGTTCATTTTCTTAGGCACCTCATATAAGTGAAATTCTACTGTAGGAGGGTCTTCCCTAGAATGAAAGTGAAAATTTTGCACAAAGGTATTCGTGAGCAAGAGGTACTGGTCACACTTATCGTTGAGGAAGTTGGTGATGCCTTCATTCCTAGCCAAATAATATAAATCTTTATAAATTCCGGCCGCCCTCAAGGATGTGTCGCATGACCATTCACATGGTCGAACTTCTGCGAGGCGAGGAAGATTATACTTGGGTTTCTCCCTCAATTCATTTTCATCTTCCTTAGAACTCCGACTTGAAGAGCCTCTTAATAATATCCTCAGCATTTCTTTCTTTGAAAAAATCTAATTTTTTTAGTGACTCAAAATAAAGGTGAACAAAACTCGATGAAACTCATAGCAACTACTCCCTCAAGTGCCTAGAGGCTATATGATGCATCAAGACTACTCGGGACCATACAAATTTGATATGCAAGCTCAAGAACAAGTTCACCATAGCATTTTTTTGCAATATATAAAGCACTATAACACAAACTAATTGGACCATTGGAGGAGTCACATACCGAGGAACAATCACCCAAAACAGTTTTGTGAATGAAGCTTTGCACAAGGAGATCAAAAATGGTAGCAAAATGAGCTAGAACGCGGGTTTGAGCAATGAGGAAGATGGAGTGGATGGGTGCTGGAATAAGTGAAGGGGGGCACGTGGGACCCACAAGCCTGCTAGGCGCGGCCAGGGGGGTGACCGCGCCTTGTGGGCTTGTGGCCCATTAGTGCAGCCCCCTGCAGTGTCCTCAGTGCCAGAATTTTTTAAATATTTTAGAAAAAATCATACTCCATTTTCAGGGCATTTGAAGAACTTTTATTTCCAGGTCACTTTTTATTGCACGGGGAACTCATAAAACAGGAAAATAATGGCATTCTTACTTAATTTCATCTAGCTAACAAAAAGTAAAAGTTGGGCACAAAAAGTTGTGCTTTCTAAATTCATCCATCTCATGCTCATCAAAAGGAATCCATCAATAAGGTTGATCAAGTCTTATTAATAAACTTCTTTCGAATAACGTCAAACTGAAGGATTTTAGAATAACACTAAGTTACTTCAATGGGGATATGTATATCCCCAACAATAAGTATATCATATTTCTTCTTGACAATAGGAAGAGGGAATTCAAAGTCTCCAATAATAATCATTGGAATTTTTTCAATGGAGTTGATACTATGAAGTTGAGGTTGTTTCTTCGGAAAGTGTACCATATGCTCATTACCATTAATATGAAAAGTGACATTGCCCTTGTTGCAATCAATAACAGCCCCTGTAGTATTCATAAAGGGTCTACCAAGGATGATCGACATACCGTCGTCCTCGAGAATGTCGAGAATAACGACAGGTACATCCTCACAAAACCGATAGGTAGAGCAGTTGATTTATCAACCATTTGCAAGGAGATTTCAGTAGGTGTCAACTTATTCAAATCAAGTCTACGATATAAAGAGAAAGGCATAACACTGACACCAGCTCCCAAATCACATAAAGCAGTTTTTAACATAATTCCCCTTAATAGAGCATGGTATAGTTGGTATTTTGGGATCTCCTAATTTCTTTGGTATGCCACCCTTAAAAGTATAATTAGCAAGCATGGTGTAAATTTTAGCATCCGATATCTTCCTTTTATTAGTTACAATATCTTTCATGTACTTAGCATAAGGATACATTTTTAGAATATCGGTCAAGCGCATATGCAAAAAGACAGGTCTAAGCATTTCAACAAAGCGCTCAAAATCCTCATCATCCTTTTTCTTGGATGGTTTAGGAGGAAAAGGCATTGGTTTCTGAACCCATGGTTCTCTTTCTTTACCATGCTTCCTAGCAATAAAATCTCTTTTGTCATATCTTTTATTCTTGGATTAACAACAGGTTGAATCTCCACATCAGTATCATTACTAGGTTGAGTATCAACATGAACATCATCGTTAATATTATCTCTAGGCTCATGTTCATAACTAGATTGTGTCTCAGCATTAGAAACAGAAATATCATTTGGGTTTTAAGGTGTATCTATAATAGGTTCACTAGCAGCATGCAAAGTTCTATCGTCATCCTTGTTCCTCTTATTACTGGAGCGACTAAGTACATCAATATT
The DNA here is from genome assembly GCA_022496015.1 of Hordeum marinum. Taxonomy (NCBI): domain Eukaryota; kingdom Viridiplantae; phylum Streptophyta; class Magnoliopsida; order Poales; family Poaceae; genus Hordeum; species Hordeum marinum. Next base: position 505,090,754 of record CM039678.1, on the reverse strand, counting down.
ACCCCTTTGAGAATCTTGTTCAATTCTCTTAGGGTGGCCCTCAGGATACAAAGGTTCCCGAGTCATTCTTCCACCTCTAGTCACAACTTTAACAGAATGATCATTGTTCTTACTATTCCTCTCATTAAGCAAGTCATTCTGAGCTTTAAGTACTTGTTCTACTTGAGTAGTTACCGTGGAAGCATGTTTACTAATCAGTTTGAGATCATTGATAGTTGTACTCATATAATCACCCAAGCGATCAAGCATGAAAGCATTATGTTTCAATTGTGTACTAACATACGCATTAACATTTTATTGCTTAACAACAAAATTATCAAACTCATCCAAGCATTGGCTAGCAGACTTATTATAAGTAATATCACTTTCATCAAATCTACGAAGAGAATTTATGTCTACTACCTGTGTCGGGTTATCAAGACCATGTATTTCTTCAATTTGTGGCAGATTCTTAACATCTTCAGCTTTAATACCCTTCTCATTCATTTCTTTGCCTCTTGCATATCTTCAGGACTGATAAATAGAATAGCTCTTTTCTTTGGAGTTGGCTTCGGAGGTGGTTCGGGAATAGTCCAATCATTATCTTTGCTCAATATATTATTCAATAGTATTTCAGCTTGTTCAACAGTTCATTCCCTGAAAACATAACCAACACAACTATCTAGGTGGTCCCTAGAAGCATCGGTTAGTCCATTATAAAAGATATCAAGTATTTCGTTTTTCTTGAGAGGATGATCAGGCACTAACTAGAGAAGCCTACCACAAGCTTGTGGGAGACTCTCTTCTTCAATTTGCACAAAGTTAAATATTTCCTGCAAGGCAACTTGTTTCTTATGGACAGGAAAATATTTTTCAGAGAAGTGATAAATCATATCCTGGGGGCTACGCACACAACTAGGAGCAAGACAATTAAACCATATCTTAGCATCACCCTTTAGCGTGAAAGGAAACAACTTAAGGATATAATAGTAACAATTTTTTTCCTCATGAGTAAATAGGGTGGCTATATCATTCAGTTTAGTAAGATGCGCCACAACAGTTTCAGATTCATAACCATGGAAAGGATCAGATTCAACCAAAGTAATTAACTCAGGATCAACATAGAATTCATAATCCTTATCATAACATAGGTGAAGTACAAAACTTAGGATCATATTTCATTCTAGCATTCAAAGATTTTTCTTTCCATTTGCATAATAATTTCTTAAGATCATCTCTATCATTACAAGCAAGAAAGTCCCTAGCTACCTCTCCTTCCATAACATAACCCTCAGGAATATCAGGAAATTCATATCTAGGAGACCTAGGTGTAGCAGGTGTCTCAAAGTGTTCAATATCAATAATTTCATCAGTTTCAGAAGTATCATAATTTTCAGCATTGACTCTAGCAATTTGTCCGTCAAGAAATTCACCAAGTGGCACCGTATTATCAAGCAAAGTATCATCATGAGCATCATGCATAGCAGAAGTGGCATCATCAATTACTTGCGAAATATCAGAATTATTAGAAGGTGGTGGTGTCACAAACTTACTCATAACAGAAGGTGAATCAAATGCAGAGCTAGATGGCAGTTCCTTACCTCCCCTCATAGTAGAGGAATAGATCTTTGTTTTTTGATCTTTCAGATTCTTCATAGTGATCAACAGATATAAACCCCAAGTGACTCAAAGAATAAAGCTATGCCCCCCGGCAACGGCGCCAGAAAAAGGTCTTGATAACCCACAAGTATAGGGGATGGCAACAGTTTTCGAGGGTAGAGTATTCGACCCAAATTTATTGATTTGACACATGGGGAGCCAAAGAATATTCTTGAGTATTCACAGATGAGTTGTCAATTCAACCACACCTGTAAGACTTAATATCTGTAGCAAAGTATTCAGTAGCAAAGTAGTATGGAAGTAACGGTAATGGTAGCGAAAGTAACAATAGCAGTTTTGTAGTTATTGTAACAGTAGCAACGGAGAAGTAACTTAGCAAGGATCAATATGTGGAAAGCTTGTAGGAAATGGATCAGTGATGGATAATTATGTCGGATGGCATTCATCATGCAATAGTTATAACATAGGGTGAGAGAGAACTATGTCCAATTCATCAATGTAATGTAGGCATGTATTCCATATATAGTCATACATGCTTATGGAAAAGAACTTGCATGACATCTTTTGTCCTACCCTCCTGTGGAAGCGGGGTCCTAATGGAAACTAAGGGATATTAAAGCCTCCTTTTAATAGAGAACCAGACCAAAGCATTAGCACTTAGTGAATACATGAACTCCTCAAACTACGGTAATCACCGAAAAGAATCCCAGTTATTGTCACCCTGGGGGATGCGGATCATAAATCGTAATAGGTGTCTACAACTTGCAAGATAGGATCAAGAACACATATATATTCATGAAAACATACTGAAATCATGGCACTCGGGCCCTAGTGACAAGCGTTAAGCATAGCAAAGTCATAGCAACATCATTCTCAGAACATAGTGGATACTAGGGATCAAACCCTAACAAACAAACTCGATTACATGATAAATCTCATCCACCCATCACCGTCCAGCAACCTATGATGGGATTACTCATGAACGGTGGAGAGCATCATGGAATTGGTGATGAAGGATGGTTGGTGATGACGATGGCATCGATTTCCCCTCTCCGGAGCCCAAAACGAACTCCAGATCTGGTCTCCCGAGGAAGAACAGGAGGTGGCGACGGCTTTGTATCGTGAAACGCGATGAACTTTTCTCTCTGATTTTTTTCTCCGCGAATAGGGTTATATGGAGCTGGAGATGAGGTCGTAGGAGTCACGAGGGCCCCACAAGCCTGCTAGGCGTGGCCAGGGGGATGGCCGCGCCTAGCAGGCTTGTGGCCTGCCGGTGGCCCCACTCTGGTTGATTCTTGCGCCAGTATGTTTTATTAAATCCAAAAATATTCTCCGTAATTTTTCAGGACGATCCAAGAACTTTTTTCTGCACAAAAATAACACCAAACAATTCTGCTGAAAATAGCATGAGTCCGGGTTAGTTGCATTGAAATCATGCAAATTAGAGTCCAAAACAAGGGTGAAAGTGTTTGTAAAATGGGATACGATGGTGACGTATCAGCTCCGCCATCTGGTGTAGCTCCATCAGCTGCTTCAGCTTCTCGACAGGAAGAGGAGAGCACTCGAGGGCTTTGAACTGTGCCCAGAATAGAAGAGCTTTGTCTCCTTCTTCCCGCGATGAATACAGCTTATTGGCGTCCTCTACGCTCTTCTGGAGGTTGGGGGAGGTGCCTTAGGAACGCCACACCTGGGTAAGCAACTCGAACTTGCTATCTCCGAAGACAAACTGCAATAAGTACGGCTTACCATCCATTATGTCCTTCGCTTGGCGGACCTGCTCCTCAAAGAACCGCCTATCTACCCGCTCCTTTTGGAGATTGGCTTTAAGGGTGGATAGTTTGGTCGCGTGCTCCTTGCCTTTTTGCTCAAGGACCTCACACTTGTGTCTGGCATCCTTGAACTCCTGCTGAATATCCTGCACCCGCGCCTCATGTTTGTCGTTGGTGGCTCTCAAAGACGAAAATGCGGAGTCTGCTTGTCTGACCGCCGCCCTCTCAACCACCGCCTCATCCTTCGCCTGCGGTAGCTCGGCCTTGAGCTTGCCCAGCTCCTTCACCGAGGCTGTTTGATCATTAACACTTTGAGAAACTACATTGATAGTATTCCAACAAAGGTGTCCGGATGTTGATTAAGACTTACCTTGTGCCTCGTCGAATCTTTGGTTGAGAGCATCAAGCTCGTCTTCGGTGCTTTTGAGATTCCGATTCAGCTCATCCAGCTCGGCGCCATTCACAGCCATCGCCAATGACGAAGCCTGTAATACACAAATCCTTGTGAGGTTACATGGGTTCAATGCTTCCGAACTGTCATCAATCCGATCACATGTCCGGTCCTCATAGGGGTTGTTCGAACGTTCCGAGCATATATTTTTGTATATAGTTCGGAAACGGATCCATGATTGACCCCTAGGTAAGTTTTTCTAAACTCACCTAGTGCTCGGGGGCTGCCATGTATATAATCTTAAAAATAAATAAACATTTCGCAAATAAGAGTGTCTTGTGGCTTACCTGAAAGCCCGTTAGGAGATCCTTGAAGGGCTTCCTTCAGTCCGTTGTCGACGGACTGAATGCTCTTCAATACCGCACCCATAAGGGTGCATTACTCCTTGGAGATAGAGGCACTCGATAGTCTCCCCCATCACCGGCCACCCATTAGATGGTGGTACCGGTGGTGATCGTACAACCCGATCACCAACCGGGGACTGAACCAATACCTGCGGAGGCGTGGTGCGCTTCGAAGATGCCCTTGGAGGGGACTGAGCGGCCGCTCGTCTGACCTCCTAAGTATTCGGATGGGGTACCTGTAACATCCCAAAGTTTGGAATGTTATAATAAATATTAGAATGAGTGTTTGTTTGCTTGAGTGATTGAATTGAGTGAAATTTGAAACTTTTAAAAACTTTGGAGTGAGAGGGAATGACATGACTTTCCCGTGTGCATTTGAACTCAAATTCTTACATTTCAAATCAGTGAGAGAAGATGACATGACTTCTTCAAAATAAAAAGATTTGAAAAGTGAATTTGAAAACTATTTGAAAATTTCTGATGTGGAGTTCCTTTCATATTTGAATTCCTATTTGAAGTTTGAAAACCCCTTGACAAAAATTTGAGAGGAGTAATGTGACACTCCAAACCAGGGGGTATTTTGTGAAGTTTTTGAATCATAAAACCCAGGGGGTTATTTGAAAATTTATTGCAAAGGAATTAAAACCAATTTAGGCATTTTCTGAAAATATTTTTTTTAAAAGTATTTAATTTGGCCGTGGGAAAATGTTCATTAAATGGCATTTATTTCCCTGATTATTTTGGTATAAAAACATTATTTTTTCGGAAAGGTTTTGAACGCCTTAATGAGTTTTTAATGCCCTAGAAAATAGAAAAGGAAACGAAATTAATGGGTTATTAACACGGGCCGACCCACCTGCCCTTAACCCTCCCGAAACTCCTCCGCAACGGTCACCGACGTCGCTGACCGTGCCCCTCTCTCACTGACACACGGGACCCACCGCCCGACCGAGCCATCTCCACGGTCACCTCCCTCCTCCCGCTCCCCTCTTCACGCCGACGAGATCATCGCGCCGGTATCTCCCTCCCCCTTCCTTCCCCGACCACCCCGAGGGCCTATAAAAGCTCGATGCCCTCTCCTCTACCCATTCCTCCCATTTCCCCCTCTTCCCGTGCCCTCTCGCTGCCGTCATAGCTCGCCGGAGCTCTCGGCCACCGCCGCGCCATTTCCGATCCTCGGCTCGCTCCCGACCTCCCCAACCACCACCGCCACCACCAACCACTTCGCCCCATCCTCGCCCGAACCTCCCCGTGCCCTCGCCCGAGCCCTGCACCCACCGGAGCCCAATCCCCGTCGACATCCGAGCAGCCCCACCGCCCTAGAGCTCGTCGCCGACGCCTCCAACCACCTACGACGACGCCAAGACCACCAACGGACTGGCCATCTTCGCCTGCGTCGACCGGTGCCCTCGCCAACGCCGGAGACCCCATGGAGCAACGCCCCCGTCCACGCCCGAGCCACCGACCACCGTCGAACTCGCCGGAGTTGACCTCCCGCCGCGGTGAGCCTCTCCCCTCCGTCCGATCTGATTGAATGGCCACGATTAGATCCAAATTACCCCTTCGGTTTATTTTAAATGAACCGGTCGTTTTTCTCTCACTTTAGTTTAACCAAATCGTTTTCTTTAAATATCAACCGTCCGCTCGAATCACTAGAACGCGCACACCCTGTAGCCAATCAGAGAATGCCACGTCACCCTGTCCGTTAGTTAGAGTTTTCCTTTTTTTTACTGTTTCTGTTTTAAAAACAGAATAGTTCTGTTTTTATATTCTTTATATATTTTATGTTTTTAAGTATTTTAATTTGATTCTTATTGAATTGTGTCAAAAATTTTATGTAGTTTCTGTAGATATAAAGTTTGACCATATTTGAATAATTTAAAATTGAATTCAAACATATTTGATTCAAATCTTATTTTCTGAATATCTTTAGTTGTAAAATTTATTTTGAGTTGATTCTTTTTGCTACTTGTCACTAGTGAACTTAGTTATCACTAGATAGAACTTGGGAATTTTTAGAATAATTTAAATTTGTATTTTTCATCAAAATAGATTCTGTTTTAGATCTTTATAGTATTATTTATATTTCTTTTGTTTTAAGTTGTTTTAATTTATTTTCTTTTATATTAGTTGATTTCTTTTATTTTAGTTAGCAATAGTACTTCAACCAAATTTATTTTTAGATTATTTATTATATCTTAGCATGAAATCAATTCTAGTTTCATAGTAACTTGCAAATTGATTTCATTGCTAGTTTGACTTCTTATTTAAAAATATTTTTATAAACTGTGTTATAAGTTTTAATTTATGTTAACTTAGTTGCTTTATAATTTGTTTTTCTTAATTTATTATTTCATTTGTTTTACTTGTTGTTAAGTTTATTAGGCAAAAACTTAGGTTGTTTAGAGTATTGTTTTCTTAGTTGTTCTTCAAAAGTAAATCTTTTTGCTAGTAAAATATTTACCAAAATAATTTTATTATATTTTACTTTGTTTTTGTGTTTTACTTTTGAAAAATAGGATTTACTTGTAGAGAAAACCAACCTTAGTTGTGTTGTTGAAACTTTGTTGTTTTGAGTTTTGTCTTAAGTATTTCCTGCATCACAACCTTGTTGCTTTGGTTTTGTGTTACTTTTTTTGATTGTTAGAATTTATTGCTAGTATGATTTCTTATATGAATGCAATGTTTTATTATTATAGATTTTCCCCGGAGAGTAACGAATAGTTTATCAAGTTATTTCTGAGAGCGATATTATTCTTCATCAATAGTACATGCAAGTTCACTTTGACCATTTTGTTCATACCTATGTTTTATTGCATGTAGTGACATCATTCAACAAATCCCTCCTGTAGTGTTATTGAAAATTCTTGTAGTTGAGTAGAATGCATGAGGTAGGAACCCACCACTTGTTACTAAAGCCCTGAACGTTAGTTATTTCTATGCTATGCTAAAGTAGACGCGGTCTGGTATGAGTGTTCGTGAGTGGTGTGAGAAGGAGGACTCTATGTCAAGACGAAAACTTCATGAAGGCATCTTCAAGTCCTGCATCTTCAAGACCTCAAGACTTCGAGGCTCGAGAAATAAGTTTTCAATACACACTACTGGGTCAAAGATGGTTGATTGGGCATCCCTGGAGTAACCAGTGGATGGCCGGGATGCATGGAGAAGCGCCATGACATCTTGCGGAAAGCTTCACCCAGACTCAAAGAGACGGATGAATACTTCATGCCCGGAAGCTTAACTGTGTAGCCACAAGTCATTATGGGCTCTGGCTTGGTTGATCTTTGTTGTGACTCTGGCTGGGCAGTGCTACGAGATGTAGTCGACATTAGGAATGGATGGGCACTGACAGTAGTCAGGGAAACACTCTGAAAGACCATGTTTCGTTCATCCTATTCTCAAACACCCGGTAGTGCGAGGACTTACAAGGAGGGAACGAATCTTGTGGGTAAAGTACACAACACTCTGTAGAGTTAAACCTAATCGATTAGCCGTGTCCCCGGTTACGGACAATTTGAGCCTCTCGACCTGGATCTATCTCTGAACTCCCAACACTGGACTAATAATTAATTGTGGGCAACTTATGATACTTGTGGGCATTAAGACATCGGTTGAGGGAACCATGTCATGTTAGGTAACTCTGTAGTGAAAAACTCCTGATATTCCTTTGTTCTAGGAAAAGAAAATAAACCAGCTTTTCTGCACAAAAAAAAACTCAGACACAGAGCCACAAAGCCTTACTGCATATAGAATAGTTTTTATCTTCTGTTCTACTATGGTGATCTTGCCGGTACATTCAATGTACTGACCTACACGGCTGCAACGTCTTATGTTGCAGATAAGCTCTACGACAGGTAAGAGTACGATTCATGGTTACGGTCTGCACTCAACCTGCCGTTGGTGTTATTGGGACTCCATTCCCGTTGACTGTTTCCGCTGAGATTTTGAGGTATATATCAGTTTTACGTTAATTACATGTGATTGCACTTGGATATATACATTGACGTATTGTGTGTGCCAACATACTGATCCAAGGATGGCACAGAACACACAGAGGTTTGACTCGTTTTGAGTCGGGTCGCTACAATACCTCCCCCCGGTCTTTAGTGACCGAGGTGTTAGCCTCGGCCATGATGTCGTATTCCCCATTGCCGGTGCCCGCATCCATAGGGGCATGCTGAGATGACACCTCCGCGGTGTTCTTCGTGACGCCCGGAGGGGAGGGATGCAACACATTCCCGCTCTTCGCTAGTTCGGCGGGCGGGGTCTCCCCGTATGAAACTTGGTTGGTGGGGAGTATGCGGGGTGGGCTGCAAAGTCAATAAATATCCGCACGTTATTAAACTATAAACTTATCCATGTTAACTAAAGGATTCTTCGGATCCTCACCTTCGAGCAGGGGCTTGACCCTTAGGCTCCTTCGCACAACCCTTGATACGTCTCCAACGTATCTATAATTTTTTATTGTTCCATGCTATTATACTATCTGTTTCGGGTGTTTTATATGCATTAATGTGCTATTTTATATTATTTTTGGACTAACCTTTTAATTTAGAGCCTAGTGCCAGTTTCTGTTTTTTCCTTGTTTTTGAGTATTGTAGATAATGAATATTAAACGGAGTCCAAACGGAATAAAATCTTCGAAATAATTTCCTTGGACCAGAGGCAACCAAGAAGACTTGGGGATGAAGCCACGAGAGCAGCCGTGGGGCCACAAGCCACAACAGCACTCCCTAGGGGGGCGCCCCTGGCTTGTGGGCCCACGACAGCTCCTCTAACCATATTTCTCGGCCTATAAATTCACAAATATACCTTGTATACCAGAGAGATCCACAAAAACACTTTTCACCGCCAGGAGCCTCGGTTCCCGCGAGATCCAATCTTGGAGCCTTTTCCGATAATCTGCCGGAGGGGGATTCGATCACGGAGGGCATCTACATCAACTCCATTGCCCCTCTGATGATGCGTGAGTAGTTCACCACAGACCTTCGGGTCCATAGCTAGTAGCTAGATGGCTTCTTCTCTATCTTTACTCTTCAATACCATGTTCTTCATGATCTTCATCGAGATCTATCCGATGTAATACTCTTTTGCGGTGTGTTTGTTGAGATTCGATGAATTATGGGATTATGTTCAAATTATCTATGAATATTATTTGAGTCTTTTTTGAATTCTTGTATGCATGATTTCATATCTTTGCAAGTCTCTTCGAGTTATTGGTTTGGTTTGGCCAACTAGATTGGTAATTCTTGCAACAGGAGAAATGTTTAGTTTTGGGTTCAATCTTGCGGTGTCCTCACCCAGTGACAAAGTAGGGGTAGCGAGGCACGTATTGTATTGTTGCCATCAAGGATAAAAAGATGGGGTTTTCATCATATTGCTTGAGTTTATCCCTCTACATCATGTCATCTTACCTAATGCGTTACTCTGTTCTTCATGAACTTAATACTCTAGATGCAGGCAAGAGTCAGTCGATGTGTGGAGTAATAGTAGTAGATGCAGAATAGTTTCGGTCTACTTGACATGGATGTGATGCGTATATGCATAATCATTGCCTGTGTATCTTCATAATTATTCGCTTTTCTATCAATTGCTCGACAATAATTTGTCCACCCACCATAATACTTGCCATCATGAGAGAAGCCTCTAGTGAAACCTATGCCCCCGGGTCTATTTTCCATCTTATACTTTCAGATCTAAAACCAAAAATACCAAAAATACCTTCATTCAATATTTTTACCTTTTGTTTTACTTTCCGTTCAAGCAATCTATTCTATCTATCTCTATCAGATCTCATCCTTGCAAGTAACCGTGAAGGGATTGACAACCCCTTTATAGCGTTGGGTGCAAGTGTTTGATTCTTTGTGTAGGTACGTCTATTGGGGACTTGCTTGTATCTCCTACTGGATTGATACCATGGTTCTCAACAACTGAGGGAAATACTTATCTACTTTGCTGCATCATCCGTTCCTCTTCATGGAAACTAACGCATGCTCGAGAAGTAGCAAGAAGGATTTCTGGCACTGTTGCCGGGGAGATACATAGACAGTCAGGATAAGAACTCTCCCGTCAAATTGCCAATTTCTCGCGCCGTTGCCGGGGAGATCTACATCAAGCCTACCAAGTACCCATCACAAACTCATCTCTTGCATTTACATTATTTGCCATTTGCCTCTCGTTTTCCTCTCCCCACTTCTATAACGATTTTCGGAAAAACCAAAAAGATTTGCCTTTTTATTCGCCCTTCTTCTATCGTCTTCTGGTTTGCTTTTCATTTGCTTGTGTTGCCATGTGCCTTCTATTTGCTTGCATCTTCGCTTGCTAAAAATCTATTGATATGGGTCCTCATCCACTTGCTAATCTTTTCAAAAGACCAAATTATGATGAACCAATTGCTAGTGAATTGAGTGCACTTGATTATCTCTATGAAGTTTTGCTTGAAAATCATGAATCTGAATTTTTTGATGAAGTAGTTTATAAGGTGATTCATGATAGCTCCTTGATTCAAAAGCATGATTGCAATGATATTACTATAAATTCTATTAATGTCAATTATGTTAATGATATGCAAAACAACAAGGTTGGGGATGATAATTTTTTCATGTCCACTTCTTATTGCAATGATCATGATTGGGGTGGTAATGCTTTTTGTGATCTTGAAAATTTATTTAAGCCTCATGTTCAATTTGTTTGCAATAGCATCTAAAGTGGGTTTGGGAGACTGGAAACTTTAGGTAAAAATAATCCCACATATTGGGAGAGTGTTAAATCTTATGGAATTTTTTGATAAATGTGGGTTTGGAGAGGTCATAACTTTAGTTGATGATAATCCCACTATTTTGGAAGATGATAAAAACTTTATGCATGTTGATCATAAAGAGAGTATTGTTTATGATAGTTATATTATTGAATTTGATTATGATTCTACTGAAATTTATTGTGAGGGAGGAACATATGCTTGTAGGAATTGCAATAATATCAAGTTTCCTCTCTATGTGTTCAAAGTTTTGAAGTTATGCTTGTTTTGCCTTCCTATGCTAGTTGATTCTTGTTTCCATAAATTGTTTGCCCACAAATACCTATGCATAGGAAGTGGGTTAGACTTAAATGTGTTAATCATAAGATTCATGATGCTCTTTTGCATATCTCAATTACTACTGTTTATGTGAGCATCATTGAAATCATTATGCCTAGCTAGGGGTGTTAAACAATAGCGCTTGTTGGGAGGCAACCCAATTTTATTTTCTGCTTTCTATTTTTTGTTTATGTTTTGGTGTTTTTTTCACATTATTACTTCTGTAATAATGATGTTTTCTTGTTTAAATTAGTGTTCGAACCAAGTAAGACCTTTGGGATGGTCTACGGTGTTTGCAATTTGATTTTGCTAAAAAATAGAAACTTTTGCTCTCAGTCCAGGAATTTTGTAAATTCACTGGAACTTGATTTTGATCTGAATTTTTTACAAAATATTTATATAAAAAGTTCCCTGATTTTACTATTTTTTTCCGAATTGTAGAGTTACCTAAGTATTCAAAGTCTACAGATTGCTACAGACTGTTCTGTTTTTGACCGATTCTGTTTTCTTTGTGTTGTTTGCTTATTTTGATGTATCTATGGGTTGTATCGGGGGGTATGAACCATGGAGAAGCTAGAATGCAGTAGATATTACACAAATATAAATAAATAATGAGTTCACAACAGTACCTCAAGTGGTGATTTATTTTTCTTATACTAACAGATCTCATGAGTTTTCTGTTAAGTTTTGTGTTTTGAAGTTTTGAAGTATTGGGTGAAGATTTGATGGACTATGGAATAAGGAGTGGGAAGAGCCTAAGCTTGTGGATGCCCAAGGAACTCTAAGCCATATTCAAGGATACCAAAAAGCCTAATCTTGGGGATGCCCCGGAAGGCATCCCCTCTTTCGTCTTCAATCCATCGGTAAATTTACTTGAGGCTATATTTTTATTCAACACATGATATGTGTTTTGCTTGGAGCGTCTTGTATGATATGAGTCTTTGCTTTTTAGTTTGCCACAATCATCCTTGCTGCACACATCTTTTGAGAGAGACACGCTGAATCATGAATTTATTAGAATACTCTACGTGCTTCACTTATATCTTTTGAGCTAGGCAATGTTGCTCTAGTGCTTCATTTATATCTTTTTAGAGCATGATGGTGTTATATTTTATAGGAATTATTGAACTCTCATACTTCAGTTATATTATTTTGAGAGTTTCTTAAAACAGCATGGTAATTTGTTTAGGTTATGAATTTAGTCCTAATATAATGGGCATCCAAGAGGGATATAATAAAAACTTTCATATTAAGTGCATTGAATACTATGAGAAGTTTGACTCCTTGCATATAGTTTTGAGATAATAGAGATGGTAATACGAGAGTCATGCTAGTGAGTAGTTGTGAATTGGAAGAGATACTTGTGCTAAAGTTTGTGATTCCCGTAGCATGCACGTATGGTGAACCGTTATGTAACGAAGTCGGAGCATGATTTGTTTAATGAATGTGAACCTTTGTGTGAGGGTTGGGAGCGCGCGATTGTTAACTCCTACCAACCTCTCCCCTAGGAGCATGTGTATAATGCTTAGTTTCATAACTAATAGACTTTTGCAATAAGTATGTGAGTTCTTTCTCACTAATGTTGAGTCCATGGATTATATGCACTCTCACCCTTCCACCTTTGCTAGCCTCTCTAGTACAGTGCAACTTTCGCCGGTACATCAAACCCTCCTTCCTCAAAACAACCACCATACACTTTCCTCAAAACAGCCACCATATCTACCTATTATGGAATTTCCATAGCCATTCCGAGATATATTTCCATGCAACTTCCACCATTCAGTTTTTCATGACATGCACCATCACTTCATCTTGCATATAGAGTCATATTTTGTTTTAGGTATCGAGTTGTAAGTAAATAAATGTGTGATGATTTTCATTAATAGAGCATTGTCCCGTGTGAGAAAATGATGATGGAAGCCATGACTCCCTCACAAGTTGGGAAGAGTATCCGGACTTTAAAAAAATAAAAGAGACCAGCGAAGCCCAAATAAAAAAAAGAGGCCAAAGATGCCCACCAAAATAAAAAAATGAGAGAAAGAGAGAAGGGACAATTGCTACTATCTTTTTCCACACTTGTGCTTCAAAGTAGCACCATGATCTTCATGATAGAGAGTCTACTATTTTTTCACTTTCATATAACTAGTGGAATTTCATCTTGCCCGACCAGTTAGTTTTCTTTTTGAGCTTTCATACACTTATAGATCTAAGTGCATTTGTTGCATGGCAATCCCTACTCACTCACATTGATATCTATTGATGGGCATCTCCATAGCCCGTTGATACGCCTAGTTTATGTGAGACTATCTTCTCCCTTTTTCCTTGCACCTCCTCCATATTCTATTCCACCTATAGTGCTATATCCATGGCTGAGAGTTGAAAAGGTTTGAGAACACCAAAAGTGTGAAACAATTGCTTGACTTGTTCATCGGGGTTGTGCATGATTTAGATACTTTGTGTGGGGAGGATGGAGCATAGCTACACCATAAGATTTTGTAGGGATAACTCTCTAAGGCCATGTTATTTCTAAAGGACACGATTGCCTTGTTGGTGTGCACGAAGTATTATTGTTTTTATGTCAATATTAGACTATTGTATTGAATCTTACGGATATGAATATGCATGCCACAATAAAGAATATTACATGGATAAATATGTTAGGTAGCATTCCACATCAAAAATTCTTTTATCATTTACCTACTCGAGGACGAGCAGGAATTAAGCTTGGGGACGCTTGATACGTCTCCAACGTATCTATAATTTTTGATTGTTCCATGCTATTATATTATCTATTTTGGATGTTTTATATGCATTAATATGCTATTTTATATTATTTTTGGGACTAACATATTAATCTAGAGCGTAGTGCCAGTTTTTGTTTTTTCCTTGTTTTTGAGTATTGCAGATAAGGAATAGTAAACGGAGTCCAAACGGAATAAAATCTTTGGAATATTTTTTCTTTGACCAGAAGCAACCCAGAAGACTTGGAGATGAAGTGAGGAGAGCAGCCGTGTGGCCACAAGCCACATCGATGCGCCCTAGGGGGGGTGCCCCCCTGGCTTGTGGGCCCATGACAACTCCCCTAACCCTATTTCTCGGCCTATAAATTCACAAATATTCCCTGTATACCAGAGAGAGGCACAAAAACACTTTTCCGCTGCCAGGAGCCTCGGTTCCCGTGAGATCCAATCTTGGGGACTTGCTTGTATCTCCTACTAGATTGATACCTTGGTTCTCAACAACTGAGGGAAATACTTATCTACTTTGCTGCATCACCCATTCCTCTTCACGAAAACTAACCCATGCTCGAGAAGTAGCAACCCTCTCGAAGTCATCGGTGTCTGAGTCTGAATTGTTGTCGGACATGATTACCTGTGACCGACGCGCTCTCTTCGGGGCAGGAGGGGGTGCCACCCCCGTGGCGTCCGATGACGCCGCTCTCTTTCTTGTGAGGGGAGAATCTCCCTCCCCCTTGTCTTCGTCCTCCTCCTCATGCTCCTCTTGATTCAAAGAGGCATGAGTTTCTTCGGACACAGCCTTCGGCTGGTCCTTGATGCGCAGGCCTTCTTGGCCTAGTTTCTTCTTCTTCTCTTTCTTCGCAGGCGCCTCTTGAGGCGCCTCAATGAGCAGCTCCACTAATAGGCCAGACCTGGATTCTTCGGGCTGAGGCACGGGTAGTCGGTGCCCGTGGCTTTTCTTAGCCATTTCTGCAAGGAATGATTGGAAAGATGTCTTAGAATTTTCTTTACAAGAAATAGAGCCGATGATGCAGAGCTATGATGTACCTTGGAGGCAGGCTTGGTGGCGTGTAGACCCCGATCCTCCTCTTCGGCTGGCCAGTCCTTCTGCGGCTTGAAAAGAGCCTTCCACAGCTTCTCTCGAATAGTGCGGAAGAGGTGCCGAATTGTGGGCCCATCGTCGAGCTGACGTGCCCACAGGGGAGTATCCTGGCGAGGACAAGGGAGGATGCGACACCGGAGCATGACCTGGACCACTTTGGTCTGTGCGATGTTGTTCTCGACCATGGAGCCGATGCGCTTCTGCAGGTCGCTCACCTCCTTGGTCGACCCCAATTAAGGCCCTTTCAGAGCCATGAGGTTAATCTGGTAGGGGGACCGGATCTAAATCCAGCGGGGGTAGCTTGGCCTTCCTCCATTGGCTCGGTGATGTAAAACCACTCCTTCTGCCCTTTGATGGTGTCGATGAATGTTAGGGATATAACCCCATGGTATGAACCGCCCTGGAGGCTTTGGGTTGTATTGTTGGCTCGTGAGCCGGCCCAAGGGTGAGCCGTGAGGCTGGTGGCCCAGGAAGGTAGGCGGCTCAAGGTGTGGGCCTTATGACGGCCCGGACAGAGAAGACCCAGGCGTGTAAGCCGTCACAAAGACAACTTGGACAAGAAGATAGAGAGAGACTCGGAGATATAGCAAGACTCGGTTAACAATTGTAACGACCCAGTGGTCCTGACCTCTTATATAAAGGCAGATCCGGGGCGACTTAGGGGACAAGTGATCGAGAACTAGGTCAAGCTTCTAGCTCCTTGTAATCGATACACAAGCAATACAAGCACAAGCAGGACATAGGCTATTACCTCGACTTGAGGGGCCGAACCTGGATAAACCCGTGTCTTTCGTCCCAATTAACCCCTTTGAGTCCACCCCGTTAGCGATGGCCTCAAATCCAAGTCCGTTCACCCGGACATCTGCCGTGATAAAACCATGACAGTTGGCGCCCACCGTGGGGCTAGCGCTTGGTGGTGTTTAGTTCTCAAAGGGCTCTCTCCCAGGGCTCGAAGGATACGTGGTTGGAAGGATGAGCAAGAGTCACCGCGGCCGGCTTTACATCGACGACGCTGGCTGGGGGCTTGACACTGATTCTGTGGAGTATGGATTCCGGGTTGTGTTTGGCAGGATCCAGGTTTTCATTGGAAAGCTTGATGGATCTACACCCAGGCCGGACATCTACACCAACATCGTCGAGCCGGCTCGGCGTCTCCAATCGGCGAGTGGTGTACAGCCTGCCCATGCCCATCCGGGTCCAAAGAATGTTCTCGTGGGCTTCACTCAAGGCATGGACCTGGAAGCGTTCGGGTCACAGGGAACTCTCTTTTGCTTGGAAGATGAGTCCTCCAGTGGGGAGACAGAGTCAGTGTATCGACTCAGTAACGGAGGCCTTGGGGGCTACTACGACACTTATTCTGAGGTAGAGGGCTTTGAGTCGGATGCTTTGAGACCCCCGGTTCATGCGGCGGTGTTCATGGCAGGATCGACTTCAGCCGCCGGTGACACAGCTGCGGGAGCCGCCGCAGCGGGTGATAGCCCGCCGCCGCCGGCTCAGGTTCTAGTGGAATTGATGGACCAACTTACAGCTCTCATGGCCACAGAAGTAACACCGGATAATCAAGCAGCCAGGAATCTAGAGGTGGCACAGATCAAGGGCCGGATGGCAGAGGAATGACAAAGGATGGCCAAGCTGAAGATCCGGATGGAGGAAGAAGCGGAGCGTATCAAGGCCGATGCTTTCCATCTGGAGCTGGAGCAAAGGTCAGCACCCGTGGTGCATCGGAGGAGGCATCAATC
The DNA here is from genome assembly GCA_022496015.1 of Hordeum marinum. Taxonomy (NCBI): domain Eukaryota; kingdom Viridiplantae; phylum Streptophyta; class Magnoliopsida; order Poales; family Poaceae; genus Hordeum; species Hordeum marinum. Next base: position 505,073,937 of record CM039678.1, on the reverse strand, counting down.
CCGTTTGCCAGAACGTTACGAAGTGATGAACCTGTTTAACACCCCTGGTGCGGGGCGGGTTATGGGCGCGCCGGAAAGCCGCCCGATGGAACGCCCGGTGACTCATCCACCCCAGCATAACCAAATCTCACCTAGAGCTTTTCCAACACCGCCGGGTCATTACTCTAACCTGACCGAGAACATGGTGCTAGCGGCCGCCCGGCTTGAGACGATTCCCATCCCAGATGAAGCACCCTTTGCGGAGGATGTGCGAAACGCCATTGGATATTTACAGACGACCATGGCCCAGCAAGAGAGGTATACTCACAGCCGGAGCCGGGTTCACTCCACCCCCCTCCCCAGTCGAAGCTTCAGCCGGCGCTACGAGTTGCCGGCGTGTTCCAGCAGTCATCCACGTCGTGGACCGCCGGAGGGCGAGCGGACGGCTCTAGATGCACAAGCCCTCACGGACCAGGCAAGAAATAGGCGAGAGGCGGAGATAGCGGCAACCCATCCAGAGACGACACTCTTCGTCTCAATGGGAGTAGTTAGTACCAGAGCCGTAGGGGTGCCATGTTTGATCTCGGCTCTGAGAAGTGAACGACTACCGAAAGATTTCAAGGGGCCTCAAAAGGTTCCGAATTACACAGCTGATCTACCCCCTGAGGCATGGGTTGAGAGTTATGAGCTGGCCATGGAGATGTTGGATGTCAGTGAGGCGGTATGTGCAAAATATTTCATCAGGATGCTTGAGGGTCCGGCTCGTACATGGCTGAAAGGTCTGCCGCCTAACACGATAAGTTCATGGGCGGAGCTGAGAGCGAAGTTTATTAAGAATTTCTAGGGGACCTGTAAGCAGCCTATGACCATTGTCGACTTGGACCATTGCGTTCAAAAGGAGAATGAGTCGGCCCATCATTGGGTCCGGCGGGTGTCGACCATTATTCACTCTTCGGAGCAGATCACGGCGGCTCAAGCGGTGCTTATTCTGGAAAAGAACTATCATTTTATTCCATTGTAACAGAAGCTTGGCCGGCTCAAACGCACGTGTCAGGATATGGGAGAGCTCATGACGGCCTGACAAAATATGCCGACTCAGATAACACCAAGGATCCAGGCTCGGATGATGAGAAAGCCAATCAAGGGAAGAAAAACAATCAAGGAAAAGGTTTTGTGAACAATGGGAATCAGAATAAGCGGAAGAACGCTGATGGCGGGTCAGAGCTAGTGGCAAATACCAACACAGGATAGAACCATCCCAAGGGGAATGGAAAATTCAGGCTGTTTCACCAAAGGAACAGAGGCCCTTTCAATTTAGAAGATGCGCTTAGAAAGCCTTGTCCGAGCACAACACGCCGGACAAGCTGGCGTTGCATGCGTGGGGTGATTGCTTTATCATGCAGAGATTCAAAAACCAGCATTCCCAACCGCGTAATAATCAGGGCGGTGACCCGCCTGGCGGCTCAGGGCATGGCGGATCAGGGGCTGGATTTGGCGCCGGCGGTTCAGGAAACGGGCATCCGGGTCAGAATAACCAAGGGGGCACCAACGACATCCTGGCAACAATAGCAATAACAACAATCAGCAACAGCGCAATCAGTCCTTGTTTCAGAGTAACCCGAAGCAACTCAGTTCTGGACAGTATCACGTATCCATGACCGGTCACAATAAATGAGACGAGAAGTTGTGGAGGCGAGCGGTTAATACGGTTTCTCCGGCTCTCCCGCGATATTTACCGTGGTCTGAGTATAACATAATGTGGAGCCGGGAGGATCACCCACCATGGGTAGATGACCCAGGCCGGCTGGCTCTAGTTGTGGCCCCTTAGGTGAATGGCTATATGGTGAATAAAGTGCTTATGGACGGAGGTAGTAGCATCAACATCCTTTACTATGACACTTTCCGGCGGATGAAGTTGCTTGACAAAGACCTTAAACATTCCTCCACCGTCTTTCATGGTGTGGTCCCGGGTAAGTCGGCATACCCGGTGGGCCGGATTTCATTGGAACTAGCTTCTGGCGATGAGTGTAATTGCAGGGTGGAGTCCTTGTGGTTCGAGGTGGTCAAAATAAAAAGTCCCTATAATGCACTGTTTGGGAGGCCGGCTTATGCCAAATTTATGGCTAGGCCTTGCTATGTTTATTTGCAACTCAAAATGCCCAGCTTAAATGGTACAATTACCGTTCACGGTAATAGGAAAACGGCTCTCGAGTGTGAGGAAGGAGATGCGGCGTATGCAGAGTCTAGTTATGCTCAGGAGGAGCTGAAATTCTACAAGGAGAACGTTGACCCAGAGGATATGACCCCGCTGAAGAAGCCCACGATAGATGTTGAGCCGCCACTCAAGTTTTCAGCGGATGATACCAAGGCAGTAGATTTCAATCCGGGCGACTCATCCAAGCAGTTCATCATTAGGGCTCACATGGATCCCAAATAGGAAAGCGCGCTCATCGAATTCATCCGTGAGAATCGGGACATCTTTGCATGGAAGCCTTCTGACATGCCGGGTGTACCGAGAGAGTTCGCTGAGTACAATGTTAATGCGGATCCAAAGTTTAAACCGATCAAACAGTTTCTACGACGGTTCAACGAAGAGAGACGTAAAGCTATTGGGGAGGAAGTTGCCCGGCTCTTGGCTGCAGGCTTTATAGTGGAAGTCTTTCACCCGGAGTGGTTGTCTAACCCGGTGCTAGTGCTAAAAAAGAATGGCACCTGGCGTATGTGTATAGATTACACGGACCTTAACAAGGTTTGCTCGGCTGACCCTTTTGCACTCCCTCGTATCGATCAGATTATTGATGCTACAGCCGGATGTGAAAGTTTATGCTTCCTGGATGCATATTCAAGATATCATCAGATCAAGATGGCAACAAAAGATTAGGAGAAGATGACGTTTATTACACCTTTTGGGGCTTTCTGCTACGTCTCCATGCCTTTCGGGATCAAGAGTGCCCAGGCGACTTACCAACGATGTGTGCAGAACTGCCTTCATAGTCAGATTGGCCGAAATGTTCATACTTACATAGACGACATCGTGGTTAAATCCAGAAAGAAGGAAACTCTCCTAGAGGATTTTAAAGAAACCTTTGACAATCTCCGGATCTACAAGATGATTCTTAACCTGACGAAGTGTGTCTTTGGTGTTCCAGCAGGAAAGCTTTTGGGTTTCTTGGTCTCTGAGCGGGGCATCAAGGCTAACCCAGATAAGATTAAGGCTATCACTTCTTTAGGAGAGCCGACGTGCATTAATGACTTTCAGCGCCTTGCAAGACGGATTGCTGCGTTGAGCCGCTTCATAAGACGGCTTGGGGAGAAAGCCATTCCCTTATACGAGATGATGAAAAAGACAGACAAGTTTAAGTGGAGAAAAGTAGTGGCCGAAGCACTTGAAACTCTTAAAAACAGTTGACTGAGCCGCCAGTGTTAGCTGCTCCGGTTGAGAAAGAGCCGTTACTCCTTTATGTGGCGGCTAACAACAGAGCGGTCAGTGTAGCAATTGTGGTTGAGCGCAAGGAGGCAGGGAAGGAGTATCCTGTGCAAAGGCCGGTTTATTACATTAGTGAAGTTTTGGGAGAGTCTAAGCAGAGGTATCCGCATTGGCAGAAGTTAGTATATGGAGTTTTCATGGCCAACCGTAAGTTAAAACACTACTTTTTGGGGCACCAGATAACAGTGGTCAGTTACGCCCCGTTGGGAGATATCATTCAAAATAGAGAAGCTACAGGGAGGATTGCCAAGTGGGCCTTAGAGATGGGTCCTCTTAACATCAAATATGTTCCTCGTACAACAATTAAGTCTCAAGCTTTGGTGGATTTCATAAATGATTGGACAGAATGTCAAGCCCCCGAAGAGAAGCCGGATAACACGTATTGGACTATACACTTTGATGGGTCCAAGCAGCTAGAGGGGTTCGGTGCAGGAGTTGTTCTCACCTCCCCCAAGGGTGACAAGTTTTGTTATGTGCTCCGGTTAATGTTCCCTTGTACTAATAATGCAGCTGAGTATGAGGCACTGCTCCATGGTCTCAAAGTCGCTAAAGAGATTAATTTAAGTCGGGTCAGATGTTTAGGCAACTCAGATCTTGTGGCTCAGCAAATTTTAGGTACTTGGGGCTCCAAGGATCCGCGGATGGCGCCTTATCGACAGGCGGTTGATATCATTGCCGGTCACTTCAAGGGGTACAAGGTGGATCATATTGATCGTCACAGGAATGAGGCGGCTGATGCTTTATCACGGTTAGGTTCTCAACAAAAGCCGGTACCACATAATGTTTTTCTGGATGTATTGCATCATCCGACTGTCAAGATACCCTCTGAGGAGGATCTGGCTATTCCTGACCCGGAAGCGGAATTGGTGGCGGCTCTACATGCCATCCCAGACTGGACTATGCCTTATTTGGTGTATCTGATACGCGGCAAGTTACCTCGGGAGGAGGGTCTGGCCAGGAAGATCACCCAGCATTCTAAATCTATGACGATTATCAATGGTGAGTTACATAAGTGTAGTGTGACGGGTGTCTTTCAATGTTGTGTCTCACTAGAGGAGGGCCGACAGATCTTGAGTGAAATTCATGCTGGCGATTGTGGACATCATGTCGGGTCAAAATCTTTAGTGGCCAAGGCTTTTCGACATGGATTTTTCTGGTTGACGGCTCACAAGGATGCAGAAGACTTAGTCCGTAAGTGTGACAACTGTTAGAAGTTTGGACGGCGTGCTCACATTCTGGCTCAAGAGTTGAGGATGATACCAATCACTTGGGCGTTTGCGGTCTGGGGGCTTGATATGGTAGGACCCTTCAAGAGATCCAAGGATAAGAAAACACACCTTCTGGTGGCAATTGATAAATTTACTAAGTGGGTAGAGGCAGAGCCGGTCGGTAAATGTGACGCGGCTACAGCGGTTCAATTTATTAAGAAGCTGATTTATCGCTTTGGTTACCCGCACAGTATCATTACGAACAATGGAACAAATCTATCCAAAGGAGCTATGAAAACGTTCTGTGAAAAGGAGCATATCCGGCTTGATGTTTCAGCCGTGGTACATCCACAGTCTAATGGTTAGGCGGAGCGAGCCAATCAGGAAATTTTAAGAGGTGTCAAACCACGGCTCATGGTTCCTTTGAAGCGGACACCCAGATGTTGGGTTGAGGAGTTGCCTTCCGTCTTATGGAGCATCAGAACTACCCCTAATAGATCTACAGGTTTCACGCCTTTCTTCATGGTGTATGGTGCTGAGGCGGTTCTACCTAGTGATATCCGACATGACTCACCAAGGGTGGTGGCTTATGTCGAGACGGACAATGACGTAGCACGCCAAGATGCGTTGGATGCCTTGGATGAAGCACGAGAGTTAGCAGCAGCTAGGTCGGCAATTTATCAACAAGACCTGCGACGCTATCATAGCCGCAGGGTGAAGACCCTAACGTTCTAGGAGGGTGACCTGGTGCTCCGGCTGATTCAAGACCAATCTGGAATGCATAAGTTATCTCCACCATGGGAGGGGCCTTTTGCGATCAGCAGAAACCTTAACAATGGGTCATATTACCTCATTGATATCCGAGATGAGTCGGAAACTGCGGGTCAAGAGACGTTGCGGCCATGGAATATCGCACATTTGTGACCATACTTTACTTAGCAGGCATTGAAAGCCGCTATCATTGTATATATCATGCTTACATGAGTAAAAGCTAGCATCCCCGCAAAGACTGGGGCCTCTGCTCTTATGTATACCTTTGTGCAATCAAGATGAAATTTTCCGGCTCAAAAATTTGAGTTAAAGTGGTTTGTTCGTCGTCAAAACAGCTGATCCGGCTTTATGCCCTATCAAGTGCTGTTGCAGGGAGGCTTCTTGCCTTCGGGTATAGCTCACATCTCCCCTGCACTGTCTGCTTTTACGCTGTTGCAAGGAGGCTTCTTGCCTTCGGGTATAGCTCACATCTCCCTTGCATAGCCGGCGTTATGCCCAATTAAGCACTGTTGCAAAGAGGCTTCTTGCCTTCGGGTATAGCTTACATCTCCTTTGCACAACCAGCTATTATTAAACTGTTGCAAGGAGGCTTCTTGCCTCCGGGTATAGCTTACATCTCCCTTGCACAGTTGGCTTTATGCCTAGTTTGGTTACAGTAAGCGTTGTTGTTGATGGAGGCTTCTTACCTTTGGTATAGCTTACATGACCCTAAGACAACAGCATGTACACCAAATTCCAGTTGCTTATCAACTGCGGCTATCAAGGGGGCTTCTTACCGATGGGTATCGCTTATCTCACCCTAATGGCTGGCTTTATGCCACTTCCGGTTACTTATTAACCGCGGTTGTCGAAGGGGGCTTCTTACCGACGGGTTCGCTTATCTCACCCTAACAACCGGCGTTTACGCCAAACCTCAGTTGCTTATCAACTGTAGCTGTTGAAAGAGGCTTCTTGCCTTCGGGTATAGCTTACATCTCCTTTCAAACAGCCGGCTTTATGCCGTCTCAGGCTGATTATTAGCCGCGGCTGTCGATGGAGGCTTCTTGCCTGAAGGTATAGCTTACATCTCTCATCAACAGCCGGCGTTCGCACATACAACATTTGCTGTTAAAAGGAGGCTTCTTACCGTCAGGTATAGCTTACATTACCCTTCATACAACCGGCTTTAAGCCGCTTCCGGTTCATCAATAGCCCCAGTTGTCGATAGAGGCTTCTTACCATCAGGTATAGCTTACATTATCCTAAGACAACCGGCTCCTTAATGGATTCATCCGACAAGAACCAGAGCCATGTTGCTCCGGTTGACAAAATTTGAGTTTTCAAAGACACACACCCCTCATCAGAAAAGCTCAAGGTCTATCAATGGAGAGCCGGCAACGCATTAAATTGAAACACAGAGAGAAGGAAAGTGCACACAGAGAAATGAAAATATATACAACCGGCAAACGGCAGAATCATCCTTACTCTGTTACAAAAGCTACTCTCAGAAGGAGCAAAAGGTATTGCCAAGTTTCAACCGCTCACAGGTGGATCATTACATAGGTCAGCACATGAGTCTACGCTCAGAAAAGGTTAAAAGAACAAATTTCAGTTATTGGCCGGCTCATCCCGCTCCGGCTCTTCCGCTGGCTTTATCTGGAGATTTGCCAATTCCCAATTACAATCAGCCAGAGCGGCGAAAGACCCTTCAAGGAAAGGGGATGCGTCAAGCTCACAAGGGAAGAGGTCCTTACTGCGGGCGGGTGTCAGATCCTTCCACTCGTAGAGAGGCCCGCAAATCCTCTTCTCCTCTGCGTCATAAGCCGCCCGATAAGTGCTCAAGTCAGCTTCATCCGCCAGCACAGAGGCTAGATAACGCGACTCTTTGACGCATCAGATGTAATCTTCTTCAATGAACTCTGAGCCGTCATCTTTTTTGGACGGGTAACCATCCATCATTTCAGCCGGCGTTAGCTCGGGGGCGAAGGCCAGAGCCTGGCTCAATCCAGCGACAGCTCCTTGGCGGAAGGCAGACTTCTTCAACTCTTCTATTTGCTTAGGCATTGTGGAGAAGAGCTCCAAGACACCTTTCAGAGAGGTGGGGATCTTCTCCTTGTATTCAACCGTCTTAATCGTGAAAATGGCGCCGCAATAAAGCTGTTCTGCAAAGGTGTAAATAGCCTTCAGCGGTAAAAGGCTATCTGAAGCCAATTGCCGGCTTCTAGGACCTGTATATGTCAAACAAAGCAAGATGAGTCGCCATCACAATAGATGAATGATACATGCTAGAAACATGAAGTGAGTAAGAACTTACGAAAGAGAGCGGCTCCCATCTTGGTTATATGACACTTTAGGCCTTGAAGCTCATCCGCCACGGCTGTCAGCCGCTGGTCGGCGTCATCTGCTCGCTTGGTCAATGCGGCTTTCTCCATCTCAGAGGATTCTTTTAAAGAAGCAAGCTCCCCCTTAATATGGACCAGCTCCTCAGACAGCAGCCGACACTTTTCGTCAGAGACACTGCGGGCCTCTTGTTGAGCCGCTAAATTTGCCTTCAGATCAGACAATTGAGAGCCGGCATCGTTTAAAGCTTCCTATAAGACATCAAAATACAGGATAAGTCGCTAAAATACAGGACGAGTATTAAAAGCAAATTTATGCAAGTCTCAAACAGATTGAAAGCAATATATTTGACACTTGGGGGCTAATGTATATTTGATCTTTCAGTATGCAGTGCAATTCCGGCTCATCTTCTTCGAAGTTAAACCGGAACTTGGGGGCTACACTATAGCTCTTCAATTTACTTCTAATAGAAGATCCGACTCAACTTCATCAAGCTTGAGCCGACCCTTGGGGGCTATGAATGGCAGTTTAAGTTATCTAAAGGAAGATCCGACTCAACTTTGGCAAATTAAGCCGACTCTAGGGGACAATGACTATGAATTTGTTCTAATAGAAAGTTAAATGAAGACCCGGTTCAACGATTGAGTACGTTAAACCGGCTCTTGAGGGCTAAGTAAGGATATGGTAAGAAGGAAAGGTACTTCATATTTTGTCCTCATTAAAGAGACCAGCCGAAGTTCCAAATCCCGGCTGGTGGTAACCCGGTTTATATACCCGGCGTGGAGCTCTTCGACTGTCATCTTCTCATACGAAGAGTCAAAGTTTAGCTTCTTCGAGGCTTCAGCCGGCTCTGTATGCTTGGTCAACACAGGAGCCGGAGGAGTTTGATGACCAGACCCGGTGATAACCACATCTGGAGTTTCAGGGGTCTTGGCAGGAGTCGCCGATTTTGAAGGAGCCCTTGGAGGGCTCTCCATGATGATATCAACAGCAGTCGTCTCTGTGGAGGCAGCTGGTGGATTTTCTTTTGCTTCAGCCTCCTTTGTTTGTTCGGGCTTCGGCTCTTGGATAACTGGGCCGAAGGAGGGCTTGTTGGTCTTGCGACATTTAGCTTGAGCACTGCAAAATAGAAGGATCAACAGTTGAAGATGTTGCTATCATATTAAGAGCCGGATGTCCAGATATCATAGTAAGGAATGCTTACAGCGGATTGATCTTGGGCAGTGGTAGAATTTACGCCGAAGAGTCGCCGGAGGAAGGTGATTTCTAAAAAGAATAAAACAGAAAGGTGAATAAAGTATCAAGTTTACAAAGGAAAGTCAAAGGAAAAGAAGAGACTTAAACCTCGGCGGGAAGTTTCTTTAGAGCCGGAGAGTTTGGTAGCCCGGACATGGGCTCAGTAGAGCCGGTGCTTCTAGTCTGTTGATGCTCGACGTGTTGTTGCTTTTTCAAGAGAAAATCGGGAGCCAGATAAGCAAGAGGGTGAGAAAGAGGAACTTTTCTGATAACCCGCCGCAGCTTTCGGGGGACGAAACATTCTGAGCCAGAAGAAACGTAATTTACCTCAGGAGCATTGGCATGGCTGGTTTCCACTTCATCCTGCGAGTAAAACAAGCATTAATAAAGCAGGAAGTTAAAAGATCAAACAAAGCAGTTAAAATATTACCTCTAAGCTAGATGATGGTGGCGGGTCAAGCAAATTCTCTTGCGGGGCATCTTTTTTAGCCCTCTTGGTCACGACCTTCTTCCTGGATTTCTTTGGAGGGGCAACATATTCCTTCTTCCAGAAGTCTGAGTCGGCCTATAGGAATGACCGAGAGAATGAATAACAAATCAAGAAAGTATAAACAACATCTAAGAGACAGATGGGAAGAGATTAACTTACATCGGGAGTCGGATTATTGACGCAGAAAGGCGCCAGGCTGATGGCACCGCATGAGCCGGAGGCCTCGTGGACAAGGCTCCGGATGGTAGTGGTAATATCATCCTCTGACAGTGTTGATTCGCTGAAGCACAACGAGCTATCATATTTGCCTTCATACTCGCACATAAGCCGACCTCTGCGGCTTAAAGGCATGATCCGCCAGGAAATCTAGCAGCGGATCAAATCCAATCCTATTAAGCCGTTGGCCAGGAGTGCTTTGATCTTGGCGTGGAATGGCTCGCATCTGACACGCTCCGAGGCTGAGAGCCGGCCGGGAAGCTCTGTGTCTGTCCTAAGCCGGGAGGGGCGGTAACCCGCCAATGAGTGCTCTTTCTCGGGAGAGGTCTTTGGGCAATAGAACCATGTCTTATTCCAATCTTTTGGGTGACTCGACATTGGAGTAGCAGGAAAGATGATGTCTTGGCAGCATTGAATAGAAATGCCGCCCAGCTCCAGACTCGGACCACCCTTCATTTCAGTTTGGCGGTTGGCGTAGAAGAATTCTCGAAAGAACCCCACAAACGACTTAGTTAACAGATAAGCTTTACAGAGAACTTGGAAGTTGCAGATGTTGGAAACAAAGTTGGGTGCCAAGTCTTGAGGATGCAGCTTATAAAAATGAAGGACGTCCCGGAAAAACTTAGAGCCGGGCTGCACGAACCCTCGCTCGATGTGATCAACAAAGACTACTATCTCTCCTTTTTGGAGAGAAGGCCGGGTCTCGTTCCCCGGAACCCGCCAATTGAGAACCTCTTTGGGAGGGAGAGTACCCGCTTCAATGTAGCCTGCTAAGTACTCCTACGTAACGCAAGAACCAACCCAGTTGCATGAGTTGGACGCACGAGACATATTGGCGGCTTAAGTGCTATGCAAGATAAAAGGCATGATGAGTCAAAGCACAAGCAAATATTTTTGACGGTTCAAAGGTTTAAGGGTTCTACAGATAAAGTGGAAAGACCCGGTTGATGAGAGTCGAAGAAGCTTAGCGACTCAACAGTGGAAAGGAAGATTGAAAAATTGGCCAAGTCCTAAAAAACAGATTCCGCAAACTATTACTATGGCTACGGATCTACAAAAGCGGTGAAAAAGGATTTAAATCTAGACCTAGCGATGAACAGCAGAAGGAAAGAAAATGGAGCGGAGCTATCGCGGTCCACGCATTACGCACGGCCGGCCCGCATGCGGCGGCGGTTGGGAGAGCGCGATCTAAAGGTAACAACGGCGTCGAGATAAACTCGCGGTGGCGGTGCCGGAGTCCGAGCGGCGGCGACGGAACCCTGCTACGGCGGAACCCTGCTACGGTGGAACCCTACTACGGCGGTGGGCGATCTAAAGAAGAAGGAGAACTCACCGGAGATGTTGCGGCAGCGGCGGAAGATTTCTGGTCCGTATTAGGGTGATGCAGCGGCCCGGTCGGTGCAGATGCGAAGACGGCGCCGGACGACGAGGATGCTGGAGCGGCGGCGACAGGAAGAAGAAGAAGAGGCACGATCGGGAGGATGTAAAGCTCCGGCCCGCACGGGTCATATTTAAAAAGGGATTAAGGAAGGCGCGAAAATTCAGGCGACGACACCGTTTGACCGAGGCGGACGCCTCGATTCTCGGGATGATAGTTAATGAAAGATTCTGTGGCACGTCAGCAAGATCTCATGACGTCACGTCGGGTCATTTCTGGGCGACTCGCCAAAATCGGAAGAGAAGGATGAAGTGAGCAAGCTCAATTCAACCTGGGCCTAATGTTAGGGATATAACCCCACGGTATGATCCACCCTGGAGGCTCCGGGTTGTGTTGTTGGCTCGTGAGCCGGCCCAAGGGTGAGCCGTGAGGATGGTGGCCCAGGAAGATAGGCGGCTCAAGGTGTGGGCCGTATGACGGCCCGGATAGAGAAGGCCCAGGCGTGTAAGCCGTCACAAAGACAGCTTGGACAAGAAGATAGAGAGAGACTCGGAGATACAGTAAGACTCGGTTAACAATTGTAATGACCCGATGGTCCTGACCTCTTATATAAAGGCAGACCCAGGGCAACTTAGGGGACAGGTGATCGAGAACTAGGTCAAGCTTCTAGCTCCTTGTAATCGATACACAAGCAATACAAGCACAAGCAGGATGTAGGCTATTACCTCGACTTGAGGGGCCGAACCTAGATAAACCCGTGTATTTCATCCCAATCAACCCCTTTGAGTCCACCCCGTTAGCGATGGCCTCGAATCCAAGTCCGTTCACTCGAACATCTGCCGTGATAAAACCATGACAATGAAGGTGCCAGAGGGCCATACAACACGGGTGAGCTTGCTGATGACATCCCCGCCGCAGTCTGCGTGTTCGCGTGTGACATACTTCGGCTTGATGTTGAACACCTTGAGCTAAAGACCGAAGTGCGGCTCAACCCATAGAAAAGCCTCGCAAACAAGGATGAAGGCCGATATGTGCATGAAGGAGGTCGGCAGGAGGTCGTGGAAGTCGAGGCCGTAGAAAAACATGAGCCCCCTGAGGAAGGGGTGGAGTGGGAAGCTCAATCCCCGTATGAAGTGGGGAACAAAGACCACCCTTTCGCCGGGCTTGGGGGTGGGGATCAGTTGGTCTTTCTCCAGCGCGCAGTGGAAGATATTAGCGGGGAAGTATCCGGCAGTCTTAAGGTCCCGGATGTGTTGGTAGGTGACCGTGGAGGCCTCCCACTAGCCATTGGAGCCGGAGCCCGCCATGGATTGGCTCGAAGAAGGTGTAGTGGAAGACCTAGATATGCTCTGTGGAAGCTCAGAAGGATGGGGAAGCAGAGGGTGCGAATGGGGAGCGTGATTAAGCCTTGGGGGTTTTCTTTCCCTTTTATGAGTCTTATCACTGTTTGGCCTCCCCTTGCTGCGCCATGAATCCCTCCGCTTCCCGAGACGTGTGTGCCGTTGCATGCGCATGATTAAACATATCCCATATAAAACGGAGCACGATCTACACATTGATAGAACATGTGTATGAAAACAACCTCGAACCGCAAATCGAGTTTTTGTAGCTGGCTTAGCGGTCGTGGTGGCCCGTGACCTTTCGTCAGAAAGGTCGTCAGGGGTCCTTGTTTTACCCCTTGATGGTTGGCCTTCAGGGCCGACCTATTCACAATATTCGGACGCGCCTCGATTCGGAAAGCTACATGTCATCGGAGGCCGAACAAAACTCGACGGGAAGAACTCACCTTGCAAGCCGAAGAATCTTATTATACGAAGCAATTAAAGCTAAGACCCTTGGCGTTGGAGGCAAGTTCAGGGGCTACTAAGGGAGTCCTGGATTAAAGGGTACTTGGGAAGCCGACCTGTTTCTTATGGGTCGGACTGTATGGGCCGCTTGCCAAACATTGGATCAATCGAAGGCCCTGTCTCCAGGAAGGAAGCTTCGGGAATCGTGGCTTGTCCTCCATGTTTAATGTAGCTTATAGGCATGTTTATCTCTTAGGCGTGTAACCGACCATCTGTAAATCCTAGATGTCCTCGGTGTCTACATAAGCCGGAAGGTTTTAGGTTGTGGATAGAGAACAACTCATCTAGGGTTTATCTCTTTGATCTCGAGGTAGATCGACTCTGTAACTTATAAATCATCAATACAATCAACCAGGACATAGGGTATTACCTCCATAGGAGGGCCCAAACCTGGGTAAAACCTTGTCCCCTTCGTCTCCCGTTACCATCGATTCTACTCTCACAGCTCGGGACCCCCTACCCGAGATCCGCCGGTTTTGACACCGACAATGGTAACAGTGAATAAAGTGCAATAAGGTAGACCAATCCTCTTGTGGCAAAGGACAGGCCAAAATAATCTCTTATAATAAGCAAAGTGTTCTTGAGGGTACAAGTGAATTTCATCTAGTTACTTTGATCATGTTGGTTTGATTCGTGTTTGCTACTTTGATAATTTGATATGTGGGTGGACCGGTGCTTGTGTGCTTTTCTTACTTGAACAACCTTACACTTATGATTAAGCCCATTGCAAGCATCCGCAACTACGAGAAAAGTATTAAGATAAAATCTAACCATAGCATTAAACATGTGGATCCAAATCTGCCCCTTACGAAGTAGCGCATCAACTAGGGTTTAACCTTCTGTCATTCTAGCAACCCATCATCTAATAACCACTCCACAATGCATTCCCTTAGGCCCAAGGATGGTGAAGTGTCATGTAGTTGACGTTCAGATGACACCACTAAGGGAATCACAACATACATATCATCAAAATAGCGAACACAGATCAAATTCACATGATTACTTGCAACATGACTTCTCTCGTGACCTCAAGAACAAAGTTAACTACTCACAAATAATATTCATGCTCAAGATCAAACAGGTATTAAATAGCATAATGTATCTGAACATATAATATAATACCAAATAAACCATATAGTAATAAACTACGTAATGTAATCAACACTAGTAGTCACCCATGGGTACCAATCTAAGGTTCCAGTATAAAGACTGAACATAAGAGATGTACTAGGGTTTGAGAGGAGATGGTGTTGTGGACGATTTTGATGAATAATGGCCTCCCAAAGATTAAAGGGTTGTTGGTGATTATGATGGCTTCGATTTCCCCTTCGGGGGGGGGGGGGGGGGGGAGTTCGCCCGACGGAATCGCTCCGCCGGAGGGAAAAAGTGCTCCTTACCAAGTTCCACCTCGAGACGGAGGCATTCCGTCACGAAAGTCCTCTCCTTATTTTCTCTAGGTCAAAACACATTAAATACCAGAAGATGGGCAGCGGAGGTGGGCCAAGCTGAGCACAATCCACCAGGGCGCGCTTGGGGGCCTAGCGCACCCTGGTTCTTGTGCTCACCAGGTGCCCCCCTCCGATAGTTATTTGCTCCATTATTTTTTATATATTCCAAAATAATTCTCCAGAAAGTTTTAGCTTATTTGAAGATGTGCAAAATAGGTATCTCTGATATGCCTTTTCAGGTCCAGAATTCTAGCTGTCGGCATTCTCCTTCTTTGTGCAAACCTTGCATATTATGAGAGAAAAGGCATTAGAGTTACTCCATAAAGCATTATTATGCATTAAAACATTATAAGTAACATTAGGAAATCATGATGCAAAATGTACGTATAAGCTCCCACAAGGTTAGACCTCGCTTGTCCTCAAGCGAAAGCCGATAACGAAAAACATGTCCACATGGTTTGAGAGAGAGGTGTCCATAAAAACAAAATACGAACATAGTAGCATCATTCTTATTATCATAGCAGTAGCAAACTTTATCATAAAACTTTTTCATATAACTTTTATTCTATAACATCATCATATAACTTCTTATGCACAAGTAACAATTCATCACAACATAGAAGTATAAATCATAAACCATATTGGAAACCGACAAACTATGTTCTCGGTCAACTTTTATAACTACAATTCATCATATTTTTAGGAAGGGTCTCGTGATGGAGCCTTTTGGCAAGTCCACATACTCAACCATCATTTAATATTCTATGATTGCTAACACTCACAGCATACCCATGAGCAAAAAGTTTCAACCGGACACATAGAAAGATATTGGCTTATAGTTTTGCCTCCCAACGTATTCACCTCAAGGGTGATGTCAACAATAATAACTCAAGCTCCCTCATATCTAACTGGATATATGTGCCTAGATCTTTCCTCACCACATGATGCTTGCGAATAGAAAAAGTAAAAAGTAAAAAGTAAAAAGTAATAGAAAAAGTATTCACCTCAAAGGTTGTCATGCACTTTTTAGTTTGTATGCCAAATCCCTTAGTGCAAAAGAACTTCACATTGTATTACCCCTTGTGATAGCAACCTTTATTATGCAGTCTGTCACTTTTATTACTTTGCCATGAAAAGTTTAGACAACACTCAATTTTCTCTTACATTAATTGATAAAACACATTTAGAAGCAATTTTTATTGTCTTAGTGCACCGATGACAACTTACTTGAGGGATCTTATTCAATCCATAGGTAGGTATGGTGGACTATCAAAACATGAGTTTGGGTTTGGGGTTTTTGGATGCACAAGTAGTATCTCTACTTAGTGCGGAATTTTTGGCTAGCAAAGATATTGAGCAAGCACCACATGTTGAAGGATCTATGAAAATATAACTTCTATGTGAATATGAACCAACAAAAATCATTACATTGTCTTCCTTGTCCAACGTCAACAATTTTGGCATATAATATTTAACGTGGGCTCACAATCATAAAAGATGTCCAAGATAGTGTATTTGCATGTGAATCTTCTCTTCCCTAATTAATTCTTTGATGAGTTGCATCGTTGACCAGTGCTATGTTTATCAATCTCTAATAAAGTTTACCACTTATACATTTCCTTTTGTGATTTCATTACTCATGATAAGATTACCATATGATCCTTTTCATTTATTTTATTTTATTATGATTGCAATAAGAATGTAAACAAGCAAGAGCTCAAACTAAACTTTATTATATAACTCTCACTCGATTGCATAGATAGATAGATCATGAAACTAGCACTCGGAAATAGATCATGCTAAAGTTTTATTCAACTAAATCATGAAAAATCTAAGGATCGAAATAAAAAGGTAAAGGTAAAAAGTGATGGTGATACGATACCCGGGCATCTCCCCCAAGCTTGGCTCAAGCCAAGGGGAGTGCCCATACCCGCGTACACAAGTCCTTTGGTGGTGAAGATAATGAAGGTGGTGGTGATGGAGTGTCACACTTCATCCGCAATAAGAACTCCAATTTGCGGATGACACTCCAAAGGGTGATGATGTGCTCCTCTAGCAAAATATTTTCACGACTGAAAAATTTACTCTGAACACGAACCGCTTCGAAGGCCCTAAAGGCTTCAATTCCAATGGGGTTGAGATTATCATAATAAGGTCGAAGGATATCTTCTTCTTCGTCGTCTTCTATTGGCATAGACTGCCCTTCCTCTTGAGCTTGATCCCTCATATCTTCCTTGCCCCTGTCTTCATTGTTGACTTCTTTTGGCTCCTCTCTCTTCATCTCCATCTTCATCAACCAAGCATCTTGTTCTATGTTATTGGAGGATGAAGAAGACATGATGCCTGGCTTGACTGATCTGATAGGAAAATAGCACGGAACAAGAACAAAGACTATTTCCACGATGCGGTGGTCAAAACAATGGAAGGAAAACTGACTCGTGAAGGTTCCCGAGGAGGGCACAACCCACCAGGGTGCGTCATGGGGGGGGGGGGAGGGGCAAGGCGCGCCCTGGTGTATCGTGCTCACCTCGGTTGCTTTCCTCTTTATTTATTATTTTCCTATTTTTTAATATTCCAAAACTGATAAAAAATATTTTTGTGGATTTTTCGGAGTCCGTTTACTTACTGTATCACATACCTCTTCTTTGTCACAATTCTGGAGTGTTCCCGAAGGTTTCTCTTATGTGTTCCTCTGGTGTCATGGTTTGGATAACATTTCTTTCAATATTGATAGGCATACCTGAGATATAATGCTTAATTCTTTGTCCATTGACCACCTTCGGTTTACTGCCTTCGGCATTATTAATCTTGATAGCTCCAGAGCGATAAACCTCTTCGATAACGTATGGTCCTTCCCATTTAGAAAGAATTTTTCTTGCAAAAAATCTAAAACGAGAGTTGTACAAAATAACATATTCTCCAACTTTGAATTCCTGATTTTGGATTCTTTAACCATGCCATCTTTTAACATTTTCTTTGAATAGTTTGGCATTTTCATAAGCTTGGGTTCTCCATTCATCTAGTGAGTTGCCTCTTTTCATCGGCAAGTTTGAACTCATAGTTGAGTTCTTTAATTGCCCAAAATGCTTTATGTTCTAACTCTAGAGGTAAATGACAAGCTTTCGCATATGCCATTATGTATGGAGAAGTACCCATAGGATTTTTTATAAGTTGTTCTATAGGCCCAAAGTGCATCATCTAGTTTCTTAGACCAATTCTTTCGGGACCTATTGATAGTTTTTGTAATATTAATTTTATTTCTCTATTGATAAGTTCAACTTGACCACTATATTAAAGATGATAGGGTGACGCAATTCTATGGTTAACATCATATTTAGCAAGCATTTTACGGAAAGCACCATGAATAAAGTGTGAACCACCATCAGTCATTTAATAGCTAGGGAATCCAAACCTTGGGAAAATAACTTCTTTAAGCATTTTAATGGAGGTGTTATGATCAGCACTACTAGTTGTAAAGCTTCTACCCACTTAGTAATGTAATCAACAACAACCAAAATATGAGTATACCCATTAGAGGAAAGAAAAGGTCCCACATAATCAAATCCCCAAACATCAGGTGGTTCAACAACAAGTGAATAATCCATAGGCATTCTTGACGCTTATCGATATACCAATTCTTTGACATTCATCGCAAGACAAGAAAAACTTACGGGTATCCTGGAAGAGAGTAGGCCAATAAAAACCAGATTGTAATACCTTATGAGGAGTTCTATATCCCGCATGTTGTCCTCCATAAGCTTCAGAATGACATTTCCATAGGATTTGTTCCTGCTCATGCTCAGGTACACAACGTCTAATTATACCATCTACTCCTTCTTTATAAAGATATGGGTCATCCCAAAAGTAATGTCTTAAATCATAGAAGAATTTTTTCTTTTGTTAGTATGTGAAACTACATGGTATATATTTAGCAACAATGCAGTTAGCATAATCAGCAAACTAAGGAGTGTTTTGAGAAATATTTATTGTAGCTAATTGTTCATCGGGAAAACTATCATCAAAAGGTAGTGGGTCATCAAGAATATTTTCTAACCTAGACAAGTTATCAGCTACAAGGTTGTCATCTCCTTTCCTATCCGTGATATGTAAATCAAATTCTTGAAGCAAGGGAACCCACCTAATAAGTCTAGATTTAGCATCTTTATTTTCTATAAGGTATTTTATAGCAGCATGATCATTGTGAACCATAACTTTGGAATCAATGATGTAAGATCTAAATTTATCACAAGCAAACACAACTGCTAGAAATTCTTTTTCAGTAGTAGCATAATTTTTGTGGGCACTGTCTAGAGTTTTCATATCATAATAGATACAATTTAATTTCTTATCAACTCTTTGTCCTAGAGTAGCACCAACAACATAATCACTAGCATCATACATAGTTTCAAAAGGCAAGTTCCAATCAGGTGGTTGAACAATAGGTGCAGAAGTTAAGGCTTTCTTAAGAGTACTAGAAAGCCTTAACTTCGTTCTAAAACAAATGGAATATAATTTTGTAAAAGATTAGTAAGAGGCCTATAAATTTTGGAGAAGTCTTTAATAAAACTCCTATAAAACCAGCATGACCAAGGAAACTCTGAATACCTTTAATATCTTTAGGACATGGCATTTTGTCAATTGCATGAACTTTAGCTTGATCAACCTCAATACCTCGTTCAGAGATTTTATGCCCCAACACAATGCCTTCATTAACCATAAAGTGGCACTTCGCCCAATTCAAGACGAGGTTAGTTTGTTCACATCTCTACAAAACTCGATCAAGGTTGCTTAATAAATCATCAAAGAAGTTCTGTAAACACAAATATCATCCATGATAAGTTCATTTTTATCATTAGGAAGATACCTCCCTTATTAGGGACACGGTGAACGAGACTTACCCATCTACTATCAGCTATGGGATAAATTATACCTACTTCCAGAAGCTTTAAAATTTCAGTTCTTACCACTTCTTTCATCTTAGGATTCAATCGTCGTTTGTGATCAACATCGGGTTTAGCATTAGGTTCCATATTAATCTTATGTTGACATAGAGTGAGACTAATGCCATTAAGATCATCAAGAGTATATCCAATAGTAGCTCGATGATTCCTTAGAATTTTTAATAATCTTTCTTCTTCACGTTCTGAAAGGTTAGCACTAATAATAACAAGATATATCTTTTTCTCATCAAGATAAGAATACTTCAAAGTGTCAGGTAATTGTTTTAATTCAAACACATGATCACCTTTAGGTGGAAGAGGACCTCCTAAAGTTTCAATAGGAAAATTGTGTTTTAGTAGAGGTTGTTGTTCAAAGAAAACTTTATCTATTTCTTTTGTTTCACGCAAGTGTATCTCATTTTCATGGTCCAATAGATATTGTTCTAGTAGATCAGTAGGAGGAACGACAATAGAAGAAAGACCAATTATTTCACCCTTACTAGAAAATTATTTATTGCGGGGTTGTCTACTAACCAAACTCAACACTGACGATTTTTTTCTGGCAATCTATCTTAGCATTAACAGTGTCCAAGAAAGGTCTACCAAAGATAATGGGACAAAAATCATCTTGTGGGGAACCAAGAACTACAAAATCAGTAGGATACTTTATTTTCCCACACAAGACTTCAACATCTCTAACAATCCCAAGTGGTGTGATGGTGTCTCTATTAGCAATTTTAAAAGTAACATCAATGTCTTCTATTTCAGCAGGTGCTATGTCATTCAGAATTTCTTGGTATAAAGTAAAAGGAATAACACTCACACTAGCACCCATATCACATAAACCATGATAGCAATGATCTCCTATTTTACTTGAGACAACAAGCATGCCAACTATGGGTCTATGCTTATCTTCTTCATCGGGTTTGGGAATTCTAGCATCTTCATCACACAAGTAAATAATATGCTCATCAATATTTTCTACCAAGAGATCTTTAACCATAGCAACACTAGGTTCTACCTTAACTTGTTCAGAGGGCTTAGGTTATTTAATATTACTTTTGTGAACCACACTTGATATCTTAGCATGTTCCTTTATCCTAACAGGCAAAGGTGGTTTTTAATATAAGCAGTAGGCACAACTGGATCAACATTGTAAATGATAGTTACTTCTTTAGCTATGACCGGTTCTTTGATTTCTTTTTTTAATAGGGGTATGATATTAAAACCACTTCTCCTTAGGGAGATCAACATGAGTAGCAAATGATTCATAGAAAGAGGCTACTCTCTCAGAGTCAAGTCCATATTTTGTGCTAAACTTGTGAAAAGCATCGGTATTCATAAAAGATTTAACACAATAAAATTCAAGATTATTACCTGACTCATAACCTTCGCCGAGTTCCCAATATTCAGAGTTGTGTTTAATACTTTCTAATAGACCCCACTTGAATTCAATAGTCTTCTTCATTAAATACCAATACAAGAAGTATTGAGCATGGATCGATCATTATGAGAAAGTCGGGCATAAAAATTTAGAATAATAATTTCTGTCAAGAGATCATGACGGGGGCATGAATATAACATTGACTTAAGCCTCCGCCAAGCTAGAGCGATGCTTTCTCTTTCACGATGAACTAGATGCATGGTATAAAACTTTTGGTGGAATTGCAATTTCAATCGATTCCAGTTCCATGATCCAATATCATCACATAGCCGATACCATGTCAATGCTTTTCCCTTCAAAGATAAAGGGAAAACCATCTTCTTAACTTCATCTCTGAGTAAACCTGCAAGCTTAAATAATCCACAAATTTCATCCACATGTATTAGGTGCATATCAAGATGTTCAATTCCGTCTCGTGCTTAAGGATTAGCTAGCAGTTGTTCTATCATACCCGAAGGAATTTCATAACCAATATTTTCAGTAGGTGCAGTAGGTTGAGGCACAAATAATTGTGATTCCGGTCGAGGTGAAGATACCCCGAACAAACCCCTCAAACGATTGTTATCCATATTAACAAGTGAGAATAAATTTCAGCATGTAGTATATGTTTTTCCTTACTGATTTACACTTACCAAGAGCGCTTCACTCCCTGGCAATGATGCCATAAATGAGTTTTGATGACCCACAAGTGTAGGGGGTCAATCATAGTCCTTTCAATAAGAGTGTCAAAACCAACGAGGATTGGAAGGAAATGACAAGAGGTTTTCAGCAAACACTGGAATTGTAGGTAACTGGTAGTTTGATAGCAAGATAATTGGTAACGCGCAAGTAACTGTAAAGGTAAATAAAGTGAAGCAAGGTAGCCCAATCCTTTTGTGGCAAAGGACAGGCCAAAACGGTCTATTATAATAAGCAAAGCGTTCTCGAGGGTACACGGGAATTTCATCTAGTCACTTTCATCATGTTGGTTTGATTCGTGTTCTCTACTTTGATAATTTGATATGTGGGTGGACCAGTGGTTGGGTGCTGTTCTTATTTGAACAACCTCCCACTTATGATTAACCCCCTCGCAAGCATCCGCAACTACGAGAAAAGTATTAAGATAAAATCTAACCATAGCATTAAACATGTGCATCCAAATCATCCCCTTACGAAGCAGCGCATAAACTAGGGTTTAAGCTTCTGTCACTCTAGAAACCCATCATCTAATAACTACTCCACAATGCATTCTCTTTGGACCAAGGATGGTGAAGTGCCATGTAGTCGACATTCACATGACACCACTAAGGGAATCATAACATACATATCATCAAAATATCAAACACATATCAAATTCAAATGATTACTAGGGTTTGAGGGGAGTTGGTGTTGTTGAAGATGTTGATGAAGAATTGCCTCCCAAAGATGAGAGGGTTGTTGGTGATAACGGTGGCTTCGATTTCCCCCTCCGGGAGGGATGTTCCGCCGACGGAATCACTCCGCCAGAGGGCAAAAGTGCTCCTACCCAAGTTTCGCCTTGAGACGGCGACGTTCCGTTCCAAAAGTCCTCTCCTTATTTTTTTTCTAGGTCCAAACACATTAAATACTAGAAGATGGGAACTAGAGGTGGGCCGGGCGGAGCACAACCCACCATGGCATGCCAGGCCCCCTAGCGTGGCCTGGTGTCTTGTGCTCACCACTCGGTCTCGCTCCGGTAGTTATTTGGTCCATTATTTTTTATATATTCCAAAATAATTCTCTGAAAAGTTTCAGATCATTTGAGGATGTGCAGAATAGGTATGTCTGATATGATTTTTCAAGTCCAAAATTCCAGCTGTCGGCATTCTCCCTCTTTGTGCAAACCTTGCATATTATCAGATAAAAGGCATTAGAATTACTCCATAAAGCATTATTATGCATAAAAGTATTATAAATAACAGTAGGAAATCATGATGCAAAATGGACGTATCAGCTATAAATTTACTTCTTCTTTTTTCCAGGGCAATTTAACTTTTTTTGGATGTCAAATTTACATATATTGCCACTGCAATATAGGACCTTTAAATGAAAAAAAGGAAAAAATGGCAATTTTTACTTGTAATTTACCATGACTATTTTTCCAATATTAACATGGCAAATTTATCTATAACGCCATGGTATTTTGTGCTTAACCTTATTTCTGCAAAAGATTTACTTTTAATTTGGCGATGGCAATTTTTACCTTTTTAGACATGGCATATTTACATATATTGCCACATCAATTTTTAACTTTTACACACGTTCAATATAATCGCTAATGTCAATTTTTAATTCCAAAATAACTTTATGGGAGGAAATTCATTCTAATTCATGAAATTTTTACTTTACATATGATCAATGGCAATTTCCACTTTTTAATCTTTCGTCGGACCATGGTAAACTACTTTAAGAAACATGTAAATTACTACCCAAACAATATATGGTACATTTTTTGTGTGTTCTACATGATGATTTTTTTAATACACATTTTTTTGTGTCTTCATGCATATACTAGAAGTACCCTCAAAAAATTTAATGCACATTTTTTTCCACTGTGTAAACTTGCCAATTGCCATTGCTTATTCCTTTTTTTACCATTTCAAAACATAAACTTGAGCATGATTTTTTTTCATAGCATTGCAAAATATCATGGCAATTTTTTCATGCAAAAGACCAATGTTTATTAGTCGTAGAAAAGCCGAGCTTTATTAACCATAGCTTAAATTGGGCTTTATTTTTCATTTTCTTTTTCAGAGAAAAGGGAATGTAGCCCTGTGGGGGATGGTGTTCACGCTGGGGCACTCTCATCCCGAACGGGTCGTTCGATCGACGAGCCTCCCAATAGCGAACGAAACATTCGATTTCGGGAGCTCCCAAACCAAATTTTGGGCGTTATCAGGGTTCTTATTTTTACCATCCAGACATGTCCAGCAAACATCCACGTGTCCAACTTCCCATAAATCAGAACCAAATCGGGGAGGTTTGTGATTTTCCAGATATAGGAAATGTAAGCGCCTCACACCTCGGACCCACCCAAAATCAAGGTGGATCCCACACATTTGAAAAATACTATATTGTTTTGTGCCAAAGCCCGCACTTTATGATTCTTGTGGAACCTATCACCACCGTCCGTCACCCCAGGTCATGCCCTTTTCATCGTGCATGGCCACATAGAACCAATGAAGATGCCTGAATTGCCGGTGAAGCTAGTGGCAGAGGATCTGGAGGTGGTGGCCGCCCACAAGTTCAACTCGACAGCATATAATGTGTGTCGAGGGTAGGAAGGTAGCAGTTGTGGAAGCCAATTAGGTGCCACTTCTTTAGACAAAGAAGGTTGGATGGGTACGAGGGGTGAGGGAGTCCTGGACTAGGGGGTCCTCGGGGAGCCGACCTATTATCGTGGGCCGGACTATATGGGCTACTTGCCAAACACTAGAGGATTTGAAGGCCCAATCTCCAGGATGGAAGCTTCGAGAAGCACGACTTGTGCTCCATGTTTGATGTAGTAAATAGGAATGTTTATCTCTTCGGCATGTAACTGAACATGTGTAAACCCTAGGCATCCTCGACGTCTATATAAGCCGGAGGGATTTAGGTATAGAAACAGAACAACTCATCTAGGGTTAGCTATTCGATCTCGAGGTAGATCGACTCTGTAACCCCCACATCATCAATACAACCAAGAAAGACGTAGGGTATTACCTCCATAGGAGGGCCCGAACCTGGGTAAATCTGTGTCCCCTTCGTCTCCTGTTACTGTCGATTCTAGTCTCACAGTTCGGGACCCCCTACCCGAGATCCGCCGGTTTTGACACCGACATTGGTGCTTTCATTGAGAGTTCCTCTGTGAGCAAGATGGAATCGACATCTCGCCTTGTCATCAATGAAGAGGTCCACAACATGGACACTTTTGTCCCTGGACAGATCTTCGCCTTTGGCAGCGTTGTGCTGCACGCTGATTCTGCTAGCGATCTAGGCCGCGTTGAGAGCTTCGCCCCTAATTGAGAGGCCAGATTTGGAAACTTAGAGTGCTCAGTCGACTCTCGGGGTGACTTGTCGTTAATCGGGCTCGCAGCTCCGCCTCTAGCCCCCGAGGACTCTGTGGCTTTAACCTCGAGCCCCTTCTTCGGACATATCGATGGGGTCACCCATAGCGGTGAGCCTATCTCTTATCCCGGTCCGGTCGTTAAGCCGGATGACCAGACACGTGTTCTTGCCGAACACTTCCCATGTCCGGACGTCTTGGAGGATAACTCCACAAGTTCCGAACAGCTGGATCCGATCGGCCCCTCAGTAGTTGACGAGCCTTAGATCGGATCTTGTTGATGAAGATCACCAATGATCTGGCCCTGATCTTTGGTTAGTTCGGTTACAGTGCATGTCAGGACGAATTTTTTGACGCACCCACCACCCACTTGATAGCCACTGTCGAGGATTTAACCAACATGTTGGACTGTGCCTCCGAGGACGCAGAATACATGGATGAAGAAGACCGTGCTCCCACCCCCGTAAACACCGGGAGCTAGGCCGCCACTTCCACATACCTACATGGTAGATACTCCTGCCACTAATGGCGACAACACGCCTCACAACGACGACGATAAATCGGGCAATGCGCCATCAAGGCGCGAGAAACCGCATAAGAGGCCCAAAGGCAAAAAGGGAAGGAAAGCTATTATTAACAACAGGGAAGGTAATACCCTCGCTGACCATGGCAATCCTGATATCCTCGAACACCCGTTAGAGGGTCCGGAAGGACCTGAGGACCAAAACAACCCCGATAACATCAACAACTCCGAAGACAATAATTACCATCCCCCCGTCGAGGAGGAAGATATACCGGAAGCTGATGACTTGTACAATCCCTGATAACCTTGAAGATCAGGAAGAAATCAGGCAACGACTCATAGCAACGGCTTGCAGCCTAAAGGCTCTAGAACGGCAACTCAAAGCCGAATAGGACGACCTCAATGATCGATGGACAAAATTCCTCTTAGCCGAGGAAGTATACGACACCGGTCTGTCGAACCAGCCCAAAAGCTACCCTCGAAGGAGGCTGCTGCCACAATTCAATGATGAACTCACTGATACTCCGTCTCCAAACCGTACTCCATAGGACAAGCCGCACTGCCCCCCTCGTGGTACGGACAGGACGGCTGACGACACCGGTTATATACCGGCAATGCCCCGAAGATAGGGTAAGGAGCCATTAGAGCCCAATGACAGGTTCGACCTGCAAGATGACCTGGATCACAGTGCAGGCCGTACAAGATCCATCTATGGACCAGAGAGTACTCGCCCAACAAGCACGACAGATATAGACCATGGTTCTACCAAAATAGCAGAATCCGGGAACGCAACCGACCCCACACAGACGCCGAATACAGACGCGACATAGCACGGGTCAGAGGCGCCACTCACCCACTATGCTTCATAGATGAGGTAATGCAATATCAGTTCCCCGAGGGGTTTAAACTCGTGAATATAGAACAGTATGATGGGACCACTGACCCAACCGTATGGATTGAGGACTTCCTCCTCCATATCCACATGGTGCGAGGAGACGATCTCCATGCCATCAAATACCTACCTGTTAAGCTTAAGGGGTCAGCTCGACAGTGGTTAAACAGCCTCCCCGAAAACTCCATTGGATGTTGGGATGACCTAGAGGATGCATTCCGCTCTAACTTCTAGGGAACCTATGTCCGCCTGTCGGACTCTTCCGATCTCAGCAACGTCGTCCAGAAGCCCGGCGAGTCTGCTTGGCAATTTTGGAATCGGTTCTTGACTAAGAAGAACAAAATCGTTGACTGTCCGGATGTTGAGGCCATAGCCTCCTTCCAGCACAATATTCGGGACGAATGGCTAGCCTGCCAGCTAGGCCAGGACAAACCTCGGACCATGTCTGCCCTTACCTCCCTCATGACCCGCTTTTGCACGGGCGAAGACAATTGGTGGCAAGACGCAGTTACAATTTCGAAGATCCCGTAGCATCTAAAGCCCGGGATGGCATCTTAAAACACAAGCGCAGTAAGAATAAGAACCGACACAATAATAGCGATGCCAATGACACGGCTGGAAACGCCAGATTCCGCAACTTCCGACCTGGGCAGTGGAAGAAGCCTCCTAAAGGCAATCGCGACGGACCCACTCAGCTGGAGAAGATCATGGAAAGGCCTTGCCAAATCCATGGGACTTTGGAGAGGCCCGCTAACCACACACACCGCAACTGCTGGGTGTTTAAACATGCCGGCAAGATACCACCCGAGGACCAAGGCAAAAGCTCTCCCGGCAAGGACGAGGATGAGCCTCGGGGTCCAATTGGTGACGGATAGAAGAAATTCCCTCCCGAAGTCAAAACGGTGAACATGATATACGCCACCCATATACCCAAGAAGGAGAGGAGGCGCGCCCTTCGGGAGGTCTACGTTGTGGAACCCGTTGCCCCGAAGTACAACCCATCGTCGGCATACCTGATCACCTTTGATCCGCGTGATCACCCCACCAGTATCTGTCATGGGGATTCAGCGGCCCTTGTTCTAGACCCCATTATAGATGGGTATCACCTCATAGAAGTCCTAATGTACGAAGGAAGTAGCCTCAACCTGATTTACTCAGATATGGTGAAAAAGATGGTCATAGATCCGTCAAGGATCAAACCCAACAACACTACCTTCAAAGGAGTGATCCCAGGCGTTGAGGCCCGATGTACGGGTTCCGTAACTCTGGAAGTTGTGTTCGGCTTGCCCGATAACTTCCGCAGGGAAGACTTGATCTTGGACATTGTGCCCTTCCGCAGCGGCTATCACGCGCTGCTTGGTCGGACAACGTTCACTCGTTTTAACGCGGTCGCACATTACGCATACCTCAAGCTCAAGATGTCGAGCCCCAAGGGGGTCATTACCGTCAACGGCAATACAGAGTGCTCCCTTAGAACTGAGGCACATGCAATGGCCCTAGCGGCCGAATTCAGCTACAAAGAAGATCGACAAGTCCCGCCATCTGCCATAAAGGCACACAAGGCTGGGAAGCGAGTTCGATTTCAGACCGAAAACTCATATCCTTCCTCCTCCCTTTTATAGGGACTCACAACCACCGCACAACCTTAAGACCAACAAAGTGCGTGCCGAGGAGTCACAACTTCGCACTTAAGATTCCATGGGTAGTGCTGGGGAAATAAAAGATGGGTTTTCAGCTGGCCCGAACCCCTACTATCAACACGCCTTCAAACAAAATCCAGGCACTCCTAAAAGATCCTGCCAATGGCATAAAGCTCACCTACATTTCAGCATCCTCTCAAGACTTTGTTTGCAAAATCTGTCTGCCGAACACTACCACCCATCAAGGTGCATCTAAGAGCAGAAGTCAACTAGCAACGGGGCATATTAAGGACATCAGGTTATCAATCGAAGACCCTTGGTACAACAACTCCTGTATATTTTAATTAGTTTCACATACCTGCAAACAATTACTTCGGCAATCCGAGCTATAAGAGTTGTTGAGAAAATGCAAATTGTGTGGCGCAAGTTTGCCTCATCTGTCCTTTTTTTGGCGAATATTTTTCTCCTCTCTCCCTCTTCTCGTGGACTTGTTTGGTATGATGCAAGGTAACCGGTTAATAGACCGGGGGCTCGAGTTCAAACATAAATCGCCTTATCTATCATGTGTTCGGCGTCTTGGCATTCGCTTTATATGCATCAGTTCCGAACTATGTCTTTGGTCAATAAGTTGGGTTGTCCGGCTCTTGTGCTTGCCCCTTTACGTTCGGCTCGTTCGGCTAATAGGGTAAAGGGAGCACCCATGCTATTGTGCTTCCTTATACTCTCATCAAGCACCTCAGGGAGAAAGCCGAAAACAGACTGTCATAGTATGCGCGATCCGGTCTGTGAACCCCGAGCTGGAAGTATTATACTTCAATCCTCGTAAGCGGTTATTCCGTGTTATACGAACAACTTGCCCTTTGCGGAAACATTGTGATACCGACTTTGGCCACGGTTTGTCCGAACATCACAACACTTCGGTGGCTAATCGTATGCTTCTTGTAGTCCTTTTCGTGCCCCTACGGCTAAGTCAAAGAAATAAAGCACTATAGTCTGATTGCCTAGTTTGTCGCACTATACCTCCTTCAGGTTCCGATAATTCGGCTAAGGGACATAGTGCATTTGCATTGACACCCCATGTAGTATCTACATGGGGGCTGAAGCCGACGACTCGCATCTTTCAGTATTAAACAGCCACATAGGAGTTATAAAGGAATGCAAAACCATATAAGAACAAATACTAATATCATCAAAAGTTTGGACAAGTCTTCAGACGCGTTACAACTCATTCACCTGAACACTGTGACGCTATCACCCGAGAACTCTCCATCACTCCATCGAAGTATAGCTCGGGGCGTCGATGCTTCTTCCCGGGTGGCGGCGGGTCGGCGGCTACCTCCATCGGATTTAGCCCCGGCCAGTGCACCTTGCCCTTGGCAAGGGCCATCCGGACTCCTTCGATGTAGGAGGAGCACGTGGCGGTGTCGAGGCGGAGCGAAGCACCAATCAACCTCTGCACCAGGCCAAAGTAGCTGCCTGGCAGCGGCTCGCCGGGCCATAAGCGGATGCAGAGGTCCTTCATGGCCGGCTCCACCATCTGGTGCAGCTCC
Organism: Hordeum marinum; assembly: GCA_022496015.1. NCBI lineage: Eukaryota > Viridiplantae > Streptophyta > Magnoliopsida > Poales > Poaceae > Hordeum > Hordeum marinum. The sequence continues at coordinate 505,044,527 of CM039678.1, read as the reverse complement.
ATCAGCTGTTTCAGCTGGTCCACCAGAAGAGGAGGACACTCGGGGGCTCCGAACTGTGCGCAGAACAGCCGAGCCTCATCTCCTTCTTCCCGCGAGGCGAACAGCTGATTGGCGTCCGCCACACACTTTTGGAGATTGGAGGATGCGCCTGAGGATCTCCACACCTGGGTAAGCAATGCGAATTTTCTATCACCGAATACGCACTTTAGTGAGTACGGCTTACCATCTGCTATGTCCTTGGCCTGGCGCACTTGCTCCTCGTAGAACCGTGTGTCCATCCGCTCCTTCTGGAGTTCAGTTTTTAAAGTGGACAGTTCGGCTAAGCTCACCTTATTCTTCTACTTCAAGGCGTCGCATCTTTCGCTGGCGTCCTTGAGCTCCTGTTGGACCTGTGCCACGCGAGCTTCATGCTTGCCACTGGTGGCCCGCATGGCGGAAAGGGCGACAACCGTTTCTTTACCAGCCGCCTCTCGGCGGCCGTTTCGTCCTTCGGGCGCTAGAGCTCAGCCTTGAGCCTCTCCATCTCCTTTGCCAAGGCTGTGTGTGCATTATCCAATGTGAAAAATCTGCATTGACAGTATTCGGACCATAGAGTTCAGGCAAAGGCATTCGGATTCTGTTTTGACATACCTTGAGCCTCGTCGAACCTGCGGTTAAGGGCCTCAACTTCATCTTTGGAGCGCTCAAGCATGCGATTTAACTCTTCCGGCTTGGCGCCATTTATGGCTGCCGCCGATAAAGAAGCCTGCATTACACACATAGTTGATACATTACATGGGCCCTCAATTCCCGAATTATAGACAATCCGACCATATGTTGAGTTATTATAACATGCTGGACACTTAAAGTGCATCTAGTTTGATATCGGATACAGGGGTGACCCCTAGGTGAGCCTTTCACCTCACCTAGGGCTCGAGGGCTGCCATGTATATAATACGACTAAATAAAAACTTCGCAAATAAGCACATCGGGTGACTTACTTGAAAACCCATAAGGAGTCCTTTGAAGGCCTCATTCAGTTCATTGTCAACAAACTGGATGCTCAGCAATAGCACACCCATAAGAGTGCGGTGATCCTCGGGGATGGAGGCACTCGATAGAGCCTCCTCCATGACAGACCACCTATTGGTCGGTGGTGCTGGTGATATCAGATTCCCCGATCACCTACCGGGGATTGAACCGGTGCCTCATGGGCCAAACTATATGGGCTACTTGCCGAACACAGGAGGATTTGAAGGCCTAGTGTCCAGGATGGTAGCTTTGGGAAGCACGGCTTGTACTCCACGTTTGATGTAGTAAATATGCATGTTTATCTCTTCGGCATGCAACTGACCATGTGTAAACCCTAGGCATCCTCGACGTCTATATAAGACGGAGGGTTTTAGGGTATAGAAACAGAACAACTCATCCATGGTTAGCTATTCGATGTCGAGGTAGATAAACTCTGTAACCCCCTCACATCATCAATACAACGAAGCAGGACGTAGGGTATTACCTCCATAGGAGGGCCCGAACTTGGGTAAATCCGTGTCCCCTTCGTCTCCTGTTACTATCAATTCTCGTCTCACAGTTCGGGAACCCCTACCCGAGATCCGCTGGTTTTGACACCGACAAGGGGCACCATTTCCGCTGCACTCTTCGGCCTGGCCGGAACAGCTGCAACCTCCGTACTACTATGCCACCAAAAGGCTTGATCTTCAGCAACAGTCCCCGACCACCTCAACACTCTCATCAATTTTGCCAAGTCACAATTGTCGCTTCTTGTTGAGAAGTGGATGTCCAATAAGGATGTACTAGCTAACCGCTCTCTACTTGTTGTTTGTCTCAACCCGGGCGTGACATCGGCTGACCACAAGGCGATGTTGGACATCATCCATGAAGGAGGCGGCTTGGAGGATAAACAAGTGGATGATTCCCAATGAGAGTCCGACACATACACCGAGCAGTCGAGCCTATACACCCAACTGCCGAACTCATACACCGAGAAAGTGGACCTTGAGTATGACAATTGGTTGCCCGTTTCCGACGAAAATAAGAAGGGTAGCACTACTGGAAACAGGGAATTTGCCATCAGTCATTTCTTTGCCATCTGCCAACGGATGGCAAAGAACGTCTTTGCCATCTGCCAAAGGAAAACAGACGGCAAAGAACTGACAGACGGCAACGAACCTGGTTTCCATCAGCCAATTCTTTGCCATCCGCCAGCGGATGGCAAAGAGTCGTTGCCGTCCGCTGGTAGATGGCAAAAAGGTTGGTGGGGTCCAGTGAACGCCGGTGCTATTACGGCCTATCAACCCCACCTCTTTGCTTTCTGCCAGCAGATGGCAAAGAATCTTTGTCGTCCGCTGGCAAACGGCAAAGAGGTGGGTGGGGTCAAGTGGACGACGCCGCTGTAACGTCCCACTAGCCCCACCTCTTTGCCATGTGCTAGCAGACGGCAAAGATTCTTTGCCATCGGCTGGCTGATGGCAAAGAGGTGAGGCTATCTCCTCCTCTCTCCCAGCCCAGCCCCACCCTTCTCTCTTCCAGCCCCGCTAAACCGACCGAGCCCCCACCAAATGCACGATCCCCCGCTCGCTCCTGTCCCCGCTGCCGCGGCTAGGGTTCGAGCCCATCGCCCTTCTTCCCGTCGACTGGCTGGCCGACCCCCGAGGTGCTCCGCCCCCATCCCCATCCCGCCGGCCCCCGAGGCCTCTTCCTCCTCGCCGCAAAGCTCCCAAATCTCGCACCCGAGGAGGTGACTGTATCGCGCGTGAGAGAGCGGGTCACGAGCCTGTCGCGACGACGGCTGTGGTTACCGGCCGTAGGGGCAACGGGCGAGATGACAGATGACCACCTCTTCAACAACATCTCCCTCGGCGGCCGCGTCGGCAACGTGAGTGCGCCCCCCCACCCTGGTCGAGTTTGTTCGCCGTGATTCGATTCGTTGTTTCCTTAGGGTTTTCCGCTCGACTGTTCAATTCCGCGCTGGCGAGTTTGCCGGATGGGCTCGTCTAGCGGAAGCCGCGGTATTCTGTGAAAGGCGCCTGTTTTTTCTAGGGTTTATGAGCTAGGGTTTGTTTCCTCTGCGGCACGGAACTTCTTGAGAGGGTAAATTTGCGATCGGCTGTTGGTTGCTGGATCTGGACACCAATGATGGTCAGGCAAAATGAATAGTTCATTTCCAATTAGCTTGGGATAGAACAAATTGGAAACTCAACTACAAACAGACACTAATCTAGGGATTCGAGGAACATATTCATGCAACAGATATATAAATGTCTTGTGGAATTTGACCATCACCCAGGCGCCGTCCATTTTGGTATGCATGTGTGCCAATTTGTGCTATGGCTGCATTGTACTGGAAGATCACATCCAATGACCATCATAATCACATTTAACTACAGGATGCATTGCTTGCTGGTTTGCTACGATATTTGGCCTGAGTGGAGATAAGATGAATTGCTTGCTGGTTAATCCGAGTAATTGGGTTACACTAATACTAAAAACACATGTTATCCATTTCTCCCTTTCTATTTCTATTTGCGGAAGATTATAGTTTGACCACTGAGTAGAAATCAAATGCTTCATATTGGAATGCTTGGTGGATAAGAAGGTAGAAGAACTAGATGGTGTGGTAGTCTCATGACTTTTCTTCTTTATGTTTGGTTCAAGATACTTATGCCACCATGTAAAATATTTATCTAATAAATTTTCTCTTGTTGTGCAGCTATATCTAAACTTCTTATTGACGTTAGTACACATAGCACTACAGTTATTTAGCCAGAAATGCTCAGGAGGCGCAGTAGATGAGGTATGTAATATCTTCTAACATCTTCTATGAACTAGATACTCGCTAATTTAAATTGTGTGATAATACTCAAATGTCTGAAACACGGAGTATTATGTTGTAAGCTGAAAATTTGAGATGTCACATTCCTGTTTCTTTGTGTAAAAAGCATGCTATACTGCTATCTGACACAATGCTCTGTTGATCAGCGTGTGAATAACTTCGTGTATTATAGTCTATTGACGGAAAACCATGCTAAACTCTAAACCCTAAAAACGATGCTATACTACTACTCACATTTATTTATTTATTTCATTGTATTCGTGTATTATAACACAATGCTCTGCTGATCAGCGTGTTAATAACTTCGCTTCCTAACATATGCCTCATCACAGATGGCGGCGACATGGAACAACACTTATGTCCTGTTAGTACTGTAAATTTGAGAAATTGATCTGCAAGTATGTGCCCGTTGCGAATTTGATGGGTACATTATACATTAAGAATTGTATGACCTCACATTCACTGGTGCTGATATTTTCTGAATAGACATGAGATATCTGCCGAGGTTGCTAGGTGTGAGGACTTTCCTTTTCTGCAAATGAAATGTTTGCCAATCATCGGTCAACCTGATTTATCTACAATTTAATTATGTTTAAAGAGAAATGAACTTTTCATGAATTCTTTTCTGCAGCAGCTTAAAAACTAAGCACATCATATTTTGTTTCTTTTCTGCGGGGATGCATCACAGTTCATTAACCACATACTTTTTTTAGGGTCTCATTAACCACACACTGATGTTAAGTTATACCATTTATTCTTGGGAACCACTAGGGATCAGCCTACTGATCCCTAGCATCCCATCAGAGTAGTGCATGGCCATAGGATTAGTGGCTAATGGACGTTGGATCCTGTTCAAGAGGGATGCTTCATATTTGGTAGGTTCTGTACGTAACACTTCCCTTTTATTGTGTGCTTCCTGCAACCTCTCCGAAACATGCGTCTAGCAATTCACTTTAGGGATAGTTGCTTCTCAAAACCAAGTTGACCATGTTGCATCTCCTTTGATCCCTCAATTAAATTTCGATAGTAGCTAGCCAAATTTTGTTCTTTTTTATTTTTGGAAAAAAACCATTCTAGTAAAATTCACTCAACTTTGTTTTTGTTTCCAACACAATAAAAAGTTGCTTCCATTGACGCACAGTTTGCTTCTTTTGAAATCAAAGTTTGGTTTGACCAAAAACGATTGTCCAAGAACTTTACTTCAATGTAACAAAATCTTGCATCCAAGAATTTTTTTTACCCACCTGGGAAAATGTGGGTTTGTTATATTTTTTATTAGGTTTTCAACCCATGATTTTTTTTCATCCATCCATCGAGTGAATACTTTCCATCACAAAAATCATTTGCTTCTAACGTAACATAAATTTGTTTCCGGCCTTCATGCTTTCATACAATATATGTGCTTGAAGTCGTCAATAGTAGGATGCGTCCTAAGTTCATATATATTTTTCCATTCTTCGTCCATTCATACAATGTAATTCCTTCAAGTCGCCAATAGTACAGTGCTTCCTAACTCATATTGTATGTTTCCTAAAGATTAGATATCTACTTCCCTTCATCTAGGGTGTGGTCATCTTCATTGTGAGATGGATCCAAGTGTCTTCATGCCTGTTAGTCCTTGCACTAGACGCCTCCATATATACTTGTCTCGCCAACACTTATCTGCCTCAATGCCAGACACCAACTGCTTGAAGCATATATTAGTTAGGCATGATGCATAAGTATCCAAGGTAGGAAGTAACATTTGATACTACTTGCAATGTACATTAGAGGTGAAGAATATAATGCTTGCATTGTAACGATGCGGATAAATTAGAAAAAATAAAAAATAAAAAACTAGAAGCCAATTAACTACAACAAAGAAATATATGTAATATAATATGGAAGCATGACATGTTCAATGGTGATAACGATGGCAAGAACAGTTACGGGAAGCATGAAAATACGGTATCCTAGTATGACTCATCTTAAGTGGAAGCATAGAACATTAGAAATGGAAACAAACTAAGATGATCAACTTGGGGATGCATGTTTTGCAAGCAGATCACGGCATGTGCATCGAACAGTGGGGACGGTGCAGGTGGCCTGCGAGCATGGTCCATGGGTGGCGCGGAGGATGGAGGGATCAGAGGTCACTAGTGGAAAAAGGCCCATTTGTCCCGGTTTCAGAGGCCCATCTGTCCCGGTTCTGGACCCGGGACTAAAGGGTCGGGACTAAAGCCCATGACCTTTAGTCCCGGTTCGCTTACGAACCAGGACAGATGGGGCTACACGTGGCCGCTCCGCCGAGCCCAGGCAAGAGGGCCTTTTTACCAACCGGGAGCAAAGAGCGTCCACACGTCAGCATCTGAGGAGCTTTTTTTTAAAGAGGGGGTAGGGGTTTGAGGGTTTTAGAGGGTTAATTTAGGGGTTTCATATATTCTGTTAGCTAGCTAATAGAGAGAAGTGACCTCTCTTATCTTCGTGCTTGGTCACGACGCTACGTACTATACGTATAGAGAGAACATATAACACTATTTAATCATCATTTTCGTCAATGAGACATCATATAATAAGTTGGTCACTAGTCATAATCATAACTCCTCCGCATCCTCATCATCAACTCTAACACATTGTAGCACATAATAACACATTGTATCTAGGACCTAGTCCTCTCTCATAGGACCTACTCTACCCTCTCTTAGGTACAATATCATAAAACAAGATAGGCCCTGACTCTCCATTATGGAGAACGGAGATCATCCTGTCTCCCATTCTTGGCCTACGCACAATGTTGCTTCCAAGTAGCTCTCTACGATTGACCATACATTTGTTCCAATCTTTGATTGTCATGTCTTCATCGGTTTTAGAAATCCGGTATGGACAGGAGTGCTGACCTGGCCATGGTGGCCCTAAACTCATAACAACAACGTGACCTCTCGCAAACATTAGATGAGGCACACAATCCTTCGGAATTTTCTGTTGAAAAACATAGTAAAAACTTTATAGTTAGCAATGTAGTTTAGTTTTAGAAGAATTTATGTAAAAGATGCACGGATGTCGTAATAGTAGAAAATCTTACCATGCAATCTCCATGGATGTTGCCGTAGTTCACCACGTGCACTAGTGGCACGTATTGACCATAACGTGGAGGAGTTTGATAATAGCTATTGTAATTCTCAAGATGACTAAGACATGCGGTAAGATGGTCTTTCTCCTTATAAGTTAATTCTGCTTCATCACTGTAGTAGTAGGTTGTGTCTATAATCTTCCGTACATTTTTTGAAGAATGAAAATAAGCTATCAATGCAAATAACTTGTCAACTATTTTTAAATAAACAATATAAATTACTTAATAAATATGGTTGGGAAACTCACATAATGGTAGAACTGGAGGTGTCTGCACATCGACCCAGATGTCGATATTACCTTCAATTTCATCTTCCGGACGAATATCAAAGGTGATAAGCATATTAGGCTCAAATGCATAAGCCTTGCATAGTGCTCTCCAAGTTTTGCATTCAAAATAGCAATAGGTGTCTGCATGGTACAATTTTACCGCAAAAGTAAAAACCATGCTTGGTCCGGTCCTCAAGTGAACTATCTTTACCTCCATAGTTTTTGAGTATTGAAACCAATCTTATCCAAGACAGCAATTCTGGCATGCCAGGGGATATGTTAGTAGAATAGTAAAAAATTAAAATTATAAGTTGAAGAAAAAGAAGAAGAAGTCATGCTTAATTACGAAAAAAGACTTGTCATTGTGACTTACTGTATCCACTTCGAAGGTCTCATCCAGCATGATGTTAAAGCGCCTACCATCAACTAGGAAAGGCTTGTCACATAGGCCGCGCTCGTCTTCGCAGTATTCACACATAGCGAATTCCCTTTCGTCGTCAGACATTTCCTATGTTCATAGTTAAAACATTTAAAATCGATCGAAGGAAACTACGAGAAAATTGATCAACACACAGATCACTATTACTCAATGCAACGGGTTGACTTTAGGACTGTCGAGTCTTTCCTTCCTAAACTCTCATCTCACGTATATGGTGGGCACTCACTCTGATATTGCGACCGTCGGTGATGGTGGCTCCTTCATTCGTTCCAAAGTGCATTACACCAAAATTTCTAGCACACTGGAACGAAGGAGAAGCGACCCCCACGACAACAGTCGGGATTCTTCCTCTGTTCATATATATGGTGGACACTCTCCCTCACTGAAAGACACACAAGGAGCCGAAACAGACCTAAAGTCAACCCGTTTCATATATCGAGCAATGACATAGAAAAAATTCCCTATGTTTTACCAGAATGACTTGCAAATCACAAATACATTTATAATGAACTCGAATATAATATCACTAATACATCATCCCGAATAATCGAGTTCAAGAATTACGGCATGCTTTGGATCCTAATGCGTGTGTGACTTTCGGTCCGTCGAAGCTTTCCTTAAGTAACTCTCATATCTCATAGTGTGTTGGTGCTCTTTTCCTCACACTGATATGGTGGTGTATATATGTTGGTGGGCACTCTCTCACAGCAATAGTTCGACCGCCGGTGATGGACGCCCCCCCTCTTCTCTTCTTGCGCAATATATCGACGAGTATATTGCAAAGAAGAGAAAAAAGAGGAGGCGTCCCCACGACAACAGTCGGGATTCCTCTATCAAGAACACACATGAAAGTCACACAACGAGCAACGACAGAACGAAAGTCACACACGCATTATAGCGATAAAATATCACAAATACATTAATATTTATAATGAATTCGAATATAATATCACTAATACATCATCCCGAATAATCCACTTAATGCATCATCAAATATTAACTAATACATCTCAAATATTATCATATAAGATCACTAAAACAGATCAAATATCCTAGAATCTAAAGTGGAGGACGGTGAACTCGGTTCACTAGCGGTCTCTGAGTCGCCGGCGGTGGACACCCAAAGATAAGGAACCATCACAGGATCATAACTCAGGTGAGATCCCTAAAGGATCTGTCAGGTGTTGTCGAACCGGGTGTCCAACGCCGCCATGTAGCGACGGACGTGCTCGTCCTCCTCCCTGACACGGCGATGTACCACCTTCGCGGGTGCCCGCTCCCTCCGCACCGAAAGTGGCCCGCGTGATCGCCACCACAGAAGGTCTGGGTCGACGACGAGACCTGGATTCCTCACCAACCTTCAAGCCCGGGAAGGTAACACCTCCCAGTGCCAGCCCGACGGAGCCCAGTCCCGGACATGGCGCCTATGAAGCAGGCTCTCGCGAACTACTCGACGACGAGGATGCGGGCCGGGCATCATCGACAAATTCCTATGAGAACGTTTTCTTATCGTGTAATCACTAATTTTTCATAAAACCCCAAAAAAATTCTGTAATCTAACATACACATACTAATTTTTCTAAGACTCCTAATAATTATATAAAACATAAAACAACTAAAACATAAACATTCATCATATAAACATAAACCCTAACGCTCACACATACTATTTTTTCCTAAGGCTCACAACGGGGGCGGCGGCGGCGGGGCGGCGACGAGGAGGCGACGGGGCGGCGACGGGGGCGGGGCGGCGACGGAGAGGCGACGGCGACGGGGGAGGGGCGGCGGGGGCGGCAATAGGGCCAACGGGGGACGGCGGCCGGTGGCGGCGACGACGACGGAGAGGGCGCGAGATTAGGCGAGCCTGACGGCGTGGGTGGGGATCTGGCCTTCGGGGGAGAGAATGGGTCGAAAACTGCTAAATGTTTGCTTATATACACGAAGCATTGGTCCCGGTTCGTGGCACTAACCGGGACCAATGCCCACCTTTGGTCCCGGTTGGTGCCACCAACCGGGACCAAAGCCCTGTTTTCAGCAGCCCAAAGGGCGGGAAATAGGGACCTTTGGTCCCGGTTGGTGGCACCAACCGGGACCAAAGGGGGGCATTGGTCCCGGTTGGTGCTACCAACCGGGACCAATGGTCTCTTTTCGTTAGTCGGCGGGAAACAGGGACCTTTGGTCCTGGTTGGTGCCACCAACCAGGACCAATGGTTGGTGCCACCAACCAGGACCAATGGTTGGTGCTGCCCGGGGACAAATGTTTAGTCCCACCTCGCTAGCCGAGAGGGCTCGAGAGTGGTTTATAAGCGCTGTTGCGCCAACTGCAGGCCTACGGGCCTAATTGCACTCTCCTCTGCCTGTGGGCCTACTTCTCCTTCTACGGGCCTAAATCCTGACCCAACTAGCTGTTGGGTTTCTAGTCGTATTCACGTCGTGGTGGCCCAGTAGGCGACATTTTTTTCCTGTTTTTTGTTTTGTTTTTTGCTTTATTTATTTTGTTTATTTCTACTTATAGATTTTCAGTGATTCTTTTTGCTTTTAGGTCACAAAAATTATAAACTTTCTGTTAGTGCCATTAGTTTTCAAATTTGAATAGTTTAAATTTAAATTCTTTGAAATTTGTGTGAATCACTAGTTTGTGAATAACTTTACTATAAAAATAGATTTTTGAGTGATTCTTTTTTTGGCTATTTAATATTACTTTGTTTTAACATTATATTCAATTTGGTAATTTTTAGGTTATTTTAAATGGTTGTTTAAATCAAAAACAGATTTTTTTTCCAACTAAATGACCCTAAAATTGAAAAGCATTACAAATGAACTCTCAAAAGGTTGAAAGTTGGCATGGTATCATCATTTCACCCACATAGCATGTGCTAAAAAGTTGAGAGGGTTACGACAAAAGCTGGATGCACTTCGTGTATAAAACGACAGTCTCTTTCGAAGTATCGGGGTTTCAGACGGAAACTCATCTGTTACAAAAGGCATTTCATTTTCTTGAACTTATTTGCACTCCAGACTTTTTGTGTGTTCAAAATGCACCATTCAAAGCCACGTCATCAATTTTCAACCCTTTCCGACTTCATTTGTTATTTTTCATGCAGTTATTGATTTTTTGAGCTAAATGACCATGAAATTGAAAAACACTACAAATGAACTCTAAAAAGGTTGAAAGTTGGCATGGTATCATTATTTTACCAACATAGCATGTGCTAAAAAGTTGAGAGGGTTACGGCAAAAGTTGGATGCACTTCGTGTACAAAACGAACAATCTCTTTCGAAGTATCAGCGTTTCGGACGGAAACTTATCTGTTACAAAAGGCATTTCATTTTCTTTAACTTATTTGAACTCCAGACTTTTTGTGTGTTCAAAATGCAGCATTCAAAGCCAGATCATCAATTTTCAACCCTTTCCAACTTTATTTGTTATTTTTCATGCAGTTATTGATTTTTTTGAGCTAAATGACACTGAAATTGAAAAGCACTACAAATGAACTCTGAAAAGGTTGAAAGTTGGCATGGTATCATCATTTCACCCACATAGCATGTGCTAAAAAGTTGAGAGGGTTACGACAAAAGGTGGATGCACTTCGTGTACAAAACGAACAGTCTCTTTTGAAGTATCAGGGTTTCGGACGGAAACTCATCTGTTACAAAAGGCATTTAATTTCTTCACATGTAAATGCAGTGATATTCTAGATGAAAGGCATCATCATAACAGTTATGGAGAGAAAGTATTCACTTTTTCTTCGCTTGTGTCCTTTGCTTATTGCGACGTAACCATGGATAATCTTCATTGTTTAACAGGTTGGTCGGGTCAGCCTTGACTTTGAAGGGAGGAATTTCCTGGAACTTTTCAAAATCTTCAGACATGTCTGTCTTGCCCTGCAATCCTACGATGTCTCTTTTGCCTTAAAGAACTATGTGACGCTTTGGCTCATCGTATGATGTATTCGCTTCCTTATCTTTTATTTTTCTCAGTTTGATAGACATGTCCTTAACATAGAAAGCATGCACCACATCTTTGGCTTGGACGAATGGTTCATCTGTGTACCCAATATTGTTGAGATCCACTGTTGTCATTCCGTAATGCGGGTCTACATGTACCACACCTCTTCTAAGATTGACCCATTTGCATCGAAACAAAGGGACCTTCAAATCATGTCCATAGTCAAGTTCCCATATCTCCTCTATGTAACCATAATATGTGTCGACCTTCCCATTGGTCATTCCTATATCAAAGCGGACACCGCTGTTTTGGTTGGTGCTCCTTTGATCTTGGGCAATCGTGTAAAATGTATTCCCATTTATCTCGTACCCTTTGTAAGTCAATACAGTCAAAGTTGGTCTCCTTACCAACGAGTACAACTCATCAGAAACAGTGCTGTCACACTTGAGATGTGTTTGCAACCAACTACCAAAAGTATTGATGTGTTCACATGTAATCCAGTCGTCACACTGCTCTGGGTGTTTGGAGCGCAGAATGTTCTTGTGTTCATTGACATGCGGGGTCATGGAGGTAGAATTCTGTAGAACTGTGTAGTGTGCTTGAGACCAAGAATACCCGTCCCCACATATTATTGACTTTGCTCCTAGCATGCCTCTTCCAGTCAGTCTCCCCTCATACCGCAATTGAGAGAGACCAATCTTCTTAAGGTCAGGAATAAAGCCAATACAAAACCCAATGACATCCTCTGTTTGATGGCCCATGGAGATGCTTCCTTCTGGCCTAGGGTGGTTACAGACATATTTCTTTAGGACTCCCATGAACCTCTCAAAGGGGAACATATTGTGTAGAAATACAGGGCCCAGAACGACAATCTCGTCGACTAGATGAACTAGGACATGTGTCATGATATTGAAGAAGGATGGTGGGAACACCAGCTCGAAACTAACAAGACATTGCGCCACATCACTCCTTAACCTCGGTAGGATTTCTGGATCGATCACCTTCTGAGAGATTGCATTGAGGAATGCACATAGCTTCACAATGGCTAATCAAACGTTTTCCGGTAGAAGCCCCCTCAATGCAACCGGAAGCAGTTGCGTCATAATCACGTGGCAGTCATGAGACTTTAGGTTCTGAAACTTTTCTCTGCCATATTTATTATTCCCTTTATATTCGACGAGAAGCGAGACGGGACCTTCATACTGAGCAGACATTCAAAGAAGATTTCCTTTTCTTCTTTGGTAAGAGCATAGCTGGCAGGACCTTCGTACTGCTTTGGAGGCATGCCGTGTTTTTCGTGAACATGTTGCTGGTCCTCCCATGCCTCCAGTGTATATTTTGTCTTCCTATACACGCCCAAGAAGCCTAGCAGGTTCACGCGAAGATTCTTCGTCACGTGCATCACGTTGATTGCAGAGCGGACCTCTAGGTCTTTCCAGTAGGGTAGGTCCCAAAATATAGATTTCTTCTTCCACATGGGTGTGTGTCCCTCAGCGTCATTCACAACAGATAGTTCGCCGGGACCCTTTCCAAAGATTACTTGTAAATCATTGACCATAGCAAGTATGTGATCACCGGTACGGATGGCAGGCTTCTTCCGGTGATTTGCCTCGCCTTTGAAATGCTTGCCTTTCTTTCGACATTGATGGTTGGTCGGAAGAAATCGACGATACCCCAGGTACACATTCTTCCTGCAATTGTCCAAGTATATACTTTTGGTGTCATCTAAATAGTGCGTGTATGCGTGGTATCCCTTGTTTGTCTGTCCTGAAAGGTTACTGAGAGGAGGCCAATCATTGATGGTTACAAACAGCAACGCATGCAGGTCAAAATCCTCCTGTTTGTGCTCATCCCACACGCGTACACCGTTTCCATTCCACAGTTGTAAAAGTTCTTCAACTAATGGCCTTAGGTACACATCAATGTCGTTGCCGGGTTGCTTAGGGCCATGGATGAGAACTGGTATCATAATTAACTTCCGCTTAATGCACAACCAAGGAGGAAGGTTATAGATACATAGAGTCACGGGCAGGTGCTGTGATTACTGCTCTATTCCCCAAAAGGATTAACACCATCTGCTCTTAAACCAAACCATACGTTCCTTGCATCACCTGCAAACTCCTTCCAATACTTTCTCTCAATTTTTCTCCACTGCGACCCGTCAGCGGGTGCTCTCAACTTCTCGTCTTTCTTACGGCCCTCTCTGTGCCAGCGCATATTCTTGGCATGCTCTTTGTTTCTGAACAAACGTTTCAACCGTGGTATTATAGGAGCATACCACATCACCTTGGCAGCAACCCTCTTCCTGGGGCGCTCGCCCTCAACATCACCAGGGTCATTGCGTCTGATCTTATAGCGCAATGCACCGCATACCGGGCATGCGTTCAGTTCCTCGTACTCACTATGGTACAGGATGCAGTCATTAGGGCATGCATGTATCTTCTGCACCTCCAATCCTAGAGGGCATACAACCTTCTTTGCTGCGTACGTACTGTCAGGCAATTCGTTATCCTTTGGAAGCTTCTTCTTCAATATTTTCAGTAGCTTCTCAAATCCTTTGTAAGATACACCATTCTCTACCTTCCACTTCAGCAATTCCAGTGTGGTACCGAGCTTTGTGTTGCCATCTTCGCAATTGGGGTACAACCTTTTTTGTGATCCTCTAACATGCGATCGAACTTCAACTTCACCCTTTTCACTTTCGCACTGTCTCTTTGCATCAACAATGACCCGACGAAGATCGTCATCGGGCACATCGTATGGTTCCTCTTGATCTTCAGCTTCCTAGGTTGCAGCATCACCGTATTCAGGGAGCACATAGTTGTTATCATCCTCTTCTTCTTCGTCGTCTTCCATCATAACCCCTATTTCTCCGTGCTTGGTCCAAACATTATAGTGTGGCATGAAACCCTTCACAAACAGGTGGTTGTGAAGGATTTTCTAGTCAGAGTAAGACTTCAAATTCCCACATGTAGGGCATGGACAACACATAAAACCATTCTGCTTGTTTGCCTCGGCCACTTCGAGAAAATGATGCACCCCCTTAATGTACTCTTCGGTGCGTTTGTTACCGTACATCCATTGCCGGTTCATCTGCGTGCATTACATATAATTAATTGTGTCAAAAAACATTACAGAACATCAGAAATACAGAAGTGACCAAATTAATAGAAGTTCATCATCACATTAAAACCAAACCATGGCACTATATAATAACAAACAATAATTAAATTAAGAAAAGCATACGAGTAAGTATATTTTCTTTTAGAAAGAAGATAAGATCAAGAGGCTCACCACACGCGGGCGATCGACGGCGGTTTCAAAACGGGGATGGGACTTCGAGGCCGCCAAACCTAGACAAATCTTGACCAAAATGGAGTTTGGACAAGGAGCTTCGAGAGGAGAAAGCTTAAGTGTGGCTCGGGCATTTCATCGACCACCTCGTGTGCATAGGAGGTGAGCTAGAGCACTACAATGCTCTAACACTGTTGTCCTGGAAAAACAGAGCACTCCACGGCTTTGCGAGCGGCGGGCGAGGATTTATATAGGCAGATCATTGGTCCCGGTTCGTGGCTGGAACCGGGACAATAGGTCTCCCTTTGGTCCCGGTTCCAGCCATGAACCGGGACCAATGGTCGTGGGCCAGAAGCAAGGCGCATTGGTCCCGGTTCGTGCCTGGAACCGGGACCAAAGGGGCCAGACGAACCGGGACCAATGGCCCACGTGGCCCGGCCGGCCCCTTGGGCTCACAAACCGGGACGGTTGCCACCTTTGGTCCCGGTTCGTGAGCGAACCGGGATTAATGGGATTAGGAGGCCCGAACCAATGCCTTGTTTTCTACTAGTGGATGGGGTGCGTACCCTTGAGCATATCTCCTGCTTCATTATTGCGGCTTCACTGAAAACATAAAAAATATAGTGTGTTAGGAAATCTGAAGATATGTGAATTGACAAGATAAATTGAGACATGAAGATGTGTGCTAAAATTGCATGCAAGCAAGGCATTATAAGTAAGAAGCTTATTTGCTAAACACAGTATGATAAATTGTACGAATCATGATGTTGAAATAAAATGTAGGAAGCATGAAAATATGCCAACTCAACATTACTCATCTCGGTTGGAAGCATAGAATAAATCATTGACAATGAAACAAGCTAAGCTTGTGGCAACAACAAATGTGAGGGTGCATCTTTTGTGTTGTTCACGTGCAAATTTAAAGGATCTGTTGTTGATTCATGGGAGCACTTATCCACCCCGATGAAGCGGTAGTATTGCATTGTAGAAGCACAAAAACATGGCATTGGGTACGTAAGTAGTGTTATTTAGTATAATTGGAAGGAAGGAAATCTGAAAATAAAACAAAACTAGTATTGTCGCCAACAGGGGAAGCAAATTTGTGCCATGTACATACAAATCTTACCAAAAAAATTCGACGATTTAGCGATTGAATAAAAAATGTACGATACGATTTCATGCCCACAGACATGGAATAAAAACCAAAATATAGACATAGAGAGAGATCACACAAATGTCATAACACAATTATGCCAAAATTAACAAGCAATGCAGTAATTGAACCGTGTATCAACTATCAAGAGAGATGACTCTAACCCTAGGCCAGATGGGGATGGGTGGGAAAGTCCTGTAGTAGTCCAGTGGTGATGCCTTCATACCCGAAAAGAGATAGCGTTCCGATGAGGTTGACCGCAGTCCACGGTTGCATGTCGAGCAGAGGGCCTGGTGGAGATGAGCACGACCTTAAGTTTGTGAGGTTGTCGGATGGCTGGTTGTGCGGCCGTCGCTGCTCGGCCGCCGAGGGGTACGGCGTACCGGCCCGATGGAACAGAGGCTGTAGAGACCAATGTTTTAAATAGCAGGCTATGCAAAATAGCGGCGGGCCACCAAATCAGCTATAGCGGAGCTATAGCGGGCTATAGCAGGCTATAGGCTATAGCAAGGCTATAGCGAGGTTATAGCCGGCTATTTAAAACTATGGTAGAGACGCATGCCAGGATACTGGCTGGGGGAGAGAGATGGAGTGGGGAGGGGAACGGCGAGCACGACTTTGAGCAGGAACAGGGCACAATAGATGGGGAATGGGATCAACTTGGTTCGGGGCAATTATTTGGGACAAGGAGTGAGTACCGGGTGTAGTAATTTGATTTGTTTCTCAGCCGTCAGATTAGAGACTAATCGACGGCCAAAAACCGGTCTGACAAATACTAGCCACCAGATGTCTGTAGGGGAGCGTTTCCCTTTATTCATTCCTAGCATATTTGAAGATTCTGGATTGAGATAGATTGCACTAGTACAACCTATCACACGTGATGGAGAAAAGGAGCCTAGAGAAGAACGTTCGACTTGAGCAGTTGAGCTGGAACGTGAGCCTAGAGAAGATAGTTCAACGCAGTTCTATTATTATATCCAAGTCTTTGCTTTCTGTCAAAACACACTGCAAATTAATGTCTGGACAAGTACATCTACCAAGAATATTCAATTTTATTTTAGTTAGGAGGCCCTGCACTTTGCGGATTGCACAGTGCTACTTTATCAACGGTCTTACTCGAAGCATTTTCTTTCCCCCTAATAACAACGTTTCAACTTTATCAATATCAAATTGTTATTCAGGTATTATATCATGATACATTTCACACTAGCTTGGCTGCAGTTCTCGTATGACATTTAATAACTGATTCCTCTATGAACAGTTTGTGACAGACAATGTAGTTGAGAAGGAGTTGTCATTAAGTGAGGAGGTTTTGGCTGAAAAGTACAAGGACAGGCTGCAGAGTTCTTACAATGTGATATGCTTATTCACTTAATGGCTGACTTTCCTTGAATCTCTTTTTAAGTTTACCGCGACATATTTCACCTCAAAGTTGATCATACCTCTTGTTCTCTTCCGAACTTTGATCATAGCTCGTTTTTATTTTATTTCCCTTTGTTAGTATTCTGAACTATTATTGTTTAATACGTACAAGAAATGATACATGGATTAATAAAAGAATAATACAAGAGTTAATGACATGCTACTCATAAAGCATACTGTATATATCAATGATTATGTACTGTTGAAATACAAGTAGTAACCCTCCAATGCACTTATTACGGAACTCTTGGGGTTTATCAGAAAATAATCTGTGTTTATATTTGTACAATTTCATTCAGAACTTAATCATAGAGCCACTGACATGCAATTATTATTCTTGCAAGTAGGTTTACTGGAAGAATGCCCCCTTATATTCCGTTGTCTACTTGTGCATTTGCTCTATGTTTACAGTTTTCTGGGATCTTAATTTATTGCATAATACTCCAGATAAACTAATTAGCTCATAAAACGTTTGATTTTACGCATAGGGTCTAGAACATGAGGTATTCTCCAAAATCCTTCGTGGCCTGTCTGGTGCTAAAGTGACGAGGCCAAGCACATTCCTTAGTTGTCAAGATGGATATGCCGTGAAATCATCACTTAAAGCCGAAGATGGATTGTTGTATTCTCTAGTCTTTTTCTTCTAACTTTCTTCTTTCCCATTTTGCAGATTTGCTTTAGATAACCGAAGCTTGGGTTGATGGAGTGCTTGTCTTTAGTTTTGTTTTGACTTTGTGAAACTTGCTACCTATGGATGAAACTGTGTAATATTGATGAAACTATGAATATGTATGGATGGAAGTTGGTACTATTGGTAACAGGTGTTCACGGATATGTGTTGGATATATATGTGTTCATGACTATTTGTAATATGTGTTGAATATGCTATATTGGTCATATATGTATATATGTGTGTGTGTGTGTGTGTGTGTGTGTGTGTTTGATTTTCTGTGAAAATGAATTGATATAAGAAAAAACCAAATTAAATGGGGGCAATATAGTCACTTTGATATCCGCCGGCAGATGGCAAAGCGCTTTGCCATCCGCTGGCTGATGACAAAGAGGCCACGTGACAGCTACCTGATCAACCTAGGAAGCACTCGGTTGGCCTATTTGGTCTCCTTGCCGTCTGCCAGCAGACGACAAAGAGCCTGCAGCCTTTGCCATCTGCTGGCAGACGGCAAAGGGTCTACAACCTTTGTCATCTACTGACAGATGGCAAAGGGCCTGCAGCCTTTGCCATCAGCTGGCGGACGGCAAAGCATGTCGTTAGCCTCCTAACGGGGCTAACCCCGTCCCTCGGTCGTATAGTGTCTTTGCCATCCGCCAGCAGACGGCAAAGGCGCAAAGTTCTTTGCCAACTGCCAGCAGCTGGCAAAGAAGCCTTTATCATAGCTTATTCACCCGGAACTTTGCCAACCGCTGGCAGTTGGCAAAGCCCTTTGCCGCCCGCCGTCCACGCATTTGCCGTCTGTCATGACGGATGGCAAATTGCCTGATTCCTGTAGTGTAGGGGAGAAAACTTTAATTTGTGGGAGGACAAATTATTGTGTGATTCGTGGTTGCCCACTAGGGTTGATACATTTTATGGCACGGAGCAAAATGGCCTAACCTTTTGGCTGAATTTGCATGCTTGGTTCCAAGAACACAAGCATTGTGATTCATATCGCACGGAAGTGATTTGGGATTATGGACCAAAGTCACTCACCCATCGATGATATTGTGATCATTACAAACGACTGTAAACCTAGTGGACAAATAGTGCGCTAATCTCCAAGCATGTAAGTTGTTTATATGCTGGTCATTTAGCCGGATATGCTTGTGGCCAACTCATATGATGCCAACATGTTGACCTGATGGAGGACATGAATCCAGATGTGGCGATTATCGTGTAAGCCTACCATGCAATGATGTTCAAGACTTTGGCTGTCGAGTTGGAGGAGCCGGGTGCTATGGAGTAGTCATCTGCATAGTGAAGAATTTGTAACGGATAGCGACTGTTCGTGCAAATTTTTTTGACCTTTTTTCATAAATAGCGAGACTCGTAACTCTTGGGATCCGGTATAAAAACTTGTTGAACATCCAGTGTTTTGGGGTTACGATACATATCTTTGCACCTATTTTTACACATGTGAAAAATGTTATTGATTTAACCTATACATGCCAGCTAGTGGAGGCCGGACCATTTAACCTATACATGCCAGCTAGTGGAGGCCGGACTTGGAGCGGATGTTTGGTGCACATGATTGAATGGACGGCTCTCGTGTCCATGAACGAGTCCATAGACATATACCGTGACTGATTTGGGACCAATTTGAAGATGCCTTCATTGATAACATGGGATAAGGACAACTCCAACACAGATTAAAGTCTATGGACACAATGGACGGGACGCCAGCCATCTAACCAGAGCCATAAAAAAATGGCAACGTCGTTTTTTGCAATGATTTTCAGAATCATTATACATAGCAAAATGCCCTAAAAACAAGTAGTAAAACATCTAAAAAAGTCTCAATCTACTCCTTATCGTCGTCCCTCTGGCCGTCACCTTTGGCGCTGGAGGTAGTGCTGCCCTCGGACGATCCAACCCCGTAGTTGTTGTGGGTTGGCGAGGCGGAGCTGCTGACGTGTGCCTGGTTGTCATCGTGATCGACTCATCGTGCTGATCCAACATCCTTCGCCACCAACTCCCGGAGAAGCCCCTCGAAGAGGCGGTTGCCCTCCGTCTCATTGGCGCTGATCTGTCAGCACTGTGGCGGATGGCTAGTCACTAGAACGTTGCGTATAGTTATCCAAAGTATTTTGCAAAGCTATGTACATTTTGATGTGGATCGTATCGCATCCTTTAACTTTTAAAATATTGTTGTTTGCAGAAAAATCAAAAGGTTTATGGTTACTGTTCTCGTTTGCCATGTACTTCTTCCGTAAAAATATATAAAAGCCAGTGATCTAAACGTTTTTATATTCCTTTACGGAAGAAGTACTAGATTATGTGTGCTCCATGAATGCTCTGGTTCGAGTGACACGATGCGTGGGTAAAGAGTTTGATGCATAGTTCAGGTCAACACTGAAAAAGGTTGGCCTGTCCAAATTACAGCCGGGATCGGACAGAGTCATAGAAGCTGAGACGTATTGCTTCTAGATAATGCGGCCGTGAAACTGAACGTGAAACCAGCCAGCTTGCGACGATCGAAATTAGTCGCTGGACCATAGATGGAGGAGCCAGCCAGCAAGCGTTTAAGAGCCGGCGACGGCGCATGCGTCGAGCTGCCACCGGACGTGGTGTGGGAGGTCCTGCTACGCATCCCGGCCAGGGCACTCGACCCCTGCCGCGCCGTCTGCCGGTCGTGGCGCTCCCTCCTCTCCGACCCGTCCTTCATCAAGTTGTACGCTTCCAGGCGCCTGGGCCTCGTCCTCGCCCTCGCCGAGAACGGTGGCCGCGTCGACATGGTGGACCTGTCGTCCGGCGATGTCGTCCAGCGGATAGACGTCCCGGCGGAGGACGTTGGCGCGCCGCACGCGAGCCCCGGCCCGCTGTACATCTTCCAGGCCGAGAACGGCGTCTTCCGCGTGATCAACCCCGAGAGCCACGCCTTCTCCACCTTGCCCTCCGACGACCTCGATAAAGCTCCACGTCAACGCGCCGACTACGAGACGCGGGCCTGCTACACGCTCGGCGAGCGCAAGGTGCTCCGCGTGGTCAGCCGCCGCAATTACAACAGCTGGCACGCCGAGCAGGACTGCCACGTGCTCACCCTCGGCGACGACCACCACGGGCGGCCGCGGTGGAGGCGGAGGCCGAGCCCGCCAGTCCACGTCTGGTTCGACTCTGGCGTACACGACGTTGTCATCCAGGGGGCCGTTTACTTCCTGGCGGACCAGTACAACCCCAACTCTCCCTATCCCGACATGAACAACGTCGCGTCCTTCGACCTGAGCACGGAGGAGTGGAGGCCGGCGACGCTTCCAGGCCCGCCGTCGATCGATACCAGCGACGAGCAGTGCATCATGATATTGGCGACGCTGAATGGCAGTTTGGTTGTAGCTCATCACGACGGCGATCATCCTGACGTGGACCTGTGGCTCGCGGAGGACCTGGAGAATGGTGTTTGGGCCAAGCAACCCTCGACCAACTATGGGTATCCCCCAGACTTTGTGGGCGGAAGCTTGAAGCTCCTGAAGAAGTTGGAGGACGGCAGGGTAGTTTATTCCGCCCATGTGGGTTGGGACTCGGATGGGTCGAATTGGGGGTGGTTGACAAGGATTTCTGATCCGGAAACCAATGAAAATGAAGATGTGCGAGCTTGTAATGCCATCGGTATATATGAATGATCCAGGTGTTGGGTTGTATTGTTAGGAAACATTGCATGGGAAATAAATATTTTCCTACGCACATGCAAGATTTATTCATGGTGATGAGCATCTACAAGAGGGAGAGTGGATCTATATACCCTTGTAGATCGCTAAGCGGGAAGCGTTAAGAAACGCGGTTGGTGTAATCGAACGTCTTCGTGATCCAAATCGTCGAGCATCCCGCAATCTCATCACGATCTGTCCCGCGATTCAATCACGATCCGTCCCGTAAACTCATCACGATCCGTCCCGCGATCTTATCACGATCCGTCCCGCGAACTCATCACGATCCGTCCCGCGATCTCATCACGATCCGTCTCGCGATCTTGATCACGGTCCTTCCGATCTAGCGTCGAACGGACGGCAGCTCCGCGTTCAGCACACGTACAGCTTGATGACGATCTCCGCCTTTCTTGATCCAGCAAGAGGGAGCAGAGAGGTAGAAGAGTTCTCCGGCAGCATGACGACGCTCCGGCGATGGTGGTGGAACTATTCCGACAGGGTTTCACCTAAGCACTGCAGAAATCCGATCTAGAGGAGAAACTATGCACTGGAGGAACGGGTAGCACGTGGCTGAAAATCTAGTGTCAAAACCCCTAAAACCTCTAGTATATATATAGGAGGAAGAGAGGAGGAGGCTTGGATCCCAAGGAGCCAGCCCTTGGGTCGGCCGAACCAAGGAGGATTGGAGGATTCCTCCTCCAATCCTATTAGGACTAGGACTCCTCCTTATTTTTACCTTTTCCCACCTTTTTTTCTTTGGGCTTTTCTTTCCAGTCGCATGGGCCTTGTGTGGGACTTCCACCATCTCACTAAGGGCCGGGATTTACTCTCCTACAGCCCATGTAGCCTCTTGGGTCGAAATACCCCTCCCGATGGTCTCCCGGTACACTACCGATGAGCCCGAAACCATTTCGGCGACCAAAACAGGACTTCCTATATATCAATCTTTACCTCCGGACCATTACAGAGCTCCTCGTGACGTCCGGGATCTCATCCGGGACTTCGAAAAACCTTCGTTCATCACCATACATAACTCTATTCTACCGAAACGTCACCGAACCTTAAGTGTGTAGACCCTGCGGATTCGAGAACTATGTAGACATGACCGAGACACCTCTATGGTCAATAACCAATAGCGGGACCTGGATGCCCATATTGGTTCCTACATATTCTACGAAGATCTTTATCGGTCAAACCTTTATGTCAAGGATTCAGTTAATCCTGTATGATGTTCCCTTTGTTCTTCCGTATGTTACTTGCCCGAGATTCGATCGTCGGTATCACCATACCTAGTTCAACCTTGTTACTGGCAAGTCTCTTTACTCGTTCCGTAATACAAGATCCTGTGATTAACACTTAGTGACATTGCTTGCAAGGCTTATTGTGATGTTGTATTACCGACTGGGTCCTGAGATACCTCTCCGTCACATGGAGTAACAAATCCCAGTCTTGATCCATGCCAACCCAACAGACACCCTCGTAGATACCTATAGAGCACCTTTATAGTCACCCAGTTACGTTGCGACGTTTGATACACACAAGGTACTCCTCCGGTGTCAGTGAGTTGCATGATCTCATGATCATAGGAACATATACTTGACATGCAGAAAACAGTAGCAATAAACTGACACAATCATATGCTACGTTTGTAGTTTGGGTCTTGTCCATCACATCATTCTCCTAATGATGTGATCCCGTTACCAAATGACATCTCATGTCCATGACTAGGAAACCATAACCATCTTTGATCAACGAGCTAGTCTATTAGAGGCATACTAGGGACATGGTGTTGTCTATGTATCCACACATGTATCTGAGTTTCCGATCAACACAATTATAACATGGATAATAAACGATTATCATGAACTAGGAAATATGATAATAACTAATTTATTATTGCCTCTAGGGCATATTTCCAACAGTCTCCCAGTTGCACTAGAGTCAATAATCTAGTTCACATCACCAGGTGATTCGTATTGTTATGAATCTAACACCCACTGAGTTTTGGGGCTCGATCATGCTTTGCATGTGAGAGAGGTCTTATAGTCAACGGGTCTGCGACATTCAGATCCGTATGTACTTTGCAAATTTCTATGTCAAACTGTAAACACTGCTACCACACTCCACGTGGTACCACTAGTAGAAAACAGACCTTTCGTCCCGAGCTTTAGTCCCGATCTGGTCACGAACCGGTACTAAAGATGGTATTAGTCCCGGTTCGTGCTGGTTACAATGGCTAGGAGCAGGGCGACCTTTAGTACCGGCTCGTGAGGGACCTTTAGTACCGGTTCGTCTCATGAGCCGGTACTAAAGGGGGCGTGGCAGTGTTTTGGTCAGACATGGACCCCGCTTGCACCTTTAGTACCGGCTGGTGTCACCAGCCATCCAAGTGTTCATAAATGTTAGCAACTTTGCTCCTTCATCTCTTGCTAGATTAGCTTGTGGTATGCCCAAAGATATGTGATTTGTGATTTGTGGGAGTTTATTTGATTTATATCCAATTTGAGCTCAAATTAACTTGTTAGGTTGCATATGTGTAGGTGTAGTTTATTTGGTGTGCCTTCCCATGTTCTTCTTCTTGCTCGAAGCTCATCCTCCATTTTGCCAAGGATTTGTCAAGATTTAAAGGCACCCCATCTATCCAAGTGTTCATAAATGTTAGCAACTTTGCTCCTTCATCTCTTGCTAGATTATCTTGTGGTATGCTCAAAGATATGTGATATGTGGTTTGTGGGAGTTTATTTGATTTATATCCAATTTGATCTCAAATTAACTTGTTAGGTTGCATATGTGTAGGTGTGGTTTATTTGGTGTGCCTTCCCATCCCCGGCCGTCCTAACCACCGCCCATCGTCCGCACCGTCTCGTCGCGGCACTGGCCACCTTGGTGAGCCTCTTGTTCTTCTTAAAATCTTTAAAAAAAAATTACTTGTATGATTTAGATAGCTGCGTGTACGATTTACTTACTTGTATTATTGTTTGTTATTCTATAGTGTAATGGTTATGGTATCCGCCCACGTCGGCCCTCGTCCAGTCTATGATTCAGATGTGGTATGTCGTTAATTATCTTTTATAACTATTTCACACATCATCTAATGTCTATGACAATTAATTATGCCACCAAATTGATGTAGATATTTTTATCTATAGGAAGTAGTTGAACCAGAAATTCCAACCGAGTATGCAATTCTGCTCGAGAAATTAACACAAGCTGAAAAAGAAATTGATCATTTGAAAGAAAAATTGAAAAGAACTGAAGATGAGAAGATGGGATTGGAGTTGCATGTTGCTGATATCATCGATGATCACAAGAACAAGATGGTTGGAATGCGCTTGAAGCTTAGAAAGATTAGAAAATATGCCATTGATAAAGAGGCTTGGTATCATTATGCTGTTGGCTCAATTGTTACTTTAGTTGCGATTATGATCGCATTTGTTGTTGTATTCACATGTTTTAGATAGTTGGTGTTGTTTTATGAGATGTATATGTATGAACTATAAGTATCCATTTTTTGCAGTAATAACATTTGGTCACTGCTAGCTCTACTTTTGGTTGTAATGTGATGATGAGGTTGTATTAATTTCGTCACTTCGATGTTGTGTAGTGAACATGAGCCGGCAATGGATGTACGATGACCGACTAAGTCCAGGGTTTCTTAATGGCCTGCATGAGTTTATTCGTGTCGCTGAGACAAATAAGCAGAATGGTTTCATGTGTTGTCCATGTCGTGACTGTAAGAATGATAGGAATTACTCTAACTCAAAAATCCTTCACTACCACCTGCTAAAGTCCGGTTTCATGTCCGGCTATAGATGTTGGACCAAGCACGGAGAAAGAGGGGTTATAATGGAAGACAATGAAGAATAAGAGGATGATGAAAACTATCCTTTCGCTGATACAACAATGGGGGAAGCTGAAGAAGAGGCATCAATGGGGGAAGCTGAAGAAGAGGCATCAGATGAGCCCACTGATGATTTGGGTCACGTCATTGCTGATGCAAAGAGAAACTGCGAAAATGATAAGGAGAGGTTGAAGTTGAAACGCATGTTAGAGGATCACAAGAAATTATTGTATCCAAATTGTGAAGATGACCAGAAAAAGCTGGGTACCACACTGGAATTGCTGCAATGGAAGGCGAAGAATGGTGTAACTGACAAGGGATTTCAAGAATTCGTGATAATGATAAAGAAGATGCTTCCAAAGGATAACGAATTGCCTGAAAGTACATACGAAGCAAAGAAGGTTGTCTGCCCTCTAGGATTAGAGGTGCAGAAGATACATGCATGCCCTAATGACTGCATCCTCTACCGCGGTGAGGAGTACGAGAATTTGGATACATGCCCGGTAAGTGGTGCACTGCGCTATAAGATCCCCCGCGATGACCCTGGTGATGTGGAGGGCGAACGCCACAGGAAGAGGGTTCCTGCCAAGGTGATGTGGTATGCTCCTATAATACCACGGTTAAAACGTTTGTTCCAAAACAAAGAGAATGCCAAGTTGTTGTGATGTCACAAAGAAGAACGTAAGAAAGACGGGATGTTGAGAGCACCCGCCGATGGGTCGCAGTGAAGAAAAATCGAGAGGGAGTTCGAGGACTTTGGAGCTGACGCAACGAACTTATGGTTTGGTCTTAGTACAGATGGCATGAATCCTTTTGGCGAGCAGAGCTCCAGTCACAACACCTGGCCCGTGACTCTATATATCTACAACCTTCCTCCTTGGTTGTGCATGAAGCGGAAGTTCATTATGATGCCAGTGCTCATTCAAGGCCCTAAGCAACCCGACAACGACATTGATGTCTACCTAAGGCCACTAGTTGATGAACTTCTACAGTTGTGGAAAAACCAGGTGTGCGTGTGTGGGATGCGCACACATAGAAGGAAATTGACCTACGAGCGTTGCTGTTTGTAACCATCAATGATTGGCCTGCTCTTAGTAACCTTTCAGGACATACAAACAAGGGATACAATGCATGCACGCACTGTTTAGATGATACTGAAAGTATATATTTGGATAAATGTAAGAAGAATGTGTACCTGGGACATCGTCGATTTCTACCGATCAAGCATATCTTAAGAAAGGCAGGCAACCATTTCAAAGGTGAGCCAGATAATCGGAAGAAGCCTGGCCTCCGTACTGGTGAATATATATTTGATATGGTCAAGGATTTATAGGTAGTGTTTGGAAAGGGTCCTGGCGGACAATCTGTTCCGAATGACGCCAACGGACATGCACCCATGTGGAAGAAGAAATCTATATTTTGCTTACTTGAATATTGGAAAGCCCTAGAGGTCCGCAATGCAATCGACGTGATGCATGTGACGAAGAATCTTTGTGTGAACCTGCTAGGCTTCTTGGGCGTGTATGGAAAGACAAATGATACACCGGAGGCATGGGAGGACAAGCAAAGAATTAATGAAAAAGACGGCGTGCCTCTAAAGCAGTATCAAGGTCCTGCCAGCTACGCTCTTACGAAAGAAGAGAAGGAAATCTTTCTTGAATGCCTGCTCAGTATCAATGTCCCGTCTGTCTTCTCGTCGAATATAAAGAGAATAATAAATATGGCAGAGAAAAAATTTCAAAATCTAAAGTCTCATGACTGCCACGTGATTATGACGCAATTACTTCCGGTTGCACTTAGGGGGCTTCTACCGGAAAATGTTCAATTAGCCATTGTGAAGCTATGCGCATTCCTCAATGCAATTTCTCAGAAGGTAATCGATCCAGAAATCCTACCAAGGTTACAGAATGACCTGGTCCAATGTCTGGTCAGTTTCGAGTTGGTGTTCCCTCCATCCTTCTTCAATATTATGACGCACGTTTTAGTGCACCTAGTCGAAGAGATTAACATTCTGGATCCTGTATTTCTACACAATATGTTCCCCTTCGAGAGGTTCATGGGAGTCTTAAAGAGATATGTTCATAACCATGCTAGGCCAGAAGGAAGCATTGCCAAGGGATATGGAACAGAGGAGGTTATTGAGTTTTGTGTTGACTTTTTTCCTGACATTAAGCCGACTGGTCTTCCTGAATCGCGGCATGAGGGGAGACTGGGTGGAAAAGGCACATTAGGAAAGAAAGAAGCAATAAATATGGACGGGCTTTCTTTCACTCAAGCACACTACACGGTTGTACAAAATTCCACCTTGGTGACTCCATATATGGAGGAACACAAGGATATTGTACGGTCCAAGAACCCGGAGTAGTCTGACCCCTGGATTGAACGTAAACACATGAAGACTTTTGCCAGTTGGTTGCAAACAAAGCTCATCAATGACAACGATGTTCCAAATGAACTGTATTGGTTGGCCAAGACACCAAGTTCGACTGTAACGACTTTCAAAGGGTACGAGATAAATGGGAATACATTTTACACGATCGCCCAAGATAAGAAGAGCACCAACCAAAATAGTGGTGTCCGCTATGATGCAACCAACTTTGAAGACACATATTATAGTTACATAGAGGAGATATGGGAACCTTACTATGGACCTGATCTTAAGGTCCCTTTGTTTCGGTGCAAATGGGTCAAATATACTGGAGGCGGGGTACAGGTAGACCCGCAGTACGGAATGACAACAGTGGATCTCAACAATCTTGGGTACACAGACGACTCATTCGTCCTAGTCAATGATGTGGCTCAAGTTTTCTATATGAAGGACATGTCTAGCAAACCGAGGAGAAAAAAGATAAGGGAGCGAATACATCATACAATGAGCCAAAGCGCCACATAGTTCTTTCAGGGAAAAGAAACGTTGTGGGACTGCAGGACAAGACAGACATGTCCGAAGATTATGAAAAGTTTCAGGAAATCCCTCCCTTCAGAGTGAAGACTGACCCAAGCATCCTGTTAAATGATGAAGATTATCCATGGTTACGGCGCAATCATAAGAAAAGGACAAACACGCAGAAAAATTCTTACACCGCGAGATCCCACTCTGGGATGTGACCGGCTTCACCGTCATCACTTTCTTTATATTTATGTGAAGGACATGCATGCATTTCCTAGCTAGCATGGTATATCTTTGTAACAATTTGTACACGAAGTGCATCCAGTTTTTGCCGTAACCCTCTCAACTCTCTAGAAGTTGCTATGTGGGTGAAATTATGATGTCATGCCAAGTTACAACATTTTCAGAGTTTATTTGTACTGCTTTTCAAATTCAGGGTCATTTAGCTCAAAATAAATCATTAAATGCCTGAAAAATATCAAATGAAGTCAGAAAGGGTTGAAAATTGATGATGTGCCTTTGAATGGTGCATATTGAACACACAAAAAGTATGGAGTTAAAATAAGTTATTAAAAATGAAATCTCTTTGTAATAGATGAGTTTTCGTCTGAAACCCTCATACTTCTTATGAGATTGTCCAATTTGTACACGAAGTGCATCCAGTTTTTGCCGTAACCCTCTCAACTCTCTAGAAGTTGCTATGTCGGTGAAATTATGATATCATGCCAAGTTACAACCTTTTCAGAGTTTATTTGTACTGTTTTTCAAACTCGAGATATGAATATTTCAAATGCCATTTAATCAAATTATCTTATACAACAGTTGAAGTTATTCAAACATGCATGGAAATGCCATAAACAGATTCTTTATATTTTTCTGATATTTTTTCATACATTATTTATTTCCATTGGAGTCCTACATTTTTTTCTATGATTTTCTAAAGTTTACGGGGTTTTTTTGAAAATAATAACTAATATTTAGTTAAAAAACACTTTTAGTACCGGTGCTAGCCACGCACCGGTACTAAAGGTCCACTGCCCCCGCGCTCTTTTGGCAGGACATTTAGTACCGGTGCGTGGCTAGCACCGGTACTAAAGGGTCTTTAGTACAGGTGCGAGCCACGCGCAGGTACTAAAGGTCCACCACCCCCGCGCTCTGTTGGGAGGACCTTTAGTACCGGTGCGTGGCTAGCACCGTACTAAAAGACCCTTTAGTACCGGTGCGTGCCACGCACCGGTACTAAAGGTCTGTCTGGTATAAAAGGAGGACTTCGTCGTCCCGGGCCTTGCAACGCACCGGGAGAGCTCAACTTGCGCCGCGAGGCTGCCGAAATCGCCATTGTCGTCGCCCTCACCGTTATCGCCCTCGCCGCCGTCGCCCTTGCCCTCGCCGCCGTCGCGCCACCACCGCGCCATTGCCGTCGCCCTCACCACCGCCGCCATCACACCACCACCGTCGTCGCCCTCGCCGCCGTCGGTCGCGCCGCCGTCGCCCTCACCACCGCCGCCGTCGCCCTCGCCGCCGTCGCCCTCGCCGCCGTCGCCCTCGCCTACCCGGACGCCGCCCCTCGCCGCCGTCGCCCTCACCGCCGCCGCCGTCAACGAGCTAGTCTATTAGAGGCATACTAGGGACATGGTGTTGTCTATGTATCCACACATGTATCTGAGTTTCCCATCAACACAATTATAGCATGGAAAATAAACGATTATCATGAACAACAAAATATGATAATAACTAATTTGTTATTGCCTCTAGGGCATATTTCCAACATGTACTATCTCTGTATCTAGACAAATATTAGACAAGGATTTTGGGACGGAGGGAGTATTACTGAACACTCACGAAGCCTTGTTGCGTAATATTTGGTATTACCATGTTGATATTTTCTCTAAAAACCTGATTAAACTTGATGATGATTTGATTTTTTGAGAAATTTTATGTGTGTTCCATTTTATTTTGTTTTGCAGATTGGGTAGTTTGAGTATCGACACATACAAACAAACATTCTAGCTACGGTGACAGTGTGGCTCCGTGTTTGTCGATGATCAAACACAACACTCTGCAGACATCCTAGCCACGTGGCAAGTGCCTTTTTGTTGAAAGATTGTCGGTTCATATTATTTTATTGAGTACCTAACAGAAAAGACTCAACAAAGTACGCTTTGTCGGAAGGGTATAAAACCCGGCGAGCAGTGGTGTAGCTAGCGGGTGTGCTGGGTGTGCCGTGGCACGCCCATAATTTTGAGGTATTTTTGTTTACCATATATAAAGTTGGCAAAATTAATCATTTCAAACGACCCTCAAGCATAACAAACAAGAAGCTAGTCAATTATTTTGGAATGTGCACACCCACCATTTTATTCCCGGCTACATCACTGTCGGCAAGCTTTATGTCAAGTATCTTTGGGCTTTTGCCAAAGATACAAGCAATTTTGACACTTGGCATACAAGCAATTTTCAGTAGTGGTAGCATGACTTGGAAGCTGTGGGCAGGAGAAGATCTGCTAATCCTATTTCGGTGTCGACAAATGATGCTGCAGGAGCTGTTTGTCGGCCTAAAGCTCCACAAGGAAATTTTGCAAAAATACATGTGGATGTGGGGGGGGGGGGGGGGGGGGTAGATCACAACGAGGAGGCTCTGCACCCGCGATCTGTTGTGACAGCCAGGGCACATTCTTAGGGAGTTCGACACTGGTCATCGACGGGATATGTGATCCTGCAACTTTGGAGGCTATAGCCTGCCGAGAGACTATCTCACTGGCGCAATATCCAATCCAGAACTTTATAATATCATCGTATTCAAAACAAGTAGTTAATGACATCTTGAAGGACAGACGGTGTGCTCATGGAGCCATCATCAATGAGATTAAGTCTAGATCAGCTCCCTTTTCCTGTAATTTCATTTTTGAAAGTCGCGAGGTTAATTTTGAAGCTCATAGATGTTAGGTAAATTTGCTCTTACTTTAGCTCAGGGGCGTCATGTGTGGCTTCGCCAGCCACATGACCCGGTTTGTATCCCACATTCTGTGGAATTTGATCAGTAAAGTGGCCTTTACCCCTCAAAAAAAGTAGTGGTAGCATGACGAGTTACTCTTCATCCATTACAGTACATCATAATATATAATTTAAGATGTAGTATTAATTTGCTCCGAGAATTAATGTTTCGGCTTAGAGTTTAACTCAGGGACATTTTGCTAATTTTCTATGCTGGCCAAAACGCCGTTGTTTCAAGCGGAAATATCGGCCGTGTAATCAAACAATCAAAATGCGTTCATCGCAAAAGAAAGAAAAAAACTATCAAGGTGCACAAGACAGTGGACAATATAAACAGTCATGAGAAGTTTATTTGCAAAGTGTGATCTTTCTCGGAAGTGAAATCCTTTTTCTGCAAAGTGTGATCGTTGGTGTTTACAACTAAGAAGTATGGTAGTGGTTCGCAAATGATTGGCAGAGCTCACAACTCGTCCATGTTAACTAATGGTTAATACATTTGCTCACATTCCATTAATTAGTGTCAATCTGCCTAGGTTAAGTTCTGAATGTTAGCTTCATAGTACATGTGCCGTCAGTTAATGTGACCGAAGGATAAATCAAGTATGGATGAACAGCAAGCATACAACATATGATAGGTATGATTTTATTGGCAGTCACTCGGATTTTGTAGCCGGTTTAGATTCCATTTCTAGAATACAGAAATGACAAGAGTATGATCAGTCATTTCGATACATATACCCACAGTGCCATTTCTTTGTCAAGTTTGTAGTTAGATTTAATGTCACTGTTTATTTGTACCGTTTACTCTTACTTTTTAGTCCCCAAATGATATAGGAGATTTAGTTGTTGCTCCGGCATGTTGTTTAATCAAGACGTCTCCAAAATCTGTTTTTTATAGGTCTGCCAGATAGAAATAACACATAGTTGTTGCCAATAGTTTAGACATTTTTTTTAATCGTAGATTGACTGGTGTTGTTATTAAAGACATGCATTAGAATATAAATAGTACTTCCTCCGTTTCAAATTTTTTGTTTTAGATTTGTTTAGAGATGGATGTATCTAAATACTAAAATATGATTAGATATATTTATATCTACACAAATCTAAGACAAGAATTTCGGGACGAAGTAGGTTGCAATTCGTCTTTCCCTTGGGAATTCATAAATTGTCATGCGAATATAAAGATTATCTTTCTACTGTCAATATTTTTTACTTTTTCCTCAGTGAAATGTGTGCATGCAAGCAGTGGATCGGATGGCCCCCGACACAGGGCATCTCCGACCTGTCAGGTGCGTAGGATGGCCCCCGCACGTCCATTTCCTTGGATCATCTGCAACTATGTATGCCTACTACTGAGCACCGTGGGTGGCTTCAATGAGTAGGGGCAAAAAAAAAATTTGAACGAAAGGGGTTTCCCCCCTGCCCCACTTTTATAAATGAGGTAAAAAGCAGCCTAACATGTTCGGATACATCCAGTTCACCATATAGCAGCAACCTACTAAAACGAAGAACCCCTTTGGACACTAACGTAGTTAACAATCAAACCAGAGTGAGCACTTGGTAGAAACTTATTACAGGCCCAAAGCAAGAAATAGAGACGGAAGAGCACTGAGCACCTCTACGGATCAACATTTCCAGCAAAGGGGACCATCATCTCTAGGCGATGCGTAGAAGTTTCCCATGGCGATGATCCAGCAGCATCATGAACTGTTGAAGAAGATCTGCCTGGACTCGTCGCAGAGGATCATCCATTGTTGAAGAAAGCCACGAATTTTCACAAGAATGCAACCCAGACCTTTCCAGCTTCGACCCTGGAAACAAAAGTCATTTCTTAATCTCCACAAGCTCCATAAGGAGGCAGAAATCACCATATTTAATATAGAATTTCCTTTATGCGAATGCCATAAGGCACAGATATCAGCAAAGCAAGTAATAAGTCTGACATGAAAACCTTCAGCAACCAAATTCCATACAAACTTTGCAATAATGCAGTCAAAGAAGAGATGCTGAATTGATTCCATCTCACAACAGAAAAGACAAGCAAGATCATCTACATTCCTACATTTAGCAAGATTATCTCTAATTAAAACTTTATTGTGAGCACACAGGCAGAGAAAGACATGAATGTTACGAGGACACATTACTTTCCAAAGTTTCTCATCTATGGTAGAAACCATACCTCCAAAATTAATAGCTTTACACAAGGATTTAACCGAATAAATTTCCTTAGCTTCCAGTCTCCAAACTCTATCATGGCAGTCAGAAATGGGGAGTTGCTTAATAGTATCAATCAGCTCATGCCATCTATTCATACCACTAATATCTACACATCTTCTGAAAGTCAATTTCAACCTCTCCTCATCCCACACCTGAGCTACTGAACACTCTGTTTGGTTACAGATAATAAACAAATCCCAAAACTAAACCTTGAGGGAACAATCCCCCTCCCAAACATCATGCCAGAATTTTATATTTGCCCCATTCCCTATATTCCAACGATAGAAGGTTCTAGAAGCATTCAATGCCCAAGTGACCCCTTTCCAAAAAGGAGAGCCAGATTCAGGTTTCGCCCAAAGAATATTAGGAGAGTTGGTATTATACTTAGAGTCAAGGATCTTCTTCCAATCTTTAGACCCCTGATCAAAATACCTCTTCCCCCAGGATGCGAGCAAGGCCATGTTAAATTTCTTTGAGGTTAGGGACCCCTAAGCCACCAAAATCCTTTTTCTGAGAGATAAGGCCCCAGTTAGCTAGATGGTATTTATGTTGCTCATCAAGGTTACCCCGAAACAAATGAGCCATTTGGGTGTTGATAGCATCAATGGCCCATTTTGGAAATTTGATAGCAGCCATCAAGTAGGCTGGGATACTTACAATGCATGCAGAGAGTAAAACAAGTTTCCCTCTATAGGATAAGGGTCTCCCCAGCCACCCGGAAATGCCTTTAATAATTCTATCAATGATAGGCTATAAATCTTCCCGTTTTAGATTCTCAAAATGGAGGGGAACTCCCAAATATTTGATCGGGAACAAGCCAAGCTCACACGAGAAAATTTGCGCAAAAGACTTAGATACATCCTCTTCAATGTTTATAGTCAATAAATCACTTTTATGAAAATTAATTCTCATGCCCGAAATGTTCTCAAAACATGAGAGAATCCATTTAAAGTTCCTAGCTTTTTCACAAGAATTTTCCAGGAAAAGAAGGGTATCATCTGCATATTGCAGACTATTAACCCCTCCTGGTATAATATTAGGCAGAAGCCTAGAAATCAGGCCTTGTTGAGTAGCCTTGCAGAGCATTTTAGAGAAGACATCAGCAACCAAGTTAAAAAGCAACGGAGAGCTCGGACCTCCTTGTTTAAGACCTTTACCTCCAAGGAAATAAGGCCCAATGGTATCATTAATTTTCACACTAAAAGTGCTACGATCAAGGATACTTTTGATCTAGGAAATCCATTTAGCACCAAATCCCCTAGAAAGTAGGGGCAAATTTCCCACCTCAGAGGGGAAAAGACGAGGAGATCTGTAGGAGGAGAGGGGATGGAGCTTTGCTTACATTGTCGGCGACCACCGGCAGAGGAGGAGAGAAACCATAGACCAAGTTCTTGTTCGGAGTCAATCCCGCTCCCTGACTCCGCTCCGGGAGCAGCCGGAGCCGCAGTTAAACTTTACGAAGCGGGGAAACAGCTACTCCGTGGATCCTTCGATTTGGCGGAGCTGAAGGTTTCCCGAACATCTCCCAAGTATTGAGCACCGCTCCTTTTCCTTTTCCTTTTCTTTTGACCTTCGTTTAGCGACGTTTTCATGGGGAGTGGAAATGCGAAATCTTGGAACAAGCAAACAAACCTGACTCTTCAGCCCAGCCCAGCCCACCACGTACTTCGGTCGCATCTACTACCTTGCACCTTCACTCACTGCTAAACTGCTATGTATGTTGCTACATTGGTTAATTCAAAATAAGATGCACACAACATTTTTTTTGTATGATGAGTACTAGGACTTTAAGAAAATTCCAGTCGTGCTGCATATGCAACAAGAGCTCCAGTAGAATCAAAGCAAAACAAAATCATTGTACTACTGGCAAATAAAGATGGAATACTTTCTGTGGGAACAACGGACTCTGCGGAGCAACAACGGATTTTTCCTTCTAGGTGGCAATAACGTTAGTGTCGAGCAAAATTAGAAGGAAACGATATCTCCGTTGAGGGAGCAGATTGTACATAACGTTAGTGTTGAGGGAGCACTTGATGTTTCGTTGGTCACGAAGCTTCTTTCTTGCACCTAAGTGTGTTAGCTCGAATCCGTCTTAGTTCGAATCCCACCCAATGAATTTTTTAATTTTTTTTACTCCATACGCCATTAGATTGGTTATGAGTCTGCAGCCAGTTTGCAAAATACAAGAAGATTCCTGTAAAAAATAGTGAGTTCATGAGCAGTCAAGGTACGCTGATGTGGCAGCCACATGGCTGGGTTTTTTCTCTTCCGAGCTAGTTTTGGCCTTATTTTATCAAATAAACGAGTTCATCGACTATATCGATCATTTCCATGTTGTTTGTCTAAAATATGCTATCAATTTGAGTTAGTAAACTAAAAGTGCATTTCACATTTCACTCCTGTTTTTATCGGGTTGTAGTCAATCCTTGACTTATTGGTAGCCTTTTGTGCTGGACCTGGTAGCCCTTCGTGTTGGACCTTGGTAGTTACTAGAAGGATTGGACGCGCTTTGCTGCGTCGTTAGATTAAAAAAAACAATCGCTCTGTTTCAATATACGATATGATTACTTTTCTAAAATGTCAAACCTTTTAATTTGATTAAATTTATAGATAAATATATCAGAATCCATAATATCAAATTGTTGTGATTCGATTCATCGTTAAATGAATTTTCATAATTTTTCTTTAATATTGTGGATGTTGATATTTTTGCTCTCAACTTGGACAAAGTTGGAGTATTTCGAAACTAATGGAATATTAGTTTAATGTGTGGGAGAGATGATAGGGTGTGTTTTATTTGTTTATAATTCAATGATTTGATGGGCCTTTGTGTGGTGTGGTTCTATATTACCAACCTTATATACATGGGAAAATTTCTATGTCGAGGGCTGCATGCGCGTGGTTGATATGTTTTTATAGGCCGGTTGTTGATTTGTTTAAAAAGTTATTGGTTCGGTCAAAATCGTAAACCAAATCCATTTGGAAGCAAAGTGTACTATCTAAATAATTAAACGAGTGAGTTTTGAGAAATTGTTGACCCGGTCAAAATCGAATGACCCAATTTTAATTGAAGTCTTGAAAACCTTAATTGAATGTGGACTCTTTGAAACTGAGCATAGTGTTTTAGATGAGTATTAAAAAAATTAAATGAGTGAGCTTTGAGAAATTATTGACCCAATAAAAATCGGATGTCCCAATGTCAATTGAAGACCTCATCAATTGAATGTGGGGTCTTTAAAACTAGGGAGCTTAGAGCAAGTACCATAGAGCTGAGTCAGCGGGCTATAAGAAATAAACTAGTATATTTTTGCTTAATTGGAGGAAAGAGAAAAGGAGAGAGAAGGTAAGCGGGCTTTTGGTGAAGAGCCAGCTTTAGCACGTGCTCCTAGACACTTTGTGAGTAAAAGGTGGACCATATAGTAAATAAGTAGTATACTTTTCTAATTAACTACTATACATGTTACCTATAAGATAGGCTATAGATGACATGACAATGGCTTATAATCAGCGGCTGACTATACTATTAACCATGCTCTTAGTATTATACTTGGGCTATTTTAATGGTACGCTGGGCAGTCCAATCTCTTGCTAATTAATGTACTTGAAGTGTTGGGTATCTTAAAATGGATTTTTTTTTAAACATCGACTTATTAATTGATGGGGATTAGAAGTAGATATCTTGCATATCCAAAAACCAGATTCCCTCCAATAAATTCCACAAACATCAATGGATTTGATCTGTACATATAGCTTCACAATTTCCACTATTCGTGCGTCTCATTCCAAACAAGCCCCATCGGTCAAATTTATACACCAATACACCATGGATGCCAAATTACTTCTAGCACTAACCCTCTTCGGTGCCCTCATGCCATTCCTCCATGGCGTCACGGCCGTGACTTCGTCGGCCCTGCTCAACGGCAGCAGCAGCGCCTTCAGCCTCCGGCTCACCGCCAACCACCAATGGGCGCATGACTTGGCGAGCCTCCAACGCGCCAAGGAGCATGTAAAGTGCCGGATCACCAACCATCTCCTCCCGCCGGGCACCCGCGCCAACATCTCCGTCAACGTTATAAGACCGACCATGTGCCCGCTGGCGGACATGGTGTATGCCGTCATGGTGGCTGTGGGCACGGAGCATGGGTCCAACGAGTACGAGCTCGCGTTGGACATGGCCACCGGGTTGACCTGGATGCAATGTGTGCCGTGCCAACCGTGTATGCCGCAGTTCAACCCGGTGTATGACCCATCTAAGTCATCGACCTTCCGCCATGTCCCAGCGAATGATGCTGCGTTGTGTCGTGCACCTTACGAACCGCAGAGAAGCGGGCATTGCAAGTTCCACATCGGCTACCGGAGCAGCCCCACATCGGCAACGGGATACATCGCCAAGGACACCTTCTTCTTCCTCAAAGGTAGCAACGAAGGTGGTCTTGAGCAGCTGCAGAGTATGGTCTTCGGCTGCGCCCACCACACCGTGGAATTCAACACCCATAAAGTCATCGCTGGCGTCCTCGGCCTGGGGATGTCGAAGTCCGTCAAGAATCCGCGGACGGCCTTCACGGACCAGGTCAATCATGGCCAAGGCGTTTGCTTCTCCTACTGCCCATTCATGCCGGGGATGAGCACGTACAGCTTCCTCCGGTTCGGTGTCGACATCCCTAGCCAACCACCACCGAGCGTGCACCGCCAGACTACATCCATCTTCAGGCCGATTCAGAAGAGCGGCTATTCGTACTATGTCAAGCTCGCCGGGGTCAGCGTGGACGGCAGCCGGGTGCTGGGTGTCACGCCGGAGATGTTCCGGCGTCGCAACAGTGGGGTAGGCGGGTGTGTGATCGACATTGGGACGAAGATGACAGCGTTCGTTCACGTGGCCTACATCCACATCGAGAAGGCCGTGCGGCTCCACCTGCAGCACCACGGGGCACACTTCGTCCAGCTACAGGGCCACCACTTGTGCGTCCACCAGCCGGCGCCGCACCATGTCGTCCTACCAAGCATGACGCTGCACTTCGAAAATGGCGCGTGGCTCAGGGTCATGCCGGAGCATATGTTCTTGAAGATCGTCGATGAGGCCGGCGGCCAATATCAGTGCCTCGGCTTGGTATCGGCTAGGGACATGACGGTCATCGGCGCCATGCAACAGATTACTCATCGCTTCATCTTCGACCTCCAAGTTAAGAAACCCAGTGTTAGCTTCAATCCGGAGGCATGCCACCTCGACGCAGGGCTCCCAAGCTAAATCTCGACATCTTGTAGTGTCGGTTGTTTCGAAAAGATTATATTGCAATAAAAGCTGAGGTTTTCAACATGGTAGTAGACAGTTTTACCTTTTTGGAGCTGATGATTTTTGGACCACTAAATGACGATTCGTTGGCCCAGATTAACCTTTTGCCGGTGATATAAGGATGGTCGTAACGAGAGTACCATAGATAGTATCATGCATGCCAACTGACAATTTTGATGAGATCGAATAGAATTAAATGAAGAAAAAAAAAGTTGAGTATCATATCACGATACCGTATCATAATAAATGCTATGCTAGTAGTATGTGTCATGCATGACAATAAAAAAATACTATATGATACTAACATATGATACTATGCATTAGAAAGGTATTATCATACACTAGTATCATATGCTTCTCATTACAACCAGGCTAACACATCCACCCCTGCTTTAATCCTAAGCACCAATCGGATCACTTTAGTGGCTTTGGCTGTCGCAAACAACATTTTGTTCGGGCAACTATATAATGGAAGGAGTGGTCATTTTACATGAAACCATTTGTATGTTGTACACTAAAAAAATAGATGGGTGACTGTCAAAAGGGAAACTCTTTGTTGTCGACGTCCATTTGACAAGGTAAAGCGGCAATTTTCTTAGTAGTACCATTTGACATGTTTCAGTAATGCACAAGAGATAGATAGTTAAATCGGGAAAAGATATCCAGGATACAGAGTTGATGGATCAAATTTAGAAATTTCTCTATCATATTCATGAGTTTGTTGGCCTATGGATCTCACTTCATGATGTGCATGTTGACCCGACTACTCCAGATGACATCACATGGACGGCTTCTGCAAATGGTATCTACTCCATGTCTTCATCTTATAGGTTGCATGCAATTTGAAGGTGTGTTGATTCCTTTCGAGTCACAGAAGATTTAGGAGGCCACAGTTGAGCCAAAGTGTAAGTTGTTCGTTTGGCTCCTCCTTCATCGGAAAGCACCAACCGCAGATCGTCTTGCTGTCCGTGGTTGGCCTCACGAGGAGGTTTGCAGTGTGTGCAACACTGAATTTAAAATAAACGGACATCTCTCTTGGGGATGCCCTTTTTTCCAGAGCATTTGGGGTATCGTTAATGGCTGGTCATCGATCATGCCAAGCTCGGCCCTAGTTGTTTCCGCGCTCGAGGACTAGTGTAATAGAAATATTGAGGATTTGGACTAGTCGAGGTAGAAGCATTTCGGCAAGATGCTCATTTATGTGTTGTGGCATGTATGGAAGAAGAAGAACCAGAAGCTTTTTCAGAATGTCTCTTTATAGGTGTTACATGTTGCTTATCTCTTTAGAGAGGACCTTGTTCAATTTGGTTTAGCTATGGCAAATGTCATGTAATTTTTAGGACATTTTTCTTCTTGTAAATATCTTCTGTACACTTTTTTATTTCCCCCTATCTATCTGAAATAATGAGGGCGCCTGCCTTTTATCGTAAAAAAACAGTCGATGCATCTATCTTCTGCACACCAGTGACATTCTAGCATAATTTGCCCCAAGAATCTGAGCAAGCAAGTATGATTTTTTGACACCTTGGACCGGAGAACAACTGTTCTACGGTATATATATTAACATATTAAAAGTATCAAAATTACAATACAAATAAAAGAAAAAAATCTATCCAATTCTTGCTCTAGGTAATAGCAAGCAAGTATGATCATTGCCCGGCTTAACAAATTACAGCCAACTGCAAGTAAACAGTGTTACCACGGCGTTTGCAAATCCTCACGTTCAACCAGAGCTCCGTGCTATGGCATCACATTACCATTTTTTCAGGAAAAATGAAAACATTAGTGAACGAGAATAGAAAAATCCTCACATGAAGGCTCTTCTACTTCCATCGGATAGCTCCCTGGCCAACACGTAGTGGACAAGGCTAGCAAAGCATTCTCGGAGATTAGGTAAGGCCTTCAAGTGTTCGAGCTGTTACCGTTGTGAGTATTGTAATCGTTGTCGGTGCTGTAATCGCTATTGTTGTCCCGAAAGTTGGCGCAACAACAATTATAAGGATCATAATGGCCGTCCTGGTTGGTCTAGGAGAACATCGGTTCAAGATAAGCGGAAACCGAAGGATTATCATAGTACGGTCTAAGCTTTGGAGTCTTAATCCTGGCGCACTTTGCGAGTAGCGCATCGTTGACCACAATGTTGCGGCAGTTGTATATGCAGAGATGCTTGAGGCAAGGACATCTATCAATTATGATCACTACTTCCTTGTTGGTGATGTCAATGCTGTTAAGACTAAGGTGTCGCAGTTGTTTCATCCTAGCGATTCCAACCACATCCCTGGTCTTAGAGTAGTTACCGTCTTCATAGACAAGGTACCCCGAAAACACCGCAGTCATCCAAGTTATGGTGGTCCGGATATGACGGAGGCGAGGTGCGGGGCGACGGAGGCACCTGCACCCCCGTCTGAACCTCCACCAGGACCCACTAGTAGAAAACAGAGCTTTGGTTCAGGCCCGGGCAGCCCATTAGTCCCGGTTCAGTCACGAACCGGGACCAATGGCGGCAACGGTCACGGTTCGTGAGACCAGGGGCCCGGTCGGGCCACGTGGGGCATTGGTCCCGATTCTTCGGACACCTTTGGTCCCGGTTCCTGACACGAACCGGGACCACTGTGCCTCGCTCCTGACCCACAACCATTGGTCCCGGTTTGTGGCTGGAACCGGGACCAATTCGGGTCCTTTAGTCCCGGTTCCAGCCACGAACCGGGACCAACGAGATGCCTATATATACCCCCTCGCCGGCGAGCAGAGCACCTCACACTGCTCTATTTTTTTGGCTGGCGAGGGAAGAGCTTTGTGGTGCTCTAGCTCACCTCCTATGCACATGAGGTGTTCGATGAAATGCCCAAGCCACATTTAAGCTTTCTCCTCTCGAAGTTCCTTGTCCAAGCTCCATTTTACTCAAGATTTGTCTAGGTTTGGCGGTCCGTCCTGTCCCGTCCCCTTCCTCGCCGCCGTCGATTGCCCGCGTCCATCTCGGTACCGGCATCACCGTGGTTAGCCTTTTCTTCTTATCTTCTTTCTAAAAGAAAAAAGTTTTTACTTGTATGATTTAGATAGATACTTGTGTAATTTTCTTACTTTTATTATTGTATTTATTTTGGTCACTATTGTACTTTGGCTTTAATGTGATGATGAATTTCTATTAATTTGATCACTTCTGTATTCATGATATATTGTAATGGTTTTTAATACACTTTATTATATAACGCACGCATGTGAATCGGCAATGAATGTACGATGACCGACGCACCTTCGAGTATATTAAGGGCCTATATAATTTTCTCGAAGCGGCTGAGGCAAACAAGCAGAATGGTTTTATTCATTGTCCATGTACTGTCTGTGAGAATACGAAGGCTTTCTCCAACTCTAAAACCCTTCACTTCCATTTGCTTGAGAAGGGTTTTATGTCACACTAATGTTTGGACCAAGCACGGAGAAAGAGGAGTTTTGATGGAAGACAACGAAGAAGAAGAGGATGATGACAACTATGTGCCACCTGAATACGGTGATGCTGCAACGGGGGAAGATGAAGATCAAGAGGAACCAAACGATGTGCCCGATGATGATCTTCGTCGGGTCATTGTTGATGCAAAGAGACAATGCGAAAGTGAAAAGGAGAAGTTGAAGTTCGATCGCATGCTAGAGGATCATAAAAAAGGGTTGTACCCCAATTGCGAAGATGGCAACTCAAAGCTCGGTACCACACTAGAATTGTTGCAGTGGAAGGCAGAGAATGGTGTACCTGACAAAGGATTTGAGAAGCTACTGAAAATATTGAAGAACAAGCTTCCAAAGGATAACGAATTGCCCGAAATTACTTACGCGACAAAGAAGGCTGTATGCCCTCTAGGATTGGAGGTGCAGAAGATACATGCATGCCCTAATGACTGCATCCTCTACCGTGGTGCGTACGAGGATTTGAACGCATGCTCGGTATGCGGTGCATTGCGGTATAAGATCAGACGAGATGACCCTGGTGATGTTGACTGCGAGCGCCCAAGAAAGAGGATTCCTGCCAAAGTGATGTGGTATGCTCCTATAATACCATAGTTGAAACGTCTGTTCAGAAACAAAGAGCATGCCAAGTCAATGCGATGGCGCAAAGAGGACCGTAAGAAAGACGAGAAGTTGAGAGCACCCGCTGACGGGTCGCAGTGGAGAAAGATCGAGAGAAAATGGAGCGACTTTATAGGTGACCCAAGAAACGTATCGTTTGGTTTAAGTGCAGATGGCGTTAATTCTTTTGGGGATCAGAGTAGCAAGCATAGCACATGTCCTGTGACTCTATGTATGTATAACCTTCCTCCTTGGTTGTGCATGAAGCGGAAGTTCATTACGATGCCAATGCTCATCCAAGGCCCTAAGCTACCCGGCAATGACATTGATGTGTACCTAAGGCCATTAGTTGATGAACTTTTACAGCTATGGAATGGAAGAGGTGTACGTGTGTGGGATGAGAACGAAGGGGAGGAATTTGACCTGCATGCATTGCTGTTTGTAACCATCAACGACTGGCCTGCTCTCACTAACCTTTCAGGACGGACAAACAAGGGAGAGCACGCATGCACACACTATTTAGATGAGACCAACAA
Source organism: Hordeum marinum (assembly GCA_022496015.1). Lineage (NCBI taxonomy): Eukaryota > Viridiplantae > Streptophyta > Magnoliopsida > Poales > Poaceae > Hordeum > Hordeum marinum. The sequence continues at coordinate 505,000,877 of CM039678.1, read as the reverse complement.
TATATATTTGGACAAATGCAGGAAGAATGTGTACCTGGGGCATCGTCGATTTCTTCCAACCAACCATCAATGTCGAAAGAAAGGAAAGCATTTCAAAGATGAGGCAGATCACAGGAAGAAGCCCGCCCTCCGTACTGGTGATCACATACTTGTTGTGGTCAATGATTTACAAGTAATCTTTGGAAAGGGTCCCGACGGACTATCTGTTCCGAATGACGCTGAGGGACGCGCACCCATGGGGAAGAAGATATCTATATTTTGGGACCTACCCTATTGGAAAGACCTAGAGGTCCACTCTGTGGTCGACGTGATGCACGTGATGAAGAATCTTTGCATGAACTTGCTAGGCTTTTTGGGAGTGTATGGGAAGACAAAAGATACACCGGAGGCATGCGAGGAACAGCAACGTGTGCATGAAAAAGACGGCATGCATCCAGAGCAGTATGAAGGTCCTGCCAACTACGCTCTTACCAAAGAAGAGAAGGAAATCTTCTTTGTATGGCTGCTCAGTATGAAGGTCCCGTTTGGCTTCTCGTCGAATATAAAGGGAATAATTAATATAGCAGAGAAAAATTCCAGAACCTAATGTCTCATGACTGCCACATGATTATGACGCAACTGCTTTCGGTTGCATTGAGGGGGCTTCTACCGGAAAACGTTCGATTAGCCATTGTGAAGCTATGTGCATTCCTCAATGCAATCTCTCAGAAGGTGATCGATCCAGAAATCCTTCCAAGGTTAAGGAGTGATTTGGTGCAATGCCCTTTTAGTTTCGAGCCGGTGTTCCCACCGTCCTTCTTCAATATCATGACATGCGTCCTAATTCATCTAGTCGACGAGATTGTCATTTTGGGCCCTGTATTTCTATATAATATGTTCCCCTTTGAAAGGTTCATGAGAGTCTTAAATAAATATGTTCGTAACCGCGCTAGGCCAGATGGAAGCATCTCCATGGGCCATCAAACAGAGGATGTCATTGGGTTTTGTGTTGACTTCATTCCTGACCTTAAAAAGATTGGTCTCCCTCAATCGTGGTATGAGGGGAGACTGACTGGGAAAGGCACGCTAGGAGTGAACGCAATAATATGTAGGGACGGGCATTCTTGGTCTCAAGCACACTACATAGTTCTACAGAATTCTACCTTGGTGACCCTATATATTGATGAACACAAGAATATTATGCGCTTCCAACACCCGGAGCAGTGTGATAACTAGATTACATGTGAACATATCAGGACTTTCGGCAGTTGGTTGCAAACACATCTCATGCGTGACAACACTGTTTCTAATGAGCTGTACTCGTTGGCCAGGGGACCATCTTTGACTGTAATGTCTTACAAAGGGTACGAGATAAATGGGAATACATTTTACACGATCGCCCAGGATTAAGAGAGCAGCAACCAAAACAGCGGTGTCCACTTTGATGCAGCAACCAAGAGGGGAAAGGTCGACACATATTATGGTTACATAGTGGACATATGGAAACTTGACTATGGACATGATTTGAAGGTCCCTTTGTTTCAGTGCAAATGGGTCAATCTGTCAAGAGGCGGGGTATAGGAAGACCCACAGTACGTAATGACAACATTGGATCTTAACAATCTTGGGTACACTGATGAACCATTCGTCCTAGCCAATGATGTGGCGCAGGTTTTCTATGTGAAGGACATGTCTACCAAACCGAGAAAAAGAAAAGATAAGGAAGCGAATACATCATACGATGAGCCAAAGCGTCACATAGTTCTTTCAGGAAAAAGAGACATCGTGGGATTGGAGGGCAAGACAGACATGTATAAAGATTATGAAAAGTTTCATGAAATTCCTCCCTTCAAAGTCAAGGCTGACCCAAGCACCCTGTTAAACGATGAACATTATCCATGGTTACGCCGCAATAAGCAAAGGACACAAGCGAAGAAAAAGTGAATACTTTCTCTCCACAACTATGTCATTAGAGTTACATGTAAAGAAATGAAATGTCTTTTGTAACAGATGAGTTTTCGTCCGAAACCCTTATACTTCGAAAGAGATTGTCCGTTTTGTACACGAAGTGCGTCCAGTTTTTGCCGTAAACCTCTAAACTTTTTATAACATGCTATGTGGGTGAAATGATGATACCATGCAATCTCTCAACCTTTTCAGTGTTCATTTGAAGTGCTTTTCAATTTCAGAGTTATTTAGCTAAAAAAATCAGTAAGTGCATGAAAAATACCAAATTTAGTCAGAAAGGATTGAAAATTGATGATGTGGATTTGAATGGTGCATTTTGAACACACAAAAAGTATGGAGTTCAAATAAGTTCAAAAAAATGAAATCCCTTTGTAATAGATGAGTTTTCGTCCGAAACCGTGATACTTCGAAAGAGATTGTCCATTTTGTACACGAAATGCATCCAGTTTTTGCCGTAACCCTCTCAACTTTTTAACACATGTTATGTGGGTGAAATGATGATAGCATGCCAAAGTTCAACCTTTTTAGAGTCATTTAAAGTGCTTTTCAATTTAGGGTCATTTAGCTAAAAAAATCATTAAGTGCATGAAAAATACCAAATGTAGTCAAAAAGGATTGAAAATTGATGATGTGGCTTTGAATGGTGCATATTGAATGCAGAAAAATTCTTGAGTTCAAATATGTTTAAAAAATTGAAATCCTTATGTAACAGACGTGTTTTCATGCGAAACCCTGATACTTCGAAAGAGATTCCCCATTTTGTAAACGAAGTTCATCCAATTTTTGCTGTAACCCTCTCAACTTTTCAACACATGCTATGTGGGTTAAATGATGATACCATGCCAACTTTCAACCTTTTCAGAGTTCATTTGAAGTGCTTTTCAATTTAGGGTCATTTAGCTAAAAAAATTAGTAAGTGCATGAAAAATACCAAATGCAGTTAGAAAAGATTGAAAATTGATGATGTCGATTTTAATGGTGCATATTGAATGCAGAAAAATTCTTGAGTTCAAATATGTTAAAAAATTGAAATCCTTATGTAATAGACGTGTTTTCGTGCGAAACTCTGATACTTCGAAAGAGACTCCCATTTTGTACACAAAGTGCATCAAGATTTTGCCCTAAACCTCTCAACTTTTTAACACATGCTATGTGGGTGAAATGGTGATACCATGCCAACTTTCAACCTTTTCAGAGTTCATTTGAAGTGCTTTTCAATTTAGGGTCATTTAGCTAAAAAAAATCAGTAAGAGCATGAAAAATACCAAATTTACTCAGAAAGGTTTAAAAAGTGATGATGTGGCTTTGAATGATGCATATTGAATTCAGAAAAATTCTTGAGTTCAAATATGTTTAAAAAATTGAAATCCATTTGTAACAGACGTGTTTTCGGGCGAAACCCTGATACTTCGAAAGAGATTCCCCATTTTGTACACGAAGTGGATCCAGTTTTTGCCCTAAGCCTCTCAACTTTTTAACACATTCTATGTGGGTGAAATGGTGATACCATGCCAACTTTCAACCTTTTCAGAGTTCATTTGAAGTGCTTTTCAATTTAGGGTCATTTAGCTAAAAAAATCAGTAAGAACATGAAAAATACCGAATGTACTCAGAAAGGTTTAAAAATTGATGATGTGGCTTTGAATGGTGCATATTGAATTCAGAAAAATTCTTGAGTTCAAATATGTTTAAAAAATTGAAATCCTTTTGTAACAGACGTGTTTTCGTGCAAAACCTTGATACTTCGAAAGAGATTCCCCATTTTGTACACGAACTGCATCCAGTTTTGCCCGTAAGCCTCTCAACTTTTTAACACATGCTATGTGGGTGAAATGGTGATACCATGCCAACTTTCAACCTTTTCAGAGTTCATTTGAAGTGCTTTTCAATTTAGGGTCATTTAGCTAAAAAATCAGTAAGTGCATGAAAAATACCAAATGTAGTCACAAAGGTCTAAAAATTGATAATGTGGCTTTGAATGGTGCATATTGAATGCAAAAAAATTCTTGAGTTCAAATATGTTTAAAAAATTGAAATCCTTTTGTAACACACGTGTTTTTCGTGCGAAACCCTGATACTTCAAAAGAGATTCCCCATTTTGTACACGAAGTGCATCCAGTTTTTGTCGTAACCCTCTCAACTTTTTGTAGCATGCTATGTGGGTGAAATGATGATACCATGCCAACTTTCAACCTTTTCAGAGTTCATTTGTAGTGATTTTCAATTTCCAGGTCATTTAGCTCAAAAAAATAGTAAATGCATGAAAAATACCAAATGGAATCACAAAGGGTTGAAAATTGATGATGTGGCTTTGAATGGTTCGTTTTGAACACACAAAAAGTCTGGAGTTCAAATAAGTTTAAAAAATGAAATCCATTTGTAACAGATGAGTTTTAGGCCAAAACCGTGATACTTCGAAAGAGATTGTCCATTTTGTACATGAAGTGCATCCTATTTTTTTTGTAACCCTCTCAACTTTTTAGCACATGCTATGTGGGTGAAATGATGATACCATGACAACCTTCAACCTTTTCAGAGTTTATTTGAAGTGCTTTTCAATTTCAGTGTTATTTAGCTCAAAGAATGAACTAATAGCAAAAAGAATGAACTGAGAAGCTTTTACAAAACTATGCAACTAAAATTATGAAAGTATTTTTTCTTCAAAACATTAGTAGCAAAAAGAAATTTCATAACGAGTTTTTTGTTAAAAACTTTAATAGCAAACTAAAATAACCAAATCTGTTTTTGATTAAAACAGAAATTTAAAATAACCTAAAACTTACCAAATTGAAAATAATGATAAAACACAGTAATATTAAATAGCAGGAAAAAGAATCACTCAAAAATCTTATTTTTTAGTAAAGTTATTCACAAACTACTGATTCACACAAATTTCAAAAAAATCAAATTTAAACTATTCAAATTTGAAAACTAATGGCACTAACAAAAAGTTTATAATTTTTGTGACCTAAAAGCAAAAAAATCACTAAAAACAGTAACCATGAACAAAATAAAATAAATAAAGCATACAACAAAACAAAAAAACTAGACTTTTTTTTAAAATGCCACCTACTGGGCCACCACGGCCTGAATACGACTAGAAACCCAACCAACTTGTTGGGCCAAGATTAAGGCCCGTAGAAGGCCCAATAGGCCCATAGGCAGTGACATATTTGGCCCGGAAGCCTGCAGTTGAGAGGAGCTTGAGAGGGTGTGCGCAGCAACGCTTATAAATCACTCTCGAGCTCTCTCAGCTAGCGAGGTGGGACTAATGCACTCCTTTAGTCCCGGTTGGTGCCACCAACCGGGACCAAAGGCGCGAAGCAGGGACCTTTGGTCCCGGTTGGTGGCACCAACCGGGACTAAAGGGGGGCATTGGTCCCGGTTGGTGCCACCAACCGGGACCAATGCTTTGGGTATATAAGTAGCACTTCCTAGTTTTTCCAGTTCTCATCTCACCCCCGCCCCCGACGACGCTCACGAAATCGACGTCGCCCGTCGCCCCAGCCGTCACCGCCGAGCACTGCCCCGATGCTGCCAGGCTACTTCACCTTGCCATCGTCATCGTCGCCGAGCTATCCTGACGCCGTCCTCACTCCTACCGTGAGCCGCCATGCCATTCCCCTCATCTACCCCCGCTCCCTGACGCCGCCGCCCGCCGCGATGGCAACGTCGCCCGTGCTCCGGCCGCCCGTACTCTGCTTGCCGCGCCGCCGCCGCCCCGCTCGCACTCTGCGTGCTGCCACCGCCTCTGCCTTTTTTGTTCATATGTACGCATTGATGTATATGTATGTAGATGTGTATACAGATGTATATGGATGATCCATGGATATGTATGCATTGATGTATATTTTTTTGTTGATATAACTTTTTTTTATTCACAGAGTTACTCTTCTGTTCATAGAAAGTTTTTATATATGATCCATGGATATATGAGCAATGATGATGTTGTTCATGATATGAGTTCTTTGATGAAATGATGATATGATATATATATAGTTCTTTGATGATGATGATGATGATGACATGATATATATATATATAGTTTATTATGTTGATATATAGATTATTTTCATTATGGTGATATATATAGATATTTTTCATATGTTGATGGTGATCTATCGTGTTAATTGCATTTTCTGACGTTTGACAACTACTTGGGCTTATTATAGGGACCATGAGGCGTGCGATCTGTAAACTCTGCCAAAATTCATGTATGGACAGTCTTGGAACTGCAGTGCAGTTCGGGGTATTTTTGAGAAAGGGATTTCAAAAATTAGTGGTAATAGTCTTTAACTTGAATTTATATTGAATTATGATCATCTGTTTAGCTATTTTAATGAATTTATTGTTGATTATTAACTGCTACATAGTGTGTTCCATGCAACATAAGGGAGGACTTTGAGGATGGTGCGGAGCGCGAATTCGAATTGGATCTGCGCAAAGGAAAGAATAAAACCATCATATATGGTGATGGATGGGAGTAGTACATTGCAGTGAACAATTTTAAAGGAGGAGAACTCGTAGTTTTTTCCTTAATAGGAGAGGTGAATAGGTTATGGACATTATATGTCGAAAGCGATGATGATCATGAAGATGACATCATCGGCCAAGATGACCAAGATGACATCCAAGATGAAGATGAGGACAACCAAGATGAAGAGGAGGACATCAAAGATGAAGATGAAGGTCCTATCATTTCTGCAATTTTTTTCTCAAAGGATGAAGAAGCTTACTCGGGATGATAAAGCTAATGTGAAAGAAATGTTACCATCCTCTTCGGCGTTCTTAGGGAAGCCCTTTGTGCACCGTCTAACGAAAACAAACATGGTCAAAAAAATTATGGTGAGATGTTTTATATTCTTTCATCTCTTTTTGGTCATAACCAAGTGTGGAGGAGATGTCTAACATTTTGTGCTCTCTACTTTCTATTAATGATGGGGTCTTCAGAAGTTACCTTTGAAGATGGTTTTTGGAGTGGACATCCCCGCGGCCGGCACTGCTGGAGTAATCCATGGACCAAGAGGGCCTGTCACGAATGTCCAATACAAGATAGAGGATGATTGGCGCATATCATTCCACAAGACCGGCTCACAGGAGTTCATCAAGGGAAAGACAGAACTAAGGGTGGACACCCTTGTGGTAATCACTATAAGGAAGAGCAACCGCAAGGACTGTCAGATGATGGTTGTTGTTGACCATGTTTAGAACTAAGTCATGAATGTATCAGTTGGAGAACTGATAGTTAATTAATTAGTATGTGAAGATGAATGTGATACATTGATGTTTGTTTCTTAAGTTGAACAAATTTCAAGTGATACTGATGGTTCTTTCTATATATTGATCATGACAATGTTGTGTAATGGTTCTTTCATTGCTATATGTAGTAGCTATTGTCAAGTTGAATGAAAAGCATAAAATAAAAATGGTAAACACAAAAATAATAGGGGGAAACACGATATGAAAACCCCTAAACCCCTCCTTAAAAAACCCAGCTCCTGCCAGATGCTGACGCGTGGACGCCTTTTGGTCCCGGTTGGTGTTACCAACCGAGACTAAAGGGCCTCCTATGTGAGCTCCCCGCAGAGGCCACATGGAACCCCTTCTGTCCCGGTTCGTGAGTGAACCGGGACTAAAGGTTTGGGGCTTTAGTCCCGACCTTTTAGTCCCGGTTCCAGAACCGGGACAAATGGGCCGTTTTCTACTAGTGGGGGCTGCTCCAACCTGACGGAGCGGGGGATCAGACAGAACGGTTGGGCTGTCTGCCGGCGCGCGACGATGGGCGTATTGGTGGCGCGATGGATCAGACATCGCTACCCCTTGTGTCTAGTGGGTTGCGCCAGGATCATGGATGCCCTCCTGGCGATAGAGGAGGCTCGCCGGCGGCAGGTAGGGCGACTCCTTCGTCTGTTCCATCAGATCTTCGGCCCGAGCCGATGGTGGAATCGCCAAGACGATGGCACATTTCATTTTCCCGAATTGGTGGATCGGTCGAGCGCACCGAGGGCATTCTTCATCTCAACGTATCTTCAAGATGGATGACATTAAGAGATTTGGAGGAGGATATGCTCGCTGGCCGACAACTTCAAGATGATGATCAGATTGGCCAAGGTGCGTCTTTGATCATTGATATTTTTAACATTCACATCAAACATCAGATTGTGCAGGTGGGTAGGATGTCGGAGGATCCAATTGAAATTATTGATCTAGCAAGCGGAAAGGATGGCGCAGTGGATCAGACAGACGATCTTGCGGGGCGCGCCGCTAGAGGAGTGCGTGGCGCGGTGGATGAGACCACCTGTGTGGCAGGGTGCACCGCAGCATGTACTCATGATTGGCGAGTCTGCAGGCCGGTGTATGATTCCACGTGGGGTGATCGTGCCGCGCGCGTAGAGTCGGCGGTGACCACAATGGTTGTCACCAGCCACCAGGGCTGATCCACTTCAACGGGACATCAGGTTTTGGGCTCTCACCAGATCGAAAGAAGACTCCGACGCCGAGGAGTATTAGATCGGCTATGCTGTTGCCGAGGAGTAATCCTCAACGCCATCGGACCATGTTTGTGAGTCCTTGCGGGTTGGGTATACCGAGGAGGAAATTGCAGATAGCATAGATGGAATGATCACTCATACGGACCTCGCGTGGGAAGGACTAGGCGATGGTGACGACAACAAAATCGAGGTATTCCGGCAACTCATTCACTGGCGTATGGCGGCTATAGCGGTAAGGCCATGGAAAGGTCCCCAACCAAAGGTACATCTATCGGCACTTACCCCCGCAGACTTCATAGTCAACTGGAAGAAGGTACCGTTTTGACGGAGGAAAGGACAGACGGTGGCGGAGAGACCGCCGCCGGCGCCGTCAGCGGCCGATTCAGATCTTGGGATCTATGCAGCAAGGAAAGCTCGATTGAATTCTATTTTGGGCCAAGAAAGATAGATTCTTCATCCCATTGGTCCGGTGACAACTGGTTATATGGCCCAGTTGGACACTAAGGTTGTTGGGCCTATGAAGGTGGACGTGAACTCTCAGTCGACAACTGAGCCGTGCGATCGACAGGTTTCCCATGCAAACGAAGTGTCCACTGAGACTAGGGTTAAGAGGATACCGTCTCATGGACGCACTCCGCGTATTGCGCCTCCACTGGTTCTCATCGACGGGAATGAATCGGTTTCGGTGCATCCTTCTTCCATGGCAGGTCGGGGTGACAGAAATCGACCGCTAGAGCCTGCATCGACTCGCAATGACGCTGACGCGCGAGGTGTGGTAGCTCAGCCGGCAGCTGGTAGCGGCGCGATGCATGGCCGTGGCGAACAAGCGACAGCTACGTGTGTAGGTGCTGGGGCTGGTCGCGCCAATGGGGTGTGTGGCGACTTTGGGCTTATGTTCTTCGAGACCCCTCGCTCTAACTTAGCTCAAGTGTCGTCACGTCTGGTGAGCACGACAATGGGCTTAGTTAAGGTGTCTAATGGTTCGCTAACTGAAGATCAGTTTTCTAAGCAACTGCGGAGGCTCGTGTCTGAGACGTATCATTGGGCACCAGTCAAAGTGGAGGAACATGTGTTTGGAGTAGACTTTCCAAAGAGAGAGGATCTTGAGCGCCTTCTGAAGTTTGGGGTTAGCAAAGTTCCGGGAACTAATTACATGCTTGAGTTCAAGGAGAGCAAAAAAACAGAGCCAAAGGGAACACCTCTTGAGCAGGTTTGGATCAGACTTTCTGGTGTACCGGAGGCTCTCCTTAATGACTTTCTTATTGTTTGGAGACTTGGCTCGCTGCTTGGAAAAACAGAGAAAGTGGACATGCCTTTCACGCGGAAATTTGGGATCGCGAGGTTACTTATTGGTGTCTTGGATTTGAAGCATGTGCCTGATTTTGTGCCTTGGGCATACGATGATGTGAATTATGATATCGATGTGGAGGTCGAGGAGCCTATTCCACAGGTGTTTGCTAATGATCAAGATGTTGATATGACGGGTGAAGGTGATGGAAGTGGAAACCAAGGGGCCGATGGGCACCTAGAATATGGCGCTGATAGGGCCAGTGACAAGAGTCAATCTTCAAAATCAGCAGATACACCTAATAATGGCGAGAAAGCACCATCGTCAACACTGATGGATTCTCTTCGCTTTGGTTCTTTTGACGTGCAGTCCGCACCGAGCCATGTACGTGTGGACAAGATGGAGGTTGATGATCTTCATAACCATATCATATATCATAGCAACACAAGTGATGTGCAACTAATGGAGGTTATAAGGACTTTCGCGCCTGTCACACTATCAGATATGTAGCAACTTGAAGGGGGTGGAGGGCACAAGCCCCGGCTGTATGAATCGCCAAAACCCCATGTCATGTCTACTCCAGGAGTGGGATCCGAGGGGTCTGGGCAGGAGGCCCGGCTTATCTCACTCAACCCCTCACGTTCGTCGTCGGACGGAGGAGAAGCGTCACCCTCTCTTGGGTCGAGGGCTGGCGGAGGTCGATGGCAGGGTCTTCAGCTAGCAATTACATAGACCACATCTCCTATTGGAGGAGCGTCCTCACCAATCGGAGAGGCGGATCCTGAGAACTACGAGCAGATGGCTCGTCAGCATTTGCCTGCTCCACATAACATCGCGAAAACTGGCAAGGTGGAGAACCAGGGACATGGGCAGGAGGCTTGTTCATCTCCCCCTACTGCGAGGTGTTCACTTCGTACATCGCTGGATGGACCTCATCAACAGCATGGGAAGCCGAAGGTTGCCACACTGGACCCGATGGTAGTTCAGACAACTCTAACACCTAACACGCTAGGTGGAGGGAAGGTGGCTCAAGGAAATAAGTCAGTGATATCTATGGACGATGTGATCAGCTTTGGCGAGATATCTGATCCCATGTCTTATGAACGGCAATTCAGTCACCGTATCCAGGGACAACCGGACGCGGACGACATTCAGCTGGGACATGCTATGCGGGCCGCCAAGCTCCGTAATGTCGAAGGAACTTCAGGTATGTCAGTTAATACAAGTTGTTCCATCTTGCACTTTATTGAGAATGAAATAGTAGAAAATGCTAGCAACCTAGGTATCTCACTTGGTAGTAATGCAAAAGAGATTGCTAAAACTGTTTATGATATCCTTGATTTATAAGAAGATAGAGTCGTTGATTTAATCCAAAACTTAGCAGCGATAAAACCTATGAATGACACGGAGATTAATAAGTTGGGTATCACATCTCTCCAAAGCTTATGTGAGGATTTAATACCCGAAGACGGGGTGGACAGGCATGAGGATGAGGAGGGATCGGAGGGGTATATGGCTCCCCCGATGGCCGACACTCTTCCTATTGAAACACATAATTCCGACAAATCCGAGGGGATGCCGGATAAGCCCAAAAGACCTTGGAAGAGGAAGGTCTATCCCGTTTCTGCAGTGAGGACAAGTGCGAGAGTAAAGCAAAACAAAAAATTCTATGATGATATATGAAAGGGATCTTTTGGAATAGCAGAGGTCTTGCGGACTTGGCTAAAAGAAGGTTCCTTAGACAAACATCGTTAGAACATAAACTTAATTTTATGGCCTTGCAAGAGACGGGTCGAGATAACTTTACGCCACAATATATCAATACCATTTCGGGTGGGGTTGATTTTGATTGGCATTGCTTACCTCCAAGGAGAAGATCTGGAGGGATCTTGTTGGGGGTTAAGTGTGAAACTTTAGAGGTGTTGAGTGTGGTTTATGGTGAGTTCGTTGTCAAATATTGTGTGAGATCGAAAGTTGATGGTTTTAGAAGGGTTTTGGTCGCTGTATATGGGGCAGCGCAACCTGATCATAAGCCTGGTTTCCTCGTGGATCTAGTGAGAATTTGCGGGGAGGAGAGTCTACCCATTTTGATTGGGGGAGACTTCAATATAATAAGGCGACAGAAAGAAAAAAATAACGACAACTTTGATGGAAGATGGTCATTCATGTTTAACGCGATTATTGAGAGTCGTTATTTAAAAGAAATTGAACTCACCGGTAGACAATTCACATGGGCCAACTCACTTCCGACTTCAATATGAGAAGTTGGATCGAGTTCTGACCAACGTTGAGTGGGAACAGAAATTCCCGTTGGTCACGGTACACGCCTTGCATAGGGCCGTTTCTGATCATACACCACTACGGGTTGTTCTGGAGAAGCCAACCACGTGGGTAATCAAAATATGTTCTCCTTCGAATTGAGTTGGTTTGAGAGAGAAGGATTTATGGATCTCATTGCTACACAGTGGGCAAGAGAAACCGCGGGGATTACTAATATGGATAAGTGGCAGAATAAGATTAGACACTTGCGCATGTTTTTAAGAGGCTGGGCCAAAAACCAAAGTGGAATCTATCAAGTCGAAAAAGATAGGCTGCTCCAACTCATTAATGATTTGGATGTCAAAGCTGAATCCACAATTCTTCATATAACAGAGAGAAATATTAAGATTGAAGCTGAAAAGAAATTGCAAAATCTTCTGAGAGAGGAGGAAATGAAGTGGGCCCTTCGGGAAAAAGTGATAAAAGTGGTTGAAGGAGATGATAATACTCAATTCTTTCACATGATTACGAATGGCAAGCATAGGAATAAAAATATATTTTAGCTTGAACAGGATTAGGGCACAATAGTTGGGCATAAAAATATAAAACTATACATTACAGAGTATTACAAAAAACTTTTCGGTGCACCTCAAGAGAATTATGTTTCTCTTGATGAAAATATGACTGATATACCTCAGCTCAGCCATGATGAGAATGAGGTACTTGCTGCTCCGTTCACTGAAAAAGAGGTGTTTGACGCAATAGCTCAAATGAAACAAAACAAGGCACCGAGACCAGATGGGTTTCCCACAGAATTTTATAAGAAATGTTGGCACATAATCAAAGGATATCTTATGCCTTTGTTTCACGATTTGTTCAATGGGCAGCTACAACTTTTTCACCTAAACTTTGGAACAATAACTTTGTTGCCAAAGAAGGTGGAGGCTATTCGCATTAAGCAGTTTAGACCGATATCTCTGCTTAATGTCAGCTTTAAATTTTTTACAAAGGTTGCTACGAATAGACTTACACAGATTGCACATTTCGTAGTCCAACCATCTCAAACAACCTTTATGCCAGGAAGACACATCCTTCAAGGGGTGGTCGTCTTACATGAAACTATACATGAAATCCACCAAAAGAAACTTGATGGAGTTATCTTTAAGGAGGATTTCGAGAAGGCATATACAAGGTCAAATGACCATTCCTCCAACAAGCCTTGCACATGAAGGGGTTTACAGAATCCTGGAGAATCCTAGAGGGAGTAGGTAGATTCCTTCATTCAAAAAGGTAGTGTGGGAATTAAAGTTAATGATGACATATGTCATTATTTTTGGACCCATAAAGGACTGAGACAAGGCTATTCCATGTCTCCCATTTTGTTCAACATAGTTGCAGATATGTTGACGGTCCTTATTGGTCGTGCCAAAGAGAATGGCCAGGTAGGTGGACTAGTCCCGCACCTGGTAGAGGGGGGAGTATCCATACTACAATATGCAGATGACACAATTTTATTCATGGAACACGATTTAGCAAAAGCTAGAAATATGAAGCTTGTGCTCTGCATATTTGAACAATTATCTGGTTTAAAGATAAATTTTAATAAGAGCGAATTGTTTTGCTTTGGAAGAGCCAAGGAAGAACAAGACACATATAGACAACTTTTTGGTTGTGAAATGGGATCACTGCCTTTCAGTTACCTTGGGATTCCTATTCATCATAGACGATTAATGAATAGGAAGTGAAAATGTATTGAAGATAGATTCGAAAAAAGACTAGGTTACTGGAAGGGCAAGCTCATGTCTTATGGAGGTCGACTTGTTTTGATAAACTCGGTATTGACTAGTCTGCCGATGTTTCTCTTATCTTTCTTTGAATTACCTATCGGAGTACAGAAAAGATTAGATTTTTATCGATCACGTTTCTTCTGGCAAATCGATGAGTCTAAGAAGAAATATAGATTAACTAAATGGGATATTACATGCTGAACTAAAGATCAAGGGGGAGGGTGGGTAGGAGTTGAAAACTCAGAGGTCAAGAATAGATGCCTAATGAGCAAATGGCTCTACAGGCTATCTACGGAGACTGACGGAATGTGGATATAAATTTTGAGAAATAAGTATCTATAGTCCAAGTCACTAGCGCATATTACAGCTAGACCGAATGACTCACCATTCTGAAAAGGGCTAATGAAGATGAAAGTAACCTTCTTCGAGCGAGTCAAGTTTCTGGTTGGTAATGGTACCAAGACCAAATTCTGGGAGGACACATGGCCGGGGGAGACGCTGCTAGCCTTATAATATCCTACTCTTTATAATATTGCACAACGGAGGGGAGATTTTGTTGCGACATTATTACAGTTCGTACCTCTTAATGTTCAATTCAGGACAACTTCAGTGGGAGAACGCTGGAATTCATGGTTGCATCTGGTCAGACGGTTGATGGATGTTCAACTCTCCGATCAACCAGACCGAATTCACTCGAAACTAACCACGAGAGGATCTTTTTCAGTAAAGTCGATGTATTTGGATCTAATTAATCCTGGACCCCTCTCAAGGTCTTTGCATATCTCGAAGATCAAAGTTCCGCTCTGAATTAAAATTTTCATGTGGTTCGAACACAAGGGAGTGATACTAACCAAAGATAACATGATAAAGCGGAATTGGAACAGAAGTGCCAAATGCTGCTATTGCGATCATAACGAAACAATTCAACACCTTTTTTTTCGAATGCCCACTAGCAAAACTGCTTTGGCGAACTGTCCATATAGCTTTCAACATTCAACCACCAATGAACATTAACATGCTATTTGGGACGTGGCTCACCGGAGTTGACAACACATTAGCCAATCATATATGCATTGGAATAAGCGGTTTATTTTGGGCTATATGGAATACTAGAAATGATATGATCTTTAAAGGAAAGAAACTTAACCATTTTTTGCATGTCATATACAGAGCCACTGCTTGTATCCGTACATGGTCATTGCTCAATCATGCGGATGCCAGGGAGCTTATGGATATTGGTTGCAACCGGTGGGAGACGATCGCACGGGCTATCTTCGGCCAGTTTGGATGTCGAGCTATTAATAGGCTAGGTGTGTACACATCATAGTCTTTTAGTGTTGCCGGATGTGGCATACATTCAGTTACCGTTATTTACTTTTTTTTGTGGCTCAGACTATGAGACCATGACGAACCTGATACTTTGTTTGCTTTATATGCAATAATATGGCTGTGTGCATCGATTGATGTAGAGACCGGGGATGTTGTTCCTTCGTTTCCAAAATAAATAAATAGACAAGGTACCCCTCATGGCTCAGCATGAAAAGCTTTAGCTGCAGTCATACTCCGCCAATTGTCCCGTACACATCATAGGTTTCCTCATCATCATCACAAACATGTTTGCACTCAATAAGAACTAGTCCTTCTATTTGAGGGAATTTGATAATCAGGTTCATGATTAATTTTCTGGAGATGTCCAAGCATCTTATCAAGGCCAAGGCTCTTTAGGGAGGGCGATTTGTAACCAAGGCGAAATTTATAGTATTACTTTGTGGTGCTAGTTTTAAGCAAGGAAAAAAATAACATGCTGTACAAAATAGCATGGCTCGTGAAAATATGCTATTAGCATGATATTAGCGAGACATTATACACTGATCAATTTAGCGAGCCGGTTCTCTACATGCTATATCGTGATATTGGTGGGGCTATAATTAACACGCTATTTTTTAAGTGGTTTTAAGTCAAGATTTCATTAGAAAACCAATGTACATGGTAACAACTGTGTAGTTCAATGCTCCGCATGATTATTGTATACCGGGGAAGATTAAGCAATTCGTATGGAAAGCTTTGGGAGGCTCTCTCCCACGTTTTGAGCGCCATAATATAAGATTGGTGTGGGGGACATTCAACACTACTTTTTTACGTGTCGAGGCTTACAAGAGATGCTGCACCAAGCAGTTATGCAGGACCGGTCAGGTTCGACCACAATGGCGTTTTGTTGCTTATTGGTTTGAAAAATCTTTGGCCTGGTTAAAATCGTAAACCAAATTCAAAACTAAATACCTCAGTTGAATAAAAATGTGTTGAAAATAGGGAAGATAGTTTTTTTTCTTTTTCTCGAAAAGAAGGTTATCCCCCGACCTCTGCATCAGAACGATGCATACAGTCATTTTATTAAAAAGTAAACAATTCAACCAAGTCTCCAGGTCTCAAAAAAGGTAAAAAGGCTCAAAAAGAGCAAGAAGAACAAAAAACAGGATAGCCACAACCGGCGGAATAAAAGTAGATAGGAACCTAAACACCTATCCTATTACATGACCGCCATCCAAACCGGTTGAAAATAGCCCGTGCTATCGTCTTCCACCGGACAGACCTAGTAACCATACGCTCCTTGGCATCCGTCAGAGTGAGTAACGACCACATACGGATCAGTGTAGTGGCCCGGAAGATAACCTGCAAGAAAGGCATATGTGTTGTTCTGTTAAAAACCAAATCGTTCCTGCAGTTCCATACTGCCCATAATAACGCATATACTCCTACACGGATATTTTTCGCCGTTTCTGACTCTACTCCATCAAGCCACATCCCAAATAACGTGTGGATGGTATTCGGAGGAGTAATGTTAAACGCTATGTGAACAGACCGTCATATAAGTTTTACCATTGGGCAATCAAGAAAGAGGTGTTTGATAGATTCATCATGATCACAAAAGCTACATCTTCGAGATCCCGTCGAGTTACGTTTAGCCAAATTGTCCTTAGTTAGAATTGCTTGTTTATGTACAAACCACATAAACACTTTAATTTTTAAGGGCAGTTTTACTTTCCAAATATGCATCGATCGAGGGATAGCGCCAGCATTGATAACATCCAAATACATGGATTTAACCAAAAACACTCCATTCTTGGTTAGTTTCCAGTACAACTGATCTGGCTGTTGAGAAAGTTGAACATCCATCAATCTTCTCACAAGATATAGCCAAGCCTCCCAACAGTTTCCTGCTAAAGTTCTTCTAAACTGAAGATTGAGAGGGTTGGACTATAATACTGTTGCAACGTAAGCATCTCTACGCTGAACAATATTATAGAGAGAAGGATATTGGATAGTTAGAGGCATCTTCCCAAGCCATGTATCCTCCTAGAATCTCGTTGTAGTACCATTTCCAACAATAAATTTTGTTCTGTGGAAGAAGACTGATTTCACTCTCTTCAGTCCTTTCCAAAACGGTGAATCAGTCGGTCGAACCGTCACCTGGGATAAGGTTTTAGATTGTAGGTACTTATTACGCAGAATCTGGACCCATGTGGCTTCGGTCTCTATAGATAGCTTGTACAGCCACCTGTTGAGAAGACATCTGTTCTTCACCTCTAAATTTTCAATTCCAAGACCTCCTTGGTCTTTTGGCCTACAGATAATATCCCATTTAGCGAGTCTGTACTTTCGTTTTGACTCATCGCTCTGTCAGAAGAAGCGCGATCGATAGAAATCCAGTCTTTTCCGAACTCCAACTGGTACCTCGAGAAAACACAAGAGAAACATAGGCATACTTGTGAGCACCGAATTGATGAGGATTAGTCGGTCACCATATGACATAAGCTTACCCTTCCAGCAGCTTAGTTTCTTTTCAAATCTATCCTCAATGCACTTCCATTCTTTATTAGACAGCTTACGATGGTGAATTGGTATGCCCAAATACGTAAAGGGTAATGAACCTAATTCATGCCCGAACAATTGTTTGTAAGCCTCTTGTTCGTCTTTAGCCCTTCCAAAGCAGAACAACTCACTTTTATGAAAGTTAATCTTTAACCCTGACAACTGTTCGAATAAGCATAACAGTAGCTTCATGTTTCTTGCTTTTGCTAGATCATGCTCCATGTATTGTAAAATGGACACTCCTCCGTCCACTAAATGCAGGACGAGCCTGCCTACCTGGCCATTGTCCTTAGCTCTTCCAATCAGGATCGTTAACATGTCTACTACTATGTTGAACAAAATAGGTGACATCGGGTCTCCTTGCCTTAGACCCTTGTGTGTCTGGAAATAATGACCTATGTCATCATTCACTTTGATTCAGACACTCTCTTTTTGCGTGAAGGAATCCAACTGGTTCCTCCAGGACTGATCGAATGCTTTCATCCGCAATGCCTGCTGTAGAAATGGCCCTTTAACCTTATCGTACGCCTTCTCAAAATCCACCTTAAAAACTACCCCATCTAGTTTTTTCGTGTGGATTTCATGGAGCGTTTCATGCAGGACCACAACCCCTTCTAGGATGTTTCTGTCCGGCATAAAAGCAGTTTGAGATGGCTGCACCATGGAATGTGCAATTTGCGTAAGCCTGTTAGTTCCCACCTTGGTGAAGATTTTAAAGCTGACATTAAGAAGATAGATCGGTCTGAACTGCTCAATCCGCACTGCCTCTGTTTTTTCGGAAGTAACGTAATCGTTCCGAAATTTAAGTGAAATAGTTGTAAATGTCCAGAAAACAAATCATGGAACATTAGAAGCAAATCACCCTTAATGATATGCCAGCACTTTTTATAAAACCCAGCTGGAAAACTATCCGTCCCAGGAGCTTTATTATTCTTCATTTGCGAAATTGCCTCAAACACCTCTTTCTCCGAAAATGGGGCGGTTAAAATATCATTCTCATCCGTTGCAAGTTGAGGGATATCCTCAACCCTCGACTCATCTAAGGATACAAAATTATCCTCAGGTGGCCCAAAAAGCTGCTTGTAGTAATTTGTGATGTATAGTTTTAGGTTCTCCTGTTCTAAGATCATCCCCTCATCTTGCTCGAGCTGAAAGATTCTCTTTTTTCGATGCTTGCCATTCACAAACATATGAAAGAATTGAGTATTGTCGTCCCCTTGGACGACCTTTCGTACTATAGCTCTTAGCGCCCACTTCAATTCCTCCTCTCGAAGCAGTTCTTTCAGTCTCATCTCCGCCTCCATTTTAGTTTCGAGCTCCCTGGTATCTAGAATGGAGGACTCAACTTTTAATTCGAAGGAATTAATAAGGTGAAGTAGCCTTTCCTTTTCAACCTTATATACCCTGCTCAAATGTTTGGCCCAACCACGTAAGTATTGCCTTAAGTGCCTAATCTTATTCTGCCATCTTTCTACCCTCGATCTCCCTCCTGAATCTTTAAACCATGCTAATTCAAAAGAGAAGATGTTATTGAATTAAAATAATTGAATAAGAGAGCTTGAGAAATTATTGATCCGGTCGAAGTTGGATGCTCCAATTTTAAATTGAATACCCAAACTAATTGCGAGGCCTTAATAGTTAGAAAGTATAGTGTATAGTATAAAATAATTAAAAAATAGAGTTTTGAAAAATTGTTGACTCGGTCAAAATCAAGAGACCCTCTAATTGAAAACCTCATTTAAATGTTTTTTTAATTAGGGAGTATAATGTTATATAGAGGACGGTGTTCCAATGTACATGGGCTATTGTCAATGGCACTTGGGCCAGTTTAATCTCTTCCTAATTAATGTACTGAAGTGCGGGGTATCACAGAATGAATCTTCCAAAACACCAAGTTATTAATTGATGGGGATTAGAAGATAGATATCCATATCCAAAAACCAGATTTCCTTCAATGAATTTCACAAACATCAATGGATTTGATCTGTATACATATAGCTTCACATTTTCCACCACTCAGCGCATCTTATTCCAAACAAGCACCATCGGTCCACTCTGTACTCCATGGCTCCCAAATTACTTCTAGCACTAACCCTCCTGGGCACCCTTGTGCCATTCTTCCATGGCGTCAGGGCCGCGACTTCGTTAGCCCCGCTCAAGGGCAGCAACAGCGGCTTCAGCCTCCGGCTCACCGCCAACCACCAATGGGCGCATGACTTGGCGAGCCTCCAACGTGCCAAGGAGCATGTAAAGTGCCGGACCACCAACCATCTCCTTCTGCCGGGCACCGCCCTCAACATCACCGTCGAAGCCATAAGTCCGCCCATGTGCCCGCTGGCGGACATGGTATACGCCGTCATGGTGGTCGTGGGCACGGAGCATGGGTCCCACGAGTACGAGCTCGCGCTGGACATGGCCACAGGACTGACCTGGATGCAGTGCGTGCCATGCCAACCCTGCAGGACACAGTTCAACCCGGTGTTCGACCCATCTAAGTCACCGACCTTCCGTCGTGTCCCGGCGTTCGATAGTGCATTGTGTCGTGCGCCTAATGAACCGCAGGAAAGCGGTCTTTGCGCGTTCCACATCGGCTATCCGAGCAGACCCACATCGGCTACGGGATACCTCGCCAAGGACACCTTCTCCTTCCTCAAAGGCAGCAACGAAGGTGGTCTTGAGCACCTGGAGGGCATGGTCTTCGGCTGCGCCGTCCGCACCACAGAATTCAAAAACCAGAACATTCTCGCCGGTGTCCTCGGCCTGGGGATGTGGAAGTCCGTCATGCATCCACCGACCGCCTTCACGGACCAGGTCAATCATGGCCAAGGCGTTCGCTTCTCCTACTGCCCGTTCAAGCCGGGGATGAGCACGTACAGCTTCCTGCGGTTCGGCGCCGACATCCCTAGACAACCACCGCCGAGCGTACACCGCCAGAGCACACCCATCCTTACGCCGACTCAGAAGAGCGGTTATTCGTACTATGTCAAGCTCGTCGGGGTCAGCGTGGGCGGCAGCCGGGTGCCGGGTGTCACGCCGGAGATGTTCCGGCGTCGCCACAGTGGGTTAGGAGGGTGCGTGATCGACATCGGCACGAAGATGACGGGGTTCGTGGATGAGGCGTACATCCACATCGAGAAGGCCGTGCGGCTCCACCTCCAGCACCACGGGGCACACGTCGTCCATCTACAGGGCCACCACTTGTGCGTCCACCAGCCGGCGCCGCACCATGACGTCCTCCCGAGCATGACGCTGCACTTCGACGACAACGCGTGGCTCCGGATCATGCCGGAGCATATGTTCTTGAAGATCGTCGACGAGGTTGGCCGCCAATACCAATGCCTTGGCTTTGTCTCGGCTAGGCACATGACGGTCATCGGCGCCATGCAACAGATCAACCATCGCTTCATCTTTGACCTCAAAGCTAGGTACCGCACTATTAGCTTCAATCCGGAGGCCTGCCACCTGGACGCGCCCCCAAGCTAAATCTCGACATCTTATAGTCTCGATTGTTTCAAATAAATTTACTGCAATAAAATCTGAGATTTTTGACGATGGTAGGCAGTTTTACCATCTTGGAGCTGATTTTCAAATAAATGTATTGCAATAAAGTCTGAGATTTGCAAACTAATCTGTGATTGGATGGTTAGAGAAACAGCGGTATTCCTAGTCCATCAAGGTTTAAGTCCTGGTGCTTGCATTATTTCTGAATTTATTTCATGATTTCCGGCAATACGCTTTTAATGAAAGGAGACGTTTCCGTTGACGACGAGGCGACTTTAATAACTTCGTAAATCTCAAGATGATATGTCGGTTCAGTCTTTCGAATTTGCATATAAATGCTTACGTCTCTAGTATGTTAGAAAAATGTCTGAGATTACATCAAAGCAGTCGTGAGCTACACACTAAAAAAAAATAGATGGGTGACTTTCAAAAGGAACTCTTCATTTTCAACATCCATTTGACAAGGTAAACACGCAATTTTTGTAGTGCCATTTGACAAGAACAGTAATGCACAGGAGATGGGTAGTTAAATCGCCAAAAGATACCCAGGTTAAAACGTTCATGAATTTATTTTGCGCCAAGTGTCTAAGCGCATCTCTCCAACAGGCATACAACGACGCGTGGCGTAAAAAACGGGTATACAGCATGTAACTAGTGTTTTTTAGCGCGCATCCGAGCTGGCTCCAGCGGTCCACAAAATATAGCGCTCGCACGGGCGCTGCAGCACACACGTTAAAACTAGCGCGTGCAGAATGCATACATAGAAAAAAACATAGATAGTTCAAATATTCAACGATACATAGAGATAAAAACATGCATAGAAATTATAAGATACATAGTACACGTGCTGAAAAACTACTCGTCATCCTCTTCTTTCTCAGACTCCGTCTCTGTCTCGGTATTGGTGATGGGCTCGTCCGAAGTCTGGATGAAGGCATCAAGAAATCGGTCATCGTCGGCGTCCCAGGTCGACGCTTCTCCAAGCTCGATGTTGAAATCCGCGGTCGCCTTTCGCGTACGCTTGTCCTCGCGATAGGCGACTCGCTCCGTCCTCCTCTCCACCCTCCTCTGCGCCCTTCTCTCCGCCCTCCTTTGCGCGAACAACTGGCGCTCGTCGATGACGTCCTGCGGGAAACTTTGACGCCACACTTCCATGGCCACCTCATCCATGTCGGCGATGCCGAAGCGGTGCTCGCGCCTCCGGTTCCGGCGACGGTCCTCGTTGGTGACAAGGCGCGGGCGAGGCCAGCGAAGGCCAGCGGAGGCGTCGTACACCCGGGCGGCCTGCTCGGTGATATCGAAGGTTCCGAGGATGAGGCGCAGGTTGCCGGACCGTATCTCGGCGGAGAAGGAGTTGGAGGGGCGTGCGCGGATGCCGCGGAAGCCCGACGATCCCCGACGACACGGCGGCACGGTGACGAGGTGACGAAGGCACGAGAGAAGCGGCGGCAGAACTACGGCAGAGCGCGGGAGGAGTGGCGGCAGATCGCGAGAGAATCGGCGGCAAAGCGCGGGAGGACTGGGAAGAGTGCGTGTCGGGCGCTCGATTTATAGATCGCGTCGAGCGCTGCACGCCAAAACTACTGCATGCACGCTTCCCACGCGAGACTTTCGCGTGCCCACTAAAAATATCTTTTGCCCCGTGCGCGTGCTTTTTTCAGACTTTGTTGGAGATGCTCTAAGCAAGCAAATATGATCATTACCCGTTGTATTGGAAAGAGATTATTTACTGGGCCGATAGTTAAATCAAATCTGGTGAAAAATCAATTAGTGAGGGAAAGACTAAATGCCTGCGCTGTTTCAAATCATCTCGAATCAAATAGTGGCTTTGATTGCAGGGTGTTGATTATTTGGAAGGCAATAATACCTCTCTAAATTTTTGAGGAGCCGACTACGCAGCGGCGGCGCACGCAGGCGTGCCCGTGGCAAGGATACTAATCCACCAATTAAATCAGGTTTTAGCGCTATTTCGTTCGGCGATCGCTAACAACAAATCGCACAGCTTTAGCGCGTCCTCATGACCAACATAGGATGCATGTCGATTCTAGCTAGGCCATGGTGAGGGGTCTTTGTAGCACCCGAATGTATCGTAAAAACGAAAGCAATGCTTGCAGGTGCAGTCAAGGCAACGCAGAGAACAAAAATGAAGGGCGTGTTTGGTTGCCTCAATAAGGTCTAATCATGCCCGCGCGGGAAGAAAACGGGATGTTTGGTTGGCTGCATATACTGTTGGGTTTGCATGGCATGATGTTTAAAGCAGTCCTGGGCCTGGCTTCCTGGAAACGCTCGAATCGATAGTTTCTCCAGAGCCAGGCCCGAGCGGTGCACGTGGGCGGCGGCAGCTGCACGCGCGCGGCCACGCTCGAGAAGCCGCATTGCTTTCCGAAGCACCGGTAGTTATTAGCCTCACCGCCCCTCACCGCTCCCTCTCCCCACTCTCCCCCACTCTCGCAACTCTCACCGGCGGCGGCGGATCGGAGGAGAGCAAGAAGACCACCGGACTCCATCACCGGCGAGCGGATCATCACCTAGACCGTGACAATGGCGATAAGCACTTTTCTGTTTGTCATGCACTACTTTTTCGCGTTCGATCCGGCGGTAGATTCGATCCACAGTAGTTAGGGGAATGGGGAATAGATGTAGATAAGCATGGCAATTCATACTAGTTCATACGAGTTCATACTAGTTCATGCCAGATCGGAATAAAGGTAGATGTGGATGGAGTAGAAGGGGGATTGGGGGATTGGGGCTACACAACAGACACTGGCTAACCGTGGCGGCCGTTGAGTCATGCGGGGCGGCAGGTCGAGTGGTTGGCCTTCGTCTTCTTGTGCATCGCCGTGCAGGGCGGCGGGTTGTCATCGTCCTTGGCGGAGTCGAGGTCGATCTGCCAACTACGACGGCCTGGCTCCGGCGCCCTCATAGACGTCAGCATCGGTTCTTCCTCCTTCTTGGTCTCCCCACCAATGACCGCCGGCGGCACGATTGCCGTCTCCCAGTACACTGCGGCACGACGGTCATTAGGAGTGTAAGTGCATCTAGGGCCCCTTAGTGATTTTCGTGTATTGAAGACTTATAGGTTAAGAGACTGACGCGTTTGTAAGTGTACACAGGCTCTATAAGTCAATGAGGAGTTTGATATATTCAGAGATTATCGACCCCTAAAAATATATGTCTTCAACTGAAGACTTTGGTATTCACTGAAGATTTTGAAGCTGAAGAATTCAGTGTGATCTTGAAGATATGAACGAGGACTATGAAGCGTGAAGACTTTTGTTTTCGTAGTTTCATTTCATTTCTTTGAGTCACAGGAAACACCATACTGTTAAAGGGGGCCGAGGTAATACTAAGGAAAATTTCCAACTGATGTTCAACTCCAAAATCCTCAACCTACCCAATCCGTCGAGTGAAGCCTTTTGGAAATCTCTTGCAGCCCAGTAAAGTTCTTCAGTGATAGAGACAATGATCTTCTGGTCTCTGAGGAAATTGGTCTGACTGAGGAGTTAGGATTTCACCCGTGTGAATTACCTAAAAGTGAGGAACATGATAAGTCTTGAGGACTTTCATAGTTCGAAATTCCGACCGTTGTTGTGCTTAGCGCTAGCTATCCCCAATCATCTTATCCACACAACGGTCATATCATTGTGGGCATTTATGTCTTATCATGTCAGGTTGCACCCTGGCTATAAATAGCCACCCCCCACAACCACTAGTTGGTTGGCTACTCCGAGAGAGTACTGACACTTATCATTTGAGAGCAACCCATCATCCGAGGACTTTGAGAGAAAATCATCAGTGAGGAAAAAAACCAAATCCAAACCACCAAACCCAAAGTGATTGAGCATCACTGAAGAGATTGTTCCTGTGTGGAACTAACGCTTATTACCTTTGAAGACTGTATATCTTCCATACTGTTAGGCGTCATGGTCTAGTGCAGCCTGCAGTCAACTGGGATCACGTAGTGACCTTGGTCTAGAGCATCCAGCAGTCAATTGTGGATCGCCGGGTGACCAGTTTGTGAGGGTTTTGGAAGTCTACCCTGAAGACTTACCATGATTGTTGGGAGAGGTCTATGTGACCTTAGCTCAAGGAGAATACAGTAAGGACTATGTGTCCTGGGACTGGGTGTCCTCTGGTTTAAATACCAGTCCGCTCCAAACCAGACGTACGACTGTCGCAGCAGTTGGAACTGGTTCATCAAACCATTGTCTTCATCAAGCTAAATGGTTCCATTTCCTCAACCCTTTCATTTGCTCATATACTTGTTGATAAAATTGATTATAACTATTTGAAAAATTTGACTGAAGACTTTCTCAATTTCCTCATCTCAAATTCTTCAGTCACCCTGTTCTTCACCTGTTTATCCTGTATCACGCTACTTGTAATCTGTGCATGTTCTATTTTATCATGATGACTATGTTCTTGCTTTGTTTCACATGCTCTTGAGTTAGTATTCCGCTGCTCGTTGTTCATCACATTTCAAATTCCTCAAGTTGAAATTCCTCAGTGATGAATTTGTAAAAATCGTCTATCCCCCCTAGTCAATATAACAGACTGTCAATTGGTATCAGAGCAAGGTACTCTCTTGTTTCGTGTGATTTTGATTTAACCGCCTGGAGTTCTAGTTATGTCGACTGCAGGTATGATCAAGGTTTCCATGGGATGTCCTACCTTCGATGGGACGGACTACCCCTACTGGAAGAAGAAGATGCGCATCCATCTTGAAGCTATTGACAACGATCTCTGGTACGTTGTGGAAAATGGTGTTCCCCGCACATCTCTGGCTGTTACTGCTGCTGATGCGAAGAAATTCAAGCAACTTGATTCACAAGCAAAGAATATCATCTGTGGCCATCTGAGCAAAGGTCAATATGGTAGAATGAGTGCTTTGGAGTCTGCTAAGCTTATCTGGAATAGGTTGTCCAAAGTAAACGAAGGTGTTTTCACTCAACATGAATCTCGTGTTGATGTTCTTTGCATTCTCTTCAACCGCTTCAAAAGACTCGACAATGGGAATGTTTATTAAAATTTTGATCTTCTCACTGATATCTCCAACGAGCTTCAAGCACTTGGTGCCATTGACATCACCGACCATGAAGTGGTGAAGAAACGGCTGAGATCTCTTGATTCCTCATTTGATACACTAGCTTTGATGATTCAAGAGCGTGGAGACTACAAGCCACTTGATCCTACTGATATACTTGAGAGACTCAATACTCATGTATTCCAACAAGCTGAGAAGAGAGACCTCTATGGGCCAAGCTATGGTAGACCTTGTGCACTGAAGGCCAAGGAAATTTCCTCATCCGAAGACGAAGATTCTCATAGTAGCCTTGGTGATCTTGAAGGACCGAGTCAGGAGCTAGCAATGCTCGTTAGGAAATTCCAATAGTTCTCAAGGAGAGGCCAGTTTGGAAAATCCTCAAAAGGAGGTATGAAGAAATAAGATTCCTCATCAAGTGGCTATAAGAGGAGAACTTGTCAAAAACTCGAGAAATCTGGTCACTTGATCTCTGACTGTCCTCTCTAGGAGACGGAATCAAAGAATAAGAAATACAAGGACTACAGCTCTGACGACTTGAAGAAAAAGAAGAAATCTTCAAAGTCCTCAACTTTAAAGTCCTCATCGCGCAAGAAGAATGGTTCCAGAAAGGCTCGGGCTTTCATTGGGAAGGAAATGGATTGTGAACAAGAATTTGAAGAATATGAAGAAGAGGAAGAGTCTGAGGAAGAGTGAGAATCTGGTGTTGCTAGTCTTGCACTCTCCACTGCTTTCGTCAGCAAGTCCATCTTCAACGACGAAGAAAATGACTACTCCAATGACTCTGACGTCAGTTCTACTTCGAGCATGCGTTGATTTCCCATGAAGAGGAACGGTTTGATGCAGCAAAGTAGATAAGTATTTCCCTCCGTTTTTGAGAACCAAGGTATCAATCCAGTAGGAGATACAAGCGAGTTATCAATAGATGTACCTGTACAAAGAATCAAACTCTTGCACCCAACGCTATAAAGGGGTTGTCAATCCCTTCACGGTTACTTGCAAGGATGAAATCTAATAGAGATAGATATAATAGGATGCTTGAACGGAAAGTAACACTAAAAGTAAAAATAGGGCAGCAATTATTTTTGATATTTTTGGTTTTAGATCTGAAAGTATAATAAGGAAAATAGACCCGAGGGCCATATGTTTCACTAGATGGCTTCTCTCATGATGGCAAGTATTACGGTGGGTGAACCAATTACTATCAAGCAATTGATAGAGAAGCAAATAACTATGAAGATATCCAAGGCAATGATTATGCATATAGGCATCACACCCGTGACAAGTAGTTCGAAACGATTCTGCATCTACTACTATTACTCCACACATCGACCGACTGCTGCCTGCATCAAGAGTATTAAGTTCATAAAGAATAGAGTAACACATTAAGTAAGATGACATGATGTAGAGGGATAAACTTAAGCAATATAATGAAAACCCCATCTTTTTACCCTTGATGGCAACAATACAATTCGTGAGGACACCGCAAGATTGAACCCAAAACTAAGCACTTCTCCCATTGCAAGAATTACAAATATAGTTGGCCAAACCAAACCAATAACTCGAAGAGACTTGCAAAGATATGAAATCATGCATATAAGAATACACAAAAGACTCAAATAATGTTCATGGATAATCTGAAGATAAACCCACAATTCATCGGATCTCGACAAACACACCACAAAAGAGTATTACATCGGATAGATCTCCATGAAGATCATGAAGAACATGGTATTGAGAAGCAAAGAGAGAGAGAGAATAAGTCATCTAGCTACTAGCTATGGACCCGTAGGTCTGTGGTGAAGTACTCACGCATCATCGGAGGGGCAATGGAGTTGATGTAGATGCCCTCCGTGATCGAATCCGCCTCCGGCAGATTACTGGAAAAGGCTCCAAGATTGGATATCTCGGGAACAGAGGCTTCTGGCGGCGGAAAAGTGTTTTCATGGCTCCGTATAATAATGATGGAATATTTGGGAATTTATAGGCCGAATATTAGGGTTAGGGGACCAGCCGTGGGCCCACAAGCCTGCGCGGCGCACCTACCCCCTGGCCACGCCCCTAGGGTTTGTGGCCCCACGGTGGCTCCTGTGCCTTGGTTCTCAAGTCTCGTGGTATCCTTTTGTTCTAAAAAAATCATTCCGAAGGTTTTATTCCGTTTGGAATCCGTTTAATATTCCTTATCTGCGAAACTCAAAAACAAGGAAAAAACAGAAACTGGCACTAGGCTCTAGATTAATAGGTTAGTCCCAAAAATAATATGAAATAGCATATTAATGCATATAAAACATCCAAAACAGATAATATAATAGCATGGAACAATCAAAAGTTATAGACACGTTGGAGACGTATCAGCATCCCCAAGCTTAATTCTTGCTCGTCCTCGAGTAGGTAAATGATAAAAACAGAATTTTTGATGTGGAATGCTACCTAACATATTTATCCATATAATATTCTTTGTTGTGGCATGAATACTCGGATCCGTAAGATTCAAAACAATAGTCTAATATTGACATAAAAACAGTAATACTTCGAGCACACCAACAAGGTAGTCATGTCCTTTCGAAATAACATGGCCTTAGAAAGTCATCCCTACAAAATCATATGGTCTGGCTATGCTCCATCTTCCCCACACAAAGTATCTAAATCATGCACAACCCCGATGAACAAGTCAAGCAATTGTTTCACACTTTTGGTGTTATCAAACCTTTTCAACTCTCACACAATACATGAGCGCGAGCCATGGATATAGCATTATAGGTGGAATAGAATATGGAGGAGGTGCAAGGGAAAAAGGAGAAGATAGTCTCACATCAACTAGGCATAGCAATGGGTTATGGAGATGCCCATCAATAGATATCAATGTGAGTGAGTGAGTAGGGATTGCCATGCAACAAATGCACTTAGAGCTATAAGTGTTTGAAAGCTCAAAAAGAAAACTAAGTGGTCGTGCATAATGAATATCCACATGTTATATGAAAGTGACAAAATAGGAGACTCTCTATAATGAAGATCATGTTGCTACTTTGAAGCACAAGTTTGGAAAAAGGTAGTAGCAATTGTCCCTTCTCTCTTTCTCTCATTTTTTGGTGGGCTTCTTTGGCCTCTTTTTTTTGTTTGGGCTTCGTTGGCCTCTTTTATTTTTTGTAAAGTCCGAAGACTCCTCCCAACTTGTGAGGGAATCATAGCTTCCATCATCCATTTCTCACACGGGACAATGCTCAATAAAAAGCATCACACTTTTATTTACTTACAACTCGATACCTAGAACAAAAATATGACTCTATATGAATGCTTCCGGTGGTGTACCGGGATGTGCAACGATCCAGCATAGCAAATGACATCAAAAAAGGACAAGCCATGAAAACATCATGCTAGCTATCTTACGATCATGCAAAGCAATATGACAATGATGGTGTGTGTCATAATAAATGGAACGGTGGAAGTTGCATGGCAATATATCTCGGAATGGCTATGGAAATGCCATAATAGGTAGGTATGGTGGCTGTTTTGAGGAATATATGGTGGCTGTTTTGAGGAAGGAGGGTTTGATGTACCGGCGAAA
This sequence comes from Hordeum marinum, assembly GCA_022496015.1. NCBI lineage: Eukaryota > Viridiplantae > Streptophyta > Magnoliopsida > Poales > Poaceae > Hordeum > Hordeum marinum. Next base: position 504,971,128 of record CM039678.1, on the reverse strand, counting down.
GTTGCGTGATACTAGAGAGGCTAGCAAGGATGGAAGGGTGAGAGTACGTATAATCCATGGACCCAACATTAGTCATAAAGAACTCACATACTTATTGCAAAAGTCTATTAGTTATCAAACAAAGCATTAGACACATGCTCTTAGGGGAGAGGTTGGTAGGAGTTAACCATCGCACTCTCCCGACCCTCACACAAAGGTCGACAATCATTAAACAAATCATGCTCTGACTTTGTTACATAGCGGTTCACCATACGTGCATGCTACGGGAATCACAAACTTTAACACACGTATCTCTTCCAATTCACAACTACTCACTAGCATGACTCTCATATTACCATCCCTATTATCTCAAAACTATATGCCAGGAATGAAACTTCTCATAGTTGTAATTCACTTAATATGAAAGTTTTTATTATATCCCTCTTGGATGCCATTATATTAGGACTAAATTCATAACCTAAAAAAATTACCATGCTGTTTTAAGAAACTCTCAAAATAATATAAGTGAGGAACGAGAGTTCAATAATTTTTATAAAATATAACATCACCATGCTCTATAAAGATATAAGTGAAGCACTCGAGCTATATTGCCTAGCTCAAAGGAAATAAGTGAAGCACATAGAGTATTCTAATAAATTCACGATTCAGCATGTCTCTCTCTAAAGGTGTGTGCATCAAGGATGATTTTGGAAAACTAAACGTCAAAGACTCATATCATACAAGAAGCTCCAAGCAAAACACATATCATGTAGTGAATAAAAATATAGCCTCAAGTAAATTTACCGATGGATTGAAGATGAAAGAGGGGATGCCAGCCGGGGAATCCCCAAGCTTGGGCTTTTTGGTATCCTTGAATATTACTTGGGGTTCCTTGTTCATCCCCAATCTTAGGCTCTTGACACTCTTTATTCCATAGTCCATCAAATCTTCACCCAAAACTTGAAAACTTCACAACACAAAACTCAACAGAAAACTCATGAGATCCGTTAGTATAAAAAGATAAATCACCACTTTAGGTACTATTGTGAAATCCTTATTTAATTTTATTTGTGTAATACCGACTGTATTCTAACTTTTCCATGACTCATACCCCCCGATGTGACCCATAGATGCATCAAAATAAGCAAACAACACAAAGAAAACAGAATCTGTCAAAAACAGAACAGCCTGTAGAAACCTGTAAACGTCGAATACTTATGAAACTCTTAAACTTATGAAACATTAGGAAAATAAGTTAAATTCTTATATGAATCTGGTGTAAAAATTTCAGATCAATTCGACAGTCTGAAAAATTTGGAAAATTTCTGAACTGAGCGCAAAAGTTTCTGTTTTTTAGCAAGATCAAATCAATAACTACCATAGATCATCCCAAAGGTTTTACTTGGCTCAGCCACTAATTAAAACACAAAAACACAATTACTACAGAAGCAATAATGTGCAAAACATACGAAAACAAAAGCAAAAAGCAGAAAGAATAATAAAATTGGGTTGCCTCCCAACAAGCGCTATTGTTTAACGCCCCTAGCTAGGCAAAACACAATAGGTCTAGGTATTGTCAACTTTGGTATGCAATACATAAGTATCTCTCATTATAGATTCATCAGGTAATTTTATTTTCTTTCTAGGAAAGTGTTCCATGCCTTTCCTTAATGTAGATTGGAATATAATACTTCCTTCTTTCATGTGAATAATTGCACCAATCGTTGTAAGGAAATGTCTACCAAAAATAATAGGACATATAGGATTGCATCCTATATCAAGAAAATGAAATCTAATTGCACATAATTCCTATTTTCAACAATAGGAACATCATGAATCACATAACTAGTATATTTAAGTCTAACCCAATTCCTAGGCATAGGGATTTTGTGAGCAAACAAATTATGGGAACAAAATTCAACTACCATAGGAGGGCAAAACAAGCATAACTTCCAAACTTTGAACACATAGAGAGGATACTTTATATTATTGCAATATGTAAAAGCATATGTTCCTCTCTCATAGTAATTTTCAGTAGCATCATGAAGGAATCTCAAAATATAACTATCACACAAAGCATTCTTTTCATGACCAATTATAGCATCATGAACAAAGAATATCATATTCATCAAGCATAGCATACCGAAGCTTGTGGTTTTGCATATCATTAGCATCATGGATATTCAGAGAATTCATACTAACAAAAGGCAATCATGCTTTTCATTCAAGGAACTATCATGAATCTCCTTACAAATTTCTTCTTTCAATACTTCATCAAAAATTTCAGATTCATGATTTTCAAACAAAACTTCATAGAGCTAATCAAGTGCACTCAACTCACTAGCAATTGGTTCATCATAATTTGGTCTTTTGAAAAGATTAGCAAGTGGATGAGGATCCATAACAATAGATTTTTAGCAAGTGAAGATGCAAGCAAATAGGAAGCACATGGCAACACAAGCAAACAAAAGAGATCCAGCGAGAAAAAGGCAAACAAAAAAGAAGGCGAATAAAATGGCAAATTGGTGAAGTGGGGGAGAGGAAAACAAGACGCAAAAGGCAAATAATGTAAATGCAAGAGATGAGTTTGTGATGGGTACTTGGTAGGCTTGATGTAGATCTCTCCGGCAACCAAACCAGAAATTGGCAAGTTGACGAGAGAGTTCTTATCCTGAGTTGCCATGTATCTCCCAGCAACGGCGCTAGAAATCCTTCTTGATACTTCTCGAGCATGCGTTGGTTTCGCGTGAATAGGAACAGTTAGATGCAACAAAGTAGATAAGTATTTCCCTCAGTTTTTGAGAACCAAGGTATCAATCTAGTAGGAGATACAAGCGAGTCACCAATAGATGTACCTGCACAAAGAATCAAACTCTTGCACCCAACGCAATAAAGGGTTTGTCAATCCCTTCACGGTTACTTGCAACGATGAGATCTAATAGAGATAGATATAATAGGATGCTTGAACGGAAAGTAAAACTAAAAGTAAAAATAGGGCAGAAAGTATTTTTGGTATTTTGGTTTTAGATCTGAAAGTATAATAAGGAAAATAGACCCGAGGGCCATAGGTTTCACTAGATGGCTTCTCTCATGATGACAAGTATTACAGTGGGTGAACCAATTACTATCAAGCAATTGATAGAGAAGCGAATAACTATGAATATATCCAAGTCAATTATTATGCATATAGGCATCATGTCCATGACAAGTAGTTCGAAACAATTATGCATATACTACTATTACTCCACACATCGACCGACTCCTGCCTACATCAAGAGTATTAAGTTCATAAAGAATAGAGTAACACATTAAGTAAGATGACATGATGTAGAGGGATAAACTCAAGCAATATGATGAAACCCCCATCTTTTTACCCTTGATGGCAACAATACAATACGTGCCTTGCTACCCCTACTTTGTCACTGGGTGAGGACACCGCAAGATTGAACCCAAAACGAAGCACTTCTCCCATTGCAAGAATTACCAATCTAGTTGGCCAAACCAAACAAATAACTCGAAGAGACTTGCAAAGATATGAAATCATGCATATAAGAATTCACAAAAGACTCAAATAATATTCATGGATAATCTGAACATAAACCCACAATTCATCGGATCTCGACAAACACACCGCAAAAGAGTATTACATCGGATAGATCTCCATGAAGATCATGAAGAGCATGGTATTGAGAAGCAAAGAGAGACAAGATGCCATCTAGCTACTAGCTATGGACCCGTAGATTTGTGATGAACTACTCACGCATCATCGGAGGGGCAATGGAGTTAATGTAGATTCCCTCCGTGATCGAATCCCCCTGCGGCTGATTAATGGAAAAGGCTCCAAGATTGGATCTCTCGGGAACAGAGACTTCTGGCGGCGGAAAAGTGTTTTCGTGGCTCCCTCTGATAATGATGGAATATTGGGAATTTATAGGCCGAAGATTGGGGTTAGGGGAGCAGCCCTGGGCCCACAAGCCTGCCTGGCATGGCCTACCCCCTGGCCGCGCCCCTAGGGCTTGTGGCCCCATGGTGGCTCCTATGCCTTGGTTCTCAAGTCTCGTGGTTTCCTTTTGTTCCAGAAAAAATCATTCTGAAGGTTTTATTCCGTTTGGACTCCATTTAATATTCCTTATCTGCGAAACTCAAAAACAAGGAAAAATAGAAACTGGCACTAGGATCTAGATTAATAGGTTAGTCCCAAAAATAATATAAAATAGCATATTAATGCATGTAAAACATCCCAAACAGATAATATAATAGCATGGAACAATCAAAAATTATAGATACGTTGGAGACATATCAGTCAACATTGATGACTATGCTCCCACCTACTGCTTCATGGCAAGGAGTGCCAATGCATCAATTGAATGTCCCCTCTTTGATGACACTGAGTATCCTAAGTGGAAAGTCCTCATGAAGAAGCATCTCATGACAATGAACAGTGAGCTATGGACAGTTACTGAACTTGGACTGACTGAACTCTGCAAGATGGCTTATGCTGAGGAAATTCATAAGTACACTCAACTTGATGCTCAGGTGAGGAACATCATCTGCTGAAGCCTATCAAGAGTCATGTTCAAGGGCATCTGTCATCTCCAAAATGCAAAGCTCATTTGGGATAGGATCATGGACATCAATGAAGGCTATCGCACTCATCAAGACCCATGTTCATCGAACTCAAGAAATTCCTCAAAACCCAGGATGCAGATCCTGGTTCATCTTCTTCACTATGTCTTATGGCAAAAGGCTCAAAGGTACACAAACATCATTCCTCATCTGAATCAAGTGAAGGTGACTCTGATGAATATGTGAAACCTAGCTATTCCAAACTTGCTAACATTGCCACTAAGCAACAAAGTGCACTTGAAAAGCTTCACAAACTGCTAGACAAAAGCGATGATTTGATGAATAATGAAGTGGGTCGGACTCAAACTCTGACTGATGATCTCAAAAGACTTCAGTCAAAGTATGATAACCTTCAAAGTCATCATAATGCACTCTTAGCCGATCATGAGAAGATTTCTTATGAATTTATTCAAAGAAAGCAAGATCTTGAGAAACTAAGAGTGTCTCATGAAGAGCTCCAAAGGGAAAACGATTCTTTACTTGCTCAATAGATCAGTACCGCTCAGGAAGAATTTGTTCCACCGTGTTTGAAATGCATCGAACACGAAACTGCTAATTCTTCACCTGAATGTTCAAATGCTTCTATTGCTGCAAATTCTTCAACTATCACCTAGGTCAGAAATTCCTAACGTGAGGATACCACAAGTATCACTAACGAAAATGCAGGGTTGAAGGAATTGTATGTGAAAGGCATGTACAATAGTCTCAAAGGGCATCAAACCCTTTGCGATGTGCTCAAAAAGCAGATCTTGAACAGGAACCCTAGGAAAGAGGGTATTACATTTGAGAGGAAACTCAATGCTGATGGATCCTACTAGACACCTGAGCAGTACCCCAAAACCTCATGGGTTGCTGCAAAAGGACCTCTTGTAGATCCATCCACTTTATCTGGCTTTACTTGTGAAACTTCATATTCCTGTGATGAGTCACTTGACTGCAACTAGAAATTCTTCAAAAATCAGAAAGGTGAAGTATTTGCCAGATTTATTAGAACTAACTGCATGAACGGTTCATCTATGAAGAAAATCTAGGTTCTTAAGAGCTGCTTGCAAAATCTTCAAGTGAATGTCCTCACGACACCACCCATGAAGAAAAGGAACCCCACATCAAATTCCTCATATGGACCAAAGTCTTCACTTGGACCAAATTCCTCAAATGGTCAAAAAATATCATTATCGTGCTAATGCATCTGTTTTGCAGGGAAAATCTAAGAGTTCTGAATATGTGCATTACTCTTCAAAACATTATGTTCATAAGTCCTCAAAGAATTTCTCTGCTTATTCATATGAGTACTCTAACCCTCATCCTGTGAAAACGAAGCGCACTAGCTTTAATGCTTCCCTTCTCATATGGAGCTCATAGATTGATGAACTCTTTACCACCCTCCAAATGTGGGTGGTGAAGAAATTGTATTAATCTCTTATGCAAGGTCAGGTCTCGAGATGAACTTGAACATCGATGAATTTACTGGAGACACGAGAAAATGCTTGAAAGGACGCAAGCTAATCATGCAGAAATGAATTCTTCATTTCTCACATCCTCACACTGCTTTACTTACTATAATGTGTGATGAAATTCTGCCTCATGAATTTGATGTCATATTCTTCACTCTGAAGCATATTAGTTCGTAAGTTCTACTAATTCATCTGCAGGATGAAACTCCAAAAGCTACTGAGTGGCTCCTTTACAGTGGATGCACCAACCACATGACTGGTGACAAGAATCTACTAATGAATATGCCACTTGCCCCATCTCATCTTAATCATATCAAATACGCTGACAAAGGAAAAAAGCAAGGTATTAGGTCTAGGTAAGGTTGCAATCTCAAAGGACCGACACATGGATAAGGTGATGCTTGTCGAATCCCTCGGGTTCAACCTCATGTCTGTCTCAATGCTTTGTGAACTTGATATGGTTGTCGTATTTGGAAAATATCATCGTGTTGTCGTTATGGAATCTAATCATTCCAAAGTCTTCGAAGGCTTTAGGAGAGGAGACTTGTATATTGTTTATTTGTCTACAGGTCGTTAGCATGCCACGTGCCTACTTGCAAAGTCCTTAGAAGGCTAGTTGTGGCATCGACGACTTGGACACGCTGGTATGAGGAACTTGCACATGCTCGTGAAGAAAAAGCACGTCATTGGCATTAAAGGTGTCAAATTCCTCAAGGACCACCTCTGTGGTGCTTTTGAGTATGGGAAGATGACCAGATCCAAGCATCCCTCGAAGGCAATCATGACTACTACTCGATCTTTTGAATTGCTTCATATGGACGTCTTTGGCCCCACTCATTATTTGACACTAACAAATTCTTCAAGTATATATGGATTTTACATCGTTGATGATTACTCTCGTTACACTTGGGTGCATATTATTCTATACAAGAATGAAGTGCAGGATGTCTTCAGACGATTTGCTTCAAGGTCCAAAGCAAACTTCAGCGTCAAGATCAAGCATATCAGGAGTGATAATGGGACTGAGTTCAAGAACACCAATCTTGATCAATATCTTGATGAACTTGGTATTATTCATGAGCTATCTGCCCCATATACTCCTCAGTAGAACGGTGTCATGGAGCGCAAGAATAGGACTCTTGTTGAGATGGCTTTCACCATGCTTGATGAATACAAGACTCCTCGTCACTTCTGGCCCGAGGCAATTGATATAGCTTGCCACATCATCAACAGGGTATATCTTCCCAAATTCTTCAAGAATACTTCTTATGAGCTCATGACTGGCAAGAAACCCAATGTAAGTTATCTCAAAGTCTTCGGTGCAAAATGCTGGATTAGAGATCCTCACCATAGTTCTAAATTTGCACCAAAATCACATGAAGGTTTCATGCTTGGTTACGGGAAGCACTCACACACCTACAGAGTCTTCAACACCTACCACCAAAAGGTTGTTGGAACTATAGACGTGTGGTTCGTTGAAACTAACGGCTCGCAAAGAGAGCACTTGCCTCCTATGCTAGATGAAAAGTCTCCTGAAGAATCCATTAAGTTGAAGGCTACTGAAGATGTCATACCCACTAAAGAACCTCAACCTACTGAGGAAGTCATTCCAACCAATGAAGACATTCACGCTGATATGCCTGAAGAAAATGGTGCTAAAGAAAATCCTCAACCACGTCAACCTGCTCATCCAAGAGTTGCAAATGAAGTAAGGATTGACAAAATCATCAACGACATCAACGCACCAGGTCCCCTCACAAGCTCAACATCTTCACATTTTATGAACTTTTGTGGGCACTTTGCTTTTGTCTCTATCATAGAGCCCGCCAAAGTTGATGAAGCATTCAAGGAGCCTGAGTGGATTCAAGCTATGCAAGAAGAATTACATCAATTCAAGCTGATCAACATGTGGGAACTTGTCAAGTGGCTACATCCTCTCAAGCACAATATCATAGGTACCAAGTGGATCTACCAAAACAAGCAAGATGAAAATGGCCTTGTGGTAAGAAATAAGGCTCGTCTTGTAGCTCAAGGCTACACACAGGTTGAAGGAATGGACTTCGATGAAACTTTTGCACTTCTTGCTAGACTTGAAGCTACTCGCATATTCCTTTCTTATGCTAACCATCACGATATCATCTTATATTAAATGGATGTGAAAAGTGCGTTCCTCAATGGTAAACTTGAGGAAGAAGTATATGTTGCTCAACCCCCAGGTTTTGAAGACCCTAAGCATCCTGACAAAGTCTTCAGACTTAACAAGGCTCTCTATGGCCTCAAGCAGGCCCCTCGGGCGTGGTAGGACACTCTGAAGGAATTCCTCATGAAGAAAGGCTTCAAACCCGGTTCACTCGACCCAACTATTTTCACTAAATCCTATGACAATGAACTGTTCATATGCCAAATATACGTAAACGTACGATATTATCTTTCGTTATACTGACAAATGTTACGGTGATGAATTTGCCTATATGATGAGTGAAGAATATCAAATGCCTATGATGGGAGAGTTGAAATTCTTCTTAGGTCTTCAAATTCGTCAGCAAGACAATGACATCTTCATCTCTCAACAGAAATACCTCAAGGATGTTCTGAGGAAATTCAACATGAAAGACTGCAAAGGCGTCAAAACTTCAATGCCTTCAAAAGGCCACTTCTGCACCGACGAAAATGGTAAAGATTTCGATCAGAAGGTATATCGCACCATGATTGGCTATTTATTGTATCTATGTGCATCTAGGCCAGATATTATGCTGAGTGTTTGCATGTGTGCCCGATTCCAAGCAACACCGAAGGAATCACACCATAAGGTTGTGAAACATATTCTTCGATACTTAGCTCACACACCAACGCTTGGATTATGGTATCCCAAGGGCTCAACTCTTCACCTCATTGGGTACTCGGATGCTGACTATGCTAGTGATCGTGTGAAAGTCAACCTCAGGCACATGTTATTTCCTCGGACGATCCTTAGTCTATTGGTCCTCAACGAAGCCAAACCGCGTGTCACTATCTACTGCTGAAGGTGAGTACATTGCTGCTGGTTCATGTTGCGCTCAGCTGCTGTGGATGAAGCAAAACCTCTAGGACTATGGCATCAAGGTGAAGAATGTGCCTCTCTACTGCGACAACGAGAGCGCTATCAAGATTGCGTACAACCTAGTTCAGCACTCCAAGACCAGGCACGTCTAGATTCGTCATCATTTTCTTTGAGATGATGTACTCAAGGGAGACATCTCCATCGACCACATTGCCACTTAAGAACAGTTGGCTGATATCTTCACTAAGCCCTTAGATGAAAAAACATTTTGCAAGTGGCGGTGTGAGCTAAATATCTTAGAAGCTTCGAATGTTCTTTGGAAAGACACACATCCTAACACTTGTGCAAAATTGATGACTTAGGTGTGCAACCCACGAAGTACCATTTTTCTTCAATCAATGAAGAATAACCCTCTAAGTGTGAAGAAATTAATGAAGAATGTGATTCTCAGAACCCTACGACAATTGTAAGTGGTGTCTGAAATCATCATTCTTATACGGTGGGTCACGCCACCAACCATAGTTGAAATTCTTCAAAGTTGAACTTTTTGTCAATTTGCAAATTCTTCAATTTTTAAAATTCCTCAAGTTTGCAAATTACTCAAATTTTCAAATTCTTCAAAACTACTAAAACTAATGTTCTTCATTGACTATATACATATATATATATATATATATATATATATATATATATATATATATATATATATTTTAGCTTTCAATGTCCTCAGCGGCATTCACTTATTGCTAATTCTTCTACTTGATTTTTATCTAAGTGAATGTGATCGGACTCGTTCCCCCTCTATGCTAAACTCAACACAGTCTGTTCACAAATTATTCATATGCGTTCTACTTTGAAACTCGTTCAAAGACTTCACTGTGTCCTTGACAACTGAAGAATTTGCGAACGGAAACTTTAAAATATTCATTTTTCAAAATTTTGGCGCTTCGCGCTAATACCGTTCTGATTCCCATGATTGGATAACCCACGATCTCCACTGCATAGTACGTGGGTGACACGTGTCGTGTGGAGAGTTAGGGGCAATCTGCTCTGAAATCCTCAGGTCGGTTAGCTTTTACTGCTACTATAAATTCCCCCTCCCCTCCCACTTGCTTGAGTTACTCCTCACTCCCATCTCTCCCGAGCTCAGACCTAGCGCCTCCGCTAAAATCATCGCCGCCAGACAGGAAGAGCTTCACTGCCTCGATCTCACCGTCGTCGTACTCACACCGGACGTGGAAGTCTTCACCCCGCCACTGCTGTAGGTGTCTCCCTCTGCCAAGCTAGGGCGTGCGAGATCTGGATGGATGAACTCCTCAGATTTCATCTCTCTGTTCGTTGTGTTCTTCATCAGGGTAAATAAAATCTAATTTTACTACCCTTGTTTGATCTTCATGTTTTACACAACCTCATATGTTTCATTCCCTTGATGTTTTTCTAAGTTATGATTTTCTTCAAGATTCCTGAATTGTGTGGATCTTCAAATTCGCACAACTCTAGAACCTAAGACAAAGAACACTTAGTGAAAATTCCTCAAGACACATATGTTCAAAATCCTGAACTTGATGTATTTTGAAAAATTTCTGAGAACGCATATAACCTCTTCAAATTCCTCGCGCCTATACTCTATTCATAGGTACAAAATGTCTGCTGATGAATCACTAGGTTCTCATCAACTTAACTCATTTGCAGCATTCTTGAGGAAAAATTGTATGCATCTTCAGAATCATCAAAAGTTCAAAGTCATCAAGTGAAGAAAATGGCTGATGGTAAAAGACCTCAGAAGGGTGGAAAGAAGGCTGAACAGAACACTGCCTTTGAAATACCTGAGCATTTATATGCTGGCTACTGTACCCCTGGTGAAGCTATTCACGGGAAAGAAATGAAGGAACAGAGGAAAATCAGGATTGGAGGATTGAACGGAGGTGGGTGAAGGAGTGAAGAGACTATCGCTATGTCACTCCCAAGTACATGAAGAAATTCGCCCTCAAACCTCCTTGCAGAAGGGCTCCTCCTGCTAATGATCAAGAAGTTGATCCCACTAGCGTTGCTTGTGGTGAAGACTTTCCAGCTGAATGGGCTAAGCATCAACAAAAACTTCAGAGAACTGCCAAAGCAGCCATGAAACAATTCAATGAAGACTCTGATGCTATTGCCTCTGCTGGACCCTCTGCTAATGCTGCTCCGATGAAATCATTGTAAAGAAGTCTGCAGTGAAGCCAAAATCCTCAACTTCAGAGTCTTCACTATAGAATCCTGAAGCTAGTTCTTCAAAGGCTACTGCAATGCTTCCATTGTTGCACAATCCTCAGCCGTAGCCACAAAGTCCTCAACTCTAGTGCATCTTGCAACATGTTAGAGGACTGCTGGTTTTTCAATTATTCAGGGGTATCTACAAGTTCATCAGCCCCACCACATTCCTCAACTAGTCCTTCTCTGCTGAAGATAAAGAGAGTAGCTGGACGAGGTAATCGACCAAGTACTAACCCAAAGAAAGTTGTGTTCCAAGTTCCATCTAATTCTTCAGATGATGATGTTGATGATAAGGAACTTGAGGAAATCATGAGGAACAAGCAAGAAAGAGTGGCTCAAGCGAAGGGCACTCAAATTTCTCTGATGATGGACCCAAAGAATGTGCTCGACTTCATTGATATTTGGCACCAAGAAGGCTCAGTAGTCCAAGCCATGTCCTCACTGCCTTCATTGCTGAAGAAAAGTGGAAGCATGAGAAGGCTCGAAAAATGAAGAAGGCTCGGTACAAGAAGGAGCATTTCTTGAAGAACAATGTTTTGAAGCTTTCTCCAGAGCAACTTGTGACTATGCAATCTGAGAACAAAGGTCTCAGTGATGAATTCAATTGCTACTATGCTGACTCGCAAGGTGCCAAGGTCAGATTCGTCATAGTGGCTGACTAAGTCATCAAGGATCACAACAGGACGGTTGCAGCTCGATCGCAACCACAAATTTCTCAGGCTGAAGAATCTGCTCAGCCTACTGAAGAAACTGCAAGCCCAACTGAAGAAGTTTAGTCTGCTGAAGAACTAGTCAGGGCAACCTCCACTGTTATGTGTGAATAAATTGCCAGGCGAGGTGAAGCTTTTCCTCGCCTGAAGAAATTGAGACCACTAGGATGACTGCATCAGTCGTACCTAAAGAAACTGCTCCTCCTTCACCCTCTACTGAAATTGCAGAATATTCAAGGGTGAAGAATATGAACCTTCCTTCTACATCAGAAGCAAAGAAAACGAAGGCAGCGGAGAAGAAGGCTCCTATGAAAAGAAAAGCATCAACTTCAGATTTCTCAGCCGTGAAGAAGTTGAAGACTCTGCCAAGTTTTTCAACTGATCCAATTGATGCAACTACAATCTCCTCCGTGCCTACCTATGAGATAGTACCATTTGGTGTTGACCATGTCATCCCAAATGATGAAGATGAAGAAGATCATTCTGCTGCTTCCTCATGGCAGATTGATGAAGAAATTGAAGTGGAAGCAAATGCTTTAACCCCCCTGGTATCATCGCCCCAGCCTTAGTTGACTGCTGAAGAGGCCGGTGTTGAAGAAATTGAAGGGGATGTGGACATTGGAAACACAACTCCTCTTATCAATGATGAATATTGGGAAGCTGCACACCAAAATTCTCCAATGACCACTCCCCTCACTCAAATTCCTCTGTCTCCAGCCCGGGCCAAGGAAATTTAAACAGGATCTGAAGGTTTGAACACACCTCTCGCATCTATACCTGAACAAGTTATAGCTACATCAGCTGATGAAACTCATGCCCAGACCGCACATGAAGAAATTGCTGCTCAAAATCTTCAGATTGAAGTTCCTGCAATGCCAAAGGAGATTGTTGGTCGCTTCAAGCCAAATGTTCAACCTAAGCCAATTATACCCTACTAAAAGAATATCAAATTGAACAAGGAGAAGTTCTTTGCTGAGCACCCTTCTTCACCGCTGAAAATCCGTATGAAAAGCCAAGAATCAGACGTGAGAGGTTCTGGACTCAGACTGAGATGAACTTGTTTGCATCAATCCGCTACCTCTTGAGCATGCATTGGTTTTCTCTTGAAGAGGAAAGGGTGATGCAGCGAAGTAGACAAGTATTTCGCTTAGTTTTTGAGAACCAAGGTATCAATCCAGTAGGAGGAACAAACAAGACACCAACGGATGCACCTACACAAATAATCAAACTCTTGCACACAATGCTATAAAGGGGTTGTCAATCCCTTCACGGTTATTTGCAAGGATTAGATCTGATAGAGATATATGTAACGAGTGTGGAAAGTAAAAGATAAATAAATTGCAGCAAGTATATATCTGAAAATATATGATGGAAAATAGACCCGGGGGCCATAGGTTTCACTAGAGGCTTCTCTATTGAAGGCAAATATCATGGTGGGTAAAAAAATTACTGTCAAGCAATTGATAGAAAAGCAAATAATCATGTAGTTACCCAAGGCAATGATCATGATATAGGCATCACGTTTGTGACAAGTAGACCGAAACGATTCTACATCTACTACTATTACTCCACACATCGACCAACTCCTGTCTGCATCTAGAGTATTAAGTTCATGAAGAACAGAGTAATGCATTAAGAAAGATGACATGATGTAGAGGGATAAACTCAAGCAATATGATGAAAACCCCATCTTGTTACCCTTGATGGCAACAATACAATACGTGCCTCTCTACCCCTACTTTGTCACTAGGTGAGGACACCTCAAGATTAAACCCAAAACCAAGCACTTCTCCCACTGCAATAATTACCAATCTAGTTGGCCAAACCAAACCAATAACACGATGAGACTTGCAAGGAAATGAAACCATGCATATAAGAAATCAGAGGAGATTCAGATAAGATTCATGGATAATCTGAACATAAACTCACAATTCATCGGATCTCGACAAACATACCACAAAAGAGGATTAGATCGGATAGATCTCCATGAAGATCATGAAGAACATGGGATTGAAGATCAAAGAGAGAGAAGACGCCATCTAGCTACTAGCTATGGACTCATAGGTCTTCGGTGGACTACTCACACATCATCGGAGGGGCAATGGAGTTGATGTAGATGCCCTCCGTGACCTATTCCCCCTCCGGTAGATTACCGGCGATGGCCCCAAGATAAGATATCTCGGGAACAGAGGCTTCCGGTGGCAAAAAATTATTTGCGTGGCTCGTTCTAATGTTGGAGGTATATTTGGGTATTTATAGGCCAAAAATTAGGGTTAGGAGACCTGCCAAGAGGTTACAAGCCTGCGTGGCGCATCTAGGGGGGCCCATGCCTAGCAGGCTTGTGGCGCCTTGCCACCTCCCCTGACGTGCACTCCAAGATTGGATGACTTGTTTCCTTCCAGAAAAATTCCTTCCGGAGGTTTTATTACGTTTGGACTCCGTTAATATTCCATATCTGCAAAACTCAAAAACAAGGAAAAAACAGAAACTGACACTTGGCTCTAGATTAATAGGTAAGTCCCAAAAATAATATAAAATATCATATTAATGCATATAAAACATCCAAAACAGATAATATAATAGCATGCCATCATCAAAAATTAAAGATACGTTGGAGACGTATCAGCATCACCAAGCTTAATTCTTGCTCGTCCTCGAGTAGGTAAATGATAAAAACAGAATTTTTGATGTGGAGTGCTACCTAAGATATTTATCCAAGTAATTTTCTTTATTGTGGCATTTATATTCAGATCCATAAGACTCAAAACAAAAGCTTAATATTGATATACAAACAATAACATTTCAAGCATACTAGCAAAGCAATTGTATCTCTTCAAAATATAATGGCAAAAGAAAGATATCCCTACAATATCATATGGAATGGCTATGCTCCATCTTCCCCAGACAAAGTATTTACATCATGCACCACCCCGATGAAAAGTCAAGCAATTGTTTTCACACCTTTATTTTCTCAAACCTTTTGAACTCTCATGCAATACATGAGGACGAGCCATGGATATAGTACTATAGGTGGGATAGAATATGGTGGAGGTTGGCAAGGAAAAGGGAGAAGATAGTCTCACATCAACTAGGCGTATCAACGGGCTATGGAGATTCCCATCACTAGATATCAATGTGAGTGAGTAGGGATTGCCATGCAACAGATGCACTAGAGCTATACATGTATGAAAGCTCAAAAAGAAACTAAGTGGGGGTGCATCCAACTTGCTTTCTCATGAAGACCTAGGGCAATTTGTGGAAGCCCATCATCAGAATATACAAGCCAAGTTCTATAAATAAAAATTCCTACTAGTATATGAAAGTGACAAAATAGGAGACTCACTAACATGACGTCCATGGTGCTACTTTTAAGCACAAGTGTGGCAAAAGGTAGTAGCAATGTCCCTTCTCTCTTTTCTCTCATTTTGTTCTTTCTTTTGTCGGGCATCTAAGGCTTCTTTCATTCATTTTTTTATTTGCGCTTCGCTGGCATCTTTTATTTTTCATAAAGTCTGGACTCTCATCCCTACTAGTAAGGGAATCATAGCTTCCATCATCCTTTCCTCACATGGGACATTCTCTATAATGAAAATCGTCACACTTTAATTTACTTAAACTCAAAAAGGAAAATTACAACTCGATACCTATGACAAAATATGACTCTGTATGCAATATGGAAGTGATGGTGTGCATGTCATAAAAGGAAACAGTGGAAGTTGCATGGCAATATATCTCAGAATGGCTATGGAAATACCATAATAGGTAGGTATGGTGGCTGTTTTGACGAAAAATATATGGTGGCTGTTTTGAGGAAGGTATATGGTGTCTTTTTGAGCAAGGTAAATGGTGCCTATTTTGAGGAAGGTGCTTGTTGGACCGGCGAAAGTTGCGCGGTACTAGGAAGGCTAGAAAAAGTGGAAGGGTGAGAGTGCGTATAATCCATGGACTCAACATTAGTCATAAAGAACTCACATACTTATTGAAAAGGTCTATTAGTAATTTAAGCAAAGCATTACACGCATGCTCCTAGGGGGGAGGTTGGTAGGAGTTAACCATCGCGCACCCCCGACCCTCACACAAAGATTGACAATCTATAAACAGGTCATGCTTCGACTTCCTTACATAGCGGTTCACCATACGTGCATGCTATGGGAATCACAAACCTTTACACAAGTATTTTTAAAAATCATAATTTACTTCCTAACATGTCTCTTAACATTACCATCTTTATATCTCAAAACTTTATGCAAGGAATCAAACTTCTCATAAATACTCGATGCACTTAATATGGAAGTTTTTATTATATCCCTTTTGGATGCCTATCATATTAGGGATGAATTCATAACCTAGACCAATTACCATGCTATTTTTAGAAACTCTCAAAATAGTATAAGTGAGGGACGAGAGTTCCAGTATTTCTATAAAACGAAAACACCACCGTGCTCTAAAAGATATAAGTGAAGCATATAGAGCAAAATTGCCCAACTCAAAAGATATAAGTGAAGCACATAGAGTATTCTAACAAATTCCCGATTTAGCCTGTCTCTCTCAAAATATGTGTGCATCAAGGATGATTTTGGAAATCTAACAAGCAAAGACTCATATAATACAAGACGCTCCAAGCAAAACACATATCATGTGGTGAATAAAAATATAGCCTCAAGTAAATTTACCGATGGATTGAAGACGAAAGAGGGGATGCCTTCCGGGGCATCCCCATGATTAGGATTTTTGGCATCCCTGAATATGACTTGGGGTGCCTTGTTCATCCCCAAGCTTAGGCTCTTTCCACTCCTTATTCCATTTTCCATCCAATCTTTACCCAAAACTTGAAAACTTCACAACACAAAACTTAACAGAAAACTCGTGAGATCCGTTAGTATAAGAAAATAAATCACCACTTTAGGTACTATTGTGAACTCATTCTTTATTTATATTGGTGTTATACCTACTGTAATCTAACTTCTCCATGGCTCATACCACATGATACAACCCATAGGTTCATCAAAATAGGCAAACAACTCAAAGAAAACAGAATCTGTCAAAAACAGAACAGTATGTAGCAAATTGAAAACTTCATATAATTCTGTAAGTCAAAACCTTATGAAAAATTAGGACAACCTGGTAAATTTCTATGTCAGTCTTGTGTAATAAATTCAGATCAATTCAATACTCTGAAAAAATTATAAAATTCCTGGACTGAGCACAAAAGTTTTTGTTTTTCAGCAAGATCAAATGAACAACTACCATAGATCACCCCAAAGGTTTGACTTGAATCAAACACTAATTAAAACACCAAAAACCAATTAGTACAGAATTAATAATGTGGTAAACACTAAAAAATATAAGCAAAAACTGAACACAAAAATAAAATTGGGCTACCTCCCAACAAGCGCTATTGTTTAACGCCCCTAGCTAGGCAAAACACAATAGATCTAGGTATTGTCATCTTTGATATGCAATCCAAATTTAGATCTCATAATAGATTGATAAGGCAATCCTATTATATTTCTAGGAAAGTATTCCATGCCTTTCCTTAATGGAAATTGGAATCTAATATTTCCTTCCTTCATGTCAATAATTGCACCAATCGTTCTAAGGAAAGGTCTACCAAGAATAATAGGACAGATAGGATTGCAATCTATATCAAGAACAATGAAATCTACGGGCACATAATTCCTATTTGCAACAATAAGAACATCATTAATCCATCCCATAGGTTTCATAATAGTGGAATCCGCAAGATGCAAATTTAGAGAGCACATCACATAAAGATTTCGGAATCGTGGAAACACTAGCACTCAAATCACACAAAGCATGGAAATCATCATATTTGATTTTAATATTAATATTAGGGTCCCACTCATCATGAAGCTTTCTAGGGATATAAACTTCTAACTCAAGTTTTTCTTCAAAAGATTTCATCGTAGCATTAACTATATGTTTAGTAAAAGCCTTATTTTGACTATAAGCATGAGGAGAATTTAACATGGATTGAAGCAAGTAAATGCAATAAATCAGAGATCATATATCATAATTAAAGTCCTTTAAATACAAAAGATTGGGTTCATTGCTACTTAAAGTTTTGACCTCTTCAATCCCACTTTTATCAATCTTAGCATTAAGATCTAAAGACTCCAAATCATTGGGACGCCTTTTAGCTAAAGTTGGCTTATCTCAAGTCCCATCATTATCAATATTTATATTGGAAAACAAAGATTCAATAGGAGTCACATCAATCACTTTGAGATCTTCATCATTATTATCGCGAGAAAACACCTATTCAAGCCATTCGCGCTTAGCACGAATTCTAGCGGTTCTTTCCTTACTTTCATCAACAGAAATTCTCATAGATTTTAAGGACTCATTAATATCATGCTTGGGAGGTGTAGATATAACTTTCAAATAACCAATCTCAAGAGAAATTCTATCAACGTTCCTAGCCAAATCATCAATCTTGAGCACTTTTTCTTCAATAGAAGCGTTGAAAACTTTTTGCGAACCAATGAAATCTTTAACAATATTCTCAAGATCAAAGGGCATCTTATTATAATTTCCATAAGAATTTTTGTAGGAATTACCATAATTATTAGAGGAATTACTAGGAAACGGCCTAGGGTTGAAATTGCCTCTATACGCATTATTACCAAAATTGTTCCTACCACCAAAATTCACATCCATAGATTCATTATTATTTCCAATCAAACAGGACAAAGGAATATCATTAGTATCAATAGGAGCAGTCTTACTAGCAAACAATTTCATCAATTCATGCATATTTTCTCTCAAAGTATTTATTTCTTCAATAGCATGCACCTTTTTACTAGTATGAGATCTTTCGGTATGCCATTGAGAGTAGTTTGTCATGATATTTTCTAGGAGTTTAGTAGCTTCTCCTAACGTGATTTCCATAAAAGTACCACCCGCGGTAGAATCTAAAAGATTTCTAGATTCAAAATTCAATCTCGCATAGAAAAATTGTATAATCATCCATAAACTTAAACCATGTGCGGGACAATTCGTAATCATTAATTTCATTCTTTACCAAGATTGTGCAGCATGCTCATGATCAAGTTGCTTAAAATTCATTATATCATTCCTAAGGGAGATGGTCTTAGTGGGCAGAAAGTAATTGGAGATAAAAGCATCTTTACACTTATTCCATGAATCAATACTATTTTAGGCAAAGATGAAAACCAAGTTTTAGCACGATCTTGTAGCGAGAACGGAAATAGCTTCAATTTAACAATATCATTATCCACATCTTTCTTCTTTTGCATATCACACAACTCAATGGAAGTATTTAGATGGGATGCAACATCTTCACTAGGAAGACCAGAAAATTGTTCTTTCATAACAAGACTAAGCAAGGCAGCATTGATTTCATAAGATTCCGCACTAGTGGTGGGAGCAATTGGAGAACTAATAAAATCATTAATATTAACATTGGAAAAGTCACACAACTTGGTATTCTCACATATCTTGACAAAGCAAGCAATCAAGCACACAAGCAAAAGGAAGGCAAACGAAAGAAGGGCAAATAAAACGGCAAATATTTTTGGTTTTTCTGTAAAATGTTTTAGAAGTGGGGGAGAGGAAAACGAGAGGCAAATGGAAAATAAAGTAAATGCAAGAGATGAGTTTGTGATGGGTACTTGGTAAGCTTGATGTGTATCCTCCTCGGCAATGGCGTCAAAAATCCTTCTCGCTACCACTTGAGCATGTGTTGGTTTTCCCTTGAAGAGGAAAGGGTGATGGAGCGAAGTAGATAAGTATTTCGCTCAGTTTTTGAGAACCAAGGTATTCATCCAGTAGGAGGAACAAGCAAGTCACCAATGGATGCACCTACACAAATAATCAAACTCTTGCACCCAACGCTATTAAGGGGCTATCAATCCCCTCATGGTTATTTGCAAGGATTAGATCCGATAGAGATTGATGTAACGAGTGCGGAAAGTAAAAGGTAAATAAATTGCAGCAAGTATATATATGAAAATATATGATGGAAAATAGACCCGGGGGCCATAGGTTTCACTAGAGGCTTCTCTCTTGAAGGCAAATATCATGGTGGGTAAATAAATTACCGTCAAGCAATTGATAGAAAAGCAAATAATCATGTAGTTATCCGCGACAATGATCATGCATATAGGCATCACGCCCGTGACAAGTAGACCGAAACAATCCTGCATCTACTACTATTACTCCACACATCGACTGACTCCTGCCTGCATCTGGAGTATTAAGTTCATGAAGAACAGAGTAACGCATTAAGAAAGATGACATGATGTAGAGGGATAAACTCAAGCAATATGATGAAAACCCCATCTTGTTACCCTTGATGGCAACAATACAATACGTGCCTCGCTAGCCCCACTTTGTCACAGGGTGAGGACACCGCAAGATTGAATCCAAAACCAAGCACTTCTCCAATTGCAAGAATTACCAATCTAGTTGGCCAAACCAAACCAAAAACTCGAAGAGACTTGCAAGGATATGAAATCATGCATATAAGAAATCAGAGGAGATTCAAATAAGATTCATGGATAATCTGAACATAAACTCACAATTCATCGGATCTCGACAAACATACCACAAAAGAGGATTACATCGGATAGATCTCCATGAAGATCATGAAGAACATGGTATTGAAGATCAAAGATAGAGAAGACGCCATCTAGCTGCTAGCTATGGATCCATAGATCTGTGGTGGACTACTCACCCATCATCAGAGGGGGCAATGGAGTTGATGTAGATGCCCTCCGTGATCGATTCCCACTCCGGTAGATTACCGAAGAAGGCCCCAAGATGAGATCTCTCAGGAACAGAGGTTTCCTGCGGCGGAAAAGTATTTGAATAGCTCGTTCTGATGTTGGGGGAATATTTGGGTATTTATAGGCCAAGAATTAGGATTAGGAGACCTTCCAGGAGGTGACAAGCCTGCTAGGCGCGGCCAGGGGGCACGCTTAGCAAGCTTGTGGCGCCCTGGCACCTCCCCTGACGTGCACTCCAAGCTTAGATGACTTGTTTCCTTCCAGAAAAATTCCTTCCGAATGTTTATTTCTGTTTGGACTCCATTTAATATTCCGTATCTACAAAACTCAAAAACAAGGAAAAACGGAAACTGACACTTGGCTCTAGATTAATAGGTTAGTCCCAAATTTTTTTATAAAATAGCATATTAATGCATATAAGACATACAAAACAAATAATATAATGGCACACCATCATCAAAAATTATAGATACGTTGGAGATGTATCAAAATCCTGCTTGACAAATAGAAAGTCTTCGAGCATCAGCAAATTCCTCATGTGGATATGGAATCAATTCCTTGCTTCACGCGTGTGCTCATTGTACTTCATGATGCTGGGCTTCTTCCATTCTGTGTGGTCATCTGTGATTGGTATGAAGATCCAATTCTTCAATTCTATGCAACACTGTATATCTCAGGTGATGCTTCTGATGTAAATTCATGGATTCTGCACTGGACGACTGGAACAACACACTACACTGCTCCAGCCACTGAATTGCTTCAAGTCCTACCAATAGCTATTCCTTTAGAAGGAGCACATCGCATCTATGATGACCCTGAACTGCCAAATCAATTGATGCAAGTGGTGATGAAACCTTTGGCTCCTGGGGAACCTTCAAGAACCTCCTTTCTAGTGAAGGATTTGCTCTATGTGTGTAGGACCATCTACATGATCTTGACCAAAACGCTCAGTCCTATCAAGGGTCACAACTCTGAAGAAGAAGTAGTGGGTGTCATGAAGAATCTTCTATTCAACATCATTCATGGGATTCCCATCAACTACCATGATTTCTTCATCAGGACTTTGGCCAACATTGCTATGTCACCTTTTGAGTTGAAGCCTTACGATCCTTGGATCATGCAATTCATGAGAAGAAAATCTTCAATTCAATTCAAGGCTGACTTCCAGAATCACTTCAGCTCCTCCCTCCGATTGAAGTCCTCAGGAACACATTTTCCTCGGTTGAGGGAAAGGCAAAGCTATCATTAATGAAGGTACTCGTCCATTGGATGGTCAGTTTCGCAAAGCTGCATCTTACTCCACCAATGATGACACTGCCACACAAGATTCTGCTGCAAAAGCCTCAGTGCAAAATCCTCAAGCCACTGCCCCTCGTGTGATGACCGATCGCGAGCTTCTCCTAAGTCTTCGTCAGAAGGTTGATCGCAATCACAAGTGGGTCAAGCGTCAGTTTGGTTCCATTCTTCGAGACATGACTGTCACGCAGAACGTTGTGAGGAAGAACCAATACTATCTTCATGAAGTGTTCAATCGCACTTGGGCCATTTTGTCTCACCTCAAGACTCATGAAGAACTCAAGGAGATGAACCTTGAGCAGAACCTTCATTGGGCTCGTCCTCCTTAGAAGAAATTCAAGAAAGTTCAAGTTCCTCGGCTAGTTACAAGCTCATATTCTTCATCGCGTGAGACGGATGAAGCTGAGGAAATTGATGACACTGCTGCGGGCACTGCATCGACAAACGACCCCGACAACATTGGCGCTCCTCCATCGCCTTCAAGATGAAATTCTTCAGGGGCGCTAGTCCTCATTTTTCCGTCCCTTTTGGTCTTCAATGACAAAGGGGGAGAAAATTTGAGTTAGTCTTCAAGCGGGTCTGTATATATGGGTTGTTTTTGTTTAAGTTACAACTCTCGCTCTTCTGAATCTTTTGTTGGTTGAGTTGTAAACTTAAGTCCGATGGTGGTCTGACGCTTTTGAACTGCTTTCCGCATGCTATTTCCTCAAATTACCTTAATGCATGCATACTAAATTTTGTCAGACACCATTTTCCTCATGCATTCCAAACTCTTCATATCATATGATAAATGTATGTATGAATTACAAGATATAGGGGGAGTTCTCCATGTTTGAACCTGTCATGTGCATTTGCAATCAAAATAAAATTCCTCAAATATGCACATCTTCAGGGGGGTTCTTCTATATCTTGCAATCAAATTCCTCAAACTCTGTACTTACATTTCATATTCTTATCCCCGTTGAAAACTTAACCTATTTGTCATCAATCACCAAAAAAGGGGAGATTGTAAGTACATCTAGTGCCCCTTAGTGATTTTTGCGTATTGAAGACTTATAGGTTAAGAGACTGATGCGTTTGTAAGTGTACACAAGCTCTATAAGTCAATGAGGAGTTGGATATATTTGCAGATTATCGACCCCTAAAAATATATGTCTTCAACTGAAGACTTTGGTGAAGACTTTGGTATTCACTGAAGACTTTGAAGCTGAAGAATTCGGTGTGACCTTGAAGATATGAACGAGGACTATGAAGCGTGAAGACTTTTGTTTTCGTAGTTTCATTTCTTTTCTTTCAGTCATAGGAAATACCGTACTGTTAAAGGGGGCCGAGGTAATACTAAGGAAAATTTCCAACTGATGCTCAACTCCAAAATCCTCGACCTATCCAATCCGTCGAGTGAAGCCCTTTGGAAATCTCTTGCAGCTCAGTGAAGTTCTTCAGTGACAGAGACGATGATCTTCTAGTCTCTGAGGAAATTGGTCTAACTGAGGAGTTAGGATTTCGCCAGTGCGAATTACCTAAAAGTCAGGAACATGATAAGTCTTGAGGACTTTCATAGTTCGAAATTCTGACCATTGTTGTGCTTAGCGCCTGCTGTCCCCAATCATCTTATCCACATAACGGTCATATCATTTGGGGCATTTATGTCTTATCATGTAAGGTTGCACCCTCCACAACCACAACCACTAGTTGGTTGGCTGCTC
Source organism: Hordeum marinum (assembly GCA_022496015.1). Lineage (NCBI taxonomy): Eukaryota > Viridiplantae > Streptophyta > Magnoliopsida > Poales > Poaceae > Hordeum > Hordeum marinum. Next base: position 504,947,293 of record CM039678.1, on the reverse strand, counting down.
CAATAGAGAACTGACACTTGTCATTTGAGAGCAACCCATCTTCCGAGGACTTTGAGAGAAAATCATCAGTGAGGAAAAAAACAAATCCAAACCACCAAACACAAAGTGATTGAGAATCATTGAAGAGATTGTTCCTTTGTGGTTGTGGAGGGCACACTTGTTACCTTTGAAGATTGTGTATCTTCCAGACGGTTAGGCATCATGGTCTAGTGCATCCTGCAGTCAACTGGGGATCACAGAGTGACCTTGGTCTAGAGCATCTAGCAGTCAATTGTGGATCGCCCGGTGACCAATTTGTGAGGGTTTTGGAAGTCTACCCTGAAGACTTACCACGAGTGTTGGGCGAGGTCTATGTGACATGAGCTCAAGGAGAATACAGTAAGGACTGTGTGTCCTGGAACTAGGTGTCCTCTGGTTTAAATACCAAGCCGCTCAAGGAGAATATTGTAAGGACTGTGTGTCCTAGGACTGGTGTCCTCTGGTTTAAATACCATGCCGCTCCTAACCAGACGTACGACTGTCACAACAGTTGGAACTAGGTCATCAAACCATTGTCTTCATCGATCTACATGGTTCCATTTCTTCAACCATTTCATTTCCTCATATACTTGTTGATGAAATTGATTGTAACTGTTTGAAGAATTCGACTGAAGACTTTCTCAATTTCCTCATCTCAAATTCTTCAGTCACCTTGTTCTTCACCTGATTATCCCGTATCACGCTACTTGTAATCTGTGCATGTTCTATTTCATCATGATGACTATGGTTTTTCTCTATTTCACATGCTCTTGAGTTAGTATTCCGCTGCTAGTTGTTCATCATTTGTAAAAATCGCCTATCCTCCCCCCTAGTCGATATAACGCACTTTCAAGGAGCCCGGTAGTTCTTGTACTTGGACCACCACTTCCTCTGTTTAGCGTCGTCGAAGACGGCCTGATTCATGGCCCAGTGAATGATGTCGACTGCCATCGCGCCCTTCCCTGGGTTAGGAATCTGGGTCTTCAACTCTTGTGCAGTGGCCCTCATGAGCACTGCATCATATTCCTTCTGCATGTCAGGCATGGACCGAAGTTCGAGCACACCTCCATGGTGTTCTCGAACTTGGTGCAGTCACCAGCCGACCACTCGAGGAAGAAGGCCCTCCAGCCAATACCCCAAGGGATGGGGTTGGCGTTGGAGCTGGAGCTAGAGCTCATGGTGATGGAGAGGAGGAAGGTTGATAGTGAGAGAAGAGAGGGGGTGGGTAAGTTGTGGTGGTCAGGTTGAGTAAATATAGGAGCGATGGAGAGGAGGAAGAGTGACAGTCATCCGTTTTAACTACATGCTCTTCAATGAGCCATGAACTCTGTCTGTGCCTGACTCCATGAATTGTGTGCAGATCGAGGAGAGCAATGAGATGGGCACGGAGGTGCTCCCGGCCGCTGACAAGAAGGGCAAGGAGGCGGTTCATCCAATGCCCGAGGTGGTGCTGCAATCCACTGCGGAGGAAGAATCGAAGACGCCAACGGTTGGCGACGACAAGCGCATGGAGGAGCCCCCCAGCAGCAAGCGCCGCAACTACGGACATTACCATGAGGAGGGTGGCCCAACTCACTTCTACAAGGTCATCCTTGCACCGAATCTTGAGTGCATCCCCATGCCCCTGGACTTCACCAAGCACTTCGTCGTGGTGCCGACGGAGTTCAAGCTGAGGAACAACACCGGCTGCTCCTGGAGGGTGACGGTGAAGCTGATGAACGGGAGGGTGACCCTGGATCAGGGTTGGGCCACCTTCCCTTCCGTTCATCAGATCAGGATCGGCTACATGATGACATTCAAGCTCCTGACTCCCGACACCCTCAAGGTCATCATCTTCAACGACGATGGCATTGAAGTGGTCAACAATTGCGGGAAGCACGACGAAGCCTTCGCCGCCAGGGACTAGGGCCGGAGCACCTCCTTCCTAAGTCCTATCGAGTCTGCTTTATGATTTATGCATTGAATTGTTTGAACTATCGTTCTAAACTATGCTGTTAAGTAGTTGATGCTCTATTTATGCTCTATACATGGTTGTGCCGAAGTGTGCTGGTAACCTCACCAACTAGCCAAAGAGGTTACCACACACCAGGCGTTGCATACAACCAAACACCATGCCTTGGGTTTGTCCACTAACATGCAGGCAACCAAACACCAGACAATGTGGTTCAGCCCATGCAGGCAAGAGGGCATGCAGACAATCAAACAACTTGCAGATGGTGCATTTGAGGCTGCATTTGCATAGCCAGGCTGAGTTGAGAAGGTTATGCAATGCAGCTAGTACTATAGACTACGGCATCCAAACACGCCCGTAAAACACATGCGGCAGGCTTGCTACAGTAAAAAAAAGTAGGCACTATTCACAACATGTCAAGGATCTAGCTACATGCACCCGTTTGAGTATTTATATTGTTATGTTTACAAATGCTTAGTTGTTAGATTGCAAGTAATTAGTGGACGGATTACAAGTACCTAGTTGCCACGCTAAATATGCTTAGTCACCAGTTTATAAAAAATTTAATTGTTAGATTACAAGTACTTTGTTGTCATATTAACCATGCTTAATAATCAGATTGTAAAAGCACTGAATTTCCATATTATGATATTAACCATGCTTAATCAGCAGACTATAAAAAAATTCAGTTGTGAGATTACAAATACTTAGTTCCCATATTAACCATGCTTAATCACCAGATTATAAAGCACTTAATTGTCATATTAGGATATTAAACATGCTTAATCATCATATTATAAAATATCCTATTGTCAGAGTACAAGTACTTAGTTGTCATATTAACCATGCTTAATCACCAGATTATAAAGCACTTAATTGCCATATTAGGATATTAAGCATGCGTAATCATCAGATTATAAGGTACTTGCAATATTAACCATCCTTAATCATCAGATTATAAAGTTCCCAGTTTACAAATTACATTAGGTACTCAATTCTTAATAAAAGATGTTGGTAATAAAGCTTAATTGTCAGATTACATGTCAGTTGCCAACTTATAAAAACAATAGTTGTCACATCTATTTATTGGCGAAAGTTAAAATGAAGTCAGATTACAAGTTCTGGGTCAAAACCTTTTCTAGTGCTAGATTACAGGCTGCTTAAGAGGGCCTGCTTGAAAAAAAAATCTACAACTACACCAACGCGTGGAACGATCTCCACATGCATTCTTGTCAGAGGTACCTCGTGCTGCATTTTTTCCTAATGGCTTGGGTCAAAGTCACTGTGGCGTGGCAGAAAAATTACAACCCATCACTTGGGCCATCGTTTTTTTCTTCATAGGCCGTGGGCCCTATAAAGGCATAAGAATTTTTAACTTTCTGTACGCCACGTGATTGGAACGCGCGTTGAGACCATCCGCCGCGCAGGAGGGACAACGTGCGGCGCCACTAGTTAGATTTTCCTATTTTTTATGTCAAACAAGACATGATTCTTCGTATAAACTTCGTTGGGCTTCTATTTCATCACCCACCGCAGTCCGCATATATTTCCTCACCAATTTCCGATCACTCACGAATTTCCGATTGGCAATGGAGGTTGTACCCGCGCGCACCCCTGGAGGCTGTGGTTATGTATCTCAGGCTCTCACCACAGGACAACGTGCATGCCATGGAAGATGCAGTCAAGTTCACATTTGACTTAACACGGTTTGCAAAGAAAAAGAGGCATTATAATAAGCTGTCTTGCTCTCCATTTTTTCCCTATACAAACCATTGTGGAGTATGGTTCTTTGGAATTGATCCAAGCGTCCAATTGGTATGATTGACATCTACAGTCTATGGAGCAGTTTTAGCCGATTGCTTCCAAAAGGCGCACATGATTGGCTCGGTTAGCTTCAACCACCGTCCGCGGGATGCAAATGTTATGGCACACAATATTGCTGGTTTTCTTATCAAAACAAAACTACCTTAGTTTGGGATGGTGATCTCCCTATTTTTATTATCTATGCTATTGGAAATGATTTAACAATTGTTTGATTCTAAAACAAAGCGTGTCAGGTGGCATTCCCCTAAAAAGACTAGTCAACCTTTGTGATGTTAGAACCTCTATAAACTAATATAAGATTATTTAGATTACTAAAGTGATGAGTTAAACAAGCTTATATTAGTTTACAGATGAAGTAGCGGGTAAAGCTCACTTTTAAACAGGAAAAATATTTAATGTAATAGAGTTTTTACTGAAGTTCTTACGAATTGCTCGTTTTCGAGGGTATAAAAGTATGTCCACTTAAAAAATCCTCACTTTTTGTAAATAAAAACATCATGTGACTTTATATCTAGGACAAATGCTAATTTTGGCTATTTATTTGCCGGGATTTGTGGTTATTTTTCTCACGTACTAATGATAGTTGATGTCGTCTACAATGCATTAACATTTCTATGGTGGCACATTTCTATAAAATGTGATAGTTAAGTTACGTATATAATAATTTCGTAATGAAACAAATAATCTAAGTAGTTGCCTCTTTCAGTTGCTTTCAATTTTTTTTACTAAATGTCAAATTGCAGTACAATAACTTCCTTAATATCCTTTTTCGGGTGTGGATTATGTTGCAAGGGACAAAGCTCTTTTCAATTGATACAGACGTTGCCATATGTATATCGCTTAAATGATATGCCCTTGTACTGTAACCTTTCAAAGTTTATGTAAGCTCTCGCCCAAAAGTTTTTAACTTGTAAAACTTGAAGTGCCGAGCATATTTATGGCACCTTCAACTAAAAGCCGTTCATTCCCTCTAATCCAATGGATGACATTATTATGTATTCCGATGAAACCAGTCCAAACTTTGTTGAGTACCATGATGAGCAAAATCGTTATTTTTTTTTGTTATTCCATGACAACGTAGAGGCATCCCTAAAGACATCTCATTAGGACCAGACACGTTTTCACCGTATATATAAGTTTTGATTGTTTTATGCTACTACATTATCTATCTTGTATGCTTTATATGTTATTTTATATTGTTTTCATGGACTAAACTATTAAATCAATTCCCAACGCCAGCTCCTGTTTTCTACAAGTTTTTTTGTTTTCCAAGAAATCTATACCAAACGAAGTCCAAATAAAACGAAATTTTTTGATTTTTTTTCTGGACAAGAAGAGATCATGGAAGCTTCAGGAGACCATATGTGACAAGAGGGAGCCACAACGAAGAAGGGTGCGCCCTAGGGGTAGGGCGCGCCCAGATGCCTTATGGCCCCTCTTTGACTCCGTCTGACCTAATTCCAGCACTATAAATTTCCTAATGTCCATAAACGAAGAGTCCCTTTTGAAACAGCCAAATGCAATTACCTCCGGACCGCCCTCTGAAGAAATTAGATTAGATGGGATCAACTGAGAGTCAAAACCATGACAATCACATACCTTCGAATGAACTTGATCAGTTGCTTGTTCAAAAAAATCCAAATTTTGCCAGTTCAGCCGAGGTATAAATATCATTCTTAGCACTATTTTCGAGAAAACCCCATGAAAATTTAATCCCCATAGTAGACAGAATCGAGACTTCCAAGATTTCACTGTCCAGATGCCAATCAGTGTCTTCTAAAGTATAATCCAGTTGAGACTTAAAGAGGCAGAAATGATAGGCAAAATCGGGCCATATACAATCATTCGGTGAATAAATCAAATGTCCAACATGATTTGATGCTATTGAAAACCTAAAACATCTCTTTGCCAATTGGAAAACACGAAATCTAGATGCATAAGCACCAATACAATATTGAAGGACCACTGCAACAAAATCCATCGAGAGGGTCAAAATGGACCGAAGATCCAAATTTCCGACGAACATGTGTGACCACCTTGATGCCAGGAGAGATCTCAATGCAGTAGGCTAGCCATGGGTACCCTTGGTACCTAGAGATTGCCATAGGAGAGGTGGGAGAGAGGGGCTGTGGCTGCAGAGGTGGAGGTCGGAGTGAGCCGATTTGCAGAATGTGAAGTGTGAATTAAGACTTTTGTCATGTCAATTGTAGACTTCTAACATTCCCGTTATTAAACTAAACAAAACGAAGATAACCATGTTATAGTAGCATGCCATGTTTCTATTTTACTGTATCATTAAGCATTGTGCCTCTACAACTGACAACACTCATATCTAGGAATTTGGCATGAACCTCAGTTTCATTAAAGTGTACTTAGTCTTGAGCCCATTTTATGTCGGACCGTGATGGTATGTACCTATGGTGATTTTTCTTAGAAAAAAATTATGATGCTTGTGCATGTTCAGTCTTTTAGATCATCTATAGTCGGGTGCCCTACACCCGTCTCAAACGCCCGGGTGGATGGTCCGATCATAAAAAATTGATCCAAACGGGGTCCTTAAAAGGGCCTTAAATGCTCGGACTAACCGGCACCCCACATATCCAGCTCAAAAATGGGATGGATATGGAGGCGTTGGGGCGCGTCCTCCATGTTGTACCCGACAGCCCAACCCCATCACAATCCACCATAATTTGCATCAAATCCACCAAAACATTCCTCCTCCTCCTGCCACCCGCCGGCCTATCTTGTGTCGGGCACTTGCCTTCCACCACCCTTACTCCCCATCTTCATCATTGGTCCTGATCCGCCTCCGCCGAAGTCCGTCGGCGTCCCATCCTCAACTTCTTCGTGTAAGCCGGACAACCTCACTCGAAAGATGCGTCGACGCCGGCAGCGAGAGAGGGAAGTGACGGTGGTGGCGTAGGGTGGTGCAGACATGGACAAGCAGTTGTCCCCCCGCCTCGACCGGAACCCCGCACTGGACATGGAGGATACCAAGATCATGTTGGCGGACGACACCCTCTTGGATGAGCATGCAAAGAAGTGTCTTGCATAGAAGAAGAAGGAGATCAACGAGCGTAGGGAGTACGAGGCGGCAAGGGCCGCAACAGAGCATGGGCAAGGATGGAGACGAGCATGGTGCAAGGATGCAGGCGGAGCATGCAGCCTGGATTGAGGTGGAGCATGACGCAAGGATGGCCTCGGAGCATGCGGAATGGATCGCGTACCAGTGACGTCGCGAGCAAGCAAGGCATCCATCACGCTGAGACAGTGATTTCATTTTGACATGTCAAGAATGTTAAACTATAATTTTCTTTACTTTGTTTGGAACTATTGAATTTGGACAATTTGTATCGTATAATTGACATGTGTAGATTGTATAAATTTAAGGCTCCGCATTTGAGATATGTCGATGTGTGGCTATGAGGGGCTGACGGGCGCTATCTGCGGGGGGGGGGGGGGGCAGATTTGCTATAGGGCGCTCTTAGTACAGTATACTAATATGCTTGGAGTACCTCGGAATGGATTTCTCATATATACACCTCCATTTACTAACCATTTAATGATCAGCGAACTAATACTCAAAGATCTGTAACACGGATATGCAAATCCTAAAACTAGATCCTAATCGCTGTCCGATGCGTGCGCACTATCTGGCGCGATAGAGCTGCCGCACCATGACCGTCCATCACGCACACCGCACATGACACGTGGCTAGGGGATGTTCGACCTTGCTCTATCCTGTCGTTTCACCCTTCCCTCCTCACACTCACCCCCGGCGACGAGCCAAATCCCACAGCCTAAATTCCCACTCCTCGCGAGCACCGGCAGCAGGAGAGCCGACGATGAGTCAATTCAATGAGCGTTGGCAACGGTCCGATGAAGGTTCTCGTAGCAGGTCGACAGGGTTCGAGGGGCGGCACACGCGTGTTGTAGAAGGAGGAGAAGGTAGCGGCGATGGGGGAGCTGGTGGAGGTGATGGTTCAGCGCGAGGCAGCGATGGCCCCACCGGAGATCTTGCTGCTTCGATGGCCGAGGTGAGTTCATCCCTCGCCCCCCCTCCTCTCTCGCATCTCACGGCTGCTGGGGGTTCGTCGCCGACGCCCTCATCGTCATTAATGAGCCCAAGGGGATAGATCTACATGTCGCTGTCACGGGGAGGAGGGAGAAAGGGGGAAGATTTTTGTGCGAGGAGACGGGGGCCGGCAGAGGGGTCCTTGTTGGAGGTGGAGCAGCGGGGGGTGGGGGAGGGGGTCGCTGGAGTGTTTGCGGCAGGGGAGGGATGTTTTCCACGCTCAGCTCCAGGTGTGTTTACTGAGCTCTCTCCCTTATGAACCGACCTTGGGATCCATGGTGAAATATGTCAGTTATAGTTTGCACAGATTGTTGACAATGATTTGCAAACCACGATGTTTCGTCATTGACAATTCGTTTGGTTTGGGCTGCTGTGGAGTGCTGGCTACTTTGCATGCTCCGTAGCCTTTGTGTTCGACGGGCTTTGCTTACTTTGGTGGTGGTGATTGAATGCCACTAGCACTTGTCTTCCTATCTAAGCAAGGCTAAATCTTACTCTACCAGCCATGTTAGCCTATTTTTGCATAGTAACTTCGTGGTGTTTTCGCGCTCAGCTCAGGCGTGCCGCCCTCGACATGAGCTAGGAGAGGTAGGGGATGGCGCGGGTGACATGAGGAAGGAAAGGCGCTAAACATGAGGAAGGAGAGGCAATTTTTTGACAGTGCGTGTAGCTTTTTCACCCAATACATATGTGTTTCAGTAGGCAATTCTCTAGTTACATCTTGTTTTAGGATGCATTTTCAGTAGCATTGGTCTGTGTTCATGAACGTACGAATCCGGTGTGATTTTTCCTGTCAGCTTTGGTATTTTGCTGAATCTGAAATGAAGAACAACGTGCTCCACTACTCTTGGGAGACCTCACGAGCAGAGCAGTCGAGCACCGGCAATGGCGATGCCGCGTTCGCTCTGCTGTAGTTGTACTGCCCACCCAACTTTTCATACTGCGATGAGTTGAGCGGGACCACAAGGGGAGAGCCGGCGATGAGTTGAGCTGATGAATAGGGGCACATCGAGGCTAGAAACCTCCTCGTCACCCGCGAATCGATCGAAATGGGACACGTCGCTGATCAATCATCATGTGTTGCAATCACACCCAGTGCTCGCATGATTGTGGTCAACATGTTTTTTCAGCATACGTGTTCACGAGCACGTCCTTTTTTCTACATGTGTTTTGTTAGGGGAAATAGCACTAGTGAACATGGGGACAGGAGGCAACAGTACTGAAGTACTTGGGTAAAAGTACTGTTGAATAAGGGCAATAGTGCTGATCCGCAGGCAAATGTTCTGAACCAGTAGGTAACACCACACCTGCATACAATTTGATTCAGAGACCCGCCACCACAAATCAGATAGTTGGCGTTTTTGTGTGTGTTTACTTTTTCCGGTAGATAAGTAGTAGCATTTCTTTTTGTATGTACCAAGTGTAGAAACTGCGGTTGATCTGATAGCATATATGTGCAGTTGACATAATCATTTCATTGCTGCATTTTTGTGTAGAATCTGCTTGTTTTCTCCCAATCACATCATCATCATCAGCAGCAGCATCATCATCATCATATACATGAACTGACAGTGATGAGAATTAGCAAATTCATGTTGCAAGGTCTGCCTCCAGGAGTTGGCAATCGAATTTTACAACAACTATTTTTTTCTAACGCAATCTGATTTAAATGCAAGCAAATGAAAAGTGGAAAACTAAGGGGGCAGTGCATTTTTCTCCCATTATCACTGGATCCTGTTTTTTTAGTTGTGTTCTTGTCGTAGCTTTACTCCAATCTCTTCGATCCTGTTTTTCATGGAGTGGCTGGAGCTGCGTACATGGCATCTTTTAGGATACAAACATCTTTTTTTGCGAGGGAACAAACATCTTCAGTCAGCAGAGTTTTTCCTCTGAGGGGGACATGAACAGCCCATCTTTTGTGCAACGTTTTCAGAAATAGTGATTTCAGAAAATTATATCACCTAGGCGAGGGACTCAGGATTGTATGATTTTTCTCACGATTTTGTCTACTGCACTATGTCAATTTTCCCTGAAGCCTTTCAATATCTTTTTTAAGTAATTTATTTTTTGTCACCTCTAACGACAAGTGATGTTGCTTATAGCAATAGGCTATGTTGCACACTTTTTTTCATTATACCATATGCGTGCCTTTTCAATGCAAAAAATGCTTTAGCATCCAGGCAGTAGGCAAAGTTTGCCTCCAGTAGTAGGCACGGTTTTTTACAATACCTGTTCTAACTCTTTCTTTTCCATTCAGGCCAAACAAAAGTGAAAACAAGGGAGGGGCATCTTTTCAGTATCCTTGGACCAGTAATGTAAGATGCAGGACTAGGCAGATCAACACCACAGCCAGGTACATACCACCCCTCCTTCTCTGTGTCCCATGTGTATTTCCGTGTCCCATGTGTATTTCCGCTACAATGCCACAAAAAACATACTCGGCTACCCTAGTGACCTAGGTCACCCCACCCATCCGACCAAGTCGCCTAAACCACTATACCCTTCCAAATCGCCCAAGTCCGAAAACACAGTTGCCTACCCCATGGTGAGCAAGGTCGCCTCACCCGTCGAACCAGGGCGCCCAAACCAATGCACCCTTCCAAATTGCCCAAAAGTACCCACCACCCCCACACGATCGGCCAAGTCACTCAAAAGCACCGACCACCCCTGACCAAGTCACGCTCACACGAAGGGTGGGGGGTCAATCTCGCCTACCTAGGTGACCTAGGTCGCCTCACAAGGTTAACCAAGTCGCCCAAAAAACTACGGACCACCCCCACCACGTCACGTTCACATGAAGGTGGTGGTGAGGGGGGGGGGTCAATCTCTCCTACCTAGGTGACCTAGGTCGCCTCACAAGGTCGACCAAGTCGCCCAAAAACCACTGACCACCCCTCACTAAGTCACCTTCACAAGAACGCGTGGGGGGCAATCTCGTCTACCTAGGTGACCTAGGTCGCCTATCAAGGTCGGCCAAGTCACTCAAAAACCACCGACGACCCCTCACCAAGTCACGTTCACACAGAGGGGGGGGGTCAATCTCGCCTACCTAGGTGACCTAGGTGGCCTCACACAGTCGGCCAAGTCGCCCAAAAACCACCCCGACCCCCACCAAGTTGCGTTCACACAAAGGGGGGTCATTCTCGCCTACCTAGGTGACCTAGGTTGCCTCACACGGTCGACCAAGTCATCTAAAAACCACCGACCATCCCCTACCAAGTCTCCCTCACACGAAGGGGTGGGGGTCAATCTCGCCTACATAGGTGACCTAGGTCGCCTCACAAGGTTGGCCAAGTCGCCCAAAAACCACCGACCACCCTCCACCAAGTCACGTTCACACGAGGGGGGAGGGGGGTAAATCTCGGTGACCTAGGTTGCCTCACACGGTCAACCAAGTCTCCCAAACACCACCAACCACCCCCAACCAAGTCGCGCTGACACGAGGGGTGGGGGGGTCAATCTCGCCTACCTAGGTGACCTAGGTCGCCTCACAAGGTCGACCAAGTCGCCCTAAAACCATCGACCACCCCCAACCAAGTTGCGCTCACACGAGAGGTGGGGGTAATCTCACCTACCTAGGTGACCTAGGTCGCCTCACACGGTCGGCCAAGTCGCCCGAAAACCACCAACCACCCCCACCAAGTCACGCTCACACGAAGGGGTGGGGGATCAATCTCGCCTACCTAGGTGACCTAGGACGCCTCACATGGTCGACCAAGTCACCCAAAAACCACCGACCACCACCCACTAAGTCGCATTCACACGAAGGAGGGGGGGTCAATCTCGCCTACCTGGATGACCTAAGTCGCCTCACAAGGTCGACCAAGTTACCCCAAAACCACTGACCACCCCCCACCAAGTCATGTTCACACGAAGGGGTGGGGGGTAATATCGCGTACCTAGGTGACCTAGGTCGCCTCACAAGGTTGGCCAAGTCGCCCAAAAACCACCGACCACCCTCCACCAAGTCGCGTTCACACGAGAGGGGGGGGGGGGTAAATCTCGGTGACCTAGGTTGCCTCACACGGTCGACCAAGCCTCCCAAAAAACCCCAACCACCCCCAACCAATTCGCGCTCACACGAGGGGTGGGGGGTCAATCTCGCCTACCTAGGTGACCTAGGTCGCCTCACATGGTCGACCAAGTCGCCCAAAAACCACTGACCACCCCCACCAAGTCGCGCTCACACGAAGCGGTGGGGGGTCAATCTCGGCTACCTAGGTGATCTAGGTCGCCTAACATGGTCGACCAAGTCGCCCAAAAACCACCGCCCCTCCCCCCACACCACCACCACCAAGTCGCGATTCGCCCACACCTTCAATATAAATTGGCACCCCACACCTTCAATAGAAATTGGCACTCTTTAAGGTTGGGCCTGTGTGCAGTATCGAGGATTACCATCAGAATCAGGAAACTCATTAGGGAGCTCGTTGAGATTACTGCGAGCCATCTGCATTTTTTTAAGACAAAAATGAAAAAAATGTTAGCATTCTCCCTTTTTCTGCCGCATCATGGCAAGCAAAACTGTGTATGGTACCACTAGTTTTCCAGGCATTTTTTTTATGGATACTTATGTGTTTTTGTAAGCAACTAGACTTTTACTAGCAGTAGTTTTTGGTGTAAGCAACTAAAAAGCTTCTGTACATACACACAGTTCTTACTAACACAAATATGCTTCTGCTCCATTTCATTTTTTCTTGCAGAAGTAAGGTGCAAAACAATAGTAATCGCCAAGAGTCAACAACTTTTGTGTTCATAGTATCCAAGTTATACAGGTGTACAGGGGGAGGCAAGATTTAACAACAACAGATCCAGCATCATCAGGTTCACCAACAATTCAGTGCAGAGGCTAATTTTACTGTTTCTGCAAGAAGTACATCAGTGGGATAGATACACATGAAAATCTACTAGGTCGACAGTCCCTAGACAATTGAATTGCTCCCAAATCTCCAGAAGTTTGTAGACATGGGGAACAACTTGTTTATCTTTTGCTGTTTCAATTGGAGAATTTTTGCCCAGCTATGGCAGTAGAATTGCTCTCAATCTCTAGAATTTTTGCCTAATCAGGACGAAAAAGTTACAGGCACAACTGTTAATTTTCGCCTCTCAATCCCCATGATTCTCTCTCTTTGTTTGGCCTTTTTCACTCTGTTTTTCGCTGTGGGAGAGGAGTTTCCGAAAGCTAGGTCATGGTGTCCGGCGACGGCTGGGGGTGGGAAGGAGGAGTCGCCAGATCAGTAACGATGAGAGAGATAAGGTTTTTTGGTGGTGGGGCGTAGGGGAGGGCCGAGATCACGTGAAGGCAAGAAGTGGGGGAGGGACGAGATCGGCGCTGGCCTTTTTCAGGACGTGGGAACGAGAGGAAGTAGGACATGTCTTTTTCAGCACATGTGGGACCGACAGCTATAGGAATTTTCAAATCTGACAGCCGCTGGACTCAACAGTATAGCGCGCGGGTGCTAAGTAACATCGCCCAAACTAGATTCCCTCCGGCAAATTCATTAAACACCCCCCAATGGATTCTCTCTGTATATAGCTTCCCAATGCCACTACTCGGGAGCATCTCATCCCAGACAAGCATCACCAATCCATTCATTCTCCATGGCGCCCAGATCACTGGTAGCACTAGCCCTCCTTGGAGTCACGGCCTTGGGATCACCACGGCCGCTCAACAGCACCAGCGGAAGTTTTAGCCTCAAGCTCATCGCCAACCAACATCCGGCACACTACGACTTGGCAAGCCTCCAGCATGCCAAGGACCAAGTAAAGTGCAGAATCAAGCACCGGATCCTGCCAACAAGTAACGAGATACGGCCGTTCATGTGCCCGCCGGCGGACATGGTGTACGCCGTCATGGTGGGCGTCGGCACGGGGCCTGGGTTGGGATGCAGATTTTTTAAACACCTGGCCCTTCTATCATGTCTTTCCAACGTCGCTTGAAGATTTGTACGGTACAACTAACTTTTTACATGGAATTTTGTCTTTTTTGTTTCTTTTACATAGAACATGTCTTGAAGTTTAAATCTTTGCAGAAAAACAAAACGTTCTAACTAGAATCTAAGATAAATCTTTCGAAATTTTTGGTCCGACATAAATACTAAAAATAAGTTTTTTTAATCAAAAAAACTTATTTTGTATATTTATATTGTATCAAAAAATCTAAAAAATTTATCCTAGATTCTAGATAGAAAGCTTTATTGTTCTGCAAAGATTTAGACTTCAAGACATATTCTATATGAGAGAAACAAAAAAGAAAAATGTATTTATACGAATCGCGATGCGAAGATGGATGGCTAGAATAAAAGGACCCGCATGCATATGTTCTGAAATATGTTTTCCGGCCCGGGTCCCAGAACTACCAGCTCGCGCTGGACATGGGGAGCGCCCTGTCCTGGATACACTGCTTGCCATGCCGGCCATGTCAGCCGCAGCTCAGCCCCGTGTTCGACCCAACCAAGTCCCCGACCTTCCACAAGATCCCGGGGAACAATGGCGTCTGGTGCTGTGCGCCCTTCCATCCTTTGCGAAGCGGGGTGTGGGAGTTCTACATTGCCTACCGGCACACCCCCGAGGTTTCGGGGTACCTCGCCATGGACACCTTCTCCTTCCCCACCACAGACAACGATTTCGTGCCACTGGAGGGCATCGTCTTCGGCTGCGCCCACCGCACCGAGGGCTTAGACACCCACGGCGTCCTCGCCGGCCTCCTCGGCCTGGGAATAGGAGTGGCGGGCAGGCCTCCGACTTCCTTCACGAAGCAGCTCCTTCCAGGCCATGGAGGTCGCTTCTCCTACTGCCCGTTTGAGCCGGGGATGAGCGTGTACAGCTACCTACGGTTCGGCAATGACATCCCTAACAACCCTCCGTCCGTGCCCCGCCATAGCACACCGGTCCTTGCGCCGACCCGGGACAGCAAGGCGTACTACGTCCAGCTCACCGGTGTCAAGTACGAGATGTTCCGGCGCAACGCGCACGAGACGGGCGGGTGCGCGATCGTCATCGGCACGCCGATGACCGCGTTCATTCACACGGCCTACTTCTACATCGAGCAAGCGACTAGACAAGTTGTTGAGCCACCGCGTCGTCTCCCAGGAGGCGACTCGGGCGGATCAGCACGCCGCCGCCGTCACCAGCCACTCAGCCTCGTCCCTCCCTTGCCGGCGCCGGCTCATGTCGAAGGGCAAAGCCCACCGCCGGCCGGCCTACGGCGGCGCGACCTTTTTCTCGCGTGTGTAGGTGGCCATCCCGTCCAGATCTCGCGTAGGCTTCTAGGTGTGTAGATCGGGCCGTCGGCTTTGGTCCTGCTGCTGCCCAATTTTGGTGCATGGTGCAGCAGGCTCCCAGTGATTCCAAACGGCTCTACGAGATGTGGTTGCGCCGGCGATAACGCGTTAGGATGATGGAGGCACGAGGCAAGGAGGCGGTCTACGGCGTGTCACATCGACGGTGGCAACCTGCAGTCATGTCGTCGTTTTCTCACGACAGATACCATGGATAGGCTTATCGAAGGTGGTTGGGGTCGGAGGGCGCCGACGGGCTCCAAGAGCAGGATTAGGCACAAGCGATGAGGTACGCATGATGTACCCCGGTTCAGGGCCCTTCGTGAAAGGTAATACCCCTAGCCCTGCTTGGTCTAGGTTGATAGACAAGGATGGTTACAATGATGCTCCTGGAGCTGTTCTATAGGGAAGGAGAAGGAGGAGCCGGCTCCCCTTCCCTTTCTACGTGGGTGGATATGGGGCGAAGTGTTCCTCCGTGTGCGTGTGAATGTGGCCCCTTTATGCATGGGGCTCGGGGGCTTTTATAGGCCAACCCCCCGGCTTACAATATCCCTAAAGTATTGAGTGGGGGGTCCCGGCTGGCAGCCTCTCCGAGCTACCAGGGAACCCGCCTATTGAGTCATCTCGTCATCCTTGGGGTCCACCGGCTGTGCGGTCTCGTCGCCCACTGGGGCCCGCCAGCTGGCTCCGTGATTGGCCCGTGCCTACCTACTACGGCACGGGTCATCCGAGCGGTGTCGCCTCACGCCAGCCGACCGAAGTGTCCGGTACGACCGACAGCGTTGTAGCCACCCGTGGGAAGGTAATGGAGTGGGTGGTGGAGTGCCGACACTGTTGCCCCGCCCGGTCGCGGTCAACGAAGGTCAGCGGTACGTCCGGCTAGACTGTAGCCATGCGTGCCCGCACGTCAGCGGTCACTGTGGCCACATTGGGGGTTTGTTGTGGGGGTCTTGTCTTGTCGCCGTACCCATGTGCAGAGAGATGGGACGGAAGCCTGCTCGCTCCAGGGTCAACGGAGGAGCTGGCCTGGAGGCAGCCGGCCATGGTCCAGCCGGCCAGGTCCGAACCGGCTCCTTGGTTAGCCGGTCGCGAGCCAGCCAGCCGTGAGTCGGCCGGCCACGTTATTTTTCTTGAAGCGGGGGAGAGAACCCCGTTGCTTTGGCCTACCCAGAGGTAATAACCCCGTCAGTAGTCCCCGAAGCCGGTGGGGGCCTCCGTCTACCGGACGAGAGGGAGCCGGTGACTTCCCTCATGCGGCGCCCGCCTCGAGCTCGGAGCCGAACGACCGGTCGAGTCAGCGACCGCCCCCGACCCCCCGGGTTCCGTCGCGCCACTCTGGGTCCCGGGCCGGCCGGCGGCACGCCACGCGGAGGGTAATGATGCCGTGGGGCCCGTGCTTGTGGGCAGACGGGACGTCACCTTAGGCCTAGCCCGTTAGGCCATGGGCGTCGCCCAGTAGGCCTTGGGCCGCAAGTCGAGATCTTGTGTGCCCAAACGCGGCGGTTGCAGCCTGAGGTACCCATGTAGGCGCGAGAATCCCGGGGGAGTGGGCGAAGTTAATCCCCACCTCCCCCGGGCATCGTTCCCTTATTTAAAGGGGAAGTAGGGGGAAGCGGAGGCAACTGCGCTCCCCTTGCCCTCTTCGTCTTCTTCTTCCTTGCCTTCTCCGCTCCTTCTCGCGTCGCGGCCTATTCGCTCGCCACTTCGCCCACTCATCTCCTCACGCTGCCCCGACATTGCGATGACCCAGGGTCCCTCTAGGAGCTGGGCTGGCTCCGTCGTTATGGAGGCCACCATCGCGGAGCTCCGCCGCGCTCGTATGCTGCCATCGGAGGAGCGCGTGATCGCCCGCGTGCCGGACGATGAAGTGGTGCCCGAGCCGCAGGCGGGGGAGCACATTGTCTTCACCTGCCACTTCTGGCGTGGCTTCGGGCTACCGGTCGGCCTCTTCTTCCGCCTCCTGCTGGATACCTTCGATCTCCAAACGCACCACCTCGGCCCCAATGCCATCCTCTACATTGCGGGCTTCGTGACCCAGTGCGATGGTTATCTTGGGATGCTCCCCTACATGGATCTCTTCAAGAAGCTCTTCTACCTCATGGCGTTGAAGAACGTCGAGGAGCCGTACGCCTGCGGGGGCGTAGTGGTGTGCTGCCGCGGTGCGCGTTTTCCGCACTTCAGTCTCATCGATTCCGTCAAGGGCTGGCACCGGACGTTCTTCTACATGAAGAATGCCAACCCGCAGCAAGATTTTATCCAGCTGCCGACGTTCGTCAATGCCCCATCCACCGGAGTGAACTGGTCGGGGCCGCTCCGCGCGGGGCCACGCTTGAAGAGCTGGGCCGACTCCTAGCTATGAGGAGCGGGGAAGGGTTTGTTGCCTCTGACCTGGTGGCCACCTTTATCGCACATGGAGTGTTGCCACTCCAGCTGAGGCCGCACCAGATCTGTGATATGTCTGACCGGCGGGACCCCTGTCAGCTGTCGACCGTCGAGCTGACGCCGGCTCGAGTGGCGGCACGGGTGAATGCCATCACAACCATCCGGCTGGCACCGGGGACATGGTCCTTCGGCAAGGAGTCGTACGACCGGCACAACCCGGCATCCCTGGTACGTCCTATTGAGGTGATTTGTCTTTCTTTCCTGAATCCTTCTGGCCGTCACCCGATCTTACTTGTCATGCTGACCGCAGCTGTTCGTTCGACAGAACACGCCGGACGGTCCGCACCCCCAGATCTTCGAGGCAGAGCATGCCCAGTCTGACTCCGAGGACTACGAGATGGAGGGAGGGCCCGAAGAAGGGGTCGACTCCTCGGGGGAGGTCGAGGCGGCGGACGACCCAGGAGCCGTTGGGTCCAGAGTGGCTAGTAGTTCCCCTCCGGCCCCACAATCAAAGATTGGACCAATGATGATGATGATGGTGATGACAAAGTCCGGATCCTGAATGCGCCTCCCCCCATAGTTCAACAGGGCCAGCGCGGACGGAGCGAGGAGCAGCTGGCGCACGCCCCGGTGGCCGGGACTTCCAGCCGGGAGAAGAGGCCGGCTCAGGAGGAGCCGGCGGCCCAACCACCCGCTCGTAAGCCAGCGAAGGTGGTCGCGTCGAAGCCGCCGGCGCGCGCCAAGTGGGCCGTGCCCGTCGTCACCGGGTGAGTGTTTCATTTGTTGTGTGGGTTTCTCTTGGTGAGTTTTGTGTCGTCAGGCGTTTGAGTGTTTGCCTTATCCAGGGACCCCATCGAGCTCCACGATGTGGAGTCGGCAGCTGGCCCGGCGGAGGCGGCCAGCCGGCTAGCGTAGGAGCATGTAGCTACGCTGCGTGATGAGAAGAGGAGGCTCGCGGAACTGCGAGCCTCGAACTCAGGAGCCTAGGACGGACCCTCTCGCTCTGGGGCTTTGAGCGGTGAGAGGCGAAGGAGGTCGGCGGACCCCTCATGGGCGTCGAACTCGGCAGTGGAGTGGACTCGCATGCTGAGACCTTCGTCGAGCGAGCCGTGAGGGCCGGCTATGGAGGTGGCCATGCCTCCGCCCATGAAGGAAACAACCGGACTGGGGGCGGCGGCTCCCGAGCCAGCCCACGAGGAGGCCCGGTAGGTGGAAACGGCGGCGGCATCCATTCCCGAGCCGACCCAGGCCGACGTGTCGGAGGTCCCGGCGGCACCGGAGGCGCCGCTCATGGAGATAGAGATGCCGGCCGCCGCAATGGTTGCGCCGAGCCGGCTAGGGGTGGAGGCAGCGATGACACTGTTCGCGGGACAGCCGGGAGCCAGTTCCCACGCCCTAGTCGTTCCCAACCGCCCCCCGACAGCCAGTGCCATGGCGAATGCCGGAATGGGCGGCGAGGAGAGCTGGCCTCGGAGGTCCATGCAGGACATGATCCGGGACTGGGAGGCGCTGGCACGTGTTCCCACTAGCCTGCCTCCACCGACTAGTAGCCCGGTCCTGGCACTTGGGGAGCTAGGCGGCATCATGGCGTGGCGCTGCGAGGAGATGGCCAAGTTCCGGAGGCGGCCGACAACGCCCTGCAGCGTGCCGAGGTGAGCTTTCACTTCGTCAAATTTTTTCAGTGGGGTCGCGCAAGCGCACCCACTGGGTGTAGCCCTCGAGATACGGACCGGATGTCCGCCTGAGGGGCAGCCAGGCCGGATCTTCTTTTGCTTGCATTCCATCTTCCTTTGCTTGCATTCCTTTAACCCTGGCTTCCCGATGCAGGCGGGGAATGCCCGGCGGCAGGAGGTCTTTTACGAGGTGGTCGCCTTCCACAACCGTGGAAAGTATGGCTTCTACTGGTTGGAGGAGGAGCTGAAGAGGGTCCAATGTACGCTTGGCCTAGTGGGAGTGTGTAGCCCCCAGGAGTCGGGCCGGCTTCTTGGCAGACGGGCTGGGTCCTGTGTGTTCTTGTTAACCGTTGCTGGTTTTGTTTCGCAGGGGAGTTGAACGCCCTCCGAGAGAAAAGACCGGGTGGTCTCCGAGCGGGACTGGCTGGCGCAGAGCGTCCAGGCAGTCACCTCAGAGAAGGACGGGATGCACGGCCTGTTGGTGGATAGGCAGGCCGCCCAGGAGCGTCTGAAGGCGGACATGCAGTGGGAGGTGGCGGCTAGGGAGGACGTCGTTAAACAGGTGGCTGACGCCGCTCTCCAGAGCAAGGTGACCCGCCTCAAGAAGACACTCGAGGCGCGTGCGGCTAAGCTAGCCGACGCGGAGGCGGCGCTAGGGAGGGAGCAGGACTCGTCGCTACACTTTGCCATCGAGCTGGATGACTCCTTCCTGCGTAAGTCTCGTTTCTCCCTCTCAGCCGGCTGAATTTTTCTTGCCCTTGGTTTTTTTGTCTGATTCCTCTTCTCTTTTGCAGGGCGTTTCCCAGACACCCAGCGTCCCGCTGAGCGCATCGTGGCGGAGCACCAGGAGTATCTACGGGAGCACAGGCGTGAGCTTGTGGAGAACGCCGGCTGGGACATGCTGGAGCTGGGGCTGGCCGTGGAGAACCGACTCATCCATCTTCAACGTAGCGTGGAGCGGCTGAAGATAGCCGATAAGGAGATGATGGTTGCATTGTGGCCGTGTCATGGAGCCCTGGACTGCCGCATGGCGCTGTGGCTGGAGAACGCCGTGGCCCGGATCGAATACTGGAAGGCGTCGGCGGCTCGAGCCAGTGCGCGGATGGTGCTTCGGTTCGTCACGTCATGGTACCGCGGTGTTGACATGGACCGGCTGGCCACCATGCGGGACGTGCCGGAGGAGGAGCGGGTGGCTCGTGAGAGCACCCTTGTCCGCCGAGCCAACGAGCTTGCCTCGTAAGTCGACCCGGACGAACTCCTGTCAGCTCTTGGCAAGGACGGCGAGCCGGTCCTTGAGGACTCCTTCGGCAACCCCCAAGGCCGAGAGGACGAGGAGGTCGCCGATGAGAGCACCACCTGCAGCACGGGCGACAGTGGCGAGGCCACGGAGACCACGGAGGCGGACCCGAAGGCCGCGGCTCGTCAGGGCGCAATGTCGAGCCGGCTGGCGATGCACCGGCCGCCTGAGCCGGCCCACGCGCTTTTCCTATTTCTTTCCTAGCTGCAGTACTCATCTTAAGACACATTTCCCCCACTGGGGGTGTATTGTAATGAACCTATGGCTGGTGGCCTTTTTAATTTTTATGGAGCTTTAGGTTTCTTTAATGTTCGTTGTTTGTCTTGTTCGCGTGCTGGCTTGACCTTACCCTTGTTTGCTCTCTTGGTTCCGTCTGCTCAAGTCCTTGTCCCCCTTCGTTTCGGCCCTGCCAGCCCGACAGCTGGGAGCCAGTCTGCAACTGGGATGGGGCGTCTGCCTCGAAGGAGCCGGCTCTGAGTTTGGGAACCAACAGAGCTTTTTTGGATAAGGCAAGCGACAGGGGCGATAAAGTGTTCCGGCTAGACCTAGCAGACGACCCCCTTGCGATCGACTTTTCGTGTGCACTAAGTTTTGTCGCCCCGCGACCCTGTCAGCCGAACGAGCCGGGAGCCGGTCTATAGCTGGGAGGGGTGGGAGGACTTGTTCGTCTCACATTACTTGGTCGGCTTTAGGAGAGGACGTCAGGACTAGCTGGATATCCCCCAGGATCAGGAGCCGGTGAACGAGTCGAAAAACTTGGATGGAAACCAAAGGGGCGTGTTGTTGGGAACGTTTCATGGGAAACAAAAAATTTCCTATGCACACGCAAGATCTATCCATGGTGATGAGCATCTACGAGAGGGAGAGTGGATCTACATACCCTTGTAGATCGCTAAGCGAGAAGCGTTAAGAAACGCGGTTGGTGTTGTCGAACGTCTTCACGATCCAAATCATAGAGTGTCCCGCGATCTCATCATGATCTGTCCCATGATCCAATCATGATCCGTCCCGCGAACTCATCACGATCCATCCCGCGATCTCATCATGATCCGTCTCACGATCTTTATCATGGTCCTTTCGATGTAGCGCCGAACGGATGACACCTCCGCGTTCAGCACATGTACGGCTCGATGACGATCTTCGCCTTCTTGATCCAGCAAGAGGGAGCGGAGAGGTAGAAGAGTTCTCCGGTAGCATGATGGCGCCGCAGCGATGGTGGTGGAGTAATTCCGGCAGGGCTTTGCCTAAGCACTACAGAAAATCGATCTAGAGGAGAAACAATGCACTAGAGAATAGGGTAGGACGTGGCTGAAAATCTAGTGCAAAAACCCTAAAACCTCTAGTATATATAAGAGGAAGAGAGGAGGAGGCTTGGCCCTCAAGGGGCCAGCCCTAGGCTTTGGCCGAACCAAGGAGGAGAGGAGGATTCCTCCTCCAATCCTAGTAGGACTAGGACTCCTCCTTATTTTGACCTTTTCGCCTTTTCCCACCTTTTTCTCTTTGCGCTTTTCTTCCCAGCCGCATGGGCCTTGTCTGGGACTTCCACCATCCCACTAAGGGAGGGTATTCACTCTCCCAGAGCCCATGTAGCCTCTTGGGTCGAAATACCCCTCCCGATGGTCTCCCGGTACACTACCGACACTCCCGGTACACTACCGATGAGCCCAAAACTTTTCCGGCGACCAAAATAGGACTTCCTATATATCAATATTTACCTCCGGACCATTCCGGAACTCCTTCTAAGGTCTGGTATCTCATCCAGGACTCGGAACAACCTTCGGTCACCACCATGCATAACTCTATAGTACCAAAACATCGCCAAACCATAAGTGTGCAGACCCTGCGGGTTCGAGAACTATGTAGACATGAGCGAGACACCTCTACGGTCAATAACAAATAGCAGGACCTAGATGCCCATATCGGTTCCTACATATTCTACGAAGATCTTTATCGGTCGAACCTCTATGTCAAGGATTTAGTTAATCCCGTATGATGTTCCCTTTGTTCTTTGGTATGTTACTTGCCCGAGATTCGATCGTCGGTATCTCCATACCTAGTTTAACTTCATTACCGGCAAGTCTCTTTACTCGTTCCGTAATACAAGATCCCGTGACTAACACTTAGTCACGTTGCTTGCAAGGCTTGTTGTGATGTTGTATTACCGAGTTGGACCTGAGATACCTCTCCGTCACACGGAGTAACAAATCCCAGTCTTGATCATGGCCAACCCAACGGACACCCTCGGAGGTACCTGTAGAGTACCTTTATAGTCACCCAGTTATGTTGCAACGTTTGATACACACAAGGCATTCTTCCGGTGTCAGTGAGTTGCATGATCTCATGGTCATAGGAGCAGATACTTGACATGCAGAAAACAGTAGCAATAAACTAACAAGATCATATGCTACGTTTGTAGTTTGGGTCTTGTCCATCCCATCATTCTCCTAATGATGTGATCCCGTTATCAAATGACATCTCTGTTGGAAATATGCCCTAGAGGCAATAAATAAAGTGTTTATTATTGTATTTCCTTGTTCATGATAATAATTTATTATCCATGCTATAGTTGTATTAATTGGAAACATGGATACATGTGTGGATACATAGACAAACATAATGTCCCTAGTATGCCTCTAGTGAACTAGATCGTTGATTGAATGATGGTTAAGGTTTCCTAGACATGGACATGAGATGACATTTGATAACGGGATCACATCATTAGGAGAATGATGTGATGGACAAGACCCAAACTATAAATGTGGCTTATGATCGTGTCAGTTTATTGCTACTGTTTTCTACATGTCAAGTATATGTTCCTATGACCATGAGATCATGCAACTCACAGATATCGGAGGAGTACCTTGTGTGTATCAAACGTCGCAACGCAACTGGGTGACTATAAAGGTGCTCTATAGGTATCTCCGAGGGTGTCTGTTGAGTTGGCATGGATCAATACTGGGATTTGTTACTCCGTGTGAGGGAGAGGTATCTCAAGGCCCACTCGGTAATACAACATCACAATGAGCCTTGCAAGCAACATGACTAATTGTTAGTTGCAGGATCTTGTATTACGGAACGAGTAAAGGGACTTGCCGGTAACGATATTGAACTAGGTATGGAGATACCGACGATTGAATCTCGGGCAAGTAACATACCGAATAACAAAGGGAACATCATACGGGATTAACTGAATCCTTGACATAGAGGTTCGACCAATAAAGATCTTCGTAGAATATGTAGGAACCAATGTGGACATCCAGGTCCTGCCATTGGTTATTGACCGTAGAGGTGTCTCGATCATGTCTACATAGTTCTCGAACCCACAGGGTCTGCACACTTCAGGTTTGGTGACGTTTCGGTAGTGTAGAGTTATGTATGGTGGTGACCGAAGTTTGTTCGGAGTCCCGAATGATATCCCGGACATCACGAGGAGCGTCGGAATGGTCCGGAGGTAATGATTCATATATAGGATGTCCCAGTTTGGTCGCCGGAAAAGTTTCGGGCTCATCGGTAGTGTACCAAGAGTGCCGGTAGTGTACCGGGAGACCTCCGGGAAGGGTATTTCGACCCTAGAGGGTCCATGGGCTGTGGGAGAATAATAACCAGCCCTTAGTGGGCTGGTGGAACAGCCACAAAAGGCCCATGGCGCCAGGAGGAAAAATGCCTAAAGAAAAAGGTGGAAAAAGGGTCAATAGGGAGCAATCCTAGTCCAACTAGGATTGAAGGAGGAGTAGGATTCCTCCTCCTTTGCTTCGGCCGAAGCCTCCTTGGCTTGGAGGCAAGGCTGCCTCTCCTCCTCCCTCCCTCCTATACATACTAGTGGATTCCTAGGGTTTTGCACAGTTTTTTCCGGCCACGTGCTACCCGTTCCACCGGTGCATAGTTTCTCCTCTAGATCGTCTTTCCGTAGTGCTTAGGCGAAGCCCTGCCGGAATTGCTCCACCACCATCGCCGGAGCGTCATCACGCTGCTGGCGAACTCTTCCTCCTCTCCACTTCTTCTTGCTGGATCAAGACGGTGGAGATCGTGATCAAGCTGCACGTGTGCTGAACGCGGAGGTGTCGTCCGTTCGGTACTAGATCGGAAGGATCGTGATCAAGGTCACGGGACGTTCATGATTGGATCGCGGGATGGATCGTGACGAGATTGCGGGACTGTTCGTGATTAGATCGCAGGACTCTCGACAATTTAGATCGCGAAGACGTTCAACTACACCAACCGCGTTCCTTAATGCTTCCCGCTTAGCGATCTACAAGGGTACGTAGATCCACTCCCCCTCTCGTAGATGCTCATCACCATGGATAGGTTTGCGTGTGCAGAGGAAATTTTTTGTTTCCCATGCAACGTTCCCCAACAGTGGCATCATGAGCTAGGTTGATGGTTCGATGAGATCTCGAGTAGAACACAAAAGGTTTGTGGGTGTTGATGCTTAGATTGCTTCCTTCCTTGGTCGGATTTTGGCTCAGCGGTATTGTGAGATGAAGTGGCCCGGACCAACATTACTCGTACGCTTACGAGAGACCGGTTCCCTCGACGCAACTTGTTGCCTAGATGGCTTGCGGGTGGCAGTTTCTCTAACTTTAGTTGGATCGGATTCGACAAAGGCGGTCCTTGAGAAGGTTGAAAAGCAAATTATGTATCAGCGTTGTGGTTTATGCGTAGGTGAGAATCAGTCTTGCTAGAAACCCGTAGCAGCCACGTAAAACATGCAACAACAATTAGAGGACGTCTAACTTGTTTTTGCAGGGTATGTTGTGATGTGATATGGTAAATTACATGATGTGATATATGTGATGTATGAGATGATCATGTGATGTATAGAATTTCCCGACTTGCATGTCGATGAGTACGACAACCGGCAGGAGCCATAGGGTTGTCTTTAATTATTGTATGACCTGCGTGTCAATCATTTAGCGCTATGTAATGCTTTACTTTATCGCTAAATGGTGGCAATAGTAGTAGAAGCATGCAGCGCGTGACAACCTCGATGGCGACACGTTGATGGAGATCAAGATGATGGAGATCATGGTGTTGTGCCGGTGACGATGAAGATCATGCCGGTGCTTTCAAGATGGAGATCTAAAGCACAAGTTCATGGCCATATCATGTCACTTATGAATTGCATGTGATGTTAATCCTTTTATGCACCTTGTCATGCTTAGTACGGCGGTAGCATTATAAGGTGATCCCTCACTTAAATTTCAAGATAAAATTGTGTTCTCCTCGAGTGTGCACCGTTGCGAAAGTTCGTCCTGTTGAGACACCACGTGATGATCGGGTGTGATAGACTCTACGTTCACATACAACGGGTGCAAGCCAGTTTTGCACATGCAGAACACTTGGGTTAAACTTGACGAGCCTAGCATGTAAAGACATGGCCTCGGAACACAAGAGACCGAAAGGTCAAACATGAGTCATATAGTAGATATGATCAACATAGTGATGTTCACCATTGAAGCCACCTCAACTCACGTGATGATCGGACCTGAGTTGGTGGATTTGGATCATGTGATACTCAGATGACCTGAGGGATGTCAATTTGAGTGGGAGCTTTAGTAATTTGATTAACTAAACTCATTATGTTGAACAATAGTCTAAGTGAACTTTGCATATTTATGTTGTAGATCAATGGCTCGCGCAGTAGCACCCCTGAATTTTAATGCGTTCCTAGAGAAAGCTAAACTGAAAGATGATGGAAGTAACTTTGTTGACTGGGCCCGTAATCTGAGGATTATCCTCACGGCTTCCCAGAAATCATATGTCCTTGATGCACCGCTTGGTGACCAACTAGAAGACATGACCTCCGAAGACATTAAGAATGCTTGGGAGGCACGTACTGGAGATTACTCAATAGTTCAGTGTGCAATATTGTATGGCTTAGAACCGGGACTTCAAAGACGTTTTGAACGTCATGGAGCATATGAGATGTTCCAGGAGTTGAAGTTTATCTTTCAGAAGAATGCCCGGATCGAGAGGTATGAAACCTCCGATAAGTTCTATGCTTGCAAGATGGAGGAGAACGGGTCTATCAGTGAACATATACTCAGAATGTGTGGGTATTCAACTCGTTTAGCGGAGTTGGGAATTGCCCTTCTGCCAGAGGCGATCACTGACAAAGTTCTTCAATCACTGCCACCTAGTTACAAGAGCTTTGTAATGAACTATAACATGCACGGAATGAACAAGTCAGTCGCCGAGCTATTTGCGATGCTAAAAGTCGTTGAGTCTGAAATCCAGAAAGAACATCAGGTTTTGATGGTCAATAAAACCACTAGTTTCAAGAAAAATGGCAAAGTCAAAGGCAAGGGCAATAAGGGTAAAACCAAGAAGGATGACAAAGCAGTTGCTACTCCTGCAAAGAAGCCCAAGCATGGAACCAAGCCAGAAACTGAGTGCTTTCATTGCAAAGGAACTTTTCACTGGAAGCGGAACTGCCCGAAGTACCTAGCTAACAAGTATATATGATATACATGTTATTGATGTGTACCTTACTAGCTCTCGTAGTAGTGCCTGGGTATTTGATACCGGTTCGGTTGCTCACATTTGCAACTCAAAGTAGGAACTACGGAATAAACGAAGGCTGGCAAAGGATGAAGTGACGATGCGCGTAGGAAATGGTTCCAAGGTTGATGTGATCGCCGTCAGCACGCTCTCTCTTCGATTACCATCGGGATTAGTGATGAACCTGAATAATTGTTATTTAGTGCCTGCGTTAAGCATGAACATTATATGTGGATCTTGTTTATTGCGAGACGGTTACTCATTTAAATCAGAGAATAAAGGTTGTTCTATTTATATGAGTAATATCTTTTATGGTCATGCACCCAATGTTAGGGGTTTATTCATATTGAATCTTGATAGTGATGACACACATGTTCATAACATTGATGCCAAAAGATGTAGAATTGATAATGATAGTACCAATTTCTTGTGGCACTGCCATTTAGGTCATATTGGAGTAAAACGCATGAGGAAGGTCCATGATGATGGACTTTTGGAGTCACTTGATTTTGAATCACTTGACACATGTGAACCATGCCTCATGGGCAAGATGACTAAAACGCCGTTCTCTGGAACAATGGAACGGGCGAGTGACTTATTGGAAATCATACACACTAATGTGTGCGGTCCAATGAATGTTACAGTGCGTGGTGGATATCGTTATTTTCTCACCTTCACTGATGACTTAAGTAGATAAGGGTATATTTACTTAATGAAACAGAAGTCTGAAACGTTTGAAAAGTTCAAGCAATTTCAGAGTGAAGTTGAGAATCATCGTAACAAGAAGATTAAGTTCCTGCGATCTGATCGAGGAGGTGAATATCTGAGTTATGAGTTTGGCAGTCA
This sequence comes from Hordeum marinum, assembly GCA_022496015.1. Classification (NCBI taxonomy): domain Eukaryota; kingdom Viridiplantae; phylum Streptophyta; class Magnoliopsida; order Poales; family Poaceae; genus Hordeum; species Hordeum marinum. The sequence goes on along the minus strand of CM039678.1, from coordinate 504,919,446 downwards.
CTTAAGACAGTGTGGAATTGTTTCACAGTTGACACCGTCCGGAACACCACAGTGTAATGGTGTGTCCGAACATCGTAATCGAACCTTATAAGATATGGTGCATTCTATGATGTCTCTTGCTGATTTGCCACTATCGTTTTGGGGTTATGCATTAGAGACAGTTGCATTCACTTTAAATAGGGCACCATCAAAATCCGTTGAGACGACGCCATATGAACTGTGGTTTGGCAAGAAGCCAAAGTTATCATTTCTTAAAATTTGGGGATGTGATGCTTATGTCAAAAAGCTTCAGCCTGAAAAGCTGGAACCCAAAGCGGAGAAATGTGTCTTCATAGGATACCCGAAAGAGACAGTCGGGTATACCTTCTATCTCAGATCCGAAGGCAAAGGGTTTGTCGCTAAAAACAGAACATTTCTTGAGAAAGAGTTTCTCTCGAAAGAATTGAGTGGGAGGAAAATAGAGCTTGACGAGGCTATTGAACCTTTACTTCAACCAGAAAGTAGCGTAGCGCAGAAAGATGTTTCTGTGGAACCTACGACGCTAGAAGAGGAAGTTAATGATGATGATCATGAAGCTTCGGATCAAGCAGCTATTGAACCTCGTAGGTCGACAAGGCCGCGTACTACCCCTGAGTGGTACGACAACCCTGTCTTGGAAGTCATGTTGTTGGACAATGATGAACCTACGAGCTATGGAGGAGCAGTGATGGGCCCGGATTCCGTGAAATGGTTAGAGGCCATGAAATCCGAGATGGGATCCAAGTATGAAAACAAAGTATGGGCTTTGGAAGTATTACCTGAAGGGCGAAAGGCCATTCAGAAAAAATGGATCTTTAAGAAAAAGACAGACGCGGACGGTAATGTCACCGTCTATAAAGCTCGACTTGTGGCAAAGGGTTTTTACAAGTTCAAGGAGTTGACTACGATGAGATTTTCTCACCCGTAGCGGTGCTTAGGTCCGTCAGAATCATGTTAGCAATAACTGCCTATTTCAACTATGAAATTTGGCAGATGGATGTAAAAACAGCGTTTTTCAACGGTTTCCTTGAGGAAGAGTTTTATATGATGCAACCCGGAGGTTTTGTCGATCCATAGAATGTTGAAAAGTTTGCAAACTCCAGCGATCCATTTATGGACTGGTGCAAGCATCTCGGACTCCGAATAAGCGCTTTGATGAGGTGATCAAAGCGTTTGAGTTTATACAAGTTTACGGAGAAGCTTGTATTTACAAGAAAGTGAGTGGGAGCTCTATAGCGTTTCTAGTATTATATGTGGATGACATATTGGTGATTGGAAACAATATAGAAATGCTGGAAAGCGTGAAGGAATATTTGAAGAAGAGTTTTTCAATGAAGGACCTAGGAGAAGCTCCTTTCATATTAGGCATTAAGATCTATAGAGATAGATCGAGACGCTTAATAGCACTTTCACAGAGCACATACCTCGATAAAGTTTTGAAGAAGTTCAAAATGGAACAGTCCAAGAAGGGGTTCTTGCCTATATTACGAGGTGTGAAGTTGAGTAAGACTCAATGCCAAGTAACTCCAGAAGATAAAGAAAAGATGAGTCTCATCCCCTATGCTTCAGCCATAGGCTCTATCATGTATGCAATGTTGTGCACAAGACCCGATGTCAGCCTTGCCATAAGTATGGCCGGAAGGTTTCAAAGTGATCCTGGAATGGAGCACTGGCAAGCGGTCAAGAATATCCTTAAGTACCTGAAAAGGACTAAGGAAATGTTTCTCGTTTATGGAGGTGATGAAGATCTTGTCGTAAAGGGTTACGTCGATGCAAGATTTGACACTGATCCGGACGACTCTAAGTCGCAAACCGGATACGTATTTATACTTAACGGGGGAGCGGTAAGCTGGTGCAGTTCCAAGCAAAGCGTGGTAGCTGACTCTACGTGCGAAGCGGAATACATTGCAGCCTCGGAGGCGGCAAAGGAAGGTGTCTGGATGAAGCAGTTCATGACAGATCTTGGAGTAGTGCCCAGTGCACTGAATCCAATGAACCTGTTCTGTGACAACACTGGTGCCATTGCTCTGGCTAAGGAACCAAGGTTTCACAAGAGGACCAGACACATAAAGCGACGCTTCAACTCCATCCGCGATTACATCTTGGAGAAAGACATAAATATTTGCAAAGTGCACACGGATCTGAATGTTGCAGACCCATTGACTAAACCTCTTCCAAGGGCTAAACAAGATCAACACCAGAACTGCATGGGTGTTCCATTCATTACAATGTAAATCACATAGTGATGTGAACTAGATTATTGACTCTAGTGCAAGTGGGAGACTGTTGGAAATATGCCCTAGGGGAAATAAATAAAGTGTTTATTATTGTATTTCCTTGTTCATGATAATCTTTTATTATCCATGCTATAATTGTATTAATTGGAAACATGGATACATGTGTGGATAGATAGACAAACACAATGTCCCTAGTATGCCTCTAGTGAACTAGCTCGTTGATTGAATGATGGTTAAGGTTTCCTAGCAATGGACATGAGATGTAATTTGATAACGGGATCACATCATTAGGAGAATGATGTGATGGACAAGACCCAAACTATAAATGTAGCTTATGATCGTGTCAGTTTATTGCTACTGTTTTCTGCATGTCAAGTATATGTTCCTATGACCATGAGATCACGCAACTCACAGATATCGGAGGAGTACCTTGTGTGTATCAAACATCGCAACATAACTGGGTGACTATAAAGGTGCTCTACAGGTATCTCTGAGGGTGTCTATTGAGTTGTCATGGATCGAGACTGGGATTTGTTACTCCGTGTGACGGAGAGGTATCTCAAGGCCCACTCGGTAATACAACATCATAATGAGCCTTGCAAGCAATGTGACTAATTGTTAGTTGCGGGATCTTGTATTACGGAACGAGTAAAGAGACTTGCCGATAACGATATTGAACTAGGTATGGAGATACCGACGATCGAATCTCGGGCAAGTAACATACCGAAGAACAAAGGGAACATCATACAGGCTTAACTGAATCCTTGACATAGAGGTTTGACCGATAATGATCTTCGTAGAATATGTAGGAACCAGTGTGGACATCCAGGTCCCGCCATTGGTTATTGACCATAGAGGTGTCTCGGTCATGTCTACATAGTTCTCGAACCCGCAGGGTCTGCACACTTAAGGTTTGGTGACGTTTCGGTAGTGTAGAGTTATGTATGGTGGTGACTGAAGTTTGTTCAGATTCCCGGATGAGATCCCGGACGTCACGAGGAGCTCCGGAATGGTCCGGAGGTAAAGATTCATATATAGGATGTCCCAGTTTGGTCGCCGGAAAAGTTTCGGGCTCATCGGTAGTGTACCTGGAGTGTCGGTAGTGTACCGTAAGACCTCCGGGAAGGGTATTTCGACCCTAGTGGGTCCATGGGCTGTGGTAGAATAATAACCAGCCCTTAGTGGGCTGGTGGAACAGCCACAAAAGGCCCATGGAGCCAGGAGGAAAAATGCCTAAAGAAAAAGGTGGAAAAAGGGCCAATAGGGAGCAATCCTAGTCCAACTAGGATTGGAGGAGGAGTAGGATTCCTCCTCCTTTGCTTCGGCCGAAGCCTCCTTGGCTTGGAGGCAAGGCTGCCTCTCCTCCTCCCTCCCTCCTATATATACTAGTGGATTGCTAGGGTTTTGCATAGTTTTTTCCGGCCATGTGCTACCCGTTCCACCGGTGCATAGTTTCTCCACTAGATTGTATTTCCGCAGTGATTAGGCGAAGCCCTGCCGGAATTGCTCCACCACCATCGCCGGAGCGCCGTCACACTGCCGGCGAACTCTTCCTCCTCTACACTTCTTCTTGCTGGATCAAGACGGTGGAGATCGTCATCAAGCTGCATGTGTGCTGAACGCGGAGGTGCCGTCCGTTCGGTACTAGATCGGAAGGATCGTGATCAAGGTCATGTGACGTTCGTGATGGTATCGCGGGACGGATCGTGACGAGATCGCGGGACTGTTCATGATTAGATCGTGGGACTCTCGGTGATTTGGATTGTGAAGACGTTCGACTACACCAACCCCTTGTTCATGATAATCGTTTATTATCCATGCTATAAGGAAATATGATAATAACTAATTTATTATTGCCTCTAGGGCATATTTCCAACACTTAATGCACTGCTCGGTGTGCCAAACCCCTCTAGCGTCGTCTATAGATGTTCTGAACATCTGACAGGCATGTTCTGATGACTACTTGATAGTTAGTGCATCATGCATTACGTCCTAGAATTGAGGCTCCAAAACGTTTTGAACGTCACGGAACATATGAGATGTTCTAAGAGCTGAAATTAGGATCTCAGGCTTGTGCCCGTGTTGCGAGATATGAGATCTCCAACAAGATTCTTTTCCTGCAAGATGAAAGAGAATAGATCAATCATTGAGCATGTGCTCAGATTGTCTGTGTGCTACAATCGCTTGAATTGAGTGGGAGTTGATCTTCCAGATAAGATAGTGATTGATATAGTTCTCCAAGTCACTGTCACTAAGCTACTAGAACTTGGTGATGAACTATAAAATGCCAGGGATAAAATAATGATCCCTGAGCTGTTCGTGATGTTTGACACTGCGAAGGTAGAAATCAAGAAGGAGCGTCAAGTGTTGATGGTTAGTCAAACCACTAGTTTCGAGAAGGGCAAGAGCAAGGAGGGAAACTTCATGGATAGCAAGTCAGTTGCTGCTCGAGTGAAGCAACCCAAAGTTGAACCCAAACCCAAGACTAAGTGCTTCGATTATGAGGAGAGCGGTCGCTGAAGCAGAACAACCCTAGATACTTGGTAGATAAGAAGGCTGGCAACATCGACAGAAGTATATTTGCTATACGTGTTAATGATGTGTACCTTGCAAGTACTGATAGTAGCACCTGGGTATTGGATACCGGTTCGGTTGCTAAATGTTAGTAACTCGAAATAAAAGCTACGAAATAAACGAAGAACTAGCTAAGGGTTAGGTGAAGATGTGTGTTGGAAATGTTTACAAGGTTGATGTGATCAAGATTGCACGCTCTCTCTACCTTTGGGATTAGTGACGAACCTAAATAAATGCTATTTGGTGTTTTGTGTTGAGCATGAACGTGATTAGATCGTGTTTATTGCAACTTGGTTATTCATTTAAGTTAGAGAATAATGGTTATTCTGTTTACATGAATGATACCTTGAATGGTCATGCACCCAGTGAGAATGGTTTGTTGAATCTTGATCGTAGTAATACACATGTTCATGACATTAATGCCAAAAGATACAAAGTTAATAATTATAGTACCACATACTTGTGGCACTGCCGCTAAATGTCATATTGGTATAAACCACATGAAGAAACTCCATGCTTATGGATCTTTGGACTCATTCGATTTCGAATCAGTTGAGACATGCAAACCATGCCTCTTGGGCAAGATGATTAAGGACCCCGTTTTCTGGTTTGATGGAGCGGGCAAGTGATTTATTGGAAATGATACATGTTGATGTATGCAATCCAATGAGTCTTGTACCATGCGGTGGATATCATTATTTTCTTACCTTCACTGATGATTTGAGTAGATAATAGTGTATATTTACTTAATGAAATGCAAGTCTAAATCATTTGAAATAGTTCAAGCAAATTCAGAGTGAAGTTTAAGATCATCGTGACAAGACGATAAAATGTCCGCGATTTGATCGTGGAGGTGAATATCTGAGTTATGAGTTTGGCATACAACTTTAGACAATGTGAATGTTGTTTCACAACTCATGCCACCTGGAACACCACGGTGTGACGGTGTGTTCGAACGTCATAGTCGTGCTCTATTGGATATGGTGCATACTATGATTTCTCTTATCGTTTTGCCACTATCATTTTGGGGTTATGCTTTAGAGGCAACTACATTCACTTTAAATAGGGCACCATCTAAATCCGTTGAGATGACACCATATGAATTATGGTTTGATAGAAACCTAAGCTGTCATTTCTTAGTGTTTGGGGCTGCAATGCTTATGTGAAAAAGGTTTTCACCTAATGAGCTCGAACCCAAAGCGGACAAATGCATCTTCATAGAATACCCTAAGAATAGTTGGGTAAACCTTCTATCTCAGATCAGAGCATAAATTGTTTGTTGCTAAAACGGGTCCTTTCTCAAGAAAGAGTTTCTGTCGAAAGAATTGAGTGGGAGGAAGATAGAACTTGATGAGGTTGTTGAACCTTTGTTCAACTAGAGAGTAGCGTAGCGCAAGAAGATGTTTCTGTGAAGCCTACGTTAGTTGAAGAGGAAGTTAATGATGATGATCATGAAGCTTTGGATCATGTTACTATCAAACCTCGTAGGTCGACAAGGATGTGTACTGCTCCTGAGCGGTACGACAACTCTGTCTTGGAGGTCATGTTGTTGGACAACGATGTACCTACGAGTTGTGGAGAAGTGATGATGGGCCCAGATTCTGTCAAATGGTTAGAGGCCATGAAATCCGAGAAAGGATCCATGTATGAAAACCAACTATATACTTTGGTAAACTTGCTCGTTGTACGGCAGGTCATCGAGTACAAATGGACCTTTGAGATGATGACAGACGCTGATGGTAAATGTCACCATTTATAGAGCTCGACTTGTCGCAAAGAAGTTTCCGACCAGTTCAAGGAGTTGACTGTGATGAGACTTTCTCACTCGTAGCGATGCTCTAGTCTATTGGAATTATGTTAGCAGTTGCTGCATTTTTCAATTATGAAATGTGGCAGATGGATGTCAAAACATCGTTTCCTTCCTTAAGGAAAGGTTGTATGAGATACAACCAGAAGGTTTTGTCTGTCCTAAGGATGCTAAAAGGTAAGCAAGCTTTAGTGATCCTTCTATGGACTGAAGCAAGCATCTCGGAGTTGGAATATACACTTTGATGAGGTGATCAAAGTTTTTGAATCTATACAAAGTTTATGAGAAACTTGTATTTACAATAAAGTGAGTGGGAGCACTATAGAGTTTCTCGTAAGCATATGTGGTTGACAGATTGTTGATCGGAAATGATGTTGAATTTCTGGAAAGCATAAACGGTTGTTTGAAAAGAGTTTTTCAAAGGAAGACCTGGATAAAGCTACCTAATTGTTGAGCATCAAGATCTATAGAGATAGATCAAGATGCCTGATGAGACTTTCAATGAGTACATACCTTGACAAAATTTTGAAAGAGTTCAAAATGGATTATCCAGAGAAAGAGTTCTCGCCTGATTTGTAAGGTGTGAAGTTGAGTAAGACTCAATGCCCAGTGACTGCAAAAGATAGAGAAAAGATGAGTGTCATCCCCTATGCTTCAGCCATAGGCTCTATCATGTATGCAATGCTATGCACAAGACCCGATGTCAGCCATAAGAATGGCCGGAAGGTTTCAAAGTGATCCTGGAATGGAGCATTGGACAACAGACAAGATTATCCTTAGTAACTAAAAGACTAAGGAGATGTTTCTCGATTATGGAGGTGATAAAGAGTTCGTCGTAAAGAGTTACGTCAATGCAAGCTTTAACACCAATCCGGATGACTCGTAGTAGCAATCTGCATACGTATAGTGGAGCAGACATTTGGAATAGTACCAAGTGGAGTGTGGTAGGAGTGTTTATAGTTTGACATAGAAATTTGCAAAGTACACACGGATCTGAATGTCGTAGACCCGTTGACTATAAGACCTCTTTCACATGCAAAGCATGATCGAGCCCCAGAACTCATTGGGTGTTAGATTCATAACAATGCGAATCACATGGTGATGTGAACTAGATTATTAACTCTAGTGCAAGTGGGAGACTGTTGGAAATATGCCCTAGAGGCAATAATAAATTAGTTATTATCATATTTCCTTGTTCATGATAATCGTTTATTATCCATGCTATAATTGTATTTATCAGAGACTTAGATGCATGTGTGGATACATTGACAAAAACCATGTCCCTAGTATGCGTCTAATATACTAGCTCGTTGATCAAAGATGGTTAAGGTTTCCTAGCCATGGACATGAGATGTCATTTGATAATGGGATCACATCATTAGGAGAATGATGTGATGGACAAGACCCAAACTACAAACGTAGCATATGATTGTGTCAGTTTATTGCTACTTTTTTCTGCATGTCAAGTATATGTTTCTATGACTGTGAGATCATGCAACTCAGGGACACCGGAAGAGTGCCTTGTGTGTATCAAATGTCGCAACGTAACTGGGTGACTATAAAGGTGCTCTACAGGTATCTACGAGGGTGTCTATTGGGTTGGCATGGATCATGACTGGGATTTGTTACTCCATGTGACGGAGAGGTATCTCAGGGCCCACTCGGTAATACAACATCACAATAAGCCTTGCAAGCAATGTGACTGAGTGTTAGTCACGGGATCTTGTATTACGGAACGAATAAAGAGACTTGCCAGTAACGAGGTTGAACTAGGTATGGAGATACCGACGATCGAATCTCGGGCAAGTAACATACCAAAGAACAAAGGGAACATCATACAGGATTAACTGAATCCTGGACATAGAGGTTTGACCGATAAAGATATTTGAAGAACATGTAGTAATCAATATGGGCATCGATCATGTCGACATAGTTCTCGAACCCACAGGGTCTGCACACTTAAGGTTCGGTGACGTTTCGGTAGTATAGAGTTATGTATGGTGGTTACCGTAGGTTGTTCGGAGTCCCAGATGAGATCACGGACATCACACGAGGAGATACGAAATTGTCCGGAGGTAAATATTGATATATAGGAAGTCCTATTTTGGTCACCGGAAAAGTTTCGGGCTCATCGGTAGTGTACCCAGAGTGCCGATAGTGTACCGGGAGACCATCGGGAGGGGTATTTTGACCCAAGAGGTTACATGGGCTGTGGGAGGATGAATACCAGCCCTTAGTGGGCTGGAGGAAGTCCCACAAAGGGCCCATGCGGCTGGGAAGAAAAAGCCCAAAAGGAAAAAGGTGGGAAAAGGCAAAAGGGCTAAATTAGGAAGGAGTCCTAATCCTACTAAGAGTGGAGGAGGAGGACTCCTCCCTCCTGGTTCGGCCGACCCAAAGGCTGGCTCCTTGGAAGCCAAACCTCCTCCTCCTCTCCTCCTATATATACTAGAGGTTTTTAGGGTTTTGGCACTAAATTTTCAGCCACATGCTACCCGTTCCTCTAGTGCATACTTTCTCCTCAAGATTGGTTTTCTGCAGTGCTTAGGCAAAGCCCTACTGGAATTGCTCCACCACCATCACCGCAGCACCATCACGCTGCCGGAGAAATCGTCTACCTCTCTGCTCCCTCTTTCTGGATCATGAAGGTGGAGATCATCATCAAGCTATACGTGTGTTGAACGCGGAGGTGCTGTCCGTTCGGCGCTAGATCGGAAGGACCGTGATCAAGATCGTGAGACGGATCGTGATGAGATCGCACGACGGATCGTGATGAGTTCGCGGGACAGATCGTGATGAGTTCGCGGGACGGATCGTGATGAGATCGCGGGATGCTCGGCGATTTGGATCGCGAAGATGTTCGACTACACCAACCGCGTTTCTTAACACTTCCCGCTTAGCGATCTACAAGGGTATGTATATCCACTCTCCCTCTCGTAGATGCTCATCACCATGGATAGATCTTGCGTGTGCATAGGAATTTTTTTGTTTCCCATGCAACGTTCCCAAACATTGGACATAAGCCTTCTGTGGAGCAATGAGGACAATCCTCAGATCACGGACCCACTCCGCAATATTGCTACCATCATCTTTCAACTCTATTTCTCTAGGAACATATAAAAATTCAAGGGAGCTACAACGTGAGCTAGTAATCTACAACATAATTTGCAAATACACTAATGACTATGTTCATGATAATGAGTTCAATTAATCATATTACTGAAGAACTCACACTCAAATTGACATCCCTCCGGTCATTTGAGTGATACATGATCCAAATTCACCAACTCAAGTCCGATCATCACGTGAGTTGAGGTGGTTTCAATGGTGAACGTCATCATGTTGATCATATCTACTATATGACTCATGTTCGACATTTCAGTCTCTTGTGTTCCGAGGCAATGTCTGTACATGCTAGGCTCGTCAAGTTTAACCTGAGTGTTCTGCATGTGCAACACTGGCTTGCACCCGTTGTATGTGAACGTAGAGTCTATCACACCCGATCATCACGTGGTATCTCAACACGACGAACATTCGCAATGGGGCACACTCGGGGAGAACACAATTTATCTTGATTAAGTGAGGGATCACCTTATAATGCTACCGTCATCCTAAGCAAAACAAGATGCATAAAAGGATTAACATCGCATGCAAATCATAAGTGGCATGATATGGCCATGAACTTGTGCTTTTGATCTCCATCTTGAAAGCACCGACATGATCTCCATCGTCACCGGCATGACACCATGATCTCGATCATCTTGATCTCCATCAACGTGTCGCCATCGGGGTTGTCGCGCCCACCATGCTTCTACTACTATTGCTACCGTTTAGCGATAAAGTAAAGCATTAATTACATAGTGCTTAATGATTGACATGCAGGTCATACAATAATTAAAGAAAACTCTATGGCTCCTGCCGGTTGCCGTACTCATCGACATGCAAGTCGTGATATTCTATACAAAACATGATCATCTCATACGTCACATATATCTCATCATGTAATTGGCCATATCACATCACAACATACCCTGCAAAAACAAGTTAGACGTCCTCTAATTGTTGGTGCATGTTTTACGTGGCTGCTACGAGTATCTAGCAAGAACAATTCTCACCTACACAAAAACCACATTGGTGATACATAAGTTGCTTTTCAACCTTCTCAAGGACCGCCTTTGTCGAATCCGATCCAACTAAAGTGGGACAAAAAGACACCTACCAGCCATCTTTGTGCAACAAAGTTACACGTCAGTCGATGGAACCGGTCTCTCATAAGTATACGAGTAAGGTTGGTTCGGGACGCTTCATCCCACAATATCGCTGAACAAAAACACGACCAAGGGAGGAAGCAATCTAAGCATCAACGCCCACAAACTCTTTGTGTTCTACTCGAGATCTCATCTACACATAGACCTAGCTCAGGATGCCACTGTTGGGAACGTTGCATGGGAAACAACAATTTTCCTACGCACACACAATATCTATCCATGGTGATGAGCATATACGATAGGGAGAGTGGATCTACATACCCTTGTAGATCGCTAAGCGGGAAGCGTTAAGAAACTCGGTTGGTGTAGTCGAACGTCTTTGCGATCCAAATCACCGAGCGTCCCGCGATCTCATCACGATCCGTCCTGCGATCCAATCACGATCTGTCCCGCGAACTCATCACGATCTGTCCTGCAATCTCATCACGATCCGTCTCGCGATCTTTATCACGGTCCTTCCGATCTACCGCCGAACGAACGGCACCTCCGCGTTCAGCACACGTACGGCTCGATGACGATCTCCGCCTTCTTGATCTAGCAAGAGGGAGCGGAGAGGTATAAGAGTTCTCTGGCAGTGTGACGGCGCCACGGCGATGGTGGTGGAGTAATTCCGACAGGGCTTCTCCTAAGCACTGCAGAAAATCGATCTAGAGGAGAAACTATGCACTAGAGAATAGGGTAGCACGTGGCTGAAAATCTAGTGCAAAAACCCTAAAACCTCTAATATATATAAGAGGAAGAGAGGAGGAGGCTTGGCCCTCAAGGGGCCAGCCCTAGGCTTCAGCCGAACCAAGGAGGAGAGGAGGATTCCTCTCCAATCCTAGTAGGACTAGGACTCCTCCTTATTTTGGCCTTTTTGCCTTTTTCCACCTTTTTCTCTTTGGGTTTTTCTTCCCAGCCGCATGAGCCTTGTGTGGGACTTCCACCAGCCCACTAAGGGCTGGTATTCACTCTCCCACAACCCATGTAGCTTCTTGGGTCGAAATACCCCTCCCGATGGTCTCCCGGTACACTACCGGCACTCCCGGTACACTATCGATGAGCCCGAAACTTTTCTGGTGTCAGTGAGTTGCATGATATCATGGTCATAGGAACAGATACTTGACATGCAAAAAATAGTAGCAATAAACTGACACGATCATATGCTACATTTGTAGTTTGGGTCTTGTCCATCCCATCATTCTCCTAATTATGTGATCCCGTTATCAAATGACATCTCATGTCAATGGCTAGGAAACCTTAGCCATGTTTGATCAACGAGCTAGTCTATTAGAGGCATACTAGGGACATGGTGTTGTCTATGTATCCACACATATATCTGAGTTTCCGATCAATACAATTATAGCATGGATAATAAACGATTATCATGAACAAGGAAATATCATAATAACTAATTTATTATTGCCTCTAGGGCATATTTCGAACACGTGTCCCAACAGCTGTCTTGGGGCACCCGTTGCATTCACGAGCCGAAAATGGGAGGGGTACATGCATACACTGGTCCTTAGCAGTAAAACGGGTGAAGGAGCGCCTCGTTCCACGGGCGCTTTGTCTCCTCACCGAAGGCGTCTCTCTTGTGCTTCTGTGGCTTCTGGGTGTCTATCAAGTAGTACACGTTGTTGTGCAGCGCCTTGCTGATGATGAACGGGCCCTACCATGGGGAGGATAGCTTGTGTTGGCTGGCTGTACCAGGTCTCCTTCGTGGAAGAAGAGTGGCCGGATCCGCTTGCTATGGTAGTGCCAGAGCTTCTGTTGGTAGATGGCTGTCCTGCTCAAGGCCAGTTCACGTGCTTCTTCGAGCAGGTCGACACTGTCTTCTCTTGCCTCCTTTGAGTCCTTGTCCGTGTACAAGGTGACCCAAGCTGAGTCGAACTCGATGTCGGTGGGGATGATCGCCTTAGACCCGTACACAAGGAAGAAAGGAGAGTAGACAGTCAACCGGTTGGGCATGGTCCTGAGGCTCCATAGGACAGCCGGTAGCTCTTCGATCCAGTAGCCGGCTGACCTGACAAGTGGCGCCACGAGCCGGGGCATGATGCCGGCCAGGATCAGGCCGTTTGCCCTCTCGACCTGGTCGTTCGACTGTGGATGAGCGACGGACGCCAAGTCGAGCCGGATGCCCTTTTTGGCGAAGAAGCATGCTAGGGAGCCCTTGGCGAAGTTTGTGTCGTTGTTGGTGATGATGATGTGGGGGACGCCGTAGCGGACCGTGATGTCCTCGACGGATCGGACAGTCGTGGGGCTGTCTAGCTTCTTGATCGGCTTGGCCTCAATCCATTTGGTGAACTTATCGACGGCCACCAGCAAATGTGTCATGCCACCTTGAGCGGTGTTGAAGAGGTCCACCATGTCCAGCCCCCAGTTTGCAAAGGGCCACGAGAGGGGGATAGTTTGGAGGGTCATAGCCGGCAAGTGGCTCTGGGTGTTGAAGGGTTGGCAGCCTTTGCACTTCTCGACCAGCCGTTTCGCCTCCTCCAAGGCAGTCAGCCAGTAGAAGCCATGGAGAAATGCCTTGGCCACTAGGGTCCTGGAGGCGACATGGTGCCCGCACTCACCTTGGTGGATGTCGAGGAGGATTTCACATCCCTTCTCCGGCTCGACGCATCATTGGAAGATGTCAGTAGTGTTGCGGTGAACCAGCTCGTGGTCGATGATGCTATAGGCCGGAGCTGGGCATTGGATCTGCCTCGTTGTAGCCTCGTTAGGGGAAGCTCCTCGCAGAGGAGGAACGCCAGGATGGGTTGGGCCCGTGAGGGAGCCTAGACAGGGGTTGGCTTGGGAGCCCCCGGGCCCAAGTGATCAACCCTCGGGACCGGATCGCTACTCCCCGGGGCCGGCTCGTCAGCCCCCGGGGCTGAGGTGGTGAAGGGAACGTCGACCGCCATCATGACCGCCGTGTCGTCGGAGCCGGCGGCTTGGGATGTGGCTAGCTCAACTATCGGGGCTGATGATGCCGGCTAGACAGCCGAAGTCGAGGGTGCTGGTGTGGCGGCTGGAGCCGGTTCTATAGGTAGTAGTGACGACGCTGACGGAGTGGCCGAAACCCCCGATTGGCCGACAGCGTTGGACGACACGAAGATGGACTCCAATTCGGGGGAGGGCTTGATCGACAGCTTGAGCAGCCGTTCGAGGGAGACACCGGTTGGGATGGTCTGTTGGGTGGAGGCGGCGAACTGAATTTGGAGTGCGTACTTGAGTTGGTCTCCCTTCGGGGGAGGAGAGGACTATGCCGGCACCCACGACGGTCCTCATCTTCGAGCCGTCGAGGTGCATGCACCAATGTGTAGAGTCTGGGGGAGGCGGCACAAACTCGGTTTCCGCCCAGTCGATAAGGAAGTCCGCCGAGTCTATCACCTGAATCTTCTTGTGGTTAGCTTCGATGACGCGAGCGGACATGAAGAAACCCAGGAGCTGGCCGGCTGGGACGCCGAAAACACACTTCTCCGGGTTGAGCTTGACCTTGTACTTGCGCAAGTTCGCGAACATCTCCCGGAGGTCGTCGAGGAGGCTGAAGTGCTTCTTTGTTTTGATGAAGATGTCGTCGACGTAGACGTGGACGTTCCTGCCTATCTGAGACAGGAGACACTTCTGCATGCAGCGCTGAAAGGTAGCGCTTGCATTCTTCAGGTCGAAGGACATGATGATGTAGCAATAGGCCCCAAAGGTTTTGATGAAGGAGGTATTGAGTCGGTCCTCCAGGTCAAGCTTGATCTGGTGGTAGCCGAAGTAGGCGTCCAGGAAGGACATCAGGTCGCAGCCGGCCATGGAGTTGATGACTTGATCGATCCGTGGCAGGGCGAACAGGTCCTTAGGGTACACGTTGTTCGGGCTAGAGTAGTCGATGCACATGCGCCAGGTCTTGTTCTTCTTTAGCACCAGGACTGGGTTGGCCAGCCAGTCTGGGTGGAAAACCTACATGATGAAGCCAGCTACAAGAAGCTGGGCGATCTCTTCTCCTATAGTGTGTAGCTTCTCCTTAGAGAAACAACGCAGGGGTTGCTTGACCGGTTTAGCATCCGACCAAACGTGAAATTTGTGCTCGACAAACTTCCTCGGAACACCCGGCATGTCCTTGGGGGACCACGCAAAGATGTCCGATTCTCATGGAGGAAGTCGATGAGCTTGCCTTCCTATTTGATGCCGAGGCGGGAGCCGATGGTGATGCACTGCTCGGGGTTGGCCAGGTCAAGTGGGACCCGCCTGGTGTCTTTAGACAACTAGAATGAGGCCTCGCTGACCGACTGTGAAGGAGGAACCAGCATGGCCGGCTGGCTGGCGGCAAGGGCCACGAGCCGGTCGAGCTGGCGCTTCTCCTCCGCTATCTCTGGGGCCTCGGCCAGCTGGCTGCCGTCTCGCGCGCACTCGATGGATATCTTGTAGTCGCCGAAGATGGAGATGATCCCCTTGGGACCCGGAATCTTGAGCTTGAGATAGGCGTAGTGGGGGACCGCCATGAATTTGACGAGTGCTGGCCAGCCCAGCAGCGCGTGGTAGGGACTTGCGAGGTCCACCACCTCGAACCATACCGGCTCACGGCGGAAGTGACCGGGTCTGCCGAAGAGGACGTCGAGCTTGATCTTGCCAATGGGAGAGCAAGACTTTCCCGACACAATGTCGTGGCAAACCATCCGACTTGCCTATAGATCTTCTGCTTTAAGCCCAAGCTTTTGCATCGTGTCGAGGTAGAGGATGTTGATGCCACTACCGCCATCGGTTAACACCCGTGAGAAGCGGCAGGTGCGCCTCTCTGAGGCGATGGTGGGGTCAAGGACCAGGGCTTAGCTACCAGGATTTGGCATCATGGCCGGGTGGTCGGCCCAGCTCCACGTGACCGGCTTCTCCGACCAGTGCATTAACTGGTGAGTCACGGACACGGTGGCATTCACCTCGCGGTGGAGCCGGCGCTGAGAATGCTTTTCCGTCTCTTCACTAGTGAATACCACGTAGCAATCGTTTTGGTTGGGGAACTTGTCGAGCAGGCGACCGTTGTTCTAGGCCGACGCCGAGGCGGCAGGTAGGGCCGGGGCCGGCGCGCGGGCAGGCGGTACGGGAGGAGACGGAAGGCCATCCCTCCGGGCCAGTTGTTGTGAGAAGTTGCACTGCCAGAGCGTGTCGATGAAGGGCTTGGCTCCAGAGTGATTCTTGTAGGGAAGGTCGAGCATCTGCTCGAACGTGATCTTGGGCTGCCAGGCAGCCTTGCCGGTGCGCTCACGCTGCCTAGATGCTTGGGCAGCTGGCTCGTCCACGATGGTGGCGACATGTCAGCTCCCATAGCGGGGGTCCGGCTGGTCACTCTTGTGTTTGTTGTTCTGTGGCTGCCAGTTGTTGGCAGCCGGTTGTGACGTGGCCCATGTCGGTGTTGCCTTGGCAGGCGGGGTCATCTTGACCCGAATTATGGATTCGGCCATGGTGTACTTGTCCGCCTTGGCCATGAGTTCTGCTAGCATAGCCAGATCGGAGCACAGGAGCTTGTGCTTGAGGTAGTTGCTGTCACGGCAACCCTCGATGAAGTACTAGATGGCCTGTACCTCGTGCACCCCTTCGCAGGAGTTGTGGAGCTCGGTCCATCGGGTGAGGTAGTCACAGAGGGCCTTGTCCGGCCCCTGAATGCACATGGCAAGTTCACTTGGGCGGCCGGGCCGCTTGTAGGTGCCTGTGAAGTTGCGGACGAATGCCTCTTCAAAGTCCGTCCAAGTGTTGGTGTTGTCGGCCACCAGGCTGTTAAGCTAGGTGCGAGCTGATCCAATCAACATGAGGGGGCGTAGCTAACGGCTGCGCACTTGTTCCCCATGGCGATGCCGACTACGGTGGTGTAGTCGATCAGCCAGTCCTCCGACTTGGCGGCCTCGTTGTACTTCAGGGTGTCGCGAGGGAGCATGAAGCCGGTAGGCAATGGCTCGTTGCGGATCTAGGGGCCGAAGCATGCCAGACCGATCAAGCCCTCCTCCTCGAGGAGGGCCGACTACGATTGACCCGCGGCCCAAGCCAGGCCGCGAGATCAGGGTGGACGGTCGGGGGATGGACCGTGCCGGCTCTAGCCACGGGGGTGGAGTGTGTCTGCGACTGCACCGGCTACTGCCAGCCGACGCCTCATTGCGTCGGCTGCTATGAGCCGGGTGTTGGGGAACGTTGCATGGGAAACAAAAAAGTTCCTACGCACACGCAAGATCTATCCATGGTGATGAGAATCTACGAGAGGGAGAGCGGATCTACGTACCCTTGTAGATCGCTAAGTGGAAGCGTTAAGAAACACAGTTGATGTAGTCGAATGTCTTCGCGATCCAAATTGCCGAGCGTCCCGCGATTCCATCATGATCAATCTCGCGATCTTGATCACAATCCGTCCCGCGATCCCCTCACGATCCGTCTCGCAATCTTAATCATGGTCCTTTCGATCTAGCGCCGAACCGATGGCACCTCCGCGTTCAACACACGTACGGCTTGATGATGCCATCACCTCCTCGATCCAGCGAGCGATGGTGAAGTAGTAGATGAGTTCCGGCAGCACGACGATGTGGTGACGGTGTTGGTGAAGAACAATCTCCATAGGGCTTCGCCAAGCACAATGGAAACTATGAGGGAGGATAAACTAGATGGACAGGGTTGCCGGCACACGGCTTCGGGAATTCTTGATGTCTCCTAGGTGCTAGCCCCACCCCTTTATTTATATGTTAAGACTTGGGGTCGAAACTTGGAAAAAAATCCTCCTCAAGGTCGGTTTTCCCGAAAGGCAAGAGTCCTCCTAGGACTCCAGGACCAGATGCCAAGGTCCTTGGCGTTTGGCCCTAGATGCTAGGGTCCCTGGCGTCTGGCCCCTGACCTCCGCAAAACACCTTTTGCACCTTGCTAAAGCCTCATGGGCTTTACCCCTTGGCCCAAATAAAGTGTTCTTGTACCCCGAACATTTTGGGAAACATACAAAACTATTCCCGTGAATTCCAGAACCCTTCCGGAGACCAAACACTATTATCCCATATATCAATCATTACCCCCGGACTATTCCGGAGATCCTTGTCATGTCTGGGATCTCATCCGGGACTCCGAACAACTTTCGGTCACCAACATAATAACTCAACTATACTTATATCTTCACCAAATGTTAAGTGCGTAGTCCTTGCGGGTTCGAGAACTATGCAGACATGACCAAGACACCTGGATGCCCATATTGGTTCCTACATATTCTACGAAGATCTTTATCGGTCGAACCTCTATGTCAAGGATTTAGTTAAAGTTGTACAGTGTTCCCTTTGTTCTTCGGTATCTTGCTTGCCCGAGATTCGATCGTCGGTATCTCTATACCTAGTTCAATCTTGTTATCGGCAAGTCTCTTTACTCGTTCCATAATACAAGATCCCATGGCTAACACTTAGTCACATTGCTTGCAAGGCTTTGTTGTGATGTTGTATTACCGAGTGGGCCCCGAGATACCTCTCCATCACACGGAGTAACAAATCCGAGTCTTGATCCATGCCAACCCAACAGACACCCTCGGAGATACCTGTAGAGCACCTTTATGGTCACCCAGTTACATTACAACGTTTGATACACACAAGGCACTCATCCGGTGTCAGTAAGTTGCATAATCTCATGGTCATAGTAACAGATACTTGACATGCTGAAAACTGTAGCAACAAACTGATAGGATCATATGCTACGGTTATAGTTTTGGTCTTGTCCATCACATAATTCTCCTAATGATGTGACCCCGTTATCAAATGACATGTCATAGCCATGGTTAGGAAACCCTGACCATCTTTGGTCAACGAGCTAGTCTACTAGAGGCATACTAGGGACACAGTGTTGTCTATGTATCCACACATGTATCTGAGTTTCCGATCAATACAATTCTAGCATGGGTAATAAACGATTATCATGAACAAGGAAATATAATAATAACCAAATTATTATTGCCTCTAGGGCATATTTCCAATAGTCTCCCACTTGCACTAGAGTCAATAATCTATTTCACATCACCATGTACATTGTTTATGAATGTAACACCCAATAAGCTATGGGGTTCGATCATGCTTTGCATGTGAGAGAGGTCTTTAGTAAATGGTTCTGCGACATTCAGATCCGTGTGTACTTTGCAAATCTCTATGTCATACTGTAGACACTTCTACCACACTCCACTTCGAACTATTCCAAATTGCTACTCAGAATCATACAGATTGGTGTTAAAGCTTGCATCAATGTAACCCTTTACAACGAACTCTTTATCACCTCCATAATCGAGAAATATTTCCTTAGTCCTCTATTTACTAAGGATAATCTTGACCGTTGTCCAGTGATCCACTCCTGGATCACTCTTGTACCCCTTGATAGACACATGGCAAGGCACACACCAGGTGCAGTACACATCATTGCCTAATATAGAGCCTATGGCTAAGGCATAGGGAATGACCTTCGTCCTTTCTCTTTCTTCAGTCGTGGTTGAGCTTTCAGTCTTACTCAACTCCACACCTTACAAATCAGGCAAGAACTCTTTCTTTGACTGGTCCATTTTGAACTCTTTCAAAATCTTGTCAAGGTATGTACCCATTGAAAATCTCATGAGACGTCTTGATCTATCGCTATAGATCTTGATGCCTAACAATTAAGTAGCTTTATCCTGGTCTTCCTTTGAAAGATTCTTTTCAAACAACCGTTTATGCTTTCCTGAAATTCTACATCATTTCCGATCAACAATATGTCAACGCCATATACTTATCATAAACTCTATAGTTCTCCCACTCACTTTCTTGTAAATACAAGTTTCTGGTAAACTTTGTATAGACTCAAAAACTTTGATCACCTCATCAAAGAGTATATTCCAACTCCGAGGTGCTTGCTCCAACCCATAGAAAGATTGCTGGAGCTTGCACACCTTTTAGCATCCTTAGGACTAACAAAACCTTCTGGTTGTATCTCATACAACCTTTCCTCAAGGAAGGAAACGATGTTTTGACATCCATCTACCAGATTTCATAATTGAAAATCGCAGTAACTGCTAACATAATTCCAACAGACTTTAGCACCGCTACGGGTGAGAAAGTCTCATCGTAGTCAACTCCTTGAACTTATCGGAAAATTCTTTGCAACAAGTCAAGCTTTATAAATGGTGACATTCACCATCAACATTTGTCTTCATCTTAAAGGTCCATCTGTACTTAATGACCTGCCATCCAATGGACAAGTCTAGCAAAGTCTATACTTGGTTTTCATACATGGATCCTTTCTCGGATTTCATGGCCTCTAACCATTTGTCAGAATCCGGGCCCATCATCACTTCTCCATAGTTCGTAGGTTCATCGTTGTCCAACAACATGACCTCCAAGACAGGATCACCATACCACTCAGGTGCAATACGTATCCTTGTCAACCTATGAGGTTCGATAGTAACTTGATCCGAAGCTTCATGATCATCATCATTAACTTCCTCTTCAACTGACGTAGGCTCCATAGAAACAATATTCTGCACTGCGCTACTCTCTGGTTGAAACAAAGGTTCAACAACCTCATCAAGTTCTATCTTCCTCCACTCAATTCCTTCGAGAGAAACTCTTTCTCGAGAAAGGACCCGTTTTAGAAACAAACACTTTGTATTTGGATCTGAGATAGAAGGTATACCCAACTGTTCTTAGGGTATACTATGAATATGCATTTGTCCGCTTTGGGTTCGAGCTCATTAGGTGAAAACCTTTTTGACATAAGCGTCACAACCCCTAACATTAAGAAATGATAGCTTAGGTTTCTGGCAAACCAAAATTCATACCGTGTCATCTCAACGGACTTAGATGGTGCCCCTTTTAAAGTGAATGTAGTTGTCTCTAATGCATAACACCAAAATGATAGTGGCAAATCGATAAGAGACATATAGTTTGTACCGTATCCAATAGAGCATGACCACGACGTTCGGACACACCATCACACTATGGTGTTCCAGGTGGCGTGAGTTGTGAAACAACTTTCACATTGTCTAAAGTTGTATGCCAAACTCGTAACTTAGATATTCGCCTACACGATCATATCATATACGTTTTTATCTTCTTGTCACAATGATCTTGAACTTCACTCTGAATTTATTTGAACTTTAAAAACGTTTCAGACTCGTGTTTCATTAAGTAAATATACTCAGATATACTCAAGTGAAGGTAAGAAAAATAATGATATCCACTGCAGACTACAACACTCATTGGGTCGCATACATCAATATGTATTATTTCCAATAAGTTACTAGCCCGCTTCATCATACTGAAAACGGGGTCTTTAGTCATCTTGCCCAAGAGGCATGGTCTGCATCTCTCAATGGATTCGATATCGAATGAGTCCAAAGATCCATCAGCATTGAGTTTCTTCATGCACTTTACACCAATATGTCATTTAGCGGCAGTGCCACAAGTATGTGGTACTATCATTAGTAACTTTGTATCTTTTGGCGTCAATGTTATGCACATGTGTATTACTACGATCAAGATTCAACAAACCATTCTTATTGGGTGCATGACTATTGAACGTATTATTCATGCAAACAAAATAACAATTATTCTCTAACTTCAATGAATAACCGTATTGCAATAAACACAATCAAATCATGTTCATGCTTAACGCAAACACCAAATAATATTTATTTAGGTTCGTCACTAATCTTGTAGGTAGAGAGCGTGCGATGTTGATCACATCAACCTTGCAAACATTTCCAACACACATCGTCACCTCACCCGTAGCTAGTCTCCATTTATTCCATAGCTTTTATTTCGAGTTACTAACATTTAGCAACCGAACCGGTATCCAATACCCAGGTGCCACTAGGAGTATTAGCAAGGTACACATCAATAACACGTATATCAAGGATTGTTCCGCTTCAGCAACCGCTCTCCTCATAATAGAAGCACTTAGTCATGGGTTTGGGTTCAACTTTGGGTTGCTTCACTCGAGCAGCAACTGACTTACCATCCATGAAGTTTCCCTCCTTACCCTTTGCCTTTTAGAAACTAGTGGTTTTACTAACCATCAACACTTGATGCTCCTTCTTGATATCTACCTTCGCGGTGTCAAACATCGCGAATAGCTCTGGGATCATCATTTCTATCCCTGGCATTTTATAGTTCATCACGAAGCTCTAGTAGCTTAGTGACAGTGACTTGGATAACTATATCAGTCACTATCTTATCTGGAAGATCAACTCCCACTTGATTCAAGCGATTGTGGCACCCAGACAATATGAGCACATGCTCAATGATTGAGCTGTTCTCCTTCATCTTGCAGGCAAATAATCTTGTTGGAGATCTCATATATCACAACACGGGCACGAGCTTGAGATCCCAATTTTAACTCTTAGAACATATCATATGTTCCGTGACGTTCAAAACGTTTAAGAGCCTCAATTCTAAGCCATAATGCATGACGCACTAAACTATCAAGTAGTCATCGAAACATGCCTGTCAGATGTTCACAACATCTACAAACGACGCTAGAGGGGGTGGCGCACCGAGCGGTGCATTAAGGACATAAGCCTTTTGTGCAGCAATGAGGACAATCCTCAGATCATAGACCCGGTCCGCAATATTGCTACCATGATCTTTCAACTGTATTTCTCTAGGAACATATAAAAATTCAAGGGAGCTATAGCGTGAGCTAGTAATCTACAACATAATTTGCAAAGCCACTACTGACTATGTTCATGATAATGAGTTCACTTAATCATATTACTTAAGAAATCCCACTCAAATTGACACCCCTGTGATCATTCGAGTGATACATGATCCAAATTCACCAACTCAAGTCCAATCATCACATGAGTTGATGTGGTTTCAATGATGAATATCATCATGTCGATCATATCTGCTATATGACTCATGTTCGACATTTCGGTCTCTTGTGTTCTGAGGCCATGTGTGTACATGCTAGGCTCGTCAAGTTTAACCCGAGTGTTCCACACGTGCAACACTGGCTTGCACCCGTTGTATGTGCAAGTAGAGTCTATCACACCCGATCATCATGTGGTGTCTCGACACGACGAACTTTTGCAATGGTGCACACTCGGGGTGAACACAATTTATCTTGAAATTTTAGCGACGGATCACTTTATAATGCTACCGTCGTCCTAATCAAAACAAGGTGCATACAAGGATTAACATCACAAGCAAATCATAAGTGATATGATATGGCCATGAACTTGTGATTTTGATCTCCATCTTCAAAGCATAGGCATAATGTCCATCATCACCGGCATGACACCATGATCTCCATCATCTTGATCTCCATCAACGTGTCACCATTGGGGTTGTCGCGCCTACCATGCTTCTACTACTATTGCTACCTCTTAGCAATAAAGCAAAGCATTACAAGATGCTTAATGATTGACACGCATGTCATACAATAATTAAAGACAACCCTGCGGCTCCATCTGGTTGCCGTACTCATCGACATGCAAGTCCTGTTATTCTATACAAAACATGATCATCTCATACATCACATATATCTCATCATGTAATTGGCCATATCGTATCACAACATACCCTGCAAAAACAAGTTAGACGTCCTCTAATTGTTCTTGCAAGTTTTACGTGGCTGCTATGGGTATCTAGCAAGAACAATTCTCACCTACGCAAAAACCACATCGGTGATACATAAGTTGGTTTTCAACCTTCTCAAGGACCGCCTTTGTTGAATTCGATCCAACTAAAGTGGGAGAAAAAGACACCTACCAACCATCTTTGTGCAACAAAGTTACACGTCAGTCGATGGAACCGGTCTCTCGTAAGCGTACGAGTATGGTTGGTCCAGGACGCTTCATCCCACAATATCGCTGAACAAAAACACGACCAAGGGAGGAAGCAATCTAAGCATCAACACCCACAAACTCTTTTGTGGGCTACTCGAGATCTCATCTACACATAGACCTAGATCATGATGCCACTGTTGGGGAACGTTGCATGGGAAACAAAAAAATTCCTACGCACACGCAAGATCTATCCATGGTGATGAGTATCTATGAGAGGGAGAGTGGATCAACGTACCCTTCTAGATCGCTAAGCGGAAGCGTTAAGAAATGCGGTTAATGTAGTTGAATGTCTTCACGATCCAAATCGCCGAGCGTCCTGCGATTCCATCATCATCCATCTCGGAATCTTGATCACGATCCATCTCGCGATCCCATCACGATCCGTCTCGCGATCTTGATCATGGTCCTTCCGACCTAGCGCTGAACGGACAGCACCTCCACATTCAACACACATACGGCTTGATGATGCCTTCACATCCTCGATGCAGCAAGCAATGGTGAAGTAGTAGATGAGTTCCGGCAGCACGACGATGTGGTGACGGTGTTGGTGCAGAATAATTGCCAAGCACAATGGAAACTATGACGGAGGATAAACTAGAGGGACGGGGTTGCCGGCACACGGCTTGGGGAATTATTGATGTCTCCCGGGTGCCATCCCCGCCCCTTTATTTATATGCTGAGCCCTGGGGTCAAAACATGGAAATAAAATCCTCCTCAAGGTCCTTTTGCCCGAAAGGCAAGAGTCCTCCTCGGGCTCCAGGACCAGACGCCAAGGTCCTTGGCATCTGGCGCCAGACGCCAGGGTCCCTAGCATCTTGCCCCTCGCCTCCGCAAAATACCTTTTGCACCTTGCTAAAGCCTCATGGGCTTTACCCCTTGGCCAAAATAAAGTGTTCTTGTACCCCAAACATTTCGGGAAACATCCGAAACTATTCCGATGAATTCCGGAACCCTTATGGAGACCAAACACTATTATCCCATATATCAATCTTTACTTCCAGAATATTCTGAAGCTCCTCGTCATGTCTGGGATTTCATCCGAGACTCCGAAAAACTTTTGGTCACCAACATAATAACTCAACTATACTTATATCGTCACCAAATGTTAAGTGTGTAGACCCTGCGGGTTCAAGAACTATGCAGACATGACCGACACCTCTACAGTCAATAACCAATAGCTGGACCTGGATGCCCATATTGGTTCCTACATATTCTACGAAGATGTTTATCGGTCGAACCTCTATGTCAAGGATTCAGTTAATCCTGTATAATGTTCCCTTTGTTCTTCGGTATGTTACTTGCCCGAGATTCGATCGTTGTTATCTCTATACCTAGGTCAATATCGTTACTGGAAAGTCTCTTTACTCGTTCCGTAATACAAGATAATGTAGCTAACACTTAGTCACATTGCTTGCAAGGCTTTGTTGTGATGTTGTATAACCGAGTGGGCCCTGAGATACCTCTCCGTCACACTAAGTAACAAATCCTAGTATTGATCCATGCCAACCCAATTGACACCCGCGGAGATACCTGTAGAGTACCTTTATAGTCACCCAGTTATGTTGCGACGTTTGATACACACAAGGCACCCTTCGGTTTCAGTGAGTTGCATGATCTCATGGTCATAGGAAGAGATACTTGACATGTAGAAAATTGTAGCAATAAACTGACCCTATCATATGCTACGTTTATATTTTGGGTCTTGACCATCACATCATTCTCCTAGTGATGTGACCCCGTTATCAAAGGACATCTCATGTCCATGGCTAGAAAATCTTGACAATCTTCGATCAACGAGCTAGTCTACTAGAGGCATACTAGGGACACAGTGTTGTCTATGTATCCACACATGTATCTGAGTTTCCGATCAATATAATTCTAGCATGGATAATAAACGATTATCATGAACAAGGAAATATAATAATAACCAAATATTATTGCCTATAGGGCATATTTCCAATACCGGGTTGTTGATGTGCCGGCTGTTCACAGTCGGCTGCTCATTCCCCGGCGGCTAGGAGCGCCAGGGGTTGCTCGGCTCGGCCCGCCGGCCTGAGGCACGACGGGAGCAGGAGTACTGAGTCGGATAACAGCCAACAGTCCCATGCCCTCGCCCTCGGGGTGGGGACCTTCGGAGGCGGCTCCTGAAAGCACATTTGCTCCCTTGTGGTTTTGGTAATTAATAACAACATATAAGTCATTGAACTAATGTTTCCACCAAGTATATTTCAAGAAATGTTCAATGATAGGATTGGCAGAAGGAGATTGTGGACATACCCCAATATGCAAGGAAATAGGTTGGCCAAGATTCAAGCAAGAGGACTCTACATTTTATATTTGTGATAAATCACTTTGAGTCCATAGGAAAGCCAATACTATTAAAAGGGGGTAATGTTTTGTCGGTGAACAATATGCTCAAATGTGCACAAGTGATAGTCGCCAAAAACATACACAAACTCTCCCACGAAAGTATGTTCTATACCTAACACTCAAAATCGGTGCAACCAACTTTCCCATATCGGTGCCACCGATTCCAGAACCTAGACAGACTCTGCCAAACCCTAGCCACTTCGGTGCAACCGATTCCATACCGATGCCACCGAGTTTAGGTTGCCAACTTTCTGTAATGCAAATTCACATTTTCGGTCCCACCGAGATTGTTGGATCGGCGTCACCGAGATTGGAAATCTGACTGTTGGTCGCCTTATCGGTGCAACCGAGTTTCCTATATTGGTCTCATCGAGATTCTAAAGTTGCCACCTTTTTGTCACTTCGGTACCACCAAGATTAACACCTCGGTGTCACCGAGTTGGTCATTTTGTGTGTAACAGTTGGATTTTTGGGGATGCCTATATATACCCCTTCACCACCACCTACTCGAGAGAGAAGCACTCAGAACTATTCCATACCTATCCTATCAGATTTTATGAGAGAAAACCACCTAACCTTGTGTTGAGGTCAAGATCTTCCACTCCAATCATATGGATCTTCATTTATAGCCTCCCCAGGTAGCTTTCCACCAATCCCATCTCTTCCACCATGCCAAATCTATGAGAGAGTGATTTGGTGCTGAGGAGTCTATCATCTTGAAGCACAAGAGCAAGGAGTTCATCGTCATTACCGAGCCTATTACCTTTTGGAGGGTGGTGCCTCCTAGATTGGTTAGGTGTCGCTTGGGAGCCTCCTACTTCGTGTTGTGGAGTGAACCTAGAAGTTTGTAAGGGCAAGGAGATCGCCTACTTCGTGAACATCTAACCATAGTGAGGCTAGTCCTTCGTGGACGGAAGTCGTTGTGGAATAGTCAAGGTTGCTAATTCGTGCACCCTTTTGGGTGGAGCCCTCCGTGGACTCTCGCGACCGTTACCCTCCGTGGGTTGACGACTCCATAAACGTGGATGTACGATAGAGCAACCTATTGGAACCATGGGAAAAATCATCATGTCTACAATTTCCTTTGATCTTCCTACCCTATCCCTTCTATATATGCTTGTTGTTACTTTACGCTGCTATATACTCTTAGACTTGCATGTGTAGGGTGTACTTGACTTAACTTGAAATGCTAAAAACTGTCAACCCTAAAACTTGGTGTAGGCAAAACTTTTAATTGGGAAAGTAGTCTAATCACCCCCCCCCCTCTAGACATACTTTCGGTCCTACAAGTGGTATCAGAGCCAGGTTTCCATTGCTTAGGTGTCACAACCTAGGAGAGTATGGCATCTAGTGAGGGAAGTTATCACCATATAGGTCCGTATTTTGATGGCACTAATTTTGCTAGTTGGAAGCACAAAACGAAAATGCATATTCTTGGTCATAACCCTGTCGTTTGGGCTGTTGTTCGTGTTGGCTTGCAACGTGAGTTCTTTGTGGATGGACGGGAACCGGATCGTGAAGCGACTGCGGATGAGTTGAAGATGTTGCAACTCAATGCTCAAGCATGCAAATTCTCTTCAACTGCTTATGCCCCGAAGAATTCAACAAAATCAGCCGTCTTGAGAATGCAAAAGAGATTTGGGATACTTTGGTTGATATGCACGAAGGAACCGACTCCGTGAGAGAATCCAAGTTAGATGTTCTTCAAGGTCAGCTTGACAAGTTCAAGATGAAGGATGGTGAAGGAGTCGCAGAGGTGTACTCTTGGCTAGCTCTCATCACAAATAAGATTGCCGGCTTAGGAAGCAAAGAAATGACCGACAAATTCATCATCAAGAAGAGACTTAGAGCTTTGGATGAGAGATACGACACCGTGTGCACATTGATCCAAATGATGCCAAACTACAAATATCTCAAGCCTACGGAAGTCATTGGAAGGATTGCTGCTCATGAGATGACACTCAACGATAAGGAAGAACTTCATCACAAGTATAGTGGTGCTTACAAAGCCACAAGTGATGCTCCTGCAACTTCAAGCAACAACCTTGTCACCAATGAAGAGATAAGCCTCATGGTCAAGAAATTCAACAGGTTCTACAAGAATAGAGGCAAAGAAAGAAAATCCAACTCAAGATATGAAGAGAAGTGTTCGTCAAGTCGTGACTGCAATTGCTACAATTGTGGGAAGCCCGGACACTACTCCAATGAGTGCACGACTCCCTACAAAAGAACAGAAGAGTCACCTCGAAGACGAAAGCTCAAGGAATGAATCACCACAAAGATAGAGAAGAAATAGAGATGATCGTTATGAACGAAGACACTCAAGGAGAAGTAGATATTCGGAGAAGAAGGACAAGTACACCAAGAGCTACACAAGAAGAAGACATCAAGCTCATGTTGGTGAATGGGTTTCCATCTCCGGCTCCGACAACAACTCTGAGAGAAGCTATCACTCCAACTCCGCCTACAGTCAAGATGATGGTGTTGCCGGAATTGCTCTAGTGACTACCAACTCCTATGATATATTTGATTCACAAAACAAAGGGAGTGGAAGTAGCTTCATGGCTAAAGGCCCCAAGGTACCACACCCCTAGTATCTTGATTTTGATAGTGATGAAGATGATTTACTTTGTGATGATGACTTGCTTTGTAATAAAACTAGAGATATTGATCAAAATGAACTTGATAATTCTCATGCTAGTCAAGATAAGTCATTTGATGATGATAAGATTAAAATAGAACAACTAACTAAAGAACTAAACACTCTTAATTTAGCTCATGAATCTTCTCTCTAAGATCATAGAGACCTTGTGAGAACTCATGAGAAGCTACGCTTCAAGAAGCTCAACTTGGAGCAAGAACATGAGTTTCTCAAAGCTATCAATGACTATCTCCGAAAGAAGACTTCATATTATCTAGCCAAACGACTACTTTTGTCTACTTTGATGCCTCAAGTTAAAACTAAGCAATCTCGTTACAAAGGCAAGAAAGGTTCTTCATCTAGTAGCAACAATAAAAATGTTAAACCCAATGATGTTGCTTCTAGCAGTTCTATTGATTCCACTAATGATGATTCTCTTAGCCAAGTTACACTTGAGCAAGAAAATGCTTTATTGAAAGGAATTATAGAAAAAGGTATCTACAAGAGTCTTGCCGGATGTAAGAAATTTGAGGAAATTGTACGCAAGCACGGAGGATACTAGAAGAATCGTGGTGTTGGCTACTTCAACGCTAATGGAATTGAGTGGGAAGAAGGTCAATATCCCAAGTCCAAGTTTGTTCCTCAAAAGGAGAAGTATGAAAATACTCTTCCCAAGGGGACAAACACTCAAGATGACCTTCCACCACAAGACCACAAGCTCAAGGGCAAGAACAAGCTTCAAGAGGACATTAACTCATATGAAGATGAACCCCTAGCGTTGGTGGAGCGGGTTCCCAAGGCTACTTCAATCTCAACTACTACAAAGACTACTTTAACACCACGGATCCCCATCAACTTGATGTGGGTCCCCAAGAAGAAGAACTAGTAAGTTCTTGAGGGGTGACTCCGCCAATGAAATTCACTCACATTCATTATTGGCAAGGACTTTTTGCCCTCAACATCAACTCAATGCAATAGCTCAAGGAGTCACACATTCCCTCAAAGGTAAGGAAGGGACAAGGTAATCAACTAATCAATGGACATCATAACATATGCTTTGCACTCCATGTCCATAGATATCCTTGTATTTGTCTCTTGTGTGCTTGGGACTAACCCATGTAGGTGAGAGGAGTAAGTAAACAACAAGGATGCTCCCAACTCTTGGTGATCTTCATCAACATTGAGCATCCACAACTACCTCACCAACATGAAGTCTTCATCGACAAAACCCAAGGTTAGTTTATCCCTCTTATGGGGGGATGTCACATTAAGGGGGAGCTTTACTCTAAGACTTGAGTCAAAGCATCTCTTAGTATGTGACAACATTAAATGCTTTATGAAAAAGTGGTAACCCCACTTGTGCTTAAATGATGAGTATGACCTACGATCAAGTACTCTTACTTGGCTCCTATGTCAAATACTCATATATAGATGACTTCGTCATCTCCCAAGTGCTGGTTAGATGCTAGTGTGTTTGTGCATGTTCGTCATGATTTCTTTTGAAATCTTGTTGCTTGAGCATGTTGGTCTGCATTTATTTTCTCATTCGAGGACATCCAATTGTGGCTACGTGGCTTTTGATTTATCTTTTGCAAATTAGATGGAAAAGAATGCCTAGGACCACTCTCTAGCTATCTATGCTTTATCACCTCATATTCCATTCATGTTGCATCACAAAATTTGAACAAGTGCTTTTCGATCCCTCTGTGTGTGGAGCACTCGGAGTTCCATATCGACAAGGACTGAACATTAAAACCTCCCAAGTGCATCTCGGTGGAACCAACCCAACAATCTCGGTCTCACCGATTGCCTAGGGTTGATCTGGTTTTCAATCTCAGTACTACCGATTTCATATTCTCGGTTACACCGAGTTTACCTGTTAGCTGACAGTCGTGGAACTCGATGACATCGAAAACATAAAATCGGTATCACTGACTGTAAAGGGTATATATGCTCTGGACCCGGATGCTTTGAAATTTCTATCTTCAAACATCACTCCTCAGAACCCTAAGCTGCCGCCTCGAGACCCCTGGTCATCGCCCTTGTCTTCCCGAGCTCCTCCACCACTGGGAATCGCCGCCGTCGACGAAATATGCTCCATCGTCGCCGCCTTAGAGGATTCGCGCCAAGCTAGGGTACAGATTCGATCTCTAGTGCGCTCCCCATCCGATTCTTGCGCATTAGACACTTGTTAATCATCTATGCACCCCTTGCTCATATATCTATCCACTAGAAACTCCAAAATTTCGAGTTAGATTGATTTTCTAAGGTTTTGTCGTCTGCCCGATAAATCTCGGTGGAACCGAAACGAAAATATCGGTCTCACTGATATGCTTTTGAGTGTGGTTGAGAACTAACTAGGTAGAACCAAGTGGTTCTTTTCGGTCCTACCGAAAAGGCTGCCAAGTTCCTGTTAAGGAGTTAGTTTGTCTTGGCCCCACCAAAAATTTCCTTTCGGCTGCACCGATATCTATTTTGACAGATTGCAAAACTTTTGAAAATTCATTGCTCAAAATTCAAAATCCAGCCTCATTTTGTGATGACTCATCTTCTTCTACTCATCTATACTCTATTCATAGGGACAATATGTCAGGCTCAGAAGACAGTCAGAATTTGCCAAAGCAAGGAGTTGATATGAGTTCTTTAACAAGCCCAGAAGCTAGTTCTTTCTTAGATCCAGGCACCCCCAGCTCTCATGGGTTGCCCAAGGCTGCCACTAGAACTAGGAACAAGCTGAACTCAGATGAAGAAGATTCAGACTTTGTTCCAGAAAAGATTCTTGCTAAGAAGCAAGAGAAAGCTGCTAGGAAATCTGCTACTGAACCACTTCCTCCAGGAGGGTTGTCAACAAGATATATGCACCTGCTTCAACCTTTGAGGCTCATGAGTTTGCCAGAGCAACTATGTCATTTGAGGTCCCCAGGAAAGCTATGCCTAAGAAGGTAGGGGGGAAACATCCAGGAAGAGGATTATTCATGTGACTGGTAGGCCTACCTCCATGTATGAGGAACTAGAGGAAGTAACTGGTGCTGCTGTTGAGGAAGAGGAGGATGAGCCAGCTACAAAGGCTCCTCCCAAGAAGAAGGCAAAGAAACTAATGTCTGATGCTATGCCAAAGACTAGCACATCCAAGAAGGCTGCTGCTGAGAAGCCTAATAGGACAACTAGGCAGATTCCAGCTTCTTAGAAGAACAAAGGGATTGCCTCCAGAGCTGAAGCTGATGATGATTTGAAAACCTTGATGAAGCTCAGACCACATCTTCTAGTGCACAATGCCAGCTACCCACTAGCTGAGGATATGAAGAAGAGGACGGATTCAGGATTGAGAGCCTGGAGAGCTATAGACCCTTATGCCCAGAGGAAGAATACAACTGTGGACTACAGATTCTATACCAAGGAGCAACAGGATTTCTATGAGACTGTGCTCTTTGACAAGAGTCTAGCTGTGAGTGACATGCGGTATGTTGATTGGAAATTTATCAAGGAGAATGAGGACTACTTTCCAGGTGTCCAAGACAATTTCCATTGCATAGGTATGGATGAGTTTGTTGGCAGAGAATTCACAGCCTGGAATGATGAGATGATCATGCAATTCTACTCCACTTCACTCTTCTACGGAGATGGTAGAATTGTATGGATGACTGAAGGTGCAAGGTATGAATCAACTATTGAAGAATGGGCTGCTATCTTAGGAGTTCCTCAAGCACAGGATGGTGACTTGGATGTATACTCAGAATCCAAGGCTAGCCACAATGATATGGCTAACGTGTACAAGGAGATCCTTGCTGCCAATGTGAAGTCTCACAAGCTAGGATCAATCTACTTTCTTCAGGCTGGCCTCCGCACTATCAACACCATTCTCGGGCATACCTTCATGCCTAAGTCCGGAGATGACAAGATGATCCGAGGCCACTCCATAAATATGTTGATCCACCTTGACAGTCACACCAGGATCAGATTCATGGATTTGATTGTTGAGACAATCAAAAGGGTTGCTGCTGACCAGAAGTGCTCATGCTATTGTGCACCCTACATCCAGATGCTTATCAACTGAAAATTGGAGAATCACATCTTTGCTCTAGATGATCCACATTTGGCCCTATAGCCAGATATCGAGGACAATGTTGTGGTGATGGATGTTGATCATCCCACTTCAGCTGCAGCCCAGGCAGAGGCAGAGGCAGTTAGAGCCAGTAGTGCTCAAGCTCTTCGATCCAGGAGTGAGCAAATGGATCTGTTGATAGCAGCAGTTCAGGGCATGCAGAAGGACATTAAGGGGATTCTAGACAACGAGAACAGTCTTGTCAGGATCTTTGAAACTAGGATCAAGACCCTTAGTGATAAGGTGGACGGGCTGACTAAGACAGTCACAGAGCTTCAGCATGAAGTTGACTCCATACACATCCCTCGGGTCTCTTCTACTTATGATGATGATGAGGAGGAGGAGGAGGATGAATCACCTCTAAGGTCGGGCACTGAGTTCACCACTCAGTCCAAATCAGCCATAGTGCATGCACAAGACTTGAGGCCCTCTTCATTAGCTCCTGCTACTGTCAGCACAGCTCCTTCTCCATCTGCTCCAGTTCCTCCAGCTGTCACTCCAACTCCATCCATGACATCTACAGATATATTCATCGACGCTGTCATCTCGACTCCTTCATCAACAACCAGAGGAGATATGCCCAAGAACGTTTATATGTATGCCTTTGAACTTTTTGGTAACTTGTTGCCAAAGGGGGAGAAGTGTATATAGATCTTTAGGCTTCGAGCGAGAGAGCGTTTTGGTGTTTATTGCTTTGCAAAACATTTGGTTCTTTTGGTTTGACGTGAGATACTTTTGTGTTTATGTGTGATCATACGTTTTTATGTGATGAGATGCTACTATTTCCTATCATCTTAATGCTCATGTGATGATCATTCACCTTTGCTTGATTGTGTTGTGTGTTGTTATTCATTCTAATTACTCTCGCACACCACCAAGTTGTATGTGACATGGAAGAAGTGCCCCATATACCTAATCTATTGTGCATTTGCATTCAAATGCAAATTCAAAATAATGCACAAATTTAGGGGGAGCTCTTGCTTATCACATACCCCTCAAAACGACAATTATATTCATTGATTTTATCATATGTTGAAGATTTTATCTATATGTTGTCATCAATTAACAAAAAGGGGGAGATTGAAAGCACATTTGCTCCCTTGGTGGTTTTGGTAATTAATAACAACATATAAGTCATTGAACTAATGTTTCCACCAAGTATATTTCAGCAAATGTTCAATGATAGGATTGCCAAAAGGAGATTGTGGACATACCCCAAGATGCAAGGAAATATGTTGGCCAAGCTTCAAGCAAGAGGACTCTACATTTTATATTTGTGAGAAATCACTTTGAGTCCGTAGGAAAGACAATACTATTAAAAGGGGGTAAAGTTTTGTTGGTGAACAATATGCTCAAACGTGCACAAGTGATAGTCGCCAAAAACATCCACAAACTCTCCCACCAAAGTCTGTTCTATACCTAACACTCAAAATTGGTGCAACCAACTTTCCCATACCGATGCCACCGATTCCAGAACCTAGACAGACTCTACCAAACCCTAGCCACTTCGGTGCAACCAATTCCATACCGGTGCCACCGAGTTTAGGTTACCAACTTTTTGTTATGCAAATTCACATTTTCAGTCCCACCAAGAATGTTGGATCGGCATCACCAAGATTGGAAATCTGACCATTGGTCACCTTATCGGTGCAACCGAGTTTGCGATATTGGTCTCACCGAGATTCAAAAGTTGCCACCTTTTGGTCACTTCGGTACCACCGAGATTAACACATCGGTGTCACCGAGTTGTTCATTTTGTGTGTAACGGTTGGATTATTGGGGATGCCTATATATACCCCTTCACCACCACCTACTCAGGAGAGAAGCACTCCGGACTATTCCATACCTATCCTATCAGATTTTCTGAGAGAGAACCACCTACCCTTGTGTTGAGGTCAAGATCTTCCACTCCAATCATATGGATCTTGATTTATAGCCTCCCCAAGTAGCTTTCCACCAGTCCCATCTCTTCCACCATGCCAAATCTATGAGAGTGATTGGGTGCTGAGGAGTCTACCATCTTTAAGCACAAGAGCAAGGAGTTCATCGTCATTATCGAGCCTATTACCTTTTGGAGGGTGGTGCCTCCTAGATTGGTTAGGTGTCACTTGGGAGCCTCCTACTTCCTGTTGTGGAGTGAACCAAGAAGTTTCTAAGGGCAAGGAGATCACCTAATTCGTGAAGATCTACCATAGTGAGGCTAGTCCTTCGTGGATGGAAGCCGTTATGGAATAGTCAAGGTTGCTACTTCGTGGACCCTTTTGGGTGGATCCCTCCGTGGACTCTCGTGACCGTTACCCTCTATGGGTTGAAGACTCCATAAACGTGGATGTATGATAGCACCACCTATCGGAACCACGAGAAAAATCATCGTGTCTACAATTGTGTTTGATCTTCCTACCCTATCCCTTCTATACATGCTTGTTGTTACTTTCCGCTGCTATATACTCTTGGGCTTGCATGCGTAGGGTGTACTTGACTTGCCATGAAATGCTAAAAATTGTCAACCCTAAAACTTGGTGTAGGAAAAAAATTTGATTGGTCAAGTAGTCTAATCACCCCCCTCTAGACATACTTCCGGTCCTACAGCTCCACCGGGAGCGAGCAGGTGTTGCTGCGCGTCGGCGGCGTCGCTGAGGTCCTTGATGTGATGCTCGCGAGCGGCATGCTCTTCGCCCTCCAAGGTAGCCAGATCCTCGTAGGCTACCTTGGTGGCCCGTAGTTTGGCCGCAGGGTGTTGTAGATGGGCATGTTGCTGCCGATGATTTGTACGACCACACGGCCGCGGACGCGCACAACCCCACGCTGGCTGGGCTCGATGCCAGCCGGGGTGAGACTGTAGGCAGAGACGTATTCCCACTGAGCGGCCTCCATGCGGCGGCGCGCGGCTACAAAGGCGCTAGCGTCCTCAAACAGCATGCGGCGAGCCAGCTCCAGCTTGGCCACGGCGACGTCGGGGTTCATCGTCGGAGCGATGGGGGTGCTCAAGCCTCGAAGGGCCACGTCGAGCGCGTTAGATGTGTCGATGCGGGCCGTGGCGGCATCGGCCTCGGCCAGCACCCGGACAGAAGAGGTGGCGGAGGTGATGACCATCACCCCAATGTGGAAGCGGGAGCCATCAGACTCGGTCGCAACGAGTGCACCCACAGACATGGGCGGGTCGGTGCAGTCGAGCACCCGGCTAGGTTACTCATCACTGGTCATGCGTCGACGAGGCTCAACTTGCCGAAGCGCTCGGTGAGCTTGCGATGTCGAGCGCAGGGTCGACAACGCTGCCCGCAGGGCCAGCTGGAGCAAGCCCCACGAGCCTGCGGTTCCGCCTGGACGTGCGGCGGACGTGGGAGGTGATGAAGGGTCCCGCCCGGAGCGTGACTTCAGCCGGCGCCGCGTACGGCCCCACGATGGGTGACAACTGTCGTCATTTTCTCACGACAGATGCCATGGGTAGGCTTATCGAAGGTGGTTAGGGCCGGAGGGCGCCGATGGGCTCCAGAGCTGGATTAGGCACAAGCGGAGAGGGGCGCACGGTGTACCCATGTTCAGGGCCCTTCATGGCAGGTAATACCCCTAGTCCTGCTTGGTCTAGGTTTATAGACGAGGGTGGCTACAATGGTGCTCTTGGAGCTTTTCTCTTGGGGAGGAAGAAGGAGCAGCCGGCTCCCCTTCCCTTGCTACGTGGGTGGATATGGGGCGAGGTGTTCCTCCGTGTGCGTGTGAATCTGCCCCCCTTATGCATGGGGGGCTCGGGGGGTTTTATAGGCCAACCCCCCGGCTTACAATATCCCTAAAGTACTGAGTGGGGGTACCGGCTCGCAGCCTCTCCGGCCGGCCAGGGGACCCGCCTATTGAGCCGTCTCGTTGGTGGGGTCCACTGGCTATGCGGTCCGGTCACCCACTGGGACCCGCCAGCCGGCCTGTGTCTCCCTACCTGCTACCGCACGGGTCGTCCGAGCGGTGTCTCCTCGCTCCAGCCGGTTGAAGTCTCCGGTACGGTCGGCAGCACTGTAGCCACGCGGGGGCGGGTAATGGAGTGGGCGGAGGCATGCCGGCACCGTTTCCCCGCCCAATCGCCATCAGCCAAGGTCAGCGGTACGACCGGCTAGACTGTAGCCATGCGCACCCGCACATCAGTGGTCATTGTGGCCACGTTGGGGTCAGTCGTGGGGGTCTTGTCTTGTCGCCATACCCACATGAAGAGAGATGAGACGGGGGCCTTCTCACTCCAGGGTCGATGGAAGAGCCATCCTGGAGGCAGCCGGCCATGGCCCAACCCGCCAGGGCCAAACCGGCTACTTGGTCAGCCGGCCGCATGTCAGCCGGCCGTGAGGCAGTCGGCCTTGTGATTTTCTTGAAGCGGGGAGAGAACCCCATTGATTTGGCCTGCTTAGGGCTAATAACCCCGTCAATTCATCTCCGATGCATCTCTGTGGCCACCATTGTGTGGGAGACTCAGACAGCGGCTAGATCCGCTTGCTCCGGCAGTCTCCTCATGCGCCCTTCTCTTGCCATTGTCAATCGACGCGGCCGAGATTGCCCGCGCGATCGACCGCGGTGATGGCATTCCCCTCCCATTGCTCTTTCAGCAGCATTGGACCAGATGTGGAGGGCGGCCGTTCCTTGGGTTCTTCTTGCTCGAACATGATGTTTTGTCGGTTCTCGGTCCTTATGGATCTGGCCATTGACGAGTTCCACATTAATCTGCCAGAGATTTTCATTGGGTGCATGACGCTTGTAGATTGCTGGATCAAATTGGATTCGTTTGTGTGTGCCCCATTTTAGCCCGAGTGGCTTCATGAGGGTGTGACATCAAGCTTCGACATCTATTGACATTATAGGACATGTCGGTATTTTGATTTCCATGGTGAAGATAATGACGAAGAACATCATGGCGGCTCAGCGGTGAGGCCTTGTAATGAGAGATCGAGTCTACATGGTGATGAGGACTTTCCTTGCTGATTCGTGACTCATAGCAGCAGCATCGGCAAGTGGGGGCGGCAACACAGATGAAGTATAGAGTTTTAGTTGTGTGGGTGAAAACTCAATGTGTGGCCTTAATTGGTTGTGCCTGGCGGTAACCTTGTTGAAGGCATTGTTTTGAGAGCACGGATATTCTCCAGGGTGAAAACCTCAGACCTAAGATCAGGCGATGATGGTGCTTGTGCACTATTTCCTTCTTGGAGGCATCGTTTTTGGAGAGTTTGGACTTCACGTGTTGTCTAGGTGGTGGTTCGTGCTGCAACTACAAGGAACTGATCACTATAGCAGGATCTTTTTCTTCTTCTTCTTCTTGTATCTTGGCTGTGTGCATCCATAATGTTTTTATGACATTGTATTGTTGTAGAGGCTAGGTGTAATTGGTATCTTCGCGATATTAATATATTCCCTTTGTCGAAAAAACATCGAGTAGGCGGTGCTGCAAGACCTGCGGAGCCGCGGAGCACACATCGTGCAGGTGCAAGGCCACACGTGTGTCCAGCAACCGGCGCCGCACCAAGATGTGCTCCTGAGATTGACCCTGCAGTTTGTGAACCGGTCATGGCTCCGGGTCATGCTAGAGCATGTATTCAGGAAGCTCGTCCACGGTGGCCACCAGTACCGGTGCCTTGGCTTTGTCTTGGCCATGGACATGACGATCATCGGCACCATGCAACAGATCAACCATCGCTTCATCTTTGACATCTATGATACCACACCCATCGTGAGCTTTAATCCAGAGGACTGTCACCTCGATGCCGCCGGGAGCTAAACCTTGATATCATGTAGATCTCGGCTGAGTCTTGACATGTCTAGTGATGTCTACCATGCAACCTTCTTCTTGTAGACTCGTGTTGGGCCTCCAAGCACACAGTTTTCTAGGACAGTGGCAATTTTCCCTCAAGTGGATGACCTAATGTTTATCAATCCGTGGGAGGTGTAGGATGAAGATGGTCTGTCTCAAACAACCCTGCAATCAAATACAAGAAATCTCTTGTGTCCCCAACACACCCAATACAATGGCAAATTTTATAGGTGCACTAGTTCGGCGAAGAGATGGTAATACAAGTGTAATACGGATGGTAGATATAGGTTTTTGTAATCTGAAAATATAAAAACAGCAAGGTAACTAATGATAAAAGTGGGCACAAACGGTATTGCAATGCCTATAAACAAGGAATAGGTTTCATACTTTCACTAGTGCAATTTCTCTCAACAATACAAACATAGTTGAATCATATGTAAATACCTCTCGTGTGACAAATAGTTCACTCCAAAGTCACAAATAGCAGAGAACTAACGACAAAATTATTGTAGGGTACGAAACCACCTCAAAGTTATCTTTTCCGATCAATCTTATGAGCTTTCCCTATAAGTGTCACGAATAGCCCTAGAGTTCGTCACGAACAGCCCTAGAGTTCGTACTAAAATAACACCTTAAGACACACATCAACCAAAACCTTAATGTCACCTAGATAATCCAATGTCACCACGAGTACCCATGGGCTTGCTTATACGATACGCATCACAGAATTTCAGATTCATCATGTTGAATCCAACACAAGGAACTTCAAAGAGTGCCCCAAAGTTTCTACCGGAGATTCAAGACGAAAACATGTGCCAACCCCTATGCATAGATTCCCAAGGTCATGAGGCCCGCAAGTTGATCACCAAAATATACATCAAGTGGATCAATAGAACATCCCATTGCAAGACATACATCAAGTGTTCTCAAATCCTTAAAGACTCAATCCGATAAGAAAACGTCAAAGGGAAAACTCAATTCATCACAAGAAGATAGAGTGGGGAAAACTCCATAAGATTCATCTATATTAATAGAGCTCGTGGTACATCAAGATCGTGCCATCTCAAGAACACGAGAGAGAGAGAGATCAAACACATAGCTACTGGTACATACCCTCAGCCCTGAGGGTGAACTACTCCCTCCTCGTCATTGAGATCGTCGGGATGATGAAGATGGCCTCTGGTGATGGTTTCTCCCTTCGGCACGGAGTCGGAACGGGCTCCCGATTGGTTTTTCGTGGCTACAGAGGCTTGCGACGGCGAAACTCCCGATCTAGGTTTCTTTTTGGAGGTTTGGGTATTGATGGGAGTATTTGGCATTGGTCCGATGTCCAGAAGGTTGCCGAGGAGGTCACAAGCCAGCTAGGCGTGGTCAGGAGGGGTGGCCGCGCCCTAGTGGCTTGTGACTCCCTCGGGACTCTTCTCTAGTATATTTTGGCTCCCTTATTTTTTACATTTTCCAAGAACTTTTATTTCCGCACAAAAATGACACCATGGTAGTTCTGCTGAAAATAGCGTCACTCCGGGTTAGTTCTAATAAAATCATAGCAAAATCATATAGAATTATTGTAAACATGGCATGCATACTTCATAAATTATAGATACGTTGGAGACGTATCAGCATCCCCAAGCTTAATGCCTTCTCGTCCTCGAGTAGGTAAATGATAAAAGAAATAATTTATGAAGTGTGAATGCTAGCAAGTGCACAAGTTTGATCAATGATAGTTTTAAACACTTTTTCTAGCATCATTATATATCATAAACAATAGCTCATCTCATAAAACTTCTCATGATGAAGTAACAAGCTATTCACATGTTAAAGTATACACCATAAAGTTTCTTGAAAACTAAAAAACTATGCTTTCAGTCACCAAGCAATTGCAATTCATCTTATTTTCAGGAAGGGTCCATGTAAGAGCTTTGATTTAGCAAATTCCACATACTCAACTATCATATAGTCTTCCATGATTGCTAACACTCAATGCATATTTTTAGAGCAAATGGCATCCGTCGAACACAAAGGAAAATAGGGGCTTAAAGTTTTGCCTCCCAACTTATTTATCATATAGATAATTGTCAACAGTAATAGTTCATGATCAAATATATTTGAATGGCCATATATGCTTGGATATTTCCCCACCACATGATGCTTTCCAAGAGAAAAACGTGAAATATAGGAATTGGTGAAGATCACCATGACTCTTGTATAAAGGTAAGTATTAGAAAGTAAAATATAGGCCCTTCGCAGAGGGAAGCATTGATTTGTAGAGGTGACGGAGCTCGAGCTTTTAAAACAAAGATGAATAATAATTTTGAGCGATATCCTTTCATTGTTAACATAACAACTGAGAGATCTCGGTATCTTCCATGATAGATACATTATAGGCGGTTCCCAAACAAAATGGTAAAGTTTTTACTCCCCCTCCACCAATCAATCACACTCCACAACGAGCCGAATCCACGGGTACCGTCCATACAAACAACAATCCTG
Organism: Hordeum marinum; assembly: GCA_022496015.1. Lineage (NCBI taxonomy): Eukaryota > Viridiplantae > Streptophyta > Magnoliopsida > Poales > Poaceae > Hordeum > Hordeum marinum. Next base: position 504,878,397 of record CM039678.1, on the reverse strand, counting down.
GGGGAGTTTTGTTTCATTATATTTTGACTTGATTTTTGAGCATGGAACTGGGCATCCCGAATACCAGCCACTTTCTCTTGAATGATAGTGAATCAACATATATCGTGAGAATAACCCACCTAGCATGGAAGATACTGACAGCCTCTAGTCACTATACGAGCGATTCGGGCATACAAAACAAAATATTATTTGAAGGTTTAGAGTTTTCCACATGCAAATTTACTTCGAACGACAGGTAAATACCGCATATAGGTAGGTATGGTGGACTCATATGGAACAACTTTGGGTTTAAGGGTGTTTGGATGCACAAGTAGTATTTTCTACTTGGTGTGGAAGTTTTGGCTAGTATGAGGTGGAAGCAAACACTACATATTGGAGGATCCATAACAATATAACTTCTATACAAATATACCCAAGCATGACTCATTACATTGTCTTCCTTGTCCAACTTCAACTAATTTGCTCAAGTTTGAAAATAATTAATGGTTATTCACAATCATAGATGATGTCCAAGATAGTATATTTATATGTGAAATATCTCTTCCTTCAATATTCTTTCATGAATTGTTCAAGTGACCAATGTGGTGTTTGCTAACTTTCAAAAAAAAGTACCACATATACTTCTTATATGTGAAGTCATTACTCCCCATGGGATAAGCATATAAAACATATATAATTTCAGATTTATGATATTCAATTCATTCAACCATTTACTCATAGGATATAAGTGAAGCACGAGAGTAAATGACAAAACCACTCCAAAACATATAAGCGAAGATCAATGAGTAGTCAAACAATTAAGTAGCTATGTGAGGACTTTCTCTCTCTATATCAATAAAAAAAATCAGATATGAGTATTTTATTCAACATCAAGCAAAATAAAAATAGCACTCCAAGAATAGCATGCATCATGTGAACGAATTAAAATTTAGGCTCAACATAGGCTAACTGATAATTGTTGATGAAGAGAGATGGGATGCATAGCATCCCCAAGCTTAGATGCTTGAGACTTCTTGAAATATTTACTTGGAGTGCCTTGGGAATCAACAAGATTGATCTTTTTTATCTCGTTCAATCCTCTCATATCATGGTTTCACCTATTCTCAAAAACTTCATCCACACAAAACTCGAAAAGAACTCTTGAGATAGGTTAGTACACATAATAATAAATCAACTATTTATGTAATGCCAAGACAAGTTGAAAAATAATTTTCAAACATTAGGTAATTTATAATATCATATACAAAATTTATATTTACCAAAATAGGCTATGGAAACTATAGGATAAGTAGATAACAAAACTATGACAGCAATGTGTCCAAACAGAACAGTCCGTGGCAATTTATGAAAACAGTGTACTTATGTAACTCAAAAAATTATCAAAATTTAGGAAATTATAAATAATTAATATGAAAACACTTTGCAAAAAATTCAGAAACTTTCCACGTTCCAGTAAAATATGAGAATTCAAACACTACAGCATAAGTTTCTGTTTTTACATAGCACACATCAATCATGCAATTCAAGCATCCTAAAGGTAATTATTGGAAATTTTTGTTGAAAAACAAGATTATAAATAAAAACTAACAGAGAAAAATAAAATAAAAATATGCTCCAAGCAAAACCCATATTATGTGACGAATAAAAATATAGCTCCAAGTAAGATACACCGATAGTGTTGAAGACGAAAGAGGGGATGCCTTCCGGGGCATCCCCAAGCTTAGGCACTTGAATATTCCTTGGATATTACCTTGGGGGTTCCTTGGCATTCCCCAAGCTTAGGTTATTGTCACTCCTTATTCTCCTCATATCGGTGACTCACCCAAAACTTGAAAACTTCAATCACACAAAACTTAACGAAACTTTGTGAGAAGGGTTAGTATAATAAAGATAGATCATTCACTTAGGTACTGTCAAGACAAGATTAATAATTATTAAAGAATGATACCTACTGTATTACATCATTTCCAAAATTTATATTACTCAGTATAAGCTATACGAACACTTGAAACAAGCAAACTATGCATGCAAAACAGAATTTGTAAAAAACAGAACAGTCTGTAAAGATATGAATGATCACCAAACTTTCCTGACTCTAAAAATTCGTTAAAATTAGGAAAACTCAAGGAATTTGCATATAAATGTCTTCTAAAAAAATTAGATTTTTTTGAAGGACCAGTAAAATCAGATAATTCATATACTGGAGAAAAAACTTTCTGTTTTTGCACAAAATCAAACAAACAAGTTTCAACCCTATCCCAAAGGCTTTACTTGGCACTTTATTGAAATAAAAGACACCAAACATTATTAATACATTATATTAATCATGTGATAACATAAAAACATAAGGTGAAAGTATTGGGTTGTCTCCCAACAAGCGCTTTTCTTTAATGCCTTTTAGCTAGGCATGATGATTTCAATGATGCTCGTATAGGAATAGTAATTGAAACATGCAAAAGAGCATCATGAATCTCATGACAAGCACATTTAGTATAACCCACCTCCTATGAATAGGGATTTTGTGCGCAAAAAATTTATGGGAGCAAGAATCAACTAGCATAGGAAGGCAAAACAAACATAACTTCAAAACCTTGAACACATAGAGACGAAACTTGATATTATTGCAATTCCTAGAAGCATATATTCCTCCCTCATAATAATTTTCAGTAGCATCATGAAGGAATTCAACAATATGACTATCACATAAATCATTCTCTTCATGATGCACATGCATAGAATTTTTATCACTCTCCACATAAGCAAATTTATTCTCATGACTAATAGTGGGAGTGTCATAAAAGACTTGAATACTACAAATTGGTTCCACACTAAAAGAGTAATATTCAGTAAAAGGATATTCATAATTATGACAAGTATCATAATAGTAATCATCACTCTTTTTCACCGCATAAGTATCATCACAATAATCATCATAAGTAGGAGGCATGCAATCATTATAACAAATTTGATCATTAAAAGTAGGGGGAATAAAAAGAGCATCTTCATTAAGCATAGCATCCCCAAGATTGGGACAAACATTAATTGCAGCAAATAAATTCTCAAACATGTCATTTCATCAAACATAGCATCCCCGAGCTTGTGGCTTTGTATATCATAAACATAATCACTCTCATCATTAATTGTATGAATAACACCAATAGTATAGAAATTATTATCATCATCCTCCAAGTTGGTGCCATAAATATTTCCAAGATTATAAGAAGTATCATTATCTTCCCAATTATAATTATCACAACAAGAAATAAGCATAACAAAATCATCCTCAAGTGTATCATCTTCCAAAACTATTTTTGGTCCATTCTCATGAGGCCTATCAATAATGGGAGAAACATTATTTGGGAGAAATACCTCTTTACCTTTACTTTTCCTTCTTTTATTCTACTTCACCAGATTATGTGTGGGTTTATTTATTCCTCCAAGATTATTTTTGAAAAGTTTGGTTGAATAAAAAGATCCTCCTCGTTACCTGAATTATCATAAGAAAAAAATAGGAGGATATTGGTGTTGGGGAACGTTGCATTGGAAACAAAAAAATTCCTATGCTTCACCAAGATCAATATAGGAGATGAGAATCTACGAGAGGGGAGAGTGGATCTACATACCCTTGTAGATCAATAAGCGAGAAGCATTAAAAAACATGGTTGATGTAGTCGAACGTCTTCGCGATCCAAATCGCCGAGCGTCTCGCGGTCCAATCACGATCCGTCCCGATCTAGCGCCGAACGGACGACACCTCCGCGTTCAGCACACGTACGGCTTGATGACGATATCCGCCTTCTTGATTCAGCAAGAGGGAGAGGAGAGGTAGATGAGTTCTCTGGCAGCAACGGAGTTGCAGCGATGGTGGTGGAGCAATTCCAGCAGGACTTCGCCTAAGCACCAATGAAAACCGATCTAGAGGAGAAAACGATCTAGAGGAAGAAGAGGGCAGCACGTGGCAAATTAGGGTTAGGGATGCCCTCAAAATCCTGTAGTATATATAGGAGCAAGGGGAGAGGAGGCAGCCTTTCCCCTCCTACAAGGAGGGCTTCGGCCAAAGGCAAGAGGGGAGGAGTCCACCTCCTACAAGGGAGGTGGACTCCTAGTAGGACTCCATTCCCTACTTGGCCCCTACTCTTCCTCCTTTCCCTATGAGCATAGGGACTTTTGGGCTTGCTTCCCAGCCCACCACGGGCTAGTGCGCCACCTCTAAGGCCCATGTGCCCCTTTGGGGTATGTGGGCCCCACTTGGTGGTCCCCGGAACCCATTCGTCACTCCCAGTACATTGCCAAAATGCCCGAAACTTTTCTAGAGTTCAAACACCACTTTCCTATATATCAATCTTTACCTCCAAACCATTCCGGAGCTCCTCGTGATGTCCGGGATCTCATCCGGGACTCCAAACAACCTTAGGTCACCACCATACATAACTCTATACTACCAAAACGTCACCGAACCTTAAGTGTGCAGACCCTGCGGGTTTGAGTGTAGACGAGACACCTGTACGGTCAATAACCAATAGCGGGACCTGGATGCCCATATTGATTCCTGTATATTCTACGTCGAACCTCTATGTCAAGGATTAAGTTAATCCCATATGATGTTCCCTTTGTACTTCGGTATGTTACTTGACCGACATTCGATCGTCGGTATTTCCTTACCTAGTTCAACCTCGTTACCGGCAAGTCTCTTTACTCGTTCCTTAATACAAGATATCGTGGCTAACACTTATTCACATTTCTTGCAAGGCTTATTGTGATATTGTATTATCGAGTGGGCCCTGAGATACCCCTCCGTCACACGGAGCAACAAATCCCAGTGTTGACCCATGCCAACCCAGCAGACACCCTCGGAGACACCTGTAGAGGACCTTTATAGCCACCCAGTTACGTTGCAACGTTTGATACGCACAAGGCACTCCTCCGGTGTTAGTGAGTTGCATGATCTCATGGTCATAGGAACATGTACTTGACATGAAGAAAACTGTAGCAATAAACTGACACGATCATATGCTACGTTTATAGTTTGGATCTTGTCCATCCCATCATTCTCCTAATGATGTGATCCTGTTATCAAATGACATCTCATCTCAATGGCTAGGAAACCTTGACCATCTTTGATCAACGAGCTAGTTTACTAGAGGCACACTAGGGACAAAGTGTTATCTATATATCCACACATGCAATGTGTTTCCAATCAATACAATTATAGCATGGATAATAAACAATTAGCATGAACAAGGAAATATAATAGTAAACACTTTATTTATTGCCTCTAGGGCATATTTCTAACAGTCTCCCACTTGCACTAGAGTCAATAATCTAGTTCACATCACTATGTGATTTACATTGTAATGAATCGAACACCCATGTAGTTCTGGTGTTGATCATGTTTAGTCCTTGGAAGAGGTTTAGTCAACGGGTCTGCAACATTCAGATCCTTGTGCACTTTGCAAATATTTATGTCCTTCTCCTCGATGTAATCACGGATGGAATTAAAGTGTCATTTTATGTGTCTGGTCCTCTTGTGAAACCTTGGTTCCTTCGCCAGAGCAATGGCACCATTGATATCACATAACAGACTCATTGGATTCAGTTCACTGGGCACTAGTCGAACATCTATCATGAATTGCTTCATCCAGACACCTTCCTTCGCTACCTCCGAGGCTGCGATGTACTCTGCTTCGCATGTAGAATCGGCTACCATGATTTTCTTGGAACTACACTAGCTTACCACTCCCCCGTTGAGATAAATACGTATCCGGTTTGTGACTTAGAGTCATCTGGATCAGTGTCAAAGCTTGCATCGATGTAACCCTTTACGACGAGTTCTTGATGACCTCCATAAAAAGGAAATATTTCCTTAGTCCTTTTCAGGTACTTAAGGATATTCTTGACTGTCGTCCAGTGCTCCATTCCAGGATCACTTAGAAACCTTCCGGCCATACTTATGGCAAAGCTGACATCGGGTCTTGTGCACAGCATTGCATACATGATAGAGCCTATGAATGAAGCATAGGGGATGACACTCATCTTCTTTCTATCTTCTGCAGTCACCAGGTATTGAGTCTTACTCAACTTCACACCTTGTAACACAGGCAAGAACCCCTTCTTGGACTGATCCATTTTGAACTTCTTCAAAACTTTATCAAGGTATGTGCTTTGTGAAAGTGCTATCAAGCATCTCGATCTATCTCTATAGATCTTAATGCCTAATATGAAAGCAGCTTCTCCTAGGTCCTTCATTGAAAAACTCTTGTTCAAATATTCCTTCACGCTTTCCAGCATTTCTATATTGTTTCTAGTCAGCAATATGACATCCATATATAATATTAGAAAAGCTATAGATCTCCCACTCAGTTTCTTGTAAATGAAAGCTTCTCCATAAACTTGTATAAACCCAAACGCTTTCATCACCTCATCAAAGCGTTTATTCCAACTTTGAGATGCTTGCACCAGTCCATAAATGGATCGCTGGAGTTTGCAAACTTTGTCAGCATTCTCTGGATCGACAAAACCTTCTGGTTGCATCATATACAACTCTTCCTCAAGGAAACCGTTGAGGAACGTTGTTTTGACATCCATCTACAAAATTTCATAGTTGAAATATGCATCTATTGCTAACATGATTCTGACGGACTGAAGCATCGCTACAGGTGAGAAGGTCTCATCATAGTCAACTCCTTGAACTTGTGAAATACCCTTTGCCACAAGTTAAGCTTTATAGATGGTGATATTACCGTCCGCGTCCATCTTCTCCTTAAAGATCCATTTGTTCTGAATGGCCTTTCGCCCTTCAGGTAATACTTCATATGTCCATACTTTGATTTCATACAAGGATCCCATCTCAGATTTCATGGCCTCTAACCATTTCTCAGAATCCGGGCCCATCATCCCTCCTCCATAGCTCGTAGGATCATTGTTGTCCAACAACATGACCTCCAAGGTAGGGTTGCCCTACCACTCAGGAGCAGCACACGCCCTTGTCGACCTACGAGGTTCAATAGTAACTTGATTTGAAGCTTCATGATCATTATCATTAACTTCCTCTTCAACTGTCGTAGGCTCCACAGAAACATCTTTCTGCGCTGCGCTACTCTCTAGTTGAAGTAAAGGTTCAATAACCTCATCAAGCTCTATTTTCCTCCCACTCAATTCTTTAGAGAGAAACTCTTTCTCAAGAAATGTTCCGTTTTTAGCGACAAACACTTTGCCTTCGTACCTGAGATAGAAGGAATACCCAACTATCTCTTTCGAATATCCTATGAAGATGCATTTCTCTGCTTTGGGTTCCAGCTTTTCAGGCTGAAGCTTTTTGACATAAGCATCACATCCCCAAACTTTAAGAAACGACTACTTTGGCTTCTTGCCAAACCACAGTTCATATGGCGTCGTCTCAACGGATTTCGATGGTGCCCTATTTAAAGTGAACGGAGCTGTCTGTAATGCATAACCCCAGAACGAGAGTGGCAAATCGGCAAGAGACATCATAGAACGCACCATATCTAATAAGGTTCGATTATGATGTTCGGACACACGATTATGCTGTGGTGTTCCAGGCGATGTCAATTGTGAAACAATTCCACATTGTCTTAAGTGACTGCCAAACTCATAACTCAGATATTCTCCTCCTCGATCAGATCTCGGGAATTTAATCTTGTTGTTATGATGATTCTCAACTTCACTCTGAAATTACTTGAACTTTTCAAACGTTTCAAACTTGTGTTTCATTAAGTAAATATACCCATATCTACTTAAGTCATCAGTGAAGGTGAGAAAATAATGATATCCACCGCATGCCGCAACACTCATTGGACCGCACACATCAGTATGTATGATTTCCAACAAGTCACTTGCCCATTCCATTGTTCCAGAGATGGCGTTTTAGTCATCTTCCCCATGAGGCATGGTTCACATGTGTCAAGTGATTCAAAATCAAGTGACTCCAAAAGTCCATAAGCATGGAGCTTCTTCATGCATTTTACACCAACATGACCTAAACGGCAATGCCACAAGAAAGTGGTACTATCACTATCAACTCTACATCTTTTGGCATCACTGTTATGAACATGTGTATCATAACTATCAAGGTTCAATATGAATAAACCTCTAACATTGGGTGCATGACCATAAAATATATTACTCATATAAATAGAACAACCATTATTCTCTGATTTAAATGAGTAACCGTCTCGCAATAAACAAGATCGAGATATAATGTTCAGGCTTAACGCAGGCACTAAATAACCATTATTCAGGTTCATCACTAATCTCGATGGTAATCAAAGAGAGAGCATGCCGACGGCGATCACATCAACCTTGCAACCATTTCCCACGCGCATCGTCACTTCGTCCTTCGCCAGCCTTCGTCTATTCCGTAGTTCCTGTTTTGAGTTGCAAATGTGAGCAACCGAACCGGTATCAAATACCCAGGCACTACAACGAGAGCTATTAAGGTACACATCAATAACATGTATATCATATATGCCTTGTTTGTCGTTCGCCGCCTTCTTGTCAGCCAGATACTTGGGGCAGTTTTGCTTCCAGTGACTAGTTCCCTTGTAATGAAAGCACTCAGTTTCTGGCTTGGGTCCAGCCTTGGGATTCTTCACGGGAGGAGCAACTGCTTTGCCACCCTTCTTGGAGTTACCCTTCTTGCCCTTGCCATTCTTCTTGAAACTAGTGGTTTTATTGACCATCAACACTTGATGTTCTTTCTGGATTTCAGACTCAGCGACTTTCAGCATCGCAAACAGCTCAGCGACTAACTTGTTCATCCCATGCATGTTATAGTTCAGCACGAAGCTCTTGTAGCTTGGTGGCAATGATTGAAGAACTCTGTCAGTGATCGGCTCTGGCAGAAGGGGCATCCCTAACTCCGCATAGACCTAGCTCATGATGCCACTATTGGGGAACGTTGCATGGGAAACAAAAAAATTCCTACGCTTCACCAAGACCAATCTAGGAGATGAGCATCTACGAGAGGGGAGAGTGGATCTACATACCCTCGTAGATCACTAAGCGGGAAACGTTAAGAAACACGGTTGATGAAGTTGAACGTATTCGCGATCCAAATCGCCGAGCGTCCCGCGATCCAATCACGATTCGTCCCGATCTAGCGCCGAGCGGACGACTTGATGATGATCTCCGCCTTCTTGATCCAGCAAGAGGGAGCGGAGAGGTAGATTAGTTCTCCGGCAGCGCGACGGCATTGCGGCGATGGTGGTGGAGCAATTCCAGCAGGGCTTCGCCTAAGCACCGCTGAAATCCGATCTAGAGGAGAAAACGATCTAGAGGAAGAAGAGGGCAGCACGTGGCAAATTAGGGTTAGGGCTGCCCTCAAAATCCTCTAGTATATATAGGAGGGAGGGGAGAGGAGGCAGCCTTGCCCTTCCTACAAGGAGGGCTTCGGCCAAAGGCAAGAGGGGAGGAGTCCACCTCCCACAAGGGAGGTGGACTCCTAGTAGGAGTCATTTCCCTACTTGGCCCCTACTCTTCCTCCTTTCCCTATGTGCATAGGGACTTTTGAGCTTGATGCCCAGCCCACCAGTTGCGGGTGCGCCTCCTCTAAGGCCCATGTGGGCCCCACTTGGTGGTCCCCGGGACCCATTCGTCACTCCTAGTACATTGCCAGAAATGCCCGAAACATTTCCGGAGTTCAAACACCACTTTCCTATATACCAATCTTTACCTCCGGACCATTTCAGAGATCCTCGTGACGTCTGGGATCTCATCCGGTACTCCGAACAACCTTCGGTCACCACCATACATAACTCTATACTACCGAAACATCACTGAACCTTAAGTGTGCAGACCCTGCGGGTTCGAGAACTATGTAGACATGACCGAGACACCTCTACGGTAAATAAGCAATAGCGGGACATGGATACCCATATTGATTCCTACATATTATACGAGGATGTTTATCAGTCGAACCTCTATGTCAAGGATTCAGTTAATCCTGTATGATGTTCCCTTTGTTCTTCGGTATGTTACTTGCCCGATATTTGATTATTGGTATCTCCATACCTAGTTCAACCTCGTTACCGGCAAGTCTCTTTACTCGTTCCATAATACAAGATCCCGTGGCTAACACTTAGTCACATTGCTTGCAAAGCTTATTTTGATGTCGTATTACCGAGTGGGCCCTGAGATACCTCTCCATCACATGGAGCAACAAATCACAGTGTTGATCCATGCCAACCCAGTAGACACCCTCGAAGACACCTGTAGAGCACCTTTATAGTCACCCAGTTACATTGCGACATTTTATACACACAAGGCACTCCCCCAGTGTCAGTGAGTTGCATGATCTCATGGTCATAGCAACATGTACTTGACATGCAGAAAATTGTAGCAATAAACTGACACGATCATATGCTACGTTTATAGTTTGGGTCTTGTCCATCCCATCATTCTCCTGATGATGTGATCCCGTTATCAAATGACATGTCATGTCAATGTCTAGGAAACCTTGACCATCTTTGATAAATGAGCAGTTTACTAGAGGCACACTGACGACAAAGTATTGTCTATATATCCACACATACAATGTGTTTCCAATCAATAAAATTATAGCATGGATAATAAAAAATTATCATGAACAAGGAAATATAATAATAAACACTTTATTTATTACCTCTAGGGCATATTTCCAACAATTGGGAAACCTCTTCCCCTTCATTAGTCTTCTCTTCATCTTATATTTGTTTTCTTGTCTTTAAGTAATTGGCAATATAAGGATTCTAAATGCAATTTACCACGCAATACATATAGATTTCATTTAGATCAAAATCAATCATTTTCATGAGAGCCCAAGCTGGAACATCCTTAATTTTATGTTTCATTTCTTCATACCCCAAAAATAGACTAAGTTCATTATGATGCTCAAGGGTAATGAGGTTGTCACAATTTTTGGACACAATTTGATCATGAAATAATTCACATTGGAAATTAAAATGACCGTTTTCATTGCAAAGTTCACAAGGACGACGAGAAATATGAAGTCTTTCAGCACAAACATATAGCCTTTCTTGAAACCATTTAGTTTGTAAATATTTATGCCTCTTACAAAATCTATCTTCCCTTTTAGGCATGTCTTCACAAACTCTATGCACTCCACAAAAAATGACATGCTTATAAGAAATCTTCTTATCATGACTAGTGCAGTCATCATTACTACTATGTATATTCAAATAATTCATACTAACAACATTGCAATCATGCTCATCACTCAAAGGTTTAGTGGCAAACATTTTAATAACTTCTTCTTCTAACACTTGAGCACGGTTTTCCTTTCCACCATTTTCACGAAAGACATTAAAAAGATGAAGCATATGAGGCAACCTCAATTCCATTTTTTTGTAGTTTTATTTTATAAAACCACACTAGTGAAAAACAAGAAACTAAAAGATTTGATTGCAAGATCTAAAGGCATACCTTCAAGCACTCACTTCCCCAGCAACGGCGCCAGAAAAGAGCTTGATGTCTACTACGCAACCTTCTTCTTGTAGACTCTGTTGGGCATCCAAGCGTAGAGTTTTGTAGGACAGTGGCAATTTCCCCTCAAGTGGATGACCTAAGGTTTATCAATCCATGGGAGGTGTAGGATGAAGATGGTCTCTCTCAAACAACCCTGCAATCAAATACAAGAAATCTATTAAGTCCCCAACACACCCAATACACTAGCAAATTGTATAGGTGCACTAGTTCGGCGAAGAGATGGTGATACAAGTGTAATATAGATGGTAGATATAGGTTTTTGTAATCTGATAATATAAAAACAGCAAGGTAACTAATGATAAAAGTGAGCACAAACGGTATTGCAATGCTTAGAAACAAGGCCTAGGGTTCATACTTTCACTAGTGCAATTTCTCTCAACAATACTAACATAGCTGAATCATATGTAAGTACCTCTCGTGCAACAAAGAGTTCACTCCAAACTCACAAATAGCGGAGAACTAACAAATAAATTATTATAGGGTACGAAACCACCTTAAAGTTATCTTTTCCAATCAATATTATTGTTGCAAATATGCCCTAGAGGCAATAATAAAATGGTTATTATTATATTTCCTTGTTCATGATAATTGTTTATTATCCATGCTATAATTGTATTGATTGGAAACACATTGCATGTGTGGATATATAGACAACACTTTGTCCCTAGTGTGCCTCTAGTAGACTAGCTCGTTGATCAAAGATGGTCAAGGTTTCCTAGCCATTGACATGAGATGTCATTTGATAATAGGATCACATCATTAGGAGAATGATGTGATGGACAAGACCCAAACTATAAATGTAGCATTTGATCGTGTCAGTTTATTGCTACAGTTTTCTGCATGTCAAGTATCTGTTCCTATGACCATGATATCATTCAACTCACTGATAAAGGAGGAGTACCTTGTGTGTATCAAATGTTGCAACATAACTGGGTGAATATAAAGGTGCTCTACAGGTATCTTCGAGGGTGTACGTTAAGTTGGCATGGATCAATATTGGGATTTGTTACTCCGTGTGACGGAGAGGTATCTTAGGGCCCACTCGGTAAAACAACATCACAACAAGCCCTACAAGCAATGTGACTAACTGTTAGCCACGGGATCTCCTATTATGGAACGAGTAAAGAGAGTTGCCGGTAAAGGGATTGAACTTGGTATAAATATACCGACGATCGAATCTCGGGCAAGTAACATACCGAAGAACAAAGGGAATAGCATACGAGATTAACTGAATCCTTGACATAGAGGTTCGACCAATAAAGATCTTCGTAACATATGTAGGAATCAATATGGGCATCCAGGTCCCTCTATTGGTTATTGACCATAGAGGTGTCTTGGTCATGTCTACATAGTTCTCGAACCCGCAGGGTCTGCACACTTAAGGTTCGGTCACGTTTCGGTAGTATAGAGTTATGTATGGTGGTGAACGAAGGTTGTTCGGAGTCCCGGATGAGATCCTTAACGTCACGAGGAGCTCTGGAATGGTCCGAAGGTAAATATTGATATATAGGAAGTCCTGTTTTGGTCACCTAAAAAGTTTCGGGCTCATCGGTAGTGTACAGGTAGTGCCGAGATGGTACCGGGGGACCATCAGGAGGGGTATTTCGACCCAAGTGGTTACATGGTCTGTGGGAGGAGGTATACCAGCCCTTAGTGGGCTGTCTAGAGCCCCATAGGAAGCACATGCGGCTGAGGTGAAGAAACCCAAGGGTGAAAGGAGGCCCAAGTGGGAAAACAGGAGTCCTAGTCCTACTAGCAGTGGAGGAGGAGGGCTCCTCCCTCCCATTTCGGCCAAACTAGGTTTGGCTCCCTTGGGGGCCAAGCCTCCTCCCTCCCTTCCTCCTATATATACTAGAGGTTTTGAGGTTATTTGAAACAGAAAAATAACCACGTGCTGCCCTCTCCTCTAGATCGTAGTTTCTCCTCTAGATCGGTTTCAGCGGTGCTTAGGCGAAGCCCTGCTGGAATTGCTCCACCACCATCGCCGCAATACCTTCACGCTGTTGGAGAACTCATATACCTCTCCACTCCCTCTTGTTGGATCGAGAAGGCGGAGATCGTCATTGAGCTATACGTGTGCTAAACGCGGAGGTGTCGTCCGTTCGGCGCTAGATCGGGATGGATCGTGATTGGATCGCGGGACGCTTGGCGATTTGGATGCAAAGACGTTCGACTACATCAACCGCGTTTCTTAACACTTCCCTCTTAGCCATATACAAGGGTATGTAGATCCACTCTCCCCTCTCGTAGATGCTCATCTCCTAGATTGGTCTTGGTGAAGCGTAGGAAATTTTTTGTTTCCCATGCAACGTTCCCCAACATTGGCATCATGAGCTAGGTCTATGTGTATTTGAGATCTCGAGTAGAACACAAATGAGTTTGTGGGCATTGATGCTTAGATTGCTTCCTCCCTTGGTCATGTTTTGGTTCAGCAGTATTGTGGGATGAAGTGGCCCGGACCAACCTTACTCGTACGTTTACGAGAGACCGGTTCCGTCAACTGGTGTGTAACTTCGTTACACAAAGATGGCTGGCGGGTGTCTGTCTCTCCTACTTTAGTTGGATCGGATTCGACAAAGGCGGTCCTTGAGAAAGTTGAAAAGCAACTTATGTATCACCTTTGTGGTTTCGCGTAGGTGAGAATTGTTATTGCTAGATACCCGTAGCAGCCACATAAAACTTGCAACAACAATTACAGGATGTCTAACTTGTTTTTGCAGGGTGTGTTGTGATGTGATATGGCCAATTACATGATGAGATATATGTGATTTATGAGATGATCATGTATCGTATAGAATATCACGACCTGCATGTCGATGAGTATGGCAACCAACAGGAGCCATAGGGTTGTCTTTAATTATTGTATGACCTGCGTGTCAATCATGAAGCGCTATGTAATGCTTTACTTTATCGCTAAGCGGTAGCAATACTAGTATAAGCATGGTGGGAGTGACAACTCTGATGGCGACACGTTGATGGAGATCAAGATGATGGAGATCATGGTGTCATGCCGGTGACGATGGAGATCGTGGCGATGCTTTGGAGATGGAGATCAAAAGTACAAGTTCTTGGCCATATCATGTCACTTATGATTTGCATGTTATGTTAATCCTTGTATGCACCTTATTTTGCTGAGCACGATGGTAACATTATAAGGTGATCCCTCACTTAAATTTCAAGATAAATTGTGTTCTCCCCAAGTGTGCACCGTTGCAAAAGTTCGTCGTGTCGAGACACCACGTGATGACCGGGTGTGATGGACTCTATGTTCACATACAACGGGTGCAAGCCAGTGTTGCACGTGCGGAACACTCGGGTTAAACTTGATGAGCCTAGCATGTATAGACATGGCCTTGGAACACAAGAGACCGAAATGTTGAACATGAGTCATATAGTAGATATGATCAACATGATGATGTTCACCATTGAAACCACCTCAACTCACGTGATGATCGGACTTGAGTTGGTGAATTTGGATTATCACTACAGGAATCGGGCAATTTGCCATCCTCCATGGTAGATGGCAAAGGCATGGATGGTAAATGGCAAAGGGCTTTGCCATCTGCTAGCATTTGGCAAAGGGCTAGCTGAATAAGCTATGGTAAAGGCTTCTTTGCCGTCTGCTGGAAGACGGCAAAGAACTTTGCGCCTTTGCCATCAGCTGGCGGATTGCAAAGCCTCTGTGTGGCAGAGGGACAGGGTTAGCACTATTAGGAGGCTAACGACATGCTTTGCCGTCCACCAGTTGATGGTAAAGGCTGCAGGCTCTTTGCCGTCCGTGAGCTTATGGCAAAGGTTGCGGGCCCTTTGCCATTTGCCAGCGGATAGCAAAGGTTGTAGGCTCTTTGCCATCTGTTAGTAGTTGGCAAAGGCTGCAGGCTCATTGCCGTCTACCAGCAGATGGCAAAGGCTGCAGGCTCTTTGCCATCTGTTGGCAGACGGCAAAAAGACCAAATAGGCTAGTCGAGTGCTTTCCACGTTGAAAAGGTAGCTTCCACGTGGCCTCTTTGGCATCAGCCAGCGGATGGCAAAGCGCTTTGCCATCTGCCAGCGGATTGCAAAGTGCCTATATTGCCCCATTTGATTTTTTTCTTATATCAATTCATTTTCACAGAAAATCAAACACAGATATATATATATATGACCAATATAGCATATTCAACACATATTACCAATAGTCATGAACACATATATATCCAACACATATCCATGAACACATATCGATGAACACATATCCAACACATGTTACCAATACTAGCAAGTTTCATCAATACATATTCATAGTTTCATCAATATTACATAGTTTCATCCATAGGTAGCAAGTTTCACAAAGTCAAAACAAAAACTAAAGACAAGCACTCCATCAACACAAGCTTCTGTCATCTGAAGCAAATCTGCAAAATGGGAAAGAAGAAAGTTAGAAGAAGAAGACTAGAAGAAGAAGATTATTATGATGCAACTAAAATGTGAAGATTATTATGAAGCAACTTATATCTGTAAAATAGGTCATTTTGGAGCTAAGTATGGCTATTATGTCATTTTTGAGCTAGCTAAGCATACTAAGTCATTTTGGTGTAAAAAATGCTAAGTAAGGTCATTTTGGAGCTAAGTAAGGTTATTATGTCATTTTGGAACTAGCTAAGCATATGAAGTCATTTAGGAGCTAAAATATGTCATTTATTAAGTATATTATGTCATTTTAGAGCTAGCTAAGCATATTAAGTCATTTTGGAGGAAAAGATGCCAAGTATAGGTCATTTTAGAGCTATCCTAGGTTAAATAGGTAATTTTGAGCTAGCTAAGCATACTAAGTCATTTTGGTGTAAAAATGCTAAGTAAGGTCATTTTGGAGCTAAGTAAGGTTATTATGTCATTTTGGAGCTAGCTAAGCATATGAAGTCATTTAGGAGCTAAAATATGTCATTTCTTAAGTATATTATGTCATTTTAGAGCTAGCTAAGCATATTATGTCATTTTGGAGGAAAACATGCCAAGTATAGGTCATTTTAGAGCTATCCAAGGTTAAATATGTAATTTTTGAGCTAGCTAAGCATATTAAGTCATTTTGGAGGAAAAAATGCTAAGTAAGGTTATTATGTCATTTTGGAGCTAGCTAAGCATATGAAGCCATTTAGGAGCTAAAATATGTCATTTCTTAAGTATATTATGTCATTTGAGAGCTAGCTAAGTATATTAAGTCATTTTGGTGGAAAAGCTGCTAAGTATAGGTCATTTTAGAGCTATCCTAGGTTAAATAGGTCATTTTTGAGCTAGCTAAGCATATCAAGTCATTTTGAAGGTAAAAATGCTAAGCTAAGTATACGGCATTCTAGAGATAAATGGGTCATTTCTTAAGCTAAGTGTGCATTTGTTAAGCAAAACACTTGGGAAAACTTACCGTCATCACGGAGGTGTAGGTGTAGGACTGGTCGCGCCAGTGGCAGACGGAGAAGGACCAGTCGAGGCTTGTCGGGAGTTATGCTGCACCGAAGATCATTTGCAATGTATCGTTAGCATGATGCAACTCAAATGTGAAGACTAGTAACTAATGACCATTCAAATGAAACTCACTGTGCCCGCCGGAGCAATGACGGGCATGGGCAGAGGGGTCGTGCCATTGTTCTGGCACATTGTCTGCACATTTGGTTTTCTTGACTCGGTCATATTAGTTAGTAATGAAAGAAACATTACGTGCATGATTTGGCTAATATGCATAAGAAACTTACCACTATGAGCTCGTATAGGGTCCGTTGACCCACGTCGTTCCGGTTCCTCTCCTCCTCCATTAGCCTAGTCGTCCTCTCCTCTGCCTCCCTCTCCCTCTCTGCCGCCTGCCGGTCCCTCTCCTCTAGAAGCGTCTGGGTCTTCGCTCTCTCTTCCTTAATAATAGCCTGGGTCTTCACTCTCTGTGCCTCAATAGCATCCTCGTTAGCATTGTAATCATCGACGGTCGCACACACAATGTAATGGAGGAAAGGTATCTGAGTCCGTATAACTAACCTTCAATTCAAGCTCCATTGGCCATGCACGAGGCCTTATCTCAGGATGAGAGCTGGTCTGGCGCTTCTTGATCTAAGGGAGAGTGCTAGTACAATGTATCAGCCCATCCCTAATGGCTAACGAGCCATGGTGCCTCCTGCCACCAGATATCATCACCAACTCTGGATCAATAGGCTGACTCGGGTTAAAGTCAGGCCCCTACTCGCCTTCCCCTCGTCTGTGTACCTCACAAGCTTGTTGTGGGAGGCGCAGTTGGTGAATTTCTCTGGATCATCAACATCAGACTCAGAGAATGCCTTGGCCTTCTTGTATGAGGCAGTATTGGCCATGGCATAGAGGTCGAACAGCTCTGGCACTGGAGCCTTGTTGTGTCGCGCCTAAAAGAGAGGAAAAGAGTATTAGTTAAGGGCTCAAGCTAGCATGAAGAATGAATTTGCATGAATCATGAAGCAAACCACATACCCAGTTTTCCCCGAACTGATATAGGTTGACGCTGCCTAGATGGTGTGGCACACCTTTCATTTTGCTATGATTCTCCTTTGCAATGTTTTGGGTGGATAGCCATTGTGGATAGCACCACTGATCTACCAACGCCTCCCAACAATCCTACCTATCTGCACACCATCTTGGGGGCACCTAAGTTAAGCAAGAGAAATTTGAGCAATACGCCTACGAATCAAATCAAGGAAACTAAGTACAAGGCCTTAAGAATAGGTAATTACCTTCATGTACTTCTCCTTACTCAGATACTTTGTGAGTCACTTTGACTTGGACCTCCTAATACCAGTCGAGGTGTAGTAGTCTCGAACAGCCTGCGTCCGAGCATCGTGTCGAAAGTTTTGAAGTAGGCGCCTGCACTCGGCGTTGATAACCTGAGCCATGGCCTCCTCTTGTCTCTTAGCACACCTGTAGAAGGTTTGCAATCAAACAAGAAAACACGGATTAGTACTTGCCAATCAAAGAAGAAAAGACAACATAGACGGCAAAGGAGAAATTACCCAAACGTATGGATCACAATGTCAGCCACCGTGTGGCACTCGACATCGCCGATCCAATGCCTCGACGATGCCGGGGCAGCCAAGTAGTGCTCCCAAGTCATTCCAAGCTCTCTAACCCAGCGCTCACCGGGCAACGTGACCCACCCTGGGAAGCTATGGTGACAAATCACACCAAGGACAGTGTTGGGCATGCGGACACCACGGTCGTGTTTCCAAGAATTGCAGTATGACAAGGCCAACGCATTAGATATTCGAAGAAACATGAAGGGAAAACGTTAAAAAAGAGTAAATGCACTTACTTCTCCTCGTGAGGTGCAATCAACCACCTCTGGTCGAGGGTCGTCGGGGTGGGCGGGAGCTTTGTACCACCATGCTGGTAGACTTTGCGCCCCTCAACCCACTCACTCTTGCTATAGCTATCAGAAGTATATCCACCCTCAGCTTGGCCACTCAACCCCGGCCAGTCCCCCCCATGGGTTTGGCTGTGACTCAGCTTGATCCCTGCTCTACTCCAGAGTCTCATGGGATAGAGCCTCTCAGACTGGAGTCTCGTCAGCCCGAGGCTCGTCGGCCATAGGCACGTCTGCCATACGCTCGTCGGCCCAAGGATCGTGCTTCGGAGTTCGGGACGGGTCCACCTCAGGCGGCTCCATCTCAGACAGAACAATCATGTGGTCGAGTGAATCAGCTAGGAGTGGCAGTGAGGAAGGTTTAGTAGCAGCCTTCCTACCTCTCCTGCCGCCACGTCCACTTCTACCAGCCTTATCCTTCTCCCCCCAAACTATCCCGGTCGCCAGTGGTGTCTGCATACTGAAATACAGTACTCTCCGGAGGCCCTGGGGTGGAATGGAACTACCCCTCCCACCACGCGTCGAGGAAGGAGCCTCGGAGTGCTCTCGACCCACGCCCACCATTTGTCAACACCTGCAATGACAAAGAGTAAACGAAATTAGTACAACATAAAAAAATGAATACGTGACATGAATAATAATATGTATATAATTTAAGCGTAGCAGCATCATGAACATAATAAAAAATTGAATACCTAACATGAACTAATTAATAATAGGGATAATTGTATTTGAGCCCTTAGTTGTGCCACCATCGACAGGAATACCCCTAATTTTGGAAAACACGTGTTCATGCCCACATCACTTTGCTCATCTTGTGCTTTTGCCCTTTGACCGTTTGACTGTCATTTTGAAAACTTCATAACTATTTCATACTAACTCGGAAAAATGCAAATAAGATATCAAAATGTTCGGAAAGACATCACCTATATGTGTATGACATTTGCATTCATGAGAAAATTGTTGGGAAGTCTCCATATCAGTTTTAGATCATATAGGTGATGGGGACTTTCCAACACTTTTGTCATGACTGCAAATGACATGCACGTATAGTGATGTGTTTCCGAACATTTTGATATCTTATTTGCATTTTTCTTAGTTAGTATGAAATAGTGATGAAGTTTTCAAAATGGCAGTCAAACGGTCAAAGGGCAAAAGCACAAGACGAGCAAAGTGATGTGGACATGACCGCGTATTTTCGGAAACTAGGGGTATTCCTGTCGACGGTGACACAACTAAGGGCAAAAATACAATTATTCCTTAATAATATATACATACATAGTATAATTGAATATCTTACATGAACTATAATATTAATCTTCACGTTATCATCAATAGATGCACCATCATCGTCTATATATGCTTCAGGGTCAATAAATGCATCATCATCATCACTATCAGTAATGGCGTGCTCATCGTCATCATCAATAAATGCATCAACATGTGGAAGGCCTCATGTACATAATCGGTCAAGCATTGAAAGGTCATCCGCAGCAGTAACATCTTCTTGTTCCGGCTCTTCTTGTTCCGGCTTAGGCTCGGATTCATTGCCGCTGTCTACTTCAATGTTCTGGGGTGAAGTAGAGTGGTTCTTGAAACATTTTTTGGAAAGACGTGTTTCTTGGAAGAATTCTCCTTCATATGTGTTTGTGTTAATGTGAGGTTCATAATCATCTTCATTGAGGGGAGGTGGTCTAAAATGTGGCGGCACATTATAAACGATATCCCAACTGTTCAGATTTGGATCAGTTTGGCAGGCCCACAGTAGATAGAAAACTTGGGTTGCCTGTTGAGCCGTAATATAGACATCGGGAACATCTAAATATGTTCTTTGTTTGATTTCTACTATCCCTATATGTTCATGAGTCCTTCTAGTCTCCTTCGCCTAGAACCAATAACATTTGAAGACTATGACGTTCGGTGGGTTTGCACCATAGAATAGAAGTTCATAAATTGCATCAACTCTTCCATAATACTCGGTACCTCCTTTGCCGATAGCAGAGACACAACAATGTGTAGACTTTCGGTTGGCCATAGATAGATCTTTGCCATAGGTACGAAAGCGATACCCGTTGATGTCGTATTTGTCAAATGAACGGACCTTATAGTCAAAACCATTAGTGACTTGTCTCAATTCGGCGTCCATAGACTCTGAACTAGCCTACAAGTTCAATACGAAAGGATTGTTGCATTAGCCGGAAATTCGATGAAGAAATGAAATGGTCTAATGGAAATTACCGTTTGTTTGAACCAAGAGATGAAACAGGGATAGCTGCCTTCATGCATTGCCAGAAGCTCATACTCTTCGACGGAATCCTTTTGGATCACTGCTCCATACGAGAATTTGGCGACGTATCGACTGTATCAAATATCCGGAAATAAGGGCAGTTCTAAGGAATTAGAGGTTGTGAAACAATGTACCGAGAACTTACTCGATGTACGACCGCACTTCTGTTGGATTATTCAAGATATGCAACGTAATGGCCCGCCATTTGTCGACATCCAACGATAAGGAAGTATAAGCACCAGCTGGTGCGAGCTTCCCTTTGAATAGGCTGAGGTTGGATCCACCCTTTTTAGGGTCGCGCCAGCATTGTACCGAAGCTTCGGGTTATGCAAATGATGATTTTTGGCTCCCTAGTGTGCTTTCACGAAGTTTGCCGCGTCCTCAGTAAAGAATGCCTCGGCCATCGATGCTTCAATTCTATGTTTATTTTTACATTTAGCTCGAAGCGTCTTCTACATCCTTTCAGTTGAGAAGCACCATCGATTTTGAACGGGCCCCCCAATCGTACCTTGGTCGGGAGATGCAAAATCAAATGATGCATTGGATTAAAGAAGCCCGGTGGAAAGATCCTTTCTAATTTGCAGATCAACTCTGGTGCCAACTCTTCCATTTCATCTAGCACGCCAGGCGATAGTTCTTTCGCACAAAGAGAACGGAAGAAATAGCTGAGCTCTGGTAGTACTAGCCATTCATCCTCAGGGATAAAGCCACACAACATCACCGGCATTACCCGCTCAAGCCATAGGTGCCAATCATGACTCTTGAGACCAAATATTTTCAATTTTTCAATACTCGCTCCCCTCTTTAGATTCGCAACATACCCATCGGGGAACATCAACTGCATTTTCACCCACAATAGCATTTCCCTCATAGCTGGCCTTCCAAGATTGAAACATGCCTTTGGCTTCGCTACACTTTGTTTTCCTTTCCGTTGTCGCAAGTTTTGTAACGGTCTATCACATAGAGCCTCCTGGTCGATTCTAGCCTTAGGATTATCCTTTGGCTTCCCCTCTATGCCCAACAATGTACCAAAAATGGCCTCCGCCATTTTCTTTTCAGTGTGCATCATGTCGATGTTGTGTGGGCAAATGAGTTCTTTGAAGTAAGGCAGATCCCATAAGCATGACTTGCGAATCCACGCGTGTTTCGTGTTATACCCTTTGAAATACCCTGGACGCAAAGGATCAGGCTCGAGATTGTTTAACTGATCAAGGGTCTGTTGGCCTCTCAACGTAGGTGGTGCAGTGTTTTTGACAACTCTACCTTTTATGAAAATTTTCTTGTCTTTTCTGAACTTATCGTCAGGATCCAGGAACTGTCTATGCATGTCGAAGCAAGAAAACTTGCGACCCGTCTACAGCCAACGGAACTAAAGAGTTGCCTTGCATGTGGGGCACGGGAACCTTCCATGCACACACCAGCCAACGAATAGCGCATACGTTGGCAAGTCATGCATCGAGTACATGTACCACACAGGCATTAGGAAGTTTTTTTGTAGCAGCATCGTATGTCCTGATCCCATTATCCCAAGCTTCTTGCAGTTCATCCTTAAACGGCTGCATGTACACATTCATACTCTTCCCTAGATAGTTGGGCCCCAGAATTATCAACATCGGGAAAATGTTCTTTCTTTGCATAATCTGTCCGGGGGGAGATTGAGTGGAATGACAAATACAGGCCAACAACTGTATTGTGTTGCCGTCATACCATACACATTGAACCCATCTGTGTTGATGGCAACTCGAGGATGCCTTGGATCTGTAGATTTATCCTTATGTAATGCATCTAAATGCTTCCACGCAAAAGCATCTGAAGTGTGTACCAACATCGGCTCCCATTTGCATCTAGTTCGGTTCTTTTGCCCAATTTGTGTCGTGTCCTCTGTTTGGCCGTCTCTTCGACCATGAAAAGACATTGAAGTCTTGGTATGATTGGCATATACCAAAGAACATTAATTGTGATTTTTGTCTAACTCGTCTCACCCATACCGTTGTCTACCATAATATACCTGGAAGAATTTCAAATGGGGCAATAGTTCAAGGCCGCATACTCAAGCCTTAATAAGGCACATCCATCCTCACAGGCATCTATCTTCTCATAGGGCATCTTAAGTACACGGAGGATTTTGTCCGACTGGTACAGGTTTGCAGGCATTACATGGCCTTTGGGTAGAAAGCGTCCAATATCGTCATCATCGCATCGTAGCATTCTCTGCCTAGGTTGAGTTGAGCCTTCAGAGCCATTACTTGCGCGATGGCATCCAGCTGACAAAGCTCAGTGTGCTCGTGGAGAGGATGTTTTGAAGACTCCAACATATCACTGAAGGCCTTTGCAGATTCCTCCATCTCATCGTCTGAATCCCAAGCATCATCAAAGTCTTCCACCATGTCTTCCATCACGGTACCATGCTCGTGGGTGTGACGACGACCCTCCTTAGCTCTGGCACGTTGGGCAGACTAACCATGAAATGTCCAGACCATATAATTAGGAGTAAAACCCCTCTTCTGTAGGTGTTCAATCATTTCAAACTCTGACATCTTATGATAGTTGTCGCACTCGACACAGGGGCACCAGGTTGTTTTCTGTCCATTTGCAAATGCGGCTCTCACAAACCCCTTGGTTTTTGTTATCCATTCATGGGTCATATCTTTCTGACTAGTGTGACCGGTATACATCCACGCATGATCACTCATTTTCCCTTGCTACTGGACACACAAGAAATATATACATAATTCAACAAACCATATTCATCAGTCAATAGAGTTTGTCGGTTTTATTATGTCCATGCAACCTAGACACTAGTAGGTAAAGATAGGTCCTAATACCACCCGAGTATGTATAGATTGAGTTCGTTTTCCCATGCTGTGCTCCGGATCCGATGCAAAATTTCAGTAGAACCTCCCCGTTGTTCTCCTGATACACGTCCCGACAATAAGCAGAGAGGATGTGTACCCGGAGAACAACAGGGAGGCACTGACAAAATTCTGCATCGGATCCGGAGCAGAGCATATGGGAAAAGGAACCCGATCTACACATACTCGGGCTGTCCAAGGAGGACAATTCGAAAGAATCATGGTTATAAATATGCAAATGCATGCATATTTGTAGATGTAACTCTTTCGAATGGGAGACGCATAGTGGTCACACATACTGATGATTCCATCTACCTACATCTAGCATGTTTCATCGGCACGAAGACCGGAACAGAGCAAATGAAGGGGGAGGAGGAGATGGCATTTGTGCTCACCCACGAACATAGGGGCGGAGCTCATCGAACGCCCGGGAAGGTCGTCGAACACCAGACCCTCGCAGCGACGAAACAACTGCACATTTAAATCCACCCCATCAACACAAATATATATGAAGTTTTTCATAACAAAAACGGTAAATATATGACCTAACTCATAATTCACAAATATATGATCCCGTCGGCTTCTGGAAGGCCGAAAAGCACTTTTCGGTCAACGGGAGGCCGAAGAGGTGTCGAGGTCGGGGGTCGGGGGTCAGTGGCGTCGAGGGGCGTATTAACAGCTGCGCGGAGTGTCGTGTCGGGTTGACGGGGTGTCGTGTTGGGGCGTTGGGTTGGGGTGTCGTGTCGGGGCGTCTTGTCGGGGTGTCGGGGCATCGTGTCGGGGTGTCAGGGTGAAGTTTTCTTCTTCTTAGTCTTCTTATTTTCCTCTTCTTCCCTTTCTTATTCCTTTTCTTCTTCGTTTACTTCTTATTCTTCCTCTTCTTCCTCTCCTTCCTTCTTTTCCTTTTTCTTCTTCTCTTCTTCTTCTTCTTCTTCTTCCTTCTTCCTTCTTTCCCTTTTTCCTCCTCTTCTTCTTCTCCTCTTCTCCTCATTTTCTTCTTCTTCGTCGTCTTCTTCTTCGTCTTGTTCTTCTTTTTCTTCTTCTTCTTCTTCTTCTTCTTCTTTTCTTGACCTCTTCTACCACTTCTTCTTCTTCTTTCTTCTTCTATAATTCTTCTACTTACTCTTCTTTTTTCATCTTAACTAATAACAACTAACTAACCTAAGTAAGAGTACCTAATTAAAAACTAACCTAACTAACAATACATAATGGAAAAGAGCCTAACCTAACTAACAGTACTAACCTAGCTAACTAACAGTACTAACCTAACTTAACTAACTAACAGTAGCTAATTAACAATACATAATTAAAAATAGGAAAAGATAGGGGACTCACCATAGGTAGTGCGAGCGGCGCGGGGTGGTGGTGCAGGTGGTGGTGGGGCAGCGGGGAGGGCACGCAGAGGGCCGCCAGGGCAGTGGGAAGAGGGGCAGCGGGGCAGAGGGCCAATGGGAAGAGAGGCGGCGGGTCAGAGGACCTCGGGGGCCGGGGGGATTTGGGGCGGCAGGGCGGAGGGCTGGCGTGAAGAGGGGCGGCGGGGCGGAAGGCCGGTGGGGCAGAGGGTTGGTGAGGCGGAGGGGCGGCAGGGTGGAGGGCCAGCGGGGAAGAGGACCTTGGGGGCCGGCAGGATTGGGGGCGGCAGAGCGGAGGGCTGGAGGGAAGAGGGGCGGCAGGGCGGAGGGCCGGCGAGGCGGCGGGGTTGAACCCTAGCTAGCCGCGGCGGCGGGGACGGAAGTGAGTAGGGGAGTGGGGGCTCGGTCGGTTTGGGCGGGTCTCGAAGAGAAAGAGGGGTGGGGTCGGGCTGGGAAAGGGGAGGAGATAGCCCCACCTCCCCACCTCTTTGCCGTCTGCCAGGGGATGGCAAAGAGTCTTCGTCGTCCGCTGGCAGACGGCAAAGAGGTGGGGTTAGTGGGCCGTTACAACGCTGTCGTCCACTGGACCCCACCCACCTCTTTGCTGTCTGCCAGCGGACGGCAAAGATCCTTTGCCATCCGGTGGCAGATGGCAAAGAGGTGGGTTGTTAGGCCGTTACAGCACTGGACCCCACCAACCTCTTTGTCGTCTGCCAGCGGACGGCAAAGACTCTTTGCCATCCGCTGGCCGATGGCAAAGAATTGGCTGATCGCAACCAGGTTTGTTGCCATATGTTTTCCTTTGGCAGACGGCAAAGACATTCTTTGCCATCCGTTGGCAAACGGCAAAGAAGTGACTGATGGCAAATTCCCTATTTCCAGTAGTGCATGTATCACTCAGATGACCTGAGGGATGTCAATATGAGTGGGAGCTTTAGTAATTTGATTAACTAAACTCATTATATTGAACAATAGTCTTAGTAACCTTTGCTTATTTATGTTGTAGATCAATGGCTCGCGCAATAGCACCCCTGAATTTTAATGCGTTCCTAGAGAAAGCTAAGTTGAAAGATGGTGGAAGTAACTTTGTGGACTGGGGCCGTAATTTGAGGATTATCCTCATGGCTTCCCAGAAGGCATCTGTCCTTGATGCACCGCTTGGTAACCAACCCCCTGACATGTCATCCAAAGACGTTAAGAACGCTTGGGAGGCACGTTTTGGAGATTACTCAGTAGTTCAGTGTGCAATATTGTATGTCTTAGAACCGGAACTTCAAAGATGTTTTGAACGTCCCGGAGCATATGAGATGTTCTAGGAGTTGAGTTTATCTTTAAGAAGAATGCCCGGATCGAGAGGTATGAGACCTTTGATAAGTTCTATGCTTACAAAATGGAGGAGAACGGGTCTATCAGTGAACATATACTCAGAGTGTATGGGTATTGGACTTTTCTGGCGGAGTTAGGGATGCCCCTTCCGCCGGAGGCGATCACTGACGGAGTTCTTCAATCATTCTCACCTAGCTACAAGAGCTTCATGATGAACTATAACTTGCACGATATGAACAAGTGAGTCGCTAAGCTGTTTGCGATGCTGAAAGTCGCTGAGTCTGAAATCCAGAAAGAACATCAAGTGTTGATGGTCAATAAAACCACTAGTTTCAAGAAGAATGGCAAGGGCAAAAGGGTAGCTCCAAGAAGGGTGGCAAAGCAGTTGCCCCTCCCGTGAAGAAACACAAGGTTGGACCCAATCCAGAAACTAAGTGCTTTCATTACCAGGGAACTGGTCACTGGAAGTGGAACTGCCCCCAAGTATTTGGCTGACAAGAAGGCGGCCAACAACAAACAAGGTATATATGATATACATGTTATTGATGTATACCTTACTAGCTCACGTTGTAGTGCCTGGGTATTTGATACCAATTTGGTTGCTCACATTTGCAACTCAAAGTAAGACGTACGGAATAGATGGTGGCTGGCAAAGGACGAAGTGACTATGCATGTCAGAAATGGTTGCAAGGTTGATGTGATCGCCGTCGGCACGCTCGCTCTTCGATTACCATCGAGATTAGTGATGAACCTGAATAATTTTTATTTAGTGCCTGCGTTAAGCATGAACATTATATGTCGATCTTCTTTATTGCGAGACGGTTACTCATTTAAATCTGAGAATAATGGTTGTTCTATTTACATGAGTAATATCTGTTATGGTCATGCACCCAATGTGAGGGGTTTATTCTTATTGAATCTCGATAGTGATGATACACATGTTCATAACATTGATGCCAAAAGATGTAGAGTTGATAATGATAGTACCACTTTCTTGTGGCACTGCCGTTTAGGCCATATTGGTGTAAAACGCATGAAGAAGCTCCATGCAGATGGACTTTTGGAGTCACTTGATTTTGAATCACTTGACACATGAGAACCATGCCTCATGGGCAAGATGACTAAAACGCCGTTCTCTGGAACAATGGAACGGGCAAGTGACTTGTTGGAAATCATACATACTGATGTGTGCGGTCCAATGAGCATTGAGGCACGTGGTGGATATCTTTATTTTCTCACCTTCACTGATGACTTAAGTAGATATGGGTATATTTACTTAATGAAACACAAGTCTGAAACGTTTGAAAATTTCAAGCAATTCCAGAGTGAAGTTGAGAATCATTGTAAAAACAAGATTAAGTTCCTATGATCTGATCGAGGAGGAGAATATCTGAGTTATGAGTTTGGTAGTCACTTAAGAAAGTGTGGAATTGTTTCACGATTGACACCGCCTGGAACACCACATCGTAATGGTGTGTCTGAATGTCGTAATCGGACCTTATTAGATATGGTGCGTTCTATGATGTCTCTTGCCGATTTGCCACT
The DNA here is from genome assembly GCA_022496015.1 of Hordeum marinum. NCBI lineage: Eukaryota > Viridiplantae > Streptophyta > Magnoliopsida > Poales > Poaceae > Hordeum > Hordeum marinum. The sequence continues at coordinate 504,850,185 of CM039678.1, read as the reverse complement.
ATCATTTTGGGGTTATGCATTAGAGACAGTTGCATTCACTTTAAATAGGGCACCATCGAAATCTTTTGAGACGACGCCATATGAACTGTGGTTTGGCAAGAAGCCAAAGTTGTCGTTTCTTAAAGCTTGGGGATGTGATGCTTATGTCAAAAAGCTTCAGCCTGAAAATCTGGAACCCAAAACGGAGAAATGTGTCTTCATAAGATACCCAAAAGGGACAGTTGGGTATACCTTCTATCTCAGATCCGAAGGCAAAGTGTTTGTCGCTAAGAACGGAACAATTCTTGAGAAAGAGCTTCTCTTGAAAGAATTGAGTGGGAGGAAAATAGAGCTTGATGAGGTTATTGAACCTTTACTTCAACCAGAGAGTAGCGCAGCGTAGAAAGATGTTTCTGTTGAGCCTACATTGGCCGAAGAGGAAGTTAATGATGATGATCATGAAGCTTCGGATCAAGTTACTATCGAACCTCGTAGGTCGACAAGGGCGCGTCCTGCTCCTGAGTGGTACGGCAACCCTGTCTTGGAGGTCATGCTGTTAGACAACGATGAACCTACGAGCTATGAAGAAGCAATGATGGGCCCAGATTCCAAGAAATGGTTAGAGGCCATGAAATCTGAGATGGGGTCCATGTATGAAAACAAAGTATGGACTTTGGAAGTATTACCTGAAGGGCGAAAGGCCATTCAGAACAAATGGATCTTTAAGAGGAAGATGGACGAGGACGGTAATGTCACCATCTATAAAGCTCGACTTGTGGCAAAGGGTTTTTCACAACTTCAAGGAGTTGACTACGATGAGACCTTCTCACCCGTAGCGATGCTTCAGTCCGTCAGAATCATGTTAGCAATAGCCGCATATTTCAACTATGGAATTTGGCAGATGGATGTCAAAACAACGTTCCTTAACGGTTTCCTTAAGGAAGAGTTGTATATGATACAACCAGAAGGTTTTATCAAACCAGAGAATGCTGACAAGGTTTGCAAACTCCAGCGATCCATTTATGGACTGGTGCAAGCATCTCGGAGTTGGAATCTACGCTTTGATGAGGTGATCAAAGCGTTCGGGTTTATACAAGTTTACGGAGAAGCTTGTATTTACAAGAAAGTGGTGGGAGCTCTATCGCGTTTCTTGTATTATATGTGGATGACATATTGCTGATTGGAAATAATATAGAAATGCTGGAAAGCGTGAAGGAATATTTGAACAAGAGTTTTTCAATGAAGGACCTAGGAGAAGCTGCTTTCTTATTAGGCATTAAGTGTTGGGAACATTGCATGGGAAACAAAAAAATCCTACGAACACACAAGATCTATCCATGGTGATGAGCATCTATGAGAGGGAGAGTGGATCTACATACCCTTGTAGATCGCTAAGCGGGAAGCGTTAAGAAACGCGTTTGGTGTAGTCGAACGTCTTCGCGATCCAAATCGCTGAGCATCCCACGATCTCATCACAATCCGTCCTGTGATCCAATCATGATCCGTCCCACGAAATCATCACGATCCATCCCGCGATCTCATCACGATCCGTCTCACGATCTTGATCACGGTCCTTCCGATCTAGCGCCGAACGGACGACACCTTCGCATTCAGCACACGTACAACTCGATGACGATCTCTGCCTTCTTGATCCAGCAAGAGGGAACAAAGAGGTAGATGAGTTCTTCGGCAGCGTGACAGCATTGCGGTGATGGTGGTGGATCTATTCCAGCAAGGCTTCGCCTAAGCACCACTGAAAACCGATCTAAAGGAGAAACTGCGATCTAGAGGAGAGGTAGCACGTGGCTATTAGGGTTAGCTTTTTCCTCTAAATCCTCTAGTATATATAGGAGGGAGGGAGGGGAGGAGGCAGCCTCAAACCCTCATGGTTTGGTCGAAATTGGAGGTGGAGGAGTCCTACTCCAATCCTATTAGGAGTAGGATTCCTCCTTTCCACTTGGAAACACTTTCCACCTCTCCACCTTTGGATTTTTTTCCTTCTCAAACCACTACAGCCACATGGGTCCTTAGAGGAGGATTCTACCAGCCCACCAGGGGCTGGTTTACCTCCTCCCACAGCCATGTAGCCTCTTGGGTCGAAATACCTCTCCCGATGGTCCCCTGGTACACTATCGGCACTCCCGGTACACTACCGATGAGCCCGAAACTTTTCCGGCGACCAAAACAGGACTTCCTATATATCAATCTTTACCTCCAGACCATTCTAGAGCTCCTCGTGAAGTCCGGGATCTCATCCGGGACTCGAAACAACCTTCGGTCACCACCATACATAACTCTATACTACCGAAATGTCACCGAACCTTAAGTGTGCAGACCCTGCGGGTTCGAGAACTATGTAGACATGACCGAGACACCTCTACGGTCAATAACCAATAGCGGGACCTAGATTCCCATATTGGTTCCTACATATTCTATGAAGATCTTTATCAGTCGAACCTCTGTGTCAAGGATTCAGTTAATCCTGTATGATGTTCCCTTTGTTCTTCCGTATGTTACTAGCCCGAGATTCGATCGTCGGTATCTCCATACCTAGTTCAACCTCGTTACCGGCAAGTCTCTTTACTCATTCCGTAATACAAGATCCCGTGACTAACACTTAGTCACATTCCTTGCAAGGCTTATTGTGATGTTGTATTACTGAGTGGGCCCTAAGATACCTCTCGGTCACACCGAGTACCAAATCCCAATCTTGATCCATGCCAACCCAACAGACACCCTCGGAGATACCTGTAGAGCACCTTTATAGTCACCCTGTTACGTTGCAACGTTTGATACACACAAGGTACTCCTCCGGTGTTAGTGAGTTGCATGATCGCATGGTCATAGGAACAAATACTTGACATGTAGAAAACAGTAGCAATACACTAACACGATCATACGCTACATTTGTAGTTTGGGTCTTGTCCATCACATCATTCTCCTAATGACGTGATCCCGTTATCAAATGACATCTCATGTCCATGGCTAGGAAACTATAGCCATCTTTGATCAACGAGCTAGTCTATTAGAGGCATGCTAGGGACATGGTGTTGTGTATGTATCCACACATGTATCTAAGTTTCCGATCAACACAATTATAGCATGGATAATAAACGATTATCATGAACAAGGAAATGTGATAATAACCAATTTATTATTGCCTCTAGGGCATATTTCCAACATTAAGATCTATAGAGATAGATCGAGACGCTTAATAGGACTTTCACAGAGCACATACCTTGATAAAGTTTTGAAGAAGTTCAAAATGGATCAGTCCAAGAAGGGGTTCTTGCTTGTGTTACAAGGTGTGAAGTTGAGTAAGACTCAATGCCCAGTGACTGCAGAAGATAGAGAGAAGATGAGTGTCATCCCCTATGTTTCAGCCATAGGCTCTATCATGTATGCAATGTTGTGCACAAGACCCGATGTCAGCCTTTCCATAAGTATGGTCGGAAGGTTTCAAAGTGATCCAAGAATGGAGCACTGGACGGCGGTCAAGAATATCCTTAAGTACCTGAAAAGGAGTAAGGAAATGTTTCTCGTTTATGGAGGTGATCAAGAGCTCGTTGTAAAGGGTTACGTCGATGCAAGCTTTGACACTAATCCGGATGACTCTAAGTCGCAAACCGGATACATATTTATTCTTAATGGGGGGGCGGTAAGCTGGTGCAGTTCCAAGCAGAGCATGTTAGCCAATTCTACATGTGAAGCGGAGTACATCGGAGCCTGGGAGGCAGCGAAGGAAGGTGTCTCGATGAAGGAGTTCATGACAGATCTTGGAGTAGTGCCTAGTGCACTGAATCTGGTGGATCTGTTCTGTGATAACACTGGTGCCATTGCCCTGGCCAAGGAACCAAGGTTTCACAAGAGGACCAGACACATAAAGCGACGCTTCAATTCCATCTGTGAGTACATCAAGGAGGAGGACATAAATATTTGCAAAGTGCACACGGAGCTGAATGTTGCAGACCCGTTGACTAAACCTCTTCCAAGGGCTAAACATGATCAACACCAGAATTGTATGGGTGTTCGATTCATTACAATGTAAATCCCATAGTGATGTGAGCTAGATTATTGACCCTAGTGCAAGTGGGAGATTGTTGGAAATATGCCCTAGAGGCAATAATAAGATGGTTATTATTATATTTCCATGTTCATGATAATTGTTTATTATCCCTGTTATAATTGTGTTGATTGGAAACACATTGCATGTGTGGATATATAGACAACACTTTGTCCCTAGTGTGCCTCTAGTAGACTAGCTCATTGATCAAAGATGGTCAAGGTTTCCTAGCCATTGACATGAGATGACATTTGACAACAGGATCACATCATTAGGAGAATGATGTGATGGACAAGACCCAAACTATAAACGTAGCATTTGATCGTGTTAGTTTATTGCTACAGTTTCCCCTATGTCAAGTATCTGTTCCTATGACCATGAGATCATGCAACTCACTGACATCGGAGGAGTACCTTGTGTGTATCAAACGTCGCAAAGTAATCGGGTGACTATAAAGGTGCTCTACAGGTATCTCTGACGGTGTATGTTAAGTTGGCATGGATCAATACTGGGATTTGTTACTCCGTGTGACGGAGAGGTATCTCAGGGCCCACTTGGTAAAACAACATCACAACAAGCCTTGCAAGCAATGTGACTAAGTGTTAGCCACGGGATCTTGTATTACGGAATGAGTAAAGAGACTTGCCGGTAACGGGATTGAACTAGGTATACAGATACCGATGATCGAATCTTGGGCAAGTAACATATCGAAGAACAAAGGGAACAGCATACGGGATTAACTGAATCCTTGACATAGATGTTTGACCGATAAAGATCTTCGTAGAACTAGGGTTGGATCCCTTGGGGGCCAAGCCTCCTCCCTCCCGTCCTCCTATATATACAAGAGGTTTTGAGGGTTTTGAAATAGAAAAATAGCCATGTGCTTCCCTCTCCTCTAGATCGTAGTTTCTTCTCTAGATCGGTTTCAGCGGTGCTTAGGCGAAGCCCTCCTGGAATAGCTCCACCACCATCGCCGCAACGCCATCGTGCTGTCGGAAAACTCATTTACCTCTTCGCTCCCTCTTGCGAGATCGAGAAGGCGGAGATCGTCATCGAGTTGTACGTGTGCTGAACGCAGAGGTGCTGTCCGTTCGGTGCTAGATCGGGACGGATCGTGATTGGATCGTGGGATGCTCGGCGATTTGGATCGCGAAGACGTTCGACTACATCAACCACATTTCTCAATGCTTTCCGCTTAGCGATCTACAAGGGTATGTAGATCCACTCTCCCCTCTCGTAGATGCTCATCTCCTAGATTGATCTTGGTGAAGCGTAGGAAATTTTTTGTTTCCCATGCAACGTTCCCCAATACTTATGAGTTATCCCTATAAGTGTCATGAACAGCCCTAGAGTTCATACTAAAATAACACCTTAAGACACACATCAACCAAAACCCTCATGTCACCTAGATACTCCAATGTCACCACGAGTACCCATGGGCTTGACTATACGATATGCATCACACAATTTCAGATTCATCATGTTCAATCCAACACAGGGAACTTCAAAGAGTGTCCCAAAGTTTCTACTGGTGATTCAAGACGAAAACATGTGCCAACCCCTATGCATAGATTCCCAAGGTCACGGAACCCGCAAGTTGATCACCAAAATATACATCAAGTGGATCAATAGAACATCCCATTGTCACCACGAGTATCCCATCGCAAGACATACATCAAGTGTTCTCAAATCCTTAAAGACTCAATCCGATAAGAAAACTTCAAAGGGAAAACTCAATTCATCACAAGAAGATAGATAGGGGAAAACTCCATATGATTCATCTATATTAATAAAGCTCGTGGTACATCAAGATCGTGCCATCTCAAGAACACGAGAGAGAGAGAGAGAGAGCAAACACATAGCTACTGGTACATACCCTCATCCCCGAGGGTGAACTACTCCGTCCTCGTCATGGAGATCGCTGGGATGATGAAGATGGCCTCCGATGACGGTTTCCCCCTCCGGCATGGTGTCGGAACGGGCTCCCGATTGGTTTTTCATGGCTACAGAGGCTTGCGGCGGCGGAACCCCCGATCTAATTTTCTTTTCGGAGGTTTGGGTATTTATAGGAGTATTTGGCGTTGGTCCCACGTCCAGAAGGTTAACGAGGAGGTCACAAGCCAGCTAGGCGCGGCCAGGGGGTGGTCACGCGCTGGTGGCTTGTGACTCCCTCGGGACTCTTCTCCGGTATCTTTTCGTTCCAGTATTTTTTATATTTTCCAAAAATATTCTCCGTAAATTTTCAGCCCATTTCGAGAACTTTTATTTCTGCACAAAAGCAACACCATGGTAGTTCTGCTGAAAACGGCATCAGTCCGGGTTAGTTCTAATAAAATCATACCAAAATCATATAGAATTATTGTAAACATGACATGAATACTTTATAAATTATCGATACGTTGGAGACGTATCATCCAGCAACAGAAAATTGTGACGGAAATTACAATGAAATAATTTGAAAATGCCTTCTTCATGGCATCAATCTGTGTTAGAAGAAATACCGACTTCTATATATAGAACCTGCAACTCGACCGGAACAATGATGTTGTCACATGATACTCTTTCGCCTGCTTGAACACTATCAATAAGGGTTTTCGAAAGCGTATTGAGCCACAAGTTCAAAAATATGGGAAGCCTTGATCGATGACCGTACTTGAGTTAGGGATAATCCTCCAGAACTGCAGGTCATCGAATCAAAATATCTTCATCATTGTGTTGATTAACGATTTCACCTTCACAAAGAATCAAGCCAACAAATTTTTTTGACACACTAACATAAACTCAATAGATCTGAATAACGGAATGCGGGAGAACATAAAACTCTCTAACTTCATGACATCACAAAAAGAACAGGAGTAATTTTATTCTAAAAAAACTACGATATTCACTACAGGTTGATAAAGAACACACACCTCTTGAAGATCCAAGCCCCCCCACTCACCTACCCACCCACCCACCTTTTAGCGCCAAGATGGCGGCCGGAGGCAAGGTGACCAAAAATTCTTGTGATAGCGTAGGCTATTGAACAACCCTTTCATATCTCCTATCTCGTGTCTGTCTAATGATGTGACGCACACCCTCGTCCCTAGTATGCCTCCTCGTCCATCCTGTTGTCCCTTCAGCTCGGTGCTACATGAACATACTGCCTACTGCGTGGTATCTTTGAACTGGCGCAGGCCAATCAAGGCTGGCCATGGCGGCACGCTCGATGTCGGCGGCCTCGTGCAACTAGACTCCTTGCCGTTGGTGGTGATGGTGTGTGTGCCTTGACAGTTGCGTCCTGGCCTGGCCCTAATAGGTGGGGGGGCTTGGGCATCCCTATGTCTCGCCTGTAGCGAGTCCACCTTTGGACTCGCTGAAGGGGTGACCGAGATAGGCAGGCACACGCTTGCAGCAAGTCACATGCTCTTTTTTTCAAAAAAAGTGTTATCTGTTTTTATTTTTCTTTATACTTTAAATATTCAATATATATTACAAAACCAATCTACAAAAAATATTTGAAAAAATGTTGAACAAAGTATTTGAAAAATGCTGAACAGGTATTTTTACAAATTAATCAAACATTCGGAAAAGTTTTGAATGTAAAAAAAGAAAAATTGCTGATTATGTATTAAAAGAATGATGTTTTTTTATAATGTATATAACAATTTTAATCAAGCATTTTGAAAAAATGTTGAACAAGTATTTGAAAAATGTTAATCAAGCCTTTGCGAAATGTTAAACTTGTATAGAAAAAATATTGAACATATATTAAAAAGGATGAAAAAATTGATCATGTACATAAAAATGTTAATCAAACATTTTGAAAATAAATGTTGAACAAGTATTTGAAAATGTTAATCAAGCCTTTGCGAAATGTTAAATCTGTATAAAAAAAGTTGACCATGCATTAAAAAATGATGTACAATCTTATCATGTATATAAAAATGTTAATCATGCATTTGAAACATGTTGAACAAGTATTTAAAAAAATTAATAAATTATTTGGAAAATGTTAAACGTGTATATAAAATATGTTGACCATGTATTAAAACAAATGATGTAAACAATTAATCATGTAGAATATAAAAGTATTAAGAAAGCATTTAAAAAAATGTTGAACACGTGTTTGAAAAGTTCTAGTCAAGTATTTAGAGAATATTAAATGTGTATAAATTTTGTTTTACCATGTATTAAAAAATTGTTAATATTTTATTTTAAAACTATTAATCAAGAATTAAAAATTCATTAATATGTATAGGAAAAATGTTGACCATGTATTAAAAAAATCTTGTATTTGAACAAAGTTTTAAAGAAGCATTTGAAAAGTATTTTATATTGCATATAGAAAAATAATTGACCATGGATTACAAAAATAATAATTTGTATTAGAATAAATTTAGACCTCTATTGGAAAAACGTTGTTCACATATACAAAACATTTAGAATACTAACCAAAGAGAACAAAGAAATCCAAAAAAAGAAATAAATAAACACAAGAAACAAAATGCAAAAAAATAATGAAAAAACGGAGAAGAAAAAAGAAAAGAAACAAAAGGAAAAGGAAAAGGAAAAAAAGAGCAAAATCGACTAGAATCGCCTCAAGTAGAACGTGCCCCAAATATTTAACATGAATGAGATTTGATTTGAGTGAAAAACGATGCTAGCGATATCCCTGAATACCAGGGTTCGAACCAGGCTTCTTCCCATTTCTCTATCCTTTTACTTACTATGTGCATGGTAATGAGCCGGCACAATATGACGCCGGGTGAGAGAAACCTTCAGTGAGAGCTTTCTTCGGTCTCGCGTAACACGAGATATAGCTCGCCCCAACCACCCAAGCTGAAGGAACAACTACTGGTGTGTCGCTTTAGGTGGCCGCAGACAAACACACATTGCACATTGAGTGCAACTGCCAATCACAAACTTATGTTGGTCCCTGTTCTAATGTACTGCAATATGAAAGTGAAACAAATATTGTGGTCTCTATGCTGACCTATAAAGGAACCATTCAATATTATAATTACCTTAAGCAAATTGTAATGGATGGTTATAGTGTGTTGCCCTCTCTGTTGTCGTTCTTTCAATGGTTTTCCAAGCAGATCGGCAAAATATGGTCTCTATGCTGACCTATAAAGGAACCAATCAGTATAAAGTTTGGTTACATAGTTGAAAACATTATTATCATTATTTTTGTGTAATATACTAATATTGCACAAAAGTGATTTTTTTCTCAGTTCAGTTTTCTGTTATCTTCATGTTATAGAAGTGGACTTCACCATTTTTTATATACACATTAAGTCCCGGTGATGTAATTATCGCAAGATTTATGATGGATATGTTTGTGGGTTGATAGTATAGTTTTTTGTGTGGGAAGGTTGATAGGATAGTTTGGGCATGCCTTTGCAGTAAGTAACTTGACAAACAGTTTGTTTTTACTCTCTCCAGACTTTGGAGCATATACCGTAAAATTATCCTATATTTTGGACTCCAATAAGTTGTCTATGCATGTAACAAATATTTTAAATACTCCCTTCATTCCTAAATATAAGTTTTGTTAGCAATTTCACTAGAGGACTACATACGAAGCAAAATGAGTGATTCTACGCTTTAAGTTATGTCTATATACATCTGTATGTAGTTTCCTAGTGGAACCTCTAAAAAGACTTATATTTTAGAACAGAGGGAGTATTCTAGTATTTAAATATGCTTAAAACTACTATCACCTGCGTGCGCATGTGTTGATGCTTCATCTCCAATACATGTAAGGAAGTTATGTGGTGACGCTACCAAAGGAACCAGAGTGGCCGGAGACTGACAACGGGGGGCTCCGAACTGGTCAAACCAGTGTCGCTCGATCGTCCTGGAGATTTTTTTTTCTAGAGATTGTTTGGTGATGTACGATGCACTTCCCTTCCTAACTTTAATGTCACTGCCTACCAACACACCATGCAGGCTCGCTCGACTCGGCCTCCATCTTGATTGTAAGTTTCTCTCATCTTCTATCTCATGTTCATGTGGTTGTCTTCATTTTGCCTTTTGAGAAAGGGTTTAAACACGCCGGGTCGTATAAGGGAGAAATGAGCTTCGACCTTAAAGACAGTCTTAATCCTTCGTTTGAATCATTTATATGCACTCTAGCATGTAGCAGCGTACGGACGTTCTACTAGTAATTTATGTTGGTTGAATTAACATATAATCAATAGGTTTTCTATTGATTTAATTAAATGTTCATCAAAACTGGTAAAGTTGACATAACGTGTGAAATGTTTTCTTCTAATCTTCTCAACCTAATAATCTAAACAATATGCCCTCAACATTGAAAAAAATGGAAGGTGGTAAGCAGGCGAAAAATGCACGGCACGCTGTAGAAGAGTAATTGCATATATCTACAATGAAGAGAATTGTACTACCTTCATTTCTAAATATAAGTCTTTTTAGGAAATTTCACTATGGACTACATACGGATATATATAGACATAATTTAGAGTGTAGATTTATTTATTTTATTTTGTATGTAGTTCATAGTGAAATCCCTAGAAAGACTTATATTTAGGAGCGGAGGAAGTAATGAGCATGCATGGAAAACTTTTTGACATGCTCACTATGGTTGTTATGTAGCGTGTAGTCACCGTATAAAACCATAAAGCATATAGTAACTTGAAAATTAATCAGTAGGTTATGATGATTAGAATAAGACAATTCTCCCCAACGTGATTTGCTAGGATGAGTTGGTAGTACGGTACTATGACTGTTTCTTCAGGAAACGCCATTTTTTTAGAGCAACAGAACACCATTTTCTATCTTGGAAAACTAACGGGCCTCCTTCCACAATGGACCTGCAGATTAAGAGATGCCTCAGACATGACTGAATTGAGTCCCAGTTTAATTCTGTAAACTTTGTCTTCGTAATTATAAGAACAAAAAAAAGGAGATAAGTGAGGACCATCGAGGAAAATCCAAAATACTCTAATACAGAAAAAAGAGAGTAAAATTATTATGATTTGTGTGCTGGTTCGCTTGTCAAGATTGTCCTGGCCTAGATAACGAACGATTTCATCCATAAGAGCATATAAATTGTGCAAACTTCAGGCATAAAAGCCTAAAAAGTTCCTGAGCCTATAACCTGACAAATTTACATGGACTTGGAACTGAATTACACTGAATTAGAGGACATATGCAGGCAAAGCGCCAAAGAACAAAACATATCTAGCTATTTTCTGTACCAACAGAAATCTAAAACTATAAGATGATTTTCTAAAATATGTAAAAGGGGTATCAGGTCCTTTTTCTATCGAACTATCGAAATTTGACAGAAGAACTGAAGATTCATCCAGTCAAATATACTTAAACACATGCAACAAATTGGTTTCTGAATTACCTTGACAGGGTATTTGAGATAAATTAAATTATACTTTCTTCGCCCCAAAATAGTTGTCTCAAACTTGGTACAACTTTGTATTAGAGCTAGTACAAAATTATGCTATCGTGATATGCAGTACAACTCTATGATCTTCGTCTCTGATTGTCTATCTCTGGTGCATCGTCTAAACTGTGCTATCGTGATCGATCTTCTGTTGGGGCTGTGGTAGCGGACATCAAGCATGCAGCTGTCTACTTTAACTCCATTCTTTTCAAGCATGTTCATTGGCAATTTAATGTCTCTTCTAATGTTTTAGCTAAATCTTGTACGAACTCTACTGCTCTGTGTTTTTTATCTTTTGCTCCGGATTGTATCCGGCAGAGCTTATGTAAAATCTTTGCTTAAATAATACAATGCCGATGTTTCTAAAAAAAAATGAAATGAGTACGCCTCCCTTAATCACCATGGAACAGGTTCATCTACGGGACAAAAGATCGATGCTACTTTGTAGCATGGTCAGAACATGAAAGATAAGAAGATTAGGGTGAGTAAGACACACATCCACAATTCATCGTATCTTTTCTTAAATGAATTCCACCCTCATGCATCGAGTGATATGTGCTTGGTAAAAATTCATTTACTTTTTTCAAATCCGCGTATTTTTTTCAAGTTCACGTACTCTATTCTTACTTTTTTTATAGTTCATATAGTTTTTAAAAATTCATGCAACTTTTAAAAGTGACATAATTTTTCTTATTCGCGTACATTTTTTTGGAAACAGATCATGAATTTGATTTTTTTATGCAAACTTGACAAAGTATGTGGATTTGGATTTTTTACACAAATTAGAAAAAAATATGTGGATTCAAAATTTTTATGTCAACTTGAAACAAATACGTGACTTCAAAAAAAGTTCATCGATTGGAAAACGAATACGGATTTGAAAAAAATACGCGAACTTTAAGAAGTATGCGAATTTGGAAAACAGGTCATGGATTTGAAAAAAAGAATAATTGGATTTGATAAAATTACACGAACTTGGAAAAAATGCATATTTCAAAAAAGTGCGCATTTAAAAAAATCATTGATTTGAAAAAGGTACCCGAATTTCAAAATACATGAATTCGATAAAGTATGTTTATTTTTGAGAAAATATACGACCTTGAAAAAACTATGTGGATTTGAAAAGAGTTTGTTAATTTCAAACAGTTCATGGATATAAAAAAATTACGCGAATTTGAGTCAGCACAGGTCAAAACCGGGGTGAGCAAACACCAAAAACAGTCAAAACCGAGACCAGGGCCGAACCTTGTCCGATTTCGGTAGCTGTGAATGCAAGTTGTCCGGTTTCAGAGTTGAGGTATCAAATCTAAACATCACCAAGAGTTGAGAGACTAAAAGTATACTTTTCTCTTGTATTTTTCTCAATTTCTAAGATTAATGTTGGTTTTTTAACTAATTAACCTGCACCGTTTATTACTTGAACCCATCAAATTAATGGCTTGTATTTACTGATTAACGGGTGAATTTCTAGGGAGTCTCTAATTTATAGAAGTATAGATAGATATAGATATAATTGTATGTAGATAGATAGATATAGATATAGATATAAAAATATAAATAGATAGATAAATATAAATATAGAAATGTAGATATAGATATAGATATAGATATATTTTGAGTATCTCGAAATGGATTTTCCTCACACCTTCATTCACTAACTATTTAATGATCGACTTTAAGTGCAAATGGGCCATGCAAAGGGATGCAAGCGGAGGCCGTCCGCAAACAGAAAAAGTAAACTAACACGATTATTAATGTACTCCCTCTCTTTTTAAATATATGTATTTGTAAAAATTTCACTATGAATTACATACATATGTATATATATACTTCCTTTGTTCTTAAATATAAATCTTTCTACTTATTTCACTAAAGACTATACACATATGTATATAGACATACTTTAAACTGTAGATTCATTTATTTTGGCTCCGTTGTGGTCCGTAATGAATTTTTTTAAAAGACTTATATTTAAAAATATAGGAAGTAATAAACATTAGTTCAATTGTTTTTTCGCGAACGATCGTGGAGAAGCGTCCCCTTGCATCCCTGATGCCAATAGCATGTTCAACTGAAACCAGTTGAATCTCTTACTAATTACTATACTTAGAGTATCTCGAAATGGATTTCCACCACACGTACATTTACTAAACATTCAATCATAGGTTTATTAATGCTCATATATGTGTAAAGTGGATATGCAAATCCTAAATCTAGATTTTCCCTCCTGTGATTCATTAAACACCGATGGATTTGATCGGTATTTATATACATATAGATATAGGCCGATAGATAGATACAAATATATAAATATAGATAGATAAATAAATATAATTATAAATACGTAGATGTAGATATAGATATATTTCAAGTATCTTGGAATGGATCTTCCCCGCACCTTCATTCATTAACTATTTAATCATCGGCTTTAATTGCAAATGGGCCATGCAAAGAGATGCAAGCAGAGGCCGTCCCCAAACAAAAAAGTTAAACTACTTTATATTAGACTACCTATAATGGAGTAACATAGATAGTAACATAGATGTCAATTAATCAAAAAATATGATGTGGCAACTAATTAATGAGAAGGGAAAGAAAATGAGTAACTTACCATGTTACTGTAACATAAGCATACCAGAAGACATGCACGTGTATCTAGGTTGTTAATTTGACCAACTTAATAAGAGACATATATTACAAAAAATATATTATTAGAAACTTTCAATGTTCTATTTTTAATGATATAAGTTTTATGTTAAATAATATATTTTATATAAGTCAAATTAACGACCTAGATATACATGCATGGCTTTTAAACTGTGACGGAGGGAGTACTACTATGTTACTATCCACTGTGTAGATAGTAATTTAGACTAGTAACATATGCATGTTATTAATCTATGTTACTCCGAATAGTCTTACAACCAGTTCAACCACACTAGTTCAATCTCTTACTAATTAATATACTTGATTATCTCGAAATGGATTTCCTCCACACTTACATTTACTAGACATTCAATCCTAGGTTTATTAATGCTCATAGATCAAATCCTAAATCTAGATACCCTCCCGTGCCATTCATTAAACACCGAAGGATTTGATCGGTATATATAGGTTCCCAATGCCATAGCTCCAGAACATCTCATTCCACACAAGCACCCACCACTATTCATCCTCCATGGCGCCCAAATCAATTCTAGCACTAGCCCTCCTTGTCGTCCTCGTGCCATTCTCCCATGGCGTCACGGCCTCGGTGTCGTCGTCGCCGCCGCCGCTCAACGGCAGCGGCAGCGCTGGCTTCAGCCTCCGGCTCATCGCCAACCACCAGCCGGCACACTACGACTTGGCGAGCCTCCAGCGAGCCAAGGAGCAGGTGAAGTGCAGGATCAAGCACCAGATCCTGCCAACGAGCAATGAGATACGACCGTTCATGTGCCCGCTGGTGGATGCGATGTACGCCGTCATGGTGGGCGTCGGCACGGGGGATGGGTTCCAGAATTACCAGCTCACTCATGGGGGGCGGCTTGTCCTGGATGCAGTGCTTGCCGTGCCAGCACTGTCGGCCGCAGCTCAGCCCGGTGTTCGATCCAACCAAGTCCCCGACCTTCCACAACATCCCGGCACACAACGCCCTCTTGTGTCATCCGCCCTACCAACCTTTGCCAAACGGGGCATGCCAGTTCATCATTGCCTACCGGGACACCACCCATGCTACGGGGTACCTCGCCAGGGACACCTTCTCCTTCCCCGCCGGGAACAACCAGTTCGTGCCGCTGCCGGGCATCGTCTTCGGCTGCGCCCACCAGACTGAGCACTTCGAGAACCGGGACACCGTCGCCGGCATCCTCGGCTTGGGGATGGGGCCGGTGGGCAAGCCTCCGACCGCCTTCACGAGGCAGGTCCTTCCAGCACACGGCGGCCGCTTCTCCTACTGCCCGTTTGTTCCCGGAACGAGCGCCTATAGCTACCTCCGGTTTGGCAGCGACATCCCTAGCCATCCACCGCCGGGCGCGCCTCGCCAGAGCACGCCCGTCCTTGCGCCGGCCCAGAACAGCGAGGCGTACTACGTCAAGCTCGCCGGGGTCAGCGTCGGCGCCAACCGAGTGTCCAGCGTCACGCCGGCAATGTTCCGGCGCACCGCGCACGGGGCGGGCGGGTGCGTGGTCGACATCGGCACCAGGATGACTGCCTTCATTCACGCGGCGTACGTCCACATCGATCATGCGGTGCGGCAACACCTGGAGCGCCGCGGAGCACACATCGTGGTGGTGCAAGGCCACACGTGCGTGCAGCGGCCGGCGCCGCACCATGACGTCCTCCCGAGCATGACGCTCCATTTCGAGAACGGCGCGTGGCTCCGGGTCATGCCCGAGCATGTGTTCATGCCGCTCGTCGTCAGCGGCCACCACTACCAGTGCTACGGCTTCGTCTCGTCCACGGACCTAACGGTCATCGGCGCCCGGCAGCAAGTCAACCATCGCTTCATCTTCGACCTACATGATACCATACCCATCATGAGCTTTAATCCGGAGAAGTGTCACTTAGAAGGCGCCTGAAGCTAAACCTCGGCATCATGTATCGCGCTGCGCTACATCTCTAGCAGCAGAAATTTGTGGCGAGAAAAACTCATTTGATAATAAAGGCAGGCGTAATCATGCCTCAAATCCAAACGCTACTACATAGTACAACTGAGTGAGCTCACGCCGTGTTAATGCTTCAATCTTACGTGTCCTCGGAGGCCCGCACGCGCGCCATGCAATTCGTCGAGCAGCTTAGGGCGTGTCATGCCCGCCGCCATGGCCTGCGTTGCAGGGGAGCGCCGTGAGCGGATAGGAGTTGGAGGGAGACTACAGTGGGTTGGGGTGATTTGAGTGAGGCGAGGGCGGTCCCGCCGTTCGGCTAAAGGAGAGAGCAGCATAGCTTTGCATGTTGCCACCAATGTCCTCACTGATGTGAACGTGCTAAAGTACAAAATAAAAGTGAACATGCAAAAACATTTACGTGCTTCAAATGGAAATATTCCCCTTATATTTGAAGGTTGTCTGTTTTCCCCTGGAAATGACTTGTCCGTGCGTGTTTTACGCGAAGTACGACTTTCCTAGCAATTTTGGTTGAGCCAAAGAGGCTAATATTTTTTTGGGTGGGGCTGACTTTTACAAGATTAGATAATTGTGTGTGTAGATATAAATATTTTAAGGGCCTCTTTGATTCGCAGGAATTTAAAAATACAGAAATAAAAAAATATAGGGTTGGAGTGACAGGTTCATTTAAACCCTATAGGATTAGTAAGAGCATCTCGTATAGATGATGTAGATGTAAAATTAACTACCTTTTGCATCTTTAGAGGCCAAAAAAAATGCTCCAACGGATGATGTAGATGTAAAAAAGTTACACCTTCGCCTCCCAGAGATGTATCCTATACCACTTGAAGATGCAAAATTACATCTCCAACTCCAGGAAATGTAAAATCCCATCCGCCCGCCAACCGCCCAACCTCCTGTTCTTTTCCCTTCCACATGACCAGCCACCGCCTGCCTCCCGCCGCCGCCATGGCCGACGTTGATGACCCCGCCGCATTCTCCGACTCCATCGTCGGTGCCCTGACCCACCTCGCTGCGGCCGCCGCCTCCGTGACACATATCTACGCGGCCGCCTCCGCCTCGGCCTCCATGCCGCTGTCATTGTGCCAATTTGCCCCATCCCAGCCGGTCGTCGTCGCTCCGCCGGCCGCAAAGAAGAAGAAGGCCGCCAAGCCTCACGGTGGAGGCGTCAAGCGGCTGGTGTCGCGCAGCCACAACCAGACAACGAACGAAGGTCGGTCGGTGAAAAAGTCAAAGTCGGACGCGGTTTCCACGGTCGATTTACAGCTGCCAGCGACCATAGCGTCCTCCGCCGGCCACGATGATCCTCATCCACCTCCTCTACCGCCGCCGCCGACAGGCATGGAGGAATATGTGTCCACGCCGAACACTACCGCATCCCACATGTTCGATGATATGTACCAAAGGTAAAAAAATTGTGCATTTCTTTGTTGTTGTAATTCTTGATTCCAATAGAAAGTGTAGTTGATTCTTGATTGTGTGTATGTGCATTTCTAGTCTAGATGATGAAGCTTGCATGCGCGCCACAAATGTGACAAATGATGATTAGTCACATGATGAGTATGCAGCACAAGAATAAGAAACTCCATAATATGGTGATGACAATCTTAACATGGATGATGAGGGCTTGTTTTGAAGGGAAGAACTGCAAATTATACCAACAAAGAAGATGTGTTTATTTGCACCGCTTGGAAGAATGTCTCTCAAGATGCAACCGTTGGGACCGACCGATCTACCGTCACATATTGGCAACACATCAAGGATTACTTCGATGCTCGCAACACTAGCGGGCACAATCGCTCAAGTGACTCCATTCACTAATGTTGGGGAACCATCAATGTCGAATGTCAAAAGTGGTCAGGTTGCCTGGCAAATTCTAATCACATGAACCCAAGTGGTTTTTGGGGAACGTTGCATGGGAAACAAAAAAATTCCTACGCTTCACCAAGATCAATCTAGGAGATGAGCATCTATGAGAGGAGAGATTGGATCCACATACCCCTGTAGATCGCTAAGCGGAAGGGTTAAAGAATGCGGTTGATGTAGTCGTACATCTCCATGATCTAAATCCAAGCCAGCCCACGAACTCCTGATCAAGTGCCGAACGGACGGCACCTCCACGTTCAGCACACGTGCAGCTCGATGAAGATCTCCGCCTTCTTGATCCAGTAAGAGGGAGCGGAGAGGTAGATGGGTTCACCGGCAGCACGACGGCGTGGTAGCGGTGGTGGTGGAGCTGTTCCGGCAGAGCTTCTCTAAGCGTCACCAAATCAATCTAGAGGAGAGGCTATCAGAGAGGGAGGAAGGGTTGCGTCATGGCTTAGAGTGCGGCTGCCCTCCTCCATCTCACATATATATAGGGGGAGGGGTGGTGCGCCCAAGCCCTAGGGTTTCCCCCTTGGGGTGGCAGCCAAGGGTGGAGGCGCCCTAGGGTGGCTTGCCACCCAAGTAAGGTGGCGCCAACCCTAGGGTTGGCCCTCCCACCGACCCTCCCCCCCCCCAGCCGCATGGGCCTTTGTGGGAGGGGCAGCCAGCCCACCAGGGGCTGGTGTGCCCACTCTAACATCCCATGTATCCCTTTGGGGCTGGTGGCCCCTTCCGGTGGACCCCCGAGACCCTCCCGGCACCCCCGGTACGTTACCGATGACGCCCGAACTTTTCCCGGTAACCAACACGGAACATCCTATATATGAATCTTCACCTCCGAACCATTTCGTAGCTCCTCATCACGTCCGGGATCTCATCCAGGACTCCGAACAACCTTCGGTCACCAACACACATAACTCATCTATACCGAAACGTCACCGAACCTTAAGTGTGTAGACCCTGCAGGTTCAAGAACTATGTAGACATGACCGAGACACCTCTATGGTCAATAACCAATAGTGAGACCTGGATGCCCATATTGACTCCTACATATTCTACGAAGATCTTTATCTGTCGAACCTCTGTGTCAAGAATTCAGTTAATCCCGTATGATGTTCCCTTTGTCCTTCCGTGTGTTACTTGCCCGAGGTTCAGTCGTCGGTATCTCTATACCTAGTTCAACCTCGTTACGGCAAGTGATACATCTCCAACGTATCTATAATTTTTGATTTAATACTCTTTTGCGGTGTGTTTGTGGAGATCCGATGAATTATGGGTTTATGTTCAGATTATCCATGAATATTATTTGAGTCTTTCCTGAATTCTTATATGCATGATTTCATATCTTTGCAAGTCTCTTCGAGTTATTGGTTTGGTTTGGCCAACTAGAGTGGTAATTCTTGGAATGAGAGAAATGCTTAGTTTTGGTTTCAATCTTTTGGTGTCCTCACTCAGTGACAAACTAGGGGTAGCGAGGCACGTATTTTATTGTTGCCATCAAGGATAACAAGATGGGGTTTTCATCATATTGCTTGAGTTTATCCCTCTACATCATGTCATCTTACCTAATGCGTTATTTTGTTCTTCATGAACTTAATACTCTAGATGCAGGTAGGAGTCGGTCGATGTGTGGAGTAATAGTAGTAGATGCAAAATCGGTTTGGTCTACTTGACACGGACGTGTTGCCTATATGCATAATCATTGCCTTGGATATATTCATAATTATTTGCTTTTCTATCAATTGCTTGACAGTAATTTGTTCACCCACCGTAATACTTGCCATCATGAGAGAAGCCTCTAGTGAAACCTATGGCCCCGGGTCTATTTTCCATCTTATACTTTCAGATGTAAAACCAAAAATATTTTGATGTATTATTTTTACCTTTTGTTTTACTTTTCGTTCAAGCAATCTATCTCTATCAGATCTCATCCTTGCAAGTAACCTTAAAGGGCTTGACAACCCCTTTATAGCATTGGGTGCAAGAGTTTGATTCTTTGTGTAGGTACACCTATTGGATACTTGCTTGTATCTCCTACTAGATTGATACCTTGGTTCTCAACAACTGAGGGAAATACTTATCTACTTTGCTGCATCACCCGTTCCTCTTCATGGAAACCAACACATGCTCGAGAAGTAGCAAGGAGGATTTCTGGCGCCGTTGCCGGGGAGAACTACATCAAGCCTACCAAGTACCCATCACAAACTCATCTCTTGCATTTACATTATTTGCCATTTGCCTCTCGTTTTACTCTCCCTGATACGTATCCAACGTATCTATAATTTTTACTTGTTTCATGCTGCTATATTATCATTCTTGGATGTTTTACAATCATTTTACCACAACTTTATATTATTTTTGGCACTAACCTATTAACCTAGAGCCCAGTGCCAGTTCCTGTTTTTTTCTTGTTTTTGGGTTCTATAGAAAAGTAATATCAAACAGAGTCCAAACGGAATAAAAATTTACGGTGATTTTTTTGGAACAGAAGATACCTACGAAGCATCGGAGTTTGGCCAGAAGACCAACGAGGCAGTCACAAGCCTCAGGGGTGCGGCCACCCCCCTGGCCGCGCCCTACAGGCTTGTGACTCCCTCGTGGCCCATCCAGACTTATTTCCACCGCCATAAATTCCTATAAATACCAAAAACCCCAACGCAGAACCTAGATCGGGAGTTCCGCTGCTGCAAACCTCCAGAGCCACGAAAAACCAATCGGGAGCCCGTTCTGGCACCCTATCGGAGGGGGAAACCATCATCGAAGGCCATCTTCATCATCCCGACGCTCTCCATGACGAGGAGGGAGTAGTTCATCCTTGGGGCTAAGGGTATGTACCAGTAGCTATGTGTTTGATCTCTATCTCTTTCTCTCTCTCATGTTCTTGAGATGGCACGATCTTGATGTACCGCGAGCTTTATTAATATAGATGAATCATATGGAGCGTTTCCCCTCTCTATCTAGTGTTGATGAATTGAGTTTTACCTTTGAAGTTTTCTTATCGGATTGAGTCTTTAAGGATTTGAGAACACTTGATGTATGTCTTGCGATGGGATATCTATGGTGACAATGGTATGTTCTATTGATGCACTTGATGTATGTTTTTGTGATCAACTTGCGGGTTTCGTGACCTTGGGAATCTATGCATAGGGGTTGACACACGTTTTCAACTTGACTTTCCGGTAGAAACTTTGGGGCACTCTTTGAAGCTCTTTGTGCTGGATTAGTGAATCTGAAATTATGTGATGCATATCATATAATCAAAGCCACGGGTACTCGAAGTGACATTGGAGTATCTAGTTGACATTAGGGTTTTGGTTGATGTGTATCTTAAGGTGTTATCTTAGTACAAACTCTAGGGTTGTTCATGACACTTATAGGGATAACTCATAAGATTGATCAGAAAAGATAACTCTGAGGTGGTTTCATACCCTACAATAATTTCTACGTTTGTTCTCTGCTATTTGTAACTTTGGAGTGAACTCGTTGTCGCACATGAGGGATTTACATATGATTCAACTATGTTAGTATTGGTGAGAGAAATTGCACTAGTGAAAGTATGGACCCTAGGCCTTGTTTCCAAGCATTTATACAACATTTTGCTCACCGTTTACTATTTGTTACCTTGCTGTTTTTATATTTTCGTATTACAAAAACATATCTACCATCCATATTGCATTTGTATCACCATCTCTTCGCCGAACTAGCGCACCTATACAATTTACCATTGTATTGGGTGTGTTGGGGATACAAGGGACTCTTTGCTATTTTATTGCAGGGTTGTTTGAGAGAGACCATCTTCATCCTATGCCTCCCGTGGATTTATAAACCTTAGGTCATCCACTTGAGGGAAAATTGTCATTGTCCTACAAAACTCTGCACTTGGAGGCCCACCACGAGTCTACAAGAAGAAGGTTGTATAGTAGACATCAACCTCTTTTCTGGCGCCATTGCTGGGGAGGTGAGTGCTTGAAGATATATATTTAGATATTGCAATCCAATCTTTTAGTTTCTTGTTTTTCACTAGTTTGGTTTTATAAAGTAAAACTACAAAAAATGGAATTGAGGTTGCCTCATATACTTCATCTTTTTAATGTCTTTCGTGAAAATGATGGAAAGGAAAATTGTGCTCAAGTGTTAGAAGAAGAAGTTATTAAAATGTTTGGCACTAAATATTTGAGTGATGAGCATGATAGTGATATTGTTAGTATGAATTCTTTGAATATTCATGATGCTAATGATATGCAAAGCCACAAGCTTGGGGATGATATGTTTCATGAAGATGATATTTTTAGCCCCCAAGTTTTGATGAGCAAAACTATTATGATGATTATTGTGATGACACGTATGCTATAAAGAGTAATGGTAACCATGAAACTTGTCATCATGATTTTAATATCCAAAGTGGTTATGTCAATCAAGTATGTCATGATAGTTATTTTGTTGAGATTGCTCCCGCTATTTTGAATGAGAAGAAAATTTCTTATGTGGAGAGTGACAAATTTTCTATGCTTATGCATCATAAAAATAATGATTTATGTGCTAATTATATTTTGGAATTTATTAATGATGCTACTGAAAATTATTATGAGGGAGGAACATATGCTTGTAGGAATTGCAATAATATCAAGTTTCCTCTCTATGTGTTCAAAGTTTTGAAGTTATGCTTGTTTTGCCTTCCTATGCTAGATGATTCTTGTTCACATAAATTGTTTGCTCACAAAATCTCAATGCATAGGAAGTGGTTTAGACTTAAATTTTCTTGTCATGCGATTCATGATGCTCTTTTGCATGTTTCAACTATTATTCCTACACGAGCATCATTGAAATCATCATGCCTAGCTAAAATGCATTAAAGAAAAGCGCTTGTTGGGAGACAACCCAACACTTTTACTTTCTATTTTTGTGTGTTCACATGATTAAGCTACTGTATTAATCATGTTTTGTGTCTTTTATTTCAATAAAGTGCCAAGTAAAGCCTTTGGGATAATGTGGATACTTTCTTGTTTGATTCGGTGCAAAAACAGAAAGTTTTGCGTCCCGTATATGAATTATCTGATTTTACTAGAGCGTAAAAAAATTCTGAACTTTGTAAAAAAACTTTATATGCAAATTTCATGAGTTTTCCAAATTTTTCAGAATTTTTAGACTCAGGGGAGTTTGGTGATCATTCAGATCTTTATAGACTGTTCTGCTTTTGACAGATTCTGTTTTGCATGCATTTTGCTTGTTTTAGTGTTCCGAGAGCTTATATTCAGTGGTATAAATTATGGGAATGGTAGAATACAGTAGGTATCATGTGGGAACAATTATGAATCTTTTCTTGACAGTACCAAAGTGAATGATCTTTGTTTACTACACTAACCCATCTCACGAAGTTCTGTTAAGTTTTGTGTGATGGAAGTTTTCAAGTTTTGGGTGAGACACCGATATGAGGAGAATGAGGAGTGACATGAACATAAGCTTGGTGTAACAACCCAAGTGCTGCCCTTGCCATTTTGGTCATGTAGTTCTTGTGAACCTATGTTGTCATGTGTTTGAATGATATGATGTTGCTCATTGCCATTCCATCTCATGAGTCATGCCATCTCATCATCATGTCATGCATAATATTTTTTTTTGTGGTGTGCTTCCATGTGTCAATTGTTGTGATACTGTTAGTAGAACTTGTGGGATGTGTGGATGTGTGCAAGTGTGGTTTACCACCCCCTCTCCTTCTTTTTCAAACATCTTCAAAACCCCTTTGAATCATTATTGTTTTCCACTGTGTTAAAATAACTTGTTAATAATTCTGTTTAAAATGTTCATGGTGTAGGGAATATTATTTTGAGTGCATGTGTGTTGCTCTCTTTGGTGTTTGAGCTTTGGGCTCTTGGGGTTTTGCATTAAACAGGAGCTGTTATTTATAAAAAGTATTTAATTTACTTGCTCTAAAAATCATCTTGTTAATTTTATTAAATAGGGCATATTTCCTTTTGTGGCAAAGTATTTTTGTTTTGACCTAAATCCTTTCCTTTTACTCTGGGTTTTTTGTCTTGTTTTATTTTATCTAAATAAGAAACCCTTCTGTTTTATTTTTCTGTTTGTGAGAGAGGGCGAAGTGGGCCTTTTCCTTCCCCTCCGGCCCATCCCGCAAGGTAGCGGAGACCTTCCCCCGTCCTCCTTCGTCAGTTAACTCGTGTGGGAGAGAAGAGAGAAGCAAGTGCCGCCGTGATCTTCAACCGTCGAGCGCTGTCTTCCTCGGGCCTTTTAAACCCCCTCGCCGTGCGTGCCCCATCTCTAGGGTTCCGCGCTTCTCCTTGCGCCACTGCCATCGCATTTCTCCTCCACCTCTCCATCTTCCCTCCTTCTTCTTCTTATGTCAGGTAAGGACTCAGAGTGAGCAGAGTTTCAGAGATCGTCGCCGGTCCTCCTTGCCGATGTCCTCGCGTCTCCGATGGTCCTCCTCCATGCCCGGCATGTCGTGGAGGACGCGGGCCGTCCCCGCAGCCCATTCCCGTCGCTAGGAGGGGCTGGGTTTGGCCTCCTCGATGGCCTCATCCTCGCCAGAGCCGCGGACAGGGTGCACCCGAACCGCTTCTTCCTCTACTTTGGGCCAGCGTCATCGTCCTACTTCCTCCTCTTCGCCGCGATCCAAGCCGTCGCCATCCCTTCCCTCGGCGAGCTGCCACGTCCCCGCTTCGTAGCCGTTGCCGCTCCGGTCGTCATAGCTCCTCGCGTCGCTGGTGTTCCGTCCGAGGCAGGGCCTTGAGGGCCTCGCCTCTATCCCCCTCGTCGCGAGACGAGTCGGGGAACGTCTCCCGGTAGATTCCCGCAGCTCCCACAGGTGGTTTCCCTTGCTGGAGAGTGTTGTTGCCACCAGAATTCGCCGCCGCCATTCGCTGTCAGTGCGGGTGCGCGACAACTTCAGTTTCGTCAGTTACAGCAGTGCGTGTTAGTAGATTTCAGCGAGGACCCCCTTTAGTCCAGACGTGCGCGTGTGGCGCAGTGGTGGATTGAACCGGGCGAGAGCAGGAGGTCACGGGTTGAATCCCGGCTCTCCCCCTTTGTTTTTTCCTTTTTTTCCATTGGCTAGAGAGTGTGTGTGATGTGCAGATCCGGTGTGACCACGCCGGATCCCGTGTGCTGGTGAGTGTGTGTGTGTGTGCCTGCGTGTGTGAGTGTGGTGTTGGATCTATTGTGGCAGCAGATCCAGAGTGTGTGTGTGTGTGTGGCAGGTGTGTTTGTATGTGTGGTTGTGAGTGTATGACAAGTGGGCCCTGGCCCCACTTGTCATCCACTAGGGGGCCTGGTGCCTATACAAGGTGGCCCCCCTGCATGTGGTTTTCTTTATTGTGTTTTAATGTTTTATTGTGAATTATATGAGTTTTTCCATTTCTGGTAATATTACTAAAATTGGACATGTGCATATATGAACATGAGCATTTTAGGTAAGTTTTCACTTATAGGAATGAATGGTATTTTTCTAGCTAGTGTTGTACCATGTTGCTCCATACAAACATATGAGTATGATACATGATTTTGGGGTAGAATCACCCAAGCAATTCATTGATGCCACTTGTTTGGTCATTTGAGAAAGTTTAACAAAATGTCATTTTGTCTCAAAGTGCCATTTTGTCATTTTAGTTATAATTAATCCATGCTTGCTATGATCTTTGTGTCAACATGGAAGTGGTAGTATTTCATGAGTAGAATGCCATGGTATTTTCTTTTGACATGATCAACTTGCACATAAGTGGGAACCATGCTTCAAAGTGGCTATTAAAATGTTGTTGTTTTCAACATGATAAATATTTCTAAGTCTGAGAATTTGTTAATATTTTTATGCCGTGAAGAGTGGGTGCTACCAAGTGATAGTTGTGATTTAGCTCAAGCTCAGTGCTAGTGTTTTGAAGTAGATTTTGTCCTCTACCATCCTGGTTATTTACATGCCATGAGGTGGTCTCTATCACCATTAGTTTCTGTTGTCAACTTGCCATCAGCTTAACTTAGATTCCAGAAAACTGTGATTTTCTCTAAGTCCCTAGAATCTGTTTCATCATGCCAACTTGTGGGCTTCATGCTTATTGATATGTGCTTCATTTCCAGTTTGTGTAGTTGGATGATTTGATAAACACGTCATGTAGTTTCTGTGAATGCCTTGTTTGAGGTTGGAAACTTCCTGTAGCTCTTGATATTTGCTGTGAAAGTTACCATGTTGCTATTTTGAGGCAGGTTGTTTGTTTTAGAGTTTTGTGACTTGTGGGAGCTATGCTCCGTGGAATTGATTGATCATTGACTCTATTGGGGTTGGTTTTGCATTGCCTAACCAGTGGATACCTTGGAATGCCAAGGAATATCCCATGGCCTTCATTGTCTTGTGTTTTGCCTTCGTAACTTTCCCTGAGCGTAGCGTGAGAACCGTAAATCTGTTTCCTACGTTCTACATATGCATTTGCATCGAATTTGCATGAAGCATCCATATTTTCCATGATTATGCATGTTCATACAACTTAACATAAGGTTCTGTCCAGAATTGTTAATAACTTAACTATAGCATGTGAAATATGACTAGTTTAGGATTGCCATGTTAAATACTTCAAATGAATCATGCATCATCTTTTTTGTGCATTGCACCTTGGTTGGTTGTTTATTGTTTCTATTTATCTTGGGTAGACACGAGTGTTGAACCTGAGTATGAGGATCCAGGAGAGTACCACTACGAGGACCCCGCTCTTTGTCCCTCTGAAGAACCAACAGGCAAGATGATCATACTCGGATCCCAACACTATTTTTGCTTTGCTAGATGTCTCGTTCTTATCGTTACATATGCATTACCTACCACTTGAATGTCAAGCCTCCTACATTGCCATGATAGCCCCTAACCCTCCCCATCCCAGCAAACCTTGTTTGGCTAAGTTACCGCTGCTCAGTCCCTCTTATAGTGTTTTTAGTTGCAGGTGTAGGTTGTTTCCATGTGATAACATGGATATCTAACATATAAAAATATTATCTGCTATTTGATTTAATGCACATATATATCTTGGTATGGTGAAAGGATTGGCCTTGTTCTTGGTTTCGTTCCACTTTTACCGCCATAGTTTCTTGTTACCGGTGTTATGTTTCCATACTTTGCGCTCCTAACATGCTCGGGGTTGTTATGGGTACCCGCTTGATTATTCGGTTGAGATTAAAACATGTCTGGCAAGACCCAACATTGGTACTATTTGCTTAAACAACTTAATAAAAATGCATAGGGATTAGCTACCCCGTGGATAATTAATCAACAACCTCGGCGAGTGCTCCTCATGAGTGTTGGTCCAAACTAGAGTCGGGGCCAACCCGGGGCAACTCGGGAGATTTCTATCAGACCACCGTACGCTGCACTCAGCCGGTCATGTCTTGAGAACAAGATATGTGGCTCTTATCGGGTTCGTCGACACGTCGGGTGGTCTTGCTGGACTTGTTTTACCTTTCTTGAGTGGCATGCGTGAGGGACTCTGATTTTCTTCGGGCTATCTCGAGGTGTAGGAATTCCTTTGGAGTTGCCTAGGATGATCACGAGATCTTTGGTTGAGGTTATTGTTGTAAATATGCCCTAGAGGCAATAATAAAATGGTTATTATTGTATTTCCTTGTTCATGATAATTGTCTATTATTCATGCTATAATTGTGTTAACCGGAAACCGTAATGTATGTGTGAATACATAGACCACAACATGTCCCTAGTGAGCCTCTAGTTGGCTATCTCACTGATCAATATATGGTCACGGTTTCATGACCATGGACATTAGATGTCATTGATAATGGGGTCACATCATTAGGAGAATGATGTGATGGACAAGACCTAATCCTAAGCATAGCACAAGATCATGTAGTTTATCTGCTAAAGCTTTTCTAATGTCAAGTATCATTTCCTTATGCCATGAGATTGTGTAACTCCCGAATACCGTAGGAATGCTTTGGGTGTGCCAAACGTCACAACATAACTGGGTGGCTATAAAGGTGCACTATGGGTATCTCCGAAAGTGTCTGTTGGGTTGGCATGAATCAAGACTGGGATTTGTCACTCCGTGTGACGGACAGGTATCTTTGGGCCCACTCAGTAAGACATCATCATAATGAGCTTAATGTGACTAAGGAGTTAGCCACGGGATGATGTGTTACAGAACGAGTAAAGAGACTTGCCGGTAACGAGATTGAACAAGGTATAGGGATGCCGACGATCGAATCTCGGGCAAGTATCATACCGGTAGACAAAGGGAATTGTATACGAGATTGATTGAATCCCCGACATCATGGTTCATCCGATGAGATCATCGTGGGGCATGTGGGAGCCAACATGGGTATCCATATCCTGCTGTTGGTTATTGACCGGAGAGGTGTCTTGGTCATTTCTACGTGTCTCACGAACCCGTAGGGTCTACACACTTAAGGTTCGATGACGCTAGGGTTACAGGGAATAGTGTACGTGGTTACCGAAAGGTTTTTCAGAGTCCCGGATGAGATCCCGGACATCACGAGGAGTTCCGGAATGGTCCGGAGGTAAATAATCATATATAGGAAGTGAGGTTTTGGTCACCGGAAGAGTTTCGGGCATCACCGGTAACGTACCGAGACCACCGGAAGGGTTCCGGGGGTCCACCAAGTGGGGCCACCAGCCCTAGAGGGCTGCGTGGCTCGAGAGTGGAAGGGACCAGCCCCTGAGTGGGCTGGTGCGCTTTTCACCCTGGCCCAAGGCATAGGAAAGGTGGGAGGGAGGGGAAACCCTAGACCCAGATGGGCCTAAGGCCCACCTAGGGCTGCGCCCTCCCCCTCTCCCTCTCTGGCCGCCGTCCAGATGGCCATCTAGAGCCGGCCGCAACCCCTAGGGTGGGAACCCTAGGGCTGCACCCTCCCTCCCCCTCCTCCTATATATAGTGGAGGGTTTTGGGGCTGCCAGACACACGAGCTCTCTCTCTCTCTCTCTCTCTTGGCGCAGCCCTACCCTTCCTCTTCCTCGTTCTCCGCAGTGCTTGGCGAAGCCCTGCCGGAAACTACGCAGCTCCACTATCACCACGCCGTCATGCTGCTGGAGCTCTCCCTCAACCTCTCCTTCCTCCTTGCTGGATCAAGGCGTAGGAGACGTCACCGGGCTGCATGTGTGTTGAATGCGGAGGCACCGTTGTTTGGCGCTAAGATCGGAGTCCACCGCGATCTGAATCGCTACGAGTACGACTCCACCAACCGTGTTCTTGTAACGCTTCCGCTTAGCGATATTCAAAGGCATGAAGATGCATTCTCCCCTTACTAGTTGATGGTTTCTCCATAGATAGATCTTGGTGAACACGTAGGAATCTTTTTGATTTACTACTACGTCTCCCAACGGTGGCATCATGAGCTAGGTCTTTGCATAGAATCTATGCACGAGTAGAACACAAAGTTGTTGTGGGCGTCAATCTTGTTAATTTGCTTACCACTACTAGTTTTATCTTGATTCGGCGGTATTGTGGGATGAAGCGGCCCGGACCAACTTTACACGTACACTTACGTGAGACCGGTTACACTGCCTGACATGCACTTGTTGCATAAGGTGGCTAGTGGGTGTCTGTCTCTCCCACCTTAGTCGGATTGGATTCGATGAAAAGGGTCCTTATGAAGGGTAAATAGCAATTGGCATATCATGTTGTGGTTTTGGCGTAGGTAAGAAACGTTCTTCCTAGAAACCTATAGTAGCCACGTAAAAACTTGCAACTACAAATTAGAGGACGTCTAACTTGTTTTTGCAGCATATGCCTTGTGATGTGATGTGATATGGCCAAAGGATGTGATGTGATGCATTGTGATGTATGAGATTGATCATGTTCTTGTAATAGGATTCACGACTTGCATGTTGATGAGTATGACAACCGGCAGGAGCCATAGGAGTTGTCTTATTTTATTGTATGACATGCGTGTCAATCATAAATGCCATGTAATTACTTTACTCTATTGCTAAACGTTAGCCATAGTAGTAGAAGTAATAGTTGGCAAGACAACTTCATGAAGACACGATGATGAAGATCATGATGATGGAGATCATGGTGTCGTGCCGGTGACAGTGATGATCATGGCGCCCCGAAGATGGAGATCAAAGGAGCAAGATGATATTGGCCATATCATGTCACTATATTGATTGCATGTGATGTTTATCATGTTTACATCTTATTTGCTTAGAACGACGGTAGTAAATAAGATGATCTCTCAATAAAATTTCAAGAAATGTGTTCACCCTAACTGTGCACCGTTGCTAAGGATTGTTGTTCCGAAGCACCATGTGATGATCGGGTGTGATAGGTTCTAACGTCCGCATATAACGAGTGTAAGCCAGATTTACACACGCGAAACACTTAGGTTGACTTGACGATCCTAGCATGTACATACATGGCCTCGAAACACGGTATAGAAGATACGATCAACATGCAGATGTTCACCATGGATAACTAGTCCGTCTCACGTGATGATCGGACACGGGCTAGTTGACATGGATCATGTATCACTTGGATGACTAGAGAGATGTCTATCTAAGTGGGAGTTCATTAAATAATTTGATTAGGTGAACTTAATTATCATGAACTTAGTCTAAAATTGTCTTTACAATATATATTGTAGATCCAATGGCCAACGCTAATGTCACCCTCAACTTCAACACGTTCCTAGAGAAAACCAAGCTGAAAGATGATGGAAGAAACTATGCGTATTGGGTCCGTAGCTTGAGGATCATCCTCGTAGCTTCCAAGAGATTGTATGTCCTTGATGCACCGCTAGGTGACCCACCCATTTTCCCAGCAGACCAAGACGTTACAAATGCTTGCCAGTCACGTTGTGATGATTACTCCCTGGTTCAGTGTAGCATGCTTTACAGTTTAGAACCGGGGCTCCAAAAGCGTTTTGAGGAACACAGAGCATATAGATGTTCCAAGAGCTGAAACTGGTTTTCCAAGCTCATGCCCGGGTCGAGAGATATGACGTCTCCGACAAGTTCTTCAGCTGTAAGATGGAGGGGAATAGTTCTGTCACTGAGCACATACCCAAAATGTCTAGGTTGCACAACCGCTTGACTCACAAGGGAGTTAATCTCCTGGATTACTCGGTTATTGACAGAATCCTCCAGTTGCTCCCACCTAGCTACAAGAGCTTTGTGATGAACTACAACATGCAGGGTATGGAGAAGTCCATTCCTGAGTTGTACTTGATGCTGAAATCAGCGGAAGTCGAGTTCAAAAAGGAGCATCAAGTGTTGATGGTGAATAAGACCACTAGTTTCAAGAAAGGCAAGGGTAAGAAGAACTTCAAGAAGGACGGCAAAGATGTTGCCGTGCCTGGTAACCAAGTTGTAGGGAAGAAGAACAAGAATGGACCCAAGCCTGAGACTGAGTGCTTTTATTGCAAAGGTACCAGTCACTGGAAGCGGAACTATCCCAAGTACTTAGCGGATAAGAAGGTCGACAATGTTAAAGGTATATGTGATATACTTGTTACTGATGTGTACCTAACCAACACGCGTAGTAGCTCTTGGGTATTTGATATCGGTGCAGTTGCTCACATTTGTAACTCCAAGCAGGAGTTGCGGAATAAGCGGAGGCTGGCAAAGGACGAGGTGACGATGCGTGTCGGGAATGGTTCCAAGGTCAATGTGATCACCGTCGGCACGCTACCTCTACATCTACCTTCGGTATTAGTTTTAAACCTCAATAATTGTTATTTAGTACCAGCTTTGAGCATGAACATTGTATCTGGATCTCGCTTGATGCGAGATGGCTACTCATTTAAATCTGAGAATAATGGTTGTTCTATTTATATGAGAGAAATGTTTTATGGTCATGCTCTGCTGGTCAATGGTTTATTTTTGATGAATCTCGAACGTGATGTTACACATTTTCATAGTGTGAGTACTAAAAAGTGTAAGGTTGATAACGATAGTCCCACTTACATGTGGCACTGCCGCCTTGGTCATATTGGTGTCGAACACATGAAGAAGCTCCATGCTGATGGACCTTTGGAGTCTCTTGATTTTGAATCATTTGACACGTGCGAACCATGCCTCATGGGCAAGATGACCAAGACTTCGTTCTCCAGAACAATGGAGCGAGCAACTGACTTGTTGGAAATAATACATACCGAGTCCAATGAGCGTCAAGGCTCGCGGTGGCTACCGTTATGTTCTCCCTCTCACTAATGAGTTGAGCAGATATGGGTATTTCTACTTAATGAAAAACAAGTCTGAAACCTTTGAAAGGTTCAAGGAATTTCAGAGTGAGGTAGAGAATCAACATGACAGGAAAATAAAGTGCCTACAATCTAATCGTGGTGGAGAATATTTAAGTCACGAGTTTGGCACGCACCTAAGGAAATGTGGAATTGTTTCACAACTCACGCCCCCTGGCAACACCTCAGTGAAATGGTGTGTCTGAACGTCGTAATCGCACTCTATTGGATATGGTGCGATCTATGATGTCTCTTACCGACTTAACGCTATCATTTTGGGGATATGCATTATAGACTACCGCATTCACTTTAAATAGGGCACCATCAAAGTCCGTTGAGACGACACCGTATGAATTATGGTTTGGAAAGAAACCTAAGCTGTCGTTTCTAAAAGTTTGGGGATGCGATGCTTATGTCAAGAAACTTCAACCTGAGAAGCTCGAACCCAAAGAGGAAAAGTGCGTCTTCATAGGATATCCCAAAGAGACTATTGGATATACCTTCTACCTCAGATCCGAAGGCAAAGTTTTTGTTGCCAAGAATGGAACCTTTCTCGAGAAAGGGTTTCTGTCTAAAGAAGTAAGTGGGAGGAAAATAGAACTTGATGAGGTAATTGTACCTCCACTCGAACCGGAGAGTAGCGCAGCACAGGAAGTTGTTTTTGTGGAGCCTCCACCGGCTGGAGAGGAAGTTAATAATGATGATCATGAAACTTCAGATCAAGTTACTATTGAATGTCGAAGGTCCACTAGGACACGTTCTGCACCAGAGTGGTACGGCAACCCTGTCCTGGAGATCATGTTGTTGGACAACGGTGAACCTTCGAACTATGAAGAAGCGATGGCGGGCCTGGGTTCCAACAAATGGCTTGAAGCCATGAAATCCGAGATAGGATCCATGTATGAGAACAAAGTATGGACTTTGGTGGACTTGCCTGATGATAAGAGAGCCATTGAAAATAAATGGATCTTTAAGAAGAAGACTGACACTGATGGTAATGTGACCGTCTATAAGGCTCGGCTTGTCGCTAAGGGTTATCGACAAGTTCAAGGAGTTGACAACGATGAGACTTAATCACCCGTAGCGATGCTGAAGTCTGTCCGAATCATGTTAGCAATTGCCACATTTTATGATTATGAGATCTCGCAAATGGACGTCAAAATGGCATTCCTTAATGGCTTCCTTAAGGAAGAATTGTATATGATGCAGCCGGAAGGTTTTGTCGATCCTAAAGATGCTAGCAAAGTATGCAAGCTCCAGCGCTCCATCTATGGGCTGGTGCAAGCATCTCGGAGTTGGAACATTCACTTTAATGAGGTAATTAAAGCGTTTGGGTTTATACAAGTTTATGGAGAACCCTGTATTTACAAGAAAGTGAGTGGGAGCTCTGTAGCATTTCTCATATTATATGTGGATGGCATATTGTTGATGGGAAATGATATAGAACTTTTGGAAAGTGTAAAGGCCTACTTGAATAAATGTTTTTCAATGAAGGACCTTGGAGAAGCTACTCACATATTAGGTATTAAGATCTATAGAGATAGATCGAAACGCCTCATAGGTATTTTACAAAGCACATACCTTGAAAAGATATTGAAGAAGTTCAATATGGATCAGTCCAAGAAGGGGTTCTTGCATGTGTTACAGGGTGTGAGATTGAGTACGACTAAATGCCCGACCACGGCAAAGGATAGATAAGAGATGAGTGTCATCCCCTATGCTTCAGCTATAGGCTCTATTATGTATGACATGCTGTGTACCAGACCTAATGTGAACATTGCCATAAGTTTGGTAGGGAGGTACCAATGTGATCCCGGAGTGAAGCACTGGACAGCGGTCAAGAATATCCTGAAGTACCTGAAAAGGACAAAGGACATGTTTCTTGTATATGGAGGTGCCGAAGAGCTCGTCGTAAAGGGTTACGTCGATGCTAGCTTCGGCACAGATCCGGACAACTCCAAGTCGGAAACCGATTACGTGTATATTTTGAACAAAGGGAAGTTAGTTGGTGCAGCAGCAAGCAAAGCATCGTGGCGGCATCTACATGTGAAGCGGAGTACATAGA
Organism: Hordeum marinum; assembly: GCA_022496015.1. Classification (NCBI taxonomy): domain Eukaryota; kingdom Viridiplantae; phylum Streptophyta; class Magnoliopsida; order Poales; family Poaceae; genus Hordeum; species Hordeum marinum. The sequence continues at coordinate 504,816,004 of CM039678.1, read as the reverse complement.
TGCTTCGGAAGCAGCAAAGGAAGGAGTTTGGATGAAGGAGTTCATCACCGACCTAGGAGTGATTCGAAATGCGTTGGGCTCGATGACTCTATTCTGTGACAACACTAGACCTATTTCCCGTGCGAAGGAGCCCAGGCTTCACAAGAAGGCAAGACACATCAAGTGCCGCTTCAAGTCCATCCGTGTTTACATTCAGGAGGGAGATAAAGATATTTGTTCTAAATGTCATAGATCCGTTGACTAAACCTCTCTCACGAGCAAAACATGATCAACACCAGAATGCTATGGGTGTTCGATTCATCACAATGTAACTAGATTATTGACTCTAGTGCAAGTGAGAGACTGTTGGAAATATGCCCTAGAGGCAATAATAAAATGGTTATTATTGTATTTCATTGTTCATGATAATTGTCAATTGTTCATGCTATAATTGCGTTAACTGGAAACGGTAATGCATGTGTGAATACATAGACCACAACATGTCCCTAGTGAGCCTCTAGTTGGCTAGCTCGTTGATTAATAGATGGTCACGGTTTCATGACCATGGACATTAGATGTCATTGATAACGGGATCACATCATTAGGAGAATGATGTGATGGACAAGACTCAATCCTAAGCATAGCACAAGATCGTGTAGTTCGCCTGCTAAAGCTTTTCTAATGTCAAGTATCATTTCCTTATACCATGAGATTGTGTAACTCCCGGATACCGTAGGAATGCTTTGGGTGTGCCAAACATCAGAACTAACTAGGTGGCTATAAAGGTGATCTACGAGTATCTCCGAAAGTGTCTGTTGGGTTGGCATGAATCGAGACTGGGATTTGTCACTCCGTGTGACGGAGAGGTATCTCTTGGCCCACTCGGTAAGACATCATCATAATGAGCTCAATGTGACTAAGGAGTTAGCCACGAAATGATGTGTTACGGAACGAGTAAAGAGACTTGCTGGTAACAAGATTGAACAAGGTATAGGGATATCGACGATCAAATCTCGGGCAAGTATCATACCGGTAGACAAAAGGAATTGTATACGGGATTTATTGAATCCCCGACATTGTGGTTCATCCGATGAGATCATCATGGAGAATGTGAGAGCCAACATGGGTATCTAGATCCCGCTATTGGTTATTGACCGGAGAGGTGTCTTGGTCATGTCTACGTGTCTCCCAAACCCGTAAGGTCTACACACTTAAGGTTCGATGACACTAGGGTTATAGGGAATAGTGTACGTGGTTACTGAAAGGTTGTTCGGAGTCCCGGATGAGATCCCGAACGTCAAGAGGAGTTCCGAAATGGTCCGGAGGTAAAATTCATATATAGGCAGTGAGGTTTTGGTCACCGGAAGAGTTTCGGGCATCACCAGTAACGTACCGGGACCACCGAAAGGGTTCCAGGGGTCCACCAAGTGGGGTCACCAGCCCCAGAGGGCTGCATGGTACGAGAGTGGAAGGGACCAGCCCCAGAGTGGGCTGGTGCGCCCTTCACCCTGGCCCAAGGCGCAGGAAAGGTGGGAGGGAGGGGAAACCCTAGACCCAGATGGGCCTAAGGCCCACCTAGGGCTGCGCCCTCCCCCTCTCCCTCTCTGGTCGCCGACCAGATGGCCATCTAGGGCCGGCCGCAGCCCCTAGGGTGGTAACCCTAGGGCTGCACCCTCCCCCCTCCTCCTATATATAGTGGCGGGTTTTGGGGATGCCAGACACACGAGCTCTCTCTCTCTCTCTCTCTCTCTCTCTCGGCGCAGCCCTACCTTCCTTTTCCTCGTTCTCTACGGTGCTTGGCGAAGCCCTGCCGGAGACCACACAGCTCCACCGTCACCATGCCGTCATGCTACCGGAGCTCTCCCTCAACCTCTCCTTCCTCCTGGCATAGGATATGTCACCGGGCTGCACGTGTGTTGAACGCGGAGGCGCCATTGTTCGGCGCTAAGATCGGAGTCCACCGCGATCTGAATCGCTACGAGTACGACTCCACCAACCACGTTTTTGTATCGCTTCCGCTTAGCGATATTCAAAGGTATGAAGATGCACTCTCCCCATACTCGTTGCTGGTTTCTCCATAGATAGATCTTGGTGAACACACAGGATTTTTTTTTGATTTACTACTACGTCTCCCAACAGTTATTCCCGCGGAGTGTGGTAATTTATGATGGACTAGTTGGAGCACCCCTGCAGGGTTAAATCTTTCGGAAAGCCATGCCCACGGTTATGTGGCAACTTGGATATTTATTTAACACCCGGTTATAGTTAACTTGAAGTAAACTCTAATAAAATACACCAACTGTGTGAGTTATCGTGATCGTCTCTGCTTGTGAACATGATCCGAGAGAGAACACGGTGGGGTTTGTTTGACGTAAGTAGGCATTCAGGATCGCTTTGCGATCATGCTAGTTCTTGCTCGTTTATCGTAGACCACATATTTACATTCATTTTATCGTAAGATTAGCCACCATAAATGCTTAGTGCTGCTGCAAACTATACACTTATCCCCCATCCAACCTATAAGCTTGAATAGTCTCGGTACCCGGGCGCGAGATTGCTGAGTCCCCGTGGCTCACAGATTACTACAACAAATATAGGTGCAGGTGCAGACGAGATCATGCCAGATGATGTGAGGTAGCTCCAGTGGGAGTATGATGAGGAGTGTGGCAGGATGTACGTCACTTATCCAGACGAGTAGAGTGGTTGTGGTTGTGATCTTCGGGGCTACCAAGCCAGTGTCATTGCATCCTTTTATCGTTTGTTTTCATCCATAGTTGGACACTATCTTTGGAATGATGTTTGACTAAACTGGGTGGAATTGTAATTTAGCATGTGGCGAGTGTAAGCCAACTCATATACTCCTCTCTTCATAAATGTATGTAATGATACTGTACTTGCGAACGACAAGATGCGCCTCTAACCCTGTCAAGGCCCCCGTGCCTAAATATGGATAGGCGCACATCTTGGACGTGACACTTGGGGATGCCCAAGGCACCCCCAAGTTAATATTCAAGGAAGACTCAAGCGTCTAATCTTGGGGATGCCCCGGAAGGCATCCCCTCTTTCGTCTTCAACACTATCGGTACATCTTACTTGGAGCTATATTTTTATTCGTCACACAATATGTGCTTTGCTTGGATCGTCATTATATTTTGTTACTTTCTGTTAGGTGTTATTTATAATCTAGTTTATCAATAAAAAGTTCCAAGAATTGCCCTTAGGATGCTTGCATTGCATGTTTTGATGAGTGCTGTGTAAAAACAGAAACTTGGCTGTAGTGTTTGAATTTTCATATTTTACTGGATCGTGGAAAGTTTCTGAAATTTTTACACAGTATGGTCATTCAAATTTACTATAATTTCTTAAATTTTCCTAATTGTTTGAGTTACATAAGTACACTTATTTCATAAATTGCTACAGACTATTCTCCTTGGATAGATTGCTGTCATAGTTTTGTTATCTACTTATCCTATAGTTTCCATAGCCTATATTGGTAGATATAAATTGTGGAAATGATAGTATACAGTACCTAATGTTTGAAAATATTAGGCAACTTGTCTTGGTAGTACATAAAGAGTTGATTTATTATTATGTGTACTAACCTATCTCGCGAGTTCTTTTCGAGTTTTGTGTGAATGAAGTTTCTGAGAATAGGTGAAACCGTGGTACGAGAGGATTGAACGAGATACAACAGCTCAAGCTTGGGGATGCCCAAGGCACCCCAAGTAAATATTTCAAGAACTCTCAAGCATCTAAGCTTGGGGATGCTACGCATCCCACCTCTCTTCATCAACAATTATCGGTTAGCCTATGTTGAGCCTAAATTTTTATTCGTTCGGATGATGCGTGCTTTTCTTGGAGTGCTATTTTTCTTTTGCTTGCTGTTTGAATAAATAACTTCAGATCTGAAAATATTTATTGAGGTATAGAGAGTCCTCACATAGCTATTTCATTGTTTGACTACTCATTAATCTTCTCTTATGTGTTTTGAGAGTAGCTTGTCATTTGCTCATGTGCTTCACTTAACTTTGTTTGAGCTTGTCGAAAAAACAATGGCAATACATGAAACTAGTCCCAAAGTGATAGATATCCAAGGAGGATATAATAAACTTTCATGAAGATCATGGGACAATATTAAACTTGATTCTTTGTAATAGTTTTGAAACATGATGATAGCAATATGTGAGTCATGTTAGTGAGTAATTATGCTTAGTAAGAATATTGGTGTTATGGTTTGTCATTCCCTATGCATGCACGAAAGTCAATAGTTATGAAATAAAGTAACATCCTACTTGTGGTGCATTATTCGGTGTTAGTTATGACTCAATGCTCACTTATGTGATTTTTCGTTCCTCGGTTTGGTTGCTTCCCAATCTATTTGCTAGCCTTCATTTGTACTAAGTAGAAATACTACTTGTGCATCCAAAATCCTTAAACCAAGTTTTGCCTTATGAGTCCACCATACCTACCTATATGCGGTATTTCCATGCCGTTCCAAGCAAATTTCTATGTGCCATCTCTAAATCTTCAAAATAAACTTTCTCTTTTGTGTGCCCGTACCGCTCATGAAACAATGGGGATTATCCAATATTTTTCCATGCTAGGTGTTTTATTCTCACGATATGTGTTGATTCACTATCATTCATGAGAAAGTGGCTAGTAATAGGGATTCCTCGTCCCGAAATGAAAGAAAAAATGCAAATAATTAAACAAAACTCCCCCAGGAATGTTGTTGGTATGGACGGTACCCGTGGATTCGGCTTGCCATGAAGTGTGATTAATTGGTGGAGGGGGAGTAAAAACTTTACTATTCTGTTTGGAACTCGCCTATAATGTATCTAGCAGGGAAAGTATTTTGAGCTACTTTGTCGTTTTCATTGACAGGAAAAGCATGGAACTCAAAATATTTTTCTCTCTCAATATAAACCTTGAGCTCTGGCACCTCAACAAATCTCCACTTCCCTCTGCGAAGGGCCTATATATTTACTTTATGCATTTTTTATTTTTGCTTTGAGTCTCCATCTTCTCTTATAAGCACCAACTAGGGGGTAATATGATCGTACTTGAGCATTGGGCATAGCTAATATTTGAGTGTGTTTCATGAATGGATCAATGATTGAGCATGATGGGCTAGGGATAACTTTCTTTAGTATTTATATTTTGAAAGACATGGTTGCTTGTTGACATGCTTGAGTATTGAAGTCATTATGTTAAAACTAGACTATTGCTTTGAATCATTTACAAGTCCAAATGTCCATACTATACATAGAAGAAAAGAATATGATGAACATGTTAGGAAGCATTCCACAACAAATTATTTGTTTTTATCATTTACCTACTCGAGGACGAGCAGGAATTAAGCTTGGGGATGCTGATACGTCTCCAACCTATCTATAATTTTTGCTTGTTTCATGCTGCTATATTATCATTCTTGGATGTTTTACAATCATTTTACCACAACTTTATATTATTTTTGGGACTAAACTATTAACCTAGAGCCTAGTGCTAGTTCCTGTTTTTTCCTTGTTTTGGGGTTCTATAGAAAAGGAATATCAAATGGAGTCCAAACGGAATAAAAAATTATGGTGATTTTTTTTGGACCAGAAGAGACCCACGGAGCATCGGAGTTGGGCCAGAAGACCCACGACCGTGCCCTGCAGGCTTGTGACTCCCTCGTGGCCCATCCGGACTTATTTCCTCCGCCATAAATTCCTATAAATACCAAAAAAAACCAACGCAGAACCTAGATCGGAAGTTCCGCCGCCGCAAACCTCCAGATCCACGAAAAACTAATCGGGAGCCCGTTCTGGCACCCTGCCGGAGGGGGAAACCATTACCGGAGGCCATCTTCATCATCCCGATGCTCTCCATGACGAGGAGGGAGTAGTTCACCCTCGGGGCTGAGGGTATGTACCAGTAGCTATGTGTTTGATATCTCTCTCTCGTGTTCTTGAGATGGCACGATCTTGATGTACCGCGAGCTTTATTAATATAGATGAATCATATGGAGTGTTTCCCCTCTCTATATAGTTGTGATGAATTGAGTTTTCCCTTTGAAGATTTCTTATCGGATTGAGTCTTTAAGGATTTGAGAACACTTGATGTATGTCTTGCGATGGGATATCTGTGGTGACAATGGGATGTTCTACTGATTCACTTGATGTATGTTTTGGTGATCAACTTGCGGGTTCCGTGACCTTGGAAATCTATGCATTGGGTTTGGCACATGTTTTCGTCTTGACTTTCCGGTAGAAACTTTGGGGCACTCTTTGAAGTTCTTTGTGTTGGATTAGTGAATCTTAAATTATGTGATGCATATCGTATAATCAAACCCACGAGTACTCGAGGTGACATTGGATTATCTACGTGACATTAGGGTTTTGGTTGATGTGTATTTTAAGGTGTTATATTAGTACAAACTCTAGGGCTGTTCGTGAAACTTATAGGGATAGTTCATAAGATTGATCAGAAAAGATAAATTTGAGGTGGTTTCTTACCCTACAATAATTTCTCCGTTTGTTCTCCGCTATTTGTAACTTTGGAGTGAACCCGTTGTCTCATGTGAGGGATTTACATATGATTCAACTATGTTAGTATTGTTGAGAGAAATTGCACTAGTGAAAGTATGGACCCTAGGCCTTGTTTCCAAGCATTTATACAATGTTTTGCTCGCTGTTTACTATTTTTTACCTTGTTGTTTTTATATTTTCATATTACAAAAAACTATATCTACCATCCATATTGCATTTGTATCACCATCTCTTCGCCGAACTAGTGCACCTATACAATTTACCATTGTATTAGGCGTGTTGGGGACACAAGAGACTCTTTGCTATTTGATTGCAGGGTTGTTTGAGAGAGGCCATCTTCATCCTATACCTCCTGCGGATTGATAAACCTTAGGTCATCCACTTGAGGGGAAATTGCCATTGTCCTACAAAACTCTGCGCTTGGAGGCCCAACACGAGTCTACAAGAAGAAGGTTGTGTAGTAGACATCACTCCCCCACTTCTAAAATGATTTTCAGAAAATACCAAAAAGATTTGCCTTTTTGTTTGCCCTTCTTTCGCTTGCCTTTTGATTACTTGAACTATGTCTAACATCACCACATCCCCATTGTCACCAGAATTTGAAGTTCTTTACTTGAAACAAAAACAAGGGGAAAATTTGAAGGATGCTTGGTATAGGCTAATGGAATCTTATTGTGTTCCCAATGTAAAAGGGGATGCAAAAGTTTTGCTTAGAAATTTTTACATTGGTTTAGCTTTGCATCATAGGGAGCTCTTAGATTTCGCCTCAAAAGGAAATTTTATTGAGCTTGACACAAATGCTGCCTATGAAGTTTGAGAAGGGATTTTGGGGGTTCCTCCACCAAAAATGGGGTTTGATTTCTCTCAAGAGGGAGTTCAAGTTCTTGACAAATTGGGTGACTTACATAAGCACTTGGTCGAGTTACAACAATATCACGAACCCCTCAAACATATCAACGGGAACCTTAATCGCTTGAATACTTTGATTACCCTTTGAAATAAACGTTTGGAAATTTTGGACACCAAGATGTATCCTCCCCCTACAAGTGGGGGAAATAGTAAAGAGAAGGTCCTCACAAAAGTTGCCAATACCAAAGATGACAATACCTAGATCTATTGCGTTTCGCCTAGCTAGGGGCGTTAAACAATAGCTCTTGTTGGGAGGCAACCCAATTTTATTTTTGCTTTCTGCTTTTTGCTTCTATTTTGGTGTGATTTGCACATTATTACTTATGTAATTTTTATTTTTTTAATTGGTGTTTGATCCAAGTAAAACCTTTGGGGTGATCTATGGTAGTTGTTGATTTGATCTTGCTGAAAAACAGAAACTTTTGCGCTCAGTCCAGGAATTTTTTAGATTTTGCAGAGCGTCAAATTGATCTGAAATTTTTACACAAGATTGATATAAAAATTTCCCTAACTTTTCTAGTTTTTCCGAATTTTTAGAGTTCCATAAGTATTCAAAGTTTACAGATTGCTACAGACTGTTCTGTTTTTGACAGATTCTGTGTTCTTTGTGTTGATTGCTTATTTTGATGTATCTATGGGTCGTATCGGGGGGTATGAGTCATGGAAAAGTTAGAATACAGTAGGTATTACACAAATACAACTAAATAAGGAGTTCACAATAGTACATAAAGTGGTGATTTATCTTTTTATACTAACAGAACTCATGAGTTTTCTGTTGAGTTTTCTGTTGTGAAGTTTTCAAGTTATGGGTGAAGATTTCATGGACTATGGAATAAAGAGTGGAAAGAGCCTAAGATTGGCGATGAACAAGGCACCCCAAGTCATATTCAAGGATACTAAAAAGCCTAATCTTGGGGATGCCCCGGAAGGCATCCCCTCTTTCGTCTTCAATCCATCGGTAAATTTACTTGAGGCTATATTTTTATTCACCACATGATATGTGTTTTGCTTGGAGCGTCTTGTATGATACAAGTCCTTGATTTTTATTTTTCCACAATCATCCTTGATGCACACATCTTTTCAGAGGGACATGCTGAATCGTGAATTTATTAGAATACTCTATGTGCTTCACTTATATCTTTTGAGCTAGGCAATGTTGCTCTAGTACCTCACTTATATTTTTATAGAGCATGGTGGTGTTATGTTTTATAGATATTATTGAACTCTCATTCCTCACTTATATTATTTTGTGAGTTTGTTAAAACAGCATGGTAATTTGTTTAGGTTATGAATTTAGTCCTAATATAATGGGCATCCAAGAGGGATATAATAAAAACTTTCATATTAACTGCATTAAAAACTATGAGAAGTTTGATCCCTTGCATATAGTTTTGAGATAATAGAGATGGTAATATGAGAGTCATGCTAGTGATTAGTTGTGAATTGGAAGAGATACTTGTGTTAAAGCTTGTGATTCCCATAGCATGCATGTATGGTGAACCGTTATGTAACGAAGTCGGAGCATGATTTGTTTAATGATTGTTGACCTTTGTGTGAGGGTCGGGAGCACGCGATGGTTAACTCCTACCAATCTATCCCCTAGGAGCATGCGTCAAATGCTTTGTTTGATAAATAATAAACGTTTGCAATAAGTATGTGACTTCTTTATAACTAATGTTGAGTCCATGGATTTTACGCACTCTCACCCTTCCATCTTTGCTAGCTTCTCTAGTACCGCGCAACTTTCGCCGGTACACTAAACTCTCCTTCCTCAAAACAGCCACCATATATTCCTCAAAACAGCCACCATGCCTACCTATTATTGTATTTCCATAGACATTCCGAGATATATTGCCATGCAACTTCCACCATGTAGTTTTTCATGACTTGCACCATCACTTCATATCGCATATAGAGTCATACTTTGTCATAGGTATCGAGTTATAATTTTATTTTTGAGTTATAAGTAAATAAAAGTGTGATGATTTTTCATTAATAGAGCATTGTCCCGTGAGAGAAAATGATGATGGAAGCTATGACTCCCTCACAAGTTGGGATGAGTATCCGGACTTTACAAAAATTAAAAGAGGCGAGCGAAGCCCAAACAAAAAAATAAAAGAGGCCAAAGAAGCCCACCAAAATAAAAAAACGAGAAAAAAATGAGAGAAAGAGAGAAGGGACAATTTCTACTACGTCTTTTGCACACTTGTGCTTCAAAGTAGCACCATGATCTTCATGATAGAGAGTCTCCTATTTTGTCACTTTCATGTGACTAGTGGATATTCATTTTGCATGACCACTTAGTTTTCTTTTTGAGCTTTCATATACTTATAACTTTAAGTGCATTTGTTGCATGGCAAACGCTACTCACTCACATTGATATCTATTGATGGGCATCCCCATAGCCTGTTGATACGCCTAGTTGATGTGAGACTATCTTCTCCTTTTTATCCTTGCACCTCCTCCATATTTTTATTCCACCTATAATGCTATATCCATTGCTCACGCTCATGTATTGCGTGAGAGTTGAAAAGGTTTGAGAACACCAAAAGTGTGAAACAATTGCTTGACTTGTTCATCGGGGTTGTGCATGATTTAGATACTTTGTGTGGGGAAGATGGAGCATATCTAGACCATATGATTTTGTAGGGATAACTTTCTAAGGCCATGTTATTTCGAAAGGACACGACTACCTTGTTGGTGTGCTCGAAGTATTACTATTTTTAAGTCAATATTAGACTATTGTTTTGAATCTTACGGATCTGAATATTCATGCCACAATAAAGAATATTACATGGATAAATATGTAGCATTCCACATCAAAAAAATTATTTTTATCATTTAACTACTTGAGGACGAGCTGGAATTAAGCTTGGGGATGCTGATACGTCTCCAACATATCTATAATTTTTGATTGTTCCATGCTATTATATTATCTGTTTTGGATGTTTTATGTGCATTAATATGCTATTTTATATTATTTTTGGGACTAACCCACTAATCTAGAGCCTAGTGCCAGTTTCTGTTTTTCCTTGTTATTCAGAATTGTAGATAAGGAATATTAAACGGAGTCCAAATGGAATAAAACCTTCGGAATGAATTTTTCTGGAACGAAAGGAAACCAGGAGACTTGAGAAACAAGGTAAGGGAGCCACCGTGGGACCACAAGCCCTAGGGGCGCGCCTAGGGGGGTAGGGCACGCCGGGCAGGCTTATGGGCCCACGGCAGCTCTCCCAACCCTAATCTTCGGCCTATAAATTCCCAAATATTCCATCATTACCAGAACGAACCACTAAAACACTTTTCCGCCGCGAGAAGCCTCCGTTCCCGAGAGATCCAATCTTGGAGCCTTTTCTGATAATCTGCCGGAGGGGGATTCGATCACGGAGGGCATCTACATCAACCACATTGCCCCTCCGATGATGCATGAGTAGTTCAACACAGACCTTCGGGTCCATAGCTAGTAGCTAGATGGCTTCTTCTCTCTCGTTGCTCTTCAATGCCATGTTCTTCATGATCTTCGTGGAGATCTATTCGATGTAATACTCTGTTGTGGTGTGTTTGTCGAGATCCGGTGAATTGTGGGTTTATGTTCAGATTATCCATGAATATTATTTGAGTCTTTCCTGAATTCTTATATGCATGATTTTATATCTTTGCAAGTATCTTCGAGTTATTGGTTTGGTTTGGCCAACTAGATTGGTAATTCTTGCAATGGGAGAAGTGCTTAGTTTTGGGTTCAATCTTGTGGTGTCCTCACCAAGTGACAACATAGGGGTAGCGAGGCACATATTGTATTGTTGCCATCTAGGATAACAAGATGGGGTTTTCATCATATTGCTTGAGTTTATCCCTCTACATCATGTCATCTTACCTAATGCGTTATTTTGCTCTTCATGAACTTAATACTATATATGCAAGCAGGAGTCGGTCGATTTGTGTACTAATAGTAGTAGATGCAGAATCGTTTTGGTTTTCTTGACACGGACATGATGCCTATATGAATAATCATTGCCTTGGATATCTTCATAATTATTCGCTTTTCTATCAATTGCTTGACAATAATTTGTTCACTCACCGTAATACTTGCTATCATGAGAGAAGCCTAGAGTGAAACCTATGGCCCTCGGGTCTATTTTCCATGTTATACTTTCAGATGTAAAACCAAAAATATCAAAAATACTCTCATGCATTATTTTTACCTTTTCTTTTACTTTTCTTTCAAAGCAATCTATCTCTATCAGATCTCATCCTTGCAAGTAACCTTAAAGGGCTTGACAACCCCTTTATAGCGTTGGGTGCAAGAGTTTATTCTTTGTGTAGGTACACCTATTGGGTACTTGCTTGTATCTCCTACTGGATTGATACCTTCGTTCTCAACAACTGAGGGAAATACTTATCTACTTTGTTGTATCACTCGTTCCTCTTCACGGAAACCAATGCATGCTCGAGAAGTAGCAGCAAGTATCTTTACTCGTTCCGTAAAACAAGATCCCGTGGCTAACACTTAGTCACATTGCTTGCAAGGCTTATTGTGATGTTGTATTACTGAGTGGGCCCTGAGATACCTCTCCGTCACATGGAGTAACAAATCCCAGTGTTGATCCATGCCAACCCAACAGACACCCTCGGAGAGACCTATAGAGCAACTTTATAGTCACCCAATTACGTTGCAACATTTGATACACACAAGGCACTCCTTCGGTGTCAGTAGGTTGCATGATCTCATGGTCATAGGAACATATACTTGACATGCAAAAAAACTGTAGCAATAAACTGACACGATCATATGCTACGTTCATAGTTTGGGTCTCGTCCATCACATCATTCTCCTAATGATGTGATCCTGTTATCAAATGACATCTCATGTCAATGGCTAGGAAACCTTGACCATCTTTGATCAACGAGCTAGTTTACTAGAGGCACACTAGGGACAAAGTGTTGTCTATATATCTACACATGCAATGTGTTTCCAGTCAATAGAATTATAGCATGGACAATAAATGATTATCATGAACAAGGAAATATAATAATAAACACTTTATTTATTGCCTCTAAGGTATATTTCCAATAGTGGTTGCAGTGAAAGTGACTTGGTAATAATTGTGTGGTTGCTCCACTTTCCCAAAAAATTGAAATGTTCACTAATTTGTTGATGACATCTTGATTGTTTTGTTGTAGAAAATGATTGTGCAAGGATTGTTTTGAGAGAGGAACAACAAAGAAGAGAAGAGGAAGAAGAAAGGAAAATCTTTCACTTTCCATCATTGCTACAAAGAGCTCAAGGATGAGGAGAAGTGGAAAACTAGAGAAGTTTTTGATGCTTCCAAGAAGAAAAGTGTGGTGGTGGAGGATGATGAAGATTCCACGGGTGAGGATAGAAGGAGCCCCACTCCTCACTCGGCGACCAAGTCTTATAGGCTCGATGGAACTAAGAAAGTGTTGAAGGGGTTAAAGGCCTAAGACAATGATCTCAAGGATGTATTTGATGCCATTGTCTTGGCGAGGAAAGAGTATGCGAAAGAAAAGAAATTGTTGAAGGTCAAAGAAATTGAGGAGAGGAGTGAGGCTGACCTACGTAGAGCGGCGGCCGAGGAGAGAAAAGTTGAGCTTGAGAAGAGAAGGGTGGCGTACGAGGAGATGAAGATAGTGGAGGAGAAGTCACTCAAGTTTGTATTCATGGACACATCCACTCTTGATGTCAAGGCAAAGGCGTATATCGAACTATGTCGTGATGAAATGCTCATGAAGAAGCAAATGCTTATGAGAAGCATGATGGGAGGAGGAATGGGAGGTCCAATGAGAGGAATGGGAGGTGCCATGGGAGGAGGAATGGGAGGTGGAATGGGATGGTATATGAACATGATGGGTGGTTCCATGAATGATGCATTTGGTGGAAACACGGGAGGTGGCTTTGGTGGCAACATGGATGGTGCCTTCGAAGGAATGGAATGTGGAATAGGAGGTGGCTTCGGCAAAGTGGTGGATCCAGGAATTCAATATTGGGTGTTCTAATTTTTTGCACCCTAATAGAAGAGTCCATTGGTTAACGACAATAAAAATAAAAATTGTTCAGTAACTTGTTTTTCTCAAAAGTCATTGAAGATAATACTTTCTCAACTCTATTTGTTGCTACTGGTACGATTAGTACCAATTGAAAAACCTTGTAAACAAGGTTGTAAGTGATACACAGAAGGGTATCTCTTGGTGCTCAACTAACTCCTATTAGAGCATCTACAATCGGACCCCACATATATTCGTCCCCATCTACTCGCCAGACCAAACCCTAGCCACTTGACTGCACTCTCCCGCACTTCCATTCGCCACCCAAGCCCCTATCCAGCAATCTCTGGCCTTCTCCGTCATGGAGGGCAACGGATCCAAGTCCTTCAACTCTAGATATGTCAATCACGAGCTCATCCACCGCGGCCCCGATGAGGAGATGGCCATTCGCTTGCGCTCCGTCATTCCCGAGAGTCGGCCGCCTGACGATAGCGCTCGGACTCGCAATGTCGGAAATCAATTGTGTTGGCGCAACCAGTGCTTGAAGCCGGAGTCGCCGCCTCACCAGAGGCGGTGTGGTCCGTCTGGCGTTCGAACACCATGGCGGACACGTAACCACTCCTTGGTTGTGGATGCTCTTATATAGCTAGTAGATGCTCTTATCTAGGTAGTAGATCAGAGTAAGAAGGAGACGTGGGAGAGCATTGCTCCAGACCAGGGCAAGGCTATTATAGTGCCAAACGGCCTATATACATGCATGCGTACATGCAACACACCTATATACAATTTTTTGCAAAAATATTTACCTATATATGATTTTCTTGCAAAAATATTTGGGTGTACATTTGTATACCCATGCCCTATGGTGGATCCGCCCTTGCTTCGGCGGCAACATGATCGGCATTGGAGGTTGCTTCGACGGCTACATGATGAGTGGCACGTGAGGTGGCTTCGACAGCTACATGATGAGTGGCATGTGAGGTGGCTTCGGCGGCAACTTGATCGGCGTGGGAGGTGGCTTCGGCGACAACATGATGAGTGTCACGAGAGGTGGCTTCGGTGGTAATATGACCTGCATGGGAGATGGCAATGAAGATGCTTTTGGTGGAGTTCGTGGCAACGAGACTTCAATGCAATAAGACGGCGAAAGAGAAGCTGTTTATGATGATGAGAGCATCGTCGACAATGACACTAATGAGAACGGAGAGGATGCAAATTGAGTGATGTCTATGTGCATTTTTATTTGTTGGACCAACAACTTCGTTTGAGACAATTGACTTTTGCTTGTAGAATTTAAAAATATGATCGATGATGCACTTTTGTTGCTACAATTGTAAAATTTTGATGTGCAAATGCGGCAGGCCGCACATGAATAGAAATCGAACAACAGCCATGCGGTGGCCGGCCAGTTTTGCATCTCCAATTTACATCACCTGTTGGAGTTGTCCTTTTACATCACTGAGGTGGTCCTCGGATAGTCGACCTATCGTTTATGGGCCGTACTGTATGGGCCGCAAGGTGAACATCGGAGGATCAAAGACCAATTATGCCAAATGGAAGCTTCGAGGAGCCGTGGCATACTCTCCAAGTTATTAGTCATAGTTAGGCATGTTTATCTCTTCGACATGTAACTAACCATGTGTAAACTCTAGGCATCCTCGGCATCTATATAAGCCGGAGGGTTTAGGGCATAGGAACAAAAAAAACAACTCATCTAGGGTTAGCTATTCGATCTCGAGGTAGATCAACTCTGTAACCCCCATATCATCAATACAACCAAGCAGGACGTAGGGTATTACCTCCATAGGAGGGCCCAAACCTGGGTAAATCTGTGTCCCCTTTGTCTCCTGTTGCTGTCGATTCTAGTCTCATAGTTCGGGACCCCCTACCCGAGATCCGTCGGTTTTGACACCGACATTGGTGCTTTCATTGAGAGTTGCTCTGTGAGCGCCAAAGGAATCGATGGCTCACCTCGTCACGAGCAGCAAGATCAGCGTCCAGGGGACTTTCACCCCCGATCAGAGTCTCACCAGCGACGACATCTTGTCGCATGCCATCCCGACAAGCCGTCATGGCCAGACCGAAAGCCTTTCCCCCAATCAGAGTATCAAGTTCGGAACCTTAGAGTTCATGGCTGACTCACGGGGAATACTTGTTCTAATAGAACCTTCGACCCTCGAAGAGAAACCTGTAAGTCCGGACGCCTTGACGTCGAAGACATCAAGTCTCATGGTTAGAGGGAACACAGATCCGCTTTTTCATGGCTCTGGAACCATCACGATGCTCGATGAATCCACTCGTCTCAGCGACATGCATCCTACCATCGCCTCGTTCTTAAACGAGTTGTTCGATCAGATCGAAGCTATGTGCATATCGGATGACCAGGTTCCAATCTATGATCGGCTCGGGATCAGACCCGATGACAGGGAGATTCATGTTCCTCCGGTCACCCACCTTGTCACTAGTATCGAGTGTCCGGCTACGGATTTGCCCAGACAGCCGAAATTAAAAACAGTCTATACCCTAGTCCTTGATCATCGAGGCTCTGTCGATGAGCCAGAGACGGGGAATGACTCTAAAGCCGGACCGTCACCGGTCCGGGATGCTTCGCATGGTTCGGAAACGATAATTCCGAACACTCAATGCGGCATGGAATCTATTTTTTTTCCACCCACCTCCCAATACGATCATCCCAGTATCGTACCAAAGCCCGTGTCTTCGGACTTTCGGGATATTAAGCAACTACAAGGAGAATCAATCCTCACTTTTGGGCCAGACTCCTACTCGCTAGAAGCAGAGTAAAAGGTCTTGGTGACCAAGAGATGACGACAACTTTCATTCGCAATTTCCATGATGAAGGGATTCTTAATGCCCTGGCCCGCCGACACATAAGTGAAATTTTAGAGTTATCCGATTTGGTACAAAAGTACTGTGCCATGGAGAGCATGTGGCAATCTGAATAGTTGTTCTCAAAACTAATTTCCCCCGAACACCCTAGAGGAGCTCGGAAAAAGGGGATACCTCCAAAGCGGCCAGCCAGGTACGAACCCGTCGAAAAAAGAAACAAGCCCCTTTCAGGGACCAGCGCAGTCCTCGATGGACTATTGGACAAACGTTGCCCTATACATTCTGAGTTCTTAAACACAAACCTGACTCGCTACCTTAGAGCTTGCTGGCTCGTCAGGCAAGTCGCAAAAAGCGGCGAAGCCATCCTTGCAACACCTTCGTCGAGTAGGCGCTTCCCTTCGCCCCCCCCCCCCCCCGGAAACAATGCTTTAGTCCTGACGGTCTACGAGACCTTCCCCTCAAGGAATAGGTGTAAAAGAGCTCTTAGGGAGCTCGAACAGGTCTACCATGTGGTATCCACTAGCCCATGGGCAGACATATCGATTACTTTCAGGGACACTGACCAACCGGCCATCCTTCCCAGTCACTCACCGGCCGCACTAGTCTTGAACCCCCATCTGTTAGTGCATCTAGTGCCCCTTAGTGATTTTGGTGTATTGAAGACTTATAGGTTAAGGCACTAATGTGTTTGTGAGTGTACACAGGCTCTATAAGTCGATGAGGAGTTTGATATATCCGGAGATTATCGACCCTTAAAAATGTATGTCCTCAAAGTTGAAATTCCTCAAGTGATGAATTTGTAAAATTTGCCTATTCACCCCCCCCCCTCTAGTCAATATAACGCACTTTCAATTGGTATCAGAGCAGGTACTCCCTCGCTCTGTGTGATTTTGGTTTAACCACTTGGAGTTCTAGTTATGTCGACTTCAGGTATGATCAAGGTTTCCGCGGGGTGTCCTACCTTCGATGGGACGCACTACCCCTACTGGAAGAACAAGATGCGTATGCACCTTGAAGCTATTGACAATGATCTCTGGTACGTTGTGGAAAATGGTGTGCCCTCGGTCACTCCCACTGTTACTACTGTCGATGTGAAGAGATTCAAGCAACTTGACTCTCAAGCGAAGAATATCATATCTGGCCATCTGAGCAAAGGTCAGTATGGCAGAGTGAGTGCTTTGGAGACTACTAAGCTTATCTGGGATAGGCTGTCCAAAGTGAACGAAGGTGTTTCCTCTCAACGTGACTCTCGTGTTGATGTTCTTCGCAATCTCTTCAACTGCTTCAAGATACTTGACAATGAAAATGTTCAGCAAACTTTTGATCGTCTCACTGATATCTCCAATGAGCTTCAAGCACTGGGTGCCACCGATATCACTGACCATGAAGTGGTGAAGAAACTGCTAAGATCTCTTGACTCCTCATTCGATACTCTGGCTTTGATGATTCAAGAACATGGAGACTACAAGTCACTTGATCCTGCTGATATTCTTGAGAGACTCAATACTCATGAATTCCAACAAGCTGAGAAGAGAGACCTCTACGGGCCAAGCTATGGAAGAACTCGTGCTCTGAATGCAAAAGCAATTTCCTCATCTAAAGAAGAAGATTCTGACAACAGCCTTGGTGATCCTGAAGAACTAAGTCAGGAACTAGCAATGCTCGTGAGGAAATTCCAGAAGTTCTCAAGGAGAGGTGGATTTGGAAAGTCATCAAAAAGTGGCTTGAGGAAATCAGATTCCTCAAAAGACTACAAGAAAAGAACCTATCATCATTGCAAAAAGCCTGGTCACTTTATCTCTGACTGCCCTCTCTGGGAAAAAAGATTCAAAGAAGAAGAAGAAGTACAAGGAGGATAGTTCTGATGACTCGAAGAAAAAGAAGAAATCTTCAAAGTCCTCATCTGCAAAGTCCTCATCTTCAAAGTCCTCAAAGGACAAGAAGAATGGTTCTAGAAAGGCTCATGCATTCATCGGCAAGGAAATGGATTCTGAGGAAGAATCTGAAGAATATGAAGTAGAGGAAGAATCTAAGGAGGAATCAGAATCTGGTATCGCTAGCCTTGCTCTCGCTACTGCTTTCGTTAGCAAGTCCATCTTCAACGATGAAGAGTATGACTACTCCAACGACTCTGACGTCAGCAATGATGATTATGCTCCCGCCTATTGCTTCATGGCAAAAGGATCAAAGGTACACAAACATCATTCCTCTGCTGAATCGAGTGAAGGTGAATCTGATGAATATGTGAAACCTAGCTATGCTAAACTTGTTAAACTTGCCACCAAGCAATAAAGTGCACTTGAAAAGCTTCAGAAAATGCTAGACAAAAGAGATGATCTATTGAACCATGAAGTGGATCAGACTCAAACTCTGTCTGACGATATCAAAAGTCTTCAGACAAAGTATGATAACCTTCAGAGTCATTATAATGACCTCTTAGCTGATCATGAGAAGCTTTCTTATGAATTTCTTCAAAGAAAGAAAGATCTTGAGGAACTGAGGGTGTCACATGAGGATCTCCAAAGGGAAAACGATTCCTTACTGGCTCAACAGATCAGTATCGTTCAGGAAGAATTTGTTCCACCTTATTTGAAATGCATCGAACGTGAAACTGCTAATTCTTCACCTGAATGTTCAAATGCTTCTATTGCTGCAAATTCTTCAACTATTCTTGTGGTCTCAAATTCCTCATCTGAGGATACCACAAGTATCACTAACGACAATGCAGGGTTGAAGGAATTGTATGTGACAGGCATGTACAAAAGTCTCAAAGGGCAACAAACCCTCTGCAATGTCCTCAAAAAGCAGATTCTGAACAGGAACCCTAGGAAAGAGGGTATTGCCTTTGTGAGGAAACTCAATGCTGATGGATCCTAATGGACACCTAAGCCGTACCCCAAAACCTCATGGGTTGCTATGAAAGGATCTCCTGTAGATCCATCCAGTTTATCTGGCTTTACTTGTGAAACTTCATATTCCTCTGATGAGTCACTTGACTCCAACTACAAATTCTTCAAAAATCAGAAAGGTGAAGTATTTGCTAGATTTGTTGGAACTAACTGCAGGAACGGTTCTCCTATGAAGAAAATCTGGGTTCCCAAGAGCTACCTACAAAATCTTCAAGTGAATGTCCTCACGACATCACTCATGAAGAATAGGATCCCCAGATCAAAGTCCTCACTTGGACCAAATTCCTCAAATGGTCAAAAATATCATTCTCGCGCTAATGCTTCTGTTTTGCAGGGAATACCTAAGAGTTATGAATATGTGCATTATTCTTCAAACCATTATGTTCATAAGTCCTTGAAGAATTTCTCTGCTTATTCATTTGAGTACCCTAATCCTCGCCCTATGAAACAAAGCGCACTTGCTGGAGACCTGAGGAAATGTTTGAAAGGACGCAAGCTAACCATGATGAAATGAATTCCTCATTTCTCACGTCCTCACACTACTTGCTTACTATCTTGTGTGATGAAATCATATCTGATGAAATTGATGTCATATTGTTCACTCTGAAGCATATGAGTTCGTAAGTTTTACTAATTCATCTATAGGATGATACTCCAAAAGCTACTGAGTGGGTCCTCGATAGTGGATGCACAAACCACATGACTGGTGACAAGAATCTACTGATGAATTTGCCACTCACTCCATCTCCTCTAAAGCATATCACCTATGCAAACAAAGGAAAAAGTAAGGTATTGGGACTTGGTAAGGTTGCTATCTCAAAGGACCGAACCATGGATAAGTCTTCGAAGGCTTTAGGAGAGGAGACTTGTATATTGTTGATTTCTCTACAGGTCCTCAACCTGCCACATGCTTATTTGCAAAGTCTTTAGAAGGCTGGTTGTGGCATCGACGACTTGGACATGCGGGTATGAGGAACTTGCACATGCTTGTGAAGAAAAAGCACATCATTGGCATCAAGGGTGTCAAATTCCTCAAGGACCACCTCTGTGGTGCATGTGAATCTGGAAAGATGACCAGATCCAAGCATTCCTCGAAGACAAGCATGACCATGACTCGACCCTTTGAATTGCTTCAGATGGATCTCTTTAGCTCCACTCATTACTCCATGCTAACAAATTCTTCAAGTTTGTATCGCTTTGTCATTGTTGATGATTACTCTTGTTACACTTGGGTGCATATTATTCAGTACAAGAATGAAGTGCAGGATGTTTTCAGACGATTTGCTTCAAGGGCCTCCACCAACTTCGGCGTCAAGATCAAGCATATTAGGAGTGATAATGGGACTGAGTTCAAGAACACTAATCTTGATGAATACCTGTATAAACTTGGTATTACTCATGAGTTATCTGCCCCTTATACTCTTAAGTGGAATGGCATTGTGGAGCGCAAGAATAGGACTCTAGTTGAGATGCCTCGCACCATGCTTGGTGAATACAAGACTCCTCGTTGCTTCTGGCCTGAGGCAATTGATACTGCATGCCACATCATCAACAGGGTATATCTTCAAAAATTCTTCAAGAATACTTCATATGAACTTATGACTGGAAAGAAACCCAATGTAAGTTATCTCAAAGTCTTGAGTGCAAAATGCTAGATCAGAGATCCTCACCACAGTTCTAAGTTTGCACCGAAAGCACATGAAGGTTTTATGCTTGGTTACGGAAAGAACTCACACACCTACATATTCTTCAAGACCTACCATCACAAGTTTGTTGAAACTATAGATGTGCGGTTCGATGAAACTGATGGCTCGCAAAGAGAGCACCTGCCTTCCGTGTTTGATGAACAATCTCTTGAGGAATCCATTAAGCTGAAGGTTCCTGAAGATATCATGCCCACTGAGGAAGTCATTCCAATGAATGAAGACTTTCATGTTGATACACCTGAAGAAAATGGTGCTGAAGGAAGTCCTCAGGCACGTCAACCTGCTCATCCTAGAGTTGCAAATGAAGTACAGATTGACAAAATCATCGATGACATCAATGCACCAAGTCCCCTCACTCGCTCAAAAGCTTCACATTTAACTAACTTTTGTGGGCACTTTGCCTTTGTCTCTATCATAGAGCCCACCAAAGTTGATGAAGAATTCAAGGAGCCTGAGTGGATTCAAGCTATGCAAGAGGAATTGCATCAGTTCAAGCTCAACAACGTGTGGGAACTTGTCAAGAAGCCAGATCCTTGCAAACATAACATCATAGGTACCAAGTGGATCTACCACAACAAGCAAGATGAAAATGGCCTTGTGGTGAGGAATAAGGCTCGTCTTGTAGCTCAAGGCTACACACAGGTTGAAGGAATTGACTTTGATGAAACGTTTGCACCTGTTGCTAGACTTGAAGCTATTCGCATATTGCTTGCTTATGCTAACCATCATAATATCATCTTATATCAAATGGATGTGAAAAGTGCATTCCTCAATGGTAAGCTTGAGGAAGAAGTATATGTTGCTCAACCCCCAGGTTTTGAAGACCCTAAGCATCCTGACAAAGTCTTCAGACTCAACAAGGCCCTCTATGGCCTCAAGCAGGCCCCTCAGGCGTGGTACGACACTCTGAAGGAATTCCTTATGAAGAAAGGCTTCAAACCCGGTTCACCCGACCCAACTCTTTTCACAAAATCCTATGACAATGAAATGTTCATATGCCAAATATATGTAGACGATATTATCTTTGGTTGTAATGACAAACGTTACAGTGATGAATTTGCCTATATGATGAGTGAAGAATATCAAATGTCTATGATGGGAGGGTTGAAATTCTTCCTAGGTCTTCAAATTCGTCACCAAGACAACGACATCTTCATCTCACAAGAGAAATACCTCAAGATGTTCTAAGGAAATTCGACATGCAAGATTGCAAAGTCGTCAAAACTCCAATGCCTTCAAAAGACCACCTCTGCACTGATGAAAATGGTAAAGATTTTGATCAGAAGGTATACCGCTCCATGATTGGTTCATTATTGTATCTATGTGCATCTAGGCCTGATATTATGGTGAGTATTTGCATGTGTGCCCGATTCCAAGCAACACCGAAGGAATCACACCATAAGGCTATGAAACATATTCTTCGATACTTAGCTCACACACCAACACTTGGATTATGGTATCCCTAGGGCTCAAATCTTCACCTCGTCGGATACTCTGATGCTGACTATGCTGGAGATCGTGTGGATCGCAAGTCAACCTCAGGGACATGTCATTTCCTCAGACGATCCTTAGTCTGTTGGTCCTCGAAGAAGCAAAACTACGTCTCACTCTCTATTGTTGAAGCTGAGTACATTGCTACTGGCTCATGTTGTGCTCAGTTAATATGGATGAAACAAACCCTCAAGGACTATGACATCAAGTTGAAGAATGTTCCTCTCTATTGTGACAACGAGAGTGTCATCAAGATTGCTTACAACCCAGTTCAGCACTCCAAGACCAAGCACATCCAGATTCGTCATCACTTTCTTCGAGATCATGTACTCAAGGGCGACATGTCCACCGACCACATCCCCACTAAAGAACAACTGGCTGATATCTTCACAAAGCCCTTGGATAAAATGAGATTTTGCAAGTTGCGATGTGAGCTAAATATCTTAGAATCTTCAAATGTTCTTTGAAAAAGGACACACATCCTAACACTTATGCAAAATTGATGACTTAGATGTACAACACACGAAGTAACGTTTTTTTTCAATGAATGAATAATAACCCTCTAAGTGTGAAGAAATTAATGAAGAATTTGATTCTTAGAACCCTACGATAATTGTACGCGGTGTCTGAAATCATCATTTTTATACGGTGGGTCACACCATCAACCAAAGTTGAAATTCTTCAAAATTGAGTTTTTAGTCATTTTTTAAATTCTTCAAATTTTCAAATTCCTCAACTTTTCAAATTCTTCAAACTTTGAAACTCATGTTCTTCATTGACTATACATACATATATATATATATATATATATATATATATTTTTTTTGAGTTTTCAATGTCCTCAACAGCATTCACTTATTGCTAAATTATTCAAGTTGATTTTCATCTAAGTGAATGTGATCGGACCCTTTTCCCTCTATTCTAAACTCAACCCAGCCTGTTCACAAATTCTTCATATGCGTTCTACTTTGAAACTTGTTCAAAGTCTTCACTGTGTCCTCGGTAGCTGCAGAATTTGCGAACGAAAACTTTGAAATTTTCACTATCAAAATTTTCAGTGGTTCCCGCTCAAACGGTTCCGATTCCCATGACTGGATAACCCACGATCCCCCATAATCTCCTCTACTCAGAACGTGGGTGACACCTGTCGCGTGGAGAGCAAGGGTCAGGAGCAATCCTGTCCAAAATCTTTGGACGGATTGGTTTTCACTTCCACTATAAATACCCCCTCCCCTTCAACAGTGCTCGGTTACTCCTCATCTCTACACTCTCCCGAGCTCCAACCAAGCGCCGCCGCTAACATCATCGATGTCGGTGTGGAAGAGCTTCACTGCCTCAATCTCGTCGTCGCCGTACTCGCATCGTCCGCAAAAGTCTTCATCCCGCTGCCGCTGTAGCTGTCTCCCTCTGCCAAGCTAGGGCGTGGGAGATCTAAACTGACGAACTTGCCAATCTCATCTCTCAATTCGTCGTGTTCTTCACCAGGGTAAATAAAATTTATTTTTACTGCCCTTGTTTGATCTTCGAATGCTCTTCATATTCCTCAAAAGGTGTTTATTCTTCATGAATCTTATTCTAAAGCACATTACATCTTCATATACTTGATGATTTTCCCTAAGTAATGATTTTCTTCAAGATTCCTCAATTGTGTGAATCCTCAAAATTTACATAACTCTGGAACCTAAGACAAAGAATACTTAGTGAAATTCCTCAAGACACCCATGGTCAAATTCCTCACCTATTTCTATTTTAAAAAAATTGGAGAACGCATATGACCTCTTCAAATTCCTCGCACCTATACTCCGTTCACAGGTACAACATGTCCGTTGACGAATCACTAGGTTCTCATCAACTTAACTTATTTGCAGCGTTCCTTGAGGAAAAACTGTGTACTTCTTCAGAGTCCTCAAGAGTTCAAATTCCTATGGTGAAGAAAATGGCTGATGGAAAGAAACCTCAGAAAGGTGGAAAGAAGCCAGATGTGCACACTGCTTTTGAGATTCCAGATGATTTGTATGAGGAATATTGCACATCCGATGAAGAAACTCATGGCAAAGAAACAACCAAGCAAAGAAAAATTCATCTGCAGAAAATTGAGAGGAGATGGGCAAGGGAATGGAAGGAATATCGTAATGTAACTCCTAAATACATGATGAAATTCGCTATGAAACCTCCTTGCAGCAGGCCTCCCCTGGCTCAAAATCAAATTGCTGATCCCACTAGCCTCAAGACTGGTGAGGACTTTCCTCATATGTGGGAGAAGCAGCAAGCCAAGCTAGCGAGGAAAGCCAAAGAGGCAGCGAAGAAATTCAATGAAGATTATGTTGCTGTTGCCTCTGCCGGAGCCTCTGCAAGTGCTTCGAAGAAATCAATGATGAAGAAAGCTGTTGTGAAGACAAGTTCTTCAACCTCAAAACCATCGCAACAGATTCCTCAAGTCCAAAGGCCTCAACCTACAAAGGCCTCAGATGCTGGTACTGTTGCTGCTCAGTCCTCAGCTGCTATTGCAAAGTCTTCAACCCCAGTGCATCTGGCATCATGTAAGAGGACTGAGGGATTCAGAAAAGTTCCAAAGATCCTGGCAAGCCCCTCTACTACAGCAAAGTCTTCAACTAGCCCTATAGTGTTGAAGCTAAAGAAAACTGTTGGACAAGGTCAAAGACCAAGTCCTCACTCAAGCAAGGCTATGGTAACCATACCCTCAGGATCTAAGGATGATGATGATGAGGCCGATGATGAAGAATTGGAGGAAATCATCAGGCAAAGTCAGCAGAGGGCTGCTATAGCCAAGGGCAACTCTGTTCCTCTCATGCTGGATCCCAAAATGACCCTCAACTTCATCGATATATGGCATGAAGATCCAAACACTCCACTTTCTTCACTAAATCTGCCTCTTGGTGTGGATCATGTCCTCATTCACTTCGTCTCTGAAGAGAAATGGAAGAGAGAACAAGCTCTGAGAGCTAAGAGGAACAGGGATCGGAAAGAAAAGTTTCTGAGAGACAATGTGATGAACTTGACCCCAAATCAACTCGTCACAGTTCGGTCTGAAATTCGCACACT
The DNA here is from genome assembly GCA_022496015.1 of Hordeum marinum. Classification (NCBI taxonomy): domain Eukaryota; kingdom Viridiplantae; phylum Streptophyta; class Magnoliopsida; order Poales; family Poaceae; genus Hordeum; species Hordeum marinum. The sequence continues at coordinate 504,790,567 of CM039678.1, read as the reverse complement.
CTTTGAGGATCAAGAAAGGTATGATGCTGAATGGAAGGGCACCAAGGTGAGATTCGTCAAGACTACTCAAGCCGCTGTGAAGGATCACAACACTAGGGTTGCAGCTCGATCGCAACCACAAAATCCTCAGTCTGATGAAATTCCTCAGGTTGCTGATGAAACTGCTCAGCCCGATGTGACTGCTGATGAGAATGCTTCTGCAATAGAAGCAATGACCAGTGCTGCTGAGGAAACTCAGACCACTGATGACCATGTGAGGACAACCATCACTGTTGTGCCTGAAGAAACTGAAAGGCCAGCTGAAACTTTTGCTGCACCTAAAGAACCTGAACCCACCAGGGCGACTGCATCAGTCGTACCTGAATAAGCTGAAACTACAGAGGAAAAGACTCTCAAGAGAAAAGCATTAATGTCAGAATCCTTAGTTGTGAAGAAGTTGAAGACAATGCCAAGTTCTTCAACTGGACCCATTGATGCTACACCAATTTCCTCTGCACCTGCCTATGAACTTGTACCATTTGGGGTTGACTATGTCATCTGAGATGAAGAAGATGAAGATCATTCTACTGCTTCGACAAAGCAGATTGATGAAGAAATTGAAGTTGAAGACATTGCTTCAACTCCAAAGGTATCATTGCCCCAGCCTCAGTTCATTGTTAAAGAGGCTAGAGTTGCAGAAATTCATGAGGACATAGACATTGGCAATACAACGCCTGTCATCAATGATGAATATTGGGAATTAGCACACCCAAATTTACCAATGACTACTCCTCTGACAAAGATTCCTCAGTCACCTGCTCTGACTAAAGAAATACATGAAGAATCTGCCGATCAGACCACCCAAGTCTTTGAATTTTTCGTCCCTTTTAGTCTTCGATGACAAAGGGGGAGAAAATTTGAGTTAGTCTTCAAGCGGGTCTCTATATATGGCCTATTTTTGTTTAAGTTACAACTCTCGCTCTTCTGAAGCTTTTGTTGAGTGAGTTGTAAACTTAAGTCCGATGGTGGTCTGACACTTTTGAACTATTTCCTCGCATGTTTATTTCCTCAAGTACCTTAATGCATACATGCTGAATTTCGTCAGACACCATTTTCCTCACGCATTTCAAATTCTTCATATCATATGTTCAAACGCGTGTATGAATTACAAGATATAGGGGGAGTTCTCCATGTTTTAAGCTACCATGTGCATTTGTAGTCCAAAGCAAATTCCTCAAATATGTACATCTTTAGTGGAAGTTCTTCTATATCTTGCAATCAAATTCCTCAAACTCAGTACTTTCACTTCATATGTTTATCCTAGTTGAAAACTTAGCCTATTTGTCATCAATCACCAAAAAGGGGGAGATTGTTAGTGCATCTAGTGCCCCTTAGTGATTTTTGAGTATTGAAGACTTATAGGTTAAGGCACTAATGTGTTTTTGAGTGTACACAGGCTCTATAAGTCGATTAGGAGTTTGATATATCCAGAGATTATCGACCCCTAAAAATGTATGTCTTCAACTAAAGACTTTGTGAAGACTTTGGTGAAGACTTTGAAAATGGAGAAGTTGGTGTGACCTTGAAGATATGAACGAGGAATATGAAGCGTGAAGACTTTTGTTTTTGTAGCTTCATTTCCTTATTTGAGTCATAGGAAACACCGTACTGTTAAAGGGGGTCGAGGTAATACTAAGGAAAAATTCCAACTGATGCTCACCTCCAAAATCCTCAACCTATACAATCCTTCGAGTGAAGCCTTTGGAAATCTCTTACGGTTCAGACAAGTTCTTGAGTGACAGAGACGAAGTTCTTCTAGTCTCTGAGGAAATTGATGTGACTGAGGAGTTAGGATTTCGCCAGTGCGAATTGCCTACAAGTGAGGAACATGATAAGCCTGAGGACTTTCATAGTTCGAAATTCCGACTGTTGTTGTGCTTAGCGCCAGCTCTCCCCAATCATTCTTATCCACATAGCGGTCATATTATTGGGGGCATTTATGTCTTATCATGTCGAGTTGCACCCTGGCTATAAATTGCCACCCCCACAACCACTAGTTGGTTGGCTGCTCCGAGAGAGAACTGACACATGTCATTTGAGAGCAACCCATCCTCCGAGGACTTTGAGAGAAAATCATCAGTGAGGAAAAACCCACAAACAAACCACCAAACCCATAGTGATTGAGCATCACTGAAGAAATTCATGTGTGGATCCGACGCTTGTTACCTTTGAGGACTGTGCATCCTCTAGATGGTTAGGCGTCATGGTCTAGTGCTCCTGCAGTCAATTGGGGATCACGAAGTGACCTTGGTCTACAGCATCCAGCAGTAAATTATGGATCGCCGGGTGACCAGTTTGTGAGGGTTTTGGAAGTCTACCCTGAAGACTTACCATGAGTGTTGGGCGAGGACTATGTGACCTCAGCTCAAGGAGAATACGGTAAGGACTGTGTGTCCTGGGACTATGTGTCCTCTGGTTTAAATACTAGGCAACTCCAAACCAGGCGTACGACTGTCACAGCAGTTGAAACTCGGTCATCAAACCATTGTATTCATTGAGCTATCCTGTTCTATTTCCTCAACCCCTCTATTCCTCATATACATGTTGATGAAATTGATTGTTACTGTTTGAAGAATTTGACTGAAGACTTTCACAAATTCCTGACCTCAAATTCTTCAAGTTACCTTGTTCATCACTGTTTATCCTGTATCACGCTACTTACTATTAGTGCATGTTTCATTTCATCATGAAGACTATGCTATTACTATGTTCCTCATGAACTTGAGTACTTATTCCGCTGCTAGTTATTCATCAAATTTCAAATTCCTCAAAGTTGAAATTCCTCAAGTGATGAATTTGTAAAAATCGCCTATTCACCCCCCTCTAGTCGATATAACATACTTTCACCATCGTTGATGGATACAGGCTACATAAAGTGCTAATGGACGGCGGCAGTGGTCTAAACCTTATATACGAAGCCACCCTGGAAAAAATGCAGTTCGACCGATAGAACATAGCAATACAACCTTCTAGGGAATTATCCCAGGGAAAGATGCATGTTGTTCCGGATGTATCATTCTAGATGTGGTGTTTGGCACACTCAAAAACTACCGATCTGAAGAACTTCTCTTCCACATCATCCCCTTCCCAAGTGGCTATCACGCCCTACTGGGACGAGACGCCTTTACAAAGTTCCAGGCTATACCCCATTACCATATGGAGTGATCACGATCGCCAGTGATCTGAACATAGACCTTCGGGCCGAAAATAAAACGGCAGCGCTCGCCCTCGAGGCATTAGCGGAGACTTTCGCTGTCGAAGAATTGACACCGTTATGGTCGACAGTTAATAAGGACAACGTGATCCTTAGCAAAAGAATCAAGTCCACGTCCTTCAAACCCGCGGAGGAAATCGTTACATTTCAGGTACATCCGACGGACCCCAATAAGACAGCGTCCATCGGAGCCTAGCTTGATCCCCTCGTGGATGAAGCACTGCTGAATTTCCTTCGCGGAAATTGGGATATTTTTGCCTGGCATCCTTCCGATATGCCTAGAATCCCACGACGGCTCGCCGAACACAGTCTAACATTATCCAAGGTGAGGGAGTCCTGGATTAGGGGGTCCTCAGATAGTCGACCATTATTCATGGGCCAGACTATATGGGCTGCAAGGCAGGCATTGGAGGATCGAGGACCATCTATGCCAGGATGGAAGCTTCATGGAGTCCAGATGTGTTCTCCAATTTATTAGCTGTAGTTAGGCAAGTTATCTCTTTGGCATGTTACCGACCATATGTAAAGGGCACCCCCGACATCTATATAAGTCGGAGGGTTTTATGGCATAGGAGGACGAATCATCTAGGGTTAGACATACAATCTCGAGGTAGATCAACTATGTAACCTCTTACACCATCAATACAATCAAGGAGGATGTAGGGTATTACCTCCATAGGAGGGCCCGAACCTGGGTAAACTCGTGTCCCCTTCATCTCCTATTACCGTTGATCCTAGTCTGACAGTTCGGGACCACCTACCTGAGATATGCTGGTTTCTACACCGACATTGGTGCTTTCATTGATAGTTCCACTGTGAGCACCGAAGGCATCGATGGATCGCCTCGTCACAGGTGGAAAGATCTACATCGAGGGGACTTTCGTCCCCGATCAGAGTTTCACTAGCAACAACATCTTGTCGCAAGCCAACCCGATCAGCCGTCCAGGTCGTATCGGAAGGTTTCCCCCGCATCAGAGTATCAAGTTTGGAACCCTAGATTTCGTGGCTGATTCACGGGGGGCACTCATTCCAACTAAATCCTCAACCTTCGAAGAAAGACCTGCAAGTTCGGACGCTTCGACGTCCGAGTCGTCGGGTCCCGTGGGGGAATGGAACATAGATCCGCTTCGGCGTGACTTTGGAACCGTCACACCACGTGATGAATCCACTCGTATCAGCGACACGCACCCTGCCATCGCTTCATTCTTAAACGAATTGTTCGATCGGCTCGAAGCAGTGCGTATACAGGATGACCAGGTTCCGATCTATGATCGGCTCGGGATTAGGCTCAATGATAGGGAGATTCACATCCCTCCTGTCACCCACCTTGTTGCTATTGTTGAGTGTCCGACCGCGGATCCGTCCCGACAGCCAAAATTGAAAACAGTTTACACCCCGGTCTCTGATCACCAAGACAAGCCAGGCGAAGGGATTACCTCAAAACTGGACCGTCATCGGTCCCAGAGCTATGCCACAATTCGGAGTTTGTATTTCCTAATACTCAATGTGACGTAGAATCCAATTTTTGCCCACCCACCCCCCAGGATGATGATCCCTGTTTTTCACCGAAGCCCGTATCTCCGGACTTCCAAGACATAAAGCAACTGCGAGGAGAGTCAGTACACCACTTTTGGGCGAGAATGTTGCTCGCTAGGAGCAGAGTAAAAGGTCTCAACAACCAAGATTTAACAGGAATTTTCACTCACAATTGCCATGATGAGGGTATTCTTAATGCCCTAGCCCGCCGACGCATTAGCGATTTCTCGGAGCTATCCGAATTGGTACAGAAATACTGTGCCATGGAGAGTGTCTGGCAATCCGAGCGACTGTTCTCGAAACCAAAATTCCCCGAACACCCTAGAGGAGCTCGGAAAAAGATGATACCTACTAATCGGTAAGCCAGGCATGAACCTTTCGGGAAAAGAAACAAGCCCCTTCTGGGTGCCTGCACTGTCGTCGATGGGCTTTTGGATAAACCTCGTCCCATACATTTCGTATTACTAAACGCGAACCCAATGCACAACCTTCGAGCTTGCTGGGTCGTCAAGCAAGTCACAAAAAGCGGCGAAGCTATCCTCGACACACCTCTGTCGAGTAGACATTCTCCTTCGCCGCTCGAATTTGATGTCGAAGTCCTGACTGTCTACGAAATCTTCCCCTTGAGGAAAAGACGCAGGAGAGCTCTTAAAGAGCAAGATGAAGTCTATCATGTAGTAGCTACTAGCCCATGGGTAGACGTACCGATTACTTTCAAGGACACTGACCGGTCACCCATTCTTTCCAGACATTCACCGGCCGCCCTAGTCTTGAATCCCATCATCGATGGATACAGGCTACATAAAGTGCTAATGGACAGCGACAGTGGTCTTAACATCATTTATGAAGCCACACTGGAAAAATGCATTTTGACCGATCTCGCATCGAGTGTAACAACACAACATTCCGAGGAATCATCCCAGGAAAGGAGGCATGATGTTCCGGATGTATCAACCTGGACGTGGTGTTCGGTACACTCGAAAACTATCGATCTAAAGAACTTCTCTTCCACATCATCCCTTTCCCAAGTGGCTATCATGCCCTATTGGGACGCGACGCCTTCAGAAAGTTCCAGGCTACACCCCATTATGGGTACATGAAACTAAAAATGTCAGGACCCAACGGAGTGATCACGATCACCAGTGATCCGAATATAGCCCTTCGGTCCAAAAACAAAATGGCAGCGCTTGCCCTCGAGACACTGGAAGAAACTTTTGCCGCCGAGAAAGACAACAGAGACGATGTGATCCTCAGCAAAAGACCCAAGTCTATATCCTTCAAACCCGCGGAGGAAATCATCAAATTTCAGGTGCATCCAATGGACCCCAATAAAGACAACGTCCATCGGAGCCCAGCTCGACCCCCTTATGGACGAAGCTTTGCGGCATTTCCTCCATGAGAACTAAGACATTTTTGCCTGACATCCTTTCGACATGCTTGGAATTCCACGTCGGCTGGCCGAACATAGCCTAAACATTATTCCGGGCTTCAAACCCATGAAACAGACTCTGCGTCGTTTTTCCGAATCCAAGCGGCAGGCCATGGGTGAAGAATTAGACAAACTACTCGAGGCCGTATTTATTAGGAATATTAAACACCCCGAGTGTCTAGCAAACCTGGTGATGGTACCTGTCGTGGATTTATCACGGCAGATGTCCGGGTCAACGGACTTAGGTTCGGGGCGAGACACAACTACGTGGCGGCTTGAAGGGGTTGATCGGAATCGAGAAGACACGGAGTTTTACCCAGGTTCGGCTTCTCCAATGGAGGTAAAAGCCTACGTTCTGCTTGTCCGGTATTGATGATGATGAAGATCTCTCGGTTACAAGGGTGCTAATCGCTACCTCTAATCTCGTGTGCCTCTAATCTCTTGTGTTGTCTAAACTTGTAGACTTGTGTCTCTTGAGCACTTGGCCCTCTAGGGGTGCTCTACCCCTCCTTATATAAGTGGAGAGGGTAGGTTTACAAATAGAGTCCTACTAGGAGTAGGATTAGGACTAGTCTCTCACAAATCCTACTTCGGGTCTTATTTCCTTTAAGGGGATCCTTCTCTCTTGTGGGCCTTCTCCTGTGGGCCTTCTCTTGTGAGCCGCCTAGCGCCGGCTCACCCGTCGGGTCTTGGGCTTGGTCATCCTATGAGTTGCCTGGTCGGGTCATTAATAAGATGTCATGTTTTTAACGGGTCTCCTGTGAGTCGCCAGGATGGGTCATACCATGGGGTATATCCCCGTCATTAGCCCCCAGGTTAGCTTGAATTTATTCATGGTAAGCTCGTGAGATAAGAGTGACAAATATGTTAACTGGCCGGCTTGCTCCTTCAGCTGGCTTATAAAATGGCTACTCAGAAATCCGGGTCTTTTCTGCATATGAATGAGTCGCCTTGATAATCATCTTGCTTGTCAATGTCCTTTGAAAAATATTGAGAATAAAACACCCATATGTTATTGAGTCGGCTTCCAATACTCTTGGCGGGTCATATCCGCTGGGTTATAATTATTAATGACGCCGGGTCATTATCATTGGTGACTCCGGGTCAAGTAATTAGAATCCAACTGACTTGATAAAAATATTGAGATGAAAATCCATTTGATGTAAAGCCAGACTTCCATTGTTGTGAAGCAGGGCGGCTTATATAAAATCTGGCGGGTTATGATCTTTTGGTAACACCAGGTCATAAGTGTTGGTGACGCCGGGTCTAACAACTGAGCTCCATATTTAACATCTTGAAAATTCTCCTCAAAGTTTTTGATATGTCCATATTACCTGTAGCCCCCAAGCTCCGAGATTATCCATGATAACTTGGTGCTTTGCAATAATATTTTGGACTGTGTAGCCCCCAAGTGTCGGGTTGTCCTGCCTGCAGCAACCTGGGACTTATAATTGCCTTATATCTTATAATGCTTCGGCGGGTGTATCCCCCAAGGGCCGGCTCATCAGAAAGCTTCGGCAAGTGTAGCCCCCAAGGGCTGGCTCATTAGAACGTTTCGGCGGGTGTAGCCCCCAAGGGCCGGCTCATCAGAATGTGATGCGTTGGGTCTTCAATTTGAATCTCTTAATCTGTTGGAACAACTGAATACTGTAGCCCCCAAGTGCCGGGTCAGTAAGAATTACTCGGCCAGGACTTTAGAAAAATATAGAAGGGCCGGCTCATCTCCTTGAGATAATATGGTCTTGCTGACAATGTTGGTTTGAAAACCGGCTTGCATTAGCCCCCAAGTGTCGTGGTGCATGCTTGCAGCGACATGGGACTTGCATAATTGATATAAACTTGGACTTGGATAATGTAGCCCCCAAGTGTCGGGTCGTCTGCCTGCGGCGACTCGGGACTATGTGAGAATAATACGTCTCACCATAATTTGTTGAATGAATCTTTGACCGTGGTCGTAATATAACCTGGAATGAATATCCTGGAATAATTCCTTTGTCTTTGACATGAAATTCCTGCTCGTGGTTGCGATGCCACCCGGCAAATATAAGTTTGAGAAATCCATGAGTGTTGTAGATTATTACAGAGCATAATTAAAGAAATCCGAGAACCGGCCAATTAGATGATACTGCATTATATCTGACAGGGCGGCTCTTTGCAAAATAATAATTTCTCCGAGCTGGTTTGAATAACCCCAATCATTTATTATTGGTTATGATAAATTATGAAGATCCAGCCATATTGGCTATTAAAAGATCCATTTGCTCTTGCAAAACACTTAACGGCGGCTCACCTTTTAAGAGATAGTACCTGCAAAAAATAAACAAGACAGGATATATTCTGCATTATTGTAAGGGCGGCTTGAAGAAGCTCAACCCGGAGATGTTTATACCTTTCATAACATTGCTCCTTTTCTCATAATCTTGCTCTGACCCAGCTTGATAAGCCGGCATGTTATCTGGAGGTGGGAAGCCCCCTTGATAATCCACGGCTCCACCTTTTAGCTCCCATTTGAGAGCACCTTTGTAATAGCTTTAAGGATAATTCTGCCTTTCTTGAATGCAGCTCCGGATGTATATATTTCTGTCTCTCCGTGTTTTTGTTTTACCGACTCTTTATTGATTGATCCCCCTTTGTATAAATCCATCTTGAACTTTTAGAGCCGGCGCTTGTCTTTGAAGATGTCACGCCTTCTCCAGTAATTTAGAGCCGACCGAGCACTTTGAAACTTGTCAACTGGAGTAGTATGACTCCGGCTCTTGTAAGATGAACTTTGTCGAGAACCGGTTGTCGTAGGGTAATGTAAGTTGTACCTAAAGGTAAGAAGCGTCCATCGACAACCGCGGCTAATAATGAGCCGGAAGCGGCGTAAAGCCGGCTGTTTGCAGGGCAATGTAAGTTGTACCTAAAGGTAAGAAGCCTCCTGTTAATGTTTGAATATGGTATGCGCGGACGCCTGCTGTCGATGGGAGATGTAAGCTATACCCTAAGGCAAGAAGCCTCCATCGACAACCGCGGCTAATGATTTGCCTGAAACGGCATAAAGCCGGCTGTTTGAAGGGAGATGTAAGCTATACCCAAAGGCAAGAAACCTCCTTCAACAGCTACAGTTGATAAGCAACTGAGTTTTGGCGTAAAACGCCGGTTGTTAGGGTGAGATAAGCGAACCCGTCGGTAAGAAGCCCCCTTCGACAACCGCGGTTAATAAGTAACAGGAAGTGGCATAAAGCCGGCCATTAGGGTGAGATAAGCGATACCCGTCAGTAAGAAGGCCCCCTTCGATGGCCGCAGTTGATAAGCAACTAGAATTTGGTGTACACGCTGTTGTCTTAGGGTCATGTAAGCTATACCAAAGGTAAGAAGCCTCCATCAACAACAGTGCTTAATGTAACCAAACTAGGCATAAAGCCAACTGTGCAAGGGAGATGTAAGCTATACCCGAAGGCAAGAAGCCTCCTTGCAACAGTTTAATAACAGCTGGCTATGCAAAGGAGATGGAAGCTATACCCGAAGGCAATAAGCCTCTTTGCAATAGTGCTTAATTGGGCATAACGCCGCTGTGCAAGGGAGATGTAAGCTATACCTGAAGGCAAGAAGCCTCCTTGCAACAGCGTAAAAGCAGTCTGTGCAGGGGAGATGTAAGCTATACCCGAAGGCAAGAAGCCTCCCTGCAACAGCGCTTGATGTAACCAGACTAGGCATAAAGCCAACTGTGCAAGGGAGATGTAAGCTATACCCGAAGGCAAGAAGCCTCCTTGCAAAAGTTTAATAATAGCTGGCTGTGCAAAGGAGATGTAAGCTATACCCGAAGGCAAGAAGCCTCTTTGCAACAGTGCTTAATTGGGCATAACGCCGGCTGTGCAAGGGAGATATAAGCTATACCCGAAGGCAAGAAGCCTCCTTGCAACAGCGTAAAAGCAGACTGTGCAGGGGAGATGTAAGCTATACCCGAAGGCAAGAAGCCTCCCTGCAACAGCGCTTGATAGGGTATAAAGCCGGATGATAGATTAGCCGTTTTGACGGCGAACAAACCACTTCAACTCAAATTTTTGAGCCAGAAAAATTTCATCTTGCAAAGACCCGGGCTTCTCATTGAAAACAACCAAATGTGTCTTGCCATGTCTGTAGCCCCCGAGCCTCAAGTTGACTCGAAGAGGCGGCTTGAGGATCTTCATTGGAAGTTTGAGGTTGACCATGGCAGGTTATAGATGATCCCGTATGAATTGTTTCAATGATCCGATCGATGGTTCGTTCCGGCTGTTTGTTTGAAGTGAACCAAACTGTAGTGGCGGCAATTTATGCGCTTGTCTATTGGACGGCTCGTATCGACGAGCACCCACCGATATGTTGATGTAGATCACAGTGTGGGCGGCGTCTTGCGCGCGTCCGTTGGGCGGTTCGTATCGTCGAGCACTACACCTGATGTTGATGTAAATTGGACCGTAGGACGATGGACGGTTTGTCCTAGTGTATGCAGCCACTGGCGTGTTGATGTAGACGTAGAAATCAGCCACGGCGTTGTAAGCCGGTGCTATTGTGACAGATGCCACGACGTTTGTAAACCGGCGCAAGCGGTGAATCGCCCGTGGCGTTGGAAACCAGCACGGACGGCGAGTCGCCGTGGCATTGTTAAGTAGGTGCAGTCATGAGAGACAGCCACGGCATTGTAAAACCGACGGACGATGAGTCGCCCGTGGCATTATAAGCCTGTTCGGTCGGTGAGTCGCCCATGGCATTGTAAGTCAGTTCGACCGGTGAGTCGTCGTGGCATTGTAAGCCGGTTCATTAATGTAGACCCGACTGTATGACCTGATGTATTTGAATGACAGATGAATTTTGTCCGTCCAGACGTCTGACTGATGACATTTTCCCTAGTATTATTTTTTCTGACAATGAATGCAGCGGAAGCCTCCAAAAATGTTGATCCATGTAATGTTGTTTTATACTAGCAGTGGTTTGTACTACTAGTGCTCCCGTAGGTCATATAAATTTTTTTATCCCCCATGAAGTACTTGATGGTCTTTCAAACGTCAAAAGTGATTTGTTGGTCAGAGCATTAACCGAAGTTGAACTGGCGGGCCTCTCCATTGCCCTTATTATTTTTGTGAGTAGCACTGCTGACCAGGCTTCGTGGCTTACGTCGCCTTGTACGGTTTGCTTGGGACTTGACGACTGCAACAGAAAATGACTCTATCCTCCTTGGCTCCTTGCGAACGGTGGCAACACTGGTCTCCTTTGTGGCTGAACAGGCTGCCAATCAACCTGTAGGAGTCTTCGATCTTCACGCCAGACGGTAGCAGCAGCAGATTAATGTTTTTCTTGGGACTTGACCCTCTTGCGAATACTCGTGGAGCCAAAGGCGAAGATAGAAGAGGCGAGGCCACCGGCGATGGCTGCAGCGAGACAGCAAGGCCACGTTCAAGGCGGAGGTGATAGTAGAGGCATGCGGCGGCTCGCTGGCAGAGGCGTCTCATGGGCACAGATGGAGTGCAGCGGGTGCGGCAGCGGCTTGCGGGTGTTGTGTTGCAGGGGCGGGGCGGTGGCGGCTGGTGCGACGCGTGGGAGCCGGCGCTAAGCGGGGGCGGCTCGAAGGCGGCTTGGAGGTGCCGGCTCGTGGCGGCGACTCAGCCACGGCCAAGGCGGGGCGAGTCGGGAGCGCGGCAGCGGCGGCCACAGCGTGGCGGCAGAGGCGAGTCGGGGGCATGGCGCGGGGCGACCGCGGCTATCGGCGGCGGACAGCAGCAGCTGCAGTATCAGGCCGTGGAGAAACGAGGCCGACTCGGACTTGGAACCTGGTGGCCATGGAAAGCACCGGCGGAGCCTGTGCGCACGTCCACCTCCAGGACGGGGACGGATTGAAGTATCCAGGTCTGTATCATCCTCTGGGTCGTGGCAGCAGTCAACTCGTGGTGAGGCGGAGGCGGCCGGCCGGGTCAACGCGACGGTGAGGCGGAGGCGGAGGCGGAGCCTGCGTGGGCAACTTGAGGCGGATACGGAAGGCAGCTTGGTCGTTTGCCGGCGAGGTGAGGTGCCGTGAAGGCTGTCTGATGGTCGGACACGAAGAGTGCTGAAAATCGGCCGCAGTGTTTTGCTGGTAGTTTCACTTTGACGATCAATTTCTAGCCCCAACGTCCAGTACCACATTGACTTTGAGATGATGGCTTGGTGGATAGATACGAGGCAGCAGATGACGGCCACTAAAAAAATTTGAACCATAGCACTACCTCCACGCGAGGAAGGGAGCACTAAAATTCAGTCGTAGTACTCGTGCCGGATGAACTTGGCTTCGGCTTTTACGCGAAAGAGATTAGCACGGGCAATGATGAGTTGATGCCTCAGGATTTGTAGCGTGTCCCATCAATAAAATAGACAGCAGCGCAAAAAGAAAGCCTTGCAGCGGAAAATTAGTCGGTCTCGTCGACACGAAGATTCAACGGATATGCAGCTGAAATCGATCCGTTTAGATTGATCGCCTCGTTGTTGTGGCAGCATACACAGACGCAATCTTGACTTTTTCTCTCGGTCCAATCTCGTATCTGTTGCTTTGACTATTTGCCAATGATGTAGATCCTTTGATGTCGGATCTTCTTCATCCTAAAGATTGCGACCTTCTCGATCCTTGAAGATCCCTTCAAGAACACAATATCATCGTGCACCGCCCCACGGTGGGCGTCAACTGTCGTGGATTTATCACGGCAGATGTCCGGGTCAACGGACTTAGGTTCGGGGCGAGACGCAACTACGTGGCGGCTTGAAGGGGTTGATCGGAATCGAAAAGACACGGAGTTTTACCCAGGTTCGGCTTCTCCAATGGAGGTAAAAGCCTACGTTCTGCTTGTCCGGTATTGATGATGATGAAGATCTCTCGGTTACAAGGGTGCTAATCGCTACCTCTAATCTCTTGTGCCTCTAATATCTTGTGTTGTCTAAACTTCTAGACTTGTGTCTCTTGAGCACTTGTCCCTCTAGGGGTGCTCTACCACTCCTTATATAAGTGGAGAGGGTAGGTTTACTAATAGAGTCCTACTAGGAGTAGGATTAGGACTAGTCTCTCATGAATCCTACTCCGGGTCTTATTTCCTTTAAGGGAATCCTTCTCTCTTGTGGGCCTTCTCCTGTGGGCCTTCTCTTGTGAGCCACCTGGCGCCGGCTCACCCGCCGGGTCTTGGGCTTGGTCATCCTGTGAGTTGCCTGGCCGGGTCATTAATAAGATGTCATGTCTTTAACGGGTCTCCTGTGAGTCGCCAGGCCGGGTCATACCACGGGGTATCCAAGAAAGACAAATCATGGCGGCTATGTGTCGATTTTAAAGACCTTAATAAAGCATGCCCCCAAGGACCCTTTCCCCTTACCGCGCATCGACCAGATCATCGATGCCACCGCCAGACACGATCTGTTGTGTTTCCTCATCGCTTACTCCGGATACCATCAAATTAAAATGTAGGAATCCGATCAAGCTGCTACGGCTTTCATCACCCCTTATGGGCCTTTCTGCTTCAACACAATGCCCTTCGGGCTAAAAAACGTTGGGGCTACTTACCAGCGCATGATCCAAACCTGCCTCTCTACATAGGTCGGCAAGACCGTCGAGGCATATGTGGACGATGTGGTAATCAAAACCAAACACGAAGACCAGTTGATTGATGACCTACGCCAAACTTTTCTAATTTACGCGAATATGACATCCAGCTCAATCCGGAAAAATGTGTATTTGGAGTTCCCTCTGGTAAGCTGCTTGGATTCATCATCTCCCATAGAGGAATGGAGGAAAATCCAGCTAAGATCCACGCTCTATCAGAACTTGCAATCCCCACGGAACTGAAGCATGTCCAGAGGCTATCCGGGTCCGTAGCGGCGTTAAGCTGCTTTATCTCCCACCTCGGAGAAAAGGCTTTGCCGCTCTACAAACTGTTGAAACGGACCAATAATTTCGAATGGACCAATGAAGCAGCGGCTGCTTTGGAAGAAATCAAAGCAGTAGTGGCAACCAACCCCATACTCACGGCACCAGGTGCCGGTGAGCCCATGTTGTTATACATATCGGCCACCAACAAAGTCGTTAGTGGGGTGCTCGTCGTTGAACGAGATGAGGAGGGGCATAAATTCCGAACTCAAAAGTCGGTATACTATGTGTCAGAGGTGCTAACACAGTGCAAGTCCAGATATCCACACTATCAAAAAATTGCCTACACGATATTCATGGGATCGAGGAAACTCTGACACTACTTCCAGGAGTGTGCGGTGACTGTAGCATTAGAAGTCCCCTTGAACGACAGAATCAACAATAGGGACGCCACTGGCCGCATTGCCAAGTGGGCCACTGAGCTCCTCCCCTTTGAAATAACCTACAAGCCACGCCGTGCCATCAAATCACAGGTTCTGGCGGACTTTTTGGCCGAATGGACGGAGGCCGAACTCCCCAAGGAATATAGTGCATACTCCCATTGGACAATGTACTTTGATGGCTCCAAAACCTTGGCCAGACTGGGGGCTAGAGTTATCCTCACATCCTCCACGGGCGACAACGTGTGATACGTGTTGCAAATCATGTATGCGGACTCCAGCAATGCAGCCGAATACGAGGCCCTTCTTCATGGTCTCCGGATGGCTGTATCAATGGGCATACGGTGGCTAGAGGTGCGGGGAGATTCCAACCTAACCATCTCCCAAATCAGCGGCGAATTCGACACCAAAAATACGAAGATGGCGGCATATAGAAATGCCATCCTCAAGATATCAGCTCGGTTTGAGGGGCTGGAATTCCACCATGTCGCTCGCGACAACAACCAAGTCGCCGACATATTAGCTTGTCTAGGAGCTAAGCGTGATCCTGTCCCAAAGAACACTTTTCTAGAATAGTTGTTTAAGCCTTCCATCATGTGGCAGGACGATGACAATAGCGCTGGACCGGATATATCGGACGTGGTGGTCCCCCTATGGACGAACCGGACGACCAAATAATAGGCAACTCCGTAATGAATGAAACGCCTTCGGCTCATGAGGTAATGGCAGTAACTGCACCTTGGACCGAGCCCTTCCTCGCCTACCTTCTTCGAAAGGAACTCCCCGACGACCAGACAAAGGCACGTCGCATAGTTTGGCACTCCAAAGCCTACAAGATTCACGAGGGTGAGTCATACAAGAAAAGCACAACTGGTTTACTACAGTGGTGCATATCCGAGGAAGAAGGGCGGGAACTACTTGCCGAAGTACATGCGGGCATGGGCGGCCATCACGCCGCCACAAGAGACCTAGTTACCAAGGCCTTCCGAGCAGGTTTCTTCCGGCCCACAGCTCGGACGGATGCACAGTCACTTGTCAAGCACTGCATGGGGTGACAACTCTTCGCAAACCAAAGCCACATGCCTCCAACCGCTCTTCGGACTATTCCGATCACTTGGCCTTTTGCGGTCTGGGGGCTTGACATGGTCGGACCCCTTAAAGGGGGGGCCAAGAAAAACAAATATCTGCTGGTCATGGTTGACAACTTCACCAAATGGATAGAGGCAAAGCCTGTTAAATCAGCCAAGTCCGGACCAGTTATAGACTTCATATCCGACGCAGTACACCGTTACGGTATACCGCATAGCATAATAACGGATAATGGATCTAATTTTACGGCCCAAGAGGTTAAGGACTGCTGCGCGAAAATGGGCATTAAGCTCGATTACGCATCAGTCTACCATCTGCAGACCAATGAACAAGTCAAACGCGCCAATGGTCTCATTATGAGCGGCATTAAGCCACGATTGATCTGATTTCTTCACGAGTCCAACTGTCATTGGGTTGAGTAGCTTGACTCCCTACTATGGGGCATGCGTACCACCCCAAATAGATCAACGGGCTTCACGCTGTTCTTCATGGTCTATGGGGCAGAGGCAGTCCTCCCCTGTGACATTATTCATGACGCACCAAGAGTGCGCATGTACGAGGAAAAGGAAGCCGAGTTGGATCGGCAGGACGACCTGGACGCCTTGGAGGAGAATGCGACATAGCTCTAGCTTGCTCTGCGCTTTATCAGCAGCAAGCGCGACACTACTAGAGTAGGGAGGTCAGGGCACAAACATACAACGTAGGTGAACTCGTCCTACGGCTCCCGAAGAAGCAGAAGCATAAACTCAACCCCAAATGGCAGGGGCCCTTCATCATCGACGACATACTCGCGGGAGGAGCCTATTGTCTTCGGAACTCATCAGATAATTGCCTTGAACCAAACCCATGGAACGCGGCTCGTCTTCGGCGTTTCTACGGATAGACCGGTCCTGTCTGAATTCCCGCACATTTTACATCTTTTATTTTTCTTGTATTTTCATTTCTTTTTCTTTCCTTCCCACTTTGTTGTTTGATAGGATCACTTTTTCTTCTTCCTATGTTCGGTTAAACCGATCATGTACTAAGGTTATCGGAATACACCATAGAGTGTTACATCCAAACACAGCACGTGGGGGCTTCTTCTAGTAGCCATCTTTTCTATTGCAATTATTTGCCCGCTCCTGTCGTGTGCGCACGTTTTTTTTGTCATGTTTTGGCCATCATATGCATCAATTCGAACTAAGATTTGGCCAAGCTAGGTTGCCTCGCTCCTGTGGTTACTCTCTACGTTCCCCCTCGTTCGGCTAGAGAGTAAAGGGAGCACCTTTGCGATTGTTACGACCGGGTCATCCGGACACGTACCTTAGACGGGTGAACCGAAAGCTAGCTATCTTCCATAGACAATTGGTCGGCTCGGACGGAAACACCTTATACAGCCTTGGTTGCTATTTTTATTATTCGGGACTTTTATTCACAAAAAACACTTAGTCGCATATTGTGAGTATGCAGACCGCTATCTATCTTCTTCGTAGAACCCTGGAGAAAGGTATCGTTAGCGGTAGTATTTTCATCGGTAGATATTTCTTACTCTACGTCGTAATATAACATACCTTTCTATGTGCCTTCTGTCTATTCGCACCACATGGCCGGATTGCCTGGTTCCTCGAATACAAATCCACTATTCGGCGAAGGAATAATAAGAAGGAACACTCTTGAGCTCTTCGCTCGGGAGGGAGAAGCCGATGGCCGGTTAAGACAAAGTTTACAACACGGATTGTTTTACACATGAATATGCAAATTACATATTCGGCTGCTGATCGAGATCACTGATTATTGTGGAGAGGGGGCAATCTGTTGGAAATATGCCCTAGAGGCAATAATAAATTGGTTATTATCATATTTCCTTGTTCATGATAATCGTTTATTAACCATGCTATAATTTTATTCATCAGAAACTCAGATACATGTGTGGATACATAGAAAACACCATGTCCCTAGTATGCCTCTAATAGACTAGCTCGTTGATCAAAGATGATCAATGTTTCCTAGCCATGGACATAAGATGTCATTTTATAACGGTATCACATCATTAGGAGAATGATGTGATGGACAAGAACCAAACTATAAACGTAGCATATGATCATGTCAGTTTATTGCTACAGTTTTCTGCATGTCAAGTATCTGTTCTTATGACGATGAGATCATGCAACTCACTGACACCGGAGGAGTACCTTGTGTGTATCAAATGTCACAATGTAACTGGGTGACTATAAAGGTGCTCTACAGGTATCTCCGAGGGTGTCTCTTGGGTTGGCATGGATCAAGACTGGGATTTGTTACTCCGTGTGATGGAGAGGTATCTCAGGGCCCACTCGGTAATACAACATCACAATAAGCCTTGCAAGCAATGTGACTAAGTGTTAGCCATGGGATCTTGTATTATGGAACAAGTAAATACACATGCCGGTAACGAGGTTGAACTAGGTATGGAGATACGTCCGATCGAATCACGGGCAAGTAACATACCGAAGAACAAAGGGAACATCATACGGGATTAACTGAATCCTTGACACAGAGGTTCGACCGATAAAGATCTTCGTAGAATATGTAGGAATCAATATGGGCATCCAGGTCCCGCTATTGGTTATTGACCGTAGAGGTGTCTCGGTCATGTCTACATAGTTCTCGAACCCGCAGGGTCTGCACACTTAAGGTTCAGTGACGTTTTGGTAGTATAGAGTTATGTATTTTGGTGAATGAAGGTCGTTCGGAGTCCCGGATGAGATCCCGGACGTCACGAGGAGCTCCAGAATAGTCAGGGGGTAAAGATTCATATATAGGAAAGTGGTGTTTGAACTCCGGAAAAGTTTCGGGCATTTCCGGCAGTGTATCGGGAGTGACGAATGGGTTTCGGGGACCACCAAGTGGGCCCACATACCCCAAGGGGCCACATGGGCCTTAGAGGTGGCGCACCATCCCCTGGTGGGTTGGGCAAGCCAGCCCAAGAGGCCCTATGCCCATGGAGAAGGAGATAGAGTAGGGGCCAAGTTTGGGAAGGAGTCCCACTTGGAATCCACCTCCCTTGTGGGAGCTGGACTCCTCCCCATGCTTCGGCGAAACCTCTCCTTGGAGGAGAGGCTAGGGCTTCCTCCTCTCCCCTCCCTCCTATATATACTCGAGGATTTTGAGGGCAGCCCCAACCCTAATTTTGCCAAGTGCTGCCCTCTTCTTCCTCTAGATCGTTTTCTCCTCTAGATCTGTTTTCGGCAGTGCTTAGGCGAAGCCCTGCTGGAATTGCTCCACCACCATCGCCGCAACACCATCGCGCTACCGAAGAACTCTTCTACCTCTTCGCTCCCTCTTGCTGGATCAAGAAGGCGGAGATCTTCACCGAGCTGCACGTGTGCTGAACGCTGAGGTGTCGTTCGTTCGGTACTTGATCGGGAGTTCATGGGATGGCTTGCGATTTGGATCGCGAAGACGTACCACAACATCAACCAAGTTCTTTAATGCTTCCACTTAGCGATCTACAAGGGTACGGAGATCCAATCTCTCCTCTCATAGATGCTCATCTCCTAGATTGATCTTGGTGAAGTGTAGGAAATTTTTTGTTTGCCATGCAACGTTTCCCAACACAGTCTGCCTACGAGAGCTTGGTGTCGGGCATCACCTAGTCATATACCAGGCGGAGTGGCACTTCTTTTCCATCCGATCCCATAGTACCAACCCGCGCCATATTCTCGGGGTTAAGTCCTGTTACACAGGTCTTGATCATCGCCCATGCCTACCGTGCTCCTTCGCGGCAGGCCGAAGTCTTCCACAACTCGAACCTACACCGAGCCCCCTAAAATCGATCCACAAGTGTGTCCAACCCTTTTGGTGGCTATTCGGTGGGCCATAATGCCTTCACCATCCCCTTCATCGCCTTTTGCACGCGCTTGTGAAGAGTGGTCAGCTCCTTCAGTAGGTCCCCTTGGAACGATTCGATCTCCTCTTCAGGATGTCTAGTTAGGAGACCTGTCCACAAGACAACAAGCATGATTACTATCATTTTATACATCGGACATACTTACTCATAATGGAATTGTATTTACCGAATACACCCCTCTGAAGATTCTGATTTTCTTCTTGAGCTTGGGCCAATTGAGTCTTCAAACTCTTTATTTCACGGTCTGTTTTTGTATAACAAGACAGCCGGCTTGCTGTTGGGATTCCGAATACCTTTATGAATCCCGGGCTTCTTCCAGCTGCCTTTCCATATGTCCTATTGATTCGGCTGCTACACATAATCCATATGCCGGGCTTGGAATCCATATATTCTATTTATTAGCTGTAAATGCACACTTACCATGGGCCTCGCACGTAAAGCTTTTCACTTGTGCTAGTTCGGCCTTCACGGACTGCACCTCCGCGCGACTCTCCTCGAGGGCCTTGGCCAGTTGTTCGGACTGTTGCTTTGTGGCCTGCATCAGTAGTTAAGCAGTTGTGAGATCCTTAATTCATTTTTTCAAATCGAATTAAGACTCGGGGGCTACAAGGCTTATAAAAGCATGCAAAATCTACAAAATCCGACCACTTACTTGAATACTGGTTGTTATCAGCTTCATAGCTTCTCCGAATCCAGTTCAAGCGGCCCCGAGGTGTGCATCCGTTGAGCGTAGGGCACCTAACTCCTGGTCAGAGAACACTGGGTGCCGCATGGCCTCCCATCGGTGCCGATGATGCATGGCACTTTCCACTTCCGATTTGGTGACTGATACTCCGTCGCTAGATTCGGCGGGCATCGGACTGGCCATGGGGGCTTCCGTAGCGGAAGCTGCATGGACGCTGGCCCGGGAGCTTTGGGCATCACCTGACATCTGGGCAGCCCCCTCGGTTGGTGGAGATTGGGTGTTTCACCTAGGTAAAGAACAGGCGGCTATAAGATTTTGTCGAGCATAATGATAAAGGTTATCCGAACAGTGTACCTATGGGATGTGCGGACGGGTGGATTCTCCTGTCTGTCTGGCTCCTTTGTAGGGGCCTGGTCGTCCTTTGACTCATTTGCGGCTTCGGATATTGGTGCAAGACGTGCTGATCGATGATGCTTGGGAGTTGGGACCAGCGCATCCGGGGCGCTCTTAGTAGCAAGCCTCTTTCGGGAGGAGTTTTTCTTCTTGCCCGTGGACAGAATAGAGAATGACTTAGGGTAATCAACTATGATTGCCACCAGGGTCTGGATGATGTTGTGCTGATAGTAAACTCCGTTTTTGAAGTCAAGATGGAGATTTGGGTCCTCGTTGAAGCCTGGATCGTTGTCACGTGAATGATTCTCGGGCCGAGGAGTCGGACAGCTGATTGTCTCGACGAAGCTCCTCCATTCCTATTCACGCCAAGGCCTCAGTCAAATAGAGTGTGGAATAAAGCCCTGAACTATTTCATGATTGAAAAGAAGGAAGGTTTACCTGTTCGATGGGATTGTGGGCCGAATACCCCTCCTTGGTTGATCGACGAATGAAGTCTTCTTGCTCTCCTTTGTATAGGTCACCAAGTGCGACGGCTAGTACTGTTGGATTGGCAGGGGCCTAACTTTCGGGAATGCATGGCATCACTTGTCCCGTTGTATCGCCATAAGGGGTGCACCCTTTGTTGGAGGGGCTTCACGCACCGGGAGATAGCGACGTCCATGACGTTGATCATGGTCAGCCGGTGATGGGCAAGCATCCGCACTAGTGCGGCCAGGTGTTGCACTTCGGCGCTCTCCTCCTGAGAGCTCTTGGGTCGCCACTTGTACCTCTTCTTCGGGAGGAGGTCGGAGTATCGGGCAGACTTGTCCGAGTTGGCTCGAATAGGAGGACGTCTTCAATATAAAACCACTCTGAAGTCCATTCTTCGGATTTCTTCGTTATGCCGGCCGGATACCCGGTTCCCGCTATGCGGCATACTTCGGCTCCGCCGACCTCTAAGATGGCCTTGTCCCGAGTTCGGGGGACGAG
Source organism: Hordeum marinum (assembly GCA_022496015.1). Classification (NCBI taxonomy): domain Eukaryota; kingdom Viridiplantae; phylum Streptophyta; class Magnoliopsida; order Poales; family Poaceae; genus Hordeum; species Hordeum marinum. The sequence continues at coordinate 504,769,065 of CM039678.1, read as the reverse complement.
GCAGAAATATTTCCTCCATAGATCGAAGTGAGCTTCGCACCCTAAGAACATCTCAGAAAGGGCAATGAAGCCCGAGATGTGTAGGATCGACCCCGGGGTGAGATGGTGGAGTTGAATTCCGTAGAACTCTAGTAACCCCCTAAAAAATGGGTGGACTGGAAATCCCAGGCCTCGGAGGAGGAATGGGATGAAGCAAACACACTCCCCTCTATTTGGATTGGGGAAGCGCTCGTCAAATACCTCATTGCCATAAGCGACTAGGCCAGCACGGGTTGTCGCCAGATCCGATAATGGAAGGTAAACCTGGGTCTCCAGGTTGCGGAGCCTCAGAAGTGTGACAGAGCAACTGGTCCAATCGCTTGGGCGTTGGCCGTAAGGGCGCTTTGAGGAACTGGGAGTGTTATCCATGTTTTGCGTAGAGCTTCCGCTGGGAATTTTTGACGATAGGGAGGAAGAAGATGCGGTTTGAATCACGATTTTGTTTGGTTAAAAGGGTTGGTACCTCCGTTACGGAGGGGTAGGATTGTAAAAATTGCTAACCACTCACCTCCCCATGACGCATGAAAATCAAGGAACTTGTGTAGTTATTATAATGACCCGCGCCCGCGACGCTTGGGATCTTACCGAATAATGGTTGGATGCCGAACAGAGGAGGATGAGGGACTCGCCTCACAAGCCGAAGACAACGACATGACGGGATCGACCGAGTATATATCAGCACTGAAGGCCAGTCCGGGGGCTACTGAGGGAGTCCTAGATTAGGGGGTCCTCTGATTGCCGACCATTATCCATGGGGCGGACTATATGGGCCGCAAGGCAGGCATCAGAGGATCGAGGACCATCTATGCCAGGATGGAAGCTTCATGGAGTCCAGACGTGTTCTCCAAGTTATTACCTGTAGTTAGGCAAGTTATCTCTTCGGCATGTTACCGACCATATGTAAAGGGCACCCCGGACATCTATATAAGCCGAAGGGTTTTAGGGTATTGGAGGACGACTCATCTAGGGTAAGACATACGATCTCGAGGTAGATCAACTTTGTAACGTCTTACACCATCAATACAATCAAGCAGGACGTAGGGTATTACCTCCATAGGAGGGCCCGAACCTGGGTAAACTCGTGTCCCCTCCGTCTCCTATTATCGTCGATCCTAGTCTCACAGTTTGGGACCCCCTACCCGAGATCCGCTGGTTTCTACACCGACACTAGGCTTTAAGCCCATGAAACAGACTCTGTGCCGCTTCTCTGAGCCCAAACAACAAGCCATGGGAGAAGAATTAGCTAAAATGCTCGAGGCCGGATTTATCTGAGATATTAAACACCCCGAGTGGAAGGCAAACCTGATGATGGTACCTAAGAAAGATAAGTCCTGACGGTTGTGTGTTGATTTCAAAGACCTTAACAAATATTGCCCCAAGGACCCTTTCCCCTTACCACACATAGACCAGATCATTGATGCCACAGCCGGACACGATTCGTTGTGTTTCCTCGATGCTTACTCCGAATACCATCAAATTAAAATGAAGGAATCCGATCAATAGGCTACCGCATTCATCACCCCCTACGGGCCATTCTGCTTCAACACGATGCCTTTCGGGCTAAAAACGCTGGGGCCACATACCAGCACATGATCCAGACCTGTCTCGCGACACAAGTCGGTAATACTATCGAGGCATGTGTGGATGATGTGGTAATCAAAACCAAACACGTCAGCCAGTTGATCGATGACCTACGACAAACCTTTGCCAGTCTACGCGAATATGATATATGACTCAATTTGGAAAAATGTGTATTCGGAGTTCCCTCTGGTAAGCTGCTTGGATTCATTGTCTCCCATAGAGGAATAGAGGCAAATCCAGCTAATATCCATGTTCTATCGGAACTTGCAATACCCACAGAGCTGAAGCACGTCTAGAGGCTAGCTGGGTGTGTAGCGGCGTTAAGCCGCTTTATCTCCCGCCTCGGAGAGAAGGCGTTGCCGCTCTATAAGCTGCTAAAGCGGACCAACAAGTTTGAATGGACCGATGAGGCAGCGGCTGCGTTAGAAGAAATCAAAACACTACTGGCAACCAATCCCATACTCATGGCACCAGGCGTCGGTGAGCCCATGTTATTATACATATCGGCCACCAACAAAGTTGTTAGCGCGGTGCTCGTCGTTGAACGAGATGAGGAGGGACACAAATTCCGGACCCAAAAACTGGTATATTATGTGTTAGAGGTGCTAACACAGTCCAAGTCCATATACCCACATTACCAAAAGATAGCCTATATAGTATTTATAGCGTCAAGGAAACTCAGACACTACTTAGAGGAGTGTGTGGTAACGGTGGCATCTAAGGTCCCCCTGAATGATATAATCAACAATAGAGATGCCACCGGCCACATAGCCAAGTGGGCCATTGAGCTCCTTCCCTTTGAAATAACCTATAAGCTATGTCGTCCTATTAAATCTCAGGTATTGGTAGAATTCCTGGCTGAATGGACAGAGGCCAAGCTCCCCAAGGAATATAGTGCATACTCCCATTGGACAATGTACTTTGATGGATCCAAGACCTTGGTTGGACTGGGGGCTGGAGTTATCCTCACATCCCCCACAGGCGACAACGTGTGATACGTGTTGCAAATCATGTATGCCGACTCCAACAATGCAGCCGAATACGAAGCTCTCCTTCATGGTCTTAGGATGGCAGTATCAATGGGCATATGATGGCTAGACGTACGGGGAGACTCAACCTTGACCATATCCCAAATTAACGGTGAATTCGACGCCAAAAACCCAAAGATGGTGGCATATAGAAATGTCGTCCTCAAGATATCTGCTTGGTTCGAGGGGTTGGAATTCCACCATGTCGTTCGCGACAACAACCAAGCCGCCGACATACTAGCCCGTATGGGAGCCAAGTGCAATCCTGTCCCGAGAAACACCTTCCTGGAGCAACTTTTTAAGGCCTCCGTAGTGTGGTAGGACAATGACAATGGCGTCGGTCTTAATATGGCGGATGAGGTTGGTCCCCCCATAAACGAACAAGACGATGGCATTATCGGTGGCTCCATAATGAATGAAACGCCCTCGGCTCATGCGGTAATGATAGTAATAGCACCATGGACAGAGCCCTTCCTCGCTTACCTTCTTCACAAGGAACTCCCCGACAATCAAACCGAGGCACGGCGCATAGTTTGGCGATCCAAGGCGTACAAAGTACACGAGGGCGAGTTATACAAGAATAGCATAACCAGAATATTACAGCGGTGTATATCCGAGAAAGAAGGACAGGAGCTCCTCGCTGAAATCCACGCAGGCATGGGCGTCCATCACGCCGCGGCAAGATCCCTTTTCAGCAAGGACTTCCGAGCTGGTTTGTTTTGGCCTACAGCTCGGACGGACGCCCAGTCACTTGTCCAACATTGTGTAGGATTTCAACTCTCCGCAAAGCAAAGTCACATGCCCCCAATAGCTCTTCGGACTATCGCAATCACTTGGCCTTTCGCAGTCTAGGGGATGGACATGGTCGGACCACCTAAAGGGGGGACCATGAAAAATAAATACCTACTAGTCATGGTTGACCATTTCACCAAATGGATAGAAGCAAATCCCGTCAAGTCGGCTAAATCCGGACCAGTGATCGACTTCATATCAAGCGTGGTACACCATTACGGTGTCCCGCATAGTATAATAACGGATAATGGATCCAACTTCACGGCCCAAGAGGTCAAGGACTAGTGCGCTAAAATGGGCATAAAGCTCGATTACGCGTTAGTATATCATCCGTAGACCAATGGACAGGTCGAACGAGCAAACGGTCTCATTATGAGCGGCCTTAAGCCACGTTTGGTCAGATCCCTTCACGATTCCAACTGTCATTGGGTGGAGGAACTCGACTCTGTTTTTTGGGGCCTGCGCACCACCCCGAACAGATCAACGGGTTACACACTGTTCTTTATGGTCTATGGGGCAGAGGAAGTCCTCCCTTGTGACATTATTCACGACGCACCAAGGGTGCGCATGTACGAGGAAAAGGAGGCCGATTTGGATCGGCAGGACGACTTAGACGCCTTGGAGGGAGAGCGTGACATAGCTCGGGCTCGCTCCACTCTTTACCAACAACAAACTCGATGTTACCAAAGTAGGGAGGTTAGGGAAAAAGCATACAACGTAGGCGAACTTGTCCTATGACTCCCGGAGAAACAAAAGCATAAACTCAATCCCGAATGGGAGGGTCCTTTCATCATCAACAAAGTACTAGCGGGAGGTGTCTATCATCTTCGGAGTCCATCTGACAACCGCCTTGAACCAAACCCATGGAACGTGGCTCGTCTTTGGCGCTTCTACGGATAAACCGGTGTCGTCTAACTCCCCCGTATTTTTCCTTTTTCCTTTTTCTCTTTTTGCTTTTCTCTTCTTCCCTTCCAATTTTGTTGTTTGATAAGGTTAATTTCCTTTTTTTCCTATGTTCCATTGAACCGATCCTATATTAAAGATTATAGGCATACACCATAAAGTGTTAAATCCGAACACAACACATGGGGGCTTCTTCTAGAAGACAATGTTTTTTACAAGTATTTGCTCACACTTATCGTGCGCACATGTTTATTTTGTCACGTTCAAGACATCATATGCATCAATTCGAACTAATACTTTGCCAAGCTGGGTTGCCTCGCTCCTGTGATTACCCTCTACATTCCCGATTGTTCGGCTAGAGGGCAAAAGGAGCACCTCTGCGATTGTTACGACCGGGTTATCCGGACACGTATCTCAGACGGGTGAAGCCAAAAGCTAGATATCTTAAGTAGACAATTGGTCGGCTGTGACGGCAACACCTTAGATGGCTCTGGTCGTTATCACTATTGTTTGGGTCTTTTCTTCCCAAAGCGCAATTAGCCGCATACTAAAAGTATGTGGACTTCTATCTAGGACCTTCGTAGAGCCCCGATGAAAAGTATCGATAGAGATAATATTTTCCTTGGAAGATGTTTCTTATGCTATGCAGTAATATAACATATCTTTCTGTGTGCTTTCTATCTGTTCACGCCGCATGGCCGGATTGCCTGGTTCCCCAAATACAGTTTGCCCTTTTGGAGTGACAAACAAGGAGTAACACTTCTGAGCTCTTCGCACGGGACGGAGAAGCCGATGGCCGGTTAAGACAAAGTTTATAACATAGATTGTTTCATACAACAAGTACATATAAATTACATGTTTGGCTGCTAATAGAGATTATCGATTATGGTATCTAGGGGGCAGTCTTCTTGTGAAAGACGGGCGGCATGCATCACCTGGTCATACACCAGGTGGAGTGGCACTTCTTTTCCATCCTATCCCATGGGACCAACCCGCGCCATATGCTCGGGATTAAGTCTGGTATAACGGGTCTTGATCATTGCACATGCTTCTCGTGCTCCCTCATGGCAAGCTGAAGTCTTCCACAGCTCGAACCTATTCCGAACCCCCTTGAATCGATCCACCAGTTCGGCTAGCCCTTCAGGCAGTTGTTCGGTAGGCCATAGTGCCTTTACCATGCATCTCATTGCTTTCCGCACACGCCCATGGAGAGCGGTCAGCTCTTTCAGCAGGTTCCCCTGGTATGATCCGATCTCCTTTTCAGGGTGCCCGGACAAGAGACTTGTACATGAGGCAACTGCGTACTTAGTTTTACTTCCGACATAGGAAATATTTGTTGATAATAGAATCACACTTATTGAACATGCCCCTCTAAAGCTTTTGGTTTTCTTCTTGATCTTGGGCCAACTGAATCTTCAAATTCTTAATTTCTCCGGCCTGCTTTTGCACAACAAGGCAGCCAGCCTCGTACTGGGACTTGGCGTACCGCTGAGAATCTCAGGCTTCCTCCAACTGCCTTTGCATGTGCCCTATTGATTCGGCTGCTACATGGAATCCGCATGTCAGGCACGATAATACATTAAGATTAGTTGTAAAGGTACACTCACCATGGGCCTCCCGGGTGAAGCTCTTCACGTGAGCTAGTTCGGCCTTCACAGATTGCACTTCTGTGCGGCTATCCTCCATCTCCTTGGCCAATTTCTCAGCATGTTGCTTTGAAGCCTGTGCTAGCAGTCAAACATTGCAGAGATCCTTAATTCATTTGTGACAAATCAAATTACGGCTCGGGGGCTACTAGGTTTACATGAGTATTCGGACTCTATAAAAGCCGACCACTTACCTGCATGGTGGTTGATATCAACTTCATAGCCTTGTCGAACCCATCTCGGGCAGCTCCAATGTGCGCATCTGCTGAGTGTAGGGCACCGAACTCTTGTTCGGAGAATATTGGATGTCGCATGGCCTCCCATTGTTGCCGGTGCTTCATGGCGCTCCCCACCTCTGATTTGGTAACGGATACACCATCACCAGAATCGGCAGGTGCTGGATTGGCCATGGGGGCTTCTATAGCAGGAGCTGCATGAGCTGTAGCTCGGGAATTTCGGGCATCTCCGGACACCCTAGTAACCTCTTCAACAGGAGAGGACTGGGCATTTCACCTAAATATTTCAATAAAACAAAACTGTTGTAAGACTCTATTTACTGATAATGAGTGAATAGTCGAATGTTGTACCTCCGGGATGAGCGGGCAGGTGGATTCGTCCCCATGGCCGGCTCTTTCGCACGATCCTTGTTGGCCTCCGACTCGACCGTGGCTTTGGCTGCCGGTGTATCGCGTGCGGATCGACGGTGTTTGGGAGTCGGAGTCGGCGCATTCGGGCACTGTTGGTAGCTGGCCTCTTGCGGGATGAGCTTTTCTTCTTGCTCGTTGCAGGGATGGAGAATGACCCGGGGTAATCAACTATGATAGACACCGGGGATTCGTCGACGCTATCTTGGAGATAGACTCCGTCTTCGAAGTCAAGTAAAAGATCCGGTTCCTCATTGAAACCCTGAATGTTGTTGCACGAATGGTTCTCGGGCTGAGGAGCCGGACAGTTCACTGCCTCGCTGAAACTCCTCCATTCTTGTCCATGCAAGGCTTCGGCTAAATAAAGTGCGAAACGGAAATCCTAAACTATGTTCGTGTTAGAGAGAGAAAGGCTTACCCATTTGATAGGAGTGTGGGCCAAATATCCTTCCTTGGCTGCTCGCCGAACAAAGTCCTCTTGCTCTCTGAGGGAGTCCTGGATTAGGGGGTCCTCGGATAGCCGACCTATTGTTTATCGGCCGGACTATATGGGCCACTTACCAAACATTAGAAGATTTGAAGGCCAAGTCTCCAAGATGGAAGCTTCGGGGAAGCACAGCTTGCGCTCCACGTTTGATGTAGTAAATAGGCATGTTTATCTCTTCGGCATGTAACCGACCATGTGTAAACCCTAGGCATCCTCGGCATCTATATAAGTCGAAGGGTTTTAGGGTATAGGGCCAGAACAACTCATCTAGGGTTAGCTATTCGATCTCGAGGTAGATCAACTCTGTAATCCCCCATCATTAATACAACCAAGCAGGACATAGGGTATTACCTCCATAGGAGGGCCGGAACCTGGGTAAATCCGTGTCCCCTTCGTCTCATGTTACCATCGATTCTAGTCTCACAGTTCGGGACCCCCTACCCGAGATCCGCTAGTTTTGACACTAACATTGGTGCTTTCATTGAGAGTTCCTCTATGAGCAGGATGGAATCGATGCCTCGCATGGTCATCAACGAAGAGGTCTGCAACATGGACGCTTTTGTCACCGGACAGATCTTTGCCTTCGGCAGCGTTGTGCTGCACGTTCATTCTGCTGGCCGTCTAGGCCGCGTTGACAGCTTTGCCCCTGATCGGGAGGTCAGATTCAGAAACTTAGAGTTCTCCGTCGACTCTCGGGGCGACTTGACATTAATCGGGCTCGCAGCTTCGCCTATAGCCTCCGAGGACTCTGAGGCTTTAACCTCGAGCCCCTTCTTCGGACATGCTGATGGGGTCACCCATGGCGATGAGTCGATGTCTTATCGTGGTCTGGCCATTAAGCCATATGACCGGACATGTGTTCTTGCCAAACACTTCCCATGTCTGGACGTCGTGAAGGTTAACTCCATGAGTTCCGAACAGCTAGATCCGATCGGGCCCTCAGCGGTCGACGAGGCTGTGGGTCAATTCTCATCGATGAATGTCACGGACGATCCAGCCCCGATCTACGCTCAGTTCGGTTATGGTGCGGGCCAAGACAAATTTTTCAGCCCACCCATCACCCATTTGATAGCCATTGTCGAGGATTTAACCGACATGCTGGACTATGTCTCTAAGGAGGCAGAATACATGGATGAAGAGGACCATGCTCCCACCCCTATTAACACCGGGAGTTGGGCCACCATGTCCACATACGACGTCTACATGGTAGATACTCCTGCCACCAATGGCGACAACATGCCTCACAACGACGGCGACAAATCGGGCGATGCGCCATCAAGGTGCCGGAAAGTACATAAGCGGTCCAAAAGCAAAAAGGGAATAAAAGCTATTATCAGTAACAGGGACGGTAATACCCCCGCTGATCATGGCAATCCCGATATCCCTGAGTACCCATTAGAGGGTCCAGAAGGTCCTTAGGACCGAAATAACCCCGATAACATCAACGACTCCGAAGGCAATGATTACCTTCCACCGTCGAGGAGGAAGATATACCGGAAGCCGATGACTTGTACATCCCTGAGAACCTTGAAGATAAGATAGAAATTAGGCAACAACTCATAGCAACGGCTTGCAGCCTAAAGTCTAAAGAACGGCTACTTAAAGCCGCACAGGACGACCTCAATGATCGATGGACGAAAGTCCTCTCAGCCGAGGAATCATATGGCACCGGTTTGTCAAACCAGCCCAAAAGCTACCCTCGGAGAAGGTTGTTGCCGCAATTCGATGATGAACTCACTGATACTCCGTTTCCAAACTGTACTCCATACGACAAGCCGGACCGCCCCCCTCGTGGTCGGGACAGGATGGCTGATGACACCGGTTATATACTGGCAGTGCCCCGAAGACGGGGTAAGGAGCCATTAGAGCCCAATGATAGGTTCGACCTGCGAGATGACCTAGATCACAGAGCAGGCTACACAAGATCCATCTATGGATCCAGAGAGTACTCGTCCAATAGATGGGGCGGATACAGACCATGGTTTGACCAAAACAACAGAGTCTAGGAATGCAACTGGCCCCATATAGACGTCGAATACAGGCGTGACATAGCACGGAACAGAGGCGCCACTCACCCACTATTCTTCACAGATGAGGTAATGCGGCATCAGTTCCCCGAAGGGTTTGAACCCGTGAATATAGAACAGTATGATGGGACCACTGACCCAACCGTATGGATCGAGGTCTTCCTCCTCCATACCCACATGGCGCGAGGGGACGATCTCCATGCCATCAAATACCTCCCTCTTAAGTTTAAGGGGCCAGCTCGAGACTGGTTAAACAGCCTCCCCAAAAACACTATTGGTTGCTGGGAAGACCTGGAACATATGTTCGCCCGTCGGACTCTTCCAGGGAACCTATGTTCGCCCGTCGGACTCTTCCGATCTCAGCAACATCGTCCAGAAGCCCGGCGAGTCTGCTCGACAATTCTAAAATCGGTTCTTCACTAAGAAAACCAAATCATCGATTGTCCGGATGCTGAGGCCATAGCCTCCTTCCGACACAATATTCGGGACGAATGGCTAGCCCGCCAGCTAGGCCAGGACAAGCCTCGGACCATGTTGGCCCTTACCTCCCTCATGACCCGCTTTTGCATGGGCAAAGACAATTGGATGGCAAGACGCAGCCACAATTCCAAAGATCCCGTGGCACCTGAGGCCCGGGATGGCAACTCAAAACCAAAGCGCAATAATAATAAGCGTCAGCACAATAATAGCGATGCCGATGATACGATCGTAAACGCCGGATTCCGCAACTCCCGACCTGGGCAGCGGAAGAAGCCTCCTAAAGGCAATCATGACGGACCCACTCAGCTTCAGAAGATCATGGAAAGGCCTTGCCAAATACATGGGACTTCAGAAAAGCCCGCCAACCACACACATCGCAACTGCTGGGTGTTTAAACAAGCCGGCAAGATACCACCCGAAGACCAAGGCAAAAGCTCTCATGGCAAGGACAAGGATGAGCCTCGGGGTCCAATTGGTGGTGGACAGAACAAATTCCCTCCCAAATTCAAAACGGTGAACATGATATACGCCACCCATATACCCAAGAAGGAGAGGAAGCACGCCCTTCGGGAGGTTTACGTTGTGGAACCCATAGCCCCGAAGTACAAACCATGGTCGACATACCCGATCACCTTTGATCGACGCGATCATCCGACCAGTATCCGCCATGGGGGTTCAGCGGCCCTCGTCCTAGACCCCATCATAGATGGGTATCACCTCACAAAAGTCCAAATGGACGGAGGAAGTAGCCTCAACCTGATTTACTCAAATACAGTGAAAAAGATGGGCATAGATCCGTGAAGGATCAAACCCAGCAGCACTACCTTCAAAGGAGTGATGGGCGTTGAGGCCCGATGAACGGGTTCCGTAACTCTGGAAGTTGTGTTCGGCTCGCACGATAACTTTCGCAGCGAAGACTTGATGTTCGACATTGTGCCCTTCCGCAACGGCTATCACGTGCTACTTGGTCGGACAACATTCGCTTGTTTCAACACTGTCCCACACTACGCATACCTCAAGATCAATAGGTAGGGCCCCAAGGGGGTCATTACTGTCAAAGGCAATACAGAGTGCTCCCTTAGAACTGAGGAACAGGCATTGGTCTTAGCGGCCGAATTTAGCTACAAAGAAGATCAGCAAGTTCCGACATCCGCCATAAAGGCACACAAGGCTGGGAAGCGAGTTCGGCTTCAGACCGACAACTTAGATCCTTCCTCCTCCCCTCTATAGGGACTCGCCCCAACCACACAACCTCAGGACCAGCAAAGTATGTGTCGAGGAGGCACAACTTCGCACTTAAGATTCCATGGGTAGCGGTGGGGAAATAAAGATGGGTGTTCGGCTGGCCCGAACTACTACCATCAACATGTCTTCGTGTTGGAAATATGCCCTAGAGGCAATAAATAAAGTGTTTATTATTATATTTCCTTGTTCATGATAATTTTTTGTTATCCATTCTAAAATTATATTAATTGGAAACATGGATACATGTGTGGATACATAGACAAACACAATGTCCCTAGTATGCCTCTAATAGACTAGCTCGTTGATCGAAAGATGGTTAAGGTTTCCTAGCCATGGACATGAGACGTCATTTGATAACGGGATCACATCATTAGGAGAATGATGTGATGGACAAGACCCAAACTACAAACGTAGCTTATGATCGTGTCAGTTTATTGCTACTGTTTTCTACATGTCAAGTATGTGTTCCTATGACCATGAGATCATGCAACTCACGGACATCAGAAGAGTGCCTTGTGTGTATCAAACGTCGCAACGTAACTGGGTGACTATAAAGGTGCTCTACAGGTATCTCTGAAGGTGTCTGTTGAGTTGGCATGGATCAAGACTGGGATTTGTTACTCCGTGTGACGGAGAGGTATCTCAGGGCCCACCCGGTAATACAACATCACAATAAGCCTTGCAAGCAATGTAACTAAGTGTTAGTTGCGGGATCTTGTATTACGGAACGAGTAAAGAGACTTTCCGGTAACGAGGTTGAACTAGGTATGTAGAGACCGACGATTGAATCTCGGGCAAGTAACATACCGAAGAACAAAGGGAACATCATACGGGATTAACTGAATCCTTGACATAGAGGTTCGACCGATAAAGATCTTCATAGAATATGTAGGAACCAATATGGGCATCCAGGTTCCTCTATTGGTTATTGACCGTAGAGGTGTCTCGTTCATGTCTACACAGTTCTCGAACCGGCAGGGTCTGCACACTTAAGGTTTGGTGACGTTTCGGTAGTATAGAGTTATGTATGGTGGTGACCGAAGTTTGTTCGGAGTCCCGGATGAGATCTCGGATGTCACAAGGAGCTCCGGAATGGTCCGGAGGTAAAGATTCATATATAGGAAGTCCTGTTTTGGTCGCCGAAAAAGTTTCGGGCTCATCGGTAGTGTACCGGGAGGCCTCCTGGAGGGGTATTTCGACCCAAGAGGCTACATGGGCTGTAGGAGGGTGTAAACCATCCCTTAGTGGGATGGTGGAACATCCACAAGAGGCCCATGCGGCTGGAGGAAAAAGGCCTAAGAGGAAAAGTGGAAAAAAGGCAAAATAGGGTGAATCCTAGTCGTACTAGGATTGGAGGTGGACTCCACCTCTCCCTCTCTCCTTCGGCCAAAGCAAGGAGGCCTTGGCCCTTGTGCCAAGGCCTCTCCTCCTCTCCTCTTATATATAGTGGAGGTTTTAGGGTTTTTGCACTAGATTTTTCAGCCATGTGCTACCCGTTCCTCTAGTGCATAGTTTCTCCTCTAGATCGGATTTCTGCAGTGCTTAGGCGAAGCCCTGTCAGAATTGCTCCACCACCATCGCCGGAGCACCGTCACGCTGCCGGAGAACTCTTCTTCCTCTCCACTCCGTCTTGCTGGATCAAGACGGTGGAGATCGTCATCAAGCTGTACGTGTGCTGAACGCGGAGGTGTCGTCCGTTCGGTGCTAGATCGGAAGGATCATGATCAAGTTCGTGGGATGGATCATGATCAAGTTCATGGGACGGATCGTGATCAAGTTCGTGGGAGGGATCGTGATTAGATCGCGGGACAGATCGTGATTGGATCGCGGGACGCACGGCGATTTGGATCGCGAAGACGTTCGACTACACCAACCACGTTTCTTAACGCTTCCCGCTTAGCGATCTACAAGGGTATGTAGATCCACTCTCCCTCTCGTAGATGCTCATCACCATGGATAGATCTGCGTGTGCGTAGGAAATTTTTTGCTTCCCATGCAACGTTCCCAACAGTGGTATCAGAGCAAGGTCTATGTGTAGATGATATCTCGAGTAGAACACAAAAGTTTTGTGGGCGTTGATGCTTAGATTGCTTCCTCCCTTGGTCGGATTTTGGTTCAGCGGTATTGTGATATGAAGCGGCATGGACCAACATTACTCGTATGCTTACGAGAGACCGGTTCCCTCGACCGCAACTTGTTGCATAGATGGCTTGCGGGTGCCAGTTTCTCTCACTTTAGTTGGATCGGATTCGAGAAAGGCGGTCCTTGAGAAGGTTGGAAAGCAAATTATGCATCACCGTTGTGGCTTATGCGTAGGTGAGAATCTTTCTTGCTATAAACCCGTAGCAGCCACGTAAAACATGCAACACCAATTAGAGGATGTCTAACTTGTTTTTGGAGGGTGTGTTGTGATATGATATGGCCAGTTACATGATGTGATATATGTGATGTATGAGATGATCATGTGATGTATAGATTATCACGACTTGCATGTCGATGAGTACGGCAACCGGCAGGAGCCATAGGGTTGTCTTTAATTATTGTATGACCTGCGTGTCAATCATTAAGCGCTATGTAATGCTTTACTTTATCGCTAAACGGTAGAAATAGTAGTAGAAGCATGTAGGACGTGACAACCCCGATGGCGACACGTTGATGGAGATCATGCCGGTGCTTTCAAGATGGAGATCAAAAGCACAAGTTCATGGCCATATCATGTCACTTAGCAATTGCATGTGACGTTAATCCTTTTATGCACCGTGTTTTGCTTAGTACGACGGTAGCATTATAAGGTGATCCCTCACTTAAATTTCAAGATGAATTGTGATCTCCCTGAGTGTGCACCGTTGCGAAAGTTCGTCGTGTCGAGACACCACGTGATGATCGGGTGTGATAGATTCTACATTCACATACAACGGGTGCAAGTCAGTGTTGCACACGCAGAACACTCGGATTAAACTTGATGAGCCTAGCATGTACAGACATGGCCTCGGAACACAAGAGACCGAAAGGTTGAACATGAGTCATATAGTAGATATGATCAACATAATGATCTTCACCATTGAAACCACCTCAACTCATGTGATGATCGGACTTGAGTTGGTGGATTTGGATCATGTGACACTCAGATGAACTGAGGGATGTCAATTTGAGTGGGAGCTTTAGTAATTTGATTAACTAAACTCATTATATTGAACAATAGTCTAAGTGAACTTTGCATATTTATGTTGTAGATCAATGGCTCGCGCAGTAGCACCCCTGAATTTTAATGCGTTCCTAGAGAAAGCTAAGTTGAAAGATGATGGAAGTAACTTTGTTGACTGGGCCCATAATCTGAGGATTATCCTCACGGCTTCCCAGAAATCATATGTCCTTGATGCACCGCTTGGTGACCAACCAGAAGACATGACCTCCGAAGACGTTAAGAACGCTTGGGAGGCACGTACTGGAGATTACTCAATAGTTTAGTGTGCGATATTGTATGGCTTAGAACCGGGACTTCAAAGACGTTTTGAACGTCATGGAGCATATGAGATGTTCCAGGAGTTGAAGTTTATCTTTCAGAAGAACGCCCGGATAGAGAGGTATGAAACCTCTGATAAGTTCTATGCTTGCAAGATGGAGGAGAACGGGTCTATCAATGAACATATACTCAGAATGTCTGGGTATTCAACTCTTCTAGCGGAGTTGGGAATTGCCCTTCTGCCAGAGGCAATCACTGACAGAGTTCTTCAATCATTGCCACCTAGTTACAAGAGCTTTGTGATGAACTATAACATGCACGGGATGAACAAGTCAGTCGCCGAGCTGTTTGCGATGCTAAAAGTCGCTGAGTCTGAAATCCAGAAAGAACATCAAGTGTTGATGGTCAATAAACCACTAGTGTCAAGAAAAATGGCAAGGTCAAGGGCAAGGGCAAGAAGGGTAAAACCAAGAAGGATGGCAAAGCAGTTGCTACTCCTGTAAAGAAGCCCAAGCATGGACCCAAGCCAGAAATTGAGTGCTTTCATTGCAAGGGAACTGGTCACTGGAAGCGGAACTGCCCCAAGTACCTGGCTGACAAGAAGGCGGCCAACGACAAACAAGGTATATATGATATACATGTTATTGATGTGTACCTTACTAGCTCTCATAGTAGTGCCTGGGTATTTGATACCGGTTCGGTTGCTCACATTTGCAACTCAAAGCAGGAACTACAGAATAAATGAAGGCTGGCAAAGGACAAAGTGACGATGCGCGTGGGAAATGGTTCCAAGGTTGATGTGATCGCCGTCGGCACGCTCTCTCTTCGATTACCATCGGGATTAGTGATGAACCTGAATAATTGTTATTTAGTGCCTGCGTTAAGCATGGACATTATATCTGGATCTTGTTTATTGCGAGACGGTTACTCATTTAAATCAGAGAATAAAGGTTGTTCTATTTATATGAGTAATATCTTTTATGGTCATGCACCCAATGTTAGGGGTTTATTCATATTGAATCTTGATAGTAATGACACACATGTTCATAACATTGATGCCAAAAGATGTAGAGTTGATAATGATAGTACCACTTTCTTGTGGCATTGCCGTTTAGGTCATATTGGTGTAAAACGCATGAGGAAGCTCCATGCTGATGGACTTCTGGAGTCACTTGATTTTGAATCACTTGACACATGTGAACCATGCCTCATGGGCAAGATGACTAAAACGGCGTTCTCTAGAACAATGGAACGGGCGAGTGACTTATTGGAAATCATACATACTGATGTGTGCGGTCCAATGAATGTTACAGCGCGTGGTGGATATCGTTATTTTCTCACCTTCACTGATGACTTAAGTAGATATGGGTATATTTACTTAATGAAACACAAGTCTGAAACGTTTGAAAAGTTCAAGCAATTTCAGAGTCAAGTTGAGAATCATCGTAGCAAGAAGATTAAGTTCCTGCTATCTGATTGAGGAGGTGAATATCTGAGTTATGAGTTTGGCAGTCACTTAAGACAGTGTGGAATTGTTTCACAATTGACACCGCCCGGAACACCATGGCGTAATGGTGTGTATGAACGTCGTAATCGAACCTTATTAGATATGGTGCGTTCTATGATGTCTCTTGCTGATTTGCCACTATCATTTTGGGGTTATGCATTAGAGACAGCTGCATTCACTTTAAATAGGGCACCATCAAAATCCGTTGAGACGACGCCATATGAACTGTGTTTTGGCAAGAAGCCAAAGTTGTCGTTTCTTAAAGTCTGTCAGAATCATGTTAGCAATAGCTGCTTATTTCGACTATGAAATTTGGCAGATGGATGTCAAAACAGCGTTCCTCAATGGTTTCCTTGAGGAAGAGTTGTATATGATGCAACCCGAAGGTTTTGTCGATCCAGAGAATGCTGACAAAGTTTGCAAACTCCAGCGATCCATTTATGGACTGGTGCAAGCATCTCGAAGTTGGAATAAGCGCTTTGATGAGGTGATCAAAGCGTTTAAGTTTATACGAGTTTACGGAGAAGCTTGTATTTACAAGAAAGTGAGTGGGAGCTCTATAGCGTTTCTAGTATTATAAGTGGATGACATATTGCTGATTGGAAACAATGTAGAAATGCTGGAAAGCGTGAAGGAATATTTGAACAAGAGTTTTTCAATGAAGTACCTAGGAGAAGCTGCTTTCATATTAGGCATTAAGATCTATAGAGATAGATCGAGACGCTTAATAGCACTTTCACAGAGCACATACCTTGATAAAGTTTTGAAGAAGTTCAAAATGGATCAGTCCAAGAAGGGGTTCTTGCCTGTGTTACAAGGTGTGAAGTTGAGTAAGACTCAATGCCCAGTAGCTGCAGAAGATAGAGAAAAGATGAGTGTCATCCCCTATGCTTCAGCCATAGGCTCTATCATGTATGCAATGATGTGCACAAGACCCGATGTCAGCCTTGCCATAAGTATGGCCAGAAGGTTTCAATGTGATCCTGGAATGGAGCACTGGCAAGCGGTCAAGAATATCCTTAAGTACCTGAAAAGGAATAAGGAAATGTTTCTCGTTTATGGAGGTGATGAAGAGCTCGTCGTAAAGGGTTACGTCGATGCAAGCTTTGACACTAATACGGATGACTCTAAGTCACAAACCGGATACATATTATTCTTAATGGGGGGCGGTAAGCTAGTGCAGTTCCAAGCAGAGCATGGTAGCCAATTCTACATGCGAAGTGGAGTACATCGCAGCCTCGGAGGCAGCAAAGGAAGGTGTCTCGATGAACGAGTTCATGACAGATCTTGGAGTAGTGCCTAGTGCAATGAATCCGGTGGATCTATTCTGTGATAACACTGGTGCCATTGCCCTGGCCAAGGAACCAAGGTTTCACAAGAGGACCAAGGTTTATGGAGGTGATGAAGAGCTCGTCATAAAGGGTTACGTTGATGCAAGCTTTCACACTGATCCGGACGACTCTAAGTCGCAAACCGGATACGTAATTCTTAACGGGGGAGCGGTAAGCTGGTGCAGTTCCAAGCAAAGTGTGGTAGCTGATTCTACGTGCGAAGCAGAATACATCACAGCCTCGGAGGCGGCGAAAGAAGGTGTCTGGATGAAGCAGTTCATGACAGATCTTGGAGTAGTGTCTAGTGCACTGAATCCAATGAGCCTGTTCTGTGACAACACTGGTGCCATTGCTCTAGCCAAGGAACCAAGGTTTCACA
This sequence comes from Hordeum marinum, assembly GCA_022496015.1. Taxonomy (NCBI): domain Eukaryota; kingdom Viridiplantae; phylum Streptophyta; class Magnoliopsida; order Poales; family Poaceae; genus Hordeum; species Hordeum marinum. The sequence continues at coordinate 504,751,513 of CM039678.1, read as the reverse complement.
AGAGGACAAGACATATAAAGCGATGCTTCAACTCCATCCGATATTACATCGAGGAGAAGGACATAAATATTTGCAAAGTGCACACGGATCTGAATGTTGCAGACCCGTTGACTATACCTCTTCCAAGAGCTAAACACGATCAACACCAAAACTGCATGGGTGTTCGATTCATTACAATGTAAATCACATAGTGATGTGAGCTAGATTATTGACTCTAGTGCAAGTGGGAGACTGTTGGAAACATGCCCTAGAGGCAATAAATAAAGTGTTTATTATTATATTTCCTTGTTCATGATAATTTTTTATTATCCATGCTAAAATTGTATTAATTGGAAACATGGACACATGTGTGGATACATAGACAAACACAATGTCCCTAGTATGCCTCTAGTGAACTAGCTCGTTGATCGAAAGATGGTTCAGGTTTCCTAGCCATGGACATGAGATGTCATTTGATAACGGGATCACATCATTAGGAGAATGATGTGATGGACAAGACCCAAACTACAAACGTAGCTTATGATCATGTCAGTTTATTGCTACTGTTTTCTGCAAGTCAAGTATGTGTTCCTGTGACCATGAGATCATGCAACTCACGGACATCGGAAGAGTGCCTTGTGTGTATCAAACGTCGCAACGTAACTAGGTGACTATAAAGGTGCCCTACAAGTATCTCCGAAGGTGTCTGTTGAGTTGGCATGGATCAAGACTGGGATTTGTTACTCCGTGTGACGGAGAGGTATCTCAGGGCCCACTCGGTATTACAACATCACAATAAGCCTTGCAAGCAATGTAACTAAGTGTTAGTTGCGGGATCTTGTATTACGGAACGAGTAAAGAGACTTGCCGGTAACGAGGTTGAACTAGGTATGTAGATACCGACGATCGAAGCTCGGGCAAGTAACATACCAAAGAACAAAGGGAACATCATACGGGATTAACTGAATCCTTGACATAGAGGTTCGACCGATAAAGATCTTCGTAGAATATGTAGGAACCAATATGGGCATCCGGGTCCCGCTATTGGTTATTGACCATAGAGGTGTCTCGGTCATGTCTACATAGTTCTCGAACCCGCAGGGTCTGCACACTTAAGGTTTGGTGACGTTTCGGTAGTATAGAGTTATGTATAGTGGTGAACGAAGGTTGTTCGGAGTCCCGGATGAGATCCCGGACATCATGAGGAGCTCGGAATGGTCTGGAGGTAAAGATTCATATATAGGAAGTCCTATTTTGGTCGCTGGAAAAGTTTCGGGCTCATCGGTAGTGTACTGGGAGTGCCGGTAGTGTACCGGGAGGCCTCCGGGAGGGGTATTTAGACCCAAGAGGCTACATGGGCTGTAGGAGGGTGTAAACCAGCCCTTAGTGGGCTAGTGGAACATCCACAAGAGTCCCATGCGGCTGGAGGAAAAAGTCCTAAGAGGAAAAGTGGAAAAAAGGCAAGATAGGGTGAATCTTAGTCCTACTAGGATTGGAGGTGGACTCCACCTCTCCCTCTCTCCTTTGGCCGAAGCAAGGAGGCCTTGGCCTTTGTGCCAAGGCCTCTTCTCCTCTCCTCTTATATATACTGGAGGTTTTAGGGTTTTTGCACTAGATTTTTAAGCCACGTTCTACCCGTTCCTCCAATACATAGTTTCTCCTCTAGATCGGATTTCTACAATGCTTAGGCGAAGCCCTGCCGGAATTGCTCCACCACCATCGCTGCCGGAGAACTCTTATTCCTCTCCGCTGCTTCTTGTTGGATCAAGACGGTGGAGATCGTCATCAAGCTGTACGTGTGCTGAACGCGGAGGTGTCGTCCGTTCAACGCTAGATCGGAAGGATCGTGATCAAGTTCGTGGGACGGATTGTGATCAAGTTCATGGGACGGATCGTGATCAAGTTCGTGGGACAGATCGTGATTAGATCGCGGGACGGATCGTGATTGGATCGCGGGACGCACGGCGATGTGGATCGCGAAGACGTTCGACTACACCAACCGCGTTTCTTAACGCTTTCCGCTTAGCGATCTACAAGGGTATGTAGATCCACTCGCCCTCTCGTAGATGCTCATCACCATGGATAGATCTGCGTGTGCGTAGGAAAATTTTTGTTTCCCATGCAACGTTCCCCAACACTTTGGACAAAACATAGGCGTTCCTAAAAGACCATGCATACGGCGTAAATCTCACCTATAATTCGGCGGCCTCTCAAGATTTTGTTGGCAAAATCCGCTCACCGGACACTAAACACCCGTCAAGGTGCATCTAAGAGCAGGAGTCCACTAGCAAGGGGGCATATCGAGGACGTCAGGTTACCAATAGAAGACCCCTCATACAACAACTCCTGTATTTTTTATTTCTTTCACATACCTATAAACAGTTGCTTCGGCAATCCGAGTTATAAGAGTTGTTGAGAAAATGCAAAATTGTGTGGCGCAAGTTCGCATCATCTGTCCTTTTTTCAGCGCATATTTTTTCTCCTCTCTCCCTCTTCTCGTGAACCTGTTCGGTATGACGCGAGGTAACCGGCTAATAGACCGGGGGCTCGAGTTCAAACACAAATTGCCTTATCTATCATGTGTTTGGCGTCTTGGCGTTTGCCTTATATGCATCGGTTCTGAACTATGTCTTTGGTCAACAAGTTGGGTTGCCCGGCTCCTATGCTTGCCACTTCATCTTTCGCTTGTTCGGCTAAAGGGGCAAAGGGAGCACCCCTGCGATTGTGCTTCTGGATAGTCTGGTCAAGCACCTCGGGGGAGAAAGCCGAAAACGAACTGTCATAGTATGGGTGATCCGATCTGTGAACCCCAAGTGGGAAGTGTTATACTTCAATCCTCGTAAGCAGTTATTCCATGTTATACAAGGAATTTGCCCTTTGTGCAGACATTGTGATGCCGGCTTTGGCCACGATTCGTCCGAACATCACAACACTCTGGTGGCTAATCGTACGCTTCATGTAGTCCTTTTCGCGCCCCTACGGCTAAGTGAAAGAAGTAAAGCACTATAGTCTGATTGCCTAGTCTGTCGCACTGTACCGCCTTCGGGTTCAGATAATACGTCTAAGGGACATAGTGCATTGGCATAGACACCCCATGTAGTATCTACGTGGGGGCTGACGCCGACGACTCGCATCTTTCAGTATTAAACAACCACATAGGAGTTATAAAGGAATACAAAACCATATAAGAACAAATACTAATATCATTAAAAGTCTGGGCAAGCCTTCGGACACGTTACAGCTCATTCAAACAATTTATCACCCAAACATTGTGACACTATCTCCCAAGCACTCTCCATCACTCCATCAAAGTATAGCTTGGGGGTCGATGCTCCTTCCCAGGTGGCAATGGGTTGGTGGCTACCTTCATCGGATTTAGCCCCGGCTAGTGCACTTTGGCCTTGGCGAGGGCCATCCGGACTCCTTTGATATAGGAGGAGTGCTTGACAGTGTCGAGGCGGGGTGAAGCAGCGATCAACCTCTGCACTAGGCCAAAGTAGCTGCTTGGCAGCAGCTCGCCAGGCCATAAGCGGATGTAGAGGTCCTTCACGGCCGGCTCTGCTATCTGGTGCAGCTCCATCAACTATTTCAGCTGCTCCACCAGAAGAGGAGGACGCTCGGGGGCTCCAAACTATGCCCAGTACAGCCAAGCTTCATCTCCTTCTCCTTGCGAGGCGAACAACTGATTGGCGTCCGCCACACTCTTCTGAAGATCGGAGGATGCGCCTGAGGATCGCCACACCAGGTTAAGCAATGTGAATTTGCTATTCCCGAATACGCACTTTAGTGAGTACGGCTTACCATCTGCTATTTCCTTCGCCTGGCGCACTTGCTCCTCGTAGAACCGTCTGTCCATCCACTCCTTCTTGAGTTCGGTTTTCATAGTGGACAGTTCGGCCGAGCTCGCCTTATTCTTCTCCTCCAAGGCCTCGCATATTTCGCTGGCATCCTTGAGCTCTTGCTGGACATCTGCCACGCGATCTTCATGCTTTCCACTAGTGGCCCGCATGGCGGAAAGGGCGACAACCATTTCCTTAGCAGTCGCCCTCTCGGCGGCCGTTTCGTCCTTCACGCGCTCGAGCTCAGCCTTGAGCCTCTCCATCTCCTTCGCCGAGGCTGCGCATGCATTATACAATGTGAAGAAGCTGTATTTAATAGTATTCAGCCAATAGAGCTCAGACAAAGGCATTCGGATTCTGTTTTGACATACCTTGAACCTCGTCGAGCCTTCGGTTCAGGGCCTCAGCTTTGTCTTCGGAGCGCTTTAGCTTCCGATTTAGCTCTTCCAACTCGGTGCCATTTATGGCCACCGCCGATGATGAAGCCTACATTACACACACAGTTAATACATTATGTGGGCTCTCAATTCCCGAATTATAGACAATCCGATCATATGTCGAGTTATTCTAACATACCAGACACTTAAAGTGCATATAGTTCGGTATCGGATTCAAATGTGACCCCTACGTAAGCTTTTTCACCTCACCTAGGGCTCAGGGGCTGCCATATATATAATGCGAATAAATTAAATCTTTGCAAAGAAACACATTGGGTGACTTACTTCAAAACCTGTAAGGAGGCCTTTGAAGGCCTCCTTTAGTCCGTTTTCAACGGACTGGATGCTTTGTAGATGGAGGCGCTCGATAGAGCCTCCTTCATGACCAACCACCTATTGGTCAGTGGTGCCAGGGATGATCGAATTCCCCGATCACCCACTGGGGATTGGACCAGTGCCTCCGAAGGCATAGTGCGCTTCAGAGATGTTCTCAGAGGGGACTGAGCGCCCGCTTGTCCGACCTCCTCGGTATCCGGGAGGGGTGTTTCCCCCCGGTCTTTAGTGGCCGAGGCTAACGCCTCAGCCATGGTATGATCTCCCTCACCACTAGTGTCCGCCTCCATTTGAGTGTGCTGGGACGACACCTTCATGGCGTCCCTCGTGGCGCCTGGAGTGGTGGGATGCGAGGCATCCCCGATCTCCGCCAGTTCAGCGAGCGGGGTCTCCCCGTCCGATATCACCTCGGTGGGGATAACGCGCGGGGGGTTGCAAGGCCAATAACCTGCGTTTTAGCAAACTCGAAATCTATTCGTAATAAACAGGAGGGTCTTCGGATACTAACCTTTTGGGGGGATTGACCCGTAGGATCCTTTGTGGAACCTCCTCGAGGTCTTAGGACGCGGTGCTCGAGTCCGAACTATCATTGGACAAAACCACCCACGTCTGCCGCACTCTCTTGTGGGCACGAGAAGGGACCTGCTCCGGGACGTCCGAAGATGCGTCTCTCTTCCTGGCTCGGGGGGAATTTCCTCCCCCTCGCCCTCGACCTCGGCCTCCTCCTACTCTTCTTCTTCCTCTTCCTCCTCCTTAGCCTCCTCCTGATTTGAGGAGGCGGGGGTATCCTCGGATGCGGCATCAGGTTGGTTCCTGATGCGGATGCCAGCCTGGCCTGGTTTCTTCTTCTTCTCTTTCTTCGTGGGAGCCTCGTAAGGCTTTACCACAAGCATTTCGGCTAACAGCCCGGTCATCTCGTCTTCGGGCTAAGGCGCCAAACTGTTAATGTTGACAGCTTTCTTTAGCCATCTCTGCAAAGACAAATCGAATAAGGGGTTATAAGAATCTTCTATGAAATAAAGCCAGCCAAGCTGGGGTGTATCGTACCTCGGAATCGGGCTTGGCAGCGTGCAGACCCTTGTCCTCCTCCTCGGATGGCCAGCTCTTCTGTGATTTGAAGAGCGCCTTCCATAACTTCTCCCACGTAGTGCGGAAGAGATTCCAGACTGTGGGCTCGGCTTCAAATTCACGAGCCCACAGGGGGGTGTCCCGGTGCTGGCAGGGGAGGATGCATCTTCGGAGCATCACCTGGACCACATCGGTCAACTTGGTACCCACCTCGACCATGGAGCAGATGCGCTTCTGCAGGTCGCTCGCCTCCTTGCCCGGTCCCCAGACAAGGCCCTTTTCAAGCCATAAAGTCAGTCTGGTGGGGGGACCGGATCTCAATGCGGCAGCGGGGTACTGACCCTCTTCTTGTGGTTCGGTGATGTAGAACCACTCCTTTTGCCACCCCTTGATGGTGTCGATGAAGGTGCCCGACGGCCACCCGACGCGGGTGAACTTGCCGATGTTGGCCCCGCCGCAATCTGCGTGCTTGCCGCCGACGCACTTGGGCTTGATGTTGAACACCTGCATCCAGAGCCCGAAGTGTGGCTCGATGCGCAAGAAGGCCTCGTAGACGAGGATGAACGCCGAGATGTGCATGATGGAGTTCGGCGGGAGGTCATGGAAGTCGAGGCCGTAGAAGAACATCAGCCCCCTGACGAAGGGGTGGAAAGGAAGGCTTAGCCCCTTGATGAAGTAACATCAGCATAACCAGATTCATCGGGGGTATCGTGAAGCTCTGTTTTCGTTGACATCTTCGGACATGTCTGCATCAAGATTTCCAAGAAATCATCACATGCGGAGAGTGGCATGGCGTGATTGAAGGACCTGCAAGTGGCGAAGGCGGGGTCTTGGATGCGATGAAGACTTTGCTTCACACGCAGTTGTTCAGACTTGGCTGTCGGGATATGTTCCCGTCCAGACTGAGCATGAGTTCCTGTGAGCCTGTTTGTACGTGACTTGTAGTAGTAGCCTCCGCGAATGGGGGCGGCGGCATTGGAGGACTTCTTTGTTGGTGGTGTTTCTTTGAGTATCGAGTCATGATTTCCAGGGTGAAAACCCAAGGTCTGGCCTTTATTGATTGTGCGTGAGAGTGGTCTTGTTGAAGGTATTGATTCGGGAACATGTCTTTTTCCAAGATGAAAACCTATAATCTTTGATTGGGCAATGGCAACGTTTGTGCATTGTTTCCTTCCTGTAGGCGTTGTTTTTGGAGAATCTTCTTTGTAGTCTGGGTGCTGTCTTTGATGGTGGTTAGAGTGCTGCTACTGCAGGTGACTGGTCACCGTGGCAGAGTCTTTTTTTCTTTTCTTTATTTCTCTTTTCATTTTCTTTTTTGGCTATGTGCATCTTGGATGTTTGTAAACATCTTGTTGATGCAGAGACTGAATGTTATTTGTGCTTGCTTGATATTAATATATTTCCCTTTTAAAAAAATTATCCTTGATTTACATGCCCATATTAATGTGATCGTGTAAATAGATGTTTGTGAAATCCTGCCCATCATTTACATACCTAAATAAAGACAACTTATTTGGTAAGTGAAGAATAGGTGGGAATTTTACAAAGGAAATCGTTAAAAAGAAAAGTGTAGATAGCAAGGGAAAAAACAAAATGAAGACAGGAAGGGAAAATGCAAGCAAGGTCGGACGAAGAAAAAACATATTTTTTATTTAAATATATATACATATACGGGTAAAGAGCCCGTGCGTATGTAACATGAGAAAAAACATCTTTGTACCTTCTTACTGAAATAACACAATGTGTTAGCACGCATGTGGGGGGGCAAGTAACTCCCTTTTTCTTTTGGCTTTTGATTTGAAAACTCCCATATCTTTTGAACCAAAAGTCAAAATTAACTTTTGTTTTAATATTCATGTTTCTGGTGACGAAGACTTTCAGATGAGATCCATTTTGAATATGTTTTGATGATTTTTAAAATTCGTTAAGTTTTAACTTCTAAAACTTAGTAGGAGCAACCAAGAAAATCATAAGTTTCAGCACCTACAACCGAGAAAAGGAGTTTCAACTCTGAAACTTGGTACGAGCGACCGACAAAATCATAATTTCAAAAGTTGTGACCTAAAAATAATAAGTTTCAGAAGTAGTGACCAAAAAAAATCATCAGTTTCAGAAATCTATACCTACTAGTAAATGAGCTTTTACTTATGCCCGTCCGTCGCTAGATTACCTCAGAAGTTATTAATAATTATCCATCATACCACCGGTAAGTGAAAAAAACGTTTTTTATCTTCTAAAATCCACGCCGGCTTTACTTTGTGCACGGGCACCATGGTACCCGTTACGAAAAAACCATTTTCTACCATTCAAAAAAAGTTGAAACTTTTTGTGAACATACACACACATATATAGTATGCATGTGTAAAATTTAACAATATTTTACTTTCACATGTGACGTATAAAAAAAGACAAATATGTATTTTTAAATGGGTCTCTTTTTTCTTTTTTGGGCCAGAATTTTATTTTTTTGTACAGCTTACAAATTACACTTTTTCAAAACGAAATTTCATAGATCCATCTAGAACACATACAAGTATCCACAGAAATATTTTCAAATTTTTTTGGAACGTCTACATATGGCTTTTTATATTTTTCCAAAATAAAGGGCACCATGGTGCTCGGGCACCATAACTTCACACTCGGATCGACTCCCACTTCTTTCACTTTTTCTGCCTTTTCTCTCTAATTTTTATGGGCGTAGGATAAAGTTGACTCGCCCAAGCGTCGGTTAGCAGATGGCTGCACAATATTGCCGTTTCGTCCCAACTACTATGTTTGGAACGTTTTTTTTTCTTTTTTGACATATTCAACTTTAAAAAAAGCATAGCTTCCAAACCCTAACTTTAAATTAAACAAGTCATATATGCAAATTTCACAGAAAAATGTGTACATTTCAAATATGCTAAAATTACATTTAAGATGCACCTGTAATCATGTTATCATTTTGATGGTCCCACGGTATATATGATGAATTCCGTTTGGACAAATTCATGTGCACAATTGATATTTTCAATGAGACTGAATTATTGTAGTTTTATCAACGGCTATAGTACATCAAGATGCGGGCATTATATGCATTGCTTAACATGGATGAACATTTTATTTAATACATTACTATGAAACTTGTAGATGCATCATGGCTAAAGACTGTAAAGTAGAATTAATCATTTTAAACAAAATAAATTTTAATCGTTAATTAATATGTATTCCCGTTGTAACGCACGGACATGTTTTCTAATCATAATTTAAAACTTTCTTTGAAACAGAGGCAAAAGCTTTGCCTCATCTCATTAAAGAAGAATGTTTAACAAGGACATAAGTAAGGGCCATCATCCCTCCATAGATGGAAAATAAAAACAACGATCTACTCTCGCGGCATAATTGAGCTCAAGCGTTTTGCCCCGACGGAGACCCAAACTCTAGCCTCGCTTTTGATACGATCGATGATTAGCGACGGCAAGGTTAATTTAAAACTTACATTGCCCTCATGAGGGATCTAACAAATCTACGGCTTACGAGGCAATAGGGCTGTTGGCACGGCTGGGCAGACGTGTGTCCCTGCTAATTCCGAATGTGCGAGACTGGAGAATTGGGTTCTCCTTTCTTCTTTTTAGTGAGAAGCTCATTTGTTAATGCTAATGTGTGTTTTCAAGCGGATACACGATGTTCAGATCCTAACATGTTTGATAAATAAATAAAAAAGGAGTGATTTGTGTGTTATTTGTACGTATAGTGTTAATTGCATTTTGGATTACTAAAGGTACTTCTGACGCATGTGCTCGGACTTCCGGAGCGAGACCAAATATCATACGCTTGCCAATCAGTGCAAATTTTCTGTCAAATCATATAATTAACAATGTGAATTTTGAATCATGGTTTGAAAGTCCGAAACCTGAGGACCAAATCACTCTTTTGACCGTTTCTGAAAACGACAAAGGCCTTGACGTTTCTATATAGGACAGCAACGCCAAGAACCCTTGGCGTGGCGTTGCTGCCCTACGTAGAAAAACCAAGGCCTTTGTCGTTTCTAGCTCAGCCTGGCAGTGGACAAGGACAGAAACGCTATCTAGCTTGGTGTTTTTATGTTGGGCAGAAACTTCACGGGCTATTGCGCTGTCAAAAGGGTTAGATTGTGAAATATTTTCATGTCGAGTTTAGTTTGTGACAAAGATTGCTGAGAAGGTCAGAATAGTGATTTAGTCCGAAACCTGAAGGGTATATGCTGGCTCTTTGTTTCAAGAGCAGACATGACATCTCAAGTGCAGAAACGGACTTGTAATTATTCTGTGCTTCTTCATTTCAAAGAAATTATATATGTTGTGCTTCTTTTAAGTCGTTTGCCATGGGCATCTGTCTTTACCACACACTTGCTTGCAGCAAGGTCAATTAGCCATAATTTAATGTTTGTACCCTCTCCATTCATCAAGTTTTCTCCTTTGACCATCACACAAAGTATACTGACTGGAAAAATAGCAAGGACATGATTTTACATTCTACTCCTTCCGTTCCTAAATATAAGTCTTTTACGAGATTTCATAAGGGGACTACATACGAAACAAAATGAGTGAATCTATACTCTAAAATATGTCTATATACATCCGTATGTAGTCCTCTAGTAAAAACTCTTAAAAGACTTATATTTAGAAACGGAAGGAGTACAAATTAATGCACCTGAATGAAAATCTTGTGAACAACGGTAAGAACAATAAGGTACTGACCGGTGTTATTGGCTCATGAATTTGTTCATTGTAAACCTTGAAGGCACTAACAGTAATCTCAGACTGGAACAGGTCATGTATTTCCTTGATTACTCAAAAGAGCTTGTCTAGAATTCTGTAGTTAACCCTTCGAGCACCTTCAATTCCTTGCATTGTAAATGTTTTACCGGTGTCGGTTTGCCTGTAAGCAAAGATACAAACATTGAATCCATCCAAAATCCAATTTGCAAATGGGACAGTTTACTCAAACATTTTGTTACAAATACTCCCTCCGTCCCAAAATAAGTATCGCAAAATTAGCACTAAGTTAGTACAAATTTTCTACTAGACCAACGGCACTTATTTTGAGACGGAGGGAATACTAGATCTTAGCATTCCTGAGCTTTATAGGCTTGTTGTAAAGATCTTAGCATTCCTTTGCCTCCTTGCTGAATTTTTCTCTCAGTTCCTTAAATTCACATTCTAATTTGCATATTGGTTCACTGTAGAAATAAATAAACCATGTTTCTTGCCTTACATTGGCATGATATAGTCAGGTCTCACACTTAGAAAACAACATGTATTCGTGTTGCTTTGATCTTGCAAGCACCATTCACAGGCACGCACACACAACCCAACCTCACAATTAGTCAGGCCTCATAATATGATTATGATTATGTCAGATTATAGAGAAAAAGATCAGCTGGCGTCGGATTATGATTATGTTGATCAGGATTCAGCAATAGCAGATTGTCAGGTCCCTTCATTAATTCAACTCCGCAACATTTGTCAAGAAAAAATTAATGTGTTGCGTGCCACTGTTCTGCATGTTGCTAAACTAATTGAGGTGCATGATGTATGAGGTTGATGAATGTTTTCCTCCAACTTAGCCATATCAAGGAACGTTGCAATGGGAGGGAGTAATTGAGAGAAACCTGAATCCTGTCGTTGGCCAAAGGTATATCTTGCTGTCTCTCACTATAGTTATCATGCACTTTACTGTCCGCCATGGCAGGCGACAAAGGATAGGCCTGCGGACGGCAAACACCTTTGCCGCCTGCTAGCAGACGGCCCCATTGGCACAGAAAGCTGTGGTAAAAGGCCCCTTTGCCGTCAGCTTTTTGCCAGCGGACGGCAAAGATGTTTGTCGTCAGCCGCGGAGGCCATGTAGACGGCAAATACCGTGGATGGCACATGCCCCGGGCTAGCCCCGTTAGGTGGCTAACGGCAGCCTTTGACGTCCGCGCACATACGGCAAAGGGAGCAGCTCCTTTGCCGTCTGCCTTAGACGGCAAAGAGGCACACGTTGTCAGGTGGTCTATGACAGTTCTTTGATGTCTACCTGCAGACGGCAAAGGGAGCAGCTCCTTTGCCATCTGCCAGCGGACGGCAAAGAGGCCAAATGACCCAGGCCTGGTATTGCCAGGTTGCACAGGCTGCTTCCACGTGGCCCCTTTGCCCTTAGTGGCAGACAGCAAAGGCCCCTTTGCTGTCGGTGGCAGACGCAAAGTGACCACATTGGCTCTTTTACATTTATTTTTTGATATATCCAAGCATTTTCACAAGCAAAATGTATGATATACATATATATTTCACAAAACTCATATCCATGCCATATGAATATGATCATCCAACAAACATATCAAATCAAAAGTGCAAGTTTCACCATTTTACAATAGTTTCATTGTAACATCCCAAAATTTCATTTTGGAATGTTATGAAATATAGCTATGCATCACCATCATCATTGCTTGAATGTATGAAATAGTTGAAATGCTTCTTCTGACTTTCTGAAAGTCCCTTTCTATTTTTCAATGTGTTGCTTTCACCTATTTGAAAACCTTGGAAAAAGTTCAAAATAAGAGGGGAGTAACATGACACTCCACACCAGGGTCATCTTGGTGATATATTTGAACAATAATAACCAGGGGGTCTTTTGAAAAATATTTGCAAAAGGTTTTAAAACCAAATAGGCAATTTCTGAAAATACTTTTTTTAAAAAGTGTTCAAATAACAGAATAAAAATGTTCAATAAATGGAATTTATTATTCTGTTAATTTTGATATATAATACTCCTATATTTGGAACTATATTGAATGCATTAAAAGGTTTTTACTGTGCTGATATTTGCAAATAGGAAATGTCTTAAAAGCGATCGGGCCGGCCCACCGCAGTTAATACCCGACTCGCCTAATTATCGGCCGACCGACGCCCCGCAAACCTCTCTCCTCTCACTGACAGCGGGTCCCACCCGACCGTTCGCTGGATCGGCGCGGTCGCCTTCCACCTCGCGCGCGCGCCACCTCGCCGGTGATCTTGCCGTCGCGGATCTCCCTCCTCCTTCCTTCTCTCGCTCTGTCTCGCCCCTATATAAGAGCGGCCACCCTCCTCTCTCCATTCCACACCGAAACCCCCTCCTCACCTCGCTGGAGCGCTGCCCCTCACCTTGCCGGAGTACCTGTCCCGACCGAACCCTCCTCGAGCTCCTGGCCGTCAACTCCCTAGTCCCCTCGCCCCACCGTCACCACCAATCGACGCTGGACGCCAGCCGCAGTCGTTTGGACTCCTCCGACAACCTCCTCGACCACCGGAGCGACGCCCCCGACGACCTCGTCGCTTCGGACTCGTCGGAGAACTCCTCGCCGGCGACCTCTTCCTTCACTGTGAGCCCCTTCCCCGCTCTCTTCCATTCGATCTGGATCCTACGATCCAGATTAGAAACTATTATACGGCGAACCGTTTTTCTCTAGGCTTCGGTTGACCGCCGCAAACTCCCGCACGCCTGTGCTAGCACCCAATAGGAAGCCGCCACGTAGCCTTGGCCGATCGTTAGGATTTCGTTTATTTTCTGTTTTGTTTTTAGTTAACAGAAGGTTTTCTAATTTTGTTTTGTTTATATCTTTTAAACTATTTAGTATTTTGAATTGATTCTTTTTGCATTAGTTCACATATTTCATGTAGTTTCACCCTGTAGTTTTAGATTTTAAATTTTAACTCTAAAATTTGAATTTAATCAAATTTGCTCAAATCACTCAAATCTGAATAACTGGAGTTGAAAAATAGATTTTGATATGAATCTTTTTGCTACTGCTTGGTATTAGTTAGGACTATCATCATGATTAGTTTGAGGATTTTTAGGATGTATTAGTTTAGTGTTTTAGCTATAAACAGAATCTGCCTAGTGTTTGGTATAGTTTAGCTAATTTAGTTTTTAGTTAGTTTTAATCAGATTTAGTTATATTTGTTTTAGTAGGTTCTGTTGCTTAAACATTAGGTGTTTTACTTTATGTTAATAAAAATATTTATTTGCTTAGTTTTATACTTAGTATCATAGGAATCTCTACTAATTTTTCAACTAGGTATAATTTGATTAAAACCAACTAGTCTAGTAATAGATTCTTTTAACAAAGTTTTATATAATTAAATTCTGTTTTCTAAGAAGAGTTTTTAGTAAATTCTTTTTCTGTTAATATAATGTTTATTAATTAATAATAAGTTTTGTTTTACTCTTTGTTAGTAAAACTATAGTTACCTCATATAGTAGTGTTTATCAAAACTTTCAAAACCATACTAAGATTTTTTCTTAACCAAACTTTAAATGGATTTTATTCTGTTTATTAATAAAATATTTTATTTGTTTCCTTGCTGTCAACTATTGTTTTGTTAATACAAGTAGTTTTACTATGTTAGTAGTGGTTTACCCATCACCTTTTTGAAAACAAAACTTTGTGTGTTTTCTTGCTTGTGATTTGTGCATTGTTTTGTCTTGAGTGATTCTAGTTCATTTCTGATTTTGTGAGTTACAACATTTTGTTGTATGCTTATTGAGTGCTCTTGTTTGCTTCGTTAGATTATCCGGAGTGCGAGGCTTGTTACCTAGAGTCACTCACGTACGAAGATCATCAATCAGGCAAGTCACTTTGATCATCTTTACCCATGTTTTTATTGCATTAGTTTTACCATCCCCCCAATTGCATGCAAAGTAGGTAACTGGAAACTTGGTTACTGTTGTAGTATCATGTGGTAGGTACCCCCCTCAACCCTTGACACATTGGCCCCGGGAAACGTTGTTTTACATTTTGCTATGCTATTAGTAGACGGGGTTGGTTGTGTGATTCATGAGAGTTGAGAGTAAATAATTTCAAGACCTACATAATGATCAAGACTTCAAGACTCCGAGTTTTCAATTTACCTCTGGGTGGATGATGGTTGAACGGCGCCCTGGAGAAACCAATGGTTAGCCTAGATGATGCTGGAGATGTGCCAGTATTCATGCGGAAAGGTCCACCCAGGCACAAAGAGATGGATGGATGCTTCAAGACCCAAGGCTTACCTGCACAGCCACAAGTCATTATGGGCTCTAGCTTGGTTGGATATCGTGGTGACCCTGGATAGGCGGTGCTACGAGATGTAGAAGAACGGTAGGAAAGGATGGGCACCGACAGAGTCGCAGGGAAACCCTTTGGAAGACCATGTTTTGGTCATCTGTTTCTCAAACACTCTGAAGTGCGAGAAATCAAACGGAAGCGACCAAATCTTGTGGGGAACGTGTGCAAAACTCTGCAGAGTACTCAACCTAATCGATTAGCCGTGTCCACGGTCATGGACGACTTGAGCCAAAGGAACTGAAACTTCCGGAACCCTCAACACAATTAATATGATGATGTGGGTATTAATAACTTGGGTGTGAGAATTGGTTGGTGGAACCATCTCATTAATCAACCAATTTAGCAATAATTTTTGCTCTCTTGATGTAGGAAAATTTTGGCTTTACGCAAAAACTTACCACCCCACCTGCCATATATGCATGTAGATTAGATGATTATCTTTTCACCCCTCTCTTGTGACTTTGCCGGCATATTCCATATGCTGACCTACACGGCTGCAACGTATCATGTTGCAGAGTACTTTTCCGACCAGGAGTGAGGATACGCTCTACGCTCGGTGAGATGCCCTTGGAGTTAGATGGACTCATCTACCTTCGACGCTTCCGCAAGATTTAGATATTCTCATGAGTTGGCCTTCAGCCACTTTATTGTAATCTTTATTGTAATAAAGGACTCGATATGAGATTTCAATTAATAAATGTTATGTGATTTCCCTTTGATATATACATTGATGTACCGTGTGTGTACCAGCATGATCTTGGGATGGTACGGAAACACCGGAGATTCGACCTTTCAGGTCGGGTCGCTACATTCATCCATATAAACATAGTTTCTTCCATATTACAATAGTTTCCATAGGTAGAAAGTTTCACATAAGTCCATCGATACAAAATGAAAACAGAAAGTAAACACTATCGCTCCATCAAAGCAAGTTGTCATGAAGTGACTCAAATCTGCAAAATTGGAAATAAGAAAGTTAGAAGAAGAGGTCGTCGGGGAGGGGCATGCGTAGGGGCCGTGGAGCAGGGCGGCGGGTGAGGTCGTCGGGGTGAGGCGGCGGGTGAACTCGTTAGGGGAGGGCCGGGCGCAAGGGCCGGGGAGCGGGGCGGGGCGGCGGGTGAGTTCATCATGGAGGGGCGAGCTCGTCGGGGGAGGGGCGGCCACAGGGGGTAGGCAGCAGGGCGGCGAGTGAGGTCGTCGGGGAGGGGCAGCGGGTGAGATCATCGGGGGAGGGGCAGCGGGTGAGGTTTTATGGGGAGGGGGCGGCGGGTGAGGTCGTCGGGGAAGGGGCGGCCGGTGAAGTCATGCAGGGAAAGAGAGGGGCATAGAGAGAGGGGGGTTGGGCCAGGGGGTGCACGGCCGTTTGTTAGGCAAACCTCTTTGTCATCTGCTAGTAGACGGCAAAGAGGGGGTGGGGCCGGGGGCTAACGGTCGTTAGTCAGGCAACTTCTTTGTCGTCCGCTAGCGGCAGACGGCAAAGGACCCAGAGGCAGAGGACAAAGATTCGGCGGACGGCATCTAGGCAGTCCATTTGACCTAGCTAGCTTCACGGTCCAGTTGGGCCCAGCTGGTCCCTTTGCCGTCTGCCTTTGGGCTCTTTACCGTCTGCCTACGACAAAGAACTGGCTCACGGCAAATTTCCCGATTCCAGTAGTGTCTTTCAGTGGACTCGTGCTCTTCGTAACTTTCTAGACTGGCCACACGCCAAGCAACTTGACATTCTATTGATGCCGGTCTAGGATCTTGGTATATGCATGAGGGGATCCCCGGCTAACTACAACGGCATATTCAAGCTTTTCTGGATTTTTCAAACATTCTTATAAATTGTGATTTTTTGAATTTCGAACATCTTTTGAAAAGTTTGAACCAATTTTGAAATATTGTACGTGTTTTTGGAAAAGGAACAAAATTTGAAATTTCAAACATTCTTTGAATGTCCGTACACTTCCTGAAATCCAAACAATTTGATAAATGAGAACAAGAATTTTAAACTCCAATCATTTTTTAAAAAGTTGAAAAAAATCTTTAAAAGTGTAAAAAAAAATGTTAAAAATAAACATTTTTTGAAAAGTGATTTTTTATGATGCAGATTGGGCTGGATGTGCTAATGATAGAAGATCCATTGGTGGATTTGCTATATTCCTCGGAACAAACCTTGTGTCATGGAGTGCCGAAAAACAGGCTACAGTCTCTAGATCCAGTACTGAGGCTGAATACAAAGCTCTAGCAAATGCTACAGCTGAAGCCGTGTGGATTCAAACCTTACTATATGAACTTGGAATAAAACTCCGAAGGCTACAAGGTTATGGTGTGATAACCTTGGTGCAACCTACCTTTCAGCTAATCCTGTTTTTCATGCAAGGATAAAACATATTGAGGTTGATTTTCATTTTTTCCGAGAAAGAGTGGTGATAACCCACAACTATAGGGGATCGCAACAATTTTTCAAAGTAGAGTATTCTATTGGAAATATGCCCTAGAGGCAATAATAAATTAGTTATTATCATATTTCCTTGTTCATGATAATCGTTTATTATCCATGCTATAATTGTGTTGATCGGAAACTCACATACATGTGTGGATACATAGACAACACCATGTCCCTAGTATGCCTCTAATAGACTAGCTTGTTGATCAAAGATGGCTATGGTTTCCTAGTCATGGACATGAGATGTCATTTGATAACGGGATCACATCATTAGGAGAATGATGTGATGGACAAGACCCAAACTACAAATGTAGCATATGATCGTGTCAGTTTATTGCTACTGTTTTCTGCATGTCAAGTATTTGTTCCTATGACCATGAGATCATGCAACTCACTGACACCGGAGGAGTACCTTGTGTGTATCAAACGTCGCAGCGTAACTGGATGACTATAAAGGTGCTCTATAGGTATCTCTGAGGGTGTCTGTTGGGTTGGCATGGATCAAGACTGGGATTTGTTACTCCGTGTGACGGAGAGGTATCTCAGGGCCCACTCGGTAATACAACATCACAATAAGCCTTGCAAGCAACGTGACTAAGTGTTAGTCATGGGATCTTGTATTACAGAACGAGTAAAGTGACTTGCCGGTAACGAGGTTGAACTAGGTATGGAGATACCGACGATCGAATCTCGGGCAAGTAACATACCGAAGAACAAAGGGAACATCATACGGGATTAACTGAATCCTTGACATAGAGGTTCGATCGATAAAGATCTTCGTAGAATATGTAGGAACCAATATGGACATCCAGGTCCCGCTATTGGTTATTGACCGTAGAGGTATCTCGGTCATGTCTACATAGTTCTCGAACCCGCAGGGTCTGCATACTTAAGGTTTGGTGACGTTTCGGTAGTATAGAGTTATGTATGGTGGTGACCGAAGGTTATTCGGAGTCCCGGATGAGATCCTTGATGTCACAAGGAGCTCCGAAATGGTCCGGAGGTAAAGATTGATATATAGGAAGTCTTGTTTTGATCGCCGGAAAAGTTTCGGGCTCATCGGTAGTGTACCGGGAGTGCCGGTAGTGTACCCGGGGACCATCGGGAGAGGTATTTCGACCCAATAGGCTACATGGGCTGTGGGAGGAGGTAAACCATCCCCTGGTGGGCTGGTCAAAGCCTCCTCTAAGGGCCCATGTGGCTGGAGTGGTTTGAGAAGGAAAAAATCCAAAGGTGGAGAGGTGAAAAGAGTTTCCAAGTGGAAAGGAGGAATCCTACTAATAGGATTGGAGTAGGACTCCTCCACCTCCAGTTTCGACCAAACCTTGAGGGTTTGAGGCTGCCTCCTCCCCTCCCTTCTTCCTATATATACTAGAGGATTTAGAAGAAAAAGCTAACCCTAATAGCCACGTGCTACCTCTCCTCTAGATCGTAGTTTCTCCTCTAGATCGGTTTTCAGCGGTGCTTAGGCGAAGCCCTGTTGGAATAGCTCCACCACCATCGCCGCAACGCCGTGGCGCTGCCGGAGAACTCATCTACCTCTCCGCTCCCTCTTGCTGGATCAATAAGGTGGAGCTCGTCATCAAGCTGTACGTGTGCTGAACGCGAAGGTGTCGTCCGTTCGACGCTAGATCGGAAGGGCCATGATCAAGATCGCGAGACGGGTCGTGATGAGATCGCGGGACGGATCATGATGAGTTCACGGGACGGGTCGTGATTGGATCGCGGGACGGATCGTGATGAGATCGCGGGATGCTCGGCGATTTGGATCGCGAAGAGGTTCGACTACACCAACCGTGTTTCTTAACGCTTCCCGCTTAGCGATCTAAAAGGGTATGTAGATCCACTCTCCCTCTCATAGATGCTCATCACCATGGATAGATCTTGCGTGTGCGTACGAAAATTTTGTTTCCCCAATAGTGGCATCATGAGCTAGGTCTATGTGTAGATGAGATCTCGAGTAGAACACAAAGAGTTTGTGGGCGTTGATGCTTAGATTGCTTCCTCCCTTGGTCGTGTTTTGGTTCTGCAGTATTGTGGGATGAAGCGTCCCGGACCAACCTTACTCGTACGCTTACGAGAGACCGGTTCCATCGACTGACGTGTAACCTCGTTGCACAAAGATGGCTCGTGGGTGTCTGTTCTCCTACTTTAGTTGGATCGGATTCGACAAAGACGGTCCTTGAGAAGGTTGAAAAGCAACTTATGTATCACTGTTGTGGTTTTTGCGTAGGTGATAATTGCTCTTGCTAGATACCCGTAGCAGCCACGTAAAACATGCAACAACAATTAGTGGACGTCTAACTTATTTTTGCAGGGTATGTTGTGATGTGATATGGCCAATTACATGATGAGATATATGTGATGTATGCGATGATCATGTTATGTATAGAATATCACGACTTGCATGTCGATGAGTACGGCAACCGGCAGGAGCCATAGGGTTGTCTTTAATTATTGTATGACCTACGTGTCAATCATTAAGCGCTATGTAATGCTTTACTTTATTGCTAAACGGTAGCAATAGTAGTAGAAGCATGGTGGGCGCGACAACCACGATGGCGACACGTTGATGCAGATCATGGTGTCATGCCGGTGACGATGGAGATCATGTCGGTGCTTTCAAGATGGAGCTCAAAAGTACAAGTTCATGGCCATATCATGTCACTTATGATTTGCATGTGATGTTAATCTTTTGATGCACCTTGTTTTGCTTAGGATGACAGTAGCATTATAAGGTGATCCCTCACTTAATTTCAAGATAAATTGTGTTCTCCCCGAGTGTGCACCGTTGCCAAAGTTCGTCATGTCGAGACACCACGTGATGATCGGGTGTGATAGACTCTACGTTCACATACAACGGATGCAAGCCAGTGTTGCATATGCAGAACATTCGGGTTAAACTTGACGAGCCTAGCATGTACAGACATGGCCTCGGAACACAAGAGACCGAAAGGTCGAACATGAGTCATATAGTAGATATGATCAACATGATGATGTTCACCATTGAAACCACCTCAACTCACGTGATGATCGGACTTGAGTTGGTGAATTTGGATCATGTATCACTCGAATGACCGGAGGGATGTCAATTTGAGTGGGAGTTCTTCAGTAATATGATTAATTGAACTCATTATCATGAACATAATCAGTAGTGTCTTTGCAAATTATGTTGTAGATTACTTGCTCGCGTTGTAGCTCCCTTGAAGCTTTATATGTTCCTAGAGAAATAGAGTTGAAAGATGATGGTAGCAATATTGCGGACTGGGTCCGTGATCTGAGGATTGTCCTCATTGCTACACAGAAGACTTATGTCCTTAATGCACCGCTCGGTGAGCCAACCCCTCTAGCGTCGTTTGTAGATGTTGTGAACATCTGACAGGCACATTCTGATGACTACTTGATAGTTATGTGCGCATGCATTACGGCTTAGAATTGAGGCTTCAAAACATTTTGAACATCACGGAACATATGAGATGTTCTAAGAGCTGAAATTGGGATCTCGGGCTCGTGCCCGTGTTGTGAGATATGAGATCTCCAACAAGATTCTTTGCCAGCAAGATGAAGGAGAATAGCTCAATCGTTGAGGATGTGCTCAGATTGTCTGGGTGCTACAATCGATTGAATCGAGTGGGAGTTGATCTTCCAGATAAGATAGTGATTGATATAGTTCTCTGAGTCACTATCACTAAGTTACTAGAACTTCGTGATGAACTTTAATTATGTCAGGGATGGAAATGATGATCCCTGAGCTGTTCGCGATGTTTGACATCGCGAAGGTAGAAATCAAGAAGGAGCATCAAGTGTTGATGGTTAGTAAAACCACTAGTTTCGAGAAGGGCAAGGGCAAGGAGGGAAACTTCATAGATGGCAAGTTAGTTGCTGCTCTAGTGAAGCAACCCAAAGTTGAACTCAAACCCGAGACTAAGTGCTTCTATTATGAGGAGAGCGGTCGCTGAAGCGGAACAACCCTAGATACTTGGTAGATAAGAAGGCTGGCAACGTCGACAAAAGTATATTTGATATATGTGTTATTGATGTGTAGCTTGCTAGTACTCCTAGTAGCACCTGGGTAATGGGTACCGGTTCGGTTTCTAAATGTTAGTAACTCGAAGTAAAAGCTACGGAATAAATGGAGACTAGCTAAGTATGAGGTGACGATGTGTGTTGGAAATGTTTCCAAAGTTGATGTGATCAACATCGCACGCTCTCTCTACCTTCGGGATTAGTGACAAACCTAAATAAATGTAATTTGGTGTTTTCGTTAAGCATGAACATGATTAGATCGTGTTTATTGCAACACGGTTATTCATTTAAGTTAGAGAATAATGGTTATTCTGTTTACATGAATGATACCTTCAATGGTCATGCACCCAGTGAGAATGGTTTGTTGAATCTTGATCGTACTAATACACATGTTCATAACATTGATGCCAAAAGATACAAAGTTAATAATGATAGTTCCACATACTTGTGGCACTGCCGCTAAATGTCATATTGGTATAAAGCGCATGAAGAAACTCCATGCTTATGGATCTTTGGACTCATTCGATTTCAAATCGGTTGAGACATGCGAACCATGCCTCTTGGGCAAGATGACTAAGGACCCCTTTTTCCAGATGGATGGAGCGGGCAAGTGATTTATTGGAAATGCTACATGTTGATGTATGCAATCCAGTGAGTCTTGTAGCGTGTGGTGGATATCGTTATTTTCTTACCTTCACTGGTGATTTGAGTAGATATAGTGTATATTTACTTAATGAAACACAAGTCTAAATCGTTTGAAAGGTTCAAGCAAATTCAGAGTGAAGTTTAAGATCATCATGACAAGAAGATAAAAATGTCTGCGATATGATCGTGGAGGTGAATATCTGAGTTACAAGTTTGGCATACAACTTTAGACAATGTGAAAGTTGTTTCACAACTCACGCCACCTGGAACACCATAGTGTGATAGTGTGTCCGAACGTCATAGTCATGCTCTATTGGATATGGTGCGTGCTATGATGTCTCTTATTGTTTTGCTACTATAATTTTGGGGTTATGCATTAGAGACAACTACATTCACTTTAAATAGGGCACCATCTAAATCCGTTGAGATGACACCATATGGTTTGATAGAAACCTAAGCTGTCATTTCTTAATGTTTGGGACTGCAACACTTATGTGAAAAAGGTTTTCACCTAATGAGCTCGAACCCAAAGAGGACAAATGCATCTTCATAGAATACCCTAAGAATAGTTGGATAAACCTTCTATATCAGATCCAAGCATAAAGTGTTTGTTGCTAAAACTAGGTCCTTTCTCGAGAAAGAGTTTCTCTCGAAAGAATTGAGTGGGAGGAAGATAGAACTTGATGAGGTTTTTGAACCTTTGTTCAACGAGAGAGTAGCACAGCGCGGGATGATGTTTCTGTGAAGCCTACTTTAGTTGAAGAGGAAGTTAATGATGATGATCATGAAGCTTCGGATCAAGTTACTATCGAACCTCGTAGGTCGACAAGGATGTGTACTGCTCCTGAGCGGTATGACAACCCTGTCTTGGAGGTCATGTTGTTGGACAACGATGAACCTACGAGCTGTGGAGAAGCGATGATGGGCCCAGATTCCCAAAAATGGTTAGAAGCCATGAAATCCGAGAAAGGATCCATGTATGAAAACCAAGTATAGACTTTGGTAGACCATCTCGTTGGACGGCAGGTCGTTGAGTACAAATGGACCTTTAAGATGAAGACAGACGCTAATGGTGAATGTCACCATTTATAAAGCTCGACTTGTCGCAAAGAAGTTTCCGCCAAGTTCAAAGAGTTGACTGCGATGAGACTTTCTCACTCTTAGCGATGCTAAAGTCTGTTGGAATTATGTTAGCAGTTGCTGCGTTTTTCAATTATGAAATCTGGCAGATGGATGCCAAAACACTATTTCCTTCCTTAAGGAAACGTTGTATGAGATACAACCAGAAGGTTTTGTCAGTCCTACGGATGCTAAAAGGTGTGCAAGCTTCAGCGGTCCTTCTATGAACTGAAGCAAGCATCTCGGAGTTGGAATATACACTTTGATGAGGTGATCAAAGATTTTGAGTCTATACAAAGTTTATGAGAAACTTGTATTTACAATAAAGTGAGTGGGAGCACTATATAGTTTCTGGTAAGCATATGTGGTTGACATATTGTTGATCGGAAATGATGTAGAATTTCTGGAAAGCATAAACAGTTGTTTGAAAAGAGTTTTTCAAAGTAAGACCTGGATAAAGCTACCTAATTGTTGAGCATCAAGATCTATAGATATAGATCAAGATGCTTGATGAGACTTTCAATGAGTACATACCTTGACAAGATTTTGAAAGAGTTCAAAATGGATCAGTCAGAGAGAAGTGTTCTCGCCTGATTTGTAAGGTGTGAAGTTGAGTGAGACTCAAAGCTCGACAACGGTAGAAGAAAGAGAAAGGATGAACGCCATCCCCTATGCCTTAACCATAGGCTCTGTATAGTATACCATGCTATGTAACGCACCTGTGTGTGCCTTGCCATGAGTCCGTCAAGGGGTACAAGAGTGATCCAGGAGTGGATCACTGGACAGTGGTCAATATTATCCTTAGTGACTAAAGGACTAAGGAAATGTTTCTCGATTATGGAGGTGATAAAGGGTTCGTCGTAAAGAGTTACGTCGATACAAGCTTTAACACCAATCCGGATGACTCGTAGTAGCAATGTGGATACGTATAGTGGAGCAGCCATTTGGAATAGTACCAAGTGGAGTGTGGTAGCGGTGTTTACAGTTTGACATAGAGATTTGCAAAGTACACATGGATCTGAATGTCATAGACCCATTGACTAAAAGACCTCTCTCACATGCAAAGCATGATCGAGCCCCAGAACTCATTGGGTGTTAGATTCATAACAATGCGGATCACATGGTGATGTGCACTAGATTATTGACTCTAGTGCAAGTGGGAAACTATTGGAAATATGCCCTAGAGGCAATAATAAATTAGTTATTGTCATATTTCCTTGTTCATGATAATCGTTTATTATCCATGCTATAATTGTGTTGATCGGAAACTCAGATACATGTGTGGATACATAGACAACACCATGTCCCTAGTATGCCTCTAATAGACTAGCTCGTTGATCAAAGATGGCTATGGTTTCCTAGTCATGGACATGAGATGTCATTTGATAACGGGATCATGTCATTAGGAGAATGATGTGATGGACAAGACCCAAACTACAAACGTAGCATATGATCGTGTCAGTTTATTGCTACTGTTTTCTGCATGTCAAGTATTTGTTCCTATGACCATGAGATCATGCAACTCACTGACACCGGAGGAGTACCTTGTGTGTATCAAACGTCGCAACGTAACTGGGTGACTATAAAGGTGCTCTACAGGTATCTCCGAGGGTGTCTGTTGGGTTGGCATGGATCAAGACTGGGATTTGTTACTCCGTGTGACGAAGAGGTATCTCAGGGCCCACTTGGTAATACAACATCACAATAAGCCTTGCAAGCAATGTGACTAAGTGTTAGTCATGGGATCTTGTATTACGGAACGAGTAAAGAGACTTGCCGGTAACGAGGTTGAACTAGGTATGGAGATACCGACGATCGAATCTCGGGCAAGTAACATACCAAAGAACAAAGGGAACATCATACGGGATTAATTGAATCCTTGACATAGAGGTTCGACCGATAAAGATATTCGTAGAATATGTAGGAACCAATATGGACATCCAGGTCCCGCTATTGGTTATTGACCGTAGAGGTGTCTCGGTCATGTCTACATAGTTCTCGAACCCGCAGGGTCTGCACACTTAAGGTTTGGTGACGTTTCGGTAGTATAGAGTTATGTATGGTGGTGACCAAAGGTTGTTCGGAGTCCCAGATGAGATCCCGGATGTCACGAGGAGCTCCGAAATGGTCCGGAGGTAAAGATTGATATATAGGAAGTCCTGTTTTGGTCGCCGGAAAAGTTTCGGGCTCATCGGTAGTGTACCGGGGGACCATCGGGAGAGGTATTTCGACCCAAGAGGCTACATGGGCTGTGGGAGGAGGTAAACCAGCCCCTGGTGGGCTGGCCGAAGCCTCCTCTAAGTGCCCATGCGGCTGGAGTGGTTTGAGAAGGAAAAAATCCAAAGGTGGAGAGGTGGAAAGAGTTTCCAAGTGGAAAGGAGGAATCCTACTCCTAATAGGATTGGAGTAGGACTCCTCCACCTCCAATTTCGACCAAACCTTGAGGGTTTGAGGATGCCTCCTCCCCTCCCTTCTTCCTATATATACTAGAGGATTTAGAGAAAAAAGCTAACCCTAATAGCCACGTGCTAGCTCTCCTCTAGATCGCAGTTTCTCCTCTAGATCGGTTTTCAGCGGTGCTTAGGCGAAGCCCTGCTGGAATAGTTCCACCACCATCGCTGCAACGCCGTCGCGCTGCCGGAGAACTCATCTACCTCTTCGCTCTCTCTTGCTGGATTAAGAAGGCAGAGATCGTCATCGAGCTGTACGTGTGCTGAACATGGAGGTGTCGTCCGTTCGGCGCTAGATCGGAAGGGCCATGATCAAGATCGCGAGACGGGTCGTGATGAGATCGCGGGATGGACCGTGATGAGTTCACGGGACGGGTCGTGATTGGATCGCGGGATGCTCGGCGATTTGGATCACGAAGACGTTCGACTACACCAACCGCGTTTCTTAACGCTTCCCGCTTAGCGGTCTACAAGGGTATGTAGATCACTCTCCCTCTCGTAGATGCTCATCACCATGGATAGATCTTGCGTGTGCGTAGGAAATTTTTTGTTTCCCATGCAATGTTCCCCAACATATTCAACCCAAATTTATTGATTCGACACAAGGGGATCCAAAGAATATTCTCAAGTATTCGCAGCTGAGTTGTCAATTCAACCACGCCTGAAAGACTTAGTATCTGCAGCAAAGTATTCAGTAGCAAAGTAGTATGGGAGTAACGGTAATGATGGCAAAAGTGACAGTAACAGTTTTGTAGTGATTGTGACAGTAGCAATGGAAAAGTAACTTAGGAAAGATCAATATGTGAAAAGCTCGAAGGCAATGGATCAGTGATGGATAATTATGTCGGATGGCATTCATCATGCAATAGTTATAACATAGGGTGACACAGAACTAGCTCCAATTCATCAATGTAATGTAGGCATGTATTCCATATATAGTCATACGTGCTTATGGAAAAGAACTTGCATGACATCTTTTGTCATACCCTCCCGTGGAAGCGGGGTCCTAATGGAAACTAAGGGATATTAAGGCCTCCTTTTAATAGAGAATCGGACCAAAGCATTAGCACTTCGT
Organism: Hordeum marinum; assembly: GCA_022496015.1. Lineage (NCBI taxonomy): Eukaryota > Viridiplantae > Streptophyta > Magnoliopsida > Poales > Poaceae > Hordeum > Hordeum marinum. Next base: position 504,725,029 of record CM039678.1, on the reverse strand, counting down.
GAATACATGAACTCCTCAAACTACAGTAATCACCGGAAAGAATACCAGTTATTGTCACTTTGGGGATGCGGATCATAACTCGTAATAGGTGTCTACAACTGGCAAGATAGGATCAAGAACAGATATATATTCATGAATACATAATAGGTTTAGATCTGAAATCATGGCACTCGAGCCCTAGTGACAAACATTAAGCATAGCAAAGTTATAGCAACATCAATCTCAGAACATAGTGAATACTAGGGATCGAACCCTAACCAAACTAACTTGATTACATGATAAATCTCATCCAACCCATCACCATTCAACAAGCCAACGATGGGATTACTCACGAACGACGGAGAGCATCATGGAATTGATGATGATGGATGGTTGGTGATGACGATGGCGTCGATTTCCCCTCTCCGGAGCCCAAAACGGACTCCAGATCTGGCCTCCCGAGGAAGAACAGGGGGTGGCAGCGGTTCTTTATCGTGAAACGTGATGAACTCTTCTCCTTGAATTTTTTTCTCCATGAATAGAAATATATAGGGTTGGAATTGAGGTCAGCGGAGCCACAGGGGGCCCACAAGCTTGCCAGGCGCGGCCGGGGGGTGGCCCCGCCTGGTGGGCTTGTCACCTATTGGTGGCCCCCTCCGGTTGATTCTTTCGCTAATATTTTTTATTAAATCCAAAAATAATCTCCATAAATTTTCAGGTCAATCCAAGAACTTTTATTTTTGCACAAAAATAACACCAAGGCAATTCTACTGAAAACAGCGTCAGTCCGGGTTAGTTACATTCAAATCATGCAAATTAGAGTCCAAAACAAGGACAAAAGAGTTTGGAAAAGTGGATAGGATGGAGACGTATCAAGTGGCTTTGAATTTCAAAAACAAAATACAATTCGAAAAATGTTCATGATTTTCTATAAAAATGTTTCGCAAAACTCAACAAATCGCTGCGAATTTTTGAAAATTGTTCCTAAATTTATAAAGAAGCTAATCGATTCAACAACTTTTACCTATTCAAAAAACTTTCACATTTTTTAAAATATTGTTCACAATGTTTAAATAATGATCGTGAATTTGCAAAACAAAATGTTCATAGATTTGAAAAATCTTCGTGATTGAGAAAAAAAACTGTTCATTTGAAAACTGTTCATGGTTTCTGGAAAAAAAAACACAATTTAGAAAAATACTCACGGATTTGAAAATCATTCACAAAATAATAATAAACTAAAAAGGTAAAAGAAAAGAATAAATGAAGAAGGAGAAAATTGCAGAAAACTGGTTTGGGAAGGTTCTAGAATCTTTCCACAACAGGTAAAGAGACAGTTTGGCCGACCCAAATGTACGCAGCCGGAAGCAGGGGGGCTGCATGCGCAGTCGCTAATCAGGGACCCGCGCGCCAAATAGGATTTCCGCCAAGGAACAACCGAATCTGGCTGAGCTATCACACTGACTGAGAGGGTACTTTCTGCCTCAGTGGGGTCTGGCCTGATGGTCATGCAGTTTACCAAACAAGCTGAAAGTTGCATCAGGGACGCCATGCAGGTGCAGAACGGGCAACCAAAAAGCGACTGTATGTGGCTCAAGTGCAGCCATAAACTTAAAGTACTAAGTACAACGACAATTTTGTGTTAGCTCATTTTTGCAAACATTTCTTGGAAAAAAACGTGAACATTTTATAAAAAAAAGGATTAATGTTTGAAAATTATGAACAAATTTTGAATTCCGATAAACTTCGGAAACATTATCATTTTAACAATTGAATAAAAGATTGAAAAACATGAACAAAGCTTTGTAATTATGAACATTGATTGAATATATTTAAAAAAAATTAATATACATTCGATACTTTTTACAATACACACTGAACCTATTTCTGACATATGCTAAACGATATTTAAATACACATTTAAGATTTTGTGATATACGCTGAACAATATTTAAATACATATTGCATTTTATGGTAATATACATGGAATAATTGAAAACACATGACAAACATTTTGTGATATACGCTGAACAATTTTAAAATATACAATGTTTTTTTTTCTAAAATATCTTGAGCATTACTTAATATAGGGTGAAGATTTCCTTAAAATATAGAATGGACATTTTTGTATATAAACACATAATAAAGTTTGTATAACACACCAAAAAGGAAAGAAAACTAATAAAGAAAAGGGAAATGAACCGAAATAGAAAAATGAAATAAAAATAAAATGAAATGAAATGAAAAGAAATTGAAATAGGAACATAAAAAAAAAGAATCAATAGAGCGACCGTAGACCGACCCAAATTGGGTCATCGTGAGGCCAACCTTCGGCGAAGCCATGTTGTTCTGATGCTCACGAATGTCAAACAGGATATGCAGCCACAAGCGCCACAAAGGATATTCTGTTGCAATGTACATGGGTTATCGCCGATGGGAGCTCCTATTTGAGGCAGGGCTCATAGGGACTCACCCGCCTAGGTCGGCAAACAAGGGAGCAACCAGCAGTGAAAAAATCGCAAAAAAATTGTGGTGTGTGAGCCACGCAATGCACTCGCGACCTCCCTTTGGTGGGGGCACACAACTAGCCACTTGAGCTGGCCAGTGATCATGACAAGTATGTAGCGCGAATAGTTTAGAATTACTTATATTTTCCGGTTGTTTTCTTTTTTACTTTTTTTTCTTTCTTTCCATTCTATCGTTTCCCCCTTTTTCAAGTTCATTTTACCTTTTTCCGTGTGTAAAAGAAATTTATACTCCCTCAAGAGCTTTTCAAGTTCATTTTCAGTTTTACAAAAAAATATTGCCCTTTAAAAGTTTTGTTCAAAATTTCAAAAATGATCATTTTTTCATAATTTGTTCATAAAATAATAATTAATTGCAAATTTAAATTGTACGGGAAATTAAAACAAATGTTCATGTATTTAAAATTTTGTTCAAAGTGTCAAAACGAAAACATTTTTTTAAAAGCATGAACATAATTTTGAAAAAAATATTTTTAAGTTTCTTTTAAACAAACAAAATTAGATTTGCAAACATTTTTGAAAAATACAAGCTAAAGTTTTTCCAGATTTTTTTTTAAATTTATAAATTAAAAATTTGAAGACAGGAACATTTCTTAAATTCCGGAAAAAAAGTGTGAACATTATTTGTAACTTCTACATTTCGAAATTCATGAAATATTTTGAAAGGGGATTCTTTTCTTCAAATTGTGAACAAAAGGTTGAAAGGTCAAATATTTTTTGAAACACAAACGTTTTTTAATTTCTGAATGAATTTTGAAAACAGAAATATTTTTCAATTTGTGAATGAAGTTTTATGATATTTTCCAACATGTTTGCAAAAAACTTGAAAATAAATAAAAAAGAAAAAGGGGACTACTACGCGTCCACCGGTCGACATATGCTATATGTCCGCCACCTCGAAGGCCGTTGGATCTACGCGCGGGCAGCGTCCGAGATCTCCTGCCACATCCGCTTCTCCCCTCCCCTACTCATTAATTCTCGCAACAACGACTTCATTGCAGAAACATTTATAACAAAGATGGTGTTGCAGATTTCCGCAACAACGGCTTTGTTGCAGACACATTTATAACCGAGATTATGTTGCAGAATTTTGTGTAACAGAGGTTGTGTTACAGATTTTTTTTTGCAACAGAGATTGTGTTACAGATTATTTTTGCAACAAAGGTATTGTTGTAGTTTTTTTTCAAACAAACGTATTGACGAATGAAAGTTTGCAACAATAAGGATGTTGCAAAATCTTTTTTGCACCAGGAAGGATGTTGCAAAAAAATCACCGTCAGTGAGGGAGTAGCAGCGCCGCACCGCAGGCGAGCACCGAAACCGCAGCTAGGACCCCTCCTCTCTCAACGCCGACGCACAAGGGAAAGGATGGAAATGGAACAACGACCGTGTGGATGCTTGAGAGAGAGAGATGAGATTGACCCATGAAGAAGATGAGCAGTGAACGGTGATTTTTGTGGGGATAAGGATAAGGACGAAGGAGAGATGTGACCGCTGGTCCCATCAAGACGCGTGGCAAGGCTAGGATGCGGCGGACACGAGAGAAAACATCTACCGGTGGAGCGCCAGCTTTTCCCAAAGAAAAAACTATGATTTAAAAAAGAAACAGAAAAAAGGAAAGAAAAAAAAAACTGAATACCAGAATAACCTATACGGTTCCCAAACTGGTTAGGAACCGGTTCCCAAAACTGGGTACAGTTGCCCAATAATTGGGTCGGCCCATCTCATTCGTTGGTCGATCGCCTAAGTGCCTTTGGGCGACAATCTGCAGTACGATAGATAGGATTTTCCGTTGCCGATGCTACTCTGTGTGTTCAATCTCTTGCTAATGCTGATTAATGAATGTAGGAAGGGCTAGGTATCTGGGCATGGATTTCTCTTACACGTTCATTCACTAACCATGTAATCATCAGCTAATTAAATGATGAGATCAATAGTATCAGTACTCACACATATGCATATCCGAAAACCAGATTTCCTTCAATAAATTTGAAAGCATCAACGGATTCGATCTATACATATAGCTTTCCAATGGCCACAACTCATGGATCTCATTACAAACAAACACAATTGAGCCATATTTCATGGCGTCCAAATTACTTCTAGCACTAACCATCTTGGGTGCCCTCCTGCCATTCTTCCATGGCGTCACAGCTTCATTGTCATTGCCGCCGCTCAATGGCAGCAACGGCGGCTTCAGTCTCCGGCTCGTCGCCAACCACCAACCGGCGCACATCGAGTTGGGAAGCCTCCAGCGCGCCATGGACCATGTAAAGTGTCGAATCACTAACCATCTCCCGCCGGGCACCGTCAACACCATAAGGCCTCTCATGTGCCCAGCGGCAGACATGGTGTACGCCGTCATGGTGGGCGTCGACACGGGGGATGGGTCCAAGATCTACCAGCTGCTCGCGCTAGACATGGCCACTGGGCTGACCTGGATGCAGTGCACTCCGTGCCACCCCTGCCTGCGGCAATACAACCCGGTGTTCGACCCAACCCATTCCCCGACCTTCCACCATGTTTCGGCGGGCGATAGAGGTTTGTGTCGTGCACCATACAAACCACATCAAGACGGCATGTGCGGGTTCAAAATTGGCTACTCGGGCAGCTCTGTGTCGGCTTCGGGAGTCCTCGCCAAGGACACCTTCTCCTTTCCCAAAAGTGGCCATGAAGTTCGGTTTGAGCAGCTCCCTAGCATGGTATTTGGATGCGCTCACGACACCGAGCACTTCCACACCTGCGACGTCCTCGCCGGTGTCCTTGGCCTCGGGATGTGGAGGGTTAGCAAGCTACCTACCTTCTTGACGGAGCAGATTAATCATGGCCAAGGTGTGCGCTTCTCTTACTGCCCATACCCACCAGGGATGAGCGCGTACAGCTTTCTTCGGTTCGGCAACGACATTCCTAGCCATACATTACCGAACGTGCATCGCCAGAGCACGCCCATCCTTCTGCCGACCCAGGCCAACGATGGGTACTACGTCAAGCTCACTGGGGTCAGTGTGGGCGGCATCCCGGTGCCCGGCATCACGCCAGAGATGTTCCGTCGCAGTCGAGGAGCGAAAGGCGGGTGTGTGATCGACATTGGCACGAAGATGAGTGTGTTTGTGAACAAGGCATACATCCACATCGAGTGAGCGGTGCGGCGCTACCTGCAGCTCCGCGGGGTAGAGCCCCGTGCACCTGCAGGGTCACCACCTATGCGTCCACAAGCCGTCGGCCCATCGTGACGTCCTCCCGAGCATGACGTTGCATTTCGATAACGATGCGGGGCTCCAGATGATGCCAGAGCATGTGTTTCTCGAGATCGTCCAAGCTATATGTGCATCGGCTTCTTCATGATCGGGTGGTTTTCGGAATCGAATTTGATTGAACTTATATCGTGCAAATACATATGGGTGTATTGCAAAATGGTCTAGTTGGACATCACGCGTGAACGGCTATCATAACCGGTCACATGTGCTTAGATAAATTATGAGAAACGTGGAAAATATTATTCTCTCCGTCCCATAATTATGGAACGTTGTTATATTATGAAACGAAGGGAGTACCATATATTAGCATTTGCGTACATTCATTTACAAGTAGCAATAACACAGTGATGGACACCATGGATCTTGTTCTTGGCCGTCTTGACGATGTTACGAAGTCTTGGAATGCATGAGCACTCACCGGGCCGTAGGATAGAGCCGGAGCTACGTTAGAACAAGGCTAGGTCGTGGTCGTGCCCCGCCAAACCAGTTAATTAAGCTGCTCCGACTTGGTCCGAGTCTTTGAGCGCCTCAGGACCGGCGCCTTCCTGGACGCAGCGGCACGTCCACGTCCACGGTGGTAAAAGTAGACGGACGATGTAGTAGTGTGCAACTTCATTTTTTGATTGATTGCAAGTTTTTGTAGTAGTGTGCAACTATGACCCAACGCGCACGTCCGACCCGCAGCCTACTCCTCGTCCTCGGTCGTGTGAGGCCCGGAAGAGACCCCGGCCAAAACCAGGACTCGGCCTTGGGGTCTCGAGACCGACTCTACACGTACGTACGCGAATCTCACGACTTGCAACTCCAAAAGTCCCAAGTCTCGCTCTGTTTTCCTGACCCGACTTAACTCGATTCCATCTCATCTCATCTCATACTATATTTCTGCTTTTCCAACAAGGAAAAAAAGGTGCGCCTCTCCTTTCCCGCTCCTACCGCCAATACGCATCCGCCACCAGCAGCACGCAGAGAGACAGACACACCGCCCTCCCCCGTCCACCCCCCATGTCGCCTTCCTTCCCGCCTCCCTTCCCTTCCCTTCCCTTGCACGTCACCCAAGCAACCAGCAGCGCGAGCTCCATCGGACTCCTCCTCGGCAGATAGCAGCAGCAGTACAATCCAAGCAACACCCCCTCCCCTCCCCCCCTCCCGTCCTCATCATCATCCCAACCCCGCGCGCCTCCCTCGCAACGCGCGAGCACTAGGAACCCCCTCCGAGCCCACCTAACCTCGCTCTCCCCCCACCAAACGCCCATTCTTTCTTCTTCCCCCTCCCCTGCCTCCACAGGCGCGGTCGCGGGAATGGTTGGCGGCGGCGGTGGCGCGAGGCCGCTCCTGGCCCTCCTCGCCGTCGCGGCGGCGGCGGCCATGGTGGCGCCGGCGCGGGGGCGGTTCGTGGTGGAGAAGAGCAGCGTGAGGGTGCTGGCGCCGGAGCACATCCGGGGGCACCACGACGCCGCCATCGGCAACTTCGGCGTGCCGGACTACGGCGGCACGCTCACGGGCGTCGTGCTATACCCGGACAAGAAGGCCACCGGATGCGCCGAGTTCCCCGCCAAGTTCAGGTCCAAGTCCGGCCGCCCCGTCGTCCTCCTGCTCGACCGCGGAGGTACACACAACACAAGCTCAGCAATCAGCTTCACTTATTTACCGCGTCGATTGATTATTTGATTGATTGATTCCTCGCTTTGGCTAATTCTCGCGCGTAATGTTAATCGGGAAGCTACTGATGGTTACATAGTTCAGTACTAGTACTAATATATTCCAACTTAATTTGTTTTCTAAAAACCGTCCCATATATTAATTAACTTAAAAGATTCATACGATCATCCATTATAAATTTAGACATGCCGGACGAAACACTATTAGGAAGTATCCCATCAGACCTATTGTCAAAACTAAACTTCACAACTGATTTAGCCTACTAGGTACACATGCCGATTAATTTAGTGCTAGTAGTTGTATTCTAAACTTGTTGGCAAAAATAAAAAAGTAGTACTCGTATTTTAAACTTGTTGATGTAGATATTTCTCCAACTTAGATACGAGAGATTGTGACCGCAAGCTTTTTAATTAATCTGCGGTGGGGGAAAGGGACTTTACAAGTGGAGATACATATTTTTTTCGCAAAAAAAAAGGTGGAGATACATTTTGCCATGTTCCATTCAGTCAGCTGTTCAGTAAAAGGTAGAATCAAGCGATTTCTCTTGGTTGAATGTCATGTAAGTGGCCAAAAATTAGAATTCAAGCAAAATCAAATGCAAATCGTCCTATTGCTCGACCGTGGAGGTACAAAATTACTCAGGCTTCATTCCATGAGTTCGAATTGTTCAGTCTTGCCAACGATTTATGACGAATTTATGTCGATATCTTGGTAAATGTCAGAGCTATGCTATTGATGGGTCAAGTCAATGTGCTAATCTTAAATAGGCAAACATGCCGGTTACTTTAGTGCCACTGGTGGTATTTTTTACTTGTTTTATGATGTGGATTGGTCTCCAACTTGGACAGGAGAGACATTGTGATCACAACTTTTTAAAACTGCCGTAGGGGAAGGGAGTTCACAATTCTGATCCGCCAGTGGTCATGGAAAAGGTAGAATCAGGCGACTTTTCCTGGTCGAATGTCATATGACTAGTCAAAAAATTTGAATAGTGACGAAATTTATTTTATATTGAAAACAGTTTCAAATGCAAATCTGTGGAAATGCATCAGCGGTTTGGTACTTTCGTTTGCTATAAATTCCATTTGATCTCGACGCACACAGTGTTAAAAATCGTCTTACATTTTAAAAGGAATATTTTCTCGATGGATTATCTTCAGCTTGCTCCCACTCTGTCTGCGTCAACAGTTTCAGATAACTGTCTGACCTGACAGTTCTGAACCCAGAAAGAGAGATGAGTATATTCAGACATGCATGCAGTATAAGCAGCCATACATCCATTCCATTTGTTGGTGCGCATTTCATTTGATCCAACCATCGCAACGCACCTGATCACAACATTTCCACCACCAACTCTCAATCAGTTGGTGCCGGATGCAATTCCTTCAAGCCAACGACAGCATCAGACAGCCCAACAATCTGTCTCATCCTTCCTTGATTCATTCCCAAGCAAACAAAGGAATAATTCCACACTTTCATTGCAAGAAACATGAAAGATGAACGAATTCTGGTAGAAAATTGTAGCTGTAAATCTGACGGCGTAACGACGTTTTGTACTGTCCCGCCAGAGTGCTACTTCGCGCTCAAGTCGTGGAACGCGCAGCAGGCGGGGGCGGCGGCGGTGCTGATCGCGGACACGGTGGACGAGCAGCTGCTGACCATGGACACGCCGGAGGCGTCCCCGGACACGCGGTACCTCGACAAGCTCAACATCCCGTCGGCGCTGGTGAACCGCGCCTTCGGGGAGTCACTGAAGCGGATGGCGGAGAAGGCCGACGCCGAGGGGGAGGTGGTGGTGAAGCTGGACTGGCGCGAGTCGATGCCGCACCCCGATGAGCGCGTGGAGTACGAGCTCTGGACCAACAGCAACGACGAGTGCGGCCCCCGGTGCGACGAGCAGGCGGCCTTCGTCAAGAGCTTCCGGGGCCACGCCCAGATCCTGGAGCGCGGCGGCTACGCGCGCTTCACCCCGCACTACATCACCTGGTTCTGCCCCGAGGCGTTCCGGCTCACGCGCCAGTGCCAGTCGCAGTGCATCAACCACGGCAGGTAGGGGACGCTCGCCATCGCCATTGCCAGTCGAGGAAGCTTTCTCTGGTAGTATCTGTCATGGCATGGCGATGAGCAATGTGGTTGCTGGTTGGGCATGCAGGTACTGCGCGCCGGACCCGGAGGAGGACTTCGGGGAGGGGTACGAGGGGAAGCAGGTGGTGATGGAGAACCTGCGGGAGCTGTGCGTGCACCGGGTGGCGAACGAGAGCGGGCGGCCGTGGGCGTGGTGGGACTTCGCCATGGACTACAAGCTGCGGTGCTCCATGAAGGAGAAGAAGTACAGCAAGGCGTGCGCGGAGGAGGTGGTCACCGCGCTGGGCCTGCCGCTGGACAAGGTGCTGGCGTGCATGGGCGACCCCGACGCCGACGCCGACAACGCCGTGCTCTCCAAGGAGCAGCAGGACCAGATCGGGCGCGGGTCGAGGGGCGACGTCACCATCCTACCCACGCTCGTCATCAACGACGTCCAGTACAGAGGTACTAGCTTGGCTGGCCGGCCGGCCGTTGCTGTGCCGTCTCTTGAGTAGTTTCTCCGGCGACGGAAGGAATGACATGATGTGTGTTTGTGTGGGTGCAGGGAAGCTGGAGAGGACGGCGGTCCTCAAGGCCATCTGTGCCGGCTTCAAGGAGGGGACCGAGCCGCAAGTCTGCCTGAGCCATGGTGGGTATACTACCAACAAGGCCTTCATTTCCGACGGCATGACGGCGGAACGACGATGAACTTCTGACGAGCTTTTCTGCGCAGACATGGAGACGAACGAGTGCCTGCACCGGAACGGCGGGTGCTGGCGGGACGAGACGACGAACGTGACGGCGTGCAGGGACACGTACCGGGGCAGGGTGTGCGAGTGCCCCGTGGTGAAGGGCGTCCGCTACGACGGCGACGGGTACACCCACTGCAAAGGTACCACCACCTACCTGAACTTTCCTCCACTCGACGGCTCCAGGAAAATACTGCCGGTGTGCTCATGTTTCTCCCCTGTTTTGCCTGTCTCAGCTGTTGGCCCGGGCAGGTGCGCGCTGAACCACGGCGGCTGCTGGGCGGAGACCAAGGGGGAGCGCACCTTCTCCGCATGCTCGGTACAACCACCTCTCTCTGAACCTCATCGTCTACCTGCCTATCCATGATCCTGCTCACTCATGAACTCGAACCAGGACACCGCGCTGAGCGGGTGCCGGTGCCCGCCGGGGTTCCAAGGCGACGGCCACAAATGCAAAGGTGAGATCTCGCTCCACCGATTCCTTGCTGAAACTGACACAAGATGATTGATCGCTTACTGAAACTGACACAAGATGATCGATCGAGAGAAACTAACGGAACTGAATTTCAGACCTGGATGAGTGCAAGGAGAAGCTGGCGTGCACCTGCCCGGACTGCCACTGCAAGAACACCTGGGGCAGCTACGAGTGCGGGTGCAGGGGCAACCAGGTGTACATCCGTGGGGAGGACGTCTGCGTGGCCAACAGCATGTCCAGGTTCGGCTGGCTCGTCGCCCTCCTCGCCGTCTCCTGCGCCGCCGGCCTGGCGGTCGCCGGCTTCGTCTTCTACAAGTACAGGCTCAGGGTATGTCCCCCCAAACCAAATGGCGCACATAAAGACCATTATATTAAGACAACAAAAACTGACTCTTTGTGTTTCATTGTTGCCAGTCGTACATGGACTCGGAGATCATGGCCATCATGTCCCAGTACATGCCGCTCGACAGCCAGAACAACGAGCACCAGCCGCTCCGGCAGCATGCTCCAGACGCCTAAAGGTGATCAAATCATTCAGCCAAATGTATAGTCCTTGCCTATGCCACAGATGGGTAATTTTGAGCACTAAAACATCCCTGCAAATGACTCAAGGCTTCTGCGTCTTATGTACAGGCAATAGATGGATGAAAATGGATCTGGGAATGGAAGCATGCAGAGTTTTCAAAGCTATTATGCTTTTCAATGATTTTTTTTTGGTTACTACTACTTCCCTTCCTATATATAGAAACAAGAGGACCATGGTTTGTACAAAAGCAAGCCGCAGGGGTGAGCTGTAGATACATAGCTAGGTAGGCATTTCTGCTCCCCTTGTGGCTGTGGATCACAATTTACAGGACATTAGACAGATTACTTTCACTAAGGAAAAATATACAGAGTGTGTTGTACAATGGATTATAACCAATACCAGCACTGGTTTTTCTGTCATTTTTAAGGTCTATTTCTTGAATGCCCTGGTTTGTACAAAACACCGGGGCTTTATTGTAATATGTATCAATACTGTTGTAAGTGCTACACTTCTCAAAATCAATGGTAGACATACAGTTGATAACATGCTAGTTTTCTAGTGGGCACTAGGCAGTAGGATCCTTACATGTAACCCAAACTTACTAATAACCGCTTGAGTGGCTAACGCGTTGTCCTACAATCCATTCCCATAACACTGGAGCATGATCAGTTCTAGGTTTGGCAGGTCCATGGTGTGATTCTGGTTGGCCCTACTTGGGCACACGACTAGGGTACCCTGAAAACAGGGCCCCGTGCTGAGAGCTAACTCCTTCGACAACAAGAATACCATTTCATTTATAAAACTGCCCAAATATGCGATCCATGGTACAGGATGAAACAGATCGATTCAAGCATTCATAATCTCATTAGCGCTTTAAAGAGGTAAAGGGAGTTTCGGTTGTCATAAACAAATGGCAATCGACATTTCTAGAATCAAAACGGCAAGAGGAAAATCTCCCAAAAGAAATATTGATGTTTCCCAGTGATTTTATTTGTCTAACTAACATCTCAAGAGATGGAAGACGTGCTGCATGGGTTGAATATAACATCACACCTTCTCTCGAAACAAGGAAAATCCGCTAAATCTTCTTAGGGGCTAAATGAGATCTTACAACAGTGTATCAGAAAGCTTTTACTTGTACTGTTCTGAAACTTCACGAACAAACTTGTCCATGAATTGACACTTCCTGTCAAAACCCCAGCCAGGATTATTCTGCAAAACACAAGAAGCACAGGGGAATAGTAGCTAAGTCACAGCTACGAAGCAAATTTTGTCCACGCAAACAAAAAAAAATGAGTAAATTCCGTATCAACACATCAAATTATTTTTTAAGGTACTATCTAGATAAGTGCACTATGAAGTGAAATGCAAACAATTATGTTCTTTTTCCTTCAAAAACTATGGAGACAAAAGGCATTGCATAATGTTCGCCGCAAATATTTCAATATGTGATGCTTGAATATTCGTTAGCAGTTCACAACAAGCCGACTTTAGGCATATGTGCTTAGCCAACTTTGAAGTTAGATAGTATCAGCCCTTTGCTATCTTTGAGAAAGAAGTGCAAGCAATTATAGATGTATCTGGCACCCATACAGACATACAGCTAGATAAGAGATGTTCTAAGACCACAGTTTTTTTTCTTTTAGAAGAGATCACAGTAGTTAAAATCATGTTTGGTATGCTAACAGAAGGCTGGTCTATTTTTAAACAAGCTGACTATTAATGGTTATGTTAGAACCCGCCATGTTAAACGAGAATCATTTAGCTTCTGTTACGATCAAATATTCAGCAGCTCAGTTACTCAAAAGGCTAAATTGACTCGTAATACTATGCTGTCTAGGGCATCAGTTGTAATAAGAAGGCAGACCTTGAGAGAGAGTAAAGTTTTATCAGTAAACCGCTTTACTGAATTGGGTATGTTTTCTGGAAGAGTGTTGGCAACCCTTTGCAGCTCCCCTTCTTGCTGTATTGCAGTTACGACATCAGGCCCACTGTACATATCTATAAGCTCTTTCATATGGGGTGCCCTTTCCATGACATCTTTCACGGCATCCTAAGAATGATACAGTAGATTAGTGGGTCAGTTGAAAACCCCAAAACAAACTCATATGGCAGCGAAGTAAATGCCAGTACACAAATGTGAACTGCTAATGTATATATGTAATTTGAAATTTAAGGTACACTGAAAGCTGAATTGTGAAATCGTAGATGATTCTTTCTACAAATCAGGTCACTATCTGGAAAGTATAACCGTCTTAACATATTAATGATGAAACTATTGAGACGTTCATGCCTTTCTGGGAAGATAATCTACAAAGCTTACCTCCAATGTATTTGGCAAACTGTCTTCATTTGGAACAAGAAACTCATCTGATAGTTTAGCAGTTTAGCCTTATCAGTCAGGTCAAACCAGAAAATTGACCTTGGAAAGTTAAATATTCTATGTAAACCTCATACTGACTCCAGATTTTTTACAAAAATATGCATAACAGCTTATAAAACTAGAATATTATCAAAGTACATCTGAGATTTAACAGCAAATCTACAAATAGCTTTTCGACCACGATCTAGGTAGTTCTATATGCAGTATCCTACTGGACAGAGTTAGGGGAAGTTTGATTGCCAACATAACATGAGGATATCATTGCAAACTGAAGCTGTACTATTTTGATATTATTCTCCAGTCCATAATTTATTTATCAAGTCTAAAGCAGGCTAGCAAATTCTCACATCATCCAAATATAGATATGGACCCATTACGCAAGCTATAACACCAAAGCAAGGTAAACAAAACTTGCCTGTAGACTTGCTCTGGCACGCTCTGATGTATTTGGTTACTCGTTACAGCAAATACAAGTATATCATACAGAAAATATCTACTTGCAAAAACATTTCCAGGGTGAAACAAGATATGGCATGAGGACTGGACAGTTAAACAAATCACCTCCCATTCTTCCTGGTTCTGGATGCCTTCATAAGCAACTATGAATGGCTTTACTTTCTGCAGCATCTCCTCCAATGACATTGGCGGCTTCTCCTCAATATCAGGATTACCAAAGCTCACACTGTACTCTGGCTCAAACTCAATCTGCACACACAAAATTTCAAAGATAAAAACCCATCAGGAATCCAACAAGCACACACAGATCTTATAATTTTGATAACCATGATGCGGTGCAGAGCGCACCATGTTATTGGTATGAATAGCGTCGAGAAGCGCATCATTCATCGGGTGTGGCAGTGCCTCATCTGCTGCCTCATCGAACGCCTCATCCCAAATCTTCATTTTCTCCGGCCCAAGACGCTTCTCGAGTTTCTCACCATCAGCGTTGTCACCCAAGAAGACCTTTTCACGCTCGTTCACGTCAGCAGGCCTGCGGCCACCTTCCCGGCCACCTCCGCGACCCCCACGCCCCCCTCTGCCGCCGCGTCCACGACCAGTATCGGCACGCCCAAGGAGCTCCAGAGCACGCTTCACAGCCTCCTGTGGCGCCATTTTCGGCAGTCCGCTTGGAGCCGAAGGGGTCGGAGCTTTCTTTGCCTCGCGACTTCGAACGAAGCGGTTCTCCTCGGGGGGCCTGCCCACCGGCTGCTGCACACGCGGCACGCCGCGGCCGGCGCCGGAGGTAGGGATCGAACGCGGCGGCTCGGATGAGGAGGAGGCAACGGTGGCTGGCGGCTCCGGATCGGAGGGGGGAGGGACGGATTCGAAGCGCTTTGTGAAGGTCGGTTGCTTGGGGGCATCTTCGTCGGATGGCGGCGGCGGAGGGGGAGGGGGCAGCGGGGATCCACGACCGCGGCCAGCGCCAGAGAAGGACGAGAAGGACGGGACGGCGGGGGAGGGCGGGATCACGGGCTCCCCGCGGCCACGGCCAACAGACGAGGGTGCTGAGAAGAGATCCGCGCCGTCGTCGTTGTCGGGGATGGGGCTGCCGGGAGCGCGCGGCGGCGCGGAGGCGGAGGGCGGTAGGCCGCGCCCGCGCCCGCGCCCAGCGCCACCGCTGCCGCCGATGCCGGAGAAGGAAGAGAACGCGGCGGCGTAGGAGGAGGGGAGGTGCGCGTGCCGACGGGCGGCGGCGGCGGCTGCGGCGGCGCCGATGCCTCGCATGGTGGTGGTGGGGATGGGTTTAGCGCGCGATGCAGGCTAGGGTTGGGCTCGCGAGGTGTTCGACGGAATGGGCAATGGAGGGGGCCTGGAACGAATCTCCATCCGGCGTAAATCGAGGCCATCGGATCTCAGCCGATGGCTGTATTTTAGCCGTCCGATCTTCATTCTCGCTAGAAAAATTTAAGAGCAATATTCCCGGAAATCCACTTTGGCTCTCAGGTCCAGATGCTCCCGCTATGCAGACCACACACTCTGTTAGGGATCCGTGCTGTGAAAAGTATTCCTCTGCGTATTCATCTGGAAATAGTCGAGACCTGGCCGACGCACATGGACGGAAAAATGACGTGGCTAGCTAGCGGCAAGTGGGTAAAGATGGAGACCGACGAAAATGTACTTCACGATGCGGCATTTGGACCACAACGGTCACAATCGAAAATTCCCTGTGCATTAAATGCCAGCTCACTCTTCATCGTCTCCTTCCTCCGACGAATCAGCTCAGAATCCCTAACTAGCAGATCGCCCCAACACTAGGCCACAGCTAAAATTTTGATATAACAACACTACAACAGTCACTCAAATGGAATTTCTATGGGTTCGATGCTCGGTCTAGACACACCAGGATGCAGTTGAATAAACACACGGCTAATCAAATGTCACAGGCAAATCAACATTCTAAAATGTACTTTTTCACTTATGCTCCCCCTATCTATGCAGGAGATGTCTGTAGCTTCACACCACAATTACGGATCGTTGGCACAACTATATCAAAAAAGGCATCCAGATCAAAATTAGTAACAGGATAGCCACACATGGTCATGATGCATGCAGGAAGCATGTTCGAAGGATTTAGCTTAGCACCTGGCGAATCGCCTTAATGATAGGTCCTTTTAGCACCACAACACCTTTGCCATTTTCAGCTGTAACTGCCATGAGACATAATTTGTGTGGTTAATACATAAACCTTGCTGAGTTAATCAATTTGACTTGCAAGAATTATGAAACTCACTGCTAAAAACTTGTCTCCTGGGACCATATCCAGGTGGAAATTGCTGACTGCCCGAGGCTTCAGTTATAGGACCAGAATTGCACACAACAGCGTTCACCACTGTGACTCGGACATTAGCTGAACCATCTTCCCCACAAGCACCATCACCAATCAGCTCCATTAGCGCCGCCGCGCTAGCCGCTTCTATCGGGAAAATCGGCAGCCTGTAGCCGTATCAATCGAACCCCTAAGGTTGCTTCTTCCCTCGAGCGGCGATAATGCAGAATTTTTTGTTGTATATTGGAAATATTTACCTGCCGACGGGAGAGACGGGGAAGTCCATCGCCATTCCGTGTCTGAGCTGATCCTAGACACACCATTGGCCGCCCGCGGTATAGACGCACCGTGCGACCTCGCCGCTGCCGTAGCCGCCGCTACACTCTCTGGTTCTCCTCCCCGATCCCCTTTTCCTCAACAGGGTCGCGATGGTAGATGTGGGATGATTCACTCGCACGGTCTGGTTTGTGGGTCCAGGTGACGAAACGATGGGTCAATATGAGGAGCTCTGGCTGGTACGACGCCACTCGCTAACAGTCGTCAATGGCGCCCCGCGCGGACGTTCGCTCCGCTTGTCTGACACCATACGTACAGGTAACCTGCCACTGCGTATTCTGAATTTCTTCTGTCCGGTATAGCAAAGCAATAATGTGCTGCACAAATCACAAAGCTCATATGGACGACACAGATACCAAGATCAATTGGACCCGGGAGCCAAAATGCCTCTCCCCAATATTCCTCCTTGTAAGATTGAATGAGAATTTTGCTATTTCTCACCCAGTTGAGGAAAGCACGAGCATCCCCAACCGGGCTTAGCAAATCGAGACCCATATACACGCGCCTAGGCAGCTATGCGTGATGTTGGATAACACTTTTTATAGCATGTTCGACAGCCACACATCTTAAATGCAAACCTTCAAATCGATGCAACAACCAAACCATCAGTTCGTCACCGTCGGTCAGGATGTAAACCGTCAAGATGAGTTTGATAAAATGAAACCACCATTTCAACATCGTCGGTCATGACGTAGATGGACAACTCGCTGGACATTCTAGGACTTGCCCGCTCTGACCACCACTTCTTATGTGACACCATGTCATAGTCCAATTAATTTTTTTGTATGGTATGTGATGTCCACATAGTACCACATATTTACAAAGAAAACGACACTGATATATTACAATACAGTGCGAGCCAATAGTACAAACCTAGTTAGTAGCCCCTTTGATTATTCAGTAAGAGCGAACGTAGTACTTCCTCTGTACCGATGCATTAGGCATCTTAGGTGATGCACCGCGATCAAGACATAGAGAAAAAAAGGAAAAAAACTCGATGTTTATTAGCTAATTAATATGTTGCATGCAACGAACTGACCACTGCATGACGTGCTCAGTAGTTTCAAGTCAATGAATGCACACACGTCCCGCATCTCTTATTTTCCCTTTACTTTTTTCGTGGCAAAATACAAGAAACAAGGTGGGTAGAATGCATCAAAGTGTCTTCGAATTATTTGATTTTCGTGATGTGCCTACTGTTGGAAATATGCCCTAGAGGCAATAATAAATTAGTTATTATCATATGTCCTTGTTCATGATAATCATTTATTATCCATGCTATAATTGTATTGATCGGAGACTTAGATGCATGTGTGGATACATATACAAAACCATGTCCCTAATATGCCTCTAATGGACTAGCTCGTTGATCAAAGATGGTTAAGGTTTCCTAGCCATGGACATGAGATGTCATTTGATAACGGGATCACATCATTAGAAGAATGATGTGATGGACAAGACCCAAACTATAAACGTAGCATATGATCGTGTCAGTTTATTACTACTGTTTTCTGCATGTCAAGTATATGTTCCTATGACCATGAGATCATGCAACTCACGGACATCGGAGGAGTGCCTTGTGTGTATCAAACGTCGCAACGTAACTGGGTGACTATAAAGGTGCTCTACAGGTATCTTCGAGGGTGTCTGTTGAGTTGGCATGGATCAAGACTGGGATTTGTTACTCCGTGTGACGGAGAGGTATCTCAGGGCCCACTCGGTAATACAACATCACAACAAGCCTTGCAAGCAATGTGACTAAGTGTTAGTCACGGGATCCTGTATTACGGAACGAGTAAAGAGACTTGCCGGTAACGAGGTTGAACTAGGTATGGAGATACCGACGATCGAATCTCGGGCAAGTAACATACCGAAGAACAAAGGGAACATCATACGGGATTAACTGAATCCTTGACATAGAGGTTCGACCGATAAAGATCTTCGTAGAATATGTAGGAACCAATGTGAACATCCAGGTCCCGCCATTGATTATTGACCGTAGAGGTGTCTCGGTCATGTCTACATAGTTCTCGAACTCGCAGGGTCTGCACACTTAAGGTTTGGTGACGTTTCGGTAGTATAGAGTTATGTATGGTGGTTACCGAAGTTTTTTCGGAGTCCCGGATGAGATCCCGGGCATCACGAGGAGCTCCGGAATGGTCCGGAGGTAAAGATTCATATATAGGAAGTCCTGTTTTGGTCGCCGAAAAAGTTTCGGGCTCATCGGTAGTGTACCGGGAGTGCCGGTAGTGTATCGGGAGACCTCCGGGAGGGGTATTTCGACCCAAGAGGCTATATGGGCTGTGGGAGAGTGGATACCAGCCCTTAGTGGGCTGGTGGAACAACCACAAGAGGCCCATGCGGCTGGAGGGAAAAAGGCTAAAGAGAAAAAGTGGAAAAAGGCAAATTAGGGAAGGAGTCCTAATCCTACTAGGAGTGGAGGTGGACTCCTCCCTAGTTGGTTCGGCCGACTCCTATAGGAGTCTTGGTCCTTGCGTCGGCCTCCTCTCCTCTCCTCCTATATATACTGGTGGTATTGAGGTTTTTTGCACTAGATTTTACGGCCACGTGCTACCCGTTCCACCGATGCTCCTCTAGATCAGATTTCCGTAGTGCTTAGGCGAAGCCCTGCCGGAATTGCTCCACCACCATCGCCGGAGCGCCGTCACGCTGCCGGTGAACTCTTCTTCCTCTCCACTTCCTCTTGCTGGATCAAGATGATGGAGATCGTCATCAAGCTGCACGTGTGCTGAACGCGGAGGTGTCGTCCGTTCGGCGCTAGATCGGAAGGACCGTGATCAAGATCGCGGGTCAGATCGTGATCAAGATCACGAAACGGATCGTGATGAGTTCGCAGGACGGATCGTGATGGGTTCGCGGGACGGATCGTGATCAAGATCACGAAACGGATCGTGATGAGTTTGCGGGACGGATCGTGATGAGTTCACGGGACGGATCGTGATGAGATCGCGAGACGCTCGGCGATTTGGATCGCGAAGACATTCGACTACACCAACCACGTTTCTTAACGCTTCCCGCTTAGCGATCTACAAGGGTATGTAGATCCACTCTCCCTCTCGTATATGCTCATCACCATGGATAAATCTGCGTGTGCGTAATTTTTTTTTATTTTCCATGCAACATTCCCCAACACCTACTGCACGAGCTACACCACAACATGGATACAAGGACATGTGGTCTGCCGGGAGAACACACTCAAGAGGGCAGATAAACTGCCAGGAAAGGTTTTCTCCCGGCAAATAAACTTGTCCCGGCATTTTTTCTGCCATGCCAATTGTATTAGCCGGCAGTTCTATTTCTCCCGGCAGATAGGCCATGGCATAGGAACTGCGGTCACCGGCAGTCTTACTGCCTACAGAAACTTGTTTACCCGGCAGGTAGTATGCCAACACATTTTGTTCACTAAACTAGGGAACAAATCCCTGTTTTTTTATGCAAGGAACATTCCCTGATTTAATACACACTTCAATCAAAGTTGTATAGATGGCTCATCCAAAACTTTATACTTCATTCAATAAACATAACAGACCAAATACATATGTTTAGATACATGGATGATATAAGTTATCCAACAAAATGAAAAGTACATATATCCACCCAACCAAAATGATCATACAATGGCTGATGTGCTAAAACAACCACCAAAATGAGTTGAGTTAAACTTGCTAATGTCTACAGCTTCAGCAAAAAAGGCCTATTACATTATCAACCACCAACTTTGTAGGTCTTCCAAACCCCCAACAGCTTGTATATTTTCCAATCGTCCATCAAATTTTGTATTTTGATAAACCTGCAACAAATCAGAAACTCAAAATAGTGTTGGGGCAAAAAAGTAGAGGAGACAGCGCTGCCCAGGGAGCAGAGGAGCTAATTTCTATACCTTTCCAGGAGGATCGGCTGCAGCAAACCCTACCACACAGCACACCTCATCTCGGCAGTTCAATAGAGAAGCAGAGAAGATGATGCTATGTTTTTTCCCTCAAAAACGCATATAAATGCATGTTCATGATTGTTTCATTCAGGTCATTTTCTTGTCATCCATCAACATAAATAAGAACTTAAACATTATTTCATCCATGTGCAAGAGCTAAACAGTAAACAATGCATGAAACAATGTACCACACCATGTGTACAACTGTGAAAGCAGATGCATCATTGTTCCTGTCAAAATTCGGAAGCTCTAAAATGATTTGTAGGTACAAAGGCTAGTAATCACTATCAGAGTTCATCAAGAAGAGTACATCAAAGCAATGCAAAAATATTAATAAACAGTGAGCTATAATTATCACCGACTAGCATGTTTTGAAGATGGTTCTAATGGCCAAACTGGAGTACATGCAGATATACACGTTTGATTAACTTTTGCTTAATTAGATTCACAATTATATTAATGGCTCAATATCTTGAGGCATGCTAGAAGAATTAAGTAGCATGAAGCCAATATCTCCAGGCATGCATAAATAATCAACTAGCATTTAAATACTAGCATTCATGAATAATTAACTAGCAGGCAGTTAATATCTCTAGGCATGAACAGAGAATACTTTCTTTTAAGAAACATTGCAAAGGCCACCACCCAAGAGCTACATAGTGCATTAATCACTTACACGAGATAATGAACATTTCAAGACCTTAGCTCTTTTATCTTTCATCACGCCAACCGCGATTGCATCCTCTAAGCTGTCATCCATGTCACTTTCACTCCCTTTGTCAACCATTTTTCCGAAATTATGCACCTTCAGACAAGAACCTGATTAAGAAAACTGCACACGTACAGGGGAAGACCCAAGATAAAAGCCGACTGGGGGCACACAGCTATAGAAAACTCTCGAACATGTTTACACATATACTTATAAACATATAAATATGTTATACTCCCTCCGTTCCTAAATATTTGTCTTTTTAGAGATTTCATTGTGGACTACATACGGATGCATATAGACATAATTCAGAGTATAGATTCATTCACTTTGCTTCGTATGTAGTCCATAGTTGAATCTGTAAAAAGACAAATATTTAGGAACGGAGGGGGTATTTAGCAGTTTTCTTGCAAGTCATAACATATTTCATCCAAGTTCAAAAAAAGATACTTTACCCAATAGTAACACAACAAGTTATCACTAAGGTGAACAGACCTTAAAAACAGACTTCATACCCCAATAGTTCATACTTTGCAAAAGAGAATACTCATTTCTAATATAAATGTCATTATCAGCAAAGAAAAACACATATTAGTATTAGCCATCAAAATACAAATGGAGAAGGTAAACACACAAAAGCTGCAAGGCATTGGATCATAAATTTCATTCCTCCCACGACGATCTTTCATCTTATGAAAACGATCAACAATCACTTCATTAGTAATTTCATCCAGCAGTCACTTTTCCACAAAACAAATTAAGCTACCCAATACTTTATCCAATAGTAATACAAAAATCACTTCATTAGTAATTCCAATTCCTTCCATCACATAACTCAGTATTTCTTTTGCAAAACACTCGGTAATATCTCTCTGAATTTTTGGAGACAACATTTGATTATTATCTGGAGCATTCTTGAATGCCTTAGCAACAACATTATTCTGCTTAATAGTGTAATCCATCAACTCACGGTAGTTTCCTCTATTTGTAGAATTTTCAGATTCATAGTGAACACGGAAGGTTGTCCCTGGTGCAACAAGTATCGGCAAACATAAATTGCAATTAAATATATTCTTCTTATCTCATCACGCTGGTTTGGGTGATAATCTACCAGTTGTGTGTCACACGAATCGGCTAATCCTATACATTTTTTATTAAAACCAACAGTACGTGGGTGATAGAATACTAGTACTGTACTAGTGGGATTGCATATTTTCATTTGGTTTGCCATAACGCACAGCAACGAGGCGGACAGTTTCTCCTATGCGTTCATCGCTTTGTGTGCAGAACAGGCACGCCCTTTTTTTTCTCGATTTGGTTTGCTTCTTTGATGAGCTAGGATATGACTGATACTTATCCTCGCAAAGATAAGAAGTATATAAGCACAAAAAAATAGGAGTCGATGGCTGTAGCTCAGGCATAATTCGGACTTGTTGCCTTATATCTTCAGGACACTGCATATGGCTCAGATATGCAAAACATTATCAGTTCAATTGTTTGTATTTTCCATCAGTAGCTGAATATAAACCTTATTGCTGCTTTCAAAGCAAGTAGCTTTTACTAGAATGTTTTCAGACTTTCAGTGTGTATATATCTACAGCAAGATTACTAAGCAATCAAAGGTGTGGCAATAGCAGTTCCACTGAATATAAACCGTATTGCGGCTCTCAATGCAAGTAGCTTTTACTAGCATGCATTCATACTTTCAGTTTTTATATATCTATAGCAAGATTACTATGGCTGTTACAGTTTCACGAATGTTGATCCTTCCAGTACATTCAGGTTATATGGAAAATAGCAAATAGTACTCTAAAATGCAAGGTCAACCAATTTTCACACATGACGTGCGTCCTTTATGAAAGAACCCCCAATTAAGAGGAAAAACATAGATGAATCAGGAACAAAATTATGCAAGGAAAAGCTTCCACACATGTATATGTTTTCTCCGAAGTCCCACCATCAACCCATAGAAAGAATTTTCTGAAAGAAAATAGAACTAGCATAACTAAGGTATATTTCACTTGTGTTCCTCTCAAACAAATCAGTTGTGTTAACCCATGTGATGACTCATTGTCTGCAATCATGTAGTTTCTAATTGATAGTGTTGAGAGAGATTATATGTGTGGAGAGAAGCGTTACCACTCATGGAAAATTTTGTCAGCAAGCTATTGTTTCTTTATTCGTTTGCAAATTGTTGTTTCCTTCTTGTTTTTCCAGGGGTGCTCTTTCTGTGTTCTTTGTTAGGATATCAGATTCCTTCTACTTTCACGGGTGCAGCCTCCTTCTTTTCTAGATATCTGCTCTGTAGTTGCAAAACAAAGAATCATATATATAATGTTAGATGATGAATATTTGCTAAGGAACAATGTGGCAAAAGGTAGGCACAAAAAAGCTAAGTGTCAGATATCCAAGCTCATAAACGGACAAAAGTTCAGAGGGCATGGTCGATGGCTTTCCATGGTCGCAGAAACAAAATTGACACAACAATAGGTTAGGGAATAGCTCCCATCAAACCAAAAACCCTAACAGCATCACCTCTTTTCAGCCACAAATTTGACACAAACCAAAAAAGATCTGGAGGAAGGCCACCTATATCGGGTTTCCCCATGACGGATCTGAGCAGCATGGTAGGCCAGCGTAGTGATGAGCAGGCTCCGCTCTTGCCGCTGGGTGGAGGAAGCACTGACGGGGAGCTCGTCAGCATGGAGACCCAAGGAGAATAGGGGCGCGACGACCCTGAAAGAAACACCGCTTCCTCTAGCGCGGAGGCGATGTTGACCTTGACGCACCGTCGGTGGTGCCGAAGCGAGGGAGCTGGGACACAACCTCGCACGAGTGTGGAGGGAGGCGTCGTCGACCTCCACGCAACGAACGCCATCGACACCGATGGAGCTCGCATATGTCGGCGAAGGAGATCCAAGGCGGAGGGGTGTGGCGGCGGCGGCGGCGTTGTGGGAGAAGGCAGTGTGGACGAGGGTTCGATTTGGGGAATATCTTTTCTTTTTAGACAATCTTGTCACTCTTCATTAAGTAATGATGTTTATGGGCAAAAACAGCAGCTCCCCTGGTTGGCCAGCCACATGACGCCCGTACCAAAGGTCAAAGCATGCTTAGACTAGTCACAATGGGGAGTAACATAGAGTAGTAACATGCGTATGTTATTCTAAGTTACTATCTTTATAGTGGATAGTAACATAGGGATAGTAATATAGAGTCTTTCATTTATTAGCTTATAGACTCATTTTGCCTTGGTATGCGCTATGTTACTCATAGAGGTAGTAACATGCTAAGTTACTCAATTTCTCTCTCTTCTCATTAATTAGCTGTCACATCATATTTTTTACTTAGGTGACATCTATGTTACTACCTATGTTACTCCCATTGTGACTAGTCTTAGGCTGCTTCCAATGCAAAGGTGCTAAGATATGGTGCTAAAAACATTAAATAGCTTAGCAACTCAACTTCACAATGCATAGATGCTTAACTTGTTGCTAAGTTCATCCTATTTAATGATTTATCACCTAAACTCTCCCATGCATTGGTCATCTTCTTTCATTTAAGTGGTTTGCCTAGGTTCACGTGTATGGCATTGGTTCTTTCTGGGGTCACCAAAGTACTCTCTTTTCTCCTTAATTGCTATGCCATGTCATTTTTTTGCTTATGTGGCATGCTTAGCACCTGTCCACCATGGAGCATTGGGAAGGGCCTTAGCAAGATTGTGAGCCTTGAAATTCGAGCTCCTAAATTCATGAACTATATTACAAGAAATGAAAGAGCGAGACCGATCAACTATTTCATGAATGATAGCACCATACTCCGTTGCCGAATTCTTCTCCAGATCTCTGACAACCACCTTGCAGTCTGAAGCAATATGTATCTTATTGACATAAACATCCTCTGCCAATGCTTGTCCTTTGTGAATAGCAAGTGCTTCCAGTGTCGCCACATTCGATAAATGCTTAAACTTGATAGTTGAAGCCCCCAGATAGTTGCCCGCCTGGTCTCGGCAAACTGCTGCAGAAACACCATAGCTTCCATCACCAGCAATAGTCGCATCAACATTGATTTTTAGCCCTCCGGTGGAGGCAGCCACGAAACAGGCCTGGGCATAGCAGTCCTACGTCCCCAGACAAGTACTCTTTCTATAGCATTGAGATCTCGCAGGTATGAAGTGATAAAAACATTGGTGGCAAAGGGTGTCTCAAAGATCTCTTCATGTATTGCCCGTCTTCTTGAGCGCCACACCTCCCACAATGTCACTGCTACACGGATGAACTCGTCATGGGACAATAATTCATGCAAAGTGAACAACCAATTTCTAGCATTCATCGTCAGATTCTCAACCATAATTTCCACCGTTTCCTCCGAGCAAAGAGACCAAACACTTCTTGCGGCAACACAATCTATTAGCGCATGTTTCCAGCTATCCCGTGCCACACAGAGGGCACATACCTTCGATGTGGACATGTTCTAGCGATGTAGAACATCCGATGTGGGGATTGTTTTGTGACAAAATCTCCATAGAAATATCTTGATTTTTTAGGGAACCTTCATGTGCCACAGAGATGTCCACGCTCCTTCCTCCCTTGCGACATTCGAATTAGCTCCTTCTGGTTACAAACGAGCTTCATTCCTTAACTTTGTGCCCTGCAAGAGTTTGTAAACTGACCTCACCGAGAAAATCCCTCTGTCATCTTCTCCCTAGGCCCAAAAATCTGCCACTCTTCTAGTGCACAGCGGGATCTTCAGAATGCAGTTAGCATCTATAGGCAGAAAAACTGCCCTGACTATCTCCTCGCACCAAGAAGCGAACGTACTATCTATCAGCTCCGACACTAGAGAAGGTTTATCCGGACATAGAGATGTAACCGGCCTCATCATACCTAACCTGGGTAACCAGTTCTGATCCCATATTTTAGTTTCCTCTCCTGTCCCGATTCTTTTGATTATTCCCATCGAAAGAGCTTCCCTTCCATCAATGATTGCCCTCCAAATCTGCGACAGATTTTCTCCCAGTTCAGCCTCCAGAAAAGGTGTTGTTGGAAAATACTTTGCTTGCAAAACCCTCGCGCTTAGGGACATGGGATCCTGTAAGATTCTCCACGCTTGTCGAGCAAGGAGAGACAGATTGAAGATCTCAATATCTCGGAATCCAAGGCCACCCAAGTATTTGGGCTTAGTGCAAAACTCCCAAGATATCCAGCAAGGCTTCCTCTTCCCCCTCTTGCTTCCCCACCAGAACTGTCATATCATGGAAGTAATGCTTTCACATATTCCTTTTGGTAGTCTGAAACATGACATAGAATAAACCGGGATAGCTTGAGCAACAGACTTGATAAGCACTTCTTTGCCTGCATATGATAAAAGCTTCTCCATCCATCCCTTGATTTTTCCCCAGACTGTGTCCTTCAGCTATTTGAAAGTTCCGTTTCTAGAGTGGCCAACATCTGTCGGCATACCTAGATACTTGTAACTCAATTGTTCATCATAAACCTGAAGGGTATTTTTTTATACCACCCCGAATTGGTTGGGAACACCCCTTGCTGAAGAAAATAGTGTTGGGAGACGTAGTAGTAAATCAAAAAAATTCCTACGTGTCACCAAGATCTATCTATGAAGAAACCAGCAACGAGTGGGGAGAGATTGCATCTTCATACCTTTGAAGATCGCTAAGCGGAAGCGTTAGAAGAACGCGGTTGGTGGAGTCATACTCGTAGCGATTCAGATCGCGGTGGACTCTGATCTAAGCGCCGAACAACGGCGCCTCCATGTTCAACACACGTGCAGCCCGATGACGTCTCCTACGCCTTGATCCAGCAAGGAGGAAGGAGAGGTTGAGGGAGAGCTCCGGCAGCACGACGACGTGGTGATGGTGGAGCTACGTGGACTCCGGCAGGGCTTCGCCAAGCGCTACGGAGAACGAGGAAGAGGAAGGGTAGGGCTGCACCGAGAGAGAGAGAAGTCGTGTCTCAAATCAGCCCAAAACCTTGGGTATATATAGGAGGAGGGAGAGGAAGGGCTGCCTTGGCCCCTCCTCCAAGGAGGAGAGGTTCGGCCGAACCTAGGGAGGAGTCCACCTCCCACAAGGGAGGTGGATCTCTTCCTTTTGAATCCTTTTCAGCCTTATCTCTTATCCCTAGCCGCATGGGCCCTTCCGGAAGGTCTTGGCCAGCCCAATAAGGGCTGGTACACCTCCTCTAAGGGCCCACGAAGTCCTTTGGTCGTCACAACCCTCCCATGGGTCCTTCGGCACCCTCCCGACACTCCCGGTACACTACCGATGAGCCCGAAAACTTTCCGGTGACCAAAACAGGACTTCCTATATATCAATCTTTACCTCTGGACCATTCCGGAGTTCCTCGTGACGTCCGGAATCTCATTCGAGACTCCTAACAACCTTCGGTAATCACGTATACCATTTCCCTATAACCCTAGCGTCATCGAACCTTAAGTGTGTAGACCCTACGGGTTCGGGAGACACGTAGACATGACCGAGACACCTCTTCGGTCAATAACCAACAGCGGGATCTGGATACCCATGTTGGCTCCCACATGCTCCACGATGATCTCATCGGATGAACCACGATGTCGGGGATTCAGTCAATCCCGTATACAATTCCCTTTGTCTACCGGTATGTTACTTGCCCGAGATTCGATCGTCGGTATCCCTATACCTTGGTCAATCTTGTTACCGGCAAGTCTCTTTACTCGTTCCATAATACATCATCTCGTGGCTAACTCCTTAGTCACATTGAGCTCATTATGATGATGTCTTACCGAGTGGGCCCAGAGATACCTCTCCGTCACACGGAGTGACAAATCCCAGTCTCGATTCGTGCCAACCCAACAGACACTTTCGGAGATACCCGTAGTGTACCTTTATAGCCACCTAGTTACGTTGTGATGTTTGGCACACCCAAAGCATTCCTACGGTATCCGGGAGTTGCACAATCTCATGGTCTAAGGAAACAATACTTGACATTGAAAAGCTTTAGCAGACGAACTACACGATCTTGTGCTATGCTTAGGATTGGGTCTTGTCCATCACATCATTCTCCTAATGATGTGATCCCATTATCAATGACATCCAATGTCCATGGTCATGAAACCGTGACCATCTATTGATCAACGAGCTAGCCAACTAGAGGCTCACTAGGGACATGTTGTCGTCTATGTATTCACACATGTATTATGGTTTCTGGTTAACACAATTATAGCATGAACAATAGACAATTATCATGAACAAGGAAATACAAAAATAACCATTTTATTATTGCCTCTAGGGCATATTTCCAACAGTCTCCCACTTGCACTAGAGTCAATAATCTAGTTACATTGTGATGAATCAAACACCCATAGCATTCTGGTGTTGATCATGTTTTGCTCGTGAGAGAGGTTTAGTCAACGAATCTGTGACATTCAGATCCGTATGCACTTTACAAATATCTATATCTCCCTCTTGAATGTAATCACGGATGGAGTTGAAGCGGCGCTTGATGTGTCTCGTGTTCTTGTGAAACCCGGGCTCCTTCGCAAGGGCAATAGCTCCAGTGTTGTCACATAATAGAGTCATCGGGCTCGACGCACTTGGAATTACTCCTAGGTCAGTGATGAACTCCTTCATCCAGACTCCTTCCTTTGCTGCTTCTGAAGCAGCTATGTACTCCGTTTCACATGTAGATGCCGCCACGACACTTTGCTTGCTGCTGCACTAGCTGACTGCCCCTCCGTTCAAAATATACACGTATCCGGTTTGCGACTTGGAGTCGTCCGGATCTGTGTGGAAGCTAGCATCGACGTAACCCTTTACGACGAGCTCTTCGGCACCTCCATATACGAGAAACATGTCCTTTGTCCTTTTCAGGTACTTCAGGATATTCTTAACCGCTGTCCAGTGTTCCGCTCCGGGATCACTTTGGTACCTCCCTACCAAACTTATGGCAAGGTTCACATCAGGTCTGGTACACAGCATGGCATACATAATAGAGCCTATGGCTGAAGCATAGGGGATGACACTCATCTCTTCTCTATCTTTTGCCGTGGTCGGGCATTGAGTCGTACTCAATCTCACACCTTGTAACACATGCAAGAACCCCTTCTTGGACTGATCCATATTGAACTTCTTCAATATCTTTTCAAGGTATGCGCTTTGTGAAAGACCTATGAGGCGTCTTGATCTATCTCTATAGATCTTAATACCTAATATGTAAGCAGATTCTCCAAGGTCCTTCATTGAAAAATACTTATTCAAGTAGGCCTTTACACTTTCCAAAAGTTCTATATCATTTTCCATTATCAGTATGTCATCCACATATAATATGAGAAATGCTACAGAGCTCCCACTCACTTTCTTGTAAATACAGGGCTCTCCATAAACCTGTACAAACCCAAACACTTTAATCACCTCATTAAAGTGAATGTTCCAACTCCGAGATGCTTGCACCAGCCCATAGACGGAGCGCTGGAGCTTGCATACTTTGTTAGCATCTTTAGGATCGACAAAACCTTCCGGCTGTATCATATACAGTTCTTCCTTAAGGAAGCCATTAAGGAATGCCGTTTTGACGTCCATTTGCCAGATCTCATAATCATAAAATGCGGCAATTGCTAACATGATTCGGACAGACTTTAGCATCGCTACGGGTGAGAAAGTCTCATCGTAGTTAACTCCTTGAACTTGTCGATAACCCTTAGCGACAAGCCGAGCCTTATAGACGGTCACATTACCATCTGCGTCAGTCTTCTTCTTAAAGATCCATTTATTTTCAATGGCTCGCTTATCATCAGGCAAGTCCACCAAAGTCCACACTTTGTTCTCATACATGGATCCTATCTCGGATTTCATGGCTTCAAGCCATTTGTTGGAATCTGGGCCCGCCATCGCTTCTTCATAGTTCGAAGGTTCACCGTTGTCTAACAACATGATCTCTAGGACAGGGTTGCCTTAACACTCTGGTGCGAAATGTGTCCTATTGGACCTTCAACGTTCAATAGTAACTTGATCTGAAGTTTCATGATCATCATCATTAACTTCCTCTCTAGCCGGTGTAGGCTCCATAGAAACAACTTTCTATGCTGCGCTACTCTCCGGTTCGAGCGGAGGTACAATTACCTCATCAAGTTCTATTTTCCTCCCACTTACTTCTTTCGAGAGAAACTCTTTCTCGAGAAAGGATCCATTCTTAGCAACAAAGACTTTGCCTTCGGATCTGAGGTAGAAGGTATACCCAATAGTCTCTTTGGGATATCCTATGAAGACACACTTTTCCGCTTTGGGTTCGAGCTTCTCAGGTTGAAGTTTCTTCACATAAGCATCGCATCCCCAAACTTTTAGAAACGACAGCTTAGGTTTCTTTCCAAACCATAATTCATACAGTGTCGTCTCAATGGATTTTGACGGTGCCCTATTTAAAGTGAATGCGGCCATCTCTAATGCATATCCCCAAAATGATAGCGGTAAGTTAGTAAGAGACATCATAGATCGCACCATATCCAATAGAGTGCGATTACAACGTTCAGACACACCATTTCGCTGAGGTGTGCCAGGCGGCATGAGTTGTGAAACAATTCCACATTTCCTTAGGTGCGTGCCAAACTCGTGACTTAAATATTCTCCGCCACGATCAGATCGTAGGCACTTTATTTTCTTGTCACGTTGATTCTCTACCTCACTCTGAAATTCCTTGAACCTTTCAAAGGTTTTAGACTTGTGTTTCATTAAGTAGACATACCCATATCTGCTCAAGTCATCAGTGAGGGTGAGAACATAACGGTAGCCACCATGAGCCTCGACGCTCATTGGACCGCATACATCGGTATGTATTATTTCCAACAAGTCAGTTGCTCGCTCCATTGTTCCGGAGAACGGAGTGTTGGTCATCTTGCCCATGAGGCATGGTTCGCACGTGTCAAATGATTCAAAATCAAGAGACTCCAAAAGTCCATCAGCATGGAGCTTCTTCATGCGTTTGACACCAATATGACCAAGGCGGCAGTGCCACATGTAAGTGGGACTATCGTTATCAACCTTACACTTTTTGGTACTCACACTATGGACATGTGTAACATCACGTTCGAGATTCATCAAAAATAAACCATTGACCAGCGGGGCATGACCATAAAACATTTCTCTCATATAAATAGAACAACCATTATTCTTAGATTTAAATGAGTAGCCACCTCGTATCAAGCGAGAACCAGATATTGTATCTTGCTCAAAGCTAGTACTAAATAACAATTATTAAGGTTTAAAACTAATCCCGAAGGTAGATGCAGAGGTAGCATGCCAACGGCGATCACATCGACCTTGGAACCATTCCCGACGCGCATCGTCACCTCGTCCTTCGCCAGTCTCCGCTTATTCCGCAGCTCCTACTTGGAGTTACAAATGTGAGCAACTGCACCGGTATCAAATACCCAGGAGCTACTACGAGCGCTGGTTAGGTACACATCAATAACAAGTATATCACATATACCTTTAACGTTGCCGACCTTCTTATCCGCTAAGTACTTGAGGCAGTTCCGCTTCCAGTGACCGGTACCCTTGCAATAAAAGCACTCAGTCTCAGGCTTGGGTCCATTCTTGTTCTTCTTCCCGACAACTTGCTTACCGGGCGCGGCAACAGCTTTGCCGTCCTTCTTGAAGTTCTTCTTACCCTTGCCTTTCTTGAAACTAGTGGTCTTATTTACCATCAACACTTGATGCTCCTTTTTGATCTCGACCTCCGCTGATTTAAGCATCGAGTACAACTCAGGAATGGACTTCTCCATCCCTTGCATGTTGTAGTTCATCACAAAGCTCTTGTAGCTAGGTGGAAGCGACTGGAGGATTCTATCAATGACCGAGTCATCCGGGAGATTAACTCCTAGCTGAGTCAAGCGGTTGTGTAGCCCAGACATCTTGAGGATGTGCTCACTGATAGAACTGTTCTCCTCCATCTTACAGCTGAAGAACTTGTCGGAGACGTCATATCTCTCGACCCGGGCATGAGCTTGGAAAACTAGTTTCAACTCTTGGAACATCTCATATGCTCCGTGTTGCTCAAAACGCTTTTGGAGCCCCGGTTCTAAACTGTAAAGCATGCCACACTGAACAAGGGAGTAATCATCGCAGCGTGAATGCCAAGCGTTCGCAACGTCTTGCTCTCCTGGGAGAACGGGTGCGTCACCTAGCGGTGCATCAAGGACATACAATCTTTTGGAAGCTATGAGGATTATCCTCAAGCTACGGACCAGTCCGCATAGTTGCTTCCATCATCTTTCAGCTTGGTTTTGTCTAGGAACGCGTTGAAGTTGATGTTGGCATTAGCGTTGGCCATTGGATCTACAATATAGATTGTAAAGACAATTTTAGACTAAGTTCATGATAATTAAGTTCACATAATCAAATTATTTAATGAACTCCTACTTAGATAGACATCTCTCTAGTCATCCAAGTGACACATGATCCATGTCAACTAGCCCGTGTCCGATCATCACGTGAGACGGACTAGTCATCCATGGTGAACATCTCCATGTTGATCGTATCTTCTATACGACTCATGTTCGACCTTTCGGTCTTCCGTGTTCCGAGGCCATGTCTGTACATGCTAGGCTCGTCAAGTCAACCTAAGTGTTTTGCGTGTGTAAATCTGGCTTACACCCGTTGTATGCGAACGTGAGAACCTATCACACCCGATCATCACGTGGTGCTTCAAAACAACGATCCTTAGCAACGGTGCACAGTTAGGGTGAACACCTTTCTTGAAAATTTATTGAGAGATCATCTTATTTACTACCGTCGTTCTAAGCAAATAAGATGTAAACATGATAAACATCACATGCAATCAATATAGTGACATGATATGGCCAATATCATCTTGCTCCTTTGATCTCCATCTTCGGGGCACCATGATCATCACTGTCACCGGCACGACACCATGATCTCCATCATCATGATCTCCATCATTGTGTCTTCATGAAGTTGTCTCGCCAACTATTACTTCTACTACTATGGCTAACGTTTAGCAATAAAGTAAAGTAATTACATGGCGTTTATGATTGACACGCAGGTCATACAATAAAATAAGACAACTCCTATGGCTCCTGCCGGTTGTCATACTCATCGACATGCAAGTTGTGAATCCTATTACAAGAACATGATCAATCTCATACATCACAATGCATCACATCACATCCTTTTGGCCATATCATATCACAAGGCACATGCTGCAAAAACAAGTTAGACGTCCTCTAATTTGAAGTTGCAAGTTTTTACGTGGCTGCTATAGGTTTCTAGCAAGAACATTTCTTACCTACACCAAAACCACAACGTGATATGCCAATTTCTATTTACCCTTCATAAGGACCCTTTTCATCGAATTAAATCCGACTAAGGGGGGAGAGACAGACACCCGCTAGCCACCTTATGCAACAAGTGCATGTCAGGCGGTGGAACCTGTTGCACGTAAGCGTACGTGTAAAGTCGGTCCGGGCCGCTTCATCCCACAATATCGCTGAATCAAGATAAGACTAGTAGTGGTAAGCAAATTAACAAGATCGACGCCCACAACTGCTTTGTGTTCTACTCGTGCATAGATTCTACGCATAGACCTAGCTCATGATGCCACTATTGGGAGACGTAGTAGTAAATCAAAAAATTTCCTACGTGTCACCAAGATCTATCTATGAAGAAACCAGCAAGAGTGGGGAGATATTGCATTTTCATACCTTTGAATATCGCTAAGCGGAAGCGTTACAAGAACGCGGTTGGTGGAGTCGTACTCGTAGCGATTCAGATCGCGATGGACTCCGATCTAAGCGCCGAACAACGGCGCCTCCGCGTTCAACACACGTGCAACCCTATGACGTCTCCTATGCCTTGATCCAGCAAGGAGGAAGGAGAGGTTGAGGGAGAGCTCCGGCAGCACGACGGCGTGGTGACGGTGGAGCTACGTGGACTCCGGTAGGGCTTCGCCAAGCGCTACGGAGAACGAGGAAGAGGAAGGGTAGGGTTGCGCCGAGAGAGAGAGAAGTCGTGTCTCAAACCAGCCCCAAACCTTGGGTATATATAGGAGGAGGGAGAGGGAGGGCTGCCTTGTCCCCTCCTCCAAGGAGGAGAGGTTCATCCGAACCTAGGGAGGAGTCCACCTCCCACAAGGGAGGTGGATCTCTTCCTTTTGAATCCTTTTCAGCCTTATCTCTTATCCCTAGCCGCATGGGCCCTTCCGGAAGGTCTTGGCCAGTCCAATAAGGATTGGTACACCTCCTCTAAGGGCCCACGAAGTCCTTTGGTCGTCACACCCCTCCCGGGGGTCCTCCGGCACCCTCCCGGCACTCCCAGTACACTACTGATGAGCTCGAAAACTTTCCGATGACCAAAACAGGACTTCCTATATATCGATCTTTACCTCCATACCATTCCGGAGCTCCTCGTGATGTACGGGATCTCATCCGGGACTCCGAACAACCTTCGGTAATCACGTATACCATTTCCCTATAACCATAGCATCATCAAACCTTAAGTGTGTAGACCCTATGGGTTCGGGAGACACGTAGACATGACCGAGACACCTCTCCAATCAATAACCAACAGCGGGATTTGGATACCCATGTTGGCTCCCACATTCTCCACGATGATCTCATCGGATGAACCACGATGTCGGGGATTCAATCAATCCCGTATACAATTCCCTTTGTCTACCGGTATGTTACTTGCCCGAGATTCGATCGTCGGTATCCCTATACCTTGTTCAATCTCGTTACCGGCAAGTCTCTTTACTCGTTCCGCAATACATCATCCCATGGCTAACTCCTTAGTCACATTGAGCTCATTATGATGATGTCTTACCGAGTAGGCCCAGAGATACCTCTCCGTCACATGGAGTGACAAGTCCCAGTCTCGATTCGTGCCAACCCAACAGACACTTTGGGAGATACCCGTAGTGTGCCTTTATAGCCACCCAATTACGTTGTGATGTTTGGCACACCTAAAGCATTCCTACGGTATCCGGGAGTTGCACAATCTCATGGTCTAAGGAAATGATACTTGACATTGAAAAGCTTTAGCAGACGAACTACACGATCTTGTGCTATGCTTAGGATTGGGTCTTGTCCATCACATCATTCTCCTAATGATGTGATCCCATTATCAATGACATCCAATGTCCATGGTCATGAAACCGTGACATCTATTGATCAACGAGCTAGCCAACTAGAGGATCACTAGGGACATGTTGTGGTCTATGTATTCACACATGTATTATGGTTTCCGGTTAACACAATTATAGCATGAACAATAGACAATTATCATGAACAAGGAAATACAATAATAACCATTTTACTATTGCCTCTAGGGCATATTTCCAACAAATAGATGATTTATCATTATTCACTCATTGTCCCGAAGCATTGCAGTAAGTCTCGAGTAAGTTTGATACGACCACAACCCCCTCCACACTTGCCTTGAACAACAGCAGGTATCGTCAGCAAAGAGCAAATGGTTGACAACTGGTGCTGTCGGCGCCACCTTAACTCCAACAAAATCTAACGATTGAGGAACGGATTTCAAAAGGCACAAGAGGCCCTCCGCTGCTATCAAGAAAAGGTAAGGAGAGATCAGATCTCCCTGTCGAATACCCCTGGTGGGTTTGAAGCCTTGCAACTGTTCTCCATTAAACAGAACTGAGAATGAGACCGAGGTGATCATGTTCATGACCAGATTTATCCATTGCTGGGCAAAGCCCAGCTTTTTCATAATTGTTTTGAGATAGTCCCATTCTAGCCTGTCGTACGCCTTCATCACGTCGAGTTTCAGAGCGCAATGGCTATTGCTCTTAGCTTTGCTCCTCTTCATAAAGTTTAAACACTCGTAAGTCGTAATGATATTATCTGATAATTTTTCCCGGGACAAAAGCTGATTGTTCCTCTGAAATTATTTCTGGCAAGATTTTCTTCAACCTATTCGCTAGCACCTTGGAAGCAATCTTGTACAAAACATTACACAAACTTATTGGTCTGAATTGAGTGAGCAATGTGGGGTCCATTACCTTAGGAATTAGAACCAAGAATGTATCATTTATGCATTTAGGGTTGTCCTCTCCCCTTACAATTCGGAGGACAGCCTTGGTAACCTCTTCCCCGCATAAATCCCAGATAGAAGTGTGCTGGGAATCCATCCGGGCCTGGAGATTTAGTCGGGAGCATTTGAAACAGAGCATTTTTTACCTCTACATCATCATAATCCGCACAAAGAATTTCATTCATCTCCGCAATCACCTTTCTCGGGACGTGGTCCAAAACAGTAGCCATGTTTGTAACCCCTTCCGAAGTGTACATGTCTTTATAGAACTCATTTACCATGTCATTGAGTTCGGCCGGGTTGTCGATAGTCGCCCCCAACGAATTCATCAAGGCTTTGATCATGTTTTTCTTGCGCCGCATGCTCGCCCGCATGTGAAAAAACTTGGTATTTTTATCACCAGCCGTCAACCATTCTATTCGTGATCTCTGGCGCCACAAGAGTTCTTCTCTATGATAGAGCTCAACCAATCGGTCGTTCATTTTCCTCTCCAAAAGGCTAGGGCCCAACCGGGATGGATCATTCTACAACGCCTCTAGCTTCTTCTTCAGGGTCTTCATTTCCCGTTGAACTGATTCAAAGGTCTTCCTATCCTAGCTCACAAGGCTCTTAGATAGGTTCAGCAATTTCTGTCTCAGGTCCTGCGCTCTGTCGCTCTCAGAAGCAGACCATGATGTTGCCATAGTTTCTTTCAGGTTTTCATGTGCTTCCCAAGCAACTTCATATCTAAAGATTTTCTTCTCAACTCAACCTTGTTCATCCCCCCTGTTTAGCTCTAGATGTATCGGCCCATGGTCCGATGTCGCTGTTGTTAGGTGGTTTAAACTAGCAGAAGGAAACAGGGAGCACCAGTCCGTAGTCCCGAGGGCTCGGTCAAGCCTCACCCTAGTAAAAGTACCACCTGCCACTTTCTTTTCAAATGTCCAGAAGTGACCCTTAAAACCAATATCCATTAGCATACAGGTATCGACTGCATCACGGAATCCTTGGATTTGCGCATTACTGCGTTGCCCGACTCCTTCGTGTTCATTAGGGCGCAAAACCTCATTAAAATCTCCTATGCAGAGCTAGAGAAGCGAGCTTGACCCCACTATGTTTTTTATCGTGCTCCAAGTGTTGTGTCTAAAGTGAGTTTGAGCTTCACCATAGACCACTGTAATTCTCCAGGGATCAAAACCCGACTCCCTAACACAACAATCCAAGTGGTAGTCTGAGTAACCCAAAATATCGATATTTATTGCATTATTCCAGAACAAACCAATACCTCCACTTCTACCAGCACTACTAACAGCATAACACTTATCATAACCAACAGAGCTAGCCAAAATTTAAACCCTTGTTCTATCAACTTGAGTTTCAACAATACAAAAAAGGGTAGGGGCAAACTTCTTCGCTATCTCGCGAAGTTCATGAATTGTGGAGGCATTGCCCACTCCTCGACAATTCCAACACATGATACTCATTGTTCCCGGTGGCACTCCTCTAAGGAGCCCACCGATGTGCTATTTTTGGCTATGCTTTCCCTTCCTGAACCTGCTACTTGTATATCCGAAACCTTCTTTGGCCTTTTGTTTTCCTTCCTTGGTGACACATAGACCGGAGGCATCGGAGTAATTCCCTATGGTGCTTTCTCAATCAGAGCTAAGATGCCCTCCCCATTCACATCCTTTGTGCTATCGTGCTGGGCAGAAGCACCCAGAGCAAGCGCACTGTCCACCGAGGTCCTCTTGTTACTCCCCCTGTTCATAGCTGCAACAGAACCATCTTCCAAGTCATTGCTCACATCTCGTGTTTCACCAGCGTGGTCCTCTTCAGGCGGATCATAATCCGTGGGTCTTGTTCGTCCTCCTTCTGCATACACCGTATCAGGGCCTCTGCCCCTTGCTCCACCTCTGCCTCGGTCTCCCCGGAAGAAAGACCTCCCAGCACTAGGCTGTGAATAAGAGATCTCTCTGCGCTTGGCAATCATCCAACTTCCCCACTTCATATCAGCCTCCTTCCATATTCCATTCCCACACTCTTCAAAACCATGACCCATGATGCCACAGATCTTACAAAAGAAAGGGATTTTCTCATATTTTACTACTAGCATCTTTCTCCCCTCTCCTTCCACAGCCAAAGACACAAATCTTGTCAAGGGTTTTGCCGTAATCACTCTCACCCTGACCCTGGCGTAATCTCCTTCATAGAATAGGTTAGGGTGTAGCTGAACCTCTCTGACCTTCCCAATTCTATGAGGTAGTTCGTCCACCACCTCGGCATGTCGGTACAGATCAGGAACCTTATGAATCTGTGCCCACACATACAAGCCGTCGAGTG
Organism: Hordeum marinum; assembly: GCA_022496015.1. Lineage (NCBI taxonomy): Eukaryota > Viridiplantae > Streptophyta > Magnoliopsida > Poales > Poaceae > Hordeum > Hordeum marinum. The sequence continues at coordinate 504,686,271 of CM039678.1, read as the reverse complement.
CATAGTCCTCAGGATCAGTAGTCCCATCATAGTCCTCTATGACAACTACAAAATTATGGAACAACCAAGGGCCTCCATGGACCACTTTCTTCCAATCCCCAGACAGAACATCTGGAATATGAACTTGTTTGACCCCGCCTCCTGGAATTTGGGTGTTTGAGAGAGTCCCCAGAAAAACTTCATCGTATCAAAAAGAGCTGACGAACTGAAGGGGCGATCAGTATTAACCCATGCAATCGCCAGCCATCGGGACTCTTCCCTAAACTGCTGGGCTTGGACCTTCCCGATCACCACATCATCCAACTCTTCGTCTAACAACTCCATGTTCTTGAGCATCTCCTCTAGATCATCCTCTTCCTTCCGTCCCAATTGCGACGAAGATCCGTTCTCTACCGCCATGCCGACAGGTAAGTAGATCACCCATCCCTCCTGGCCAGGTTTTATTAACGACGTAGGTCAAACCCCCACTGTAACTCACGATCCTCCCGCTGGCAGATGCGATCACCGGCGAAGGTAACGAAACCCTAAGCGAGAGGGTAAGCTTCTCCCAAGTATGACTCCTCGTAATCCGAGAAGCTGGCGGATCGCCAAACATAAACGGAGCACATTTGGGGAATATCTGGTTGGGGCAGCGGCTATTTTGTGCAAACTTTTCAGCCCTCTCGCACGGTCTCGCGCGCTCCTCACTCAATTGGGCCAATTATTTCGGCCTCGCGCCACACGGACACTCCGGCAGATAGTGGGCTATGGTTAAGTTGTGCCAACAGATAAACTATCTTTACAAACCAAAATCGTTGCCGACAGTAAGTGTGCCCCCCTTGCTAGATTTGTGCCGACAGTTTCTATGCGCTTAGGCTGGTTGTAATGGGAGTATCATAAGTAGTATCACCCATGCCAACTAGGCAATTTTGATGAGGTGGCATAAAATTAAATGAAGAAAGAGGGAGTTGAGTATCATATCATGATATTGTATCATATTAAATATTGTACTACTTTGTGTCATGCATGGCAATAAATAAACTATCTATGATACTAACATATGATACTATGCATTACAGATGTAGTATCATACTCTAGTATCATGTGCATGATACTAGTATATGGGAGTATCATAGGTAGTATCATGCATGCCAACTAGGCAATTTTGATGAGATGGCATAGAATTAAATGAAGGAAGAGAGGGTTGAGTATCATATCATGATACCGTATCATATTGAATGATGTGCTACTATGTATCATGCATGGCAATAAATGAACTATGTTATGATACTATGCATTAGGGATGTAATATCATACACTAGTATCATATGTATGATACTAGTATATGATATTCCCCATTACAACCAACCTTAAGTACTTCTAGCGGCAGTAGAGAAATTCCCACCAGATAGTTTGTCCTTATTCTTGTATTTGTCCCGGTAGTTAACTACCCCTAATTGAGTGTTGTGGTGTAGTACGGAGGGAGTACATGAAAGTGGCAACTTAAATCTCCATATTCAACATTTATGTACAACTTGGATTATCAAAGTTGAACCCAAGGGAGATGATTCTGGCTATCAAGATGATGGAGAGTGACGAATCTACATCAATGAGGTGTATGAAGTCTGAACCTTTCATTTACCTAGAAGAGAATGGCATGCAATGAGGTGTCTAAAGTTTGAATCTTACTCCATATCAATTAGTACTCAAGTTGCTACAACCTGAATCTACATCAATCCTCACAGCCTACTACCCCGACGACATCTACGGGTCTCATCTCCCATAGGTCGCGTAGCAGCAGAGGGTGGAAGGGTAGATCACTAGTAGAAAACAGGGCATTAGTCCTGGTTGGGAAGGGCCTTTAGTCCCGGTTGGGGAACCAGGACTAATGTATAGAGGCTAATGTTGGGTAACGCAGCAGAAAACAAAAAAAATTCCGACCTACGCACAATCCCAGGACCACTATGGAGACCGCATACAAGGTTTGATCTATTTCATTACCGACTCATAGCGCAGCGGAAGTAGAGTCGATGACGATTGGCGATGCAGATCCCCACAGCTAGGATTTACAACCTCCCAACCGCGAGGATGTATACCCTCATCTGCCCCGTAGACAACCCTTCGGGAGGCGGTCAGACAGTCCCCCAGACGGTGTCGCGGACAGCCCTTCGGGAGGACCTCCGAAACTCGGACTGTCACTCGGACAGCCCTTCGAGAGGACCTCCAAAACTCGGACAGCCCTTCGGAAGGCACTCTCGAACTAAGACCGAAACTACGATCTCTCCACAGAGTTGCACACATGTGGTATCATCTATCCGGCAGGGCTTTGCCATCCAGAACTAGTTCCCACCGGAACCCAGACAGCCTTTCGGCTCTACGAAACTATTTCGCTGGGAGGGAGAGAGAATGCCAGATCATGCATGGCTTGTGTGAGAGAGTTTGAGTGAGTTTTGGGCTGCCTCCTCACCCCTATTTATAGGGTGAGAGACTATGGTAAAAATACCAAAATGCCCTCAGATATTTTCACTATTCATAGTAGTGATTCCACTATTCATAAATAGTGTTTCCCACTATTCACAATAGTGTTTTCCACTATTTCGTAATAGTGTTTTCACTAGTCATGAGATATTTTCTCCCAATAGTGTTTCCCACTATTCATAATAGTGTTTCCACTATTCACAAGATATTTTCTCTCAAAAAGCACTTTCGCTATTCACTACGACATTTTTCAGCATCCGGTCGAGCTGAAAATATTTATGTGGGCTTAGAAAATTTCTAGTACCCCACTAAAATAATTTTCAATGAGATCCGGAACAATTCCGGATTAGTGATTTTCATCTGCGAAAAGCATCTAAAGCGGTTCCAGCAGCTCCGGTACATTTCTGGTTTTTCTTCCGGAAAATTCCCAGAAGTTTCCAGAATGATTCTGGCACCCTCCAAGAATTATCAGGCATGTGCCGAAACCAATTTGACTTAATGGTATCCCCTGAAACAACTTTTCAGTTTCACCGAAACTGTTCCGGTGTTCTCTTTGTGGAACTTTTCCGCTGTCCGAAACTTTTCCGGTGTCCGAAACTTTTTCGGTGATTTTCTCTCAGACTCCCTGTCTAGTATTCAGCAGATAGATGCCCCTTAAGCGTGTGACCCTATAGGTTCGGTGAATCATAAACATGACCCGGAACCCCTTCCGATCAATGATCAACATCGGAGCCGTGGACACCCATATTGACCCCTGTACCCACACGAATGAATATTCGAGTGAACCTCCAGTTGTCGTGTGCTATTCCTGTTGCTTCGCGATACGTTACAAATACCCGAGGTGAGACATGTTGGCATCCCCGTGGATCAACAACTTGTCCACTATGCCAGTTACCTCGTTACCGGTATTGTTCTCTTTTCTCATTCCCGTGTTCCGGCATCCCCGTGATCAAATCACAAAGGGTCTGGCCAGACGATGATGGATGCCGTAACACCGAGAGGGCCCAGAGATATCTCTCCATCGTCGGAGGAGCAAATCCCAATCTTGAGCTATCAAGTTACTTGACATACTTTTCCATGAACCCGTAAGCCGCCGTAATAGTCACCCATTTACAGATGACTTTTAACAAACCCCAAAGTTCATGAAGCAAGCATGAAGAAACTCGATACTCTCATGGTCTAAGGAATTATGAAAACATTAACTTCTTTGTGTTATTAACCATTAACTTATGATGAATGAATCTCATAGCATAACATCAATTCGGGTCGATTCAACACAAATGTTCTTCTAACATTGTGACCTCAAAATTGCCGGCATAGCCATGCCCATGATCAGGAAAACAGGATCATCATGCAATACTTGAACCAGTCTTAGAGGCCAGACTAGGAATACAATTTTACCGTTTATTATTCCATACGTGCATATGAGTCTTCCTTCAAGCCTCGTGGTTATTGTAGACTCGATATTAGTTATATCATGGAACATAAACCTAATTATGAACAGGGAGATAATCAATAACATTTATTATTGCCTCTAGGGCATATCTCCTACAGACTCCCACTTGCACTAGAGTCAATAATTTAGTCAATGCTAATGCACTTTACACCTATGGCATACTGGTGTAAAATATGCTTCGCTTGTGGTATAGCCTGATGTCCAACAGATCTGACAACTTCAGCTCCGTGTGTAACTTTGCATATCCTCGCGTTTTCATGCTATCACAAAATTCGTATTTCGTGTGAACTTGGCTTTGCATATGTGTGAATCATTGGTCGAAACCTGATTCCTCGGACTGAGCCATGGAGCAACTATCTGCAATAGTGTCTCATAGACCAAAGCCATCTTGGATACATACTAAGTTCATGAATGAACTATATGATTCAACAACTTCTTTGTCGCTTCCAAAGTGTCAACACACTTAGCCTCTGTTATAGAATTCACCACAATATCTTGTTTGGAACAATTTCCAACTACCGTGCCATCATATTGTGTATTACACAAAACCCTTAACTTAAATCGAAAATTGCATGGAGCATTGATTGAGACTGTATCGATGTAATTACTTACAACGAGCACTTCATAATCTCTGCTTGCGAGAAAACATGTCATCACTACTACTCTAGTACTTAATGACATCTTTCACTATTGTCCTATGGTTAGTACTTGATCACTTTGGTATCCATACTCGCAACAACTTTGCAGTATCGGACATATCTGGTTGTTTTACATACCATGGAATACATGATTAATCCAAACACAAGAGTGTGTGGAATCTCCATCATGTATTTCACTCATCAGTGTTTTGGGACACCGAGTCTTGCAAAAACTGTTTCCATGTGACTTCGGCAAGAATCACTTCTTGGCATTTTAAATGCTAAAAGGTTTTAGCATCTTGTCAATATGTATTCATTGCTTAGCCCTATTAGGTAAATCTATCTCCATAGATCATCATTCCTAATATTGAGCCTATTTAGCCCAAGCACTTCATCGAAAAACTATTTTCAAATGAAGTCCTAATTCGTGTCAAGAAATTTATTTCCAATTAACAATGTGTCAAGTACACAAGGTTTTTAGAAATATTATTATGCTCTCACTTACTTTCTTAAATCACAAGCATATTTGATACCGATTTGATGAAGTCAAACCCCTTTGACCATTCCATCAAAAACAAAGATTCCAACTCCAGTTTGCTCTCTTCTGTCCATTGCTGGAACTCTGAAGTCTGCATACTTACTAGCATCCTCTGGATCGACAAATTACTTTGGACTATATCACATACAAGTCCTAGGTTTCATTTCCATTAGATGGAAATCCTTTTGTCATCCATGTTTCATATCTCATGATTGATATGTATTAATTGCTAGTTCAACCCGAACCGACCTTAAGCATCGCTACGGTGAAACAACCTCATCGTAGTCAACTCCTTGAACTTGTTACTTCAACAAGTCGAGCTTTATGGATAAAACATTTTTATCCGTATCCGTTTTTAGTTCCATAAATATTCGTTAGACTCTAAGTCCTTTGAAAGGTGTATCAAGGTTTTAATCTTGAATCACTTATATGGAAACTATCTCGGATTGTATTGGAATTTATCCAATCCCGGAGTCAGGGCCCATCAACGCTTCCTTGTGTATTGTAGGTATATTGTTGTCTAACAACAATATCTCGTTTACACACTTGACAAGTTTGCACGAGCTTTGCCTACGTGGTTCAACTACACGTTTGACTGAAGTCCATACATTTTATTGTAGAGACTTTCGTATCAGTCGTAGTAGGAAACAACGGAATCACTTCCAGGGTTTCTTTCCTTTGAACTGATGACAAAGATACTGGTTATCTCGTTGAGTTGCACTGTCCTCCCACTCACCTTTTGTAAGAACTATTCTCTTTAAAAGCATACTGTTTTGTGGCAAAACCCTTTGCCTCGGTATAGTGATGGGGGAATACCCAATGACTTGGGATAACCATACAAAGTAGCACTTGTCTGATTTGGAATAGGTTTATAACCTTTTACACAAGCCCCATATTCCAAATGTTAAGAAAAGATATAACATGGTTGGGCATACCATACCATGGCGTCATTTCAACAGACCTGATGGATCTCTTTTCAGTGTAAAGGCCGCAGTCTCTAAAGCATCACTCTATAAAAGGGATAATGGCAAATCTATTTATGTCATCTTTGATCTTACCATGTCATAAATGGTTTGATTACATCTTCACAGACTTTCCACTTGCAGTGGTGTTCCAGGAGGTGCAAGTTATGAAACACTTTTCACAACTCATCAGACATTTGCTAAACTTGCAACTCAAATATTCCTTTCCGCAATCAAATTCCAGAAACATAATTTTCTTTGTACAATAACTTCTACTTCATTTTTGAAAACCTTTCGAATGATTTCCAAAGATCCAAACTTACGTCTCATCAAGTAAATATCCATATATCTACTTGAGTCATTTTTGAAGGTAGACAAATCCACTGTTTGCAACAACATTTATCGGACTACATACATCAAATGTATGATCACCAATAAGTTTGCTCGTTCCTTATGGCCTGTGAACGGTATTTTAGTTAGTTCACTTTTTGGAGGAAAGTTGCAAGTGTCAGATGATTCAAAATCAGATGACTTCAAAATCCATCATAATGGAATTTTCCATGCGGGTTTCTCCAATGTGACCAAATGCAGTGCCACACATATGTGGTATTCTTTTAGTCTTGCGACATTTAGCGTCGGTGTTATGGATGTATCATATTTCCATCAATATTCATAACATACATCCCATCTAGGATGGAAGCATGTCCCTTCATGTTATTTATAATACTGAACAACAATTGTTGTTTTTATGAACAACTCTTTTGCAACAAACATTGTGCAATGGGCTAGAGTGTATGAAATTCTAAAATGAATTGTAAAAGTAAACCCAGAGGTAATGTATTATTATCAATATTCATAACATACGTCTCATTCATAATGAAGATATGGCCCTTATGTTATTCATAACACCGAACATGAAAAGTTCTCTTGAACAACCTTGTTGCAAGATTCCTTATGCAAAGGGCTAGAGTGTGAAACTCTAAAATGAATTATGAAACTTAATACATAGGGAATAAACCGATGGAAGGCATAGTAACTTTTACTATGTTCCCTACGTGTATCTAAACCTCATCCCTGGCTAGTCTTTCAGGCCATAGTAGTTCTTACATCGAGTTGCAACAGAATGCAATCGGGCGGGTATCTTTGTGACCAACTCACAATCCCCAAGAATTAGTGATTAACATGTTTAACCATAATTCCCAAGAACTATATCTTTGACCAGCCTTCTATACATCAAAAACTTGTATGACATTCATACATGAGCTGTATATTCCAGTCTTCTTTCCTTTTGCCATTATACTTCTAACAGTTTAACTATTCAGTATTTCTCCTACTCTCAGAAGAAGCACCCAACTTAAGAGTGGTGTTAGCCCCGGACTTCCTAGGCGTGAAAGTCTTACTAACACCCTTCGGACACTTCCTTTATCTTTAAGTTGTTGTTTTATTCACCTTTCATCATATGACAAGTGTTCTCCTGGATCCCTCTCTTATCAGTCTAATGCATAGTAAACTCCTTTACTAATAGTTTGCAAACAAACATTGCTTTGGATATCTCATATCTTTTACCTTTTGTCTGTCTCTGAAAATGATTTTCAGATTCCATGAATATCACATAACTATCCAAACTTTCGAAGTTCCGGTCTCATGGAAGCAAACATATTGCACTTTGACTGAAAAGGAATTCCAGCTTTTGGATCGAAGGACGAGAGTCATATGATCCATACCATTAGCGGGAGAATACCGAAAGCATGCGATAGGAAAAAGTCCTTCTCGGCACTCTTGAGGACAATCCTCACATTACGTTACCAACCGTAAAGTTTTAACCAGATATTTAACTGCTATTCAATTTTAATAGGGAAGGTGGAAACGCGAGCCATTATTCTACAACTATTATGCAAATCACTTAGACAGTGTTCAAAATTAATTGCACTGAGAATTAAACAAGTTAATTCTACAGTGCGCTCCCACTCAAATCAATATCTCTCATAATTGATTGTGAGTGATGCAAGACCCAACTTTCAATTCAACGTCAAGGATGTAACCATCTCAAGTGACGAGAATTTCAATTGGTAGGCCAACTTGCCAATCACATCTCTATGTGACTCTTGTTCATCTTTTGATGCGTGTGTTCCAAGCTCATGACTTTCATGCCTGAACGTCAAGACAACAAAGTGATCTCGCTGTGAGGTCTCAACTCACCCGCCTCACACTTCTCTTATCGTTCATACCCATGTAACCATGTGATACCCCGAAGAGATAGGTGCCGTGACGGTGCTACACTTGGGAGAACACTAACTACTTGATATTTTGTGAGAGATCACCCTGATAAAAAGCAACTACCGCGCAATCAAGAAGGGTGCATCAAGAGGGATAAACATCTCAGGCAATTCATAATAGCATGATATGGTATAGCCCCTTCTGACGGAGAAGTCAAGTATTTCTTCGTCTTCGGCATTCGCGTCGGAGTCCACCTTCGCGAAGATTGCCACCACCTCGTCGATGCACCAGATAATATTGCTATCTCTATAGCTAATAAAATAAGTGCATTACATAAGGTTGACACGCAGGTCATTAAAGTGTAGTCATATGGCTCCAGCCATCATGCCGAATCATGACACGCAGGTCATGTTAATCAATTTACATCATATAGTCATCTCATACATAATCAAATTATTATGAATACTACTATACCACATCACATGCACATGCAAACCATCCTGCAAAACCAAGTTAGACGCCTCTAATCGGTCCATGCAAAAACTTGTTTTACGTGGCTTCTAAGGTTTCGAAACAAACCGAAGCTACCAACGTCCATCATCAAGTATGATAATTCAAGTTGCTAGATTAACTTTCCAGGGTGTATGAAACACGAGATAATAAAATCTCGAGCCCCATACTAAACTTCGTCATATGCGTGACCCCCGTGCAGATCGCATCTGCATTGCCCTTTTGTCTGCAAAACATCCATCTTTCTCGACTATGGTGGAACCCAAAGAACTGTTAGCACTTCGTTGATCTATCAATCAACATACTTAGGAGAAGCATGAAAGGATCGCGGATTGCCAGAACTTTGTGAGATTCCACCATGCCGTTAAGATCAGGACTACGCAAATTCCAGGGAAGCAACAAGAACATCGGGTTACAGATTTCATCTGCTACCCCACACAAATAATTTTCAGAAATAGATCTCATCTACTACCTAATTATATTTTGCAACACCCATACATCTCTATGTATTCTAGATTGCAACCTGCATCTATGCATAGCATGGCTCTTGATGCCACTATTGGGTAACGCAGCAGGAAACAAAAAAAATTCCAACGTACGCACCATCCCAGGACCACTATGGAGACTGCATACAAGGTTTGATCTATTTCGTTACCGATTCATAGCACAGCGGAAGTAGAGTCGATGACGATCGGCGGTGCAGAACCCCGCAACTAGGATTTACAACCTCCCAACCACGAGGATGTATACCCTCATCTGCCCCACGGACAGCCCTCCGGGAGGCGGTCGGGAGTTGGCCAAACCAAACCAAGAACTCGAAGAGACTTGCAAGAATATGAAATCATGCAAATAAGAATTCAAAGGAGATTCAGATAAGATTCATGGATAATCTGAACATAACCTCACAATTCATCGGATCTTGACAAACACAAAAGAGGATTACATCGGATAGATCTCCATGAAAATCATGAAGAACATGGTATTGAAGATCAAAGAGAGAGAAGAAGCCATCTAGCTACTATCTATGGACCCATTGGTCTGTGGTGGACTACTCATGCATCATCGGAGGGTCAATGGAGTTGATGTAGTTGCCCTCCATGATAGATGCCCCCTCCGACAGAATACTGGAGAAGGCCCCAAGATTGGATCTCTCGGGAACAGAGGCTTCCGACGGCAGAAAAGTATTTGCGTGGCTTGTTCTGATGTTGGGGGAATATTTGGGTATTTATAGGCCAAATAATAGGGTCAGGAGACGTGCCAGGGAGTGACAAGCCTGCTAGGCACGGCCAGGGGGGCTGCGCCTAGCAGGCTTGTGGCACCCTGGCACCTCCCCTGACGTGCACTCCAAGCTTGATCGACTTGTTTCCTTCCAAAAAAAAATTCTGTCGAAGGTTTTATTCCGTTTGGACTCCGTTTAATATCTCATATCTGCAAAACTCAAAAACAAGGAAAAACAGAAACTGACACTTGGCTCTAGATTAATAGGTTAGTCCCAAAAATAATATAAAATAGCATATTAATGCATATAAAACATCCAAAACAGATAATATAATAGCATGCCATCATAAAAAATCATAGATACGTTGGAGACGTATCAGCATCCTCAAGGTTAATTACTGCTCGTCCTCGAGTAGGTAAATGATAATCATAGAATTTTTGATGTGGAGTTCTACCTAACATATTTATCCATGTAATATTCTTTATTGTGGCATGAATATTCAGATCCGTAAGACTCAAAACAAAAGCTTAATATTGATATAGAAACAATAACATTTCAAGCATACTAGCAAAGCAACTGTATCTCTTCAAAATATAATGGCAAAAGAAAGTTATCCCTACAATATCATATGGTCTGGCTATGCTCCATCTTCCCCACACAAAGTATTTATATCATGCACAACCCCAATGAAAAGTCAAGAAATTGTTTTCACACCTTTATTTTCTTAAACTTTTTCAACTCTCATGCAATACATGAGTGCAAGCCGTGGATATAACACTATAGGTGGAATAGAATATGGTAGAGGTTTTTAAGGAAAGGGAGAAGATAATCTCACATCAACTAGGCGTATCAACGGGCTATCACTACTAGGGAAAAGCTTATAGGTAGACGCTTGCTAGTAGCGCGGGTTTATACCCCTCGCTACTGCTACTTACTAGTAGTGTCGTGGGAATGAGCCTGACAGTAGAAGGTAGGAGTACGAGAGGAGAGGGCAGAGTCCGAGCTACGGCGAGGATGTACACACAGATGTATGAGTTCAGGCCCCTCTCGTGGAGGTAACAGCCCTACGTCTCAGTGCTTTGGAGCTTTGTCATGTGGAATGTTGATTACAAAGGTTGCAAACCCTTGTGCGAGAGGGGAGGGGTGGCTTATATAGAGTTCGCTGCCCCTCATAATTGCGAGGCATCCAAGGGTCCGATCGTGGGTATAAAGACTAGCGTTACTGGTAACGTACAACATAATTGCTATTAATGAAGACTGCCTTAATGCCTGCCTATTAGCCTCCCAGGGACGGCTTCTGGTCTTCTAGCATCGACTTGAAACGAGGTCCTCCGAGTGACAGATGATTGTCGAGTGAAATAAGGAGCCACCGAATGGATTTACTGTCGAGTGACTTGAGCGCCATCAAGAATCCAGTCGGAATCTTTCTTGTGGACCTTAAGCTTTCCAATGTAGTGTCCTTAGGTAGGGTATATAGGTCAGGCCTAGGACCCTATTGTAGGTACATATCCTCGTCATTAGCCCCCGAATGGATCAGGGTTCGAGTGGTGAAGGAGGGTATCGATGCCAGATCAGAGCAAGGCACCAAAACTTCCGAATGATTTTCGGGACTTCAATGAAACTTGCGTCGACTGAATTCTTCGTCATTCGCCCGGACCGATTCTGTCTTGAAAGTGTCCGAGTGAATGCTCAACGCCAGTTTAATCCCGAGTGACCTGAAGGGATCTTTGGAGGTGACGGGTCGTCCTAACAGGCCCGGATATTGCGGGATACAAAAATTTGGGAAGCGCGCGTGTTTGCAATGATGACGCCATGACCGGGGCAAGTGGGGGCAGGACGCCTCGATTTGTGCGCCATTCATTTCTCCACGTATAGGGTGCCGTCTGTGGTTGAGATTTGCGGGGATCTCGCGGGTCCACACGTCAGTGAGACACTCAGCGGGGTATAAATCCCGAAGCGCCACGGTTTGCACAGTGCCTTTCCCCAAAATCTCCTCTCTTCCTCCGCGTCCCTTGTCTCCAGCACGTCACTTTGCTCTACTCTGGCGAGCTCTGCTGCCGCGATGACGAAGGGGGCAACAGAGAAACTGGAGTGCGCAAAGAGGGGCGCCGCGAAGGACAAGGCTAAGAAGCCCTCGATCGCCCGGTTCTTTGCGCCGGGTGGGAGGATCCAGGGGGACTTTCTCCCATCGACAGTCACCACCACGGACGTCGAGAATCGTGTCGTCGACGGGCTTATGGCGGACGGCGCTTGGAGGTTGTCGGAGGGGGAGCGCGAGCCGGAGCCGCGCAAAGGGGAGCGGGTTCTTCTTCTCTCCCACGTCGAAAGAGGTTTCTCCATGCCTCCTCACCCATTCTTTAGAGGATTCTTGAACTTCTTCGGAGCTCAGCTCCATCACTTTCCTCCCAACGCAATTTCCTACTTGTCTGTCTTCATCACTTTGTGCAAGTGTTTCTTGGTATGCTCTCCCCACTAGGGTTTGTTCAAGCACATTTTCACCGTCAGATCTTAGACGGTAAAAAAGGCCCATCCCGAGGATGGAAAGACTAATGTAGTCCAGCTGTGTGGAGTTTTAGGGATCCAAAAGAGAGCTCGTAGTTCTTTTGCTTCCATGACTTTTCCCAAATCGGTTAGGGGTTGGTAGTCGACATGGTTTTAATGCAAAGACGTAGCTTCTCCCAATATGTCGACTAGCCTTTCTCCCTTCACGCTAGATCGACCAGCCGTTCCCAAATCGTTGAAGCTGTTGGAGGGGGAGAAAGTCCAGGTTGGGATCCTGGTGGATTTTGTTGGGCCCTTATCCGTGGGGGAGTCACTAGTATGGATCTCTTGGAGACATTCCTCAGTCGACGGATCCAGCCTCTTCAGGCAAGGGACCACACTATGTGGCATTACGCTGGCCCTGAGGACACGACCCGGACGCACCCAGAAGAGGTTTCACAAAAACTTTCGAGCAGTGGTTTCGCAGCATCACCGGAGCTTGTGACAACCCCCTGGGCACCAAGAGGATCCTACCATACTCTGCTGCAAATCCGCCAAAGAATCTGGTAAACTTTATCTTGTCGACTGTTGTATTGTTCTGTCAAGTGATTGATTGACCTGTTGAATGACTTCACTGTTTGAATCATGTAGGAGTGGACACACATGCACTCGCCCGTTCCCAACGGGATTCAGCCTGAAGACGGTGAGGAAACTAAGGGTGATAGCGTGGACGTCGACTGTGTTTATGACAGTGAGGAGGAATATGAGGACTTGGGCGAGAACGAGGAAGAAGTTGACTCTCCACCATGCACCGATGGTCGCTCCAAGTCCCGTCAAGATCCCACCACTACTGCGGGCAAGGCCCCGGCGCCGAGTGAAAGGAACCCGAAGCGGGACCGCCCCTCGACCATCAAGTCGAGTGAGCGATCAGTGAAGCAGCCCAAGCCCAACATAGGAAAACCTCGCAAAGCTCTGCCCCACATGAAGATGGCTATGCCTGTCATCTCAACGTAAGTGTTTGCTTTCATCTTCCGCTGTCGATTCTGACTTCGAACTCTTGTTTGACCGAATGGAAATCTGTTTATTAGTGCTGCTACTTCAGTGACGTCGCCTCCACGGGACGAAGAAGACCAAATGGACGTGGATACTGCTGACGCAGCAACTTCCCAGCGAGGTAAACGGATCTTCGTTTAGCTCTGGTTTTTGAAAAATGATTTGCCGATAGTATAGGCTAATGTTGTTGATTGACGCTTTCAGAGATCATCCAACTGAAGGATGATGAAGTGTTTCCTCGGGGTATGGGAGGTGAAGGCGTGACCTTAGGCACCTCGCGCGTACGCTCTCGAAGAACTCCATCAGCGCGCATGCCCCAACGGTCGACTGCTGCTTCATCCCAGGGGATAAGTGACTCGACCAGGACGGTTCCATTGTCGAGTGCTCCACAAGCTGCTTCAACCATCGTGGTTGCCATGCCAACTGTCCAACCTTCAGTGTCCTTGACTGCACCGATTCAACCATCATCTCCTCTTCTGACAACTGTGTTTCCCCTGTTTCGCGTCCCAGAGGACCAGACTGGGGCCGCCAAGGAAGCTATGATCCAAGCTGAAGAAATGATGTGGAGCACCAAGGCGGCATATGAGGCCAGCAAGACGGCTTATGACGTTAGCTCGGCACTCCGCCTCAATGTTCGAGTAAGTGCCATTGTGAGTTTATTTCTATTTGACCTCCTGTCTTCCTCGACTGCACACCCACTGGGTGTTTCTTCTGAAGTGGATCTTTACCTTATTAAGTAAACTTTTCTTGTTTTCATCTTCGGTAGACTAGGTCTTAGTCGTACGTTTCATGATCCAGTGGGGGCATGCTGAGTGCACCCACTGGGTGTAGTCCCCGAGACTGCTGTCAAGTGCTTGCCTCGGCAGGAGTCTCAGAGTCGCTTTGGAAGTTCCTTGACAGGTCGAGTTTTTTTTCTTATCTAATGTCCGCTCACCACTCGATAGGTCAAGTGGTAACAGGTCCAGTGGGGGCACACTAAGTGCACTCACTGGGTGTAGTCCTCGAGACCGCCGTCGAGTGCTTGCACTGGCAAGGGTCTTAGAGTTTGTCGTATGCGGAATACATTTGCCACTCGACATGTCGAGTGGACTTCTTGCCCTGGCTGCACCACTCCAAAGCTTCCTTGGAGGTTTTATGGACATCATTTCATCAACCATGATATGACGCCACTTCAAAGGTGCGGAGTGGGGTGGCGGGTGACTCGACAGATCGAGTGATAGATCTTCCAGTGGGGGCATTCTGAGTGCACCCACTGGGTGTAGTCCCCAAGACCATTGTCGAGTGCTTGCACTGGCGGTGGTCTGATAGAGACCGCCGTATGCTTGGACAAGGTAGACCTTGTCGAGTGTTTTAGGAACCAGTGGGGGCACGCTGAGTGGACCCACTGGGTGTAGTCCCCGAGGCTACTGTTGATCGTAGACGATGAGCAGTAGTCTTAAGAACTTGAACTCAGGACTTTTGGTCGTACGCAGAGTACGTTTGCCACTCGACATGTCGAGTGGACCTTTTTTTCTTTAGCCGTCCCACCCCGAGGCTACTTTGTAGGTTTTATGGACATCGTTTCATCAACCATGATATGACACCGCTTCGAAGGTGCAGAGCGGGGTGGCGGGTCACTCAACAGATCGGGTGATAGATCTTCTAGTGGGGGCACGCTGAGTGCACCCACTGGGTGTAGTCCCCAAGACCACCGTCGAGTGCTTGAACTGGCGAGGGTCTGATAGAAACCATCTTGAACACAATGTTGTTTGCGGTACACAGAGTACGTGTGCCACTCGACATGTCGGGTGGACTTTTTGCTTGAATCCTTCCTCTCCCGAACGTAGGTTTCATGGATATTATTTTCATCAACCATGATTTGACACTATTTCAGGGGAGTGGGGCAGGGCGGGGTCCGCCGTCCAGTCGACTATTTTTGACCTTCTGCACTCGGGAGTGGAGGTGTTCCTTGTCGACTGAAATTTTTCTTTATTGATTTCAGAGAGCTTGCGAGCTTGGAACACAGTACAAGGATCTGGAGAAGGAGAAAATTCAGCTGCAATTGGATCTGGGAGCTTCAAAGAGAAACTTGGAACGTGTGCAGACTGAGCTCAGGACCCCGGGAGGTAACTCTTGTCGACTGAATACTTGTTACTTTTCCTTCCATCCCTTGAACCGAGTGCTTTGCTCGAATAGACGTGTGAGAGGAGAACCGTTGACTCCAAGCACGAAACAACAATGCTATTTCTTTAGATACCATGAAGTAGGCGTTGGAGGACAAGGATAAAGCACTCACTGAGGCCCAAAAGGTGGCGAGGGAGAAGACTGACACTGCTGAGAAGAAGCTTGCTTCAGCAAAAAACCTCGAGGAAGAGAATTCTAAACTAAAGCAGGAACATGCTGAGTGGAACAAGAAAACAGAAGCATTGTCCAAAAGGTGCAATGGCCTAGAGAAGCACTTAGGAGAGTTTGCAAAAAATATGTACATCATGCTTGACAATAATTTTCCTGTCGACCGTATTATCTTATCTCCCGTAAGTAGTTATGTAACCTTCCCTCTATTTCTTTTCTCATTCAGAATTCTGCCAAGACTTTGAAAAGGAAACCGAAGAAATCGAGCCCAATTTGGATCCCACCAAGTCACCTGTTGGTGATGGGGTGGCTATGAACATGTTCCGACTCAATGTCAGACTCTAGGGCGTTCAAGCATATATCCTCCGACTGAAAACCGTGATGGAGAAGATCAATAAGGAACTGTGGCCCGAGGATGCCCTTCAGCTTGATCTTACATCCATGATGGCACGCCTTAATGATCTTCCTAGTCAAGTGAAAGCTTGGAAGAAGTCAGCTGCCCGCTGCGGAGTCGACGTGGCGCTCTCCCTCGTAAGGGTTCTTTGCAAGGAGGCAAGGGAGGAAAAGTTGAAGGAGCTCCGAGTAATGAATACGAAGAAGCTTCAGTTTGAAGATTTCATGGAGACCTTCATCAACGTAGCCACAAGGATTGCAGATGGGATCGACTTGGACTCATTCGTCGAGCCAGCAAGCCCGTCGGGTGCTTGAAAAACTTGATTTATGAGAAAACTTTATTTGCCTCAGTATGCTGAGTGGAAATGTATCAACCTTAAAACTTCATTCGGGGCTTAAGTCCGAGCATGTTTGCTTGTGCGCGAAACATTTATCCGCGACAAAACCTTCGAATTTATCTGCATTTGGCTTTCAATCATCTGTTCGACTGAATTTGTTTTTGACTTAGGCGAAAGCTAGTTTGCAGCTAAGCCCCCGAGTGTGAGGATTGCTCAACACTCGGAGTAATTTTGAACTTAGGCGAAAACTGGTTTGAAGCTAAGCCGTCGAGTGAATGGACTGCTATCCACTCGATAGGGTTTTTAACTTAGGCGAAAGCATGTTCGCGACAAAGCTCCCGAGGGTGGGGATTGCTCAACACTCGGAGTAGTTTTGAACTTAGGCAAAGACTGGTTCGCAGGTAAGCCCCCGAGTGTGAGGATTGCTCAACACTCGGAGTAGTTTTGAACTTAGGCGAAGACTAGTTCGCAGCTAAGCCGCCGAGTGAATGGACTGCTATTCACTCGGCAAGGTTTTTTTAACTTAGGCGAAAGCATGTTCGCGGCTAAGCCCCCGAGTGTGAGGATTGCTCAATACTCGGAGTAGTCTCAAATAAGAAATTACTTGACCGGAATCAATGAAAAGACTGTGGAAGTCAAACTTTTATATATGATAGGATCTGAAATACTTTTATTACATCAAAGCCGCTCTGTTCCTAAGTATAGAAATGCTGGAGCAAATCTGTGTTCCAAGCTCGTGGCTCATCAATCTTCTTATTGAGGTTATATAGGTGATAAGCTCCGTTGTTCAACACCTTGGTGACAACAAAGGGACCCTCCCATGCGGGATCGAGCTTGTGGGTCCTCTGTTGATCCACTCGGAGCACCAAATCTCCCTCCTGAAATGACCGACTCTTAACATTTTTAGCATGGAAGCGTCGCAGATCTTGCTGATAAGTTGCAGTCCGGATCAGGGTCATCTCACTCTCTTCTTCCTGGAGGTCTACTCCATCCCGCCTCGCTTGTTCGGCTTCAGCTTCAGAGTAAAGATCCACTCGGGGGGAGTTGTGAAACAAATCACTTGGCAAGAGAGCTTCGGATCCATAGACCAAGAAAAAGGGAGTTCGTCCAGTCGATTGATTGGGTGTTGTTCTTAAGCCCCATAAAACAGATGGCAACTCCTGTTGGAAATATGCCCTAGAGGCAATAATAAATTAGTTATTATAATATTTCCTTGTTCATGATAATCGTTTATTATCCATGCTATAATTGTATTGATCGGAGACTTAAATGCATGTGTGGATACATAGACAAAACCATGTCCCTAATATGCCTCTAATGGACTAGCTCGTTGATCAAAGGATGGTTAAGCTTACCTAGCCATGGACATGAGATGTCATTTGATAACGGGATCACATCATTAGGAGAATGATGTGATGGATAAGACCCAAACTACAAACATAGCATATGATCGTGTCAGTTTATTGCTACTGTTTTCTGCATGTCAAGTATATGTTCCTATGACCATGAGATCATGCAACTCACGGATATCGGAGGAGTGCCTTGTGTGTATCAAATGTTGCAACGTAACTGGGTGACTATAAAGGTGCTCTACAGGTATCTCTGATGGTGTCTGCTGAGTTGGCATGGATCGAGACTGGGATTTGTTACTCCGTGTGATGGAGAGGTATCTCAGGGCCCACTCGGTAATACAACATCACAACAAGCCTTGCAAGCAATGTGGCTAAGTGTTAGTCACGGGATCGTGTATTACGAAACGAGTAAAGAGACTTGCCAGTAACGAGGTTGAACTAGGTATGGAGATACCGACGATCGAATCTCGGGCAAGTAACATACCGAAGAACAAAGGGAACGTTATACAGGATTAACTGAATCCTTGACATAGAGGTTCGACCGATAAAGATCTTTGTAGAATATGTGGGAACCAATGTGGACATCCAGGTCCCGCCATTGGTTATTGACCGTAGAGGTGTCTCGGTCATGCCTTCATAGTTCTCGAACCCGCAGGGTCTGCACACTTAAGGTTTGGTGACGTTTCGGCAGTGTAGAGTTATGTATGGTGGTGACCGAAGGTTGTTCGGAGTCCCGGATGAGATCCCGGACATCACGAGGAGCTCCGGAATGGTCTGGAGGTAAAGATTCATATATAGGAAGTCCCAGTTTGGTCGCCGGAAAAGTTTCGGGCTCATCGGTAGTGTACCGGGAGTGCCGGTAGTGTACCGGGGGACCTCCGGGAGGGGTATTACGACCCCAAGAGGTCCATGGGCTTTGGGAGAATAATAACCAGCCCTTAGTGGGCTGGAAAAACAGCCACACCAAGGCCCATGGCGCAGGAGGCAAAAGTCCTAAAGGAAAAGGTGGAAAAAAGGCTAAAAAGGAAGAGTCCTACTCCTACTAGGAGTGGAGGAGGAGTAGGACTCCTCCCCCTCTAGTTTGGCCGACTCCTATTGGAGTTTTTCCTTGCTCCAGCCCTCCTCTCTCTCCCTCCTTTATATATTGGTGGATTGGGTGCTGTTTGGACACAGTTTACGGCCACGTGCTACCCGTTTCACCGGTGCTCCTCTAGATCGGTTTTCTGCAGCGCTTAGGCGAAGCCCTGCCGGAATTGCTCCACCACCATCACCGGAGCACCGTCACGCTGCCGGTGAACTCTCTCTCCTCTCCACCTCCTCTTGCTGGATCAAGATGGTGGAGATCGCCATCAAGCTGCACATGTGCTGAACGCGGAGGTGCCGTCCGTTCGGCGCTAGATCGGAAGGACCGTGATCCAGATCGCGAGACGGTTCGTGATGTGATCACGGAACGGATCGTGATGAGTTCGCGGGACAGATCGTGATCAAGATCGTGAGACGGGTCGTGATGAGTTCGCGGGATGGATCATGATGTGTTCGCGGGATGGATCGTGATTGGATCACGGGACGGATCGTGATGAGATCGCGGGACGCTCGGCGATTTGGATCGCGAAGATGTTCGACTACACCAACCGCGTTTCTTAACGCTTCCCGCTTAGCGATCTACAAGGGTACATAGATCCACTCTCCCTCTCGTAGATGCTCATCACCATGGATAGGTTTGCGTGTGCGTAGGAAATTTTTTGTTTCCGATGCGACGTTCCCCAACAGTGGCATCATGAGCTAGGTTGATGGTTCGATGAGATCTCGAGTAGAACACAAAAGGTTTGCTTCCTCCCTTGGTCGTATTTTGGTTCAGCGGGATTGTGAGATGAAGCGGCCCGGACCAACATTACTCGTACGCTTACGAGAGACTGGTTCCCTCAATGCAACTTGTTGCCTAGTGGCTTGCGGGTGACAGTTTCTCTCACTTTAGTTGGATCGGATTCGACAAAGGCAGTCCTTGAGAAGGTTGAAAAGCAAACTAGTGTATCACCGTTGTGGTTTATGCGTAGGTGAGAATTGTTCTTGCTAGATACCCGTAGCAGCCACGTAAAGCATGCAACAACAATTAGAGGACGTCTAACTTGTTTTTGCAGGGTACGTTGTGATATGATATGGCCAATTACATGATGTGATATATGTGATGTATGAGATGATCATGTGATGTATAGATTATCACGACTTGCATGTCGATGAATACGGCAACCGGCAGGAGCCATAGGGTTGTCTTTAATTATTGTATGACCTGCGTGTCAATAATTAAGCGCTATGTAATGCTTTACTTTATCGCTAAACGGTAGCAATAGTAGTAGAAGCATGCAGGGCGTGACAACCCCGATGGCGACACGTTGATGGAGATCAAGATGATGGAGATCATGGTGTCATGCCGGTGACAATGGAGATCATGCCGGTGCTTTCTAGATGGAGATCAAAAGCACAAGTTCATGGCCATATCATGTCACTTATGATTTGCATGTGATGTTAATCCTTTTTATGCACCTTGTTTTCCTTAGGACGACGGTAGAATTATAAGGTGATCCCTCACTTAATTTCAAGATAAATTGTGTTCTCCCCGAGTGTGCACCGTTGCGAAAGTTCGTCGTGTTGAGACACCACGTGATGATCGGGTGTGATAGACTCTACGTTCACATACAACGGGTGCAAGCCAGTGTTGCACATGCAGAACACTCGGGTTAAACTTGACGAGCCTAGCATGTACAGACATGGCCTCGGAACACAAGAGACCGAAAGGTCGAACATGAGTCATATAGTAGATATGATCAACCTGATGATGTTCACCATTGCAGCCACCTCAACTCACGTGATGATCGGACTTGAGTTGGTGAATTTGGATCATGTATCACTCGAATGATCGGAGGGATGTCAATTTGAGTGGGAGTTCTTAAGTAATATGATTAATTGAACTCATTATCATGAACATAGTCAAAGTGTCTTTGCAAATTATGTTGTAGATTACTAGCTCGCGCTGTAGCTCCCTTGTATTTTTATATGTTCCTAGAGAAATAGAATTGAAAGATGTTGGTAGCAAAATTGCGGAATGGGTCCGTGATCTGAGGATTGTCCTCATTGCTGCACAGAAGGCTTTTGTCCTTAATGCACCGCTCGATGCGCCACCCCATCTAGCGTTGTTTGTAGATGTTGTGAATATCTGACAGGCACGTTTCGATGACTACTTGATAGTTTAGTGCGTCATGCATTACGGCTTAGAATTGAGGCTCCGAAACGTTTTGAACATCACGGAACGTATGAGATGTTCTAAGAGCTGAGATTGTGATCTCAGGCTCGTGCCCGAGTTGCGAGATATAGGATCTCCAACGAGATTCTTTGCCTGCAAGATGAAAGAGAATAGCTCAATCGTTGAGCATGTGCTAAGACTGTCTGGGTACTACAATCGCTTGAATCGAGTGGGAGTTGATCTTCTAGATAAGATAGTGATTGATGTAGTTCTCCAAGTCACTGCCACTGAGCTACTAGAACTTGGTGATGAACTATAAAATGCCAGGGAAAGAAATGTTGATCCCTGAGCTGTTCGCGATGTTTGACACCGCGAAGGTAGAAATCAAGAAGGAGCGTCAAGTGTTGATGGTTAATCAAACCACTAGTTTCGAGAAGGGCAAGAGCAAGGAGAGAAACTTCATGGATAGCAAGTCAGTTGCTGCTCCAGTGAAGCAACCCAAAGTTGAACTCAAACTCGAGACTAAGTGCTTCTGTTATGAGGTGAGCGGTCGCTGAAGCGGAACAACCCTAGATACTTGGTAGATAAGAAGGCTGGCTACATTGATAGAAGTATATTTGATATACGAGTTATTAATGTGTACCTTGCTAGTACTCTTAGTAGCACCTGGGTATTGGATACCGGTTCGGTTGCTGAATGTTAGTAACTCGAAATAAAATCTACGGAATAAACGGAGAACTAGCTAAGGGTAAGGTGACGATATGTGTTGGAAGTGTTTCCAAGGTTGATGTGATCAACATCGCACGCTCTCTCTACCTTCAGGATTAGTGACGAACCTAAATAAATGTTATTTGGTGTTTTGCGTTTAGCATGAACATGATTAGATCATGTTTATTGCAATACGGTTATTCATTTAAGTTAGAAAATAATGGTTATTCTGTTTACATGAATAATACCTTCAATGTTCATGCACCCAGTGAGAATGGTTTGTTGAAATCTTGATCGTAGCACATGTTCATAACATTGATGTCAAAAGATACAAAGTTAATAATGATAGTACCACATACTTATGGCACTGCCGCTAAATGTCATATTGGTATAAAGCGCATGTAGAAACTCCATGCTGATGGATATTTGGACTCATTCGATTTCGAATCGGTTGAGACATGCGAACAATGCCTCTTGGGCAAGATGACTAAAGGACCCCGTTGGATGGAGCGGGCAAGTGATTCATTGGAAATGATACATGTTGATGTATGCAATCTAGTGAGTCTTGTAGCGTGCAGTGGATATCGTTATTTTCTTACCTTCACTGATGATTTGAGTAGATATAGTGTATATTTACTTAATGAAACACAAGTCTGAATCGTTTGAAAGGTTCAAGCAAATTCAGAGTGAAGTTTAAAGATCATCGTGACAAGAAGATGAAAATGACCGCGATATGATCGTGGAGGTGAATATCTGAGTTATGAGTTTGGCATACAACTTAAGACAATGTGAAATTTGTTTCACAACTAACGCCACCTGGAATACCATGGTGTGATGGTGTGTCCGAACATCATAGTCATGCTTTATTGATATAGTGCATACTGTGATGTCTCTTATCGTTTTACTACTATAATTTTTGGGGTTATGCATTAGAGACAACTACATTCACTTTAAATAGGGCATCATCTAAATCCGTTGACATGACACCGTGTGAATTATGGTTTGATAGAAACCTAAGCTGTCATTTCTTAATATTTGGGGCTGTGACACTTGTGTGGAAAATGTTTTCACCTAATGAGGTCGAACCCAAGGCAGACAAATGCATCTTCATAGAATACCCTAAGATCAGTTGGGTGAACCTTCAATCTCAGATCCTAGTGCAAAGTGTTTGTTGCTTAAACGGATCCTTTCTCGAGGAAATGTTTCTCTCGAAAGAATTGAGTGGGAGGAAGATAGAACTTGATGAGGTTGTTAAACCTTTGTTCAACCAGAGAGTAGCGCAGTGCAGAAAGATGTTACTGTGAAGCCTACGTTAGTTGAAGAGGAAGTTAATGATGATGATCATGAAGCTTCAGGATCAAGTTACTATCGAACTTCGTAGGTCGACAAGGATGTGTACTGCTCCTAAGTGGTACGACAACTCTGTCTTGGAGATCATGTTGTTGGACAACGATGAACCTACGAGCTATGGAGAAGCGATGATGGGCCCGGATTCCGACAAATGGTTAGAGGCCATGAAATCCGAGATAGGATCCATGTATGAAAACCAAGTATAGACATTGGTAGACTTGCTCGTTAGATGGCAGGTCGTTGAGTACAAATGGACCTTTAGAATGAAGACAGACACTGATGGTGAATGTCACCATTTGTAAAGCTCGACTTGTTGCAAAGTTTTTTGTGACAAGTTCAAGGAGTTGACTGCGATGAGGCTTTCTCACTCGTAGCGATGCTAAAAGTCTGTTGGAATTATGTTAGCAGTTGCTGCATTTTCAATTATGAAATCTGGGAGATGGATGTCAAAACATCGTTTTCTTAACGGTTTACTTAAGGAAAGGTTGTATGTGATACATGTTGGAAATATGCCCTAGAGGCAATAATAAAATGGTTATTATTGTATTTCCTAGTTCATGATAATTGTCTGTTATTCATGCTATAATTGTGTTAACCGGAAACCGTAATACATGTGTTTCATGACCATGGACATTGGATGTCGTTGATAACGGGATCACATCATTAGGAGAATGATGTGATGGACAAGACCCAATCCTAAGCATAGCACAAGATCGTGTAGTTCGTTTGCTAAAGCTTTTCAATGTCAAGTGTCGTTTCCTTAGACCATGAGATTGTGTAACTCCCAGATACCATAGGAATGCTTTGGGTGTGCCAAACGTCACAACGTAATTGGGTGACTATAAAGGTACGCTACGGGTATCTCCGAAAGTGTCTGTTGGGTTGACACGAATCAAGACTGGGATTTGTCACTCCGTGTGACAGAGAGGTATCTCTGGGCCCACTCGGTAAGACATCATCATTATGAGCTCAATGTGACTAAGGAGTTAGTCATGGGATGATGTATTACGGAACGAGTAAAGAGACTTTCCGGTAACGAGATTGAACAAGGTATGGTGATACCGACGATCGAATCTCGGGCAAGTACCATACCGATAGACAAAGGGAATTGTATACGGGATTAATTGAATCCTTGACATCGTGGTTCATCCGATGAGATCATCATGGAGTACGTGGGAGCCAACATGGGTATCCAAATCCCGCTGTTGGTTATTGACCGGAGAGGTGTCTCGGTCATGTGTACGTGTCTCCCAAACCTGTAGGGTCTACACACTTAAGGTTCGATGACGCTAGGGTTATAGGGAAATAGTGTACATGGTTACCTAAGGTTGTTCGGAGTCCCGGATGAGATCCCAGACGTCACGAGGAGTCCCGGAATGGTCCGGAGACGAATATTGATATATAGGAAGTGAGGTTTTGGTTACCGGAAGTGTTCCGGGTGTCTCCGGTAGTGTACCGGGACCACCGGAAGGGTTCCGGGGGTCCACCAAGTGGGCCCACCTGCCCCGGAAGGTTCCATGGGCCAAGAGTGGGAGGGATCCAGCCCCTAGGTGGGCTGGTGCGCCTCCCACCCCAGCCCAAGGCACAACAAGGGTGGAGGGGGCAAACCCTAGGCTTAGATGGGCCTTAAGGCCCACCCTAGGGCGCCCCCACCTCTCCCTGCCCTGGCCACCGACCAGATGGGCTCCTGGAGGCTGCCGCCACCCCTAGGGTGGAACCCTAGGGCGCAGCACCTCTCCTCCCCTCCCCCTATATATAGTGGAGGTATTTGGGGCTGCACAACACACGAGTTCATCTCCTCCCTGGTGCAGCCCTACTCCTCCCTCTCCTCGTTCTCCGTAGTGCTTAGCGAAGCTCTGTCGGAGTACCACGCAGCTCCACCGCCACCACGCCGTCGTGTTGCCGGAGCTCTCCCTCAACCTCTCCTCCCTCCTTGCTAGATCAAGGCGTAGGAGACGTCACCGGGCTGCACGTGTGTTGAACGCGGAGGTGCCGTCCGTTCGGCACTTGATCGGATCTACCGCGATCTGAATCGCTGCGAGTACGACTCCATCAACCGCGTTCTAGCAACACTTCCGCTTAGCGATCTTCAAAGGTATGAAGATCCAATCTCTCCCCGCTCGTTTGCTGGTTTCTCCATAGATAGATCTTGGTGACACGTAGGAAAATTTTGATTTACTACTACGTCTCCCAACAGTGGTATCAGAGCTAGGTCTATGCGTAGAATCTATGCACGAGTAGAACACAAAGCAGTTGTGGGCGTCGATTTTGTTAATATGCTTGCCGTTACTAGTCTTATCTTGATTCGACGGTATTGTGGGATGAAGCGGCCCGGACCAACCTTACATGTACGCTTACGTGAGACCGGTTCCACCGCCTGACATGCACTAGTTGCATAAGGTGGCTAGCGGGTGTCTGTCTCTCCCACCTTAGTCGGATTGGATTCGATGAAAAGGGTCCTTATGAAGGGTAAATAGCAATTGGCATATCACGTTGTGGTTTTGGCGTAGGTAAGAAACATTCTTGCTAGAAACCTATAGCAACCACGTAAAAACTTGCAACTACAAATTAGAGGACGTCTAACTTGTTTTTGCAGCATATGCCTTGTGATGTGATATGGCCAGAAGGATGTGATGTGATGCATTGTGATGTATGAGATTGATCATGTTCTTGTAATAGGGTTCACGACTTGCATGTCGATGACTATGACAACCGGCAGGAGCCATAGGAGTTGTCTTATATTATTGTATGACCTGCATGTCAATCATAAACGCCATGTAATTACTTTACTTTATTGCTAAGCGTTAGCCATAGTAGTAGAAGTAATAGTTGGCGAGACAACTTCATGAAGACACAATGATGGAGATCATGATGATGGAGATCATGGTGTCGTGCCGGTGACAATGATGGTCATCGTGCCCCGAAGATGGAGATCATAGGAGCAAGATGATATTGGCCATATCATGTCACTATATTGATTGCATGTGATGTTTATCATGTTTACATCTTATTTGCTTAGAACGACGGTAGTAAATAAGATGATCTCTCAATAAAATTTCAAGAGAAGTGTTCACCCTAACTGTGCACCGTTGCTAAGGATCGTTGTTCCGAAGCACCACGTGATGATCGGGTGTGATAGGTTCTAACGTTCGCATACAATGGGTGTAAGCCAGATTTACACACGCGAAACACTTAGGTTGACTTGACGAGCCTAGCATGTACAGACATGGCCTCGGAACACGGAAGACCAAAAGGTCGAACATGAGTCGTATAGAAGATACGATCAACATGAAGATGTTCACCATGGATGACTAGTCCATGTCACGTGATGATCGGACACGGGCTAGTTGACATGGATCATGTGTCACTTGGATGACTAGAGAGATGTCTATCTAAGTGGGAGTTCATTGAATAATATGATTATGTGAACTTAATTATCATGAACTTAGTCTAAAATTGCCTTTAATATCTATATTGTAGATCCAATGGCCAACGCAAATGTCAACCTCAATTTCAACGCGTTCCTAGAGAAAACCAAGCTGAAAGATGATGGAAGCAACTATGCGGACTGGGTCCGTGGCTTGAGGATCATCCTCATAGCTTCCAAGAAACTGTATGTCCTTGATGCACCACTAGGTGACCCACCCCTTCTCCCAGCAGATCAAGATGTTGCGAACACTTGGCATTCTCGCTGCGATGGTTACTCCCTTGTTCAGTGCGGCATGCTTTACAGTTTAGAACCGGGGCTCCAAAAGCGTTTTGAGCTACACGGAGCATATGAGATGTTCCAGGAGCTGAAACTGGTTTTTCAGGCTCATGCCCGGGTCGAGAGATATGAAGTCTCCGACAAGTTCTTTAGCTGTAAGATGGAGGAGAACAGTTCTGTCAGTGAGCACATCCTCAAGATGTCTGGGCTTCACAACCGCTTGACTCAGCTAGGAGTTAACCTCCCGGATGACTCGGTTATTGACAGAATCCTCCAGTCGCTTCCACCTAGCTACAAGAGCTTTGTGATGAACTACAACATGCAGGGTATGGAGAAGTCCATTCCCGAGTTGTACTCGATGCTGAAATCAGCGGAGGTCGAGATCAAAAAGGAGCATCAAGTGTTGATGGTAAACAAGACCACTAGTTTCAAGAAAGGCAAGGGTAAGAAGAACTTCAAGAAGGATGGCAAAGTTGTTGCCGCGCCCGGTAAGCAAGTTGCCGGGAAGAAGAAGAACAAGAATGGACCCAAGCCTGAGACTGAGTGTTTCTATTGTAAGGGTACCGGTCACTGGAAGCGGAACTGCCCCAAGTACTTAGCGGATAAGAGGGACGACAACATTAAAGGTATATGTGATATACTTGTTATTGATGTGTACTTGACCAGCACTCGTAGTAGCTCCTGGGTATTTGATACCGGTGCAGTTGCTCACATTTGTAACTCCAAGCAGGAGCTGCGGAATAAGCGGAGGCTGGCCAAGGACGAGGTGACGATGCGCGTCGGGAATGGTTCCAAGGTCGATGTGATCGCCGTCGGCACGCTACCTCTACATCTACCATCGGGATTAGTTTTAAACCTTAATAATTGTTATTTAGTACCAGCCTTGAGCATGAACATTGTATCTGGATCTCGCTTGATGCGAGATGGCTACTCATTTAAATCCGAGAATAATGGTTGTTCTATTTATATGAGAGAAATGTTTTATGCTCATGCCCCGCTGGTCAATGGTTTATTTTTGATGAATCTCGAACGTGATGTTACACATGTCCATAGTGTGAGTACCAAAAAGTGTAAAGTTGATAACGATAGTCCCACTTACATGTGGCACTGCCGTCTTGGCCATATTGGTGTCAAACGCATGAAGAAGCTCCATGCTGATGGACTTTTGGAGTCACTTGATTTCGAATCATTTGACACATGCGAACCATGCCTCATGGGCAAGATGACCAAGACTCCGTTCTCCGGAACAATGGAGCGAGCAACTGACTTGTTGGAGATAATACATACCGATGTATGCGGTCCAATGAGTGTCGAGGCTCGCGGTGGCTACCATTATGTTCTCACCCTCACTGATGACTTGAGAAGATATGGGTATGTCTACTTAATGAAACACAAGTCTGAAACCTTTGAAAGGTTCAAGGAATTTTAGAGTGAGGTCGAGAATCAACGTGACAGGAAAATAAAATGCCTACGATCTGATCGTGGCGGAGAATATTTAAGTCACGAGTTTGGCACGCACCTTAGGAAATGTGGAATTGTTTCACAGCTCACGCCGCCCGGCACACCTCAGCGAAATGGTGTGTCTGAACATCGTAATCGCACTCTATTGGATATGGTGCGATCTATGATGTCTCTTACCGACTTACCGCTATCATTTTGGGGATATGCATTAGAGACTGCCGCATTCACTTTAAATAGGGCACCGTCTAAATCCGTTGAGACGACACTGTATGAATTATGGTTTGGAAAGAAACCTAAGCTGTCGTTTCTAAAAGTTTGGGGATGCGATGCTTATGTGAAGAAACTTCAACCTGAAAAGCTCGAACCCAAAGCGGAAAAGTGCGTCTTCATAGGATATCCCAAAGAGACTATTGGGTATACCTTCTACCTACGATCCGAGGGCAAATTCTTTGTTGCCAAGTATGGATCCTTTCTCGAGAAAGAGTTTCTCTCGAAAGAAGTAAGTGGGAGGAAAATAGAACTTGATGGGGTAATTGTACCTCCACTCGAACCGGAGAGTAGCGCAGCACAGGAAGTTGTTTCTGTGGAGCCTACACCAACTAGAGAGGAAGTTAATGATGATGATCATGAAGCTTCAGATCAAGTCACTATTCGAAGGTCTACTAGGACACGTTCCTCACCAGAGTGGTACGGCAATCATGTCCTAGAGATCATGTTGTTGGACAACGGTGAACCTTCGAACTATGAAGAAGCGATGGCGGGTCCGGATTCCGACAAATGGCTTGAGGCCATGAAATCCGAGATAGGATCCATGTATGAGAACAAAGTATGGACTTTGGTGGACTTTCCTGATGATAAGCAAGCCATTGAAAACAAATGGATCTTTAAGAAGAAGACTGACGCGGACGGAAATGTGACCGCCTATAAGGCTCGGCTTGTCGCTAAGGGTTATCGACAAGTTCAAGGAGTTGACTACGATGAGACTTTCTCACCCGTAGCGATGGTAAAGTCAGTCCGAATCATGTTAGCAGTTGCCGCATTTTATGATTATGAGATCTGGCAAATGGACGTCAAAACGACATTCCTTAATGGCTTCCTCAAGGAAGAACTGTATATGATGCAGCCGGAAGGTTTTGTCGATCCTAAAGATGCTAACAAGGTATGCAAGCTCCAGCGCTCCATCTATGGGCTGGTGCAAGCATCTCGGAGTTGGAACATTCGCTTTAATGAGGTGATTAAAGCGTTTGGGTTTGTACAGGTTTATGGAGAACCCTGTATTTACAAGAAAGTGAGTGGGAGCTCTATAGCATTTCTTATACTGTATGTGGATGACATGCTGATAATGGGAAATAATATAGAACTCTTGGAAAGTATAAAGGCCTACTTGAATAAGTGTTTTTCAATGAAGGACCTTGGAGAAGATGCTTACATATTAGGTATTAAGATCTATAGAGATAGATCGAAACACCTCATTGGTCTTTCACAAAGCACATACCTTGAAAAGATATTGAAGAAGTTCAATATGGATCAGTCCAAGAAGGGGTTCTTGCCTGTGTTGCAAGGTGTGAGATTGAGTACGACTCAATGCCCGACCACGACAAAGGATAGAGAAGAGATGAGTGTCATCCCCTATGCTTCAGCCATAGGCTCTATCATGTATGCCATGCTGTGTACCAGGCCTGATGTGAACCTTGCCATAAGTTTGGTAGGGAGGTACCAAAGTGATCCCGGAGCGGAACACTGGACAACGGTCAAGAATATCCTGAAGTACCTGAAAAGGACAAAGGACATGTTTCTCGTTTATGGAGGTGCCGAAGAGCTCGTCGTAAAGGGTTACGTCGATGCTAGCTTCGACACAGATCCGGACGACTCCAAGTCGCAAACCGGATACGTGTATATCTTGAATGGAGGGGCAGTGAGCTGGAGCAGCAGCAAGCAAAGCGTTGTGGCGGCATCTACATGTGAAGCGGAGTACATAGCTGCTTCAGAAGCAGCAAAGGAGGGAGTCTGGATGAAGGAGTTCATCACCGACCTAGGAGTGATTCCGAATGCGTCGGGCCCGATGACTCTACTCTGTGACAACACTTGAGCTATTGCCCTTGCGAAGGAGCCCAGGTTTCACAAGAAGACAAGACACATCAAGCGCCGCTTCAACTCCATCCGTGATTACATTCAGGAGGGAGACATAGATATTTGTAAAGTGCATACGGATCTGAATGTCGCAGATCCGTTGACTAAACCTCTCTCACGAGCAAAACATGATCAACACCAGAATGCTATGGGTGTTCGATCCATCACAATGTAACTAGATTATTGACTCTAGTGCAAGTGGGAGACTGTTGGAAATATGCCCTAGAGGCAATAATAAAATGGTTATTATTGTATTTCCTAGTTCATGATAATTGTCTGTTGTTCATGCTATAATTGTGTTAACCGGAAACCATAATACATGTGTGAACACATATACCACAACATGTCCCTAGTGAGCCTCTAGTTGGCTAGCTCGTTGATCAATAGATGGTCATGGTTTCATGACCATGGACATTGGATGTCGTTGATAACGGGATCACATCATTCTCCTAATGATGTGATGGACAAGACCCAATCCTAAGCATAGCACAAGATCGTGTAGTTCGTTTGCTAAAGCTTTTCAATGTCAGGTGTCGTTTCCTTAGACCATGAGATTGTGTAACTCCCGGATACCGTAGGAATGCTTTGGGTGTGCCAAACGTCACAACGTAATTGGGTGGCTATAAAGGTACGCTACGGGTATCTCCGAAAGTGTCTGTTGGGTTGACACGAATCAAGACTGGGATTTGTCACTCCATGTAACGGAGAGGTATCTCTGGGCCCACTCGGTAAGACATCATCATTATGAGCTCAATGTGACTAAGGAGTTAGTCACGGGATGATGTATTACGGAACGAGTAAAGAGACTTGCCGGTAACGAGATTGAACAAGGTATGGTGATACCGACGATCGAATCTCGGGCAAGTACCATACCGATAGACAAAGGGAATTGTATACGGGATTGATTGAATCCTTGACATCGTGGTTCATCCGATGAGATCATCGTGGAGTACGTGGGAGCCAACATGGGTATCCAGATCCCGCTGTTGGTTATTGACCGGAGAGGTGTCTCGGTCATGTGTACGTGTCTCCCGAACCCGTAGGGTCTACACACTTAAGGTTCGATGACGCTAGGGTTATAGGGAAATAGTGTACGTGGTTACCGAAGGTTTTTCGGAGTCCCGGATGAGATCCCGGACGTCACGAGGAGTCCCGGAATGGTCCGGAGACGAAGATTGATATATAGGAAGCGAGGTTTTGGTTACCGGAAGTGTTCCGGGTGTCTCCGGTAGTGTACCGGGACCACCGGAAGGGTTCCGGGGGTCCACCAAGTGGGCCCACCTGCCCCGGAAGGTTCCATGGGCCAAGAGTGGGAGGGAGCCAGCCCCTAGGTGGGCTGGTGCGCCTCCCACCCCATCCCAAGGCGCAGCAAGGGTGGAGGGGGCAAACCCTAGGCTTAGATGGGCCTTAAGGCCCACCCTAGGGCACCTCCACCTCTCCCTGCCCTGGCCGCCGGCCAGATGGGCTCCTGGAGGCTGCCGCCACCCCTAGGGTGGAACCCTAGGGTGCAGCACCTCTCCTCCCCTCCCCCTATATATAGTGGAGGTATTTGGGGCTGCACAACACACGAGTTCATCTCCTCCCTGGTGCAGCCCTACTCCTCCCTCTCCTCGTTCTCTGTAGTGCTTAGCGAAGCTCTGTCGGAGTACCACGCAGCTCCACCGCCACCACGCCATCGTGTTGCCAGAGCTCTCCCTAAACCTCTCCTCCGTCCTTGCTGGATCAAGGCGTAGGAGACGTCACCGGGCTGCATGTGTGTTGAACGCGGAGGTGCCGTCCGTTCGGCACTTGATCGGATCTACCGCGATCTGAATCGCTGCGAGTACGACTCCATCAACCGCGTTCTAGCAATGCTTCCGCTTAGCGATCTTCAAAGGTATGAAGATCCAATCTCTCCCCGCTCGTTTGCTGGTTTCTCCATAGATAGATCTTGGTGACACGTAGGAAAATTTTGATTTACTACTACGTCTCCCAACAATACAACTAGAAGGTTTCGTCAGTCCTAAGGATGCTAAAAGATGAGCAAGCTTCAGTGATCCTTCTATGGACTGAAGCAGGCATCTCGGAGTTGGAATATACACTTTGATGAGGTGATCAAAGTTTTTGTAGTTTATACAAAGTTTACGAGAAACTTGTATTTGCAATAAAGTGAGTGGGAGCACTATAGAGTTTCTGATAAGTATATGTGGTTGACATATTGTTGATCGGCAATAATGTAGAATTTCTGGAAGGCATAAAAGGTTGTTTGAAAAGTGTTTTTCAAAGGAAGACCTGGATAAAGCTACCTAATTGTTGAGCATCAAAATCTATAGAGATAGATCAAGATGCTTGATGAGACTTTCACTGAGTGCATACCTTGACAAGATTTTGAAAGAGTTCAAAATGGATCAACCAGAGAAATAGTTCTCGTCTGATTTGTAAGGTGTGAAGTTGAGTGAGACTCAAAGCTCGACAACGGTAGAAGAAAGAGAAAGGACGAACGTCATCCCCTATGCCTTAGCCATAGGCTCTATATTATGCCATGCTGTGTACCGCACCTGTGTGTGCCTTGCCATGAGTCTGTCAAGGGGTACAAGAGTGGTCCAAGAGTGGATCACTGGACAGCGGTCGGAATTATCCTTAGTAACCAAAGGACTAAGGAAATGTTTCTTGATTATGGAGGTGATAAAGAGTTCGTCGTAAAGAGTTACGTCGATGCAAGCTTTAACACCTATCCGGATTACTAGTAGTAGCAATCTGGATACGTATAGTGGAGCAGCCATTTGGAAATAGTACCAAGTGGAGTGTGGTAGCAGTGTTTACGGTTTGACATAGAGATTTGCAAAGTACACACAGATCTGAATATCGCAGACCCGTTGACTATAAGACCTCTCTCACATGCAAAGCATGATCGAGCCCCAGAACTCATTGGGTGTTAGATTCATAACAATGTGAATCACATGGTGATGTGAACTAGATTATTGACTCTAGTGCAAGTGGGAGACTGTTGGAAATATGCCCTAGAGGCAATATTTAGTTATTATCATATTTCCTTGTTCATGATAATCGTTTATTATCCATGCTATAATTGTATTGATCGGAGACTTAAATGCATGTGTGGATACATAGACAAAACCATGTCCCTAGTATGCCTCTAATGGACTAGCTCATTGATCAAAGGATGGTTAAGGTTACCTAGCCATGTACATGAGATGTCATTTGATAACGGGATCACATCATTAGGAGAATGATGTGATGGATAAGACCCAAACAACAAACATAGCATATGATCGTGTCAGTTTATTGCTACTGTTTTCTACATGTCAAGTATATGTTCCTATGACCATGAGATCATGCAACTCACGGATATCGGAGGAGTGCCTTGTGTGTATCAAACGTTGCAACGTAATTGGGTGACTATAAAGGTGCTCTATAGGTATCTCCGATGGTGTCTGTTGAGTTGGCATGGATCGAGACTGGGATTTGTTACTCCGTGTGACGGAGAGGTATCTCAGGGCCCACTCGGTAATACAACATCACAACAAGCCTTGCAAGAAATGTGGCTAAGTGTTAGTCATGGGATCTTGTATTACGGAATGAGTAAAGAGACTTGCCAGTAACGAGGTTGAACTAGGTATGGAGATACCGACGATCGAATCTCGGGCAAGTAACATACCGAAGAACAAAGGGAACGTTATACGGGATTAACTGAATCCTTGACATAGAGGTTCGACCGATAAAGATCTTCGTATAATATGTAGGAACCAATGTGGACGTCCAGGTCCCGCCATTGGTTATTGACCGTAGAGGTGTCTCGGTCATGTCTACATAGTTCTCAAACCCGCAGGGTGTGCACACTTAAGGTTTGGTGACGTTTCGGTAGTGTAGAGTTATGTATGGTGGTGACCGAAGGTTGTTTGGAGTCCCAGATGAGATCCCGGACGTCACGAGGAGCTCTGGAATAGTCCGGAGGTAAAGATTCATATATAGGAAGTCCCAGTTTGGTCGCCGGAAAAGTTTTGGGCTCATCGGTAGTGTACCGGGAGTGCCGGTAGTGTACCGGGGGACCTCCGGGAGGGGTATTTCGACCCCAAGAGGTCCATGAGCTGTGGGAGAATAATAACCAGCCCTTAGTGGGCTGGAAAAACAGCCACACCAAGGCCCATGGCGCAGGAGGCAAAAGTCCTAAAGGAAAAGGTGGAAAAAAGGCTAAAAAGGAAGAGTCCTACTCCTACTAGGAGTGGAGGAGGAGTAGGACTCCTCCCCCTCTAGTTTGGCCGACTCCTATTGGATTTTTTCCTTGTGCCAGCCCTCCTCTCTCTCCCGCCTTTATATACTGGTGGATTGGGTGTTGTTTGGACATAGTTTACGACCACGTGCTACCCGTTTCACCGGTGCTCCTCTAGATCGGTTTTCTGCAGCGCTTAGGCGAAGCCCTGCCGGAATTGCTCCACCACCATCACCGGAGCGCCGTCACGCTGCCGGTGAACTCTCTCTCCTCTCCACCTCCTCTTGCTGGATCAAGATGGTGGAGATCGTCATCAAGCTGCACGTGTGCTGAACGCGGAGGTGCCGTCCGTTCGGCGCTAGATCGAAAGGACCGTGATCGAGATCGCGAGACGGTTCGTGATGTGATCACAGAATGGATCGTGATGAGTTCGCGGGACAGATCATGATCAAGATCGTGAGACAGATCGTGATGAGTTCGCGGGACGGATCATGATGTGTTCGCGGGATGGATCATGATTGGATCACGGGACGGATCGTGATGAGATCGCGGGACGCTCGGCGATTTGGATCGCGAAGATGTTCGACTACACCAACCGCGTTTCTTAACGCTTCCCGCTTAGCGATCTACAAGGGTACATAGATCCACTCTCCCTCTCGTAGATGCTCATCACCATGGATAGGTTTGCCTGTGCGTAGGAAATTTTTTGTTTCCCATGCGACGTTCCCCAACAACTCCGACACCCAGGCTCCAGCTGCGTGTTCCTGGTCGCGCATGAGACGGGGCTTCAGACCTTGCAGGATGAGGCCGTTGGCTCGCTCGACTTGACCATTGGTTTGAGGGTGTGCAACAGAAGCATAATCCACCCGAGTGCCCTGGGAGGTGCAGAAGTGTCTGAATTCTTCCGAGTCGAAGTTGGTGCCATTATCCGTGATGATGCTGTGGGGAACCCGGTACGGGAAGATTATTTCCCTCATGAATGTGACCGTCGTCCAAGAGTTCAATTTCTTTATCGGCTTGGCCTCAATCCACTTTGTAAATTTTTCAACTATAACAAGCAAATGGGTGAATCCGCCTTTTCCAGTCCGGAAGGGACCAACCATGTCTAGACCCCAGACAGCGAACGGCCAGGCAAGAGGGATTGTCTTTAGAGCAGACGCGGGCTTGTGAGATAAATTTGCATAAAACTGGCATCCTTCACAGTGGTCGACACTGTCCTTGGCCATTTCACTAGCACGTGGCCAGAAAAAACCAGCTCAGTAAGCTTTAGCGACGATTGTTCGCAAGGACGCATGATGGCCACAAGTTCCCGAGTGGATTTCATCCATAATCATTCAACCTTCTTTAGGAGAAATGCATCGCCGCGACACACCAGTCATGCTTTTTCTGTACAGCTGATCTTCGAAAATGGTAAAAGCTTTTGACCTGCGCCATGATCTGTCGTGCCTTAGTCTCATCTTCAGGGAGTTCTTGTCTAAGGACATATGTAATATAGGGCACCTTCTAGTCGGGAATGACGACCAGAACCTCCAAGACTAAATCAATTGTTGCAGGAACGTCAACTTCAGTCGGATCGGTGGAGCTCATAGCTTGCGGGGGCTCTTCGGTGAAAGGATCTCCCTGTACCAAAGGAGTGTGGAGATGTTCTAAAAACACATTGCTGGGAACATGCCGTCGAGTGGATCCAATCTTTGCCAGCTCATCGACCACTTGATTCTTCACTCGTGGAACATGATGAAGTTCCAGACCTTCGAATTTCTTCTCAAGCTTTCTTACAACACTGTAGTATCCAATCATAGCGGGGTTTCTAACGTCCCACTCTTTCATCACTTGATTGACCACCAAATCCGAGTTTCCATAAACCATCAAGCGCTTGATGCTGAGTGAGATAGCCATGCGCAACCCATATAAAAGTGCTTCATATTCTGCTTCATTGTTGGAGGAATCAAAGTGGGTCTGCAAGACATAACTGAGTTTGTCACCTTTCGGAGATACCAAGACAACGCCAGCACCAGACCCATTCACCATTTTAGATCCATCAAAGAACATGGTCCAGTGCGCCAAGTGAACTTGGATTGGCTGTTTCTATTCAATCCACTCGGCCATAAAATCTGCAAGTGCCTGAGACTTGATCGCTTTCTTGGCTTCAAACTTAATGTCAAAGTATGGGAGCTCGATTGCCCACTTAGCCACTCGACCAGTTGCGTCCTGATTGTTGAGAATCTCAGATAACAGAGCATCACTGATGACTAAAATCGAGTGGTTGTGAAAATAGTGAGCCACTTTCTTTGCTGACAGGTAAATACCATAAACCAGCTTCTAGTAGTGTGGATATCTTTGCTTTGAGGGAGTTAGTACTTTAGAAATGTAATAGACCGGTCATTGGACTTTGTAAGCCTTGCCCTCCTCTTCCTACTCGACAGTTAGCACTGTACTGACGACCTGATTAGTGGCCGTGATGTATAGGAGCAAGGGCTCTTTGCTGCGAGGAGCAGCAAGCACTGGCTGGGTGGAGAGTAGGGCTTTGAGATCGACAACTGCTGCTTCGGCCTCTGGAGTCCACTCGAATGTGTCAGACTTCTTCATTAGTTGGTACAAAGGCAATGCCTTCTCACCGAGACGAGAAATGAATCGACTCAATGCTGCCAAGCAACCCGTGAGCTTCTGAACATCATGCACATGCACGGGAGTCTTCATTCGGGTGATGGCGCTGATTTTCTCAGGGTTGACATCGATCCCTCGTTCGGAAATGAGAAAACCTTGTAACTTGCCGCCAGGGACGCCAAAAGTACACTTAGCCGGATTCAGCTTTATATCATACCTCCTCAGATTGGCGAATGTTTCAACCAAGTCAGCCAAGAGGTCGGAACCTTTGCGAGACTTGACAACTATATTGTCCATGTACGCCTCAACATTCTGAGGGATCTGGTCGAGTAAAGACTTCTGAATCATGTGCATGAAAGTAGCGTCGACATTTTTCAAACCGAATGGCATGGTGATGTAACAAAAACACCCGAATGGGGGATGAAGGCTGTTTTTATTTCATCTGGACCAAACAGACGGATCTGATGGTAACCAAAGTAAGCATCCAGAAACGACAAATGCTCGCACCCCACAGTCGAGTCAACAATCTGATCTATGCGGGGGAGCAGAAAATGATCCTTCGGGAGGCCCGATTGACATGCTTGAAGTCGATACACATGCGTAGTGACTTGTCCTTCTTGGGAACCATGACAACATTCGACAGCCACTCGGAGTGGTAAATCTCCCGAATGAACTTGGCTTGCAAAAGATGAGCCACCTCTTCACCGATTGCTTTATGCTTCTCTGCTGTCGAACGACGCAAATGTTCCTTGACAGGCTTGGCCTTCGGGTCAACTCTCAGTCGGTGCTCAGCCAACTCCCTGGGAACCCCCGGCATGTCAGCAGGCTTCCATGCGAAGATGTCCTAGTTATCACGGAGGAACTGGATGAGCTCGGCTTCCTATTTGCTGTCGAGTGTTGATGATATATTGGTTGGTGCAGCAGTTGAATCTGTCGAGTGAATGTGTACTTTCTTCACTTCCCCTACCGACTGAAATGCTAACTTGGAGGCAGGCTTCTTAGTGCGCAGCAAATCAGCAGGGTCGGTGTTTTTCTTGTATTCTTCCAGCTCGACCATGGCCATCTAATGATCGGCGATTTTGGAGCCCTGCTGGAGGCACTCCTCATCTCGCTGCCGATTGCCGGTAACCGTGATCACACCCTTGGGGCCAGGCATCTTCAATTTGAGATACACATAACATGGACGGGCCATGAAACGTGCATAGGCTGGTCGACCAAGAATGGTGTGGTACGCCCTTTGGAAGTCCACGACTTCGAATGTCAACTTTTCCTTGCGAAAATGCTTGTCGTCGCCAAATGTAACATTCAATGCGATTTGGCTGAGTGACCTGGCCTTCTTCCCCGAGATGACTCCGTGGAACTGCATATTGCTCTCACTGAGTCGGGACATCGTAATGCCCATTCCCTTGATGGTATCTGCATACAGAATGTTCAAACCGCTTCCACCATCCATAAGGACTTTACGGAGTCGAGTGCCGCCCTCAACAGGATCTACCACCAAAGCTTGTCGACCAGGGGTGGCAACATGAGGTGGATGATGTGACTAATCGAATGTGATGACAGTCCGAGACCACCTGAGGTATGTGGGAGTTGTAGGTATGGCCATGTTGACTTCCCTGTTGATGACCTTCAATCGACTCTTGCTTTCAACATCAGCAAAAATCATCAGGGTAGCAGTGACATCAGGAAACGTTTCTTTGTCCTTGTCATCCTTCTCAAGAGTTTTCTCACTCGACGGAGTCTCTTTTAACTGTTGAATAAGCAGTCGTCACTGCCGAGTGGTATGCTTGGGCAATATCAAGTTGCCTTGTGTGGATTGCACACGATGGATCCATCACATCAATACTTAACTAGTTCTTTCCTTGAGCCGCCAGAGTGGCTGCCTCTCCCTGGACAGGGGCATTAGCCTTCCGTTTCTACTTCTGACTGGAATTACCACCGGCCTCATTATTGACTGCTTTTCCTTTGCCGCTACGGAGGCGGTCTTCTTCTTCACCGTTGGCGTATCGAGTGGCGGTTTCCATCATTTTACTCAGTGAGATGTCGCCTGTTCGCCCAAACTTCAAATAGAGCTCTCTGTATTTCACTCCAGCCTTGAAAGCGCAAACAGCCTGATGTTCAGAAACATTTTCCACTATGTGATGCAGAGTGGACCAGCGTTGAATGTAATCCCTCAAGGTCTCATTGGGCTTCTGAACACAATGCTGCAATTCAATCAGCCCGGTAGGACGCTTGCAGGTGGCTTTGAACGTTCTGACGAACACTCGGGCGAGATCCTCCCAGCAATGTATGCTAGATGGAGCCAAGCAATTCAGCCACGCACGAGCCGAACCATCCAACATCAAGGACAAATGTTTCATTGCGACATTATCATTGCCACCACCAATCTGAATGGCCACTCGATAGTCGTCCAACCATGTCTCTGGCTTTGACTCGCCAGAGAACTTCCCGATCCCCGCTGCCAACCTAAAGTTGGGGGGAATCTCCGCAAAACATATGGCCCTGATAAAGCACTCGGGGCCAGAAACAACAGCCGAGATGCCACTCGGAAAATCTCTGCCATACCCATCTCTGTGTGCTCTGCCTTTGTCGATCCGCCTCTGAGTGAGGAGATCTTGAGCATCAAACCCTGCGTTTCGCTCATCACCGAATGAGCGCCTTTCATCCTGGTGTTGGGGCACATGCGGACCACCCTGCGAAGGAGTGGGCACTCGACGGTGATCATCACGGTGAAACTGATCTCTGAACTGATCTTCATGAAAACCTCCGCCCCTTCGGTGCAAGGGCGATCCAGGGCTATGTGCCGACTAAATAGTCTCTGCCTTTGGTGAATCACTGTGAATCCTATTGCGCGACTGCGAAACAACAGAATTCTGACGCCGCGCCGCATCTAGCAATGCTCTAATCTGCAACAACCCCCTGCCAGCCTCTGGCCGTGACGGCTGGATGGAATCGGCTATTCTAGCTGCAGCTGCAACGTTTAACATAGGAGTACGGTATACCTCAACATTGTTATGCGACCCAGTCGGAAACAGATGTCGCTGATGTTGACTGGAGACTGGTGGGCGCTGGCGAGCCTGCTCGTCGAGTTCCCTTTGGAGCTCTTTGAGCCAAACGCGTGTGGCCTCCAAGGCTTGGGCCTCGGCAGTCGCACCAACGATGGGAGTGTGAAGAACCTTCACATTGCGGCGCGGCTGATCACTTGATGGTCTGCTTGCCTCCCGCTTTCTATGGCCGAAGCCAGGCGGTGGGCTCTGATGAGAACCAGCCATAAGAACTTCAGCTGCGGGATCGCAGCTCTCGCACTCGGAGGGAATCTCTGACTGATCGGAATCAGACTCGAACACGCCATGAAGGGACTCGGCGGGCTCGATCACAGCAATCTACGGGGATGAAGATTGGCGGGCCACCATGTTTTTTACCGAGCACTGGAGCCGCGAGCGACCGGATCGCTTGCGATGGCGAACAGCTGGGAGAGCCGAAGAGTACGGGGTTGATGGCTGTCCCAGCAGCATGCTGCAGGAGCTCATGCGGAAGTGCGAACCCCACGGACTGGGAGCACCTCGACGTCGAGAGGTTCTTCTTGGAGCCATGCCTAATCATCGGCGATGAAGGTGAGTGCCGCAAAACGGATCTCGTGGCCCAGAGAGAAAACACCGCCGGAAGACATGACGAAGGAGAGAAAATGCAACCTCGCCGGAAGTCGCTTAGACGCCTGCCCCACGGTGGGTGCCAACTGTCGTGGGAATGAGTCTGATAGTAGAAGGTAGGGGTACAAGAGGAGAGGGCAGAGTCCTAGCTACGGCGAGGATGTACACACAGATGTATGAGTTCAGGCCCCTCTCGTGGAGGTAACAACCCTACGTCTCAGTGCTCTGGAGCTTTGTTGTGTGGAATGTTGATTACAAAGGTTGCGAATCCTTGTGCCAGAGGGGAGGGGCGGATTATATAGAGTTCACTGCCCCTCATAATTGCGATGCATCCAAGGGTCCAATCATGGGTATAAAGACTAGCGTTACTGGTAACGTACAACATAATTGCTATTAATGAAGACTGCCTTAACGCCTGCCTATTGGCCTCCTAGGGACATCTTCTGGTCTTCTAGCGTCGACTGGAAACGAGGTCCTCCGAGTGACAGATGACTGTTGAGTGAAAGAAGGAGCCACCGAATGGATTTACTGTCGAGTGACTTGAGCGCCATAAAGAATCCAATCGGAATCTTTCTTGTGGTACTTAAGCTTTCCAATGCAGTGTCCTCAGGTAGGGTATATTGGTCAGGCCTAGGACCCTACCCTAGGTACATATCCTCGTCAAGTAGCGTTGGTTTATGCCCCCTGCTACTACTAAGTTGATAGTAGTAGCGCAGGTTTATAACCCTCGCTACTACTAAGTGGTCTCTGCCGTGCTCCCCCGGCACATGCCATAGTAGTAGTGAGGGGTATAAACCCGCGGTACTA
This sequence comes from Hordeum marinum, assembly GCA_022496015.1. Classification (NCBI taxonomy): domain Eukaryota; kingdom Viridiplantae; phylum Streptophyta; class Magnoliopsida; order Poales; family Poaceae; genus Hordeum; species Hordeum marinum. The sequence goes on along the minus strand of CM039678.1, from coordinate 504,644,465 downwards.
CTAAGTTGATAGTAGTAGCGCGGGTTTATACCCCTCGCTACTACTAAGTACAAGGTAGGTGAAGTGCCCATATCCTCGGCCGAATCCCTCCTCTCTCCCTCACTCTCCCCCTCTCTCCATAGGCCATAGGTGGTGCTCCTGCCCAAGCACAGCTCCTCCTCCATGGCGCCCAACGAGTTCACCTCCTTGCATCGCTGGCGTCTAGGAGCTCGCCCGTCTCTCCCCTCACCCCTATGCCACCACGACGGAGCACCTCACCACCAGCAACCAACCCCGCTGCTACCACCATCTCCTTCCTCTCTCCCCCGTTTTTCTTTTTCTCTCTCTCCCTCTGGTTGGACTCACCCTCCCATGTCCTTGCCGTGCAGGTCGTCACCATGGACGACCAGGAGCTTGCTGCCTTGGCTGCGAAGAGGAGCACCATGCTGCCGCCTTGCTCGGCCATGGATCCGGGCCCTCTGGAGCAGCCGTCGCTGGATCTGGTCTACCACTGCCCTTCCGCACCTTCGGCGACCCCTACCAGCGCTGGATCGAACCATTGTTGCCATTGACAACACGCACATAATTGAGAATTTTTTTGTTTTTGAAATTAATAGTAGTAGCACGGGTAGCACCCATGGTACTACTAACAGATGTAGTAGTAGCGCGGGTCCACCCATAGCACCGTAGTAGTAGCGCAGGCACCCGCGCTACTACTAGCTATTTAACCCACGCTACTACTAGGATTTTCCCTAGTAGTGTATGGAGATACCCATCAATAGATATCAATGTGAGTGAGTAGGGATTTCCATGCAATGGATGCACTAGAGCTATAAGTGTATGAAAGCTCAAAAAGGAACTAAGTGGACGTGCATCTGAAGAAAAATTCCACTAGCTATATGAAAGTGAAAAAATAGGAGACTCTCTACCATGAAGATCATGGTGCTACTTTGAAGCACAAGTGTGGAAAAAAGGTAGTAGCAATGTCCCTTCTCTCTTTTCTCTCATTTTTTTCATTTTTCATTTTTTATTGTGGGCATCTAAGGCCTCTTTTATTCATTTTTTTATTTAGTCCAGAATCTCATCCCCACTTGTGAGGGAATCATAGCTTCCATAATCCTTTACTCACATGGGACATGCTCTACTTACAACTCAAAACAAAATTACAACTCGATACCTATGACAAAATATGACTCTATATGCAATATGAAAGTGATGGTGCATGTCATAAAAGGAAACTGTGGAAGTTGCATGGCAATATATCTCGTATGGCTATGGAAATGACATAATATGTAGGTATGGTGGCTGTTTTGAGGAAGGTATACGGTGGCTGTTTTAAGGAAGGTATATGGTGGCAGTTTTGAGGAAGGTATATGGTATACCGGTGAAAGTTGAGCGGTAATAGAGAGGCTAGCAAAGGTGGAAGGGTGAGAATGCGTATAATCCATGGACTCAACATTAGTCATAAAGAACTCACATACTTATTGCAAAAGTCTATTAGTCATCGAAGCAAAGCATTAAACGCATGCTCCTAGGGGGGAGGTTGGTAGGAGTTAACCATCGCGCCCCTTACCCTCACACAAAGGTCAACAATATATAAACAAGTCATGCTCCGACTTCCTTACATAATGATTCACCATACGTGCATGCTACGGGAATCACAAACCTTTACACAAGTATTTTTAACAAATCACAATTACTTCCTAACATGTCTCTTAACATTACCATCTTTATATCTCAAAACTTTATGGAAGGAATCAAACTTCTCACAAATACTGAATGCACTTAATATGGAAGTTTTTATTATACCCGTTTTGGATGCCTATCATATTAGGACTAAATTCATAACCTAGAACAATTACCATGCTGTTTTACAAACTCTCAAAATAATATAAGTGAGGTACAAGAGTGCAAGTATTTCTATAAAACGCAAACACCACAATGCTCTAACAGATATAAGTGAAGCACATAGAGCAAAATTGCCCAACTCAAAAGATATAAGTGAAGCACATAGAGTATTCTAAGAAATTCACGATTCAACGTGTCTCTATCAAAAGACGTGTGCAGCAAGGATGATTGTGTCAAATTAATAGGCAAATAATCATATCATATAAGACGCTCCAAGCAAAATACTTATCATGTGGTGAATAAAAATATAACCTCAAGTAAATTTACCGATGGATTGAAGACGAAAGAGGGGATGCCTTCCGGGGCATCCCCAAGCTTAGGATCTTTGGAATCCTTGAATGTGACTTGGGGTGCCTTGGGCATCCCCAAGCTTAGGCGCTTGCCAATTCTTATTCCATAGTCCATCAAATCTTTACCCAAAACTTGAAAACTTCACAACACAAAACTTAACAGAAAACTCGTAAGATCCGTTAGTATAAGAAAGTAAATCACCACTTTAGGTACTGTTGTGAACTCATTATTTATTTATAATGGTGTTATACCTACTGCAATCTAACTTCTCCATGGCTCATACCACATGTTACAACCCATAGATTCATCATAGGCAAACAACTCAAAGAAAACAGAATATGTCAAAAACAGAACTGTGTGTAGCAAACTGAAAACTTCGTATACTTCTATAACTCAAAAACTTCTGAAAAATTAGGAAAACCTGGGAAATTTATATATCAATCTTGTGTAAATATTTTCATAGAAATTCGATGCTCTGAAACAATTATAAAATTCCTGGACTGAGCATAAAAGTTTCTGTTTTTCAGCAAGATCAAATCAACAACTACCATAGATCACCCGAAGGTTTTACTTGGCTCAAACACTAATTAAAACACCAAAAAAAAATTACTAAATAAGTAATAATGTGGGAAACACTCAAAAAAGAAGCAAAAACAGAACACAAAAATAAAATTGGGTTGCGTCCCAACAAGCGCTATTGTTTAACGCCCCTAGCTAGGCAAAACACAATAGATCTAGGTATTGTCATCTTTGGTATGCAATCCAAAAGTAGCTCTCATAATATATTCATAAGGAAATCTTATTTTATTTCTAGGAAAGTGTTCCATGACTTTCCTTAATGGATATTGGAATCTAATGTTTCCTTCTTTCATGTCAATAATTGGACCAATCGTTCTAAGGAAAGGTCTACCAAGAATAATAGGACATGTAGGATTGCAATCTATATCAAGAACAATGAAATTTACGGGCACATAATTTCTATTTGCAACAATAAGAACATCATTAATCCATCCCATAGGTTTCTTAATAGTGGAATCCACAAGATGCAAATTTAGAGAGCAATCATCAAGATCATGGTAACCTAGCACATCACATCAAGTTTTCAGAATCGTGGAAACAATAGCACCCAAATCACACAAAACATGGCACTCATAATCTTTGATTTTAATCTTGATAGTAGGTTCCCACTCATCATTAAGCTTTCTAGGTATAGAAACTTCTAACTCAAGTTTTTCTTCAAAAGATTTCATCGTAGCATCAACTATATGTTTAGTAAAAGCCTTATTTTGACTATAAGCATGAGGAGAATTCATCATGGATTGCAACAAGGAAATACAATAAATCAAAGAGCAACTATCATAATTAAAGTCCTTGAAATACAAAAGAGTGGGTTCATTGCTATTTAAAGTTTTGACCTCTTCAATCCCACTTTTATCAATCTTAACATTAAGATCTATAGACTCCGAATCATTGGGACGCCTTTTAACTAAAGTTGACTTATCTCCAGTCCCATCATTATCAAGATTTATATTGGAAAACGAAGATTCAATAGGAGTCACATCAATCACTTTAAGATCTTCATCACTATTAAAATATTCTGGTTTAGCGGCCATTTTATTGACTAAGGTAGCTTGTTTATCAGAAATTTGGCCTACTAAATCTTCAAATTGAGCAAACTGAGATTTCCACCCATAAAACTCCTTAGACATATCATCAAGTTCTTTGTTCATGTATTCAAGCATACTCTTTTGTTCTTTAAGCTCGTTTCTAAAGAAATTATTATGGTCAAATTGGAGTGACATGAATCTCTTAGCATTATCCTCAATATCTTCCAGTTTCCTAAGATAAGGATCAAATCTTTTGCGTTGAGCCATTAAGACAAGCAGCGATCTAACACCCAAGCAAACAAAAGGCAAGCGAAAGAAGGGCGAACAAAAAGGCAAATTTTTAGGTGTTTTCTAAAAATCGTTTTAGAAGTGGGGTAGAGGAAAATGAGAGGCAAATGGCAAATAATGTAAGTGCAAGAGATGAGTTTGTGATGGGTACTTGGTAGGCTTGATGTGTATCCTCCCCAACAATGGCGCCAGAAATACCTTGAAGTAGATAAGTAGTTCCCTCAGTTTTTGAGAACTAAGGTATCAATCCAGTAGGAGGAACAAGCAAGTCACCAATGGGTGCACCTACACAAACAATCAAACTCTTGCACCCAACGCTATAAAGGGGTTGTCAATCCCTTCACGGTTATTTGCAAGGATTAGACCTAAAAGAGATAGATGTAAACGAGTGCAGAAAGTAAAAGGTAAATAAATTGCAGCAAGGTATTTTTGGTATTTTTGGTTTATAGATCTGAAAGTATATGATGGAAAGTAGACCCGGGGGCCATAGGTTTCACTAGAGGCTTCTCTCTTGAAGGCAAATATCATGGTGGGTAAACAAATTAATGTCAACCAATTTATAGAAAAGCGAATAATCATGTAGTTATCCAAGGCAATGATCATGCATATAGGCATCACGTCCGTGTCAAGTAGACCGAAATGATTATGCATCTACTACTATTACTCCAAACATCGACCCACTCCTGCCTGCATCTAGAGTATTAAGTTCATGAAGAACAGAGTAACACATTAAGAAAGATGACATGATGTAGAGGGATAAACTCAAGCAATATGATGAAAACCCCATCCTGTTACCCTTGATGGCAACAATACAATACGTGCCTTGCTACCCCTACTATGCCAATGGGTGAGGACACCACAAGATTGAACCCAAAACCAAGCACTTCTCCCGTTGCATGAATTACCAATCTAGTTGGCCAAACCAAACCAAGAACTCGAAGAGACTTGCAAGGATATGAAATCATGCAAATAAGAATTCAGAGGAGATTCAAATAAGGTTCATGGATAATCTTAACATAAACTCACAATTCATCACATCTTGACAAACACACCACAAAACAGGATTACATCGGATAGATCTCCATGAAGATCATGAAGAACATGGTATTGAAGATCAAGAGAGAAGAAGCCATCTAGCTACTATCTATGGACTCGTAGGTCTGTGGTGGACTACTTACGCATCATCGGAGGGGCAATGGAGTTGATGTAGATGCCCTCCATAATCGATTCCCCCTCCGATAGATTATCGGAGAAGGCCCCAAGATTGGATCTCTCGGGAACAGAGGCTTCCGGCGGCGGAAAAGTATTTGTGTGGCTTGTTTTGATGTTGGGGGAATATTTGGGTATTTATAGGCCAAATAATAGGGTTAGGAGACCTGCTAGGGAGCAACAAGACTGCTAGGTGCGCCAGGGGGCCCCGCGCCTAGCAGGCTTGTGGCGCCCTAGCACCTCCCCTGACGTGCACTCCAAGCTTGATCGACTTGTTTCCTTCCAAAAAATTCCTTCCGAAGGTTTTGTTCAGTTTGGACTCCGTTTAATATCCCATATCTGCAAAACTAAAAAACAAGGAAAAATAGAAAGTGGCACTTGGCTCTAGATTAATAGGTTAGTCCCCAAAATAATATAAAACAGCATATTAATTCATATAAAACATCCAAAACAGATAATATAACAGCATGCCATCATAAAAAATTATAGATACGAGACGTATCAGGGACTCCGTGGAACCCACGCTGCTTTTCGGCATAGATGAAGGAATGGTACCATCCAATGCTGGATCTGGTTGCTCCTGCTGCTGAGACGTGCCTTGGTGGCTAAGTTTGTTGATTTGCTCCTGCTGCAGCATGTATTTGTGTTCCAAGTCATGAATACGATCTACTTCATGCTTCTTCTTTCTCTCATGGCTTCTGCAACTGTCGTTCCAATCCGCAAACCCCAGAAGCCACGGAACAAGGCCTTTGCCTCGTGTTTGTCCCTGGTGTTCAGGATTCTTGAGGGCGCGCGTAAGCTTGTCGTTCTCTCTCTCGGGCTGGAACGCACCCGTTCGAGCTTCTTCTATTGCTTTAAGTAAATCGGTCGTGGCTTCTTTAAGACTTTCCTGTTCAAGAACCTCCCATGTCTTTGGGTCCAACTTTCCCCCATGTGCATAAAACCATGTCCTACACCTAGGGGGCCAAGTCTCTATTTGTGGAGTGACCCCTGCAGCCTTCATGTTTCTCCCGGATTCATCCCACTTAGGCAACCTAGACTTGTAGCCACCTGGCCCAGATGATGGTGCTACGTTTTTTTGTCGGCATTTATCATATAATATCACTAATACATCATCGAATAGTATCACTAATACATCATCGAATGGTATCACTAATACATCATCGAATAGTATCACTAATACATCTCGAATATTATTATATAATATCACTAATACAGATACAATTAACGTCTCGCGGCGTAGGCGATGGACACCCAAACAGAAGGAACAATGACAGAATCATAGCTCGGGTGAGATCCTTGAAGAACATGCAAGGTATTGGAGAACCTGGCGTCCAACACAGTGATAACCCGCAGGTATAGGAGACCGCAACAATTTTTGAGGGTAGAGTATTCAAATTTATAGATTCGATACAAGGGGAGCCAAAGAATATTTGAGATTATTAGCAGTTAAGTTGTCAGTTCAACCACACCTGGAGATAAATATCTACAACAAAGTGATCAGTAGCATAATAGTATGATAGTTTGATAGCAGCGGTAACAGAAACAGTACTGGTAACAGTAGTAGTAGTAGTTTTGTAGCAAGTGCAATAGTAACATCAGTAGTAGTAACTTAGCAAGAACAATAAGTGGAAAGACTGTAGGCACCAGATCAGTGTATTCGTTGGATGTTATTCATCATATAACAGTCATAACCTAGGGCGACACGGAACTAGCTCCAGTTCGTCAATGTAATATAGGCATGTATTCCGTATATAGTCATACATGCTTATGGAAAAGAACTTGCATGCCACATTTTGTCCTACCCTCCCGTGGCAGCGGGGTCCATAAGGAAACTAAGGGATATTAAGGCCTCCTTTTAACAGAGAACCATAATAAAGCATTAACACTTAGTGAATACATGAACTCCTCAAACTACGGTCATGACCGTGAAGTATCCCAAATATTGTCACTATGGGGTTGACGGATCATAACACGTAACATGTGCATATGACTAGGCAAGATTGGATCAAGAACATAGATATAATGATGATAGAATAAACGGTTCAGATCTGAAATCATGGCACTCGGGCCCTAGTGACAAGCATTAAGCATGGCAAAGTCATAGCAACATCAATCTTAGAACATAGTGGATACTAGGGATCAAGCCCTAACAAAACTAACTCGATTACATGATGAATCTCATCCAACTCCTCACCGAATAGCAAGCCTACGAAGAAATTACCGACTCCTGGTGGGGAGCATCATGGAATTGGCGATGGAGAAGGGTTGATGATGATGAAGACCGAAGATTCCCCTTTCCGGAGCCCCAAACGGGCTCCAAATCTGGCCTCCCGATGAAGAACAGGAGGTGGCAGCGGCTCCGTATCGTGAAACGCGATAATTCCTTCTCTCTCATTTTTCCAGAAAAATGTGAATTTATAGCATTGAAATTAGGGTCAGGGGACCCACGAGGTGTCCACCCTCCACCAGGTCGCGCCAGGGGGGCCTAGCGCGCCCTGGTGGAGCATGGGCACCCTGGGCCCCCTCTCAGGTGGCTTCTGGATCCATAATTCCTTAAATATTCCAAAATAAATCTCCAAAAAGTTTTGTCCCGTTTCGAGAACTTTTATTTATGCGCAAAAACAACACCATGGTAGTTCTGCTGAAAACAACGTCAGTCCGGGTTAGTTTCATTCAAATCATGCAAATTAGAGTCCAAAACAAGAGCAAAAGTGTTAGGAAAAGTAGATACATTGGAGATGTATCAACTCCCCCAAGCTTAAACCCTTGCTTGTCCTCAAGCAATTCAGTTGACAAACTAAAAGTGAGAAAGAAAAACTTTTATGAACTCTTTTGTTCTTGTTTACATATATATGCTTAAGTAGCACCCAGGTTTTCAGCAAAGATTATGAATAACCATGTCAACAATTACTCTTAAAGATTATATTAACTCATATCAATGACACAAGCAACTAGCGAGTAATAATAAGATATCTCAAGTGCAAACATTTTATCAAAACAATCATGATATAATATGACAATAGTGGTATCTCGCTAGCCCTTTCTGAGAATGCAAAACATAAATGCAGAGCACCTCCAAAGTCCAAGCAACGACTAAGCATTATAATTCGTGGTAGAAAAGATCCAGTCATGATGCATCTAACATTCAATATACATAATGCATGAGGATGACAATAGTGCTCTTAGATCTGGCGCTTGTTTTAGAAAGTGATGACTGATACGTCTCCAACGTATCTATAATTTTTGATGATGGCATGCTATTATATTATCTGTTTTGGATGTTTTATATGCATTAATATTCTGTTTTATATTATTTTTGGGTCTAACCTATTAATTTAGAGCTAAGTACCAGTTTCTGTTTTTCCTTGTTTTTGAGTTTTGCAGATATGGGATATTAAACGGAGTCCAAATGGAATAAAACCTCGAAAGGATTTTTTTTGGAAGGAAACAAGTCGATCAAGCTTGGAGTGCACATCAGGGGAGGTGCCAGCGCACCACAAGCCTGCTAGGCGCGGGCCCCCTGGCCGCGCCTAGCAGGCTTGTCGCTCCCTGGCAGGTCTACTAACCCTATTATTTGGCCTGTAAATACCCAAATATTCCCCCAACATCAGAACAAGCCACACATATACTTTTCCGCCCCTGGAAACTTTTGTTCCCGAGAGATCCAATCTTGGGGCCTTCTCCGGTAATCTGCCGAAGGGGGAATCGATCACAAATTGCATCTACTGTTGGAAATATGCCCTAGAGGCAATAAATAAAGTGTTTATTATTGTATTTCCTTGTTCATGATAATAACTTATTATCCATGCTATAATTGTATTAATTGGAAACATGGATACATGTGTGGATACATAGACAAACACAATGTCCCTAGTATGCCTCTAGTGAACTAGCTCGTTGATCGAAAGATGGTTAAGGTTTCCTAGCCATGGACATGAGAGTTCATTTGATAATGGGATCACATCATTAGAAGAATGATGTGATGGACAAGACCCAAACTACAAACATAGCTTATGATCATGTCAGTTTATTGCTACTGTTTTCTGCATGTCAAGTATATGTTCCTATGACCACGAGATCATGCAACTCACAGATATCGGAGGAGTACCTTGTGTGTATCAAACGTCGCAACGTAACTGGGTGACTATAAAGGTGCTCTATAGGTGTCTCCGAGGGTGTCTGTTGAGTTGGCATGGATCAAGACTGGGATTTGTTACTCCATGTGACGGAGAGGTATCTCAGGGCCCACTCGGTAATACAACATCACAATAAGCCTTGCAAGCAATGTGACTAAGTGTTAGTTACGGGATCTTGTATTACGGAACGAGTAAAGAGACTTTCCAGTAATGAGGTTGAACTAGGTATGGAGATACTGACGATCGAATCTCGGGCAAGTAACATACCGAAGAACAAAGGGAACATCATACGGGATTAACTGAATCCTTGACATAGAGGTTCGACCGATAAAGTTCTTCGTAGAATATGTAGGAACCAATGTGGACATCAATGTCCCGCCATTGGTTATTGACCATAGAGGTGTCTCGGTCATGTCTACATGGTTCTCGAACTCGCAAGGTCTGCACACTTAAGGTTTGGTGACGTTTCGATAGTATAGAGTTGTGTATGGTGGTGACCGAAGTTTGTTCGGAGTCCCGGATGAGATCCCAGACGTCATGAGGAGCTCCGGAATGGTCTGGAGGTAAAGATCCATATATAGGAAATCCTATTTTGGTCGCCGGAAAAGTTCCGGGCTTATCGGTTGTGTACCGGGAGTGCCGGTAGTGTACCGGGAGACCTCTGGGAGGGGTATTTCGACCCAAGAGGCTTCATGGGCTGTGGGAAAGTGATAACCAGCCCTTAGTGGGATGGTGGAACAACCACAATAGGCCCATGTGGATGGAAGAAAGAAACCCAAAGGAAAAAGTTGGAAAAAAGGCAAAAAGGAGGAATCCTAGTCCTACTAGGAGTGGAGGAGGAGAGTCCTCCTCCACCTCCCACTTCGGCCGAAGCCTCCAAGGCTTGGAGGCAAGGCTGCCTATCCTCCTCCCTCCCTCCTATATATACTAGTGGATTTCTAGGGTTTTTACTAGTTTTTTCAGCCACGTGCAACCCTAATCTCTAGTGCATAGTTTCTCCTCTAGATTGGATTTCTGCAGTGCTTAGGCGAAGCCCTGCCGGAATTGCTCCACCACCATCGCCGGAGCACCGTCAGGATGCTGGAGAACTCTTCTTCCTCTCCACTCACTCTTGCTGGATCAAGACGGTGGATATCGTCGTCAAGCTTTACGTGTGCTGAACGCGGAGGTGCCGTCCGTTCGGTACTAGATCGGAAGGATCGTGATCAAGTTCGTGGGACAGATCGTGATCGGATCGCGGGACGGATCGTGATTGGATTGCAGGACGGATCGTGATTGGATCGCGGGACACACGGCGATTTGGATCGCGAAGAAGTTCGACTACACCAACCGCGTTTCTTAACGCTTCCCGCTTAGTGATCTACAAGGCTATGTAGATCCACTCTCCCTCTCTTAGATGCTCATCACCATGGATAGATCTGCATGTGCATAGGAAATTTTTTGTTTCCCATGCAACGTTCCCCTTCAGTGGCATCATGAGCTAGGTCTATGTGTAGATGAGATCTCGAGTAGAACACAAAAGGTTTGTGGGCGTTGATGCTTAGATTGCTTCCTCCCTTGGTCGGATTTTGGTTCAGCGGTATTGTGAGATGAAGCGGCCCGGACCAACATTACTCGTACGCTTACGAGAGACCGGTTCCCTCAATGCAACTTGTTGCCTAGATGGCTTGCAGGTGGAGTTTCTCTCACTTTAGTTGGATCGGATCCGACAAAGGCGGTCCTTGAGAAGGTTGAAAAGCAAATTATGTATAACCGTTGTGGTTTATGCATAGGTGAGAATCGTTCTTGCTAGAAACCCGTAGCAGCCACGTAAAACATGCAACAACAATTAGAGGACGTCTAACTTGTTTTTGCAGGGTATGTTGCGATGTGATATGGCCAATTACATGATGTGATATATGTGATGTATGAGATGATCATGTGATGTATAGAATTTCACGACTTGCATGTCGATGAGTACGGCAACCGGCTGGAGCCATAGGGTTGTCTTTAATTATTGTATGACCTGCGTGTCAATCATTAAGCGCTATGTAATGCTTTACTTTATCACTAAATGGTAGCAATAGTAGTAGAAGCATGGTGGGCGCGACAACCCTGATGGCGACACGTTGATGGAGATCATGGTGTCATGCCGGTGACGATGGAGATCATGCCGGTGCTTTCATGATGGAGATCAAAAGCACAAGTTCATGGCCATATCATGTCACTTATGAATTGCATGTGATGTTAATCCTTTTATGCACCTTGTTTTGCTTAGTACGACGGTAGCATTATAAGGTGATCCCTCACTTAAATTTCAAGATAAATTGTGTTCTCCCTGAGTGTGCACCGTTGCGAAAGTTCGTCGTGTTGAGACACCACGTGATGATCGGGTGTGATAGGCTCTACGTTCACATACAACGGGTGCAAGCCAGTGTTGCACGCGCAGAACACTCGGGTTAAACTTGACGAGCCTAGGATGTACAGACATGGCCTCGGAACACAAGAGATCGAAAGGTCGAACATGAATCATATAGTAGATATGATCAACATAATGATGTTCACCATTGAAGCCACCTCAACTCACGTGATGATCGGACTTGAGTTGGTAGATTTGGATCATGTGACACTCAGATGACCTGAGGGATGTCAATTTGAGTGGGAGCTTTAGTAATTGATTAACTAAACTCATTATCTTGAACAATAGTCTAAGTAAACTTTGCATATTTATGTTGTAGATCAATGGCTCGCGTAGTAGCACCCTTGAATTTTAATGCGTTCCTAGAGAAAGCTAAGTTGAAAGATGATGGAAGTAACTTTGTTGAATGGGCCCGTAATCTGAGGATTATCCTCACGGCTTCCCAGGAATCATATGTCCTTGATGCACCGCTTGGTGACCAACCAGAAGACATGACCTCCGAAGACGTTAAGAACGCTTGGGAGGCACGTACTGGAGATTACTCAATAGTTCAGTGTGCAATATTGTATGGCTTAGAACCGGGACTTGAAAGACGTTTTGAACGTCATGGAGCATATGTGATGTTCCAAGAGTTGAAGTTTATCTTTCAGAAGAACGCCCGGATCGAGAGGTATGAAACCTTCGATAAGTTCTATGCTTGCAAGATGGAGGAGAACGGGTCTATCAGTGAACATATACTCAGAATGTTTGGGTATTCAACTCGTCTAGCGGATTTGGGAATTTCCCTTCCGCCAGAGGCGATCACTGACAGAGTTCTTCTATCACTGCCACCTAGTTACAAGAGCTTTGTGATGAACTATAACATGCATGACATGAACAAGTCAGTCGCCGAGCTGTTTGCAATGCTAAAAGTCGTTGAGTCTGAAATCCAGAAAGAACATCAAGTGTTGATGGTCAATAAAACCACTATTTTCAAGAAAAATGGCAAAGTCAAGGGTAAGGGCAAGAAGGGTAAAACCAAGAAGGATGGCAAAGCAGTTGCTACTCCTATAAAGAAGCCCAAGCATGGACCCAGGCCAGAAACTGAGTGCTTTCATTGCAAGGGAACTGGTCACTGAAGCAGAACTGCCCCAAGTACCTGGCTGACAAGAAGGCGGCCAACGACAAACAAGGTATATATGATATACATGTTATTGATGTGTACCTTACTAGCTCTCGTAGTAGTGCCTGGGTATTTGATACTGGTTCAGTTGCTCACATTTGCAACTCAAAGCAGGAACTACGGAATAAACGAAGGCTGGCAAAGGACGAAGTGACGATGCGCGTGGGAAATGGTTCCACGGTTGATGTGATAGCCGTCGGCACACTCTCTCTTCGATTACCATCGGGATTAGTGATGAACCTGAATAATTGTTATTTAGTGCCTGCGTTAAGCATGAACATTATATCTGGATCTTGTTTATTGCGAGACGGTTACTCATTTAAATCAGAGAATAAAGGTTATTCTATTTATATGAGTAATATCTTTTATGGTCATGCACCCAATGTTAGGGGTTTATTCATATTGAATCTTGATAGTGATGACACACATGTTCATAACATTGATGCCAAAAGTTGTAGAGTTGATAATGATAGTACCACTTTCTTGTGGCACTGCCGTTTAGGTCATATTGGTGTAAAACACATGAGGAAGCTCCATGCTGATGGACTTTTGGAGTCACTTGATTTTGAATCACTTGACACATGTGAACCATGCCTCATGGGCAAGATGACAAACGCCGTTCTCTGGAACAATGGAACGGGCGAGTGACTTATTGGAAATCATACATACTGATGTGTGCGGTCCGATGAATGTTACAGCGCGTGGTGAATATTGTTATTTTCTCACCTTCACTGATGACTTAAGTAGATATGGGTATATTTACTTAATGAAACACAAGTCTGAAATGTTTGAAAAGTTCAAGCAATTTCAGAGTGAAGTTGAGAATCATCATAACAACAAGATTAAGTTCCTGCGATCTGATCGAGGAGGTGAATATCTGAGTTATGAGTTTGGCAGTCACTTAAGACAGTGTGAAATTGTTTCACAGTTGACACCGCCCGGAACACCACAGCATAATGGTGTGTCTGAACGTCGTAATCGAACCTTATTAGATATGGTGCATTCTATGATGTCTCTTGCTGATTTGCCACTATCGTTTTGGGGTTATGCATTAGAGATAGCTGCATTCACTTTAAATATGGCACCATCAAAATCCGTTGAGACGACGCCATATGAACTGTGGTTTGGCAAGAAGCCGAAGTTGTCGTTTCTTGAAGTTTGGGGATGTGATGCTTATGTCAAAAAGCTTCAGCCTGAAAAGCTGGAACCCAAAGCGTAAAAATGCGTCTTCATAGGATACCCGAAAGAGACAGTCGGGTATACCTTCTATCTCAGATTCGAAGGCAATGTGTTTGTCGCTAAGAATGGAACATTTCTTGAGAAAGAGTTTCTCTCGAAAGAATTGATTGGGAGGAAAATAGAGCTTGATGAGGTTATTGAACCTTTACTTCAACCAGAAAGTAGCGCAGCGCAGAAAGATGTTTATGTGGAACCTACGACGGTAGAAGAGGAAGTTAATGATGATGATCATGAAGCTTCGAATCAAGCTGCTATTGAACCTCGTAGGTCGACAAGGCCGCGTACTACCCTTGAGTGGTACGTCAACCCTGTCTTGGAGGTTATGTTGTTGGACAACAATGAACCTACGAGCTATGGAGGAGCAGTGATGGGCCCGGATTCCGAGAAATGGTTAGAGGCCATGAAATCCGAGATGGGATCCATGTATGAAAACAAAGTATGGACTTTGTAAGTATTACCTGAAGGGCGAAAGGCCATTCAGAACAAATGGATCTTTAAGAAGAAGACAGACGCAGACAGTAATGTCACCGTCTATAAAGCTCGACTTGTGGCAAAGGGTTTTTCACAAGTTCAAGGAGTTGACTACGATGAGACTTTCTCACCCGTAGCGATGCTTAAGTCTGTCAGAATCATGTTAGCAATAGCTGCTTATTTCGACTATGAAATTTGGCAGATGGATGTCAAAACAGCGTTCCTCAATGGTTTCCTTGAGGAAGAGTTGTATATGATGCAACCCGAAGGTTTTGTTGATCCAGAGAATGCTGACAAAGTTTGCAAACTCCAGCGATCCATTTATGGACTGGTGCAAGCATCTCAGAGTTGGAATAAGCACTTTGATGAGGTGATCAAAGCGTTTGAGTTTATACAAGTTTACGGAGAAGCTTATATTTACAAGAAAGTGAGTGGGAGCTCTATAGCGTTTCTAGTATTATATGTGGATGACATATTGCTGATTGGAAATAATATAGAAATGCTGGAAAGCATGAAGGAATATTTGAACAAGAGTTTTTCAATGAAGGACCTAGGAGAAGCTGCTTTCATATTAGGCATTAAGATCTATAGAGATAGATCGAGACGCTTAATAGCACTTTCACAGAGCACATACCTTGATAAAGTTTTGAAGAAGTTCAAAATGGAACAGTCCAAGAAGGGGTTCTTGCCTGTGTTACAAGGTATGAAGTTGAGTAAGACTCAATGCCCAGTAATTGCAGAAGATAGAGAAAAGATGAGTGTAATCCCCTATGCGTCAGCCATAGGCTCTATCATGTATGCAATGCTGTGCACAAGACCCAATGTCAGCCTTGCCATAAGTATGGCCAGAAGGTTTCAAAGTGATCCTGGAATGGAGCACTGGCAAGCGGTCAAGAATATCCTTAAGTACCTGAAAAGGACTAAGGAAATGTTTCTCGTTTATGGAGGTGATGAAGAGCTCGTCGTAAAGGGTTACGTCGATGCAAGCTTTGACACTGATCCGGATGACTCTAAGTCACAAACCGGATACATATTTATTCTTAACGGGGGAGCGGTAAGCTGGTGCAGTTCCAAGCAAAGCGTGGTAGCTGATTCTACATGCGAAGCGGAATACATCGCAGCCTCGGAGGCGGCGAAGGAAGGTGTCTGGATGAAGTAGTTCATGACAGATCTTGGAGTAGTGCCCAGTGCACTGAATCCAATGAACATGTTCTGTGACAACACTAGTGCCATTGCTCTGGCCAAGGAACCAAGGTTTCACAAGAGGACCAGACACATAAAGCGATGCTTCAATTCCATCCGCGATTACATCGTGGAGAAAGACATAAATATTTGCAAAGTGCACATGATCTGAATGTTGGAGACCCGTTGACTAAACCTCTTCCAACGGCTAAACATGATCAACACCAGAACTGCATGGGTGTTCGATTCATTACAATGTAAATCACATAGTGATGTGAACTAGATTATTGACTCTAGTGCAAGTGGGAGACTGTTGGAAATATGCCCTAGAGGCAATAAATAAAGTGTTTATTATTGTATTTCCTTGTTCATGATAATCGTTTATTATCCATGCTATAATTGTATTAATTGGAAACATGGATACATGTGTGGATACATAGATAAACACAATGTCCCTAGTATGCCTCTAGTGAACTAGCTCGTTGATCGAAAGATGGTTAAGGTTTCCTAGCCATGGACATGAGATGTCATTTGATAACGGGATCACATCATTAGAAGAATGATGTGATGGACAAGACCCAAACTACAAACATAGCTTATGATCGTGTCAGCTTATTGCTACTGTTTTCTGCATGTCAAGTATATGTTCCTATGACCATGAGATCATGCAACTCACAAATATCGGAGGAGTACCTTGTGTGTATCAAACATCACAACATAACTGGGTGACTATAAAGTTGCTCTACAGGTGTCTCCGAGGGTGTCTGTTGAGTTGGCATGGATCAAGACTGGGATTTGTTACTCCGTGTGACGGAGAGGTATCTCAGGGCCCACTTGGTAATACAACATCACAATAAGCCTTGCAAGCAATGTGACTAAGTGTTAGTTATGGGATCTTGTATTACTGAACGATTAAAGAGAGTTGCCAGTAACGAGGTTGAACTAGGTATGGAGATACGGACGATCGAATCTCGGGCAAGTAACATACCGAAGAACAAAGGGAACATCATACGAGATTAACTGAATCCTTGACATAGAGGTTCAACCAATAAAGATCTTCATAGAATATGTAGGAACCAATGTGGACATCGAGGTCCCTCCATTGGTTATTGACCGTAGAGGTGTCTCGGTCATGTCTACATAGTTCTCGAACCCACAGGGTCTGCACACTTAAGGTTTGGTGACGTTTCGGTAGTATAAAGTTGTGTATGGTGGTTACCGAAGTTTGTTCGGATTCCCGGATGAGATCCCGGACATCACGAGGAGCTCTGTAATGGTTCGGAGGTAAAGATTCATATATAGGAAGTCCTATTTTGGTCGCCGGAAAAGTTCCGGGCTTATCGGTAGTGTACCGGGAGTGCCGGTAGTGTACCGGGAGACCTTCGGGAGGGGTATTTCGACCCAAGAGGCTTCATGGGCTGTGGGAAAGTGATAACCAGCCCTTAGTGGGATGGTGGAACAACCACAATAGGCCCATGTGGATGGAAGAAAGAAACCCAAAGGAAAAAGGTGGAAAAAAGGCAAAAAGGAGGAATCCTAGTCCTACTAGGAGTGGAGGAGGAGAGTCCTCCTCCACCTCCCACTTCGGCCGAAGCCTCCAAGGCTTGGAGGCAAGTCTGCCTCTCCTCCTCCCTCCCTCCTATATATACTAGTGGATTTCTAGGGTTTTTACTAGTTTTTTCAGCCACATGCAACCCTAATCTCTAGTGCATAGTTTCTCCTCTAGATTGGATTTCTGCAGTGCTTAGGCGAAGCCCTGCCGGAATTGTTCCACCACCATTGCCGGAGTGCCGTCAGGCTGCCGGAGAACTCTTCTTCCTCTCGACTCCCTCTTGCTGGATCAAGACGGTGGAGATCGTCATCAAGCTGTACGTGTGCTGAACGCGGAGGTGCCGTCCGTTCAGTACTAGATCGGAAGGATCGTGATCAAGTTCGTGGGACAGATCGTGATCAGATCGCGGGACGGATCGTGATTGGATCGTGGGACGGATCGTGATTGGATCACGGGATGCACGGCGATTTGGATCGCAAAGACTTTCGACTACACCAACCGCGTTTCTTAACGCTTCCCGCTTAGTGATCTACAAGGTTATATAGATCCACTCTCCCTCTCGTAGATGCTCATCACCATGGATAGATCTACGTGTGCGTAGGAAAATTTTTGTTTCCCGTGCAACGTTCCCCTTCATCTACATCAACTCCATTGCCCCTCCGATGATGCGTGAGTAGTCCACGACAGACCTACGGGTCAATAGCTAGTAGCTAGATGGCTTCTTCTCTCTCTTTGATCTTCAATACCATGGTCTTCATGATCTTTATGGAGATCTATCTGATGTAACCTTCTTTTGTGGTGTGTTTGTCAAGATTTGATGAGTTGTGAGTTTATGTTCAGATTATCCATGAATCTTATTTGAATTTCCTCTGAATTCTTATTTGCATGGTTTCATATCATTGCAAGTCTCTTCGAGTTATTGGTTTGGTTTGGCCAACTAGATTGGTAATTCTTGCAATGGGAGAAGCGCTTAGTTTTGGGTTCAATCTTGCGGTGTCCTCACCCAGTGACATAGTAGGGGTAGCGAGGCATGTATTGTATTGTTGCCATCAAGGGTAACAAGATGGGGGTTTCATCATATTGCTTGAGTTTATCCCTCTACAACATGTCATCTTTCTTAATGTGTTACTTTGTTCTTCATGAACTTAATACTCTAGATGCAGGCAGGAGTCGGTCGATGTGTGGAGTAATAGTAGTAGATGCAGAATCGTCTCGGTCTACTTGACATGGACGTGATGCCTATATATATGATCATTGCCTTGGATAACTACATGATTATTCACTTTTCTATAAATTGCTTGACAGTAATTTGTTTGCCCACCATGATATTTGCCTTCATGAGAGAAGCCTCTAGTGAAACCTATGGCCCCCGGATCTACTTTCCATCATATAATTTCAGATCTATAAACCAAAAGTACCAAAAATATCTTGCTGCAATTTATTTACCTTTTACTTTCCGCACTCATTTACATCTATCTCTATCATATCTAATCCTTGCAAATAACCGTGAAGGGATTGACAACCCCTTTATACCGTTGGGTGCAAGAGTTTGATTTTTTGTGTAGGTGCATGCATTGGTGACTTGCTTGTTCCTCCTACTGGATTGATACCTTGGTTCTCAACAACTGATGGAAATACTTATCTACTTCGCTGCATCACCCTTTCCTCTTCAAGGGAAAACCAACGCAAGCTCAAGAGGTAGCAAGAAGGATTTCCAACGCCGTTGCCGGGGAGGATATACATAAGGCCTACCAAGTACCCATCACAAACGCATCTCTTGCATTTATATTATTTGTTGCTTGTCGTTTTCCTCTCCCCCACTTCTAAAATGATTTTCAGAAAATACCAAAAAGATTTGCCCTTTTTGTTCTCCCTTCTTTCGTTTGCCTTTTGTTTGCTTGTGTGCTTGATTGCTTGATTTGCCACCATGTCGGAATCTAGGGAGACTTCCAATGAAAGAGATAATAATAATCTTGAGGGGAATTTTGATGACTTTGCTAATGACAACTCTCAAAAATAACCTACTATCATTCATACAAAAAAGTTTCGCATAGGTAGTGGTAATATCATTAGAAAAGGTGTTATTCAAGATTTTTCCTACCTTAGGAGGTTCCATTCTCAATAAAACTAATAGCCTTGCAGATGTTATAACTTTGTTAATAAGATAACTTGAGAGGCAATTCTTGCATATGAACACTTGCATACAAATGATTTTTCTTGAGTTCTCTAATATTCAGCATTCTTCTGTTAAGCGTGACGCCACTATATTCCTAGCCCACGAGTTAATATTTATCTTGAAAGAGGCTAGTGAAATTTTTGATAATTATAAAATTAATGGTGGATTCCCCTATTTAGGATATCCTTTTTAATCAAGAAGAGATAATGACACTACGATCTCCGGATCATGTTGCTTATAATGAAAATTTGAGAAAAAAGGTCCCTATCGAGGTTTTGGTTGATAAGATTTCTGAGCTCAATGATAATTTTTCTTAATGGACTAGAGATTATTCTTAGAAAAAGTCTCATGTCATTACCCAAAGGAAAGCTTATAATGATGAATTGATTATACACTATAAGGGACCAAAGGAGGAACCTATCCCTCCCGCAATTGATCTTAAGGATCCCTATCCTATTAAATTCAGCCCTTTTGATTATTTTTGCTTGCCACAAAGGAAACTAGATGCTGAAATAAGGGAGTATGATATGAGCATGAATGATCTCCCTTATTATTATTATGACAATACTTAGATCTATTGCGTTTTGCCTAGCTAGGGGCATTAAACAATAGCGCTTGTTGGGAGACAACCCAATTTTATTTTGTGTTCTGTTTTTGCTTCTGTTTTTGAGTGTTTCCCACATTATTACTTCTGTAGTAATTGTGGTTTGGTGTTTTAATTAGTGTTTGACCCAAGTAAAACCTTTGGGTGATCTATGGTAGTTGTTGATTTGATCTTGCTGAAAAACAACAACTTTTGCGCTCAGTCCAGGAATTTTTTAATTTTTTTAGAGCGTCGAATTGATATGAAATTACTACACAAGATTTATATATAAATTTCCCAGGTTTTCCTAATTGTTCAGAATTTTTTGAGTTACATAAGTATACGGAGTTTTCAGTTTTCTATAGATTGTTCTGTTTTTGACAGATTCTGTTTTCTTTGAGTTGTTTGCCTATTTTTACGAATCTATGGGTTGTAACATATGGTATGAGCCATGGAGAAGTCAGATTGAAGTTGGTATAATACCAATATAAATAAAGAATGAGTTCACAACAGTACCTAAAGTGGTGATTTACTTTCTTATACTAACGAATCTCACGAGTTTTCTGTTAAGTTTTGTGTTGTGAAGTTTTCAAGTTTTGGGTAAAGGTTTGATGGACTATGGAATAAGGAGTGGCAAGAGCCTAAGCTTTGGGATTCCCAAGGCACCCCAAGTCATATTCAAGGATGCCAAAGAGCCTAAGCTTGGGGATGCCCCAGAAGGCATCCCCTCTTTCGTCTCCAATCCATCAGTAAATTTACTTGAGGCTATATTTTTATTCACCACATGATATGTGTTTTTCTTTGAGCGTCTTGTATGATATGAGTATTTGCTTGTTAGTTTTCCACAATCATCCTTTCTGCACACATCTTTTAAGACACAAACGCGGAATCGTGAATTTATTAGAATACTCTATGTGCTTCACTTATATCTTTTGAGTTGGGCAATTTTGCTTTATGTGCTTCACTTATAACTTCCAGAGCATGGTGGTGTTTGCGTTTTATATAAATATTTGAACTCTCGTACCTCACTTATATTATTTTTAGAGTTTCTAAAACATCATGGTAATTGGTCTAGGTTATTAATTTCGTCCTAATATGACAGCCATCCAAAAGGGGTATAATAAAAACTTCCATATTAAGTGCATTGAGTATTTAGGAGAAGTTTGATTCCTTCCATAAAGTTTTGAGATATAAAGATGGTAATGTTAAGAGACATGTTTGGAAGTAATTTTGCTTTGGTAAAAATACTTGTGTAAAGGTTTTTGATTCTCGTAGCATGCACATATGGTGAACCGTTATGTAAGGAAGTCGGAGCATGACTTGTTTATAGATTGTCGACCTTTGTGTGAGGGTCGGGGGCGCGCGATGGTTAAACCTACCAACCTCCCCCCTAGGAGCATGCATTTAATTCTTTTCTTCGATGACTAATAGACTTTTGCAATAAGTATGTGAGTTCTTTACGACTAATGTTGAGTCCATGGATTATACGCATTCTCACTCTTCCACCTTTCTGAAAGCACAACATGCTCCCTTGGTGGTTTTGATAATTCATGACAACATACATTGTCTCTTGGACTAATTCTTTTATCTAGAGTGTTTCAGATAATAGTCCATGGAGAGTTGGGATGGCAAAGATATTGTGGAATACCTCAAGATGCAAGGAAATGGATTGGCTAGGCTTCAAGCAAGAGGACTCTACATTTTATATTTGTGAGAAATCACTTTGAGTCCATAGGAAAGCCAATACTATTCAAAGGGGGTAAAGTTTTGTTGGTGAACAAAATGCTCACAAGTGATAGTCACCAAAG
Organism: Hordeum marinum; assembly: GCA_022496015.1. Lineage (NCBI taxonomy): Eukaryota > Viridiplantae > Streptophyta > Magnoliopsida > Poales > Poaceae > Hordeum > Hordeum marinum. The sequence continues at coordinate 504,622,473 of CM039678.1, read as the reverse complement.
ACACCCACAAATTCTCCCACCAAAGTCTATCCAAAGCCAAATACTCAAAATTGGTGCAGCCAACTTTCCATATTCGGTGCCATCGATTCCAAACCCTAGACAAACTCAGCCAAACCCTAGCCACTTCGGTGCAACCAATTCCATACCGGTGCCACCGAGTTCAGGCTGCCAACTTTCTATTATGCAAGTTCACAGTTTTGGTCCCTCCGAGATTGTTGATTCGGCGTCACCGAGATTAGGCATTCTGACTGTTGGTCACCTTATCGGTGCAACCGAGATTCCTATATCGGTCTCACCGGGATTCAAAAGTTGCCACCTTTTGGTCACTTCGGTACCACCGAGATTAACACATCGAAGTCACCGAGTCTGACTTATTGTGTGTAACGGTTGGGTTTTTGGGGATTCCTATATATGCCCCTCCACCACCACCTACTCGAAAGAGAAGCACTCTGGACTATTCCATACCTATCCTATCAGTTTTTTGAGAGAGAACCACCTACCCTTGTGTTGAGGTCAAGATCTTCCACTCCAACCATATGGATCTTGATTTCTAGCCTCCCCAATTTTCTTTCCACCAATCCCATCTCTTCTACCAAGCCATATCTATGAGAGAGTGATTATGTGTTGAGGAGTCTATCATCTTGAAGCATAAGAGGAGGAGTTCATCGACAGTCTAGCCTATTAACTTTTGGGGGGTGGTGCCTACTAGATTGTTTAGGTGTCGCTTGGGAGCTTCCTACTTTGTGTTGTGGAGTGAACCAAGAAATTTGTAAGGGCAAGGAGATCACCTACTTTGTGAAGATCTATCCATAGTGAGGCTAGTCCTTCGTGGACGGAAGCTGTTATGGAATAGTCAAGGTTGCTACTTCGTGGACCCTTATGGGTGGAGCCCTCTGTGGACTCTCGCAACCATTACCCTCTGTGGGTTGAAGACTCCATAAACATGGACGTATGATAGCACCATCTATCGGGACCATGGGAAAAATCCTTGCGTCCCCAATTGCGTTTGATCTCCACATCTCAACTCTTTACTTCATGTGTAATGTCGTTACTTTCCGCTGCTATATTTGTTGACATGCATGTGTAGGGTATATAGACTTGCTAGCCTTGCTAAAATTGTTAAAATCTGCCAACCAATTAACTTGGGAAAAGGTTATGTTTTAATTTACTGCTAGTAGTCTATTCATCCCCCCTCTAGACACTCTTCTAGTGATCCCTCAATTGGTATAAGAGCGTTGGTCTCCATTGCATCGGTTTAATCACCAAGGAGGAAGATGGATGTGTCTAGTATAGAGAGTTTGTATTGTAGAGTGCCCATTCTTGATGTAGAGTACTATAGTCAATGGAAGAATGCCATTATTGACCTATTTGATAAATTCCATTTGAGAAAATATATTGAAAACCCCTATGTGCTCCCTATTGATGAATTGCATCCCACACACAAAGAGGAACTTAACATGCTTGGTAACCTAAGAACTATCAATCTTATTGTTAGAGGTCTACCAAGATTTGTGCTTTCTCAATTGAAGAACTTTGCATGTGCCTATACCTTGTGGACTGATTTGGAGAAACGATATCCAAATCTTTCATTAGGAAATCTTGATGAAATTCTTCATAAAACTGTTGCTTTTCACAAAATGAAGCGTAGTGATCCAAACTTTGATAAATGCCTATTTGAGCTCCATGATCTTATGCATGCTAAAGGAGATGTCACCACTATCAACAACATTATATTTGAAGCCATTTGCATTCATAAACTTGAACATTGTCATGATCACAATTCTAGCAAATCTCTTGTTCTTTATGACGAGGATTTCCCACTTGATGATGACAATGTGGAACATGACTACCTTGGAGAAGATGAGTTGTTCGACATCGAGCATGAGAAGATCATGAAGAATCTAGGTCTAATGGCAAACTTCAAGGATTACATGTCCGGAGGAAAAGAGTGGATTCTCGACAGTGGATGTACGGATCACATGACTAGTGATAAAGACATGTTCCAAGAGATCACGCCTAATCAAGGTCCTCGAAGGTACGTGACCTTTGGAGATAACTCTAAGGGTAAGATACTTGGACTTGGTAAGGAGGCCATATCTCATGATATCTCAATTCAAAATGTGATGCTTGTTGAATCCCTTGGCTACAATCTCCTTTCCGTATCTAGACTTGTCGACTTCGGTTTCAATGTGTTATTCACGAAAGTAGATTGCCAAGTGTTTAGTAAAGATATTCATAAAATGGTCTTTAATGGTTTCCGTAGAGGTGATCTATACATTGTTGATTTCACTAGGAGATCCAAACCTCGCACTTGTTTGATTGCTAAATCTTCTAAAGGTTGGCTTTGGCATAGAAGATTAGGACATGTTGGCATGCATAATTTAGACAAACTTATCAAAGGTGATCATATACTTGGAGTTAAAGATGTTATCTTTGACAAAGATAGACTTTGTAGTGCTTGTCAAGCTGGAAAGCAAGTAGGCGGAAGTCATCCTGTTAAGAATATCATGACTACTAGGAGACCACTCGAGTTACTTCACATGGATCTTTTCAGTCCCAATGCTTACAAGAGTCTCGATGCAAATTCCTATGGTCTAGTTATAGTTGATTATTTTTCCAGATTTACGTGGGTATTTTTCCTTGATGATAAGTCGCAGGTTCAAAAGATCTTCAGGAACTTCGTTTGCAAAGCGCAAAATCGGTTTGAAGTGAAGATCAAGAAGGTTCGAGGCGATACTGGATCGGAGTTCAAGAACATCCATGTGGATACCCTTCTTGACGAAGAAGGTTTCTCACATGAGTTCTCGGCTACGTACATGCCTCAACAAAATGGAGTTGTTGAGAGGAAGAACTGGACTCTTATTGAGATGGGCAGAACGATGCTTGACGAATACAAGACGCCAAGACACTTTTGGGCAGAAGCCGTGGAAATAGCATGTCATGCCACAAACCGACTTTACTTGCACAAGCTTCTCGGTGATAAGGACCCCTCAGAAGCTATCCAAGATTTGTCCATTGACAAGATTCTTCCCAAGGAGGTGAAGGAAAGTACTTCATCAACCAAGTGGAAGCCCCTACTTCACGACAAGATGAAGAGGAGGAGGAAGTACATCATGAAGATCCACCACAACCTCCTTCACCACCACCTCAAGGAGATGATCATGTTGACAACAACGAAGATGAAGGAAATGATGATGAAGAAGAAGCTCCACCATCCAACAATCGGAAGCTGACCCGAGTTCGAGCACAAGTGACCAAGAACCATCCCCTAAACCAAATCTTTGGGGACATACAAACCGGGAGAATCACTCGCTCTAAAACTCCTCTAGCTAAATTTTGTGAGAATTATTCATTCATTCTAGCATTGAGACTTTGAAGGTAGAACAAGCTCTTGAAGACGCAGATTGGGTGAACGCTATGCATGAAGAATTTCACAACTTCGAAAGGAACAAAGTGTGGACACTCGTGGAGAAGCCCGAGGATGAGCACAACATCATCGGAACCAAATGGGTGTTTCGGAACAAGCAAGATGAAGACGGTCAATTCATACGCAGCAAGGCATGTCTCGTGGCCCAAGGACACACTCAAGTAGAAGGTATGGACTATGGTGAGACTTATGCCCCCGTTGCTAGACTAGAAGCTATTCGAATTCTTCTTGCCTATGCTAATGACCATGATATCACACTTTATCAAATGGACATTAAAAGTGCCTTTTTAAATGGTGAAATTGAAGAAGAGGTTTATGTTAAGCAACCACCTGGTTTTGTGAATCCTAAGAAACCTAATCATGTTTACAAGCTTCGTAAAGCCCTTTATGGTCTTAAGCAAGCCCCTCGTGCTTGGTACAAATGCTTAACGAAGTTTCTCATTGAAAAAGGTTTTGAAATTGGTAAAATTGATGCAACCTTGTTCACTAAGAGAGTTAATGGAGAATTATTTGCATGCCAAATCTATGTGGATGATATTATCTTTGGTTCTACTAACCCTCAATTTATTGAAAGATTTGGAAGGTTGATGTCCGAGAAGTATGAGATGTCCATGATCTGTGAGCTGAAATTCTTTCTTGGATTGCAAATCAAGCAATCAAGAGAAGGAACTTTAATCTCTCAAACTAATTATACCAAGGACTTGATCAAGAAGTTCAACATTTAGGAGTGCAAAGGTATGAAAACTACCATGCCAACTAGTGGACATGTTGATCTAACCAAGGAAGATGAGTCAGTTGATCAAAAAGTTTATCGATCTATGATTGGTTCATTGCTATATCTATGTGCATCTCATCCCGATATTATGCTTAGTGTTTGCATGTGTGCTAGATATCAAGCTGCACCTAAGGAGTGTCATATTTTGGCCGTGAAACGTATTGTGAGATACTTGATACAAACACCAAACTTCGGCATTTGGTATCCCAAGGGATCTTCTTTTAACCTTGTTGGCTATTCCGATTCGGACTATGCTGGTGACAAGGTTGATAGAAAATCCACCTTGGGTACTTGTCAATTTTTAGGTAGATCTCTTGTGTCTTGGTCCTCCAAGAAACAAAACTCAGTATCTCTATCTACTGCCGAAGCTGAGTATATTGTTGCTGGATCTTGTTGTGCGCAGTTACTATGGATGACACAAACGCTTAAGGATTACGGAATCCATGTTAAAAATGTTCCATTGCTTTGTGACAATGAAAGTGCTATTAATATTGGTCATAATCCCGTGCAACATTCACAAACTAAGCATATTCAAGTTCGACATCATTTCATTCATGATCATGTTTCCAAAGGAGATATTAATCTTAAGCATGTTCACACTAACAAGCAATTGGCCGATATCTTTACTAAGCCACTTGATGAGAAAACTTTTTGTCACTTGAGGAGTGAGTTGAACATCATTGATGCTTCAAACTTGATCTAGACTCACTTGGATTCTTGTAAGGGCATGAGCTTTCTTGATACTTGCATGATATTGCTAACGTGTTATATTATGCCATGGAATTCTATGCTCCCTTGTATTGCATCTAACCGTTTGTAGGTACTTGGAAGAACTTCATTCCACGAGATTGCAACCAACTCCAATTATAAGCAATCTTGTCCTTGACCAAGTATCCATAACCCCTCTCGATGATGGAAGGAAGAAGATAACAAAAACATATCCTTGACATATACTTGATCATTATTGCAAAATCTCAGTTGGTATCATGTCAAATGGATATACCTATTGTTCTTCCTTGCATGACTAACCCTTGTAGGTAACAAGTGTACTAGAACGAGAAGGATTGCTCCCAACCCAAGATGTTCATCATCAACCTCGAGCATCCTCAACAAGTTCACCTACGAGCAACGTCATCAACATCACTCGAAGGTATGCTCTCATATCCTTGAAACGGCTTTACTCCAAGTCATGAGCTAAAGCAACTCAAGTGATATGAAGACATTAAAATGCTTAATCGAAAAATGGTAACCCCATTTTGAGCTTAACGTAGAGTATGACCTATGATCAAGTAATCTTGCTTGGCTCCTAAGTCAATATACTCTAATATAGGTGACCTAGTCACCGCCCATCACTAGTTAAGAATCTCATGTGGTTTGTTCTCTATTTGCATGATCTCTCGTAACCACTCAAATCTTTTCTAGATGATGCCTTTCACTTTTCTTTTGGAAATATTTTCTTTTGACTCTTTGAAAACAGAAGCTTGATCTCTTATTCTTTTCTTTCTATTTTAGCCCCGAAGCCGCCGACCCAGATGTCTCGGTTCTACCGAAATTGCAGACAAACCACACTAAAAAATCTCGGTACCACCGATCTATCTGTCTTGGAGTCACCAATTTGTTTTTCTGATCTTATCTGTTCTTATTCTGTTACTTCGATGATCCTTTTATTAAAAAAATTAGGGGGAGAATAACAAGCAAAACTTAGGGGAGAAATTCTTTATTCAAGGAACCCTAGCTCAAAGGAGGAAAAGACTCATATTTGCCACATGGAGAGAAGTTACATTCAATGATTCCCTCAGTTCTTTTCTATGAACCTTACTTTCAATGACCCTTGTTCTCAAGGATCCCTTCCTTGTCAATGATCCCTATACCTACTCCTAAATTTGACCTTTTTGGAAATTAATGCCAAAGGGGGAGAATTACCAAAGCTTCATGCTAAAGGGAGAGTTACATGCTTATGCAAAGGGGGAGATATGATTTAGGGGGAGAGGATAATATCAAAAGTTCACACGCAATAAAAACTTATTTTATTTGACTGTTCACTTTAGAATTTTCTCACCCTATCCAATCCCAATATCTACATGCTGAGATTCAGGGGGGGGGAGGATGAACTACTCTTTCATATCTAAGGGGAGAAAGCTCTAAAGGATTTATGCCAAAGGGTGGAGACATATTAATCTTAAGGATTACTATTTTCTATTGGTATCTTTTGAGTTCTATTGCTTTTGATTCGTATAATACTCTTGTGTTTCCTAACATTGTTTTCTCAAGTGTGTTTCTACTACTAGAATGCTCAAGAACTCAAGGTAAGTATATGCATCATATCTTTGATCAAGATGATCTCTTGCTTCTTGCACATATTGTTTGCAAGAGTGAAGTCTTGAACAAGGACACATCTAATTCATATATGTTTTGATGCATATAGCCAAGATACACATGACTCCTTATATCCCTTCATCCATATGTATGTCCATGCATTCCAAAGCAACTATCCTTTAAAGGACAACACACATTTAGGGGGAGCAAATCTAAGTCATATGTCTATCAAAGTCTTCATTATATTCACACATATCTTTATTTGAAGCTTTGATTGTATGTTGTCATCAATTACCAAAAAGGGGGAGATTGAAAGCAAAACATGATCCCTTGGTGGTTTTGATAATTCATGATAACATACATTGTCTCTTGGACTAATTCTTTTAGCTAGTGTGTTTTAGATAACAGTCCATGGAGAATTGGGTTGGCAAATATATTGTGGAATACCCCAAGATGCAATGAAATGGATTGGCTAAGCTTCAAGCAAGAGGACTCTACATTTTATATTTGTGAGAAATCACTTTGAGTCCATAGGAAAGCTAATACTATTAAAAGAGGGTAAAGTTTTGTTGGTGAACAAAATTCTCAAACGTGCACAAGTGATAGTCACCAAAGACACCCACAAACTCTCCCACCAAAGTCTATCCAAAGCCAAACACTCAAAATCAGTGCAACCAACTTTCCACATCCGGTGCCACTGATTCCAAACCCTAGACAGACTCAGCCAAACCCTAGCCACTTCGATGCAACCGATTCCATACCCGTGCCACCGAGTTCAGATTGCCAACTTTCTGTTACACAAGTTCACAGTTTCGGTCCCTCCGAGATTGTTGAATCGGCGTCACCGAGATTGGGCATTCTGACTGTTGGTCACCTTATCGGTGCAACCGAGATTCCTATATCGGTCTCACCGAGATTCAAAAGTTGCCACCTTTTGGTCACTTTGGTACCACCGAGATTAACACATCGGTGTCACCGAGTCTGACTTATTGTGTGTAATGATTGGATTTTTGGGGTTGCCTATATATGCCCCTCCACCACCACCTACTCGAAAGAGAAGCACTCAGGACTATTCCATACCTATCCTATCAGTTTTCTGAGAGAGAACCACCTACCCTTGTGTTGAGGTCAAGATCTTCCACTCCAACCATATGGATCTTGATTTCTAGCCTCCTCAAGTTGCTTTCCACTAATCCCATCTCTTCTACCAAGCCATATCTGTGAGAGAGTGATTGTGAGTTGAGGAGTCTATCATCTTGAAGCACAAGAGCAAGGAGTTCATCGACATCACCGAGCCTATTACCTTTTGGAGGGTTGTGCCTCCTAGATTGGTTTGGGAGCCTCCTACTTCGTGTTGTGGAGTGAACCAAGAAGTTTTTAAGGGCAAGGAGATCGCCAAGTTCGTGAAGATCTACCCATAGTGAGGCTAGTCCTTCGTGGACGGAAGCTGTTATGGAATAGTCAAGGTTGCTACTTTGTGGACCCTTATGGGTGGAGCCCTCCGTGGACTCTCGCGACCGTTACCCTCTGTGGGTTGAAGACTCCATAAACGTGGACGTACGATAGCACCACCTATCGGAACCACGAGAAAAATCCTTGCGTCCCCAATTGCGTTTGATCTCCACATCTCAATTCTTTACCTCATGTGCAATGTCTTTACTTTCCGCTGCTATATTTGTTGACATGCATGTGTAGGGTATATAGACTTGCTAGCCTTGCTAAAATTGTTAAAATCTGCCAACCAGTTAACTTGGGAAAAGGTTGGGTTTTAATTTACTGCTTGTAGTCTATTCACCCCCCCTCTAGACACTCTTCTAGTGATCCCTCACTTTGCTAGCCTCTCTATTACCGCTCAACTTTTGCCAGTGTACCATATACCTTCCTCAAAACAGCCACCATATACTTTCCTCAAAACAGCCACCATACCTACCTATTATGGCATTTCCATAGCCATTCCGAGATATATTGCCATGCAACTTCCACCGTTTCCTTTTATGACATGCACCATCACTTCCATATTGCATATAGAGTCATATTTTGTCATAGGTATCGAGTTGTACTCTTCTTTTGAGTTGTAAGTAAATAAAAGTGTGATGATTATCATTATTAGATCATGTCCCATGCGAGGAAAGGATGATGGAGGCTATGATTCCCTCACAACTGGGGATGAGATTCTGGACTAAATAAAAAAAATGAATAAAAGAGGCCTTAGATGCCCACAATAAAAAAATGGGAAAATGAAAAAAATGAGAGAAAAGAGAGAAGGGACATTGCTACTACCTTTTTCCACACTTGTGCTTCAAAGTAGCACCATGATCTTCATGATAGAGAGTCTCCTATTTTTCACTTTCATATAGCTAGTGGAATTTTTCTTCATGATGCACGTCCACTTAGTTCCTTTTTGAGCTTTCATACACTTATAGCTCTAGTGCATCCGTTGCATGGCAATCCCTACTCACTCACATTCATATCTATTGATGGGTATCTCCATACACTACTAGGGAAAAGCCTAGTAGTAGCGCGAGTTAAACAATTAGTAGTAGTAGGGGTGCCTGCGCTACTACTACGATGCTACAGCTAACTTGTAGTATAGCGCGGGTGGACCCATGCTACTACTGCGTCTGTTAGTAGTAGCGTGGGTGCTACCCGCGCTACTACTATTAATTTTGAAAACAAAAAAAATTCTTGATCCCGTGCGTGCTCTCAATGGCAATAATGGTTCGATCCAGCGCCGGTAGGGGTAGCCGAAGGTGCGGAAGGGCAGCGGTAGACCAGATCCAGCAATGGCTGCTCCAGAGGCCCCGGATCCATGGCCGAGCAAGGCGGCGGCGTGGGGATCCTCTTCGCAGCCAAGGCAGCGAGCTCCTGGTCGTCCATTGATAAGTCCATTTTGCATCATGATTTTATATTAATACTTATTGCATTATGGGCTGTTATTACACATTTTGGTACAATACTTATGCCTTTTCTCTCTTATTTTACAAGGTCTACATGAAGAGGGAGAATGCCGGCAGCTGGAGTTATGGACTGGAAAAGGAGCAAATCTGAGATACCTATTCCGCAGAACTCCAAAAGTCCTGAAAATCTACGGAGAATTATTTTGTAATATATAAAAAATAATGGGCGAAAGAAATACATCAGGGGCCCACCAGGGAGCCACAAGCCTGCTGGGTGCGGCCACCCCTGGCCACGCCCCTGTGTCTTGTGGGCCCCCTGGCAGCCCTTCGGTGCCCATCTTCTTCTATATTGAGGGTTTCGTCCTAGAAAAAAATCATATCAGAGCTTTCGGGACGAAGCACTGCCGTCTCGAGGCGGAACTTGGGCAGAACCAATCTAGAGCTCCGGTCGGGCGATCCTGTCGGTGAAACTTCCCTTCGGGAGGGGGAAATCGAAGCCATCGTCATCACCAATGATCCTCTCATCGAGAGGGGCTCAATCTCCAGGAACATCTTCATCAGCACCATCTCCTCTCCAAACCCTAGTTCATCTCTTGTATCCGATCTTTGTCTCAAAACCTCAGATTGGTACCTATGGGTTGCTAGTAGTGTTGATGACTCCTTGTAGTTGATGCTAGTTGGTTTACTTGGTTAAAGACTATATGTTCAGATCCTTGACCATCACTTATATTCCTCTAATTATGAACATGAATATGCTTTGTGAGTAGTTACGTTTGTTCCCGAGGACATGGGATAAGTCCTGTTATAAGTAATTATGTGAATTTGTTATTCGTTCGATATTTTGATGAGATGTATGTTGTCTCTCCTCTAGTGGTGTTATGTGAACGTCGACTACATAACACTTCACCATTGTTTGGGCCTAGAGGAAGGCATTGGGAAGTAATAAGTAGATGATGGGTTGCTAGAGTGACATAAGCTTAAACCCTAGTTTATGCGTTGCTTCATAAGGGGCTGATTTGGATCCACATGTTTCATGCTATGGTTAGATTTATCTTAATTCTTCTTTCGTAGTTGTGGATGCTTGCGGGAGGGGTTAATCATAAGTGGGAGGCTTGTCCAAGTAAGGATAACACCCAAGCACCGGTCCACCCACATATCAAATTATGAAAGTAGCGAACGCGAATCAAATGAGCATGATGAAAACTAGCTTGACATAAATTCCCATGTGTCCTCAGGAGCGCTTTGCTTTATATAAGAGTTTGTCCAGGCTTATCCTTTGCTATAAAAAGGATTGGGCGACCTTGCTGCACCATTTTTATAATTGTTACTTGCTACCCGTTACAAATTATCTTATCACAAAACTATCTGTTACCGATAATTTCAGTGCTTGCAGAGAATACCTTACTGAGAACCGCTTGTCATTTCCTTCTGCTCCTTGTTGGGTTAGACACTCCTACTTATGAAAAGGACTACGATAGATCCCCTATACTTGTGGGTCATCATCCGTGGCGACGACCTTCATGGGCAAAGACATGGGAGGGTGAGTCAAACCAGAGGGAGTGAGACAAAAAGAAAAATGAGGGAGAGAGGAAGGAGATGGTGGTAGCAGCGGGGTTGGTCATTGGTGGTGAGGTGCTCCGTCGTGGTGACATAGATGCGAGGGAGGTGAGGGGGAAACTATGATTCCCTCACAAGTGGGGATGAGATTCTGGACTAAATAAAAAAATGAATAAAAGAGGCCTTAGATGCCCATAATAAAAAAAAGAAAGAAAAAAGTGAAAAAATGAGAGAAAAGAGAGAAGGGACATTGCTACTACTTTTTTTCCACACTTGTGCTTCAAAGCAGCACCATGATCATCATGATAGAGAGTCTTCTATTTCGTCACTTTCATGTAGCTAGTGGAATTTTTATTCACGATGCATGTCCACTTAGTTCCTTTTTGAGCTTTCATACACTTATAGCTCTAGTGCATCCGTTGCATCGCAATCCCTACTCACTCACATTGATATCTATTGATGGGAATCTCCATAGCCCGTTGATACGCCTAGTTGATGTGAGACTATCTTCTCCCTTTCCATACAACCTCTACCATATTCTATTCCACCTATAGTGCTATATCCATGGCTTGTGCTCATGTATTGCATGAGAGTTTAAAAAGTATGAGAAAATAAAGGTGTGAAAACAATTGCTTGACTTTTCATCGGGGTTGTGAATAATATAAATACTTTGTGTGGGGAAGATGGAGCATAGCCAGACCATATGATATTGTAGGGATAAAATTCTTTGGCCATTATATTTTGAAGAGATACAATTCTTTGCTAGTATGCTTGAAATGTTATTGTTTCTATATCAATATTAAGCTTTTGTTTTGAGTCTTACGAATCTGAATACTCATGCCACAATAAAGAATATTACATTGATAAATATGTTAGGTATCACTCCACATCAAAAATTCTGTTTTTAGCATTTACCTACTCGAGGACGAGCAGGAATTAAGCTTGGGGATGCTGATACGTCTCCAACGTATCTATAATTTTGATGATGGCATGCTATTATATTATTTGTTTTGGATGTTTTATATGCATTAATATGCTATTTTATATTATTTTTGGGACTAACCTATTAATCTAGAGCCAAGTGCCAGTTTCTGTTTTTTCCTTGTTTTTGAGTTTTGCAGATATGGGATATTAAACGGAGTCCAAACAGAATAAAACCTTCGGAAGGAATTTTTTTTGGAAGGAAACAAGTCGATCAAGCTTGGAGTACACGTCAGGGGAGGTGCCAGGGCGCCACAAGCCTGCTAGGCGCGGGCCCCCTGGCCATGCGTAAATGGGCTTGTCGCTCCCTGGCAGGTCTCCTAACCCTATCATTTGGCCTATAAATACCCAAATATTCCCCCAACATGAGAACAAGCCACGCAAATACTTTTCCACCGCCAGAAGCCTCTGTTCCCGAGAGATCCAATCTTGGGGCCTTCTCCGGTAATCTGCCGGAGGGGGAATCGATCACAGAGGGCATCTACATCAACTCCATTACCCCTCCGATGATGCGTGAGTAGTCCACCACAGACCTATGGGTCCATAGCTAGTAGGTAGATGGCTTCTTCTCTCTCTCTTTGATCTTAAATACCATGTTCTTCATGATCTTTATGGAGATCTATCCGATGTAATCTTATTTTGTGGTGTGTTTGTCAAGATCTGATGAATTGTGAGTTTATGTTCAGATTATCCATGATTATTATTTGAATCTCCTCTGAATTATTATTTGCATGATTTCATATCCTTGCAAGTCTCTTCGAGTTATTGGTTTGGTTTGGCCAACTAGATTGGTAATTCTTGCAATGGGAGAAGTGCTTGGTTTTGGGTTCAATCTTGCAGTGTCCTCACCCAGTGACATAGTAGCGGTAGCGAGGCACGTATTGTATTGGTGCCATAAAGGGTAACAAGATGGGATTTTCATCATATTGCTTGAGTTTATCCCTGTACATCATGTGATATTTCTTAATGCATTACTTTGTTCTTCATGAACTTAATACTCTAGATACAGGCAGGAGTCGGCCGATGTGTGGAGTAATAGTAGTAGATGCAGAATCATTTCGATCTACTTGACACGGACGTGATGCCTATATGGATGATGATTGCCTTGGATAACTACATGATTATTCGCTTTTCTATCAATTGCTTGACAGCAATTTGTTTACCCACCATGATATTTGCCTTCAAGAGAGAAGCCTCTAGTGAAACCTATGGCCCCCGGGCCTACTTTCCATCATATACTTTCCGATATATAAACCAAAAATACCAAATATAGCTTGCTGCAATTTATTTACCTTTTACTTTCCGCACTTGTTTACATCTATCTCTTTCAGATCTTATCCTTGCAAATAACCATGAAGGGATTGACAACCCCTTTATAGCGTTGGGTGCAAGAGTTTGATTGTTTGTGTAGGTGCATCCATTGTTGACTTGCTTGTTCCTCCTACTAGATTGATACCTTGGTTCTCATCAACCGAGGGAAATACTTATCTACTTCGCTGCATCACCCTTTCATCTTCAAGGGAAAACCAATGCAAGCTCAAGTGGTAGCAATAACTCAACATTAAAGTAAATAGATAGTCCCTTCGCAAAGGAAAGCAGGGTTTTTCCAGAGGTGCGAGAGCTCAAGGATTTGAATAAGAGATAAGTATAATTTTTAGAGGTACGCGCTTCCTGTCAATGTTACAACCAATAGCTATCAATATCTTCCATGTTAAACAAATTAGTGGCGGTTCCCAAACGATAAAAGTAAAGGTTTACTCCCCCTCCACCAACAAACACACTCCACGGCGAGCCAAATCCACGGGTACCGTCCAAACCAACAACATTCCTGGGGGAGTTTGTTTAATTATTTGCATTTATTTTGATTTCGGGACTGGGAATCCCTATTACCTCCCTTCTCGTGCAAGGACGAGTGAATAAACACTCATCATAAGAGTAACGCGCTTAACATGGAAGATATTGACGACCCCCTGTCGCTCCATGAGTGGTCCAGGCACACAAAACAGATGTTCATTTGAAATTGTTAGAGTGGCACATGCAAATTTACTTGGAATGGCAGGGTAATACTGCATATAGGTAGATATAGTGGACTCATCTGGAATAACTTTGGTTTAAGGATTTTGATGCACAAGCAGAATTCCCACTTAGTATAGGTGAAGGCTAGAAAAATGAGAAGCGGCCAGCTAGAGAGCAAATACGGTCATAACCATGCATTACGAATAATAAACATTGAATGATATCATGAGTAGGATATGGACACCATGAACATAAATATCATGAAGGCTATATTGATTTTGATTCAACTACATGCGTGAACATGTGCCAAGTCAAGCCACTTGAAACATTCAGAGGAGGATACCATATCATCATACTACATCACAATCATTTTAATGCATGTTGACATAGAAGATAAATCATGATACACTCCTAGCTACTTAAGCATTGCAATATGCTGAATCATGGATACCAGGTTAAACATATTTACAAAAATAAGAACAAGCTGAGTTCATACCCGCTTTTCTCTGCCACAGGCAACTCATCAAATATCGTCATTATTGCCTTGCACTTGCACAACCGAATGATACGAAAACAATAATAGTGCAAGACTGCCGTGGACTAAGCTAGAATCTGCAAACATTTTACTCAAGAGGAGAAGACAAGGTAATATGGGCTATTTGTTAGATCAACAATAATTCATATGGGAGCCACTCAACATTTTCATCGTGGTCTTCTCCTTGGTATGACTCAATAAAAGAAAGAGAATTTCAAAGAAACACACTAAAATATTTTGTTGAGTTTTTAGTTTTTTTCTTGACGAAAGCAAATAAGAGCAGAAAAACAAAAACGAGAAAAACTATTTACATGGGAGAACTCCAAACAAGCAAAAGAAGAAATAATAAATCTTTTTGGTTTTTTTAAATACTACAACTAACTAAACTAAAAATAAAAACCAAAAATAAGCAAGAAGTATTTTTGGATTTTCTCAAAGTTTTTCAAACACACAATAAGAAAGCAGGAAAAATAAATCTAACATGGATAATACAATGAAAAAGTATGAACACCGACAAATGAAATAAGATGTGTGAACATGAATGTAATGTCGGTGGAAATACGTACTCCCCCAAGCTTAGGCTTTTGGCCTAGCTTGGTAATCACCATCCGTAGTCTGAATAATGGCCTAAGTGATAGCCTACTGAGGCTCTCGGTGCAACCACCTCAGCCCTCCTGGCAGCTTCGACCTCTGCGTTGTACGCGTAGGCCTCGCTGTCAAAGACGTAGTATCTTCTCTTGCTATTAAAGTCAAAGAGAGTAGGAGGAGGCAACACAACAGGCACAATAGGACCGTTATCGAACCTCAAGTTGTAAGTATAATTATTAACTATGCCCGTAAGGAATCTATGGCGTTTCATGGCATCAAAGTCTAAGTACTGGTTAGGAGGATCATTAGGCCAAGGGGACACTCTCAACCTCACAACGAGGCAAGAGGCATAAATCCCTCAATAGAAATTACCATTAGAAGCATTGAGAGTTAGCCTCCGTGCAATAATTGCTCCGAAGTTGTAGTCTTTAATTCCAGTTAAGGCAGTATGTATAAGACTCAAATCATGGGCACACGATGTGCTACAATCCTGCTTGCCCACAATGCATTTGCCATTAAAGAGTGCAAGGTACTGAAAAGATGGAAAATGGATGCTCTTTATTCTGCCTTGTGTCACCCCTCTAATTTCACCACAAAAAGGTTTCTCAATAAAGACTCATACTCAGATTTTGTTGGTTCATCTAATGAACCCCAATATGGAATTTTGCATGCATCACAGAATTCTTCTAAGGGCATGGTGAAAGCACTATTATAAAGACTAAATGAAACTCTGGAGTCACATTTGAAGTACTTAAATTTCTTAGTAAATGTCTAAGTGAGAGTGAGGTGTTGAGGGCACTTATCTTTGATGAAGGGAGCTAGATCAGCATTGTGCATGTACTGCTCAAATTCTTCCTTAATACCTGCACCTTCCATGAAGTTGTCACACGGGCAGAGGCATGATTTGGTTTCAGCGTCCCGTATCGAACTTGCACTTGGTTCAACATAAGATACTCGTGCAAAACTTTCACTCAATGATGATCCCGAGGATCTTCTCCTCGAAGAACTCCTAAAGAATTGCATTTTATTTGCGAATAGTTTCTGAAAAAATTTGTGACACAAAAATTTGTTAACAAAACTAAATAAGATTGATAGCAACTACTCCTAGGGATGCATAGAGACCATATCAAGCATTCAAACCACTTCAAACTCCAAGAATTCAACATGCAAGCTCATCTACAGCAGCACCAAGAATAGCTAATTATTCTAAAAATAAACCACTAATTCAAAAACTAATTGGAGCAATGGGGGACTTACATACCGAGAAGCAATCCCATAAAAGAGTTTCGGAAATAGAGCTTTGAGCAAAGAGATCGAAATCCACGGGTTCCTGAGCAAGAACACGAGGGAGAGAGCAATGGTGAATTTTTTCAGAAGGCAGGAGATGACATGGGATAAAGAGATAAGTGAGGGGACCCAATAGGGGCCCACCCTCTACCAGGCCGTTCTAGGGGGGATCTAGCGCGGCCTGGTGGACCGTGGCCACCTGGTGCACCCCCTAGTATTATTTGGTCCAAACATTCAGAAATAAATAGAAAAAATTCATGTTAAATTTTTAGGGCATTCTGAGGAATTTTATTTTTGGTTCATTTTTATTGCATGGAAAAAATTACAGGAAACTGGATAAGCATGGCATTTTATTTTATTTAACTAGGAAAAACAGAAAACTAAAACTAGATACAAAGAGTTGTGTCTATTGAATTCATTAACTTCATACCTCTCGAAAATGATCAAGTCTTATTAACAACCACTTTAAATTAGCATGAAACCGAAGAACTTTCATAAAACGCTAGGTTACTTCAATGGGGATATGCATGTCCCTAACCACAATAATATCATATTTCTTTTTAACAGTAGGTAGAGGTAATTGAAAGCTTCAAATAATGAGTGTCGGAGAATTTTCAATAACATTCACACCATTTACTTGGAATTGTTTCTTAGGAAAGTGCACCGTATGCTCATTGCCATTGATATGAAAAGTGACCTTGCTTTTATTGCAATCAATAACAGCCCCTTCAGTATTGTAAAAGGGTCTACCAAGGATAATCGACATGTTGTCGTTCGCAGGCATCTCAAGAATAACAAAGTTCATTAAGATAGTAACATTTGCAACAACAATGGGCACATCCTCACAAATACTGATAGGTATGGCAGTTGATTTATCAGCCATTTGCAATGATATTTCAGTAGGTGTGAGTTTGTTCAAATCAAGTCTTTTATATAAAGAGAAAGGCATAACACTAACACCAACTCCTAAATCACACAAAGCAGTTTTGACATGATTTCTTTTAATGGAGCAAGGTATAGTTGGTATTCCAGGATCTCCAAGCTTCATAGTTACTCCATCTTTAAAAGAATAATTAGCAAGCATGGTGGAGATTTCAACTTCAGGTATCTTTCTTTTATTAGTGATGATGTCTTTCATGTACTTAGCATAAGGATGAATCTTTAAGATATCCGTTAAGAGGGTACGCAAAAAGACTGGCCTAATCATTTCAGCAAAGCGTTCAAATTCTTCATCCTCCTTTTTCTTAGAGGGTCTTCGCTATCAGTTAGCTCTTTGCCATCCGCATAGCAGATGACAAAGGGGCAGCTGTGCCCCACTTGAGGACCAGTGTGGTTACGTTAAATTTAGCCCCTTCTTTGTCGTCTGCTAGCGTACAACAAAGAGTCCTAAAGCAGACGACAAAGAGGCTAGCCTCTTTGCCGTCCGCCAGCAGACAACAATGCCCTAATGCTATTAACGGTCGTCCTGCCCCCACCCCCTCTTTCTCACTCTCACTACCACTCCCACTCCCACTCCCTTCTTTCCATGATGCCCACCTCCGCCACCGCCACGCCCACCGCCGTCGTCGCCTCACCGCCCCCATCATGCCCACCGCCCCTTTCGCGTCACCGCCCCCGTCGCGCCGCCGCCCCACCGCCCCTCATCGCGCCGCCGCCCCACCACCCCCATCGTGCCCATCCTCCTCGCCGCCATGCCGCCTTGCCGCCCCCAACGCCCCACCGCCTCGTCAACACCACCACCAGCCGCCCCGGCGCCCCGCCGCCCACAACGCCCCATCCGCCCCCGCTAATGAGTCCCCCCGCCGGCTGCCCCTTTTTTATTTTGTTTTTTCTATTTTTATTTCTTTAAATTAGTCAGGTTAGTTTTTAGTTTATTAGGTTAGTTAGGTTAGTTAATTAGGTTGGTTTATTAGGATAGTTAGTTAGGTTAGAAGAGAAAAAAGAAGAAAGGAAAAAAGGAAAAAGGAAAAGGAAAAGAAGAAAAGAAGAAGAAGAAGAAGAAGAAGAAGAAGGAAACGAAGAAGAAGGAAAAGAATAATGAAAAGAAGAAGGGGAATAAGAAAAAGAAGAAGGAGAAGAAGAGGAGGAGGAGGAGGAGAAGAAGAAAGAAGAAAGAAGAAGAAGAAGAAGAAGAAGAAGAAGAGGATGAGGAGGAGGAGAGAGGAGAAAGAAGGAGAAGAGAAGAGAGAAAGAAGAAAAGAAGAAGAAGAAGAAGAAAGAAGAAGAAGAAGAAGAAGAAGAAGAAGAAGAAGAAGAAGAGGATGAGGAGGAGAATGAGGAGGAGAAAGAAGAAGAAGAAGAAGAAGAAGAAGAAAAAGAGGAGAGAGAGGAGGAGAAGAAGATGAGGAAAGAGAAGTTTTGTAAATTATATTTTTGTTGATCAGGTGGTTTTCAATGTGAAGTTGTTTCGTCACTGCGAGGGTCTGGTGTTCGATGACCTCCCCTTGCGTCGGACGAGCTCTGCCCTTGCGTTCATGGGTGAGCACAAATGACATCTCCTCCCGCCCTAATTTGCTCTGTTTGGGTCTTCGTGCTGATGAAACTTGCTAGTTATAGGTGTCTTCAATTCAATTAGTATGCATGAACAGTATGTGTGTCCCGTTTGAAAGGGTGGCATCTATAAATATGCATGTCTTTGCATATTTATAACCACCATCCTTTCGAATTGTCCAACATTATCCATGGACAGCCCGAGTATGTGTAGATTGGGTTTGTTTTCCCGTATGCTCTGCTCCGGATCCGATGTTGAATTTCGTCAGTGCCTCCCTGTTGTTCTCCAGGTACAAATTCTCTCTGCTTATTGCCAAGATGTGTATCACGAGAACAGGGGAAGGTGCTACCGTAATTCTGTGTCGGATCCGGAGCAAAGCATGGGAAAACGAACCCAATCTACACATACTCGGGTGGGATTAGGACCTATCTTTACCTATTAGCGTGTTGGTTGCATGGATATAATAAAACCGACAAACTTAATTAACTGATGAATGTATATGATGAATTATCTATATATTTCTTGTTTGTCCAGTAGCTAGGCATGATGAGTAATCGTGCATGGATGTACACCGGTCACACCAGTCGGAAAGACATGACCAAAGAATGGTTAACAAATACCAAGGGGTTTGTGAGAGCCGCATTTGAAAATGGCCAGGAAAAAACATGGTGCCCCTGTCCCCGATGGGACAACTTTAAAAAGCAGATAGAGGGTGAAATGCATAAACACCTGCAAAAGTGGGGTTTTATGCCTAATTATATGTTGTGGACTTTTCATGGTGAGTCTGCCCAACGTGCCATAGCTGAGGTGGTTCATCGTTGCACGGACGAGCATGGTACCGGGATCGAAGACATGGTGCTAGACTTTGATGATGCTCGGGATTCGGATGATGAGATGGAGGAATCTGCAAAGGCATTTTATGAAATATTGGAGTCTTCAAAACGTCCTCTCCACGAGCACACTGAGCTTTGTGCTACCTCTTGAGCTTGCGTTGGTTTTCCCTTGAAGAGGAAAGGGTGATGCAACAAACTAGATAAGTATTTCCCTCAGTTGTTGAGAACTAAGGTATCAATCCAGTAGGAGGAACAAGTAAGTCACCAATGGATGCACCTACACAAACAATCAAACTCTTGCACCCAACGCTATAAAGGGGTTGTCAATCCCTTCACGGTTATTTTCAAGGATTAGATCTGATAGAGATAAATGTAAACAAACAAAAGATAAATAAACTGCAGCAAGGTATTTTTGTTATTTTTGGTTTATAGATATGAAAAGATATTATGGAAAGTAGACCCGGGGGCCACAGGTTTCACTATAGGCTTCTCTCTTGAAGGAAAATATCACGGTGGGTAAACAAATTATTGTCAAGCAATTGATAGAAAAGCAAATAATCATGTAGAGATCCAAGGCAATGATCATGCATATAGGCATCACGTCCATGTCAAGTAGACCAAAACGATTCTGCATCTACTACTATTACTCCACACACCGACCGACTCATGCCTGCATCTAGAGTATTAAGTTCATAAAGAACAGAGCAACGCATTAAGTAAGATGATATGATGTAGAGGGATAAACTCAAGCAATAAGATGAAAACCCCATCTTTTTACCCTTGATGGCAACAATACAATAGGTGCCTCGCTACCCCTACTTTGTCACTAGGTGAGGACACCGCAAGATTGAACCCAAAACTAAGCACTTCTCCCATTGCAAGAATTACCAATCTAGTTGGCCAAACCAAACCAATAACTCAAAGAGACTTGCATAGATATGAAATCATGCATAAAAGAATTCAGAAGAGATTCAAATAAGATTGATGGATAATCTGAGCATAAACCCACAATTCATCGGATCTTGACAAACACACAAGAAAAGAGTATTACATTGGAAAGATCTCCGTGAAGATCATGAAGAACATGGTATTGAAGATCAAAGAGAGATAAGAAGACATCTAGCTACTAGCTATGGACCCGTAGGTCTGTGGTGGATTACTCACGCATCATCGAAGGGGCAATGGAGTTGATGTAGATGCCCTCCATGATCGATTCCCCCTCCGACAGATTACCCGAGAAGGCCCCAAGATTGGATCTCTTGGGAACAGAGGCTTCTGGCGGCACAAAAGTATTTGTGTGGCTTGTTTTGATGTTGGGCGAATATTTGGGTATTTATAGGCTAAGAAATATGGTTAGGAGACCTGCCAGGAGACGACAAGCCTCCTAGGCACGCCCAGGGGGTGGTCGCGCCTACAAGGCTTGCCACCTCCTGTCAAGAGCCCTGGCATGCACTCCAAGCTTGGTGGATCCGTTTCCTTCCAAAAAAGCATTTTTGAAGATTTTATTCTGTTTGGACTCCATTTAAAATTCCATATCTGCAAAACTCAAAAACCAAGAAAAAACAGAAACTCACACTAGGCTCTAGATTAATAGGTTAGTCCCAAAAAGAATATGAAACAGCATATTAATGCATATAAGACATCCAAAACAGATAGTATAATAGCATGACATCATAAAAAATTATAGATACGTTGGTGTAGCGACCCGACCTGAAAGGTCGAATCTCCGGTGTTTCTGTACCATCCCAAGATCATGCTGGTACACACACGGTACATCAATGTATATATCAAAGTGAAATCACATAGCTTTAATAATCGAAAAATCTCATATCGAGTCCTTTATTACAATAAGAATTACAATAAAGTGGTTGAAGGCCAACTCATGAGAATAAATAATCTTGCGGAAGCTTCAAAGGTAGTTGAGTCCATCTCACTCCAAGGGCATCTCACCGAGCGTAGAGCGTATCCTCACTCCTGGTTGGAAAAGTACTTTGCAACATGATACGTTACAGCCATGTAGGTCAGCATATTGAATATGCTGGCAATGTAACAAAAGAGGGGGTAAAGTAATCATCTAGTCTATATGCATATATGGCAGGTGGGGTAGTAAGTTTTTGCATAAAGCCAATTTTTTCCTACAACAAGAGAGGGCAGAAAATTATTACTACAATGTTGGTTGATTAATGAGATGGTTCCACCAACCAATTCTCATATCCAAGTTGACATTAATACCCACATCAGCGTACTTAATTGTGTTGAGAGTTCCAGATAGTTTCAGTTCCTTTGGCTCAAACTGTCCATGACCGTGGACACGGATAATCGATTAGGTTTGGGTACTCCGCAGAGTTTTGAACACGTTCCCCACAAGATTTGATCGCCTCCGTTGGATTTCTCGCACTTCAGGGTGTTTGAGAAACGGATGACCAAACCATGGTCTTCTAAAGGGTTTCCCCGAGACTCTATCGGTGCCCATCCTTTCCTACCATTCTTCTACATCTCGTAGCACCACCTGTCCAGGGTCACCATGATATCCAACCAAGCTAGAGCCCATAATGGCTTGTGGCTGTGCAGGTAAGCCTTGGGTCTTGAAGCATCCATCCATCTCTTTGTGCCTGGGTGGACCTTTCCACATGAATACTGGAACTTCTCCAGCAACATCTAGGCTAACTACTGGTTTCTCCAGGGCACCGTTCAACCATCATCCACCCAGAGGTATGTTGAAAACTCGGAGTCTTGAAGACTTGATCATCATGTAGGTCTTGAAATTATTAACTCACAACTCTCATGAATCACACAACCAACCCCGTCTACTAATAGCATAGCAAAATTTAAATCAACGTTTCCCGGGGCCAATGTGTCAAAGGGTTGAGGGGTGCCTACCACATGATACTACATCAAGTAACCAAGTTTCCAAATTACCTACTTTGCATGCAATTGGGGAGATGGTAGAACTAATGCAATAAAACATAGGTATACATGGTCAAAGTGACTTGCCTTGCTGACGATCCTCGTATTCAAGTGACTCTAGATAACAAGCTTCACACTCCGGATGATCTAACGAATCAAACAAATCACACAATAAGCATAACCACAATACAATTCATACAACAGCAAGGCAAACAAATACTTCAACAAACATAAGCACAATCAAAAGGAAAAAATCACTCAAGGTATAAGACTCTAAAATTTTTGGTGTCAAAACTCTACTAAGACATAACAAGTCAAAATTTGTTTTGAACAACTAGGCTTTTAGATAACAGAAAAGTAAATATAAAATTTTATTAGAAAACAGAAAGTATTTCATTATAAAAAATATTTTGTGCAAAAGAGTTACTACAAAACTTTTTTTCTAAACAATACTAAAGGTGAAAATATGATGTACCTATTCAAACTAGAGCACAAAAGAAACTAAAAAAATACTTTTATTAACAGAAAATAATACACCTAATGTTGAATCAACAGAACCTAATGAAATCTAAAAACAAAAGTTAAACTAACTCAGATTCAAACTAAACAAAAATCAATTTAACTAAAATCTATTAAGAACTAGACAGATTCAGTTTGTGTTAAAAAGATTAATGAAATTTATCCTAAAAATTCTCAAACTTTGTAGGATGATAGGTCTAACTAATACAAAATAGTGACAAAAAGATTCACTCAAAAATACATTTTTAAACTCTAGTTATACAGATTTTAGTAATTTAAGAAAATTTGGTTAGATTTAAATTTAAAAGTTCAAATTTGAAATCTACGACTACAGGATGAAACTATATGAAATTTTTGACCTAATGCAAAAAGAATCAATTAAAAACACTAATTTTTTAAAAGTTACAACTAAAACAAAAATAGAAAACATTCTGTTTTCGAAAACAGAAAAGAAAAGAAAAAATCTGATCGAACGGACAAGGTCTACGTGGCATGCTGTGATTGGTTGAGACAGTGTGCGTGCGGGATCTAGCGAGCGGACGACCAAAACTTAGCGCGTACCGATTCGTTTTATAAAGCTTCTAATCTGGCGCGTTGGATCTAGATCGAACGGATGCGGGTGGAGGTGGCGGCTTACAGAGGAGGGGTCGGGGTTCCGGCGAGGTTTGATGGTGGCCGGAGGTCGGAGGTGGTCGGAGGCGACGGTGCGGTGGTCGGGGGCAACGTCCGAAGTGCTCAGGCGACGGCGGCGAAGCTCCGGCGTCGATTGGTGGCGTCGGCCGGGGCTGGGGACGACGGAGGCGACGACCTCGTGCTCGGGGAGTTTCGGGTGGAGGTAGAACTTCGACGAGGTGGCGTGGTGGCGTTCTAGTGAGGATAGAGGGAGTTTCGGGGTGGAACGGAGAGCGGAGGGACAGGGTTTTCTTATAGGGGTGGTGCGATGGTCGGGGAGGGAGAGAGGGGTGAGATCTAAGGGAAGGGATCGTCGGCGACGTCGGAGGCGCGGTGAAGGAGACGAGCGCGCTGTCGCCATGGTCGGACGGTGGGTCCCGCGCGTCATTGATGGTGGGACGCGGTGTCTGCGCGTCGGCGGCCGACCCGGAGTGATTTCGGGTCTTAAAGGCTGTGGGCCGGCCCGTTTCTGTTTAATTCGTTTCCTTATTTATTTATAGAGCATTTAAAACATCTTTAATGCATTCAAATCATTTCCAAACATAGGAAATGTATATATATCAAAATGATCAGGGGATTAAATGCTATTTAATGAACATTTTTCCTCTGTCATATTGAATATCTTTTTAAAATTTATTTTCAGAAAAATGCCTAATTGATTTTAAATCCTTTTGAGATAAACTTTCAAATAAACCCCTAGTTTTATTGCTCAAATATTTCACCAAGATGCCCCTGGTGTGGAGTGTCATGTTACTCCCCTCTTTCTTTGAACATTACCAAAGGTTTTCAAATAGGTGAAACAAATACATGGAAAAAAAATTTGAAATGGCCTTTTAGAATTTCAAAGGAAGCACTTCAACCATTCATTCATTCGAACAAAGTGATGATGATGCATAGCTATATTTCATAACATTCAAAAAATGAAATTTTGGGATGTTACAGTTGGAGACGTATCAACACATCCCCAAGCTTAACTCCTACTCGTCCTCGAGTAGGTAAATGATAAAAAAAGAATTTTTGATGTGGAGTGCTACCTAACATATTTATCCATATAATATTCTGTATTGTGGCATGAATATTCAGATCCGTAAGAACCAAAACAAAAACTCAATATTGATATAAAAAACAACATTTCAAGCATACTAGCAAAGCGATTGTATCTCTTCAAAATATAATGGCAAAAGAAAGTTATCCCTACAATATCCTATGGTCTGGCTATGCTCCATCTTCCCCACACAAAGTATTTATATCATGCACAACCCCGATGACAAGTCAAGCAATAGTTTCATAGTTTTTGTGTTCTCAAACTTGTTCAACTATCACGCAATACATGAGCGTGAGCCGTGGGTATATCACTATAGGTGGACTAGAATATGGCGGAGGTTGTCAAGGAAAAGGAGAAGATAGTCTCACATCAACTAGGCGTATCAACGGGCTATGGAGATGCCCATCAATAGATATCAATGTGAGTGAGTACGGATTGCCATGCAACGGATGCACTTAGAGCTATAAGTGTATGAATGCTCAAAAGGAAACTAAGTGGACGTGCATCAAGAAGGAAAATTCCACTAGTTATATGAAAGTGACAAAATAGGAGACTCTCTACAATGAAGATCATGGTGCTACTTTGAAGCACAAGTGTGGAAAAACATAGTAGCAATGTCCCTTCTCTCTTTTCTCTCATTTTTTGTGGACATCTAAAGCCTCTTTTATTCATCATAATTTTTTTGGCCTTCGATGGCCTCTTTTATTTTTCATACAGTCCGGAATGTCATCCCAACTTGTTAGGGAATCATAGCTTCCATCATACTTTCCTCACATGGGACATGCTCTAATAAGGATAATCATCACAATTTTATTTACTTACAACTCAAAAAGAAAAATTACAACTCGATACCTAGAACAAAATATGACTATATGCAATGTGAAAGTGGTGGTGCAAGTCATGATAAAAGGAAACGGTGGGATTTGCATGGCAATATATCTCGGAATGGCTATGGAAATGCCATAATACGTAGGTATGGTGGCTGTTTGGAGGAAAGATATATGGTGGCTGTTTTGAGGAAGGTATTTTGGTGGCTGTTTTGAGAAAGGTATATGGTGGCTGTTTTGAGTAAGGTGGATTTGTTGTACCGGAGAAAGTTGCGCGGTACTAGAGAGGCTAGCAAAGGTGGAAGGGTGAGAGTGCGTATAATCCATGGACTTAACATTAGTCATAAAGAACTCACATACTTATTGCAAAAGTCTATTAGTCATCGAAGCAAAGTGTTAGACGCATGATCCTAGGGGAGAGTTTGGTAGGAGTTAACCATCATGTGCTCCCGACCCTCACACAAAGGCCGACAATCAATAAACAAGTCATGCTTCGACTTCCTTACATAACGGTTCACCATATGTGCATGATACGGGAATCACAAACCTTTACACAAGTATTTTTACCAAATCACAATCACTTCCTAACATTACTCTTAACATTACCATCTTTATATCTCAAAACTTTATGCAAGGAATCAAACTTCTCAAAAATACTCAATGCACTTAATATGGAAGCTTTCATTATATCCCTTTTGGATCCCTATCATATTGGGACTAAATTCATAACCTAGACCAATAACCATGCTGTTTAAAGACTCTAAAAATAATATAAGTGAGTTACGAGAGTTCAATTATTTCTATAAAACGCAAATACCCCCGTGCTCTAAAAAATATCAGTGAAGCATATAGAGCAAAATTGCCTATCTCAAAAGATATAAGTGAAGCACATGTAGTATTATAATAAATTCACGATTAACGCGTGTCTCTCTCAAAATATGTATGCAGCAAGGATGATTGTGGAAAACTAAAAAGCAAAGACTCATATCATACAAGACGCTCCAAGCAAAACAGATATCATGTGGTGATTAAAAATATAGCCTCAAGTAAATTTACCGATGGATTGAAGACGAAAGAGGGGATGCCTTCCGGGGCATACCCAAGCTTAGGCTCTTTGGCATCCTTTAATATTACTTTTGGCGCCTTGGTCATCCCCAATCTTAGGCTTTTGCCACTCCTTATTCCATGGTCCATCAAATCTCTACCCAAAACTTGAAAACTTCATAACACAAAACTCAACAGAAAACTCGTGAGATCTATTAGAATAAGAAAATAAATCACCTCTTTAGGTACTGTTGTGAACTCATTCATTATTTATATTGGAGTAATACCTACTGTATTGTAACTTCTCCATTATTCATACCTCATGATACAACCCATAGATTCATCAAAATAGGCAGACAACTCAAAGAAAACTGAATCTATCAAAAACAGAACAGTCTGTAGCAATCTGAAAACTTCATATACTTCTGTACCTCAATCAATTATGCCAAATTAGGATAACCTAGGAAATTTATATATCAATCTTTTGCAAAAATTTCATACTCACTCGATGCTCTGAAAATTTTGCAGAATTTCTGTACTGAACGCAAAAGTTTCTGTTTTTCAGCAAGATCAAATCAACAACCACCATAGATCACACCAAAGGTTTTACTTGGCTCAAACACAAATTAAAACACCAAAACACAATTACTACAGAAGTAATAATGTGGGAAACACACAAAAACAGAATCAAAGAACATAACAATAAAATTGGGTTGCCTCCCAACAAGCGATATTGTTTAACGCCCCTAGCTATGCAAAACGCAATAGATCTAGGTATTGTCATCTTTGGTATGCAATCCAAAAGTAGATATCATAATAGATTCATAAGGGAATCTTATATTCTTTCTATTTAAGTGTTCCATGCCTTCCCTTAATGGAAATTGGATTCCAATGTTTCCTTCTTTCATGCCAATAATTGCACCAATCGTTCTAAGGAAAGTTCTACCAAGAATAATAGGACATAAAGGATTGCAATCTATATCAAGAACAATAAAATCTACGGGCACATAATTCCTATTTGAAACAATAAGAATATCATTAATACTTCCCATAGGTTTCTTAATAGTGGAATCCGCAAGATGCAAATTTAGAGAGCAATCTGTTGGGGAAAGTCGCATGGGAAAAAAAAAATTCCTACGCACACACAAACCTATCCATGGTGATGAGCATCTATGAGAGGGAGAGTGGATCTACGTACCCTTGTAGATCGCTAAGCGGGAAGCATTAAGAAACGCGGTTGATCTAGTCGAACATCTTCGCGATCCAAATCGCCGAGCGTCCCGCGATCTCATCACGATCCGTCCCGCGATCCCATCACAATCCGTCCCGCGATCTCATCACGATCTGTATCACGATCTTGATCACGATCTGTCCCGCGAACTCATCACGATCCGTCCCACAATCTCATCATGATCCGTCTCGCGATCTCGATCACGGTCCTTCCGATCTAGCGCCGAACGGACGGCACCTCCGCGTTCAGCACACATGCAGCTTGATGACGATCTCCACCATTTTGATCCAGCAAGAGGAGCTGGAGAGGAGAGAGAGTTCACCGGCAGCGTGCCGGCGCTCCGGTGATGGTGGTGGAGTGATTCCGGCAAGGCTTCGCCTAAGCACTGCAGAAAACCGATCTAGAGGAGAAACTGTGCACCGGTGAAACGGGTAGCACGTGGCCGGAAATTCTGTCCAAAAACCACCCAATCCACTAGTATATATAGGAGGAGAGGAGAGGAGAGGCAGCCAAGGCCTTTGGGTCGGCCGAATAGGAGGTGGGAAGCAATCCTACTTCACCTCCAATCCTAGTTGGAGTAGGATTGCCTCCTATTGGCTGATTTTCCACTTTTTGCTTTAGGACTTTCTCTCCTGCGCCATGGGCCTTTGTGGATGTTTTCCCATCCCACTAAGGGCTGGTTATTATTATACCACAGCCCATGGACCTCTTGGGGTTGAAATACCCCTCCCGGAGGTCCCCCGGTACACTACCGGCACTCCCGGTACACTACCGATGAGCCCGAAACTTTTCCGACGACCAAACTGGGACTTCCTATATATGAATCTTTACCTCCGGACCATTCCGAAGCTCCTCGTGACATCCGGGATCTCATACGGGACTCCGAACAACCTTCGGTCACCACCATACATAACTCTACACTACCGAAACGTCACCAAACCTTAAGTGTGCAGACCCTGCGGGTTCGAGAACTATGTAGACATGACCGAGACACCTCTACAGTCAATAACCAATGGAGGGACCTGGACGTCCACATTGGTTCCTACATATTCTATGAAGATCTTTATCAGTCGAACCTCTATGTGAAGGATTCAGTTAATCCCGTATAACGTTCCCTTTGTTCTTCGGTATGTTACTTGCCCGAGATTCACTCGTCGGTATCTCCATACCTAGTTCAACCTCGTTACTGGCAAGTCTCTTTACTCATTCCGTAATACAAGATCCCGTGAATAACACTTAGCCACCTTGCTTGCAAGGCTTGTTGCGATGTTGTATTACCGAGTGGGCCCTGAGATACCTCTCCGTCACACGGAGTAACAAATCCCAGTCTCGATCCATGCCAACTCAACGGACACCATCGGAGATACCTGTAGAGCACCTTTATAGTCACCCAGTTACATTGCAACGTTTGATACACACAAGGCACTCCTCCGATATCCGTGAGTTGCATGATCTCATGGTCATAGAAACATATACTTGACATGCAGAAAACAGTAGCAATAAACTGACACGATCATATGCTATGTTTGCAGTTTGGGTCTTATCCATCACAGCATTCTCCTAATGATGTGATCCCGTTATCAAATGACATCTCATGTCCATGGCTAGGAAACCTTAACCATCCTTTGATCAACGAGCTAGTCCATTAGAGGCATACTAGGGACATGGTTTTGTCTATGTATCCACACATGCATTTAAGTCTCCGATCAATACAATTATAGCATGGATAATAAACGATTATCATGAACAAGGAAATATGATAATAACTAATTTATTATTGCCTCTAGGGCATATTACCAATAGTCTCCCACTTGCACTAGAGTCAATAATCTAGTTCACATCACCATGTGATTCGCATTGTTATGAATCTAACACCTAATGAGTTCTGGGGCTCGATCATGCTTTGCATGTGAGAGAGGTCTTATAGTCAATGGGTCTGCGATATTCAGATCCGTGTGTACTTTGCAAATCTCTATGTCAAACCGTAAACACTGCTACCACACTCCACTTGGTACTATTTCCAAATGGCTTCTCCACTATACGTATCCAGATTGCTACTACTAGTCATCCGGATAGGTGTTAAAGCTTGCATCGACGTAACTCGTTACGACGAACTCTTTATCACCTCCATAATCAAGAAACATTTCCTTAGTCCTCTGGTTACTAAGGATAATTTCGACCGCTGTCTAGTGATCCACTCCTGGACCACTCTTGTACCCCTAGACAGACTCATGGCAAGGCACACACAGGTGCGGTACACAGCATGGCATAATATAGAGCCTATGGCTAAGGCATAGGGGACGACGTTCGTCCTTTCTCTTTCTTCTGCCGTTGTCGAGCTTTGAGTCTCACTCAACTTCACACCTTACAAATTAGACGAGAACTATTTCTCTGGCTGATCCATTTTGAACTCTTTCAAAATCTTGTCAAGGTATTCACTCATTGGAAGTCTCATCAAGCATCTTGATCTATCTCTATAGATTTTGATGCTCAACAATTAGGTAGCTTTATCCAGGTCTTCCTTTGAAAAACACTTTTCAAACAACCTTTTATGCCTTCTAGAAATTCTACATTATTTCTGATCAACAATATGTCAACCACATATACTTATCAGAAACTCTATAGTGCTCCCACTCAGTTTATTGCAAATACAAGTTTCTCGTAAACTTTGTATAAACTACAAAAACTTTGATCACCTCATCAAAGTGTATATTCCAACTCCGAGATGCTTGCTTTAGTCCATAGAAGGATCACTGAAGCTTGCTCATCTTTTAGCATCCTTAGGACTGACAAAACCTTCTGGTTGTATCACATACAACCTTTCCTTAAGTAAACCGTTAAGGAAACGATGTTTTGACATCCATCTGCCAGATTTCATAATTGAAAATGCAGCAGCTGCTAACATAATTCCAACAGACTTTTAGCATCGCTACGAGTGAGAAAGCCTCATCGCAGTCAACTCCTTGAACTTGTCACAAACAACTTTGCAACAAGTCGAGCTTTACAAATGGTGACATTCACCATCAGTGTCTGTCTTCATTCTAAAGGTCCATTTGTACTCAACGACCTGCCGTCTAACGAGCAAGTCTACCAAAGTCTATACTTGGTTTTCATACATGGATCCTATCTCGGATTTCATGGCCTCTAACCATTTGTCGGAATCCGGGCCCATCATCGCTTCTCCATAGCTCGTAGGTTCATCGTTGTTCAACAACATGATCTCCAAGACAGAGTTGTCGTACCACTTAGGAGCAGTACACATCCTTGTCGACCTACGAAGTTTGATAGTAACTTGATCCTGAAGCTTCATGATCATCATCATTAACTTCCTCTTCAACTAACGTAGGCTTCACAGAAACATCTTTCTGCGCTGCGCTACACTCTGGTTGAACAAGGTTTAACAACCTCATCAAGTTCTATCTTCCTCCCACTCAATTCTTTCGAGAGAAATATTTCCTCGAGAAAGGATTCGTTTAAGCAACAAACACTTTGCACTAGGATCTGAGATTGGAGGTTCACCCAACTGATCTTAGGGTATTCTATGAAGATGCATTTGTCCGCCTTGGGTTCGACCTCATTAGGTGAAAACATTTTCCACACAAGTGTCACAGCCCCAAATATTAAGAAATGACAGCTTAGGTTTCTATCAAACCATAATTCACACGGTGTCATCTCAACGGATTTAGACGATGCCCTATTTAAAGTGAATGTAGTTGTCTCTAATGCATAACCCCAAAAATTATAGTAGTAAAACGATAAGAGACATCACAATATGCACTATATCAATAGAGCATGACTATGATGTTTGGACACACCATCACACTATGGTGTTCCAGGTGGCGTTAGTTGTGAAACAAATTTCACATTGTCTTAAGTTGTACGCCAAACTCGTAACTCAGATATTCACCTCCACGATCATATCACGGTCATTTTTATCTTCTTGTCACGATGATCTTTAAACTTCACTCTGAATTTGCTTGAACCTTTCAAATGATTCAGACTTGTGTTTCATTAAGTACATATACACTATATCTACTCAAATCATTAGTGAAGGTAAGAAAATAACGATATCCACTACACGCTAAAAGACTCACTAGATTGCATACATCAACATGTATCATTTCCAATGAATCACTTGCCCGCTCCATCCAACGGGGTCCTTTAGTCATCTTGCCCAAGAGGCATGGTTCGCATGTCTCAACCGATTCGAAATCGAATGAGTCCAAATATCCATCAGCATGGAGTTTCTACATACGCTTTATACCAATATGACATTTAGCGGCAGTGCCACAAGTATGTGGTACTATCATTATTAACTTTGTATCTTTTGACATCAATGTTATGAACATGTGTACTACTACGATCAAGATTTCAACAAACCATTCTCACTGGGTGCATGACCATTGAAGGTATTATTCATGTAAATAGAATAACCATTATTCTCTAACTTAAATGAATAACCGTATTACAATAAACATGATCTAATCATGTTCATGCTCAACGCAAAACACCAAATAACATTTATTTAGGTTCGTCACCAATCCTGAAGGTAGAGAGAGCGTGCGATGTTCATCACATCAACCTTGAAAACACTTCCAACAGATATCGTCACCTCACCCTTAGCTAGTTCTCCGTTTATTCCGTAGCTTCTATTTCGAGTTACTAACATTTAGCAACGGAATCGGTATCCAATACCCAGGTGCTACTAAGAGTACTAGCAAGGTACACATTAATAACTCGTATATCAAATATACTTCTATCAATGTTGCCAGCCTTCTTATCTACCAAGTATCTAGGGTTGTTCCGCTTCAGCGACTGCTCACCTCATAACAGAAGCACTTAGTCTCGGGTTTGAGTTCAACTTTGGGTTGCTTCACTGGAGCAGCAACTGACTTGCTATCCATGAAGTTTCCCTCCTTGCTCTTGCCCTTCTCGAAACTAGTGGTTTGATTAACCATCAACACTTGACGCTCCTTCTTGATTTCTACCTTCGCGGTGTCAAACATCGTGAATAGCTCAGGGATCAACATTTCTTTCCCTGGCATTTTATAGTTCATCACCAAGTTCTAGTAGCTCAGTGACAGTGACTTGGAGAACTACATCAATCACTATCTTATCTGGAAGATCAACTCCCACTCGATTCAAGCAATTGTAGTACCCAGACAGTCTGAGCACATGCTCAACGATTGAGCTATTCTCTTTCATCTTGCAGGCAAAGAATCTCGTTGGAGATCCTATATCTCGCAACTCGGGCACGAGCCTGAGATCACAATCTCAACTTCTTAGAACATCTCATATGCTCCGTGACGTTCAAAACGTTTCGGAGCCTCAATTCTAAGACGTAATGCATGATGCACTAAACTATCAAGTAGTCATCGAAACGTGCCCGTCAGATGTTCACAACATCTACAGACGACGCTAGAGGGGGTGGCGCACCATGCGGTGTATTAAGGACATAAGCCTTCTGTGCAGCAACGAGGACAATCCTCAGATCACGGACCCAGTCTGCGCTATTGCTACCATCATCTTTCAACTCTATTTCTCTAGGAACATATAAAAACAAGTGAGCTACAGCGTGAGCTAGTAATCTACAACATAATTTGCAAAGACACTATTGACTATGTTCATGATAGTGAGTTCAATTAATCATATTACTTAAGAACTCCCACTCAAATTGACATCCCTCCGATCATTCGAGTGATACATGATCCAAATTCACAAACTCAAGTCCGATCATCATGTGAGTTGTGGTGGCTACAATGGTGAACATCGTCATGTTGATCATATCTACTATATGACTCATGTTCGACCTTTCGGTCTCTTGTGTTCCGAGGCCATGTCTGTACGTGCTAGGCTCGTCAAGTTTAACCCGAGTGTTCTGCATGTGCAAATCTGGCTTGCACCCGTTGTATGTGAACGTAGAGTCTATCACACCCGATCATCACGTGGTGTCTCAACACGATGAACTTTCGCAACGGTGCACACTCAGGGAGAAGACAATTTATCTTGAAATTAAGTGAGGGATCACCTTATAATGCTACCGTCGTCCTAAGCAAAACAAGGTGCATAAAAAGGATTAACATCACATGCAAATCATAAGTGACATGATATGGCCATGAACTTGTGCTTTTGATCTCCATCTAGAAAGCACCGGCATGATCTCCATCGTCACCGGCATGACACCATGATCTCCATCATCTTGATCTCCATCAACGTGTCGCCATCGGGGTTGTCACGCCCTGCATGCTTCTACTACTATTGCTACCGTTTAGAGATAAAGTAAAGCATTACATAGCGCTTAATGATTGACACGCAGGTCATGCAATAATTAAAGACAACCCTATGGCTCCTGCCGGTTGCCGTATTCATCGACATGCAAGTCGTGATAATCCATACATCACATGATCATCTCAATACATCACATATATCACATCATGTAATTGGCCATATCATATCACAACATACCCTGCAAAAAGAAGTTAGACGTCCTCTAATTGTTGTTGCATGTTTTACGTGGCTGCTACGGGTATCTAGCAAGAACAATCCCCACCTACGCAAAAACCACAACGGTGATACACTAGTTTCTTTTCAACCTTCTCAAGGACCGCCTTTGTCGAATCCGATCCAACTAAAGTAAGAGAAACTAACACCCGCTAGCCATCTTTTGCAACAAGTGCAGTTGAGGGAACTGGTCTCTCGTAAGCGTGCGAGTAAGGTTGGTCCGGGCCGCTTCATCCCACAATACCACTGAACCAAAACACGACCAAGGGAGGAAGCAATCTAAGCATCAACGCCCACAAACCTTCTTTGTTCTACTCGAGATCTCATTGAACCATCAACCTAGCTCATGATGCCACTGTTGGGGAACGTCGCATGGGAAACAAAAAATTTCCTACGAACACGCAAACCTATCCATGGTGATGAGCATCTACGAGAGGGAGAGTGGATCTATGTACCCTTGTAGATTGCTAGGCGGGAAGCGTTAAGAAACGCGGTTGGTGTAGTCGAACATCTTCGCGATCCAAATCGCCGA
Organism: Hordeum marinum; assembly: GCA_022496015.1. Taxonomy (NCBI): domain Eukaryota; kingdom Viridiplantae; phylum Streptophyta; class Magnoliopsida; order Poales; family Poaceae; genus Hordeum; species Hordeum marinum. The sequence continues at coordinate 504,587,492 of CM039678.1, read as the reverse complement.
GCGTCCCGCAATCTCATCACGATCCGTCCCGCGATCCCATCACTATCCGTCCCGCGATCTCATCACGATCCGTATCACGATCTTGATCATGATCTGTCCCACGAACTCATCACGATTCGTCCCGCGATCTCATCACGATCCGTCTCGCGATCTCGATCACGGTCCTTCCGATCTAGCGCCGAACGGACGACACCTCCGCGTTCAGCACACGTGCAGCTTGATGACGATCTCCACCGTCTTGATCCAGCAAGAGGAGGTGGAGAGGAGAGAGAGTTCACCGGCAGCGTGACGGTGCTCTCGTGATGGTGGTGGAGTGATTCCGGCAGGGCTTTGCCTAAGCACTGCAGAAAACCGATCTAGAGGAGAAACTGTGCACCGGTGAAACGGGTAGCACGTGGCCAGAAATTCTGTCCAAAAACCACCCAATCCACTAGTATATTTAGGAGGAGAGGAGAGGAGAGGCATCCAAGGCCTTTGGGTCGGCCGAATAGGAGGTGGGAAGCAATCCTACTTCACCTCCAATCCTAGTTGGAGTAGGATTGCCTCCTATTGGCTGATTTTCCACTTTTTGCTTTAGGACTTTCTCTCCTGCGCCATGGGCCTTTGTGGCTGTTTTCCCAGCCCACTAAGGGCTGGTTATTATTCTCCCACAGCCCATGGACCTCTTGGGGTCTAAATACCCCTCCCGGAGGTCCCCCCGGTACACTACCAGCACTCCCGGTACACTACCGATGAGCCCGAAACTTTTCCGGCGACCAAACTGGGACTTGCTATATATGAATCTTTACCTCCGGACCATTCTGGAGCTCCTCGTCACGTCCGGATCTCATCCGGGACTCCGAACAACCTTCGGTCACCACCATACATAACTCTACACTACCGAAACGTCACCAAACCTTAAGTGTGCAGACCCTGCAGGTTCGAGAACTATGTAGACATGACCGAGACACCTCTACGGTCAATAACCAATGGCGGGACCTGGACGTCCACATTGGTTCCTACATATTCTACGAAGATCTTTATCGGTCGAATCTCTATGTCAAGGATTCAGTTAATCCCGTATAACGTTCCCTTTGTTCTTCGGTATGTTACTTGCCCGAGCTTCGATCGTCGGTATCTCCATACCTAGTTCAACCTCATTACTGGCAAGTCTCTTTACTCGTTCCGTAATACAAGATCCCGTGACTAACACTTAGCCACATTGCTTGCAAAGCTTGTTGTGATGTTGTATTACCGAGTGGGCCCTGAGATACCTCTCCGTCACACGGAGTAACAAATCCCAGTCTCGATCCATGCCAAATCAACAGACACCATCGGAGATACCTGTAGAGCACCTTTATAGTCACCCAGTTACGTTGCAACATTTGATACACACAAGGCACTCCTCCGATATCCGTGAGTTGCATGATCTCATGGTCATAGAAACATATACTTGACATGCAGAAAACGGTAGCAATAAACTGACACGATCATAACTAATTTATTATTGCCTCTAGGGCATATTTCCAACACAATCATCAAAATCATGGAATCCTAGCACATCACATAAAGTTTTCGGAATCGTGGAGACACTAGCTCCAAAATCACAAAAATCATGGCACTCATAATATTTAATTTTAATATTAATAGCCGGTTCCCACTCATCATGGAGCTTCCTAGGGATAGAAACTTCTAACTCAAGTGTTTCTTCAAAAGATTTTATCATAGCATCAAGGATGTTTTTAGTAAAAGCCTTATTTTGACTATAAGCATGTGGAGAATTAATCATGGATTGTAACAAGGAAATACAATCAATCAAATAGCAACTATCATAATTAAATTCCTTGAAATCCAAAAGAGTGGGTTCATTGCTATTTAAAGTTTTGACCTCTTCCACCCCACTTTTATCAATCTTAGCATAAAGATCTATAGACTCCGAATTATTGGGACGCTCTTTAACTAAAGTTGACTTATCTCTAGTCCAATCCTTATCAAGATTTATATTGGAAAAGAAAGATTCAATAGGAGCCACATCAATCACTTTGAGATCTTCGTCATTATTATCACGAGAACACACTTTTTCTAGCCATTCGCGCTTAGCACGAATTCTAGCGGTTCTTTCCTTACTTTCATCAATATAAATTCTCATAGCTTTTAAAGACTCATTAATATAATGCTTGGGTGGAGTAGATAGAACTTTCAAAGAATCAATCTCAAAAGAAATTCTATCAACGTTCCTAGTCAAATCATCAATCTTGAGCACTTTTTCTTCCATAGTAGCATTAAAAATCTTTTGTGAACAAATAAATTCTTTAACAATGTTCTCAAGATCATAGGGAATCTTATTATAATTTACATAAGAATTTTTGTAGGAATTACCTTAATTATTATAGGAATTACTAGGGAACGGCCTAGGGTTGAAATTACCTCTATACGGGTTATTACCAAAATTGTTCCTACCAACAAAATTCACATCCATAGATTCATTATTATTTGAAATCAAAGAAGACAAAGGCATATCATTGGTATCAATAGGAGCATTCTTACTAGAAGAATTTTTCATCAATTCATCAATCTTTTCACTCAAAGTATTTATTTTTTCAATAGCATGCACTTTTTTACTAGTAGGAGATCTTTCGGTATGCCATTGAGAGTAGTTTGTCATAATATTATCTAGGATTTTAGTAGCCTATCCTAATGTGATTTCCATAAAAGTACCACCCGCGGCGGAATCTAAAATATTCCTAGATGCAAAATTCAATCCCGCATAAAAAATTGTATAATCATCCATAAACTCAAACCATGTGCGGGACAATTCCTAATCACTAATTTCATCCTCTCCCAAGATTGTGCAACATGCTCATGATCAAGTTGCTTAAAATTCATTATATCGTTCCTAAGGGAGATGATCTTAGCGGGCGGAAAGTACTTGGAAATAAAAGCATCTTTACACTTATTCCCTGAATCAATACTATTTTTAGGTCAAAGATGAAAACCAAGTTTTAGCACGATCTTGTAGTGAGAACAGAAATAACTTCAATTTGACAATATCATTATCCACATATTTGTTCTTTTTCATATCACACAACTCAATAAAAGTATTTACATGGTATGCGGAATCTTCACTAGGAAGGCAAAAAAATTGTTCTTTCATAACAAGATTAAGCAAGGCAACATTGATCTCATAAGATTCCGCACTAGTGGCGGGAGCAATCGCAGTACTAATAAAATCATTATTATCAGTATTGGAAAAGTCACCCAACTTGGTATTCTCAGACATCATGACAAAGCAAGCAATCAAGCACCCAAGCAATCAAAAGGCAAATGAAAAGGCGAGCAGAAGAAGGGCGAACAAAAAGGAAAATCTTTTTGGTATTTTCTGAAAATCTTTTTAGAAGTGGGGGAGAGGAAAACGAGAGGCAAATGGGAAATAATGTAAATGCAAGATATGAGTTTGTGATGGGTACTTGGTAGGCTTGATGTGTATCCTCCCCGGCAACGGCGCCAGAAATCCTTCTTGCTACCTCTTGAGGTTGCGTTGGTTTTCCCTTGAAGAGGAAAGGGTGATGCAGCAAAGTAGATATGTATTTACCTCAGTTGTTGACGACCAAGGTATCAATCCAGTAGGAGGAACAAGCAAGTCACCAATGGATGCACCTGCACAAACAATCAAACTGTTGCACCCAACGCTATAAAGGGGTTATCAATCCCTTCACGGTTATTTGCAAGGATTAGATCCGATAGAGATAGATGTAAACGAACAAAAGATAAATAAATTGCAAGAAGGTATTTTTGGTTTACAGATATGAAAAGATATTATGGAAAGTAGACCCGAGGCCCATAGGTTTCACTAGAGGCTTCTCTCTTGAAGGAAAATATCACGGTGGGTAAACAAATTACTATCAAGCAATTGATATAAAAGAGACTAATCATGTAGATATCCAAGGAAATGATCATGCATATAGGCATCACGTATATGTCAAGTAGACCGAAACGATTCTGCATCTACTACTATTACACCACACATCGACCGACTCCTGCCTGCATCTAGAGTATTAAGTTCATAAAGAACAGAGCAACGCATTAAGTAAGATGACATGATGTAGAGGGATAAACTCAAGCAATATTATGAAAACCCCATCTTTTTATCCTTGATGGCAACAACACAATACGTGCCTCGCCACCCCTACTTTGTCACTGGGTGAGGACACCGCAAGATTGAACCCAAAACTAAGCACTTCTCCCATTGCAAGAATTACCAATCTAGTTGGCCAAACCAAACCAATAACTTGAAGAGACTTGCAAAGATATGAAATCATGCATAAAATAATTCAGAAGAGATTCAAATAAGATTCATGGATAATCTGAACATAAACCCACAATTCATCGGATCTGGACAAACACACCGCAAAAGAGTATTACATTGGATAGATCTCCATGAAGATCATGAAGAACATGGTATTGAAGATCAAAGAGAGAGAAGAAGCCATCTAGCTACTAGCTATGGACCTATAGGTCTATGGTGGACTACTCACGCATCATCGGAGGGGCAATGGAGTTGATGTAGACGTCCTCCGTGATCGATTCCCCCTCCGGTAAATTACTGGAAAAGGCCCCAAGATTGGATCTCTCGGGAACAGAGGCTTCTGGCAGCGGAAAAATATTTGCGTGGCTTGTTTTGTTGTTGGGGGAATATTTGGGTATTTATAGGCCAAGAAATAGGGTTAGGAGACTTCCCAGGAGACGACAAGCCTCCTAGGCGCGACCAGGGGGGTGGTCGCGCCTACAAGGCTTTCCACCTCCTGGCAAGTGCCCTGGCGTGCACTCCAAGCTTGGTGGATCCGTTTCCTTCCAAAAAAAAATCTTCTTGAAGATTTTATTCTGTTTGGACTCCGTTTAATATTCCATATCTGCAAAACTCAAAAACAAGGAAAAAACAGAAACTGGCACTAGGCTCTAGATTAATAGGTTAGTCCCAAAAATAATATGAAATAGCATATTAATGCATATAAAACATCCAAAACAGATAATATACTAGCACGGTATCATCAAAAAATATAGATACATTGGAGACGTATCACTTTGTCAGCTGGATGCCATCGCGCAAGTAATGGCTCTGAAGGCTCAATTCAACTTGGGCAGAGAATGCTACCACGCGATGATGACAATATTTCGACGCTTTCTGCCCAAAGGCCATGTACTACCTGCAAACTTGTACTAGTTGGACAAAATCACTCGTGTACTTAAGGTGCCCTATGAGAATATAGATGCCTGTGAGAATGGATCTGCCTTATTTAGGCTTGAGTATGCGGACTTGAACTATTGTCCCAATTGCAAGTCTTCCAGGTATGTTGTGGTAGACAATGGTATGGGCGAGAAGATTTAGACCAAAATCCCTGTTAAGTTCTTCGCTATGTGCCAATCGTACCAAGACTTCAACATATTTTCTTGGTCAAAGAGACGGCCAGACAGATGACATGACACAAATTGGGAAAAAGAACCGAACTAGATGCAGATGGGAATCATATGTTGGTACACACTTCAGACGCTTTAGCGTGGAAGCACTTCGATGCATTACATAAGGATAAAGCGGCAGATCCAAGGCATCCTCGAGTCGCCATCAGCATGGATGTCTTCATTGTATTTGTTATGATGACATCCCAATACAATTGTTGTCTTGTATTTGTCATTCCACTCAATCTCCCCCTGGAGAGATTTTGAAAAGAAAGAACATTTTCTTTTCAAGAAGCTTGGATAATTCCAGGGCCTAACTATCCGGGGAAGAATATGAATGTGTACATGTAGACGCTTAAGGATGAATTGCAAGAAGCTTGGGATAATTGGATCAAGACATATGGCATCGCTACCAAAAAAACTTCAAAATGCATATGTGGTTGATGTACTCGACGCATGACTTGCCGGCGTATGCGCTATTTGTTGGCTGGTGTGTGCATGGAAGGTTCCCATGTCCCACATGCAAGGCAGCTCTTCAGTTCTGTTGGCTGCAGGCGGGTCACAAGTTTTCTTGCTTCGACATGGATAGACAGTTCCTGGATCCTCGCCATAAGTTCAGAAAAGACAAGAAGAATTTCATCAAAGGTAGAGTTGTCAAAAACTCTTCACCACCCGTGTTGACAGGCCAACAGATCCTCGATCAGTTAAACGCTCTCATGCCTAATCCACAACATCTAGGGTATTTCAAAGGGTATAATACGGAACACGCCTGGATTGACAAGTCATGCTTATGGGAACTGCCTTACTTCAAAGACCTCCTTTTCCCACACAACATCGACATGATGCACACTGAAAAGAATATCGCTAAGGCCATTTTTGGTACATTGTTTGGCATAGAGAGGAATTCAAAGGATAATCCTAAGGCTAGAATTGATCAGGAGGCCCTATGTGATAGACCATTACAAAACATGCGACAACTGAAAGGAAAGCAGAACTAGACGAAGCCAAAGGCACGGTTCAATCTTGGAAGGCCAGCTATGAGGGAAATGATCTTGCGGGTGAAAATGCAGTTGATGTTCCCCGATGGTTATGCAGCGAATCTAAAGAGGGAAGCGAGTCTTGACAAACTGAAAATATTTGGTCTCAAGAGTCATGATTGGCACATATGGCTTGAGCGGGTAATGCTGGTGATGCTACATGGCTTTATCCCTAAGGATGAATGGCTAGTACTGGCAGAGTTGAGCTATTTCTTCTATTCTCTTTGTGAGAAAGAACTATTGCATGTCGTGCTAGATGAAATGGAAGAGTTGGCGTCGTAGTTGATCTGCAAGTTAGAGAAGATCTTTCCATCGGGCTTCTTTAATCCAATGTAGCATTTGATTTTGCATCTCCCGACCGAGGCAAGATTGGGGGGCATGCAAAATCATTGGTGCTTCGCAACTGAGAGGATACAGAAGATGCTTCGAGCAAAATGTAAAATAAACGTAGAATTGAAGCATCGATTGCCGAGGCATTCATTACAAGGAGACGACAAACTTCATGACAGCACACTATGAAGCAAAAAATCATCATTTGCATGATCCGAAGCCTCGGAACAATGATGGCGACCCTAAAAAAAGTCGACCCAACCTTAGCCCATTTAAAGGGAAGCTCGCACCCACCAGCGCTTCGAAAGCAAAAGTGTTGGTTGTCGATGAATGGTGGACCATTTTGTTGTATATCTTCAACAACCTAAAAGAAGTGCGGCCGTACATCAAGTAAGTTCTCGGTACATTACTAGTTTGCAACTTGTAATTCCTTCAAACTGTTCTTATTCCCGAATATTTGATATAGTCAATACGTTGCCAAATTCTAGGATGGAGCGGTCATCCAAAAGGATTCCGTCGAAGAGTATGAGCTTCTGGCAAAGCATGTAGGCGGCTATCTCGGTTTCATCTCTTGGTTCCAACAAAGGGTAATTACCATTAATGGACCATTTCATTTCTTTGTCCAATTTGCGGATAATACAACAGTCCTTTCATATTAAACTTGTAGGCGAATTCAGAGTCTATGGACACTGAGTTGAGACAAGTCGCTAATGGTTTTAACTATAAGGTCCGTTCATTTGACAAATATGACATCGACGGGTATCGCTTTCGTACCTTTGGCAAAGAGCTATCTATGCCTGACCTAAAGACAGCAATTTGTTCTGACTCTGCTATCGGCGAAGGAGGTACCGAGTATTATGGAGGAGTTGAAGCAATTTATGAACTTCTATTCTATGGTGAAAACCCACCGAACCTCGTAGTCTTCAAATGTTTTTGGTTCCAGCCGAATGAGACTACAAGGACTCATGAACATATAGGGCTAGTCGAAATCAAACAAAACACCCATTTAGATGTTCTTGATGTCTATATTATGACTCAACAGGCGACCCAAGTTTTCTATCTACCGTGGGCCTACCAAACTGATCCAAATCTGAAAGGTTGGGATGTCGTTTATGAAGTGCCGCCACATTTTTAGACCACCTCCCCTCAATGAAGAGGATTATGTACCTCACATTAACCCAAACACATATGAAGGAGAATTCTTCCAAGAAACACATCTTTCCAAAACCGTTCAAGAACAACTCTACTGCACCCCGGAACATTGAAGTAGACAGCGACAGTGAATCTGACCTAACCCCTGAGCCAGAACGGGAAGAGTCGAAACAAGAAGAGGGTACTGCTACGGATGACATGTCAATGGTTGACCGATTACATAAAGGAGGCCTTCCACACATTGTTCCTGATAGTGATGATGATCATGCATTTATTGATCCCGGAGAATATATAGACGATCAAGATTATTATTAATTCATTTCATGTAATCAACTTTTATTATACACATATATATATATTTTTTATTAGGTATATGATGATGCACTTAAATTATATACATTTTATTATTCATGTCAGTATTCAATTTTATGTTGTACTAATTTCGTTTACTTTTTGTCATGGAAGTTGTTGAAAGATGGTGGGAAATGGTCGAGAGCACTCTACGGCTCCTTCTTTGGTAGGTTGTGGGATGAGTACTTCCATTCCTGTCGAGTCTCTACGGAGAGCATTGCTCTCTAGTCTGCATACATCGGTGCTCGCTTCTTCGTCTCCCCCATGTGAGAGGAGGTCGGGGGAAGAAGAAAGGTACATGCTACCTCTTGAGCTTGCATTGGTTTTCCCTTGAAGAGGAAAGGGTGATGCCGCAAAGTAGATAAGTATTTCCCTCAGTTGTTGAGAACCAAGGTATCAATCCAGTAGGAGGAACAAGCAAGTCACTAATGGATGCACCTACACAAACAATCAAACTCTTGCACCAAACGTTATAAAGGGGTTGTCAATCCCTTCACGGTTATTTGCAAGGATTAGATCTGATATAGATAGATGTAAACGAACAAAAGATAAATAAATTGCAGCAAGGTATTTTTGGTTTATAGATCTGAAAATATGGAAAGTAGACCCGGGGCCCATATGTTTCACTAGAGGTTTCTCTCTTGAAGGAAAATATCACGATGGGTCAACAAATTATTGTCAAGCAATTGATAGAAAAGCGAATAATCGTGTAGATATCCAAGGCAATGATCATGCATATAGGCATCACGTCCGTGTCAAGTAGACCGAAACGATTCTGCATCTACTACTATTACACCACACATCGACCGACTCCTGCCTGCATCTAGAGTATTAAGTTCATAAAGAACAGAGCAACACATTAAGTAAGATGACATGATGTAGAGGGATAAACTCAAGCAATATGATGAAAACCCCATATTTCTACCCTTGATGGCAACAATACAATACGTGCCTCGCTACCCCCTACTTTGTCACTGGGTGAGGACACCGCAAGATTGAACCCGAAACTAAGCACTTCTCCCATTGCAAGAATTACCAATCTAGTTGGCCAAACCAAACCAATAACTCGAAAAGACTCGCAAATATATGAAATCATGCATAAAAGAATTCAGAAGAGATTCAAATAAGATTCATGGATAATCTGAACATAAACCCATAATTCATCGGATCTTGACAAACACACCGCAGTAGACTATTACATCGGATAGATCTCCATGAAGATCATGAAGAACATGGTATTGAAGATCAAAGAGAGAGAATAAGCCACCTAGCTACTAGCTATGGACCCGTAGGTTTGTGGTGGACTACTCACGCATCATCGGAGGGGCAATGGAGTTGATGTACATGCCCTCCATGATCGATTTCCCCTCTGGTAGATTACCGGAGAAGGCTCCAAGATTGGATCTCTCGGGAACAGAGGATTCTAGCGACGGAAAAATATTTGCGTGGCTTGTTCTGATGTTGGGGTAATATTTGGGCATTTATAGGCCAAGAAATATGGTTAGGAGACCTGCCAAGAGACGACATGCCTCCTAGGCGCAACCAGGGGGGTGGCCGCGCCTACGGGGCTTGCCTCCTCCTGGCAAGTGCCCTGGGTGCACTCCAAGCTTGATGGATCCGTTTCCTTCCAAAAAAATCTCTTCGAAGATTTTATTCCGTTTGGACTCCATTTAATATTCCATATCTGCAAAACTCAACAACAAGGAAAAAACAGAAACTGGCACTGGGCTCTAGATTAATAGGTTAGTCCCAAAAATAATATAAAATAGCATATTAATGCATATAAAACATCCAAAACAGATAATATAATAGCATGACATCATCCAAAATTATAGATACGTTGGGGACGTATCAGTACACGTGGGAGAAGAGGTCATGGGAGAGGTAGGGTGGGTGCTACGCCTTCCTTGCCGCCACCCCCAGCTGATTCACCTGAGCACAGGATTGCTAGGGTGGACCCGTATGAGGAGGAGGCTACGCGGACTCAGGTCGACGAGCCTCGGGTCGACGAGCCTTGGATCTACGAGACTCCTGTCCTAGAGGCTTTGTCCCATGAGACTCCGGAGCAGAGGAGGGATGAGGGCACGTCGCAGCAGACCCCATGGGATACCTGGCCGGAGGAGCCTAGTGGCCAAGCTGATGGTGGTGGGGATCATTTATCTGATAGCGAGGAGGAGGTGGTTGAGGGGTCCACCGTCTACTAGCGTGGTAGTACACGACTCCCGCCCATGCCGATGACCCGCGAGAAGAGGTGGTCGATTAGGCCTAATGGGGAAAAGTAAGTGCATGTACTCTTTTTTAACCTTTTGCCTTCACGTCTTTTCAAGTATCAATGTGTTGTCTTTGTCATATTGCAGGGGTTGGGATCACCCCAAGGATGCATGTAGGCCCAACAACGTCCTTGGTGTCCTTATTAGGCAAAACTTCCTAGGGTTTGTCATGTTGCCTGGTGAGGTCAGGTTCGAGAGTTAGGAATGACCTAGGAGCACTACTTGGCTGCACCGACCCCGTCGGAGTATAGGATCGACGGTGTTTTGTGCCACACGAGGGCGGACATGCTGATCAGACAGTTTTGGGTAATTTCTCCTTTACACAATTAAAAATCAACAAAGCTATTTATTGTACTAATAAGTGTTGTCTCGTTTGATTGCAGACCTTCTACAGGTGTTAGGAAGGATACGAGGAGGCTGCGGCAAAGGTTGTCGATAACTAATGCAGGCACCTACTACAAAACTTACGGCATGAGGCTCGAGTGCAGGCTGTTCGAGACTACTATGCCTCACTACATATTGGGAAGGAGAAGTCGACGTGCCACGGAAAGAACATGGAGAAGGAGAATCACATGAAGGTAATTACGCATTCTTAAGGCCTTGCACTTAGTTTCCTTCATTTTATTCGTACGGGTAGCGCTCAAATATCTCTTTATTAACTTAGGTGCCCTCGAGATGGTGTGCGAATAAGATGGATTGTTGGGAGGCATTGGTGAATTGCTGGTGCTCAGAACAATGGCTAGCCGTCCAGAACAATGCCAAGGACCGGCGTGCCAAAATGGTTGGTGTGCCACACCATCAAGGGAGCACCAACTTAAATCGGTTTGGTCAAAACTGGGTATGTGGTTTGCTTCATGATTCATGCAATTCATTCTTGAGTCTAGCTTGATCCCTTTACTAATAATGTGTTCCTCTCTCTCTCTCTCTTTTAGGCGCATCACAATAACACATCAGTGTCAGAGATGTACGACCTCTATGCGATGGCCCATGCTTTTTCGTACAATAAGGTCAAGGCATTCTCTAAGTCCGACCTCGATCATCCCGAGAACTTCACGAACATCTCCTCCCACCACAAGTTCGTGAAGTAGAGAGATGTGGGGAAGGCATTAAACGGGGTGGACTTTAACCCGAGCCACCATCCTATTGATCTAGAGGTGGTGATGATAGCTGGTGGCGGGAGGCCCCATGGCACAATGGCCATTGGAGATGGCCTTATACGTTGTCCTAGCACTCTCCGGCAGATCAAGGCACACAAAACGAGCTCGTGTCGTGAGATAAGGCCTCATCCATGGCCTCTCGAGCTCGCCATCGAGGTTAGTTATACAGACTTAGATATCTTTCCATATTAAGTTGTGTGTGTGAACAAAGATGATTACAATGCTAACGAGGAGTTGTGTTGCAGGCTGGTATTCAAAAAGAGAGAGGCAACACATGCTCTTATGGCGGCGAAGGAGAAGGAGATGGAGGAGAGGAGGTTTAGGTTGTTGGAGGAGGAGAGGGCACGGAACAATGCGTCTCACCAGGCCATCTACGAGCTCTTCGTGGTAAGTTTCTTCTTCATATTTGTCAAATCTTGCATTTAATGTTTGTTTCATTAATAACTAATATCATTGACTTTTGAAAACCAAATGTGCAGTCTATGTGCGAGAAGACCGGCTAGATCCCTCTATTGATGTCAGTCATTACCACGACTAGAACGGTGAGTTTCATTTGAATGCAATGATCTTTTCAGTGTCATCATGCTAACAAGACATTGTAAATCATCTTTGGTGCAGAATATCTCCCGAAACACATCGCACGACCCTTCTACAGGGCAGCCTTCTCCAGGTGAAACCAGCCCGAGCAACCCCGGTGCTTCACCTCCGTGATGACGAGGACGGTAAGCCCTAATATGCGACTTACTTGGCTCATTTTCTCAAAGAAACACAAACTTAGCACTTAGACAAAATTATGTTCTTTCGGTCTGTCAGAGCTCCTTGTGAGATTTTCATGTCTCTTCTTGATGGAGGAATCCCGACTGTTGTCGTGGGGGTCGTTTCTTCTTCTCCTTCTCTCGATATATACCTTGGTATATTGCGGAAGAGGAGAAGGGGAAACGACCATCACCAACGGTCGAAATATTAGTGTTAGGTAGTGTCCACCAACATACACCACCATATAAGTGTGAGTGAGTGCGCACCATACACACCATGAAGCATGATAGTTTTTCTAAGGAAACCTCGAAAGACCGAAAGTCAAGCTCAACAAATGGCATAATAACCTTGGTTAGTTCATAAATGCCATATTTTACCTAAGTTAGCTTTGTTTCCTCTAAAATGACATAGTAAGCTTACTTACCTCCAAAATGACATATTTTACCTAAGTTAGCTCTAAAGTGACATATACTTAACATTGTTTCCCCCGAAATGACATAGTAAGCTTACTGAGCTGATTAGCTCCGAAATAACATATTTTACCTAAGTTAGCTCTAAAATGACCTGTACTTGGCTTTGCTTCCTACCAAATGAGATAATAAGCTCACTTAGTTCCAAAATGACCTATTTTACCTACTAAAATGACCTATACTTAGCATTGTTTTCTCCAAAGTGACATAATAAGCTTACTTAGCTCCGAAATGACCTATTTTACCTAAGTTAGCTCCAAAATGACCTATACTTAGCTTTGCTTCCTACAAAATGCGATAATAAGCTCACTTAGCTCCAGAATGACCTATACTTAGCTTTGTTTCCTCCACAATGACATAATAAGCTTAGTTAACTCGAACATGGCAAAATAGACTTGGTAACCTCATAAATGCCATATACTTAGCTTATTTTCTTGCAAAATGACACAATAAGCTTAGTTAGGTCAAAAATGGGATAATTACATAGGTTAGCTCTAAAATGACGCAAATAAGCAATAAGAAGAAGAAAAACATGAGGAGAAAGAGAGAGAGAGAGAGAAGAAAAACGCTTCTTCATCATCATCATCTTCTAGATCTTCTTCTACTTCTTCTAGTATTCTTATTCTAACTTTCTTATTTCCAATTTTGCAGATTTGATTCATGTCACAGCAGCTGCTTTGATGTAGTGCTAGTGTTTACTCTCTGTTTTCATTGTGTATCGATGAACTTATGTGAAACTTTCTACCTATGGATGAGATTATGTATGTATGGATGAAACTATTGTAATATGGTGAACGATGTGACATTTGATACTTTCAATTTGGTATAATTGTTGGTTGATCATATCCATATGGAAGGGATATTGTTTCTGTGAAATATATATATATACATATCATATATTTGCCTATGAAATTTTTTGAATATAACAAAAACAGAAAAAGGCAATACTGGCTCTTTGCCGTCTGCCAACGACGGCAAAGGCCTCTTTGACATCCGCCACTGATGGAAAATGTGGCATGGGCAGCCACCAGCGCAACCTAGGAACACTAGATTGGGGCCATTTGGCCCCTTAGCCGTCAGGGGCATACGGCAAAGGGGTTAGAGACGTGGTCGTCCAGGGGCAGACGAGAAAGGAGGGGGGCGAATGGCAAAGGGGGCAGACGGCAAGGGGGCGTGTTCATATGGTAAAGCGGACAAACGGAAAAGTGGTGGTGTAACAAGCTGATTCAAAATAGTAGGTGAATCAAAAGCAGAGCTAGATGGCAATTCCTTCCCTCCTCCCGTATGAGAGGGGATGATACTAGTTCTTGTATCCTTCAGATTCTTCATAGAGATAATTTGATATAAATCCCAAGTGACTCAACAAATATAGTTATGCTCCCTGGCAACAGCGCCAGAAAAAGGTCTTGATAACCCACAAGTATAGGGGATCACAACAGTTTTCGGGGGTAGAGTATTCAACCCAAATTTATAGATTCGACACAAGGGGAGCCAAAGAATATTTGAGAGTATTAGCACTTGAGTTGTCAATTCTACCACACCTGGAGATAAATATCTGCACCAAAGTGATCAATAGCATAGTAGTATGATAGGTTGATAGCAGCGGTAATAGCAACAGTAGTGGTAACAGTAGAAGTAGTAGTTTTGTAGCAATTGCAATAGTAACAACAGTAGTAGTAACTTAGCAAGAACAATAAGTGGAAAGATCGTAGGCACTGGATCAGTGTATTGATTGGATGATATTCATCATATAACAGTCATAACCTAGGGCGACACGGAACTAGCTCCAGTTCATCAATGTAATGTTGGCATGTATTCCGTATATCGTCATATGTGCTTATGGAAAAGAACTTGCATGGCATCTTTGTCCTACCCTCCTGTGGCAGCAGGGTCCATAAGGAAACTAAGGGATATTAAGGCCTCCTTTTAATAGAGAACCGAAATGAAGCATTAACACTTAGTGAACACATGAACTCCTCAAACTATGGTTATCGCCGTGAAGTATCCCAAATATTGTCACTATGGGGTTGACGCATCATAACACGAAATAGGTGCATATGACTAGGTAAGATCGGATCAAGAACATAGATATAATGATGATAACATAAATGGTTCAGATCTGAAATCATGGCACTCGATCCCTAGTGAGAAGCATTACGCATGGCAAAGTCATAGCAACATCAATCTTAGAACATAGTGGATACTAGGGATCAAGCCCTAACAAAACTAACTCGATTACATGATGAATCTCATCCAACTCCTCACTGACCAGCAAGCCTACGAAGAAATTACTCACTCCTAGTGGGGAGCATCATGGAATTGGTGATGGAGAAGGGTTGATGATGACGAAGACCGAAGATTACCCTCTCTGGAGCCCCAAACGGGCTCCAAATGTGGCCTCCCGATGAAGAACAGGAGGTGGCGGCGGCTCCGTATCGTGGAATGCGATAATTCCTTCTCTCTCATGTTTTCTGGAAAAATGTGAATTTATAGCATTAGAATTAGGGTCGAGGGACCGACAAGGTGCCCACCCTCCACCAGGCCGCGCTAGGGGGGCCTGGCGTGCCCTGGTGGAGCGCGGGCACCCTAGGCCCCCTCTCAGGTGGCTTATGGCTCCATAATTCCTTAAATATTCCAAAATAAATCTCCAAAAAGTTTTGTCCCATTCCGAGAACTTTTATTTCTGCACACAAGCAACACCATGGTAGTTCTGCTGAAGACAACGCCAGTTCGGGTTAGTTTCATTCAAATCATGCAAATTAGAGTCCAAAACAAGAGCAAAAGTGTTAGGAAAATTAGATACATTGGAGACGTATCACGCAACCATGTAGCGTCAGACGTGCTCGTCCTCCTTGTAAGCGCATCTAGTGCCCCTTGATGATTTTGGTGTATTCAAGACTTATAGGTTAAGTAACTAATGTTTTTGTGAGTATACACAGGTTCTATAAGTCGATGAGGAGTTTGATATATCTAGAGATTATCGACACCTAAAAATGAATGTCTTTAGTTGAAGACTTTGGTATTCGCTGAAGACTTTGAAGCTGAAGAATTCGGTGTGACCTCGAAGATATGAACAAGGACTATGAAGCGTGAAGACTTCTGTTTTCGTAGTTTCATTTCCTTTCTTTGGGTCATAGGAAACACCGTACTGTTAAAGGGGGCTGGGGTAATACTAAAGAAAATTTCCAACTGATGCTCAACTCAAAATCCTCAACCTATCCAATCCTTCGAGTGAAGCCTCATGGAAATCTCTTGCAGTTCAGTCAAGTTTTCAGTAACAGAGACGATGATCTTCTGGTCTCCGAGGAAATTGGTCTGACTGAGGAGTTAGGATTTCACTAGTGTGAATTGCCTAAAAGTGAGGAACATGACAAGTCTTGAGGACTTTCATAGTTCGAAATTCTGACCATTGTTGTGCTTAGCGCCAGCTGTCCCCAATCATCTTATCCACATAACAGTCATATCGTTGGGGGGTATTTATGTCTTATCATGTCAGGTTGCACCCTAGCTATAAAAAGCCACCCCCACAACCACTAGTTGGTTGGCTGCTCTGAGAGAGAACTGACACTTGTCATTTGAGAGCAACCCATCCTCCGAGCACTTTGATAGAAAATCATTAGTGAGGAAAAACCCAAATCCAAACCACCAAACCGAAAGCAATTGAGCATCACTGAAGAGATTGTTCCTATGTGGAGCCTATGCTTCTTACCTTTGAAGATTGTGTATCTTCCAGACGGTTAGGCGTCATGGTCTAGTGCATCCCACAGTTAATTGGGGATCATAGAGTGACCTTGGTCTAGAGCATCCAGCAGTCAATTGTGGATCACCGGGTGACCAGTTTGTGAGGGTTTTGGAAGTCTACCCTGGAGACTTACCACGAGTGTTGGGCGAGGACTTTGTGACCTTAGCTCAAGGAGAATACGGTAGGGACTGTGTGTCCTAGGACTATGTGTCCTCTGGTTTAAATACCAGGCCACTCCAAACCAGACGTACAACTGTCACAGCAGTTGGAATTGGGTCATCAAATCATTGTCTTCATCGAGATATCTGGATCTATTTCCTCGACCCTTTCATTTCCTCATATACTTGTTGATTAAATTGATCGTTATAGTTTGAAGAATTTGACTGAAGACTTTCTCAATTTCCTCACTTCAAATTCTTCAAGTTACCTTGTTCCTCACCTGCTTATCCTGTATCACGCTATATGTAATCTGTGCATGCTTTATTTCATCATGATGACTATGCTACTGCTATGTTTCTCATGCACTTGAGTAATTATTCTGCTGCTAGTTATTCATCACATTTCAAATTCCTCAAGTTGAAATTCCTCAGTGATGAATTTGTAAAAATCGCCTATTCACCCCCCTCTAGTCGATATAAAGCACTTTCAATTGGTATCAGAGCAAGGTACTCCCTTGTTCTGTGTGATTTTGGTTTAACCACATGGAGTTCTAGTTATGTGAACTACAGGTATGATCAAGGTTTCCGCGGGATGTCCGACCTTCGATGAGACGGACTACCCCTACTGGAAAAAACAATATGCGCATGCATCTTGAAGCTATTGACAATGATCTCTGGTACGTTGTGGAAAATGGTGTTCCCTGCACATCTCCGACTGTTACTGCTGCTGGTGCGAAGAAATTCAAGCAATTTGATTCTCAAGCGAAGAATATCATCTGTGGACATCTGAGCAAAGGTCAGTATGGTAGAGTGAGTGCTTTGGAGTCTACTAAACTTATCTAGGATAGGCTGTCCAAAGTCAATGAAGGTGTTTCCACTCAACATGACTCTCGTGTTGATGTTCTTCGCAATCTCTTCAACCGCTTCAAAAGACTCGACAATGAAAATGTTCAACAAACTTTTGATCATCTCACTGATATCTCCAACGAGCTTCAAGCACTTGGTGCCTCTGATATCACTGACCACGAGGTGGTGAAGAAACTGCTAAGATCTCTTGATTCCTCATTCGATACACTGGCTTTGATGATTCAAGAGCGTGGATACTACAAGTCACTTGATCCTGTTGATATACTTGAGAGACTCAATACTCATGCATTCCAACAAGCTGAGAAGAGAGACCTCTACGGGCCAAGCTATGGAAGATCTCGTGCTCTGAAGGAAAAAGCAATTTCCTCGCTCGAAGGCGAAGATTCTGATAGTAGTCTTGGTGATCCTAAAGAACCGAGTCAGGAGCTAGCAATGCTCATGAGGAAATTCCAGAAGTTCTCAAGGAGTGGCCAGTTTGGAAAGTCATCAAAAGGTGGTATGACGAAATCAGATTCCTCATCAAGCGACTACAAGAGAAGAACTTGTCACAAATGCAAGAAATCTAGTCACTTCATCTCTCACTGTCCTCTCTGGGAAAAAGAATCAAAGAAGAATAAATACAAGGACTACAGCTCAGATGACTCGAAGAAAAAGAAGAAATCTTCAAAGTCCTCAACGTCAAAGTCCTCATCGCGCAAGAAGAATGGTTCCGGAAAGGCACGGGCTTTCATTGGCAATTAAATGGATTCTGAAGAAGAATATCAAGAAGAGGAAGAATCTGAGGAAGGGTCAGAATCTGGTGTTGCTAGTCTTGCACACGCCATTGCTTTCGTCAGCAAGTCCATCTTCAACGATGAAGAAAATGACTACTCCAATGACTCTGGCGTCAACGATGATGAATATGCTCCTACTTACTGCTTCATGACGAAAGTCGTCAATTCGTCAACTGAATGTCCTGTCTTTGATGACATTGAATATCCTAAGTGGAAAATCCTCATGAAGAAGCATCTCATGTCAATGAACAGTGAGCTATGGACAGTGACTGAACTTGGACTGTCTGAACTCTGCAAGATGTCAAATGATGAGGAAATTCATACGTACACTCAATTTGATGCTCACGTGAGGAACATCATCTGCTCGAGCCTATCAAGCATCATGTTCAAGGGCATATGTCATCTCAAAAACGCAAAGC
This sequence comes from Hordeum marinum, assembly GCA_022496015.1. NCBI lineage: Eukaryota > Viridiplantae > Streptophyta > Magnoliopsida > Poales > Poaceae > Hordeum > Hordeum marinum. Next base: position 504,568,577 of record CM039678.1, on the reverse strand, counting down.
TCATCTCGGATAGGATCATGGACATCAATGAAGGCTATCGCACTAGTCAAGACCCCATGTTCACCGAACTCAAGAAATTCCTCAAAACCCATTAAGCAGATCCTCATTCATCTTCTTCACTATGTCATATGGCAAAAGCCTCAAAGGTACACAAACATCATTCCTCATGTGAATCAAATGATGGTGACTCTGATGAATATGTGAAACCTACCTATTCCAAACTTGCTAACATTTCCACTAAGCAACAAAGTGCGCTTGAAAAGCATTAGAAACTGCTAGACAAAAGTGATGATCTGTTGAATAATGAAGTGGATCGGACTCAAACTCTCACTGAGGATCCCGAAAGTCTTCAGTCAAAGTATGATAACCTTCAAAGTCATCATAATGCACTCTTGGCCGATCATGAGAAGCTTTCTTATGAATTTCTTCAAAGAAAGCAAGATCATGAGAAACTAAGAGTGTCTCATGAAGATCTTCAAAGGGAAAACGATTCCTTACTTTCTCAACAGATCAGTACCGCTCAGGAAGAATTTGTTCCACCTTGTTTGAAATGCATCGAACGTGAAACTGCTAATTCTTCACCTGAATGTTCAAATGCTTCTACTGCTGCAAATTCTTCAACTATCCCCGTGGTCTCAAATTCCTCATCTGAGCATACCACTAGTATCACTGACGAAAATGCAGGGTTGAAGGAATGGTATGTGACAGACATGTACAAAAGTCTCAAAGGGCATCAAACCCTTTGCGATGTGCTCAAAAAGCAGATCCTGAATAGAAACCCTAGGAAAGAGGGTATTGCATTTGATAGGAAACTCAATGCTGATGGATCCTACTGGACACCTGAGCAGTACCCCAAAACCTCATGGGTTGCTGCAAAAGGACCTCCCGTAGATCCATCCACTTTATCTGGCTTTACTTGTGAAACTTCATATTCCACTGATGAGTCACTTGACTCCAACTACAAATTCTTCAAAACTCAGAAAGGTGAAGTATTTGCCAGATTTGTTGGAACTAACTGCAGGAACGGTTCGCCTATGAAGAAAATCTGGGTTCCTAAGAGCTGCATGCAAAATCTTCAAGTGAATGTCCTCACGACACCACCCACGAAGAACAGGAACCCCAGATCAAATTCCTCATGTGGACCAAAGTCTTCACTTGGACCAAATTCCTCAAATGATCATAAATATCATTCTCGTGCTAATGCATCTGTTTCGCAAGGAAAATCTAAGAGTTCTGAATATGTGCATTATTCTTCAAATCATTATGTTCATAAGTCCTCGAAAAATTTCTCTACTTATTCATATGAGTTCTCTAACTCTCGTCCTGTGAAACGAAGCGCACTAGCTTCAATGCCTCCCTTCTCATATGGAGCTCACAGAATGATGAACTCTTTGCCACCCCTCCAAATGTGGGTGGTGAAGAAATTAAACTAATATGTTATGCAGGGTCAGGTCTCCAGACGAACTTGAACGTCTCATGAATTTGCCGGAGACCTGAGGAAATGCTTGAAAGGACGCAAGTTAATCATGCAGAAATGAATTCCTCATTTCTCACGTCCTCACACTGCTTTACCTACTATGTCGTGTGATGAAACTCTGCCTGATGAATTTGATGCCTGATGAATTTGATGTCATATTCTTCACTGTGAAGCATATGAGTTCATAAGTTGTACTAATTCGTCTGCAGGATGAACCTCCAAAAGCTACTGAGTGGGTCCTCGACAGTGGATGCACCAACCACATGACTGGTGACAAGAATCTACTGATGAATATGCCACTTGCCCCATCTCATCTGAAGCATATCACCTACGCTGACAAAGGAAAAAAGGAAGGTACTGGGTCTAGGTAAGATTGCAATCTCAAAGGACCGACACATGGATAAGGTGATGCTTGTCGAATCCCCCTAGTTCAACCTTATGTCTGTCTTAATGCTTTGTGATCTTGATATGGTTGTCAACTTTGGAAAATATCGTTGTGTTGTCATCATGGAATATGACCCTTCCAAAGTCTTCGAAGGCTTTAGGAGAGGAGACTTGTATATTGTTGATTTCTCTACAGGGTCCTTAGCCTGCCACGTGCCTACTTGCAAAGTCCTCAGAAGGCTGGTTGTGGCATCGACGACTTGGACACGCTGGTATGAGGAACTTGCACACTCTCGTGAAGAAAAAGCACGCCATTAGCATTGAAGATGTCAAATTCCTCAAGGACCACCTCTGTGGTGCATGTGAGTCTGGGAAGATGACCTGATCCAAGCATCCCTCGAAGACAATCATGACGACGACTCGACCATTTGAATTGCTTCATATGGACCTCTTTGGCCCCACTCATTATTCCACACTAACAAATTCTTCAAGTTTGTATGGCTTTGTCATTGTTGATGATTACTCTCGTTACACTTGGGTGCATATTATCATGTACAAGTCTGAAGTGCAGGATGTCTTCAGAGGATTTGCTTCAAGGGCCTCTACAAACTTTGGCGTCAAGATCAAGCATATTAGGAGTGATAATGGGGCTGAATTCAAGAACACCAATCTTGATGAACTTGGTATTACTCATGAGTTATCTTCCCCATATACTCCTTAGCAGAACGGTGTCGTGGAGCGCAAGAACGGGACTCTTGTTGAGATGGCTTGCACCATGCTTGATGAATACAAGACTCCGCGTCGCTTCTGGCCTGAGGCAATTGATACATCTCACCACATCATCAACATGGTATATCTTCATAAATTCTTCTAGAAGACTTCTCATGAGCTCATGACTCGCAAGAAACCCAATGTAAGTTATCTGAAAGTCTTCGGTGCAAAATACTGGCTTAGAGATCCTCACCACAGTTCTAAATTTGCACCAAAAGCACATGAAGGCTTCACGCTTGGTTTCGGGAAGGACTCGCACACCTACAGAGTCTTCAACACCCATCACCAAAAGGTTGTTGAAACTATAGATGTGCGGTTCGATGAAACTAACTGCTCGCAAAGAGAGCACCTGCTTTCTGTGCTAGATGAAAAATCTCCTGAAGAATCCATTAAGTTGAAGGCTCTCTATGGCCTCAAGCAGGCCCCTCGGGTGTGGTATGACATTCTGAAGGAATTCCTCATCAAGAAAGGCTTCAAACCCGGTTCACTCGACCCAACTCTTTTCACTAAATCCTATAACAATGAACTGTTCATATGCCAAATATACGTAGATGATATTATTTTTGGCTGTACTGAGAAATGTTGCAGTGATGAATTTGCCTATATGATGAGTGAAGAATATCAAATGTCTATGATGGGAGAGTTGAAGTTCTTCTTAGGTCTTCAAATTCGTCAGCAAGACAATGGCATCTTCATCTCTCAAGAGAAATACCTCAAGGATGTTTTGAGAAAATTCGACATGCAATACTGCAAAGGTGTCAAAACTCCAATGCCTTCAAAAGACCACCTCTGCACTGACGAAAATGGTAAAGATTTCGATCAAAAGGTATATCGCTCCATGATTAGCTCGTTATTGTATGTGTGTGCATCTAGGCCTGATATTATGCTGAGTGTTTGCATGTGTGCCCGATTCCAAGAAACACCGAAGGAATCACACCATAAGGCCGTGAAACATATTCTTCGATACTTAGCTCACACACCAACACTTGGATTATATTATCCCAAGGGCTCAAATCTTCACCTCGTAGGATACTCAAATGCTGACTATGTTGGTGATCATGTGGATCGCAAGTCAACCTCAGTCACATGTCATTTCCTCGGACGATCCTTAGTCTGTTGGTCCTCGAAGAAGCAAAACTGCGTGTCACTATCTACTGCTAAAGCTGAGTACATTGCTGCTGGTTCATATTGCGCTCAGTTGCTGTGGATGAAGCAAACCCTCAAGAACTATGGCATCAAGGTGAAGAATGTTCCTCTCTACTGCGACAACGAGAGCGTTACCAAGATTGCGTACAACCCAATTCAGCACTCCAAGACCACGCACATCCTGATTCGTCATCATTTTCTTCGAGATCATGTACTAAAGGACGACATATCCATCGACCACATTCCCACTGAAGAACAGCTAGCTGATATCTTCACTAAGCCCTTGGATGAAAAAGAGATTTTGCAAGTTGCGGTGTGAGCTAAATATCTTAGAATCTTCGAATGTTCTTTGAAAAGACACACATCTTAACACTTATGCAAAATTGATGACTTAGATGTGCAACACACGAAGTAACATTTTTCTTCAATCAATGTAGAATAACCCTCTAAGTGTGAAGAAATTAAAGAAGAATTTGATTCTCAAAACCCTACGACAATTGTATGCGATGCCTGAAATCATCATTCTTATACGGCGGGTCACGCCACCAACCATAGTTGAAATTGTTCAAAGTTGAGTTTTTCGTCATTTTGCAAATTCTTCAATTTTCAAATTCCTCAAGTTTGCAAATTCCTCAACTTGCCAAATTCTTCAAACTATGAAACTTATATATATATGATTTTTCAATGTCCTCAACAGCATTCACTTATTGCTAATTCTTCAAGTTGATTTTCATCTAAGTGAATGTGATCGGATCCGTTCCCCCTCTATGCTAAACTTAACCCACTTTGTTCACAAATTCTTCATATGCGTTCTACTTTAAAACTCGTTCAAAGTCTTCACTGTGTCCTTGACAACTGAAGAATTTGTGAACGGAAACTTTAAAGTTTTTTTTATCAAAAATTTCGGCGCTTCCTGCTCAAACTATTCCGATTCCCACGACTGGATAACCCACAATCTCCACTACTCTGAACCTGGGTGACACATGTCATGTGGAGAGAAAGGGTCAAGGGCAACCTGGTCCAAAATCTTCAGGGCAATTAGTTTTTACTGCTACTATAAATGCCCCCTCCCTTCCCACTTGCTCGAGTTACTCCTCACTCTCACCTCTCTCGAGCTCAGACCTAGCACCGCTGCTAAAATCATCGCCGCCGGTGTGGAAGAGCTTCACTGCCTCGACCTCGCCGTCGTCGTACTCACATCGGCCGCAAAAATCTTCACTCCACCGCTGCTGTAGATGTTTCCCTCTGCCAAGCTAGGGCGTGGGAGATCTGGATGAACGAACTCCCTCAATTTCATCTCATTGTTCTTCGTGTTCTTCATCAGGGTAAACAAAATCTAATTTTACTACCCTTGTTTGATCTTCATGTATTCCACAAAATCCTCAAAGGTGTTTATTCTTCAAGAATCATATTCTAAAGCACCTTACATGTTCAATCGCTTGATGTTTTCCTAAGTTACGATTTTCTTCAAGATTCCTCAATTGTGTGGATCCTTAAAATTTGCACAACTCGGGAACCTAAGACAAGAACACTTAGTGAAATTCCTCAAGACATTTATGGTCAAAATTCCTCAACCTGATGTATTTTGAAAAATTTCTGAGAACACATATGACCTCTTCAAATTCCTCGCACCTATACTCTATTCATAGGTACCAAATGTATGTTGATGAATCACTAGGCTCTCATCAACTTAACTCATTTGCAGCGTTCCTTGAAGAAAATTTGCACACTTCCTCAGAATCCTCAAAAGTTTAGAATCCTCAGCTGAAGAAAATGGCTGATGGGAAAAGGCCATGGAAAGGTGGAAAGAAACCGGAAGTGCAAACTGCATTTGGGATACCTGATGAATTGTATGAGGAATATTTCACTCCAGATGAAGAAACTCATGGCAAGGAAACCACAAAGTAGTGAAAGATTCACATACAAAAAATTGAGAGGAGATGGGCACGAGAGTGGAAAGAATACAGATACGACACTCCAAAATATATGAAGAAATTCACAGTTAAACTCCCTTGCAACAGGCCTCCATTGACTCCAAACCAATCTGCTAATCCCACCAGTCTCAAAACTGGTGAAGACTTTTCTCAAGAGTGGGAAAGACAGCAAGCCAAGCTAGCAAAGAAGGCAAAAGAAGTTGTGAGGAAATTCAATGAAGACGCTGCTGCTGCTGCCTCTGCTGGAGCCTCTGCGAGTGCTCCAAAGAAATCAATGGTGAAGAAAACTGTAGTGAAGCCAAAATCCTCAACTTCAAAGTCCTCACTTCAGAATCCTCAAGCAAAATCTTTGAAGGCCTCTTCAATGCCTTCAGTAGCTGCATGATCATTAGCTGCTGCCACAAAGTCCTCAACACCTGTACATCTGGAAACTTGTTAGAGGTCAACAGGATTTGCTATTGCTTTAGGGGCTTCAGCAAGTTCATCAGCCCAAGCTCATTCTTCAACAAGCCCAACTCTGCTGAAGATAAAGAAAACTGCTGGATGAGGTCAGCAACCAAGTCCTCAAAACAGCCAAGCAGTTGTGAATGTACCCTCAGGATCTGAGGATGATGAAGCTGATGATGAAGAATTGGAAGATATCATCAGGAACAGCTAGCAAAGAGCTGCAATTGCTAAGGGCAGCTCTATTCCTCTCATGCTGGAACCAAAGCAAATCATAAACTTCATTGACATATGGCATGAGGATCCCAGCACTCCACTTTCCTCACTGAATTTACCTCTTGGTGTGGACAATGTCCTCACTCACTTCATAGCTGAAGAAAAATGGCAGAGAGATCAAGCTCGGAGAGCTAAACGGAACAGGGTCAGAAAAGAAAATTTTCTGCGGAACAGTGTGATGAATTTGACTACCAATCAACTAGTTACAGTTCAGTCTGAGATTCGTAGCCTCACTGAAGAACAAGATAACTATCAGGCTGAATGGAAAGGCACCAAAGTGAGGTTTGTCAAGGCAGCTCAAGGTCCATTCAAGGACCACAACACAAGGGTTGCAGCTCGAACGCAACCACAAATTCCTCAGGCTGAAGAATCTGCTCGGCCTGCTAAAGAAATTGCTAGCGCAGCTGAAGACATTCAGGTTGCTGAAGAACCTGACAGGGCAACCACCACTGTTGTGCCTGAAGAAATTGCCAGGTCAGCTGAATATTTCACTGCGCTTGATGAAATTGATACCACTAGGACAACTGCATTAGTCGTGCTTGAAGAAACTGCTGCTCCTTCACCCTCTGCTGAAATTGCAAAATCTTCAAGGGTGAAGAATATCAACCTTCTTTCTACATCAGAAGTGAAGAAAACTAAGGCAGCAGAGAAGACGACTGCTAAGAAAAGAAAAGCATCAACTTCAGATCCCTCTGTCATGAAGAAGTTGAAGACTGCCAAGTTCTTCAACTGCTCCAATTGATGCTACCCCAATCTCCTCAGCACCTGCCTATGAGATCATTCCATTTGGTGTTGTCTATGTCATCCCAAATGATGAAGATGAAGAAAATCATTTTGCTGCTTCCTCGAAGCAGATTGATGAAGAAATTGAAGTAGAAGCAAATGCTTCAACCCCCCTGGTATCATTGCCCCAGCCTCAGTTGATTGCTGAAGAGGCCGTTGTTGAAGAAATGGAAGAGGGCGTGGACATTGGAAACACATCTCCTCTTATCAATGTTGAATATTGGGAAGCTGCACAACCACCCTCTCCAATGACCACTCCCATCTCTCAAATTCCTTAGTCTCTAGCCCAGACTGAAGAAATTCAAACTGAATCTGATGGCTTGAACACACCTCTCGCCGCTATACCTGAAGATATTCCAGCTACATCAGCTGAAGAAATTGCTGCTCAAATTCCTCAGGCTGAAGAAGTTCCTGCCATGACAAAGGAGATTGTTAGTCACATCATGCCAAGTCTTCAACCTAAGCCAAGAAACCCCTACTCGAAAATGTAAAATTCAACAAGGAGAAGTTCTTCGCTAAGCACCACTTCTTCACTGATGAAAATCCTTATGTCAAGCCAAGAATCAGACGTGAGAGGTTCTAGACCCAGTCTCAGATGAACTTCTATGCCTCAATTTTGCTCAACAAGAAGAAAGTCTTCAAGCATCCTCAAATTCCTCATGTGCATATGGAATTGTCACATCCCTAGTTAGTTTACTTAGGTCAGCATGTGTGTGCATCATGTTTCATTTTTGCATCAACTTGAAATGGGGATTAACAGAAACCCTATCACCTCACCTGAATCAAACCAATTCAATAGATGTGAAAAATCAACAAATCCAAAATGCCCCCTATGTCTGATAAATGTTGACATCAATATATCAGGGGTCACTCTACATATCTGAATTTATATGGCATTTCAAAAATAAATATTAAAGCTATTGAAAATGCCAAATAAAGCATTATAATTATTTTAGATATTCAAAATATCCTGAAACCTTTTGTAGAGGTTTGAAATACTCAAACTAAGCTCTATAAAATATCTGAGTATTTTGTGCCTAAAACAAAATAAAACAAATGTCAGAAAAGGCAAAACAGAAAGAAATAAAAAAAATAAAAGGAATCCCACCTCAGGCCCAGGCCAGGCAGGCCCACCAGGCCCAGGGAGGTCGTCGTCCTCGTGGCGGCCAGGGGGACGGGCGCCTGGTCGCCGTGCGCTCGCGCCGGAGCTGCCACGCAGCTCCCTCCCTGCCTACCTCCCCTCGCCAGCGCGACGGGGATAAGCTTAGAGAGATGACCCCATCACTCTCTCTCTCTCGCTCTCGCCCGTAGCTCTCTCTCCCCCTCTGCATCGCCATGGCCGCCGCCCTCTCGCCGCCGTAGCTGCCGCTCCCCCTTGCTCCTGAGCGCCCCATTCGCTCCGCCTCTACGCGCTGGTCCTCTCCGCCGAAGGAATCGAGCCCGAAGCCCCCTAGCATCGACCCTGCCGTCTTCTTCCTCCTCGGTCACTGGAGACCATCGCCGTCCACCTGCCGCAAGCAGAGCTTCCCCAAGCTTACTCTCGACGCCGTCGCAACCGTTGTGAGCCCCTGGTTCTTTTCCCCCTCTTTTCCCCATCACTAGCGCTCTAGCACCAATTCACCTTAGGCCCGGGAGCTCCTTGCCGCCGGCGAGGATGTGGCCGTCGCTGCGGCGACCCAAGCTCGCACCTGAGCACGTAGGCGTGCTCAGTAGGGTCCCAGGTAGCCATAGGAGCCTTTAGCTGGCCCGTTCGAGCTCCGGCTCGATGAGCCCTTGCTCGCCCGAGCTCCGGCAGCCGCCGCACTCAACGCCGGTGCTGATTCCGACCGTCCCAGCCCCTGGGAGGTGTCGGGTTCGATGCGTGTGAGCATGTAGGACCGATCGGTGCCCTCCACCGTCCATTTGGTTGTCGGAGGAGGGTTTTCGATCCCCTTCGCCGTCCCTGACGTCGCTGGCGGCTCAGCGCCGGTGAGTCAACCAGTTTGACCATAGGGGTTTGACCCAGGGTCAACTGGCAAGTGGGCCCGGCCCTATTAATTAGGTTTAGTTTAAAAATAATTAATTAATAAAATTAATTAACCTAATGATCCACTGACAGTGGGTCCTCTGCTAATTAATTAGTGGTTAGTGATTTAATCAGCCTCTCTTAGTGACTGAGTCACTGACTAGTGGACCCCACTGGTCAGGTTAGACCTATCAACGGGCTGTTGACCAGCTGACATCATGCTCATGTCATGCTGATGCATTAAAGGGATTCCTGATTTAAGTTAATTCCAAAAAATAGTTAAAACTTAGAAAAATCATAGAAATTAATCTGTTACTCAGATTGAAATAATTTATATATGAAAATTTATCAGAAAAATTCAATGAATCCAATGGTGCTGTTATCATGTATGTTAGAGCAACCTATGAAGATGAAAATTGACATTTAGTAATAGGTCAATATATGGAATACTAAATGGAGAACGATTTTGAACCTATATTCAAATCCACTCCATCTAACTTGTATAATAGTTGCATTAGCTCATCTATTCATGTTGCCATGTCATGATCATGCATCGTATTGCTGCACTTGCCATGTATGAATGGTTACCTATCTGCATTATGGTAGGCCCTGCTTTCGAGGATACCTCCGAGTATTCCAACAAAGTAGAATACCCTCCCCTTTCCCAGCAAGGCAAGCAACTCCATTGATCATTCCAATAACATCCCATTCTCTCGCTCCTGCTCTTGTTTATTACATTAGGACAAACGTTCAATTACATGTCATATGCGCTAGATGAACCCATTCCTTTGCATGACCTGTCATTGTCATGGTAAATAGCTAAACCTTGCAACCTAGCATACCTGGTAGATGCTTGAGCCATGATGTGCTTTACCTACTTTTCTTGCTATGCTTGCTATGCTTGCTATGCTTGCTATGCTTGCTATGCTTGCTATGCTTGCTATGCTTAGAATTGTGTCAGGTCTGATTCATCGGGGTGATGAACTGAAGTGAAACAGTATTGTTCTGATGTGATAAGCTTAATGATGAACCCGATTTGGTAAAGGTAGCGATGAGAGACTATGTAGGAGTACATAGCGGGTTGTCTCATTAGGACCGTTCTTAGAAACTGAGTTCCGTGTTTGTGATCCAAGTCTAGATACTACCACATGCTGGGCCCTGAAATATGACCCCACTCGACTTACCAATCGCTTAGTCCTTGGTCTAGGAGTTGCAAGTAGTTTCTGGTGTTTATAGCTATGTTGGAGGCCGTGTGTAGCGCTGACCCTAGGGGTGGGTTACGACAGGTTAGGCAGTGGCATGGTGTACCAAGGGTCACCCGAATGGTGGGCTTGGTAACCCTGTGAACATCGTTTGGGGCCATAGCGAAAACTTCGGCCCGACTTCCGTGCGGGTTCTGTCTCAAATAGGCGATAGCCTGGACTAGAGGTCTTGTGTGAGTGACGGTCGTGGCTGACTCCCTCGCCGGGCTTCCGCTTGAAGGTTGCCGAGGTGCATGGTTTTATGAGCACACAACGATAAGTGGCAAGACCGTGTGTGAACGAGTACACCCCTGCAGGGTATGAATCTGTTCGAATAGCCGCGTCCTCGGATATGGACTACTTGGAGAACTTATGATGTTCATAGATACCTTAATGGATACTCATAAAAATCTCAAGACAAGTGTGAGTACCATGGATGGCACTCTCATAGATGACGGAAGTGAATCCATGGCGGTGTATTGGTGTGGAGTTAGTGGACTCGTGTGCGATATCTAAAATTTGAACAAAGAATTAATATGAGTAGTATAGGTTAGCCAAGAGACAAAGCTGGCATTGCTGCATAAACTCCACCACTCGCCTTGCTGATACATGAGCATAAATAGACTAGGTCTACTTTAAAGACTTGCTGAGTACGTTTGTACGCATGTTTGCTTAATAAATGTTGTAGATGAGACTCAGGACCCATCAGGTGGGTTCTACCTAGATGTCGACGATGTCGAATAGCTGGTGTCCCAGCTACGACCTCATGCCCTGTGGCCGGCTGTAGATAGTCAGGCCATGTGCCTTTTTACCCCTTTCATCTGTCTATACCCAGACAGCTTTATGCTTCCGGTTGGTTTGTATGAACTTGCTTGTATGACTTGAGTGTCGGGTCATGTGACCCCTACCTGTAAGAACATATTATGCAAGGCTCCTCTAAGCCTCTTAAATAAAAGTTGTGTTGTTGTTTGGTTATGTTGTGATGCCATAGTTGTATCTATGCATACCGGGCATGTCGTGCGTACGTGTGACATGCAATGGTATGTATGGGATCCGACACCTAGCCATTTGCCTTTAGTAGTACTCTTTACGGGGAACTACCTCTTTGTGCTTCCACCGAGCCTTGGTAGCTTGCTACTGCTCCGGACACATTGATTAACCGGCATGTATCCTTCTTTGCTATTGTGTATGTCCCTTCGGGGAAATGTCCCATAGTGTAATGGAGTCCTTGTAGCCTGCTATGACTCGTCTATGTGCAGTGATGACATTTATGTCCCACGACGTAATGGAGTCCTTGTAGCTTGTTATGACTCGTCTACACACGCTTGAGGCCGACACCTGCATTGTTGGGTTATGTATGCCTGTTCCCGTATGGATGTGCCACTTGGGTTCTATGACTAGTCATGTCAGCCCGGGTTCTCTGTCTTTTGAATGCTAGCGACATCTTCACATACGTGAGCCAAAAGACGCAAACGGTCCCGGCTAAGGTAAGGCTGCAGCCGTGGACTTATCGTGCATGAGGCCACAAAGTGATGTGATGTGTTACAGGCTGGATTCCTATGACTTAGGATTGGGGTCCCGACAGCAATGCCTTGCTTCACACTTGTGCTCACAGTTCTTCATGATGTTGGACTTCTTCCATTCCGTGTGGACATGACCGGAATGAAGAGCTAATTCTTCAATTCTACGCAACGCTGTATATATCAGGTGATGCTTCTGATGTGAACTCCTGGATTCTAGACTGGATGTCAGGAACAACCCATTTCGCTGCACCTGCCACTGAATTTCTTCAAGTCCTACCAATAGTTATTCCCTCAGTAGGAGCACGGCGCATCTATGATGACCCTAAACTTCCTAATCAATTGATGCAAGTGATGATGAAGCCCTTGGCTCCTGGAAAACCTCAAAGACCACTTTTCTAGTGAGGGATCTCCTCTTTGTACCCAGGACCATCTACAGGATCTTGACCAAAAACCTCAGTCCTATCAAGGGGCATAACCCTGAAGAAGAAGAAGTTGTGGGTGTCATGAAGAATCTGTTGTTCAACATCATTCATGGGATTCCCATAAACTATCATGATTTCTTCATGAGAACTTTGGCCAACATAGCTATGTCACCTTTTGAGTTGAAGCCTTACGCTCCTTGGATCATGCAATTCATTAGAAGAAAGTCTTCAATTCAACTCAAGGCTGACTTTCAGAATCATTTCAGCTTCCTGCCTCCGATTGAAATCCTCAAGAACACATTCTCTCTAGTTGAGGGAAAAGCCAAAGCAATCATTGATGAAGGTACTCGTCCATTGGATGGTCAGTTTCACCAAGCTGCATCTTACTCTGCCAATGATGACACTGCTACCCAAGATTCAACTTCAAAAGCCTCAGTACAAAAACCTCAAGCCACTGCCCCTCATGTGATGACTGATTGCGAGCTTCTCCTAAGTCTTCATCAGAAGGTCGATCGCAATCAAAAGTGGGTCAAGCGCAGTTTGGTTCACTTCTTTGTGACATTACTGTCATGCACAATGCTGTGAGGAAGAACCAATACTATCTTCATGAAGTCTTCAATCGCACTTGTGCCATTTTGTCTCACCTCAAGACTCTTGAAGAACTCAAGGAGATGAACCTTGAGCAGAACCTTGATTGGGCCCGACCTCCTCAGAAGAAATTCAAGAAAGTTCAAGTTCCACGGCTGGTTACTAGCTCATATTCTTCATCGCGCGTGACGGATGAAGCTGAGGACATTGATGACACTGCTGCGGGCCCTGCATCGACAAACGACCATGACAATGTCGGCGCTCCTCCATCACCTTCAAGATGAAATTCTTCAGGGGTGTTAGTCCCCAGTTTTCGTCCCTTTTGGTCTTCAATGACAAAGGGGGAGAACATTTGAGTTAGTATTCAAGCGGGTCTCTATATACAGGTTGTTTTTTGTTTAAGTTACAACTCTCACTCTTTTGAAGCTTTTGTTGGTTGAGTTGTAAACTTAAGTCCAATGGTGGTCTAACGCTTTTGAACTACTTTCTGCATACTTATTTCCTCAAGTCCCTTAATGCATGAATGTTGAATTTCGTCAGACACCATTTTCATCATGCATTTCAAATTCTTCATATCATATGTTAAATGCGTGTATGAATCACAAGATATGAGGGGAGTTCTCCATGTTTTTAACCTATCATGTGCATTTGCAGTCCAAAGAAAATTCCTCAAATATGCACATCTTCACGGGGAGTCCTTCTATATCTTGCAATCAAATTCCTCAAACTCAGTACTTTCACTTCATATTTTATCCCCGCTGAAAACTTAACCTACTCGTCATCAATCACCAAAAAGGGGGAGATTGTAAGTGCATCCAGTGCCCCTTGGTGATTTTGGTGTATTGAAGACTTATAGGTTAAGAAACTATTGTGTTTGTGAGTATACACAGGTTCGATAAGTCGATGAGGAGTTTGATATATCCGGAGATTATCGACCCCTAAAAATGAATGTCTTTGGTTGAAGACTTTGGTGAAGACTTTGGTATTCACTAAAGACTTTGAAGCTGAAGAATTCGGTGTGACCTTGAAGATATGAACGAGGACTATGAAGCGTGAAAACTTTTGTTTTTGTAGTTTCATTTCCTTTCTTTGAGTCATAGGAAACACCGTATTGTTAAAGGGGGCCGAGGTAATACTAAAGAAAATTTCCAACTGATGCTCAACTCAAAATCCTCAACCAATCCAATCCTTCAAGTGAAGCCTCTCGGAAATTTCTTGCAGTTCAGTCAAGTTTTTCAGTGACAGAGACGATGATCTTCTGTTCTCTGAGGAAATTGGTCTGACTAAGGAGTTAGGATTTCGCCAGTGCTAATTGCCTAAAAGTGAGGAACATCATAAGTCTTGAGGACTTTCATAGTTCGAAATTCTGACCATTGTTGTGCTTAGCGCCAGCTGTCCCCAATCATCTTATGCACATAAAGGTCATATCATTGGGGGCATTTATATCTTATCATGTCAGGTTGCACTCTGGCTATAAATAGCCACGCTCACAACCACTAGTTGGTTGGCTGCTCCGAGAAAGAACTGACATTTGTCATTTGAGAGCAAACCATCCTCCGAGGACTTTGATAGAAAGTCATAAGTGAGGAAAAACCCAAATCCAAAACACCAAACCCAAAGTGATTGAGCATCACTGAAGAGATTGTTCCTGTGTGGAACCTATGCTTGTTACCTTTGAAGACTGTGTATCTTCCAGACGGTTAGGCGTCATGGTCTAGTGCATCTCGTGGTCAATTGGGGATCACGGAGTGACCTTGGTCTAGAGAATTCATCAGTCAATTGTGGATCGCCGGGTGACCAGTTTGTGAGGGTATTGGAAGTCTACCCTGAAGACTTACTACGAGTGTTGGGCGAGGACTTTGTGACCTTAGCTCAAGGAGAATACGGTAAGGACTGTGTGTCCTGGGACTATGTGTCCTCTGGTTTAAATACCAGGCCACTCCAAACCAGACATACGACTGTCACAGCAGTTAGAACTGGGTCATCAAATCATTGTCTTCATCGAGCTATCTGGTTCTATTTCCTCAACCCTATCATTTCCTCATATACTTGTTGATGAAATTGATCGTTAGAGTTTGAAGAATTTGACTGAAGACTTTCTCAATTTCCTCACTTCAAATTCTTCAAGTTACCTTGTTCCTCACCTACTTATCCTGTATCACGCTACTGCTATGTTTCTCATGCACTTGAGTACTTATACCGCTGCTAGTTATTCATCACATTTCAAATTCCTCAAGTTGAAATTCCTCGGTGATAAATTTGTAGAAATCGCCTATTCACCCACCCCTCTAGTCGATATAACGCACTTTCACTCCTCTCTGACATGGCGACGTACCACCTCTACGGGGGCCGGCTCCCTCTACACCGATAGTGGTCCACGCGACTGCCACCAAGGAACCTCTGGCTTGACGATGGGAGCCTGATTCCTCACCAAGCTGCGCGCCCCGGAAGGTAGCACCTTCGATTGCCAGCCCGGCGGAGCCTGATACGTCCATTTTGCATCATATTTTCGTATTGATATTTATTGCATTATGGGCTGTTATTACACATTATGATACAATACTTATGCCTTTTCTCTCTTATTTCACAAGGTTTACATGAAGAGGGAGAATGCTGGCAACTGGAATTCTGGACTAGAAAAGGAGCAAATATGAGAGACCTATGCTGCACAACTCCAAAAGTCCTGAAAAGTCATGGAGAATTATTTTGGAATATATAAAAAAATATTGGGCAAAAGAAATACCAGAGGGGACCCACTAGGAGGTTAGAAGCCTGGGGGCGCGCCCTATAGGGCACGCCCCTGTGGCTTGTGGTCCCCCTGGCAGCCCTCCGGTGCCCATCATCTACTATATGGAGGGTTTTGACCTGGAAAAAAATTACAAGAGAGCTTTCGGGACGAAGCGCCACCGTCTCGAGGCGAAACTTGCGCAGAACCAATCTAGGGCTCCAGCGGAGCTGTTCTGCCGGGGAACTTCCCTCCCGGAGGGGGAAATTGAAGCCATCGTCATCACCAATGATGCTCTCATCGAGAGGGGGTCAATCTGCATCAAAATCTTCACCAACACCATCTCCTCTCCAAACCCTAGTTCATCTCTTGTATCTGATCTTTGTCTCGAAACCTCAAATTGGTACATGTGAGTTGCTAGTAGTGTTGATTACTCCTTGTACTTGATGCTAGTTGGTTTACTTGGTGGAAGACCATATGTTCAGATCCTTAATGATAATTAATACTCCCCTGATTATGAACATGAATATGCTTTGTGAGTAGTTACGTTTGTTCCTGAGGACATGGGATAAGTCTTGTTATAAGTAATCATGTGGATTTGGTATTCGTTTGATATTTTGATGAGATGTATGTTGTCTCTCCTCTAGTGGTGTTATGTGAACGTCGACTACATGACACTTCACCATTATTTGGGCCTAGGGGAAGGCATTGGGAAGTAATAAGTAGATGATGGGTTGCTAGAGCGACAGAAGCTTAAACCCTAGTTTATGTGTTGCTTCGTAAGGGGCTGATTTGGATCCATATGTTTCATGCTATGGTTAGATGATGAGCCGGAGACGGGCGACAGCGATGACAGGTGATAACGAACCGAAGACTGGCGGTGAGGACGAGGACGGTCTCAGGGGCGGCGGCGAGCTCCGGCAGCCTGGCGGCGGCGGGGCAGGGCGTCGGCGTCGGGGAGAATGGAGAGGTTGGGGAGAATTTGACAAGTCCTGCTTAAATACCCAGGACCTTTAGTCCCGGTTGGTATCACCAACTGGGACTAAAGGTCCTCCCTTTAGTACCGGTTGGTTATACCAACTGGGACTAAAGACTCTTTAGTCCCAAATATAGCGGCCCAAATATGAGGGCTTTTCGGCGGCCCAAATACAGCGCGGGAAGGGACCTTTAGTCCTAGTTGGTGGATCCAACCGGGACTAAAGGTATATTTTCTCTTTTTTTTAATTTCTGTTTTTAGATTTGGAATAACTGTTAGAATATGTGGTCCACCAGGCGGCTCAGGACATGATGGATCAGGAGCTGGGTTTGGTTCTGGCGGCTCAGGGTCCAGTCATCCGGTCCACCATCATTCGGGTCAGGATAATCAAGGGGGACACCAGCCGCATTCTGGTAACAATAATCAGTAACAACAACATAGTCAGTCCTGTTTTCAGAGTAATCCGAAGCAGCTCAGCTCTGGGCAGTACAACGTTTTCACGACCGGCCTCAACAAACGGGACCAGAAGTTGCGAAAGCGGGCAGTTAATGCGGTTACACCGGCTCTTTCGCAGTACTTAAAGTGGTCTGAATATGACATAACTTGGAGCCGAGAAGATCACCCGTCGCGTATCGATGACCTGGGGCGGCTGGCTTTGGTTGTAGCCCCCCGGGTGGGCGGATATATGGTTAATAAGGTGCTTATGGATGACGGCATCAGCATAAACATCCTTTACTATGACACTTTCCGGCGGATGAAGTTGCTTGACAAGGATTTAAAACCTTCATCCACCGTCTTTCATGGTGTGGTTCCGGGTAAGTCGGCGCGTCCGGTGGGCAGGATTTTGTTGGAAGTGGCTTTTGGCGATGAGTACAATTACAGGGTGGAATCCTTGTGGTTCGAAGTGGTCAAGATCAAGAGTCCTTATCATGGGTTATTTGGACGGCTAGCTTATGCTAAGTTCATGGCTAGGCCCTGTTATGTTTACTTGCAGCTCAAGATGCCTGGCTTAAACGGTACCATTACCGTCCATGGTAACCAAAATATGGCTATTGAGTGTGAAGAAGGAGACGCGGCTTACGCAGAGTCCAGTTTCGCCCAGGAGGAACTTAAGTTCTATAAGGAGAATGTTGATCTGGAGGATATGACCCTGCTGAAAAAGCCCACCACGGAGGTTGAGCCGCCCCTCAAGTTTTCAGCAGATGATACCAAGATAATAGATTTCACTCCGGGCGACTCATCTAAACAGTTCATCATTGGATCTCACATGGATCCCAAATAGGAAAGCGCGCTCATTGAATTCATCCGTGAGAATCGGGACATCTTTGCATGGAAACCTTCTGACATGCCAGGTGTACCGAGAGAGTTCACTGAGCACAACCTTAATGTGGATCCAAAGTTTAAGTCAGTTAAACACTTTTTGCGGTGGTTCAACGAGGAGAGGCGCAAGGCTATTAGGGAAGAAGTTGCCCGGCTTTTGGCAGCTGGTTTTATCATTGAAGTTTTTCATACAGAATGGTTGGCTAACCCGGTGCTCGTGCTAAAAAACAATGGCACATGGCGTATTTGTGTGGACTACACGGACCTTAACAAGGCTTGTCCAGCTGATCCATTTGCTCTCCCGCGTATTGATCAGATCATTGATGCTACGGCGGGGTGTGAAAGTTTGTGCTTCCTAGTTGCGTACTCAGGTTATCATCAAATCAAGATGGCGGTTAAAGATCAGGAGAAGACGGCTTTTATTACGCCCTTTGGGGCATTCTGTTATGTCTCTATGCCCTTCGGGCTCAAAAGTGCCCAGGCGACATACAGGCGATGCGTGCAGAACTGCCCTCACAGTCAGATTGGCCGTAATGTTCATGCTTATGTAGATGACATCGTGGTCAAATCCAGAAAGAAGGAGACTCTCTTGAAGGATTTAAAGGAAACTTTTGATAATCTCTGAGTCTACAAGATGATGCTTAACCCGACCAAGTGTGTCTTTGGTGTTCCGGCGGGCAAGCTTTTGGGTTTCCTGGTTTCTGAGCGTGGTATCGAGGCTAACCTGGACAAAATCAAGGCTATTACCTCTCTGGGAGAGCCGGCTTGCATTAATGATGTTTAGCGCCTGGCAGGGCGGATTGCTGCGTTGAGCTAGTTCATAAGCCGTCTTAGAGAGAAGGCTATTCCTTTATATCAAATGATGAAGAAGACAGACAAATTTGTCTGGAGTAAAGCGGTGGGTGAAGCACTTGAGGCACTTAAAAAACAGCTCACCGAGCCGCCAGTGCTAGCCGCTCCGGCTGAAAAAGAACCATTACTCCTTTATGTGGCGGCTAATAACCGAGCAGTGAGTGCTTCAATCATGGTCGAGCGCAAGGAGTCTGGAAAGGAGTATCCAGTGCAAAGACCGGTTTATTATATCAGTGAGGTCCTGACAGAGTCTAAGCAAAGGTATCCACATTGGCAGAAGCTGGTATATGGGGTCTTCATGGCCAACCGCAAGTTAAAACAGTATTTCTTAGGGCACCAGATAACTGTGGTCAGTTCTGCTCCGCTAGGGGATATTATCCAGAACAGAGAAGCCACATGAAGGATTGCTAAGTGGGCATTGGAGCTAGGACCTCTCAATGTAAAATATGTGCCTCGCACAGCTATCAAGTCCCAAGCCCTTGTGGATTTCATAAATGATTGGACGGAGTGTCAAGCTCCTGAGAAAAAGCCGGATAACATATACTGGACTATACAGTTCGATGGATCCAGGCAATTAGAGGGGTTAGGGGAAGGAGTTGTTCTGACATCCCCCAAGGGTGATAAATTTTGTTATGTGCTCCGGCTGATGTTCCCCTGCACTAACAATGCAGTTGAATATGAAGCTTTGCTTCATGGTCTTTGGTTAGCCAAGGAGATGAATTTGAGCCGAGTCAGGTGTTTGGGCGACTCAGATCTGGTGGCTCAGCATGTTTCTGGCACTTGGGATTCCAAGGACCCGCGGATGGCGGCTTACCGTCAGGCGGTTGATGTTATCGCAGGGCACTTCAAAGGATATCAGGTAGATCACATTGATCGTCGCAGAAATGAGGCGGTTGATGCCTTATCACAATTAGGCTCTCAACGAAAGCCGGTGCCACCCAATGTCTTTCTGGACGTCTTACACCATCCGACTGTCAAGATACCTTCAGAAGAAGATTTGATTGCTCCTGACCCGGAGGCAGAATTAGTGGCGGCTCTGCATGCTATCCCAGATTGGACTATTCCCTATTTGGCCTATTTGACCCGGGGCGAGTTACCTAAGGATGAAGACCTGGCCAGAAAGATCACCCGGCGTTCTAAGTCCATGACAATAGTCAATGGTGAGTTGCATAAATGCAGTGTGATGGGAGTTTTCCAACGCTGTGTTTCACCAGAGGAGGGCCAGCAGATCTTGAATGAAATCCATGCTGGCGATTGTGGACACCATGCCGGCTCGAAATCTTTTGTGGCCAAGGCTTTCCGGCACGGGTTTTTCTGGTTGACGGCTCATAAAGATGCAAAGGACCTAGTCCGTAAGTGTGGCGGCTGTCAGAAGTTTGGCCGGCATGCTCATATCCCGGCTCAGGAGTTAAGGATGATTCCAATTACTTAACCGTTTGCGGTCTGGGAGCTTGACATGGTGGGACCTTTCAAGAGATCCAAGGATAAGAAAACACACCTCCTGGTGGCGGTGGACAAATTTACCAAGTGGGTAGAGGCAGAGCCGGTCAGCAAAAGTGATGCGGCTACGGCGGTTTTATTTATCAAAAAGTTGATCTACCGTTTTGGTTACCCACACAGCATCATCACTGATAATGGTACAAATCTGTCCAAGGGGGCTATGAAAAAATTCTGCGACGAAGAGCATATCCGGCTTGATGTTTCAGTAGTGGCGCATCCACAATCCAACGGTCGGGCGGAGCATGCCAATCAGGAAATTCTAAGAGGGATTAAACTTCGGCTTATGGTTCCTTTGCAGCGAACGCCCGGGTGTTGGGTAGAAGAATTACCCTCCGTCTTATGGAGCATCAGGACCACCCCTAACAGATCCACGAGTTTCACGCCTTTCTTTATGGTGTACAGGGCAGAGACAGTTTTGCCTAGTGACATCCGGCATGACTCGCCAAGGGTGGCGGCTTACGTTGAGGCAGACAATGAGACGACACGTCAGGATGCATTGGATGCTCTGGGGGAGGCGCGAGAGCTAGCAGCGGCCCGATTGGCGATTTATCAACAAGACTTGCGTCGCTATCACAGCTGTAGGGTCAAGACCCGGACATTCCAGGAGGGCGACTTAGTGCTCCGGCTGATTCAGGACCATACAAATATGCATAAGCTCTCTTCTCCATGGGAAGGACCTTTTGTAGTCAGCAGAAATCTCAACAATGGGTCATATTACCTCATTGATATCCGAGATGACTTAGATACGGCGGGTCAGGAGACCCGCCGTCCGTGGAACATCGCGCATCTCCGGCCTTATTTCACTTAAAAGTGTAGAGACCCTTCATTGTACACTATCATGTACATGTCACAGTTATATTAAGAAGTATCACTGCCAAAGTAAGGTCCCGGCTCAGGAAAATGAGTCGCGGTACCAGGCATTATGCCAAAAAATCCCGGTTCAGGAAAATGAGTCGTGGCACCAGGCGTTATGCCACAAAATCCCGGCTCAGGAAAATGAGTCGCGGCACGAGGCGTTATGCCGCAAAATCCCGGCTCAGGAAAATGAGTCACAGCACCAGGCGTTATGCCATGAAAAAACCGGCTCAGGAAAATGAGTCGTGGAGAGGGCGGCTTCTTACCTTTGGGTACAGCTTCTAACGCCTATCTGCCGGCATCGTACGCCGTACTACTGAAGGGGGCTTCTTACCGATGGGTATCGCTTCTAACACCCTATCGGCCGGCTTTATGCCAAATTTCTGGCTTGCACGTTTAGCCACGGTTGTGAGGGTTTTTTACCGACGGGTAGCTAACACCTCATAACCGGTGAGGGCGGCTTCTTACCTTCGGGTACAGCTTCTAACGCCTATCCGCTAGCGTTTACGTTGTATTATTACCTTCGGGTACACAAAAATCCGGCTAAGGAAAATTAGTCGCGGCGAGGGCGGCTTCTTACCTTCGGGTACAGCTTCTAACGCCTATCAGCCAACGTTTACGCTGTATTATTACCTTCGGGTACACAAAAATCAGGCTAAAGAAAATTAGCCGCGGCGAGGGCGGCTTCTTACCTTCGGGTACAGCTTCTAACGCCTATCCGCCAGCATTTACGCTGTATTATTACCTTCGGGTACACAAAAATCCGACTAAGCAAAATTAGTCGCAGCGAGGGCGGCTTCTTATCTTCGGGTACAACTTCTAACGCCTATCCGCCAGCGTTCACGCTGTATTATTACCTTCGGGTACAGCTTATAATGCTTGATAACTGGCTTTATGCTATAAAACTCCGGTTGACATGATTAGTCGCGGATGGAAATCATGAAGTCCCGTCGGCCCACTCTCGACCCAAGAAGAAGAGACAACCGACGGAAATTATTAACTGGAATACATACAAGGAAGATGGCACTTGGAAAGCTAGATTTTTTCATTTAAAAAGATCAGCATAGCAAATATCACAGGACATATATTACAAACGCTCTATGTAGAGCACCAAAAAGTGTTGATCAAAGTTTTTTCAAAGTCCCCTATGACGGGTTAAGGAGAGCCGGCTATTACAAAGTGGAGTTAATCAACTGGCCGGCGGCTCATCCTGCTTCGGCTCTTCAGGTGCCTGGGTCTAAAGGTTGTCCAAGTTCCAGTTGCAGTCAGTTAGAGCTGCAAAAGTCCCTTCTTCAAGGAAGGGAGACGGGTGAAGATCAGAAGCGAAGAGGTCCTTACTGCGGGTAGGCGTCAAGTCCTTCCATTCGTAGAGTGGGCCACAAATTCTCTTTTGGTCAGCATCATAAGCTGCTTGGTAAGTGTCCAGGTCAGCCTCTTCTGCTAAGACGGAAGCCAGAAACCTGGAATCCTTGACGCACCGGATGTAGTTAGCTTCTGTAAACTCAGAGTTGTCATCCTTCTTGGAGGGGAAGCCTTCCATCATATCAGCCGGAGTAAGCTCCGGAGTGAAGGCTAGAGCACGGCTTATGCCTATGATTGCTCCCTGGCGGGCGGCTGATTTCTTCAATTCAGCAATCTGCTTAGGCATGGTGGAAAAAAGTTCCAAGACCCCTTTGAGAGTTGAAGGGATCTTGTCCTTGTACTGCACAGACTTGATGGTAAACATCGCGCCGCAGTACAGCTGCTTCGCCAGGGTGTAGATAGCCTTCAGAGGCAGTAAGCTATCGGACGCCAGTTGATGGCTTCTAGGACCTGTAGGAGCCGGAGGTTTTAATGATAAGTCACCAGTTCAGATGTTATAACAGTAGTTAAGGAAAAGTTGTCAAGAGCTCACCGAAGAGGGCGGCTGTCATCTTTGTGATATGGCGTTTCAAGGATTGCAGCTTGTTAGAGACGATCATCAACCGCTGATCAGCGTCATCTGCCTATTTGATCAGCATGGCCTTCTCAAGCACGGCAGATTCTCTGAAAGCGGTGAACTCCGCCTTAACTTTAACCAGCTCTTAGGTCAAGAGCCGACATTTCTCATCGGTGGCGCTCCGGGCAGCCTGTTGATCAGCCAGGTTGGTCCTTAAGCCAGCCAACTGTGACTCGGCTTCATTCAAAGACTCCTACAAACATTTCAAAGCAGAGAGTAAAATGGACAAGTCTCAACCAGATTGCAAGCAATATGCATGACACTTGGGGGCTAATGTCTATTTTTCAAAAGTTCACTATGAAGAGTCCCGACTCAACTTTGAACAATTTTCAGCCGGCCCTTGGGGGCTACTATCGGCTCGTTTAAGTTATCTTCTAAGAAGTCTTGACTCAACTTTGAAAAAGTTTGAGCCGGCCCTTGGGGGCTACTATCGGCTCTTTTAAGTTATCTTCTAAGAAGTCCCGACTCAACTTTGAACAAAGTTTGAGCCAGGCCTTGGGGGCTACTATCGGCTCTTTTTGATTATCTTATACAGAATAATTCTATCTACAAAATAACTATGCAAGTCCCGGCTCAACATGTCGAGAGATTAAGCCGGCACTTGGGGGCTACGTAGGGATATAAGGAGGAAAAGAATACCTCATACTTCTTCTTCATGAGATTAACCAGTTGGAGCTCTAGGTCCCGGTTGGTAGATAGGCGGATCATGTTGCCAGCATGAAGCTCCTCAGCTATCATCTTCTCGAAGGCAGAAGGCTCAAATTCAAGCTTCCTAGAAGTTTCAGCTGTTTCACCCTGCTTAATTAACACGTGAGCCGGGGGAGAATGCAAACCAGCACCAGTGATTTCAACTTCTGGGCCAGTCGTGTCCTTAGCCGCCTCGGCAGGGTTCGGCGGCTTAGCAGGATTCGTTGGTGGATTATCTGGCACAATATCATCAGTGGTTGGCTCTGCAAAAGCAGCTGGGATATCTTCAGCCGGCCGCGAGTCACCCGACTTTGAATGCTCCGGTTCTTGGGCAGCAATGCCGGGGGAGGACTTTTTGGTTTGCCGACGCTTGGCTTGAGCACTATAAATATGAGGATCAAAATCCAAAGGATACTACTGCCACATAAAGAGCCAGATGTCATAATAGGAAATACTTACAGCGGGTTGATCTTGGGAGGCGGCAGAGCAGTCGCTGAAGAGTCGCCAAAACAGGGTGATTTTTGAGAGACAATTTGAGAAAGATGAGACAGCGTCGAGGTCGCAAAGTGAAATTAATTAAAACAGAGATACATACCTCTACGGGGCGTTTCTTCGGAGCTGGCGAGTTTGGCAAGCCAGACATAAGTTCAGTAGAACCAGCGCTCTGGGTCTGGCGACGCTCAACCTGTTGTGGCTTCTTCAAAAGAAAATCAGGAGCCAGATAAGAAAGAGGATTAGAAAGAGGAACTTTTCCAATAACCCGCCGCGGCTTCCGGGGGACAAAATATTCTATGCCAGAAGAAATATATATTACCTCAGGGGCCTTGGCGCGGCTTGTTTCAACATCATCCTGTGAGTAAAACATGTGTAAATAAAATAAGGTAATAAAATGGCAGAAAGTAGCCAATGTTTACCTCTAAGTCGGACGATTGCGGCGGGTCAAACCATCCTTCTTGTGGGGCGGTCTTCTTGGACTTCTTAGCCAGAACTTTCTTCTTGGGCTTCTTCAAAGGAGGAACATACTCCTTCTTCCAGAAATCAGAGTTGGCCTGGAAAGGTTAAACCGGTTAAACGGTAATGAGTAAGAAAGGTATAAGTGACAAGGAGGAAAAGTGGTGAAGAGTTGCCTTACATCTGGAGCCGGATTTTTGGCGTTAAATGGTGCCAAGCCAATGGCGCTGCATGATCCGGATGCTTCATGGACAAGGCTCCGGATGATGGTGGTGATGTCATCCTCCGCCAGGGTTGATTGGCTAAAGCATAATGAACTATCATATTTGCCTTCGTATTCACACATGAGCCAGCTTCTATGACTTAAGGGCATAATCCGCCAAGAAATCCAGCAGCAGATCAAATCCAGCCCGGTTAAACCATTGGCCATGAGGGCCTTGATCTTGGCGTGAGCCGGCTCGTACCTTGCACGTTCCGAAGGCGATAGCCGGCCAGGAAGCTCTGAAGTTGTGTTGAGCCGGGAGGGACGGTAACCCGGCAGTGGACGCTCATTCTCAGGAGAGGTATCCTTGTAGTAGAACCAAGTCTTGTTCCAGTCCTTTGGATGACTCGGCATCTGCATGGCTGGAAAAGTAATATCCCTACGCCATTGGATGGAGATCCCGCCAAGCTCTAGACTCGGACCGGCTTTCACCTCAGTTTGCCGGTTGGCGTAGAAAAACTCTCGAAATAACCCCACAGACGGCTTGGCTTGCAGATAGACTTCACAGAGCACTTGAAAATTGCATATATTTGAGACGGAGTTGGGGGCCAAGTCTTGGGGGTGAAGCTTGTAAAAGTGAAGGACGTCACGAAAGAACTTTGAGCCGGGAGGCACGAATCCTCGCTCGATATGATCAGAGAAGATCACTACTTTGCCTTCTTGAGGAGTGGGCCGCGTTTCATCACCCGGGGCCCGCCAATTAAGGACCTCCTTGGAAGGAAGGGTACCCGCGTGAACAAAATCCAATAAGTATTCCTCCGTGATGCAAGACCCGACCCAGTTGCATGAGTTGGAGGCACGAGACATGCTGGCGGCTTATAGACTGTGCAAATTAAAAAGTACGGCGAGTCAAGAGCAAAAAAAATATCTACAACGGCTTACAATTTTTAGGGTTCTACAAATAATATGCCATGGTCCGGCTGATGAGAGCCGGAGGGGCCTGGTGAGTCAACAAAGAAAAGAGGAGGAGCGAAAATCGGCTAAGTCCCAGGAAACAGATTTCGTGAAGTTCCGCTAAAATGACGGATCTACAAAAGCAGGAAAAATGCCTCTATTTTCAGACCTAAGGACGAACGGGCGAGGTGGACGAAACCTAAAATGGCAGGCGGAGTAGGGACCCATCTATGTATTATTACTCACTGCCTATTACACAGCGGCGCCGCGAGGTCGGGCGACTGTCCAGAGTTCATACGCTAGGCACGGACGGCGGCAATGGAGTTCGAATTCTAAGCGACGACGACGGTGAAGCTTTATAGAAACCCTACCGGAGACGGTTATGGGTCTAAGGGAAGAAGACTTACCGGCGACGGCGTGAAGAGCGCGAGATGAACTCTGGTTCGCAACAGGTTGATGTAGCGGCCAGTCGACGGCGAGACGATGACGGTGCCGGAGCAGGAGCGGAAGTATCGGAGAGGAAGGAGATGGCAGCGCGAGCGGGAGAAAGGAAATGCCACCCACAGTGGTCTATTTAAAAGGAAAACGGGGCAGGCACGAAAATCCAAGCGACACAAATCATCCGACCGAGGTGGACGCCTCGATTTTCGGGCTAACCATTTAATGGAAGGATTTGGCAGTGCGTCAGCAAATCTTTTTTGCAGAGTCCACGCGACATCACGGCGGGTCACTACCGGGCGACTCGCCGAGAAACAGAAGAGAAGGATGAAATGAGCAAGCTCAAATTAACCTGGGGCCTAATGTTGGGGATATAACCCCATGGTGAGACCCGCCCTGGAGGGCTCCGGGTTAAACCGGATGGCTCGTAGCCAGCCCAAAGGAGAGCCATGAGGACTGGAGGGCCCAACAAGTGTAGCGGCTCACAGGATGGGCCGACGAGGTGGCCCGGATGAGAAGACCCAGGCGTGTAAGCCGCCCAGGGACAACTTGGTCAGGATAGGCAAGAGAAGATAAAGGCAGACTTAGACATGTAATGAGAGTCGGCCACAACTTGTATAACCCGTGGTCTTGACCTCGGTATATAAAGGCAAGACCCGGGGTGACTTAGGGATCGGGTTATCGAGAACTAGGTCAAGCTTTAGCTCCCTTCTAATCAATACAACAAGCAATACAAACACAAGCAGGATGTAGGCTATTTCCTCACCTTGAGGGGCCAAACCTGGGTAAACTCGTATCCTTTGTCCCCGCCGACCCCTTTGAGTACATCGTGTTAGCGATGGTCTCGAATGCAAGTCCGTTCACCCGGACATCTGCCGTGATAAATCCATGACAAGTTTCATTGTCACAAAGTAATGGAACATTTTTAACATGAATACCATAATCTTTAAGCGTTTGTGTCATCCATAGTAATTGCGCACAAAAAGATCTAGTAGCAATATACTCAGCTTCGGTAGTGGATAGAGATACCGAGTTTTGTTTCTTGGAGGACCAAGACACAAGAGATCTACCTAAAAATTGACAAGTACCCAAGATGGATTTTCTATCAACCTTGTCTCCGGCATAGTCCGAATCGAAATAGCCAACAAGATCAAAGGAAGATCCCTTGGGATACCAAATGCCAAAGTTTGGTGTTTGTACCAAGTATCTCACAATACGTTTCACAGCCAAAAGATGACACTCTTTAGGTGCAGCTTGATATCTAGCACACATGCAAACACTAAGCATAATACCAGGACAAGATGCACATAGATATAACAAAGAACCAATCATGGAGCGATAAACCTTTTGATCAACCGGTTGATCCTCCCTGGTAAGATCAATGTGTCTGCTAGTGGGCATGGGAGTTTTCATACCTTTGCACTCCTGCATGTTGAACTTCTTGATCAAGTCCTTGGTATACTTGGTTTGAGAGATGAAAGTTCCTTCTCTTGATTTCTTGATTTGCAATCCAAGAAAGAATTTCAGCTCACAAATCATAGACATCTCATACTTCTCAGACATCAACCTTCCAAATCTTTCGCTAAATTGAGGGTTAGTAGAACCAAAGATAATATCATCCACATGGATTTGGCACACAAATAATTCTCCATTAACTCTCTTAGTGAACAAGGTTGCATCAATTTTACCTATTTCAAAACCTTTTTCGATGAGAAACTTCGTTAAACATTTATACCAAGCACGAGGGGCTTGCTTAAGACCATAAAGAGCTTTGCGAAGCTTGTAAACATGATTAGTTTTCTTAGGATTCACAAAACCAGGTAGTTGCTTAACATAAACTTCTTCCTCTATTTCACCATTTAAAAATGCACTTTTAATGTTCATTTGATAAAGCGTGATATCATGGTGATTAGCATAAGCAAGAAGAATTTGAATAGCTTCAAGTCTAGCAACAGGGGCATAGGTCTCACCATAGTCCATACCTTCGACTTGCGTATATCCTTGATCTACGAGATGAGCCTTGTTGGGCACGACTTGACCATCTTCGTCTTGTTTATTCCGAAACACCCATTTGGTTCCGATGATGTTGTGTTCGTCTTTGGGCTTCTCTACGAGTGTCCACACTTCGTTCCTCTCAAAGTTGTGAATCTCTTCATGCATAGCATTCACACAATCCATGTCTTCAAGAGCTTGTTCTACCTTCAAAGGCTCAATGCTAGAGATGAAAGAATAATGCTCACAAAAGTTAGCTAGACGGTTTTTAGAGCGAGTGATTCTCCCTGTTTGTATATCACCAACGATTTGGTTTAGGGGATGGTTATTGGTCACTCGAGCTCGAACTCGGGTCAACTTCCGATTTTTGGATGGTGGAGCTTCTTCTTCTTCATCATCCTCTTGTTCATCCTCATTGTTGTTGAAGGTGTCATTCCCTTGAGGTGGTGGTGAATGTGGTTGTGGTGGATCTTCATGATGCACTTCCTCCTCTTCATCATCTTGTCGTGTACCTCTTGTGGATGCCTCCATGTCGTGTTGAGGTTCACCTTGACGTAAGGTAGAGGCTTCCACTTGAGTTGATGAAGTACTTTCCTTCACCTCCATGGGACGAATCTTGCCGATGGGTAGATCTAAATTAGCTTCCGAAGGGTCGTTATCACCTACATCATTTGGCAATTGTTTGACTTGCGAACCATTAGATTCATCAAACTTCACATCTACCGTCTCTTCAACTTTTCGAGTTAAGTTGTTGTAGACATGGTAAGTGTGAGAGTTCTATCCGTAACCAAGTAGGAATCCTTCATGAGATTTAGGAGCAAATTTAGTACGACGATGCTTGTCAAGAATGTAGCACTTTGAGCCAAATACCCGAAAGTATCCGACTTGGGGTTTGTTACCGGTGAGTAGCTCGTATGCCATTTTACCGAGAAGCTTGTGCAAGTAAAGTCGGTTTGTGGCGTGACATGCTGTTTCAACGGCTTTTGCCCAAAAGTGTCTTGGCGTCTTGTATTCGTCAAGCATCATTCTTGCCATATCAATGATCATCCGGTTCTTCCTCTCAACAACTCCATTTTGTTGAGGTGTGTACGTAGCTGAGAACTCATGTGAGACACCTTCTTCATCAAGAAAGGTATCCACATGGGTGTTCTTGAACTCTGATCCGTTGTCGCTTTGAACCTTCTTGATCTTCACTTCAAACTGATTTTGCGCTTTGCGAGCGAAGTTCTTGCAGATCTTTTGAACCCGCGACTTATCATCAAGAAAGAATACCCACGTAAATCTGGAAAAATCATCAACTATAACTAGACCATAGGAATTTCCACCGAGACTCTTGTAAGCATTGGGACCAAAAAGGTCCATGTGAAGTAACTCGAGTGGTCTCCTAGTAGTCATGATGTTCTTAACGGGATGACTTCCACCTTCTTGCTTCCCAGCTTGACAAGCACTACAAAGTCTATC
This sequence comes from Hordeum marinum, assembly GCA_022496015.1. Taxonomy (NCBI): domain Eukaryota; kingdom Viridiplantae; phylum Streptophyta; class Magnoliopsida; order Poales; family Poaceae; genus Hordeum; species Hordeum marinum. The sequence goes on along the minus strand of CM039678.1, from coordinate 504,538,692 downwards.
TTTGTCAAAGATAACATCTTTAACACCAAGTATATGATCACCTTTGATTAGCTTATCTAGATTTTGCATGCCTACATGTCCAAGTCTTCTATGCCAAAGCCAACCTTTAGAAGATTTTGCAATTAAGCAAGTGCGCGGCTTGGATCTCTTAGTGAAATCAATGATGATAGGTCACCTCTACGGAAACCGGTAAAGAGCATTTTATGATTATCATGACGAAACACTTGGCAATCTACTTTCGTGAATAAAACACTGAAACTGAAGTCGACAAGTCTAGATACGGAAAGAAGATTGTAACCAAGGGATTCAACAAGCATAACATTTTGAATGGAGCTATCATGGGATATGGCCACCTTACTAAGGTCAAGTACCTTACCCTTAGAGTTGTCTCCAAAGGTCACGTACCGTCGAGGACCTTGATTAGGCGTGATCTCTTGGAACATGTCTTTATCACCAGTCATGTGATTCGTACATCCGCTGTCGAGAATTCACTCTTTTCCTCCGGACATGTAATCTCTGAAGTTTGCCATAAGACTCGGATTCTTCATGATCTTCTCATGCTTGATGTCGAACAACTCATCTTCTTCATAATAGCCATGTTCCACATTGTCATCATCAAGTGGGAAATCCTCATCATAAAGAACAAGAGGTTCGTTAGAATAGTGATTGTGACAATGCTCAAGTTTATGAATGCGGATGGCTTCAAAGATAATGTTGTTGATAGTGGTGACATATCCTTTAGCACGCATAAGATCATGGAGCTCAAATAGACATTTATCAAAGTTTGGATCACTAGGCTTCATTTTGTGAAAAGCAACAGTATTATGAAGAATTTCATCAAGATTTCCTAAGGAAAGGTTTGGATATCATTTCTCCAAATCAGTCCATAAGGTATAGACACATGCAAAGTTCTTCATTTGAGAAAGTACGAATCTTGGTAAACCTCTAACAATAAGATTGACAGCTCTTAGGTTACCGATCATTTTAATTTCCTCTTCCTGTGTGGGATGCATTTCATCAATGGGGAGCACATAGGGTTGTTCAATGTATTTAGTCAAATGGAATATATTAAATAGATTAATCATGGCATTCTTCCATTGACTATAGTACTCTCCATCAAGAATGGGCACTCTAGAACTCAAGCTCTCTAGACTAGACACATCCATGTTCCTCCATGGTGATTAAACCGAAGCAATGGATACCAAAGCTCTGATACCACTTGTAGGATCAAGATAGGGGTGTCTAGAAGGGGGTGAATAGACTACTATCAGAAATTTAAAACCTAAACTTTTCCCAAGTTAATTGGTTGGCAGATTTTAGCAATTTAGCAAGTCTAGCAAGTCTAACAGCCCTACACATACATGTCTACAAATATGGCAGCGGGAAGTAAAGACATTGCACATGAAGTAAAGAGATGGGATAGGAAGATCAAACGCAATAGGAGACGCAAGGATTTTTCCCGTGGTTCCGAAGGTGGTGCTATCGTACGTCCACGTTCATGGAGTCCTCAACCCACGGAGGGTAACGGTCGCGAGAGTTCACGGAGGGCTCTACCCATGGAGGGTTCCACGAAGAAGCAACCTTGACTATTCCATGCGGCTTCCGTCCACGAAGGACTAGCCTACTATGGGTAGATCTTCACGAAGTAGGCAATCTCCTTGCCCTTACAAACTTCTTGGTTCACTGCACAACGCGAAGTAGGAGGATCCCAAGCGACACCTAACCAATCTAGGAGGCACCACCCTCCAAAAGGTAATAGGCTCGGTAGTGACGATGAACTCCTTGCTCTTGTGCTTCAAGATGATAGACTCCTCAACACACAATCTCTCTCACACAGATTTGGCTTTCTAGAAGAGATGGGATTGGTGGAAAGCAACTTGGGGAGGCTAGAAATCAAGATCCATATGTTTGGAGTGGAAGATCTTGACCTCAACACAAGGGTAGGTGGTTCTCTCTCAGAAAACTGAGTAGGATAGGCATTGAATAGTTCTGAGTGCTTCCCTCTCGAGTGGGTGGTGGTGAAGGGGTATATATAGGCATCCCCAAAAATCCAACCGTTACACACAAAATGACCAACTCAGTGACACCGATGTGTAAATCTCGGTGGTACTGAAGTGACCAAAAGTGGCAACTTTTGAATCTCGGAGGGACCGATATATGAATCTCAGTTCTACCGATAGGGTGACCAACGGTCAGAATTACCAAACTCGGTGACGCCGATTCACCATTCTCGGTGGTACCGCAAATGTGAACTTGCACAATAGAACTTTGGCAACTCAACTCGGTGACGCCGATTCGACTTTTTCGGACGGACCAAAAACGTGAACTTGCGTTACAGAGCGTTGGCAACCCAACTCGGTGGCACCGATGGCTGGGTCAGTTGTACCAAAGGGATAGGGCTTGGCTGAGTCTATCTAGGGTTTGGAACTCGCTGGCACCGGGATAGTAAAGTTGGTTGCACCGATTTGGTATGTTTAGCTTAGGACAGACTTTGGTTGGAGAGTATGTGGATGTTTTGGTGACTGTCACTTGCGTACATTTGAGCATATTGTTCACCATCAAAACTTTACCCCCTCTTAATAGTATTGGCTTTCCTATGGACTCAAAAGTGATTTCTCACAAATATAAAATGTAGAGTCCTCTTGCTTGCAGCTTGGCCAACCTATTTCCTTGCATCTTAGGGTAATTCCACAATCTCCTCAACCTTTTTGCCAATTCAGATCTTCATGGACCATCATCTGAAATATACTAGATAGAGGTGTTAGTCCAAGAGACAATGTATGTTGTCATGAATTATCAAAACCACCAAGGGAGCATATTATGCTTTCAAAGCTCAAACCATTGCATCCATGCATCATATTTCCTAGTTCTTGTTTAGTTTTTATCTGTGTGAGTTGTAGAGCTTATGCTCATCTTCTTGACAAGCTCGAGTTCATTGAAAACGGAGTTCATATGCATCTTTTATGATGTTTTTTATGTTGTAGTTTATGTTGACTCTTCTTTCATAGAGGTTTCACATCTCTATATCATTGTCATTTTTCTATCGCCACTTCTCACTGTATCCCTCGTTGTTGGATAGTATTTGTCGTTATCTATCCAACAAGCTTAAGTTTGCTCAATTCAGAGCTCTTTTGTAGAAGTTATGATAGTTCAGGTTTTATTGTACAAGCTTGCCTTTAGCTTGGGCTTCTTTGTAGCACTCCCGTGGTAGTACCGCTCTAGGGAAGGGGTAGTACCGCTCTGGGAAACGGTAATACCGCTTATAAGTGGTATATCCGCTATCTAGTACCATGGCTACTCCCGCAGCTTTTGGGGACTCAACTTTTTGTGTCGGGTTGCGTGACAGTAGAATGGTAGTGCGAGAGGTAGTACATCTTATAAGCGGTAGTACCGCCCGCCCACTACTGCTTCACTTCCGCTTATCTAGATGCTTCTAAATTTTTGACTCTCTTAGCGGTAGTAGGGTGGCAGTGGATGCACGGTACTACAACTTATAGGCGGTAGTACCTCTCACACTGGGCGGTATTATCACTGTTGCGGCACTGTCACACTCCACTGGCCTACCCTATCTCCATAGCCCCCTAAGGTGCAACCCTAGGGGTGGTACCGCTCCGGCGGCTCATACGTCCATTTTGCATCATGCTTTTATATTGATATTTATGGCATTATGGGCTGTTATTACATGGTATGGTACAATACTTATGCCTTTTCTCTCTTTTTTACAAGGATTACACGAAGAGGGAGAATGCCGACAGCTGGAATTCTGGGCTGGAAAAGTAGCAAATCTAAGATACCTATTCTGGGGAACTCCAAAGGTACTGAAAATTTACGGAGAATATTTTTGGATTTAATAAGAAATACTGGCGCAAGAATCAAACAGAGGAGGGCCACCTGCAGGCCACAAGCCTGCTAAGCGCGGCCACCCCTGGCCGCGCCTAGCAGGCTTGTGGGACCCCTATGGATCCTATGATGCCCATCTTCTCCTATATGAAGCGTTTTGACCTCAAAAAAATCAGAGGAGAGCTTTCGGGACGAAGCGCCAGCGTCTCGAGGCGGAACTTGGGCAGAACCAATCTAGAGCTCCGGTAGGGATGTTCTGCCAGGGAAACTTCCCTCATAGAGGGGGATATCAAAGCCATCGTTATCACCAACGATCCTCTCATTGAGAGGGGGTCAATCTCCATCAACATCTTCCCCAGCACCATCTCCTCTCCAAACCCTAGTTCATCTCTTGTATCGATCTTTGTCTCAACACCTCAGATTGGTACCTGTGCGTTGCTAGTAGTGTTGATTACTCCTTGTAGTTGATGCTAGTTGGTTTACTTGATGGAATATCATATGTTTAGATCCTTTATGATAATTAATACTCCTCTGATCTTCAAAATGAACATGTTTTGTGAATATTTATGTTTGTTCCTGAGGACATGGGATAAGTCTTGTTATAAGAAATCATGTGAATTTGGTATTCGTTCGATATTTTGATGAGATGTATGTTGTCTCTCCTCTAGTGGTGTTATGTGAACGATGACTACATAACACTTTAGCGTTATTTGGGCCTACGGGAAGGCATTGGGAAGTAATAAGTAGATGATGGGTTTCTAGAGTGACAGAAGCATAAACCCTAGTTTATGCGTTGCTTCGTAAGGGGCTGATTTGAATCCATATGTTTCATGCTATGGTTTGCTTTACCTTAATTCTTCTTTCGTAATTGCAGATGCTTGCGATAGGGGTTAATCATAAATGGGAGGTTTGTCCAAGTAAGGGCAGCATCCAATCACAGGTCCACCCACATATCAAATCATCAAAGTAATGAATGCGAATCAAATGAGCATGATGAAAACTAGCTTGACAGAAATTTCCATGTATCCTCGGGAGCGCTTTGCTTTATATAAGAGTTTGTCCAGGCATGTCCTTTTCTACAAAAAGGATTGGGCTACCTTGCTGCACCTTGTCATTTCCTTCTGCTCCTCGTTGGCTTGACAAGTGGTTTCCAGTAAGGTATTCTCTTAAAGCACTGAAATTGAGTAACAAGTAACAAGTGTAGCAAAGGTGCAGCAAGGTATCCCAATCCTTTTTGTAGCAAAGGACAGGCCTAGACGAACTCTTATATAAGGCAAAGCGCTCCAGAGGATACATGGGAATTTCTGTCAAGCTAGTTTTCATCATCCTCATTTGATTCGCGTTCGTTATTTTGATATTTTGATATGTGGGTGGACCGGTGCTTGGGTGCTTCCCTTACTTGGACAAGCCTCCCACTTATGATTAACCCCTATCCCAAGCATCCGCAACTACGAAAGAAAAATTAAGGTAAACCTAACCATAGCATGAAACATATGAATCCAAATCAGTCGCTTACGAAGCAACGCATGAACTAGGGTTTAAGCTTCTGTCACCCGAAAGCTCTCTTATGATTTTTTTTCCAGGTAAAAATGCTTCATATAGGAGAATATGGACGTCGGGGGAGCCACAAGGTCCCCTCAATCCTGCTAGGCGCGGCCAGGGGGTGGCCACGCCTAGCAGGCTTGTGGCCTGCAGGTGGCCCCCTGTGATTGATTCTTGCACCAGTATTTTTTATTAAATCCAAAAATATTCTCCGTAAATTTTCAGGACTTTTGGAGTTGTGCAGAATAGGTATCTCAGATTTGCTCCTTTTCAAGTCGAGAATTCCAGCTGCCGGCATTCTTCCTCTTCATGTAAACCTTGTAAAATAAGAGAGAAAAGGCATAAGTATTATATCATAACATGGAATAACAGCCCATAATGCAATAAATATCAATATAAAAGCATGATGCAAAATGAACGTATCAACTCCCCCAAGCTTAGACCTCGCTTGCCCTCAAGTGAAAGCCGAGATCGATGAATATGGCCACATGTTTGGAGATAGAGGTCTCGATAAAATAAAATACAGACATGAGGGCATCATGATCAACTTTAGAACAACAATATTCATTGTATGAGATTCTTTATACTAGAGTAAAAATTCATTCACAAGATAAAGTATGAAACAAGAATTCTGTTGACAACAAACTATGATCTCAGTCATTGAAGCAATTGACAATTTATCATAACATCGGAAAGAGTCAATATAAGAGCTTGTAAAGCAAATCCACATACTCAATCATCTTTTAGTCTTTCACAATTGCTAGAACTCACGTGTGACCCACGAGGTCAAAGCTTCAATCGAACACAGAGAAAGATATGGACTTATAGTTTTGCCTCCCAACTATTCACCTCAAGGGTGATGTCAACTATAATAACTCATGATCACCCACATCCGAGTGGCTATATAAGTCTAGATCATTTCCCAACACATAATGCTTGCCAAGAGAGATGAAATATAGGAATTGGTGAAGACCAACATGACTCTTTCATAAAGGTAAGTACTAAAAAGTAAAAGTAATAGATAGGCCCTTCGCAGAGGGAAGCATAGGTTGTCATGCGCTTTTTGTTTTTGGATGCACAAACTCTTAGTGCAGAGGAACACCGAGTTGTATTTCCCTTTGTGATAGCAACCTTTATTATGTAGTATGTCGCTTTTATTTCTTCACTATCACAAGTTCGTACAACGCTTATTTACCTTCCAATAAAAGATCACACATATTTAGGAAAAAGGTTTGATGTGATACGATACCGGGGCATCTCCCCCAAGCTTGGCACAAGCCAAGGAGAGTTCCCATGACCATGTTCTCAAGTGTCCTTCTTCGGAGGTGATGGTGGTGGAGTTGTTGATGAAGATGGGAGCTTGTTCAATTTCCTCTTAAGCATGAAATTTGGTTCTCTCAGGTCATATACTTCCTGCTCGAGCTTCAATATCCTTTGACATAATTCTTCGTTGCTCTCTTGCAGAAAACGAGAAGGGATAAATAGAACTTTGGGTTTTCTTCTTGTGTTTTGGAGGCTTGATTTCCTGAACTCCATGTGTGTGCCTCCCAGTTGAGGCATAGGAGTCATCTCTTCATCTAAGCTTTCTTCTCTATACTTGTCTTCCTATTCCTCCTCCGAGAATAGTCCATACGGATCTAGGCCCCCATAGAGCTTGGGATTGGCAAGATAATGCGATATCTAGCTCTCCCCCATCGGACTCTTGGGACGACATCTTGCTCTAAATCTGCTGCAAAAACAGCTCAAAACGAAAACAGGAGGTATTGTCGTGATACGAAAGTCAAAACCTTTTGAGATTATATAATGAATTTTTGCCGACCCGATGGGGTGTTCCACAAGAAAACGGAGTCCGGGGGCGCACGGGGTGGTGACAAGCCCCCTAGGCACGACCAGGGAGGGTGGCCGCGCCTAGCAGGCTTATCGCTTCCCCGTGCGTCCTTCGGACTGCTTTTTATTTTCCTAATTTTTTAAATATTCCAAAACTAAATAAAATTGCTATTGGGAAACTTTTGGAGTCGGTTTACTTACCGTACCACGTACCTATTCCTTTTCAGACTCTGAAACATTCTGGTAAGTCTCCCTAATATGCTCTCCGGGAGTTATGGTATTGATAACATTGGTTTCAACATTAGTGGGAGTACCTGAAATATAGTGTTTGATTGTTTGCCCATTTACCACCTTTGGATTTTTGCCTTCGGCATTGTTGATCTTGCTGGCACCAAAGCGATATACCTCCTCGACGATGTATGGTCCTTCCCATTTAGAGAGAAGTTTTCCTGCAAAAAATCTTAAACGAGAATTGTATAGCAATACATGGTCACCTACATTGAATTCACGCTTTTGTATCCTTTTATCATGCCATCTCTTAAATTTCTCATTAAACAGCTTGGCATTCTCATAGGCCCGGGTTCTCCATTCATCCCGTAAGCTAATGTCAAATAACCTCTTCTCACCAGCAAGTTTGAAATCATAGTTTAGCTTCTTGATTGCCCAATAAGCTTTATGCTCTAGCTCTAGAGGTAAGTGACATGCTTTACCACAAACCATTTTATACAGAGACATACCCATAGGATTCTTGTAAGCAGTTCTATAAGCCCATAATGCTTCGTCAAGTTTCTTAGACCAGTTCTTCCTAGATCTATTAACCGTCTTTTGCAAGATCAATTTCATTTCTCTATTGCTTAATTATACTTGACCACTAGACTAAGGATGATAAGGAGATGCAATTCTATGATTAACATCATACTTATCAAGCAATTTACGGAAAGCACCATGAATAAGTTGTGAACCAACGGCAGTCATTAAATATCTTGGGACTCCATATCTAGGGAAAATAACTTCTTTAAGCATCTTAATAGAGGTGTTATGATCAACACTACTAGTGGGAATAGCTTCTACCCACTTAGTAACATAATCAACAACAACTAAAATATGAGTATACCCGTTCGACGTTGGAAAAGGTCCCATATAATAAAAAAAACCAAACATCAAATGGTTCAATAACAAGAGAGTAATTCATAGGCATTTCCCGACGTCTACTAATATTGCCAATTCTTTGACATTCATCACATGACAAGAAAAACTTACGGGCATCCTTGAAGAGAGTAGGCCAATAAAAACCAAATTGTAATACCTTGTGTGCAATCCTATCTCTAGCATGGTGTCCTCTGTAGGCCTCGGAATGACACTTCCGTAGGATCTGTTCCTGTTCATGCTCATGTACACAACGTCTAATAACACCATCTACTCCTTCTTTATAATGGTGTGTGTCATCCCAGAAGTAATGTCTTAAATCATAGAAAAACCTTTTCTTTTGTTGGTATGTGAAACTAGGCGGTATAAATTTAGCGACAATGTAATTAGCATAATCAACATACAAAGGAGCGTTACGAGAAGCATTTATGACAGCTAATTGTTCATCAGGAAAGCTATCATCAATAGGTAGTGGGTCATGAAGAACATTCTCTAACCTAGACAAGTTATCTGCTACGGAGTTATCAGCACCCTTTCTTTCAACAATATGCAAATCAAATTCTTGTAGCAGAAGAACCCACCTGATAACTCTAGGTTTAGCATCTTTCATTTCCATGAGATATTTAATAGCAACAGTGTGAACATTTACTTTAGAATCAACAATATAGGGTCTAAACTTATCACAAGCGAACACAACTGCTAAAAATTTCTTTTCAGTGGTAGCATAGTTTCTTTGAGCATGGTCTAGAATTTTGCTAGCATAATGAATAACATTTAATTTCTTATCAACTCTTTGTCCTAGAACAACACCAACGGCATAATCACTAGCATCACACATAATTTCAAAGGGTAGGTTCCAATCAGGTGGTTGAACAACAGGTGCAAAAATCAAAGCATTCTTGAGAATTTCAAAAGCCTCTACACAATCATCATAAAAACAAACGGAACATCTTTTTGTAAGAGATTAGTGAGGCCTAGAAATCTTAGAGAAATCTTTAATAAATCTCCTATAGAAACGAGCATGACCAAGGAAACTTCTTATACCTCTAATATCCGTAGGACACGACATTTTTTCAATAGCATCCACTTTAGCCTTGTCAACTTCAATACCTCTTTCAGAAAATTTATGTCCCAAGACAATGCCTTCATTCACCATAAAGTGACACTTCTCCCAATTCAAGACAAGATTAGTATCTTCACATCTTTGCAAAACTCGATCAAGGTTGCTCAAACAATCATCAAAAGAAGTTCCGTAAATAGAAAAATCACCCATGAAAAGCTCAACAATCCTTTCACAAAAATCACAGAATATAGTAGTCATGCATCTTTGGAAGGTAGCAGGTGCATTGCATAAACCAAAAGGCATACGTCTATAAGCAAAGGTACCAAAATGGTAGGTAAAGGTGGTCTTGTCTTGGTCCTCTTTTGACACAGGTATTTGAGAGAAACCAGAATAACCATATAGAAAGCAGAAATGTGTGTGTTTGGATAATCTTTCGAGCATTTGATCAATGAAAGGTAGAGGGTAAAGATCTTTTCTACTAGCTTTATTCAATTTCCTAAAATCAATTACCATTCTATAACCTATAACAATTCTCCACGGGATCAATTCAGTTTTATCATTAGAAACTACGGTAATACTCCTTTCTTCAGGACACAATGAACGGGACTAACCCATCTACTATCAGTAATAGGGTAAATGATACCTTCCTCCATAAGATTTAATATTTCATTTCTTACCACTTCCTTCATTTTAGGATTCAACCTTCGTTGGTGATCAACAACTAGTTTAGCATCAGGATCCATTTTAATTTTGTGCTGACATAGAGTGGGACTAATGCCCTTAAGATCATTAAGAGTATATCCAATAGCAGCACGGTGCTTCTTCAGAGTTTTCAATAATCTCTGTTCTTCATGCTCTGAAAGGTTAGCACTAATAATAACAGGATATATCTTCTTTTCATCAAGACAAGCATATTTCAAAGTATTTGGTAATTGTTTAAGCTCAAACACGGGATCACCCTTGGGTGGAGGAGAATCTATTTCAACATGCAAGTTGTGTTTTAGGATAGGATGCTGATCAAAGAAAATCCTATCTATTTCATTCCTTTCATTCATATGCATGTCATTTTCATGGTCTAGCAAATATTGCTCTAAAGGATCAGTAGGAGGCATAGCAATAGAGGTAAAACCAATAATTTCATCCTTACTAGGCAATTCTTTATCACGAGGTTGCCTACGAAATTTAGAGAAATTAAACTCATGACACACATCCCCAAAACTTACAGTAACAGTTTCTTTCTCACGGTCTATCTTGGCATTAACAGTATTTAAGAAAGGCCTACCAAATATAATGGGACAAAAATCATCTTGTGGGGAACCAAGAACAAGAAAATCAGTAGGATATTTTATTTTCCCACACAAGACTTGAACCTCTCTAATAATCCCAACTAGTGCTATAGTATCTCTATTAGCAAGATTAATGGTAACATCAGTTTTGTGATAAGATAATTTGTAATGAGTAACAAGTAACAAGTGTAGAAAAGGTGCAGTAAGGTATCCCAATCCTTTATGTAGCAAAGGACAGGCCTGGACAAACTCTTATATAAAGCAAAGTGCTCCCGAGGACACATGGGAATTTCTGTCAAGCTAGTTTTCATCATGCTCATTTGATTCACGTTCGTTACTTTGATAATTTGATATGTGGGTGGACCAGTGCTTGGGTGCTGCCCTTACTTGGAAAAGCCTCCTACTTATGATTATCCCCTGTCGCAAGCATCCACAACTACGAAAGAAGAATTAAGGTAAACCTAACCATAGCATGAAACATATGAATCCAAATCAGCCCCTTACGAATCAACACATAAACTAGGGTTTAAGCTTCTGTCACTCTAGCAACCCATCATCTACTTATTACTTCCCAATGCCTTCCCCTAGGCCCAAATAATGGTGAAGTGTTATGTAGTCGACGTTCACATAAAACCACTAGAGGAGAGACAACATACATCTCATCAAAATATCGAACGACTACCAAATTCACATGATTACTTATAGCAAGACTTATCCCATTTCCTTAGGAACAAACATAACTACTCACACAATATGTTCATGTTCATAATCAGAGGAGTATTAATTATCATAAAGGATCTGAACATATGATCTTCCACCAAGTAAACCAACTAGCATCAACTACAAGGAGTAATCAACACTACTAGCAACCCACAGGTACCAATCGAGGTGTTGAGACAAAGATCGGATACAAGAGATGAACTAGGGTTTGGAGAGGAGATGGTGCTGGTGAAGATGTTGATGGAGATTGACCCCCTATCGATGAGAGGATCGTTGGTGATGACGATGGCTTTGATTTCCCCCTCCGGGAGGGAAGTTTCCCCAGTAGAACATCCCTGTCGGAGCTCTAGATTGGTTCTGCCCAAGTTCCGCCTCGAGACGGCGGTGCTTCGTCCCAAAAGCTCTCTTCTGATTTTTTCCAGGTCAAAACGCTTCATATAGGAGAAGATGAACGTCGGGGGAGCCACATGGGCCGCACAAGCCTGCTAGGCGTGGCCAGGGTGGTGGCCACGCCTAGCAGGCTTGTGTCCTGTAGGTGGCCCCCCTCTGGTTGATTCTTGCGCCAGTATTTTTTATTAAATCCAAAAATATTCTCCATAAATTTTTAGGACTTTTGGAGTTGTGCAGAATAGGTATCTCAGATTTGCTCCTTTTCCAGTCCAGAATTCCAGTTGCCGGTATTCTCCCTCTTCATGTAAACCTTGTAAAATAAGAGAGAAAAAACATAAGTATTGTACCATAACGTGTAATAACAGCCCATAATGCAATAAATATCAATATAAAAGCATGATGCAAAATGGACGTATCAACCAGTTGTTGATCACTAACGACGGTTGAATCCTAAAATGAAGGAAGTGGTAAGAAATGAAATATTAAAGCTTCTAGAGGCAGGTATCATTTACCCTATTGCTGATAGTAGATGGGTTAGTCTCGTTCATTGTGTCCCTAAGAAAGGACATATTACCATAGTTCCTAATGATAAAAGTGAATTGATCCCACAGAGAATTGTTACAGGTTATAGAATGGTAATTGATTTTAGGAACTTGAATAAAGATACTAGAAAAGATCATTACCCTCTACCTTTCATTGATCAAATGCATGAAATATTATCCAAACACACACATTTCTGATTTCTAGATGGTTATTCTGGTTTCTCTCAAATACCCGTGTCAAAAGAGGACCAAGAGAAGACCACCTTTACCTGCCCTTTTGGTACCTTTGCTTATAGACGTATGCCTTTTGGTTTATGGAATGCACCTGCTAGCTTTCAAAGATGCATGACTGCTATATTCTCTGATTTTTGTGAAAGAATTTTTGAGGTTTTCAAGGATGATTTTTCCATTTACGGAACTTCTTTTGATGATTGTTTGAGAAACCTTGATCGAGTTTTGTAGAGATGTGAAGAAACTAATCTTGTCTTGAATTGGGAGAAGTGCCACTTTATGGTGAATGAAGGCTTTGTTTTGGGACATAAAATTTCCGAAAGAGGTATTGAAGTTGACAAGGCTAAAGTTGATGCTATTGAAAAAATGTTGTGTCCTACGGATAATAGAGGTATAAGAAGTTTCCTTGGTCATGCTGGTTTCTATAGGATATTTATTAATTATTTCTCAAAGATTTCTAGGCTTGTCACTAATATTTTGCAAAAAGATGTTCCATTCATTTTTGATGATGATTGTCTAGAAGCTTTTGAAATTCTCAAGAATGCTTTGATTTCTGCACATGTTGTTCAACCACCTAGTTGGAACTTACCCTTTGAAATTATGTGTAAAGCTAGTGATTATGCCGTAGGTGCTGTTCTAGGACAAAGAGTTGATAAGAAATTAAATGTTATTCATTATGCTAGCAAAACTCTAGACAGTGCTCAAAGAAACTATGCTACCACTGAAAAGGAATTTTGAGCAGTTGTGTTCGCTTGTGATAAGTTTAGACCCTATATTGTTGATTCTAAAGTAACTGTTCACATTGATCATGTTGCTATTTAATATCTCATGGAAAAGAAAGATGCTAAACATAGACCTATCAGGTCGGTTCTTCTGTTACAAGAATTTTATTTGCATATTGTTGATAGAAATGGTGCTGATAACCCCGTAGCAGATAACTTGTCTAGGTTAGAGAATGTTCTTCATGTCCCACTACCTATTGATGATATCTTTCCTAATGAACAATTAGCTGTCATAAATGCTTCTCATAATGTTCCTTGGTATGCTGATTATGCTAATTACATTGTCGCTAAATTTATACCGCCTAGTTTCACATACCAACAAAAGAAAAAGTTTTTCTATGATTTAAGACATTACTTTTGGGATTACCCACACCTTTATAAAGAAGGAGTAGATGGTGTTATTAGACGTTGTGTACCTGAGCATGAACAAGAATAGATCCTATGGAAGTGTCATTCCGAGGCCTATGGAAGACACCATGCTGGAGATATGACTGCACATAAGGTACTACAATCTGGTTTTTATTGGCCTACTCTCTTCAAGGATGCTCGTAAAATTGTCTTGTCATGTAATGAATGTCAAAGAATTGACAATATTAGTAGATGCCACGAAATGCCTATGAATTACTCTCTTGTTTATTGAACCATTTGATGTTTGGGGTTTTGATTATATGGGACCTTTTCCAACGTCCAACGGGTATACTCATATTTTAGTTGTTGTTGATTATGTTACTAAGTGGGTAGAAGCTATTCCAACTAGTAGTGCTAATCATAACACCTCTATTAATATGCTTAAAGAAGTTATTTTCCCTAGATTTGGAGTCCCAAGATATTTAATGACTGATGGTGGTTCACATTTTATTCATGGAGCTTTCCATAAATTGCTTGCTAAGTATGATGTTAATCATAGAATTGCATCCCCTTATCATCCTTAGTCTAGTGGTCAAGTAGAATTAAGCAATAGAGAAATTAAATTGATCTTCCAAAATATGGTTAATATATCTAGGAAGAATTGGTCTAAGAAACTTGACGATGCATTATGGTCTTATAGAACTGCTTACATCGTCGAGGAGGTATATCGCTCTGGTGCCATCAAGATCAACAACGCCGAAGGCACGAATCCAAAGGTGGTAAACGGGCAAAGAATCAAACACTATATTTTAGGTACTCCCATTAATGTTGAAACCAATGTTATCAATACCATAACTCCCGAAGAGCATATTAGGGTACCAGAACTTTTCAGACTCTGGAAAGGTATAAGTACGTGGTACGGTAAGTAAACCAACTCCAAAAGTTTCCCAATAGCAATTTTATTCAGTTTTCGAATATTTAAAAAATTAGGAAAATAAAAAGCAGTCTCAAGGACGCACGGGGAAGCGACAAGCCTGCTAGGCGCAGCCACCCCCTGGTCATGCCTAGGGGGCTTGTCACCACCCTGTGCACCCCCTGGACTCCGTTTTCTTGTGGAACACCCCTTTGGGTCAGCAAAAATTCATTATATAATCTCCCAAAGGTTTCGACTTTCGTATCATGACAATACCTCTTGTTTTAACGTTTTGAGCTTTTTTGCAACAGATTTAGAGGAAGATGTCATCCCAAGAGTCCGATGGGGAGAGCTACATACCGCATTATCTTGCCAATCCCAAGCTCTATGGGGACCTAGATCCGTATGGACTATTCTCGAAGGAGGAACAGGAAGACAAGTACAAAGAAGAAACCTAAGATGAAGAGGACACTCCTATGCCTCAACTGGGAGGCACGCACATGGATTTCAGGAAATCAAGCCTCCCAAACAGAAGAAGAAAACCCAAAGTTCTATTTATCCCTTCTCGTTTTCTGCAGGAGAGCAAGGAAGAATTTGTCAAAGGATATTCAAGCTCGAGCAAGAAGTAGATGACCCGAGGGAACAACATTTTATGCTTAAGAGGAAATTTAATAAGCTTCCATCCTCATCAAACACTCCACCACCATCACCTCCGAAAAAGGACACCTAACCACATGGGTATGGGCACTCTCCTTGGCTTGTGCCAAGCTTGGGGGAGGTGCCTCGGTATCGTATCACACCACACCTCTTTTCCTTTTTCATTTTCATTAACTTTCCTAGTTCGATCCTTTTTATATTGTTTTGATCTAGTAGAATAAAAGTTTTAGTATGATCTACCTTTTAGTTTTTGCTTTTGCTCCCCTTATGTAAGCAAGTCCAACAGTTATATAATAACAAGTAGTTCTGATGAGAGGGCTTTGCTAGATCACTATGCTCTTAATAGTGATGAATATAGAATAATAGAACAAAAGCAAAGAGTATTCATAATGATCTTATGGGGAGTGATGACTTCACATATAAAAAGTATGTCGATTGAAATTTGTTGGGAGTTAACAAACTTAGTAATTGGTAATTGGTGCAATTGAAAGGAAGTGATAAAGAAAGAGAGATTCACATATAAATATATTATCTTTGACATCTTTTATGATTGTGACCACTCATTAAAATATTACATGCCAAGAAGTTGATGTTGGACAAGGAAGACAACATAATAGGTTATGTTTGCTTGCCTCCAGATAGAAGTTATATGGTTTTAGATCCTCCAACATGTAGTGCTTGCTTCCACCTCATACTAGCCAAAACCTCCGCACCAAGTAGAGATACTACTTGTGCATCCAAACACCTCAGCCCAGTTTTGCCAAGAGAGTCCACCATACCTACCTATGGATTGAATAAGATCCTTCAAGTAAGTTGTCATCAGTGCAAAAAAAATTTGCTCCTAAACATGTGTGATCTTTTATTGTAAGGGAAATAAGTGTTGTACGAACTTGTGATAGTGAAGAAACAAAAGCGACAGACTACATAATAAAGGTTGCTATCAAAAAGGGCAATACAACGCGGCGTTCCTCTGCACTAAGAGTTTGTGCATCCAAAAACAAAAAACGGATGACAACATCTGCTTCCCTCTTCGAAGGGCCTATCTATTACTTTTACCTTTTAGAACTTACCTTTATGCAAGAGTCATGGTGGTTTTCACCAATTCCTATATTTCATCTCTCTTCGCAAGAATTATGTGTTGGGGAATGATGTAGACTTATATATCCACTCGGATGTGGGTGATCATGAGTTATTATTATGGACATCACCCCTGAGGTGAATAGTTGGGAGGCCAAACTATAAGCCCCTATCTTTCTTTGTATTCGATTGAAGCTTTCATCTTGTGGGTACCACATGAGTGCTAGCAATTGTGAAAGATTAAAAGATGATTCAGTATGTGGATTTGCTTTACAAGCTCTTATATTGACTCTTTGCGATGTTATGATAAATTGTCAATTGCTTCAATGACTGAGATCATAGTTTGTTGGTTGTCAACAGAATTCTTGTTTCATATTTTATCTTGTAAATGAATTGTTACTCTAGTATAAAGAATCTCATACAATGAGTATTGTTGTTCTAAAGTTGATCATGATGCCCTCATGTTTGTATTTTATTTTATCAACACCTCTATCTCTAAACATGTGGACATATTCATCGATCTTGGCTTTCGCTTGAGGGCAAGCGAGGTCTAAGCTTGGGGGAGTTGGTACGTCCATTTTGCATCATGCTTTTATATTAATATTTATTGCATTATGGGCTGTTATTACACGTTATGGTACAATACTTATGCCTTTTCTCTCTTATTTTACAAGGATTACATGAAGAGGGAGAATGCCGGCAACTGGAATTCTGGACTGGAAAAGGAGCAAATCTGAGATACCTATTCTGTACAACTCCAAAAGTCCTAAAAATTTACGAAGAATATTTTTGGATCTAATAAAAACTACTGGCGCAAGAATCAACCAAAGGGGGGCCACCTGCAGGCCACAAGCCTGCTAGGCACGGCCACCGCCACGCCTAGCAGGCATGTGGGGACCCTATGGCTCCTCCGACGCCCATCTTCCCCTATATGAAGCATTTTGACCTGAAAAAATCAGAGGAGAGCTTTCGGGACGAAGTGCCACTGTCTTGAGGTGGAACTTGGGCAGAACCAATCTAGAGCTCCGGCAGGGCTATTCTGCCGGGGAAACTTCCCTCTCGGAGGGGGAAATCGAAGCCATCGTCATCACCAACGATTCTCTCATCGAGAGGGGGTCAATATGCATCAACATCTTTGCCAGCACCATCCCCTCTCCAAACCCTAGTTCATCTCTTGTATCCGATCTTTGTCTCAACACCTCAGATTGGTACCTGTGGGTTGCTAGTAGTGTTGATTACTCCTTGTAGTTGATGCTAGTTGTTTTACTTGGTGGAAGATCATATGTTCAAATCCTTTATGATAATTAATACTCCTCTGATCTTGAACATGAACATGTTTCGCGAGTAGTTATGTTTGTTCTTGAGGACATGGGATAAGTCTTGTTACAAGTAATCATGTGAATTTGGTATTCGTTCAATATTTTGATGAGATGTATGTTGTCTCTCCTCTAGTGGTGTTATGTGAACATCAACTATATAACACTTCACCCTTATTTGGGCCTAGAGGAAGGCATTGGGAAGTAATAAGTAGATGACGGGTTGCTAGAGTGACAGAAGCTTAAACCCTAGATTATGCGTTGCTTCGTAAGGGGCTGATTTGGATCCATATGTTTCATGCTATGGTTAGTTTTACCTTAATTCTTCTTTCGTAGTTGCGGATGCTTGC
Organism: Hordeum marinum; assembly: GCA_022496015.1. Classification (NCBI taxonomy): domain Eukaryota; kingdom Viridiplantae; phylum Streptophyta; class Magnoliopsida; order Poales; family Poaceae; genus Hordeum; species Hordeum marinum. The sequence goes on along the minus strand of CM039678.1, from coordinate 504,520,662 downwards.
AATAGGGGTTAATAATAAGTGGGAGGTTTGTCCAAGTAAGGGCAGCACCCAAGCACCGGTCCACCCACATGTCAAATCATCAAAGTAATGAACGCGAATCAAATGAGCATGATGAAAACTAGCTTGACAGAAATTCCCATGTGTCCTCGGGAGTGCTTTGCTTTATATAAGAGTTTGTCCAGGCCTGTCCTTTGCTACATAAAGGATTGGGATACCTTACTGCACCTTTGCTACACTTGTTACTTGTTACTCATTACAAATTATCTTATCACAAAACTATCTGTTACCAATAATTTCAGTGCTTGCAGAGAATACCTTACTAGAAACCGCTTGTCATTTCCTTCTGCTCCTTGTTGGGTTCGAAACTCTTACTTATCGAAAGGACTACGATAGAGCCCCTATACTTGTGGGTCATCAGCGGCACTACCGCCTCATGGTCTCCTCATCATTGAACTGCTATGTGGGTACAATCGTCCGAGCGGTAGTACCTCTTATGTGCGGGCTATGGGCATAACTGTTGGATTTGGGAGGGCATATTTAAGGGGGTCTTCTCCCCAATGGTTCTTATCCTTTAAGCTCATGTTCTTCCCCCATTGTTGATCTTCTTAGGGCTTGCTAACTCTCAATCTCTAATGATTCTTGCTCCTTTTTGAGGGAAAAGAGAGAGGAGATCTAGATCCACATTTCCACCAATTAATTTCTCTTCTATGTGAGCGGAACCCCTTGGATCTAGATCTTGGAGTTCTTTGTGAGATCCTTGTTATTCCTCTCATATTCTTCCATATCTTTTTTTGTTGTGGTGGGATTTGGGAGTGAGGTACTTGACCACTCCGTGTGTTCTTGCCATTGCAATAGTTGCATTGGTTTGAGTTCTCCACGGTGATACTAGAAGTGAAGTTTGAGAAGCTTATTATTCTTGGGTGTTTGGGCACCCAAGAGCTTGTGCCTCTTGGGTGCCTTGGCGCCCTAGGCGGTTGGTGGTGCCTCGGAGCTCAATCATTGTGGTGTAAATCTCCGGGCAAGCATCGAGGTCTTCAATTAGGTTATGGAGATTGCCCTAAGCAATTTGTACGGCTTCCAGTGACCGCACCAAGGGTTATCAAAGTGTACGGGTTTAGTGACCGCCCCCAAGGGTTGGCATTTGTATGGGTTCGGTGACCGCCCTCAAGGGTACCTTAGTGGAATCATGACTTCTTGCATTGTGCGAGGGTATGAGGAGATTAAGGTGGCCCTAGTGGCTTTTTGGGGGAGCATTGTGCCTCCACACCGCTCCAAACAAAAATTAGCATCCATAAGGGCGTGATCTTCAGGATACAACGTCGTCTCCGCATGCCCCGGTTATCTCTTACACGAGCCATTTACTTATGCACTTTACTTGTGATAGCCATATTGTTTCATGTTCTATATCTTTCTATCACTTAGTTGTTTATCCTGGTTAGTATACGTTGTTGGTGCACATATGTGAGCCTGCTTTTTTTAGGTTTTGTGCTTGACAAATTAAACGCTAGTTTTATTTTGCATTTGTTCAAACCTAAACTGTAATTATTTTAAATCACCTATCCAACCCCCCCTCTAGGAGACATCCATGATCTTTCAACTATGTCATAGTCCAATTAGTTCTTTTGTGCCGTATGTGGTGTCCACATAGTACCACATAATTACAAAGAAAATTGACACTGATGTACTACAATGGAGTGCCTGCCATTAGTACAGACCTAGTTAGTACCCCCCCCTTCGATCATTTAGTAAGAGAAAATGTAATACTTCCTATGTACCAGTGCATTAGGCATATTAGGTGGTGCACCGCGATCAAGACAAAGAGAAAAATGAGAAAACTTGATGTTTATTATCTAATTAATACATTGCATGCAACGAACTGACCCCTACATGACGTGATCGGTAGTTTGAAGTCATTGAAGGCACACACGTCCCACATATCCTATTGGCCCTTTACTTTTTTTATGGCAATAAACAAAAACGAGGTGGGTAGAATGCATCGCGCCTAAGTGTTTTGAATTTACTTGCTTTTCGTAATATGTCTAATGCACTAGTACGGAGGGAGTACATGAATTTGGAAACTCCAAATCTCTTGATTCAACATTTATCTACAACTTAGATTATCAAAATTGAACCCAAAGAAGATGATTATGGCTACCAAGATGATGGAGAGTGAAGAATCTACATCAATGAGATGTTTGAAGTCTGAACCTTTCATCTACCTAGAAGGGAATGGCATGCAATGAGGTGTATGAAGTCTGAATCTTACTCCATTTCATTCAGTTCTCAAGTTCTTGCAACCTGAATCTTCATCAATCTGCATTGCCTACTACTCCGGCAACGTATGACATCTACCAGTCCCATCTCCGATAGGCCGTGTGGCAGCTGAGGGGGGAGGCAGATGCGCTCGAGGGGGAGCAGAGCAAAGGTACCGTGAAGTCTTCACCAAAGGACTCATCCGACGTCCCTAGCTATGCCCCCATCAAAGCGACGTCACCGCCATTGAAGCCGAAGACAATACCAACATGATTGTAGAGATAATACCCCCGCAAGGATCAAATCAGCCCTCGGTGCATCCTGATGGTGGCATCTTCAGCAAACATGGCGACGACGATGAGAACATGGAAGGAAGGGGGAATGGGGAGGCAGTGGCAGTGGAGGGAATGGCGATGGTGCCTAGGGCATGGAGAATGCGGTGAGGGTGGAAGGAGGAGGTTGTGCATCACTAGTAGAAAACAAGCCATTAGTCCCTGTTGGGAAGGGCCTTTAGTTCCGGTTGGCTACGAACTGGGACTAAACCCTGGCCACATGGCCGGCAGCGCGCGCCAGGGCATGGGGTCCTTTAGTCTCGGTTGGTTACACCAACCGAGACTAAATGTTTAGCGGTTAAGGCTTCATTATTTATTTTTTCCTTTTCATTTTGTGTTTTCCATTTATTTATTTTTCCTCTAATTCAACATCATCGATTGCATCCATCCACTTCAATCAAATATATGTCATATAACTCATCATCATCTTACTCATCTAACAACTCATCATCATCTTAATCATACCAAGTTAAAATCTCATAAAACAAAAAAACATCATAATACTAATCACCCTAATCAATCATGCAAGTTAATATAAACCAGAAAAACTTCTCTCTGATAGGACCTAGTCCTCCCTCCTAGGTAAAATGACATAAAACAGAATAACACCTATGTCTCCATGATGAAGCAAAGAGATCCAACAGTCTCCAACTTGTGGCTTGTGATCCTTCTTTATTTGTCTTCGTGCTTCAATTTGGAGTCGTCTTGGTGGTTTGCGCTCAGTCGAGTATGCAAAAGAGAACTTGGACTGGAAGGGGCTTTTAATTGTCATATTACCTTCGGCTTGCATCAACGGACGCACAAGTTCATTTGGCAGTTTCTGTTGAAGAACATATAGTAGCCTAGTTAGAAATGTAATCAATACCGTTTACGCAACAGTAGCGTACTTAATTAGAAACACTTACCAAGATATTTCTGCGAATGTCATCCCCCCTCAACCTATGCACTAGTGTCTTGTACAATGTATAATTTGGGTCAGTTCCCAACTTATACGGGAAGAAATCCCTACCAGCTAGGACACCAACAACAAAGTTCATAAGATCATCCTTCTCCTCCCAAGTTAGATGTGATCCATAAGTGTAGTGTGACATGTCGATTATGTTATGTGTTTCACTCGAAGAAACGAAATAAGCTATAAATTATAAATTAACAAATTTAGTCTGGATGAACACCAACTATTTTTAAATATAGAATGCAAATTACTTGACAAATATGCATGGTTGACAAACTCACATGGAGATAAAACAGGAAGCATATCGACATCCACCCAAATGTCGATGTTACCTTCAATATGATCTTGAGGTTGAAGATTAAAGGTTATTTCCATATCCTCCTGAAATCCATATTCCTTGCAAACAGCTTTCCAATTTGAGCACCCTAATTCTGTGTTATTAAGTGCATTTATTACTTTCACCAGAAATGTGTGACCATGTTTAGTCCTCAGGTTGGCTGTCCTCGTCTCGAAACTCTCGTGCTCTTCGAAAGCGAGCCTCTCCAAAAAATATCGTCTTGCATGACATGAGATGAACAAGTCGAATTGTATAAAACAGAAATTACGCGTTGAAGGAAAGAAACAGAAGTCATGCTTAATTACGAAAAAACAGTTGTCAATGTTGCGTACCGTAGAAATATCGAAGTCCTCGTAAAGCTTCACGGTGAAGAACCCGCCGTCTCATAGCCTAGGCTGGTCGCAAAGACCCTTATCTTTGCCGCAGAGTTCACACGCTTGTATCCTATCATCGTCATCAGACGATGACATTTCCTGTGTTCATGATTCAAAAGTTGATTATTAATTCCGGTCTATCAAATATAAAACAATTAGAATGCATTCAATAAGCAGAACCGGAGATATGCAAATCAATAGAAGGCAATGCAACAATATGATCATATAATATCACTAATACATCATCGAATAATAGTATCACTAATACATCATCGAATAGTATCACTAATACATCATTGAATAATATCACTAATACATCATTGAATAGTATCCACTAATATAGATATAGTTGGCGTCTCACGGCGCAGCGAGTGTACACCCAAAGAGAACGATTTATGACATGATCATAGCTCGGGTGAGATCCTTGAAGAACCTGCCAGGTATTAGAGAACATGTCGTCCAACGCAGCCATGTAGCATCGGATGTGCTCGTCCTCCTCCCTAACACGGAGACGTATCACCTCCGCGGGGGCCGGCTCCCTCTGCACCGACAGTGGTCCACACGACCACCACCAAATAACCTGCAGGTGGACGACGGGACCCTCATTCCTCACCAAGCTCTGCAATCCGGAAGGCAAAGCCTCCCAGTGCCAGCCCAGCGGAGCCTAGTCCCGGACATGGCGCCTCTCAAGCAGGTGGTTGCCGCCAAGTTGACGACGAGGATGCGGGACGGGCATCGTCGGCTGGACGGCTACGCTATGCAATTGATTCAATGGGTAGGAAAGATGCTTTATATGCAATTTGTCAATTAGCAAATCAGCAACATCTAAACATTTAAAACATACATTTAAACATACATACATTTAAACTAATAAAATGTATAAACTCCCCCAACGATCGGTAAATTCTTTAGTACCTATGATCATATGTACAATGCTATAAACTCCTAGGGGCAAATTTAAACTAATAAAACGTATCATTTATTTTAATTGCGTCAAAGTGACATATTATTCTAGTATTATCACTATTTTCTAACATACACATATACATATTAATATATCTAACATACAAATACTATAAACTCCTAGGACTCCTGATTTTATCTAACATACACATATATACACATACAAATACACATATGCATCTAACATACACATACACATACACATCAATTTGGAGGGCAGAGGGCAGATCGGGCTTACAGCGTGGAGGAGGAGAGCGGTGCCGACAGAGCTGACGGCGACGACGGGAGGAGCGGCGCCAGCGGAGCTGAGGGCGACGGCATGGAGGAGGAGAGCGGCGGCAGAGTCAGCGGAGGTGGGGGAGGATTGGTGGAGCTGAGGGCGACGGTCAGTGGCTGGGAGGAGCGGTGCCGGCGGAGTTGAGGGTGACGGCGTGGAGGAAGAGAGCGGGGGCACCGCATGGACGGACGGCGCCGTCGATCGAGGGCACGGGCGGGGCAGCCTCGCGGCGTGAAGGAGGAGAGCGAGTGAAGACGGAGTGAATTTGGGGGAGGAAGGAGACGCCGCTATATAGGGAGGAACTTTAGTCACGGTTGGTGACACCAACCGAGACTAAAGGTTAAGAACCTTTAGTCCCGGTTAGTATCACCAACCGGGACTAAAGAGGCCTTTTCGGCAGCCCAAATTCGCGTGGGAAGGAACCTTTATTCCCGGTTTGTTATACCAACCGGGCCTAAAGAGGCCTTTTCGGCGGCCCAAATTCATGCGGGAAGGGAAATTTAGTCCCGGTTGGTGGACCCAACCGGGACTAAAGGTCTATTTTCTCTCTTTTTTCTTTTTTTATATTTGGAATAACTATCTTTATAATTGCAATAACTGTTAGAATATTTATAGTTTCTTAATGAATCTTTTTTGCTGTAGGTCAAAACAATTACAAACTTTCTGTTAGTGCCAGTAGTTTTTAAATTTAAATAGTTTAAATTTGAATTCTTTTGAAATTTTTGTGAATCACTAGTTTGTGAATAACTTTAGTTTAAAATAGATTTTTGAGTGATTGTTTTTGCTGTTGTTTAATATTAGTATGTTTTATCATTATGTTAAATTTTGGATTTTTTAGGATATTTTAAATAGGTGTTTTAGTCAAAACTAGATTCTGTTTAACTCCTTTTAGTTGTATACCTTCATTTGTTTTAATCAAAATCACTATTGATGAACTCTGAAAAGGTTGAAACTTGGCATGTTATCAGCATTTCATCCACATAGCATGTGGTAAAAAGTTGAGAGGGTTACGACAAAACTGGATGCACTTCGTGTACAAACTGGATCATCTCCTTCGAGGTATGAGGGTTATGGACGAAAACTCATATGTTACAAAGGCATTTCATTTTTTAAACTTATTTCAACTCCAGAATTTTTGTGCATTCGATATGAACCATTCGAAGCCACATCCTCAAATTTCAACCCTCTCTAACTTCATTTGCAGTTTTTTCATCCATTTAATGAATTGTTTTGAGCTAAATGACCCTGAAATTAAAAAGCATCACAAATGAACTCTAAAAAGGTTGAAACTTGACATGGTATCATCATTTCACCCACATAGCATGTGGTAAAAAGTTGATAGGGTTACAACAGAAATTGGATGCACTTCGTGTACAAACTGAACCATGTCCTTTGAAGTATGAGGGTTTGGGACGAAAACTCATATGTTACAAAGGCATTTCATTTTTTTAACTTATTTCAACTCCAGACTTTTTTTGCATGCAATATGAACCACTCTTAGCCACATCCTCAAATTTCAACCCTTTCTAACTTCATTTGCTATTTTTCATCCATTTAATGAATTGTTTTGAGCTAAATGACCCTGAAATTAAAAAGCACCACAAATGAACTCTGAAAAGGTTGAAACTTGGCATGGTATCATCATTTCACCCACATAGCATGTCTTAAAAAGTTGAGAGGGTTACAACAAAAATTGGATGCACTTCATGTACAAACTGAACCATCTCCTTCGAAGTATGAGGGTTTCGGACGAAAACTCATATGTTACAAAGGCATTTCATTTTTTAACTTATTTCAACTCCAGAATTTTTGTACATTCAATATGAACCACTCTAAGACACATCCTCAAATTTCAACCCTTTCTAACTTCATTTGCTATTTTCATGCACTTAATGAATTGTTTTGAGCTAAATGACCCTGAAATGAAAAAGCACCACACATGAACTCTGAAAAGGTTGAAACTTGGCATGGTATCATAATTTCACCCATATAGCAAGTTGTAAAATGTTGAGAGTGTTACGGCAAAAATAGGACGCACTTTGTGTAGAAACTGGACCATCTCCTTCGAAGTATAAGGGTTTCGGACGAAAACTCATATGTTAGAAAGACATTTCATTTTTTAACTTATTTCAAGTCCAGACTTTTTGTGCAAACAATATGCACCATTAGAAGCCACATCCTCAAATTTCAACCCCATCTAACTTCATTTGCTATTTTTCATGCATTTAATGAATTGGTTTGAGCTAAATGACCCTGAATTTAAAAAGCACCACAAATGAACTCTAAAAAGGTTGAAACTTGGCATGGTATCATCATTTCACCCACATAGAATGTGGTAAAAAGTTGAGGGGGTTACAACAAAAACAGGATGCACTTCGTGTGCAAACTGAACCATCCCGGCTACTCACTAAGAAGAAAAGTGATGATGGTGCAGCCAATCACATCCCAGAGTGGGATCTTGTGGTATAAACCTTTTTATTCATGTGTGTCCCCTGATTATTGCACCACAACCATGGACAATCTTCATCATTTAACATGATGCTTGGGTCAGCCTTCACTACGAAGGGAGGAATTTCATCAAACTTTTCATAATCTTTTGACATGTCTATCTTGTCCTCCACTCCCACGATGTTTATTTTCCCAGAAAGAACTATGTGGCCCTTTGGCTCATTGTATGATGTATCCACTTTCTTGTCTTTCATTTTTCTCGGTTTGGTAGACATGTCCTTCACATAGAAAACTTGCGCCACATCATTGGCTAGAACGACTGGTTCGTCTCTGTGCCCAAGATTCTTGAGATCCACTATTGTCATTTCATACTGCGGGTCTGCCATTACCCCTCCTCTAGTCAGATTGTCCCATTTGCATTGGAACAAAGGTGTGACGCCCCCAATTTCGACCGTACGCTAAACATACACGCAATGCGTACGAGCAAGATTAGGGACTCACTAATCAATATCACAACACAACTCTAGACACAATTTAAGGTCATACAACTTCATATTACAAGCCAGGGGCCTCGAGGGCTCGAATACAAAGATTGACAAGCACGAGTTAGCGGAAGCAAATAATATCTGAGTACAGACATAAGTTAAACAAGTTTTGCCTTAAGAAAGTTAGCACAAACATAACACAGATCGAAAGAGGCGGGGCCTCCTGCCTGGGAACCTCCTATCCTACTGCTGGTCAGGGGCCACCTCCACATAGTAGTAGGCGCCTGCAGTGGTGTAGTAGCTGTCTCCAGCATACTCCTTCTCCTGGGCTCCATCGTCTGAACACAAAAATCGTATCGAGGGGGAAAGAGAAAGCAAAGCAGCGGTGAGTACTCATCCAAAGTACTCGCAAGACTGACATTAGAACTATGCTAAGTATGCATCATTATCAAGGGAGGGGTTATATCTGGGCTGACTATAGAAAGCAAGAATATGGGGAAGGTCTAGTCCTATCGAAGACTAGCATCTTCAGCATCTTGCAGCATTAGAAGAGGGTAGACTGGTATCTCATATATATTCATATTATTGTAGCAATTTATTAAGTAACCACGCCCAGAGATTCTTCCTCGAATCCCTGCGAGGAAGCAATCTTGGAGCCAACATTCATTTCACAATTAAAGTCACAATTGTAGTTGTATAAAGGTACAATTCCAAGTCGTCCTGTTATCGTGGACACGACTATTCGAATAGATTAATCATCCCTGCAGGGGTGCACTGCATTTCCAACACGCTTGATCACCTCCGGCCAGACACACTTTCCTGGGTAATGCCCGGCCTCGGGATCCAAAACGTCCTCGCCCCACCTAGGCTCAATGAAGGGGCCAGCCTATCGGTCTAAATCCTAAGCGCGCAGGTACGTGGGCCCACTTGCACTTGCACTCCTGCACGATGCGCACGTGGCCGGAAGCAGACCTAGCACACTCCAGTCCGAGAGCTGTACCTTCCAGCCCAATCCAGTGTGTGCCGCTCCATTGCTGACATCCGAAGAGCTTCGGCTGATACAACGATGCTGAGTACCCATAACTTCTCCCACGTGAAGGTTTGGTGCGTAAAAAGTCAAACGACCAACTCATATCAAATACCCAACCCATTAGCATTTTATTAATGTGGGGCAAGCGCGACCCATAAAGTGCGGTCCCGTATCCCCATCACGAGGATGTGTGGCAAAGGCCTCTCTTGCCAGTCCACGCCTCATCATCACCCTTTTGGATGCCTTACCGGCGCATCCCACCACATCTTACACACGGGTACCCTTGGGGCCGACCCGTCTCAAGACTGTCAAGAACTCAGGTCCACCTCAACCAGGGTGGTACCGCCTGTCCCTCCAGTCCCGTCTTTCACATGTAAACAACGTCAAGTTGAAGTAACTCTGTGTTTATACACCAAGTGGATATCCGAGGAATCACCCTTGATGGATCCCACTCGAGGTATGTGTATGACAAGAGTCGCAATCGATAATTGGGAAGGAGGAACCACCCTCGATACCCACGATCGATTAGCTATGCTACAGAATTAACACCGGGAGTGCTAACTGAGCTATCACCCTCGGCACTCGGTAGTAGCTCTACAATGCCATACTAAAGGGGTGTGCGGTGCTATGAGGGGTCTGGCTCGTCAGTCGGTTGACCGAGTCTTCGGGTCTTTGAGTCATCGACTCTTCGATGAAGAAGCATGGAGAACTAGAAACTAAGGGGTCACTAGGGATTCATTGCAACCTATACTAAGCAGTTGATATGATTACAGTTATGGTAGCATTTTATCAAAAACAGATTATGCATCAGAATAGGAGCTAACTAATACAGTAGCAAAAATCTAATGCAAGAATAAGAGGGAAAGGAATAGGCGATATCAGAATGCTCAAGGGGGGGTTGCTTGCCTTCCTGTGATCGTCAACGACATAGTCGTACCCGTTAGCATCGTTAGTCTCGAGGTCTAGCGGGGAGAAGAGGGGGGAAGAAACAATAAATATAAAGCAGACAAATGCCTCACGATGCATGACATGGCAATATGCATAGCTAGGTATGCACTAACGTAGTACTACACGTAGCAGACGTGTCGGAAGAATATCTGATGATATTTTCCGCGTCTCGGGCTTCTATCGGACAGATGAAACGGATGGAAAAGTTCAATGTTCGCTATGCTAGGAGCATGTGACAAACTAACGGACTGCATATTCGGATTCGTGGGATTTTTCTGAACAACCTTCATGTATAAATTATTTTCATCCGAGTTGCGGATTATTTTATATTAATTTTTAAAGTTTTATTAATATTCTAGAATTAACAGATTTAAATTAATTCGATAAATGCATTTATGATGTCAGCATGAGGTCAGAATGACGTCAGCAGTCAACAGTGTTGTTGACTTGTCAAACCTAGCATGTGGGACCCACTATCATTGACTTCTTAGCTCAACTAACAGATTAATTAAGTTAATTAGCCATTAAGTTCAATAAACTTAATTAATTAATTTAAATAGACTTAATTAACTTAATGATTATTTATTAGTAGTAGTATTACTTTTTTTAAATCGTTTTTAGGGGGGTGGGGCCCCATGTCAGTGGTACAGGGGGCAGGCCCCAGCTGTCGGTGGCCCATCGGCCACACGCACGCACACACACACAACGCACGCACGCACGCATGGCCGGCCGAGGCCATGGCCGGGGCGCGGCGGCCGGCGGGCGAGGCGGGGAGGCACGCTGGGGCACGGGGTCGACGCGGTCGGGGGATGCGGGAGCGCGCGGGCGTGCGGAGCGCGTCGCGACGAGCGGGTGGTGGCGGCTCGGTGAGCAGCGCCGGCGGCCGGAGACCGTAGCGGCATGGGTGTAGGCGAGTGTGCGCACGCGGGAGCGAGGGGGAAGTGAGCCAAGGCCGGTGCGGGCCAGAGGCGCGGTGGTCGCGGCGTGGCTAGGGCGCAGTGAGGCCAGTGCACGCGCGTGCGGGTCGGGGAGAGGAAGGGGAGGCCGGGGCGTGGCCAGGGTGTGCCGATGGGGCGGCAGGGCCGTGGTGAGCGCGCGGCGGCAGCGTGAGCGCACCCGGGCGGGGGTGCGCTGCCAGCGCGGGGAAAAGAAAGGGGGAGACCGAGGGGCTCACCGATGCTGCAGGGGGGCTGGGGCGGCGAGGCACGAGGAAGTCCGGTTGGGAGGAGGGTGAGGAGGGCCGGCGGGATTGAGGGGGGTGCCGGCGGGGAGGACCGGCGATGGCGGGGCGTCGAGCATCGGCGGCGCGTGGCGGCGGCGGTGGTTCCCCCCGATCCAAATCGGGGGAGGGAGAGGCGACGGGGGGGAGATGGGGAGAGTGGGTGATTTGGGCGGCTAGGGTTTCGGGGGAGGGGGGTTATCCCCACGGGGGCTGGGGTGGGCCGACCGGTTGGGCCGGTGGGCCAAGGCCCAAACGAGGGGGGGTTCTTGGCCCTTTTTTCTGTTTTCTTTTTTCCTTTTTTTAGTTTTCTGTTTTGTTTTATTTTATTTTAGTGGATTTAAATACCTTATACAAATGTGGTTTCATCATGACAAATATCCAGAGAATATTTGTCACACTTCGAACATATTTGTTTTCATATTTGAAAACTTTATTTGTTTGACTTTATTTTAATTTTGAATTTGAATTTGATTAGGATTTGGGTTATCACGAGATTAACAACAGTAACAATGGTGACTTGGCATCATTAGCATAGGGTTACTATAGCTTAATTACAGAGATTACTATAGCACAAAACCAGGGTGTCACAATTCTCCCCTACTAACAAGAATTCTCGTCTCGAGAATCAAGAAGTAGAAGGATAGAGCCAGGGGTATTCTGCACGAAGATGATCTTTGCGTTACCAAGTGGCCTCATCTTCAGAATGATTTGCCCACTGCACTTTGAAGAACTTGGTAACCTTCTGACGAGTCCGACGTTCAGTTTCATCAAGAATGCGGACCGGTTGATCCTTGTAAGAAAGGTGTTGTTGCAGTTCAAGCATATCATGGTCCACTGCTCGGATATGATCCTTGAAGCAGCGACGAAGCTGTGACACATGGAACACATCGTGAACCTGAGAAAGGTTTGGTGGTAGTTCCAGTTGATATGCCACTTTACCACGCCTTTCGAGAACAATGAAAGGACCAATATATCAAGGAGTTAGCTTGCCCTTGATCCTGAAACGGTGTGTACCTATCATTGGCGTGACTCGAAGATAAGCCTTTTCGCCATGTTGATAGACCATATCTTTGTGATGACGGTCATACTAACTCTTCTAACGAGACTGAGCAGCCTTCAGATTTGCATGAATAATGCGGACTTTATCTTCGGCATGTTGGATAATATTCGGACCGATAAGTGTACGTTCCCCAGTTTCTGACCAATTCAGAGGAGTTCGACAATTACGCCCATATAACACTTCAAAGGGAGCCATCTTCAGACTAGCTTGATAGCTATTGTTGCAGGAGAACTCAGCATACGGGAGAGATTCCTCCCATTTCTTGCCAAAAGAAATGACACAAGCTCGAAGCATGTCTTCGAGAATCTGATTGACTCTTTCAACTTGTCCTTGGGATTGAGGGTGAAAGGCGGTGCTGAATGACAAATGAGTTCCCATAGCTTCCTGGAAACTTGCCCAGAATCTTGAAGTGAATAAACTGCCACGGTCTAAACTAATCACCAATGGAATACCATGGAGTGAAACAACTCTGGACATGTAAAGATCTACTAACTGGCTAGCAATAATAGTTTCCTTGACACCCAGAAAATGTGCAACTTTGGACAGCCGGTCAATGACGACAAGAATAACATCATTACCCTTCTACGGCCTAGGAAACCCAGTGATGAAGTCCATTTAAACATGATCCCATTTCCATTCAGGAATAGTAATAGATTGTAGAGTTCTAGCAGGCTTTTGATGTTCTGCCTTGATCCGACGGCAAATGTCACATTCTGAAACATAGCGAGCAATGTCTTGTTTCATATTTGCCCACCAGAACCTTTGACGGATGTCTCGGTACTTCTTGCTACTACCCGGATGAATAGACAACGGAGTGTCATGTGCTTCCTTCAGTATTCTATCAGTCATATCCTGGTTTTCCCTTTCTGTTGGAACGAATAAGCGACCCTTGAAATATATAGCACCATCATCAACAACGGTGAAACATGAGGGTTTACCTTCCGCCAGATAGTATTTAATCTTATCGACTTCGTTTTCATAGCCATGCATTCTTTTGATACAACCCACGAGATCTGGTTCAACAACCAGGTTACTCAAAGAACCCTGGTTAACAACACAAAGGTTCATCTTGCGGTTCTCTTCAGGTGGGGGAACGAGATAACCCTGAGGAACAATATGGAGGTTTAGCTTGCGGAATTCTTCTTGAAGAAGGGGGTGAACCTTGTGAACCTGAAGGTGGTTGCAGTATGACTTGTGGCTCAAAGCATCAGCCATTACATTAGCCTTGCCAGGTGTATAAGAAATTCCCACATTGTACTCTGCTATGCGCTCCATCCATCTCTGTTGATGGAGATTCAAATCTGGCTGAGTAAACAAGTACTTCAGACTTTGGTGATCGGTGTAGATCTGCATTGGCTGACGTCCGAAGAGCTTCGGCTGATACAACGATGCTGAGTACCCATAACTTCTCCCACGTGAAGGTTTGGTGCGTAAAAAGTCAAATGACCAACTCAGATCAAATACCCAACCCATTAGCATTTTATTAATGCGGGGCAAGCACGACCCATAAAGTGCGGTCCTGTCGCCCCGTCTCGAGGATGTGTGGCAAAGGCCTCTCTCGCCAGTCCACGCCTCATCATCACCCTTTGGGATGCCTTATCGGCGCATCCCACCACATCTTACACACGAGTACACTTGGGGCTGACCCATCTCAAGACTGTCGGGAACTCAGGTCCACCTCAACCAGGGTGGTACCGCCTGTCCCTCCAGTCCCGTCTTTCACATGTAAACAAGGTCAAGTTGAAGTAACTGTGTGTTTATACACCAAGTGGATATCCGAGGAATCACCCTCGATGGATCCCACTCGAGGTATGTGTATGACAAGAGTTGCAATCGATAATTGGGAAGAAGGAATCACCCTCGATATCCATGATCGATTAGCTACGCTACAGAATTAACACCGGCAGTGATAAGTGAGGTATCACCCTCGGCACTCAGTAGTAGCTCTACAGTGCCATACTAAAGGGGTGTGCGGTGATGTGAGGGACATGGCTCGTCGATCGGTTGACCGAGTCTTCGGGTCTTCGAGTCATCGAGTCGTCGATGAAGAAGCAGGGGCAACTGGGACTCAGGGGTCACTGGGGATTCATTGATCAACCTATACTAAGCAGTTGATATGATTACAGTTATGGTAGCAGTTTATCAAAAACAGGCTATGCATCAGAATAGGATCTAACTAATACAATAGGAAAAATCTAATGCAAGAATAAGGGGGCAAGGAATAGGCGATATCGGAATGCTCAAGGGGGGGTTGCTTGCCTTGCTGCTCTGTGGCAAAGGCCTGATCGTCAACGGTGTAGTCGTACCCAGCATCACCGTCAGTCTCGGGGTCTACCGGAGAGAAGAGGACGGAAGAAACAATAAATATAAATCAGACAAATGCATCACGATGCATGACATGGAAATATGCAGAGCTAGGTATGCACTAACGCAGTACTACACGTAGCAAACGGGTTGGAAGAATATCTGATGATATTTTCCGCGTCTCGGGCTTCTACCGGACAGATGAATCAGATGGAAAAGTTCCATGTTCACTATGCTAGGAGCATGTGACACACTAATAGACTACGTATTCGGATTCGTGGGATTTTTCTGAACAACTTTCACGTATAAATTATTTTCATCTGGGTTACGAATTATTTTATATTAATTTTTAAAGTTTTATTAATATTCTGGAATTAACAGATTTCGAATAATTCGAAAAATGCATTTATGATGTCAGCATGAGGTCAGGATGACGTCAGCAGTCAACGGTGTTGTTGACTGGTCAGACCTGGCATGTGGGACCCACTGTCATTGACTGCTTAGCTCAACTAATAGATTAATTAAGTTAATCAGTCATTAAGTTCAATAAACTTAATTAATTAATTTAAACAGACTTAATTAATTATTAAATTAATTAATGTGTATCCAGGGTTTTCCTACATAACAAACAGAAGAAGTAGTTGTTAGGTGTATTCAGGGTTGGCCTTTATAATTCTCTCATACTTATCTGTTATTCTGGTTGCAGTAACCAATCTGTTGTCTCTCCTCTGGGGGCATATGTGATTGTCAACAAATGTGATCACTTGAAACCAGTCAGTAGAGCTCCTATTTCCAGCATATATCAACCATGGACACTCAGGCCAGGAGCATTTTGCTCTAATCCTACTAGCCTCATCCTTTGTGAATGTAGTTTGTCTCTTCACTGCTAGACCATATTTCACAATAGCCTTCTTGAACTGTTTTCTACCCCTAAATGTCATGACAAGGCAAAAGACAGGAATTGCAGCCTTGCTATCAAATCTTGGAAATCTTGTTTCCCTCCTAATGGAATTACCAAACTCATCCTCATCATAACTGTACTCCTGACTGGAATCCATGTAAGGAGTGTCATTTCCCTCATCCATTTCATCTACAAGGACTAATTGTGTTGTATTTTCTTTGATCTCCTTCTCTTCATCAAGTGGCAAGTTCATCCTTATCTTTCTAAGCACTTCTTTAGCATGCTCTCTTAGCTCTTCTGCTTCATCATCTTCCCCTGAACTATCTGCATCTCCAAGACACCAATTGAGGTCTTCACATTCATCAGCAGCAACCTCTTCTTTGTTTTCTGCATTGATCTCTTCTCCACCTTCAGGTTTCACATTTTTTGCAGTTCCAGCAGTTCCAGCAGCATCCTCATGCTCATGCTCATCCACAACCTCATCAGAGCAATCATCTAGATCCTCTTCATGCTCTACTTCCCAATCGCTGTCAGTCTGCTCTTCTTCACTTTCAGTTCCAAGAGGATTTTCAGTGTTCTCTTGTTGCTCTTCTTCATTTCCTGCATTTTGTTATTCTTCGTCTTCAACTTCCAAGTTCACATATATGTCCACAACACCACCATCTGTAATGCATCTCTCCATAAAATTCACATTTGCATCAGTCTCTAACCTTCTCAGCCCATCTCTCACATTCAGTCCAGGAAACAGCCAGTATAGCCTATGATTCTCTGTCAAAGACTCACCATGGTATGCCATTTTTATGTCTGCAATTTGCTCCCTGACGGATGCTAAGGTCACACTGTCCCTCTGAATAAAAGTGACCTCGACAGAACCACCAATGTAAGATAAACACTTCCCTACATGGTCAAATTGTCCATTGTAATAGACATGAAGGCCTAACCAATCAAGATTATCCATTGATGATCCCTAAAAAACAAACAAGCAACTCTTAAAATCAATAAAAACAGGAACTTCTCCTTAATTCTACTCGACCTAGACCATTAATAGATCTTGCAATCAACTACATCCATGTGTAGTAGGGGAAGGAGATGAGACTAACCTTAATTTGCCGGCGCCACCGCGGAAACACTCAGTCGACCCCTACCAGTCCTGCCACCGCATTTGATGCATCGTCACACTAGGGTTTTGGGGCTGGGGACAAGAGAGGTGGCGGGGACAAGAGGGACTGGGGTTGATTCACCATCGCAAACTACCGTCGCCGCCACTCGGAGCACCTTCGATGTTTCGGCTCAGCGCCGCCACGGCGATTCCATCGCCGGAGACAAAGAGGGAGAGGAATGGGGAGGGGCGTGGACAGAGAGGGAGGGGAATGGGGAGGGGGCATGAACGGGTGCGGGTCCAGACCGCAACAGCCGGTGAATACCACCGTTGACCACCGCCATGTCAGCTCCCGGTCAAGACAAACCACCGAGGTTTTTTTTGTCTGGTATGGGTTTGATCAGGGGGTGAAAGAAGTAGTAAAATAGCTCAGGGGGTGATGCGAACCACCCACTTTGTTCAAGGGACTAAAATGGACTTTTTTTCTTATTATTATTACTTTTTTAAATTGTTTTTAGGGTGGTGGGGCCCCATGTCAGTGGTATAGGGGGCGGGCCCCAGCTATCGATGGCCCATCGGCCACATGCATGCACGGCCGGCCGAGGCCATGGCCGGGGCACGGCGGCCGGCAGGCGAGGCGGGGAGGCACATGGGGCACGGGGCCGACGCGACGGGAGGGATGCGGGAGCGCGTGGGCGTGCGGCGCGCGGCGCGACGAGTGGGCGGTGGCGGCTCGGTGAGCAGTGCCGGCGGCCGGAGACCGCAGCGGCACGGGCGCAGGCGAGTGTGCGCATGCGGGAGCGAGGGGGGAGGCGATCCGAGGCCGGTGCGGGCCAGAGGTGCAGTGGCCGTGGCATGGCTAGGGCACTGCGAGGCCAGTGCACGTGCGTGCGGGTAGGGGAAAGGAAGGGGAGGCCGGGTGCGGCCAGGGCATGCCGGTGGGGCGGCAGGGCCGTGGTGAGCGTGCGGCAGAGGATGCGGGCGGCAGCGTGAGCGCACGTGGGCGGGGGTGCGCTGTCGGCGCGGGGAAAAGAGAGGGGGAGCCCCGGGGGCTCACAGACGCTGCAGGGGGCTGGGACGGCAGGGCACGAGGAAGTCCGGTGGGGAGGAGGGTGAGGATGGCTATCAGGGTTCAGGGGGGCGCCAACGGGGAGGACCGGCGCCGACGGGGCGTCAAGCATCAGCGGCGCTTGGCAGCGGCGGTGGTTCCCCCCGATCCAGATCGGGGAAGGGAGAGGCGACCTGGGGGAAGGTGGGGAGAGTGGGTTAGTGGGGCAGCTAGGGTTTGGGGGAAGGGGGGTTATCCCCGCGGGGGCTAGGGTGGGCCGGCCGGGTGGGCCGGTGGGCCAAGGCCCAACAGGGGGGTTCTTTGCCTTTTTTTCTGTTTTTTTTTCATTTTTTAGTTTTCTGTTTTAGTTTTATTTTATTTTAGTGGATTTAAATACATTATACAAATGTGGTTTCGTCATGACAAATATCCAGAGAATATTTGTCACACTTCGAACATTTTTGTTTTCGTATTTGAAAACTTTATTTGTTTGACTTTATTTTAATTTTGAATTTGAATTTGATTAGGATTTAGGTTATCGCGAGATTAACAACAGTAACAATGGTGACTTGGCATCATTAGCACAGGGTTACTGTAGCTTAATTACAGAGATGACGGTAGCACAAAACCATGGCGTCACGAAAGGGACCTTCAAATCACCTCCATAGTCAAGTTCCCATATCTCCTCTATGTGACCATAATATGTGTCCTTTTCCTTGGTGTTTGCCGCATCGTCAAAGCGAACACCACCGTTTTGGTTGGTGCTCTTTTTATCTTGGGCGATCGTGTAAAATGTATTCACATTTATCTCGTACCCTTGGAAAGTTAATATAGTCGAAGATGGTCTCTTGGCAAACAAGTACAAGCCATCTTCAACATTGTCTTCATTAATGAGATGTGTTCACAACCAAGCGCCGAAAGCCTCAATGTGTGTACGTTGAATCTAGGGGTTAGACTTCTATGGGTTCTTTGAGAGTATAATATCCATGTGTTCCTCGATATATGGGGTGACCAAGGTAGAACTCTGTAGAACTTTGTAGTGTGCTTGCGCCCAAGAATGCCCGTCCGTACATATTATTGATTTTGGTGCAAGCGTGCCTTTTCCATGCAGTCTCCCCTCATGCCGCGATTGAGGAACACCAATCGGCTTAATATCAGCAATAAATTCAACACAAAACTCAATAACCTCCTCTATTTCATGGCCCTTGGAGATGCTTCCTTATGGCCTAGCATGGTTACGAACATACTTCTTTAAGACTCCCATGAACCTCTCAAAGGGGAACATATTGTGTAGAAATACAGGACCCAGAATAGCAATCTCTTCGATTAGGTGAACTAGGACGTGTGTCATAATATTAAAGAAGGGTGGTGGGAACACCAACTCGAAACTGACAAGACATTGGACCAAATCATTCTGTAAGCTTGGTAGGATTTCCAGATCGATTACCTTCTGATAAATTGCATTGAGGAATGAACATAGCTTCACAATGGCTAATCAAACATTTTCTAGTAGAAGTCCCCTCAACGCAACCGGAAGCAATTGCGTCATGATCACGTGGCAGTCATGAGACTTTAGGTTTTGGAATTTTTTCTCTGCCATATTTATTATTCCCGTTATATTCGACGAGAAGCCAGATGGGACCTTCATACTGAGTAGGCATTCAAAGAAGATTTCATTCTCTGCTTTGGTAAGAGCGTAGCTGTCATGACCTTCATACTGCTTTGCATGCATGCCGTCGTTTTTGTACACACGTTGCTGGTCCTCCCGTGCCTCCAGTGTATCTTTTGTCTTCCCATACACGCCGAGGAATCCTAGCAGGTTCACGCAAAGATTCTTCATCACGTGCATCACGTCAATTGCAAAGCGGACCTCTAGGACTTTCCAATATTCTAGATCCCAAATTATAGATTTCTTCTTCCACATGGGTGCACGTCCCTCAGCGTCAGTCAGAACAGATTGTCCGCCATGACCATTTCCAAATATTACTTGTAAATCCTTGACCATATCAAGTATGCCATCACCAGTACGTAGGACGAGCGTCTTCCAGTGATCTCCCTCACCTTTGAAATGCTTGCCTTTCTTTCTTAAGGCATGCTTGGCCGGAAGAAATCAACGATGTCCCAGGTACACATCTTCTTGCATTTGTCCAAATATATTCTTTCTCTATCATCTAAATAGTGCATGCATGCATGGTATGTTGGAAATAAGCCCTAGAGGCAATAATAAATTAGTTATTATCATATTTCCTTGTTCATGATAATCGTTTATTATCCATGCTAGAATTGTATTGATCAAAAACTTAGATACATGTGTGGATACATAGACAACACCATGTCCCTAGTATGCCTCTGATGGACTAGCTCGTTGATCAAAGATGGTTAAGGTTTCCTAGCCATGTACATGAGATGTCATTTGATAATGGGGTCACATCATTAGGAGAATGATGTGATGGACAAGACCCAAACTATAAACGTAGCATATGATCGTTTTAGTTTATTGCTACAGTTTTCTGCATGTCAAGTATTTGTTCCTATGACCATGAGATCATGCAACTCACTGACACCGGAGGAGTACCTTATGTGTATCAAACGTCGCAACATAACTGGGTGACTATAAAGGTGATCTACAGGTATCTCCAAGGGTGTCTGTTGGGTTGGCATGGATCAAGACTGGGATTTGTTACTCCGTGTGACGGAGAGGTATCTCAGGGCCCACTCGATAATACAACATCACTATAAGCCTTGCAAACATTGTGACTAAAGAGTTAGCCACGGGATCTTGTATTACAGAATGATTAAAGAGACTTGCCAATAATGAGATTGAACTAGGTATGGAGATACCGACGATCGAATCTCGGGCAAGTAACATACCGAAGAACAAAGGGAACATCATATGGGGATTAACTGAATCCTTAACATAGAGGTTTGACCGATAAAGATCTTCGTAGAATATGTAGGAATCAATATGGGCATCCAGGTCCCGCTATTGGTTATTGACCGTACAGGGTTTTGAGACGCAGAAAAATAGCCACGTGTTCCCTCTTCTCTAGATCGTAGTTTCTCCTCTAGATTGGTTTCAGCAGTGCTTAGGCGAAGCCCTGCTGGAATAGTTCCACCACCATCGCCGCAACGCCGTCGCGTTGCCGTAGAACTCGTATACCTCTCTGCTCCCTCTTGCTGGATCAAGAAGGTGGAGATCGTCATCAAGTTGTACGTGTGCTGAATGTGGAGGTGCCGTTCGTTTGGCGCTACATCGGAAGGACCATGATCAGGATCGTGAGACGATTCGTGATTGGATCGGGGGGCGGATCGTGATGAGATCGCGGGACGGATCGTGATTGGATCGCGAGACGCTCGGCGATTTGGATCACGAAGACGTTCGACTACATCAACCGCGTTTCTTAACACTTCCCGCTTAGCAATCTACAAGGGTATGTAGATCCACTCCCCCTCTCGTAGATTCTCATCACCATGGATAGATCTTGTGTGTGCGTAGGAAATTTTTTGTTTCCCATGCAACGTTCCCCAACGGTGGCATCATGAGCTAGGTCTATGTGTAGATGAGATCTCGAGTAGAACACAAAGGAGTTTGTGGGTGTTGATGCTTAGATTGCTTCCTCCCTAGGTCGTGTTTTGATTCAGTGGTATTGTGGGATGAAGTGGCCTGGACCAACCTTACTCGTATGCTTACGAGAGACCGGTTCCATCGATTGACGTGTAACTTCGTTGCACAAAGATGGTTGGCGGGTGTCTGTTTCTCCTACTTTAGTTGGATCGGATTCGACAAAGGCAGTCCTTGAGAAGGTTGAAAAACAACTTATGTATCACCGTTGTGGTTTTGCGTAGGTGAGAATTGTTCTTGCTAGATACCCGTAGCAACCACGTAAAACATGCAACAACAATTAGAGGACGTCTAACTTGTTTTTGCAGGATACGTTGTGATGTGATATGGCCAATTACATGATGAGATATATGTGATGTATGAGATGATCATGTGTTGTATAGAATATCACAACTTGCATGTCGATGAGTACGGCATCTGGCAGGAGCCATAGGGTTGTCTTTAATTATTGTATGACCTGCGTGTCAATCATTAAGCGCTATGTAATGTTTTACTTTATCGCTAAGAGGTAGCAATAGTAGTAGAAGCATGGTGGGAGCGACAACCCCAATGGTGACACGTTAATGTAGATGAAGATGATGGAGATCATGGTGTCATGTCGGTGACGATGGAGATCATGCCGGTGCTTTGAAGATGGAGACCAAAAGCACAAATTCATGGCCATATCATGTCATTTATGATTTGCATGTGATGTTAATCCTTTTATGCACCTTGTTTTGCTTAGGACGACGGTAGCATTATGTAACAGCCCGGGACCAACGTTCTAGAAGATTCCCCTTTTGTTTCCATTCTCGTCGGGTGATTCGTTTGGTTGTCACATTCATCATTGCATCATTCGCATCATCTACATAGCATCGTCACTCGTTTTCGAAAACTTGCATTCGTTCGTAGTTGCCGGTTCTCCTCGTTCGTCTCGTCGACCCTTTCGAGGCCAACCACACATGCACGTGCCCACGGCATCGATAAAATATTGTTTTAAGAGTGCATATAAATTTCTCAGATTATGTCGAAACTTGGCGTGCGGTCTTGTTTTATTGTAGGTAGGTCACCTGCCAAATTTCGTTGAATTCTGAGTTTGTTTGATACCCCTACGATCAACCATAGCAATGCGATCATCGGTTTATTATTAGACATTTTCTGTGTTTAAAACCTTGTGTCACGGGCCGCACCAGCTCCCTCTCATCCCCCTAGCCCTACTACACACCCCACTAGCCGACCTAGCTAGTCCCTCCATTTTCGAGCGTCCGATCGAGATCAAACGGTCTGAAGACGAAGCCAATCATCTAACCCTAACCCTATTCCCTATTTAAGGCAACATTCCCTGCCTAATTTGACCTCCTCCCTCCCTGCCTCGAAATCCGTGCCCTCAGCCGCCGCTAACAGCCGCCCACCTCCCGGCGGGCCCGCCGAAGCCTATCTGGAGGCCCGCCCGGGCCCGATCCGAGCCACCACCGCCCGCACACCGCTCCGCAGCCCCCGATCTGGAGCCAGGGGAAGAGCCCCTCGAGCTCCCTCATGCCTCCGCCCCTAAGCAGTGCCCTCGCCAGCCCAGGCTAGCTCGTCAGCGACCGCCGGAACGCTGCCGCAGCGCCGCAGACTAGACACCGCCCCGACCTCTTTCTCCATCCCTCAATCTTCCTCTCTCTCTCACCTTGCCCTCTCTCTCCACCCTGCAGCAGCTTTGCCGCCGGTCCCCCGGGCCGCCGCCTGTTGCCGTTCTCCATCGGATCCGGCTTCCCCAACCGGATCTGCACCGCCCCGCCTTGCCCCGGTCATCCCCACCTCCACCTCGCCTCCCAACGGCCGGCGCCGCCGGCGTTCGTCTCCGCACAAGGAAGACGACGGGGTCAAGCCCCCTTGGCCGAGCTAGCGCGCCTCGCCTGGGGCGCGTGGGCCGCCTCCAGCCCAGGCCCAGCCCCGCCGTTGACCGTCCCTGCGGGTGGGCCGCCGCCCCGGCCCACCCCACTGCCAGTTGCTCCACCGACTCGGCCTGGAGCCCACGAGATGAGCCGCCAGCCCATTCCCCGCCTGAGCGATGTTTTGATGTCCTCCGCCCAGTGCGCCGTGCAGATTCGGCCTGTTAACCCTTTTTTTCTGTTAACGAATTTGTCAATTAACCAGTGAATAATTAAATTGCAGAAAAGTCCTCCATCTTCATGCATTTAATATTTCACAAACCCTGCATAGTATGTAAAAAAATTATATATGTAAAATGACTAGAATTTCATGTAGATTCACAATTATCAACTCTCACATGTGTTTAAAATGTTTAACTTGCTGTTTTCATGTAATTTGCATGAATGCCATGCTAAAACGATTTATTTCAAAACTAACTAACCGTAGCTCCGATGCAAATGTTTTATATATGTAACTTGACTAGAAAAATGTGTAGAAACTCATGCCACACTTTATTTCCATGCTTAATAAATATAAAATTGTGTTAGGACAGATCTGGACCAAATTCATAATTTGCATATTGGGACGTTTCGGATATGCTATATGTTTCTTTCGGCCTCATTTAAACTGCCTAGATGATGTAGTTGTTCATGCTTCACCTCTTGCCATGTTTAAAAACATTTAAAATTGATGAGTACCTAAAACAGGAGTGAACTAAATAATTCGAACGTGGAGTTACGTCAATATGCAACTCGATGCATATTGAGTTTCACTTTAATGTGTAGTAGTTGTTTGATATAATTTGCCATGCCTTGCATATCTAAAACCGACATGCATCATATATGTTTGCGCATCACGTCATGCATATGTTGTGGTGTGTCGTGTGTTGATCGTTGTTTCGGATTGTTCCTTCTCGATAGAGTTCCAAAAGCGTTCGGAGTGTGAGGATTCGTTCGTCTACTTCACGGATCGTCTTCTTCATGGACTCATTCTTCTTCCAAGCGGGATCTCAGGCAAGATGACACATTCCCTGGATATCACTACTATCATTGCCATGCTAGATGTCTCGTTTTCTATTGCTATGTCACGCTACCTACCACTTGTTTGTCAAGCCTCCCAACACTGCCATGATAAGCCTCTAACCCCTCCACATCCCAGCAAACCATTGTTTGGCCATGTTACCACTTCCTCAGCCCTTCTTATAGCGTTTCTAGCTGCAGGTGCAATTGCTTCCATATGACAACATGGACATCCTTTTGTTATCACAATATTATTGCTATTTAATTTAATGCACTTATACACTTGGTAAAGGATGGAAGGCTTGGCCTTTTGCTCGGTGTTTTGTTCCACCCTTTCCACCCTAGTTACTTGTGAACCAGTATTATGTTCCATAATTGAGCGCTCCTAACATGCTCGGGTTTTTATGGGGACCCCTTTGATTTTCGTTTTAGGATAAAGCTTGTCTGGCAAGGCCCAACATTGGTACTATTTGCTTAATAACAACTAAAATTTGCATAGGGCATGATCACCCCGTGGATAATTAATCAACAACCCGGGCCAGTGCACCTCATGAGTGTTGGTCCAAAACGGGCTGCTTGTGGGGCCGCCTCGAGGAAACTCAGGGATTGGTTTTTCCCCGTAGCCAGACCCATCTGTCGTGTCCTGAGAATGAGATACGCGTCTCTTATCGAGTTTGTCGACACATCGGGCGGCCTTGCTGGATTTGTTTTACCTTTCTCGAATGTCTTGCGTGAGGAACTCTGATCTTCTTTGGGCTATCTCGAGGTGTCAGATTTCCTTTGGAATTGCCTAGGATGATCACGAGATCCATGGTCGAGGTTATTCCCGCGACGTGTGGTTAATTTGTGATGGAGGAGTTGGAGCACCCTTGCAGGGTTAAATTTTTCGGAAAGCCGTGTCCGCGGTTATGTGGCAAACTTGGATACTTTGTTTAACACCCGGTCATAAAAAAACTTGAAGTAAACCCATATAAAATACACCAACTGTGTGTGTAACCGTGACTGTCTCTTCTCGTGTGTTCTTATCCGAGAGAGAACACGGTGGGGTTATGTTTGACGTAAGTAGGTGTTCAGGATCAGTTAGTGATCATTACTAGTTCACGTCTGTTATGCGTAGACCACCATACTTTACTTTCTATATTCATAACTTAGCCACTCAAATAAATGCTTAGTCGCTTGCTGCAGCCTCACCCCTTAACCATACCTCACCCATTAAGATTTAATAGTCTTGATACCCTTGGTGATGAGATTGCTGAGTCCCTGTGGCTCACAAATAACTACAACAACAGTTGCAGGTACAGGTAATGCGGTGCTTTCACGTGAGAGTGATGCTTGTTTGATTTGGAGTTCTCTTCTTCTTCATCGATCTAGGATGGGTTCTAGGCGGCAGCCTGGGATAGCAAGGATGGATGTCATTTTATCATTTGTTTTTGTCCGTAATCGGACCGTGCTCTTCTGTATGATGTTTTGAGTATGTTGTTGTATTGATGTGATATTGATGTAGCTTGTGGCGAGTGTAAGTCAATTCCATATACTCATCTCTTCTGTAAATGTACCTGTAATGATATCCATTCTTGCAACACGACAACATGCGCTTCTATCCCTGTCGAGGCCCTCGTGCCAAAATAAGGATAGGACCGCATCTTGGGCGTGACAAGTTGGTATCAGAGCCTGTACCAACCTAGGAGCCCCCTTGATTGATCGAACTTGGTCGAGTCGAGTCTAGTGAAAAAACTATTTTGAGTCTAGTTATATCGGAGAGTAGGATTCTTTTTACTTCTCTTCTATACTCTGGTGAGGAATCACAACTTAGGATTTTTGATTCTACCCTCTTCTCACTCAATTTTTTTAGGATCACGAGGATATTTTGGAATATATATGATGCCGATGTGATGGAGTTTTGTACTTGGTGCCTCCTGTTATCGAGGAGTAGAGCTCCAAGGAATTCTTGACACATCGTTATCATTCAGTTTCCTTACTATCTCATGACGGAGGATGTTCGAAATTGCTTCAATACTTCTCGTGGCGAGATAAGGTCGGAGTCACCCAGTACTGGGGAGGTGTCCGGGGTACTGCCATGCTTGGTATCGTTGTGTTTTCGAGGGTCTGAGATAGATGAGTTTCTGAGACCTCTGGTTATGTGTTGACGGATGTGTTACATTGAAGTGTAGTATTATTGTTAGGAGTTGGGTGATGGATTTGCTCCTTGTATCCGTGGACCCAATTGCATAACCCGAAGATTTAGGGAGTTCTTAGGTGGGAATTCAAGTAGTTACCTAGGCTATCTTCCAACAGATCATGATGTGAGGTTGGGGTTCGACATCTAGTGGATTCGTTTGTTCATAGTCTTTCTTACAGCGGTTCTCGTTGTGTCTTAAAGAGTCCTTGTAGCTTGCTACAACTCGGGGACGCTTCATATGTCGTGTGCACTGCCTTGTACATGATGGCTACTATAAGATCGAGCCCGTGTGAACCTTACCACGAAAATATCGAGCAAAATCTCTGTCATGAATTTGTTCTGGCTTGTCTCGTAAGCTCCATCCTTTGTTTAATTTCGTATATGGTAATTCGAGTTGTTTCGATGTCAAGTGGTGATTTCATATCTTTTCTAAGTAGTGTTCTCATATTTTACGAGAATGTAATCCTTTTGTTCAACTAGAGTTGTCATACCAATTCTTTTATCCGGTGTGCTTCTCTTCAAGATAATTCTATCATCTCCAATATTGGCAAGATCAATCCTCATATTTTGTTCCGGAGTTTGTCTCATCTGTTCCAAGTTTTCTTTGTTTTCCCCACCCTCCCGCCATTTTCTTCTATGATTAAATCTCATCCAAGTGTCTTTCTCTTCATTGATGCTTCGCTATCATTTCTTCCGTATTGTATCCGGTAATTCATTGTGAAGATGCTCAGGAGCTTTTAGTTCATCATTCTCTGTTCTTGTTTTCCCTCTCCGGTGGATTCAATTCAAGTGTTTGGTGTTCATAATATCCTTTTCAATCGCTAAAAGTTTTTCCTTGTTGCTAATTTTTTCCAAGTATCTTTTGTTTTCCGTCTCTCTCTATTCTATCCCGAGTGCTGAAGATATCTTAGAAGATTCTTGTTTTCTTTCAATCCTTCCGATTATTTCGAGGTTCTCACCTCATAAAGTTTAAATTTGTACCGGTGCAATCTCTCTTTCTAAGCATTCATTTCAATGGTGGTTTCTTTTTAGTGGACCCATAACCCACAAGTTTTTCCCTAGGATCTTACCTGGCTCTTCTAATCTTTCCGGGGAGGTCCTCAAGTTCTTCTCAATATGACGTATGAATGATTTTCATTAGTCATATTCATTATTGAAGATCGCTTCTAAATCATTTTCATTGTTGGCTCAACCTTCTTTATTCACTATTCAGAGTGTCTCAGTAATTCAAGATGTTGTTTCTCGTCATTATTCTCAGCGCTGAAGACCGAAGGAGAGTTTCTCTTAAATCTTAATCCATTCTCCTAGAGATTCATGGTTTCAGCTTGTTGCTATCATCTCAAATTGTTTTTGATCATGAGTAATTCCTTCCATATCTATCCGGTGCATTTCATAATTGTTTTCATTTCTCGATCCTCCAAAGGCCATCATTTCAGAAGATTTCTTCATTCTTAGATTTCAGCTTTCATTCTCAAATTCTTCTTAAGTGTTGTTCCTTCGTTCGTATGTCAATTATTCCGGTGCTTCATTTAAGTTTTCTATTAGATGGATCATGCTCTCTTCGTTCTCATGTTATATCATTCGTTTGTAATATCCTCTTTAGTTTCTAATTCTTACCGGTGTTCTCGTGCAAGACTTCTTCAAGTTTGTAATCTCTCTCTCTTTCTCTTTCTCTTCAATTCTTTGCAACAAGAATAAGTGGTGTGCGAAATCCGTTGCTTGTCATCAATCTAACTTGATGAAGGATAAGCATAACATAAATCTTATTCTTGTTTCATCAAGTGATTTCAATCCCTCTTCCGGAGTTGTGCATGATATCAATTACGGGTTTCAAGTGTTCTCATCTTTCCTTTTCTGAAGTTCCTAGTTTTCTCAAGTATCTCTTCATGAAGCTTCAATTAAAGCATAACAAGGCATCAATCTTGTTCTTTTGCAACATTCACTTCTTTTCTATAATCCTTTCATTCTGGAGTTCTTCAAGATGCTTCTTCATGGTGGGTTGTTAAGGATGTAATTCTTCTCGAATTGCTCTTCAAGATTCTTGTTAGAGGATCTCAAGTGTTCTTTATCTTGGATTTCTAAGTTCAATTCCTTCTCCATTGTCTTTTGAGGTGGTGTTATTCAATTCTTGATTATGAGGAGTCTCGAAGGAAAATTGTCAAGAATGATATAAGTAAATCCATCATATCTTCTCGGAGTTATCTTCGGTTGGATTTCACCTAAAGCATTTCCTAAGGATTGTTGCTATCATGGTGTCATAAATAATCGAAGTTTTCTCCTCCTCTTCTTGGTGAAAGAAGTTTTTCACCTCTTGTTGCTCTCAAGCAATCAATTGTTTTTGTCATGGGAGGTTGTCGCCTCATAATTTTGAGATGTTTTCCACAAGCCCATAACAAGTTATTCTTTTTCGTTGGTGATTCTCCATCAATTCCATTCACCCTAGGCTTCTCAAGTTCAATGGTGGTAGAAGTTGTTATTTTCTTCTCTGTTCTTTTCCTTCCATCAATCTAGTTAATATTCTCTTGTTATGGAGGCCTTGCGATGTTGCTATCTTCAATCTATCATCTTGCTTTGTCAAGGTCATGCTCTTTCTTGCTTATTCATTTGACCAGAGTGTTGTGTTTTCTTTTCAAGTTCTCCCATCTTATCAAATTTTGCCTCTCTTTCCTACTGAAGTGCTGCCGAAATTACTTGTGAATTCTTCCTTGTTCCATGTGTCATCCCTCATCTCGTTGAAACCTTCAATGATCATTGATTTCACTCGTTTGTCAGAGAAGCAACTAAGTTTTACCTCTTGCTCCTTCCCTTCCCCTTCTCATTCAAGATCTCGGGACGTGATCCTCGTGTAGTGGAGGAGAGTTGTAACAGCCCAGGACCAACGCTCCAGAAGATTCCCGTTTTGTTTTTCCATTCTTGTCGGGTGATTCGTTTGGTTGCCGCATTCATCATTGCATCATTCGCATCATCTGCATAGCATCGTCACTCGTTTTCGAAAACTTGCATCCGTTCGTAGTTGCCGGTTCTCCCCGTTCGTCTCGTCGACCGTTTCGAGATCAGCCACACCTGCACGCGCCCGCGGCATCGATAAAATATTGTTTTTAAGAGTGCATATAAAACTTTCTCAGATTGGGTCAAAACTTGGCGTGTGGTCTTGTTTTATTGTAGGTAGGCCACCTGCCAAATTTCGTCGCATTCTGAGTTCGTTTGATACGCCTACGGTCAACCGTAGCAGTACGATCATCGGTTTTGTTATCACATGGTTTCGGTGTTTAAAACCTTGTGTCACGGGCCGCACCACCTCCCTCTCATCCCCAAGCCCTACTACACAGCCCACTAGCCCACCTAGCAAGCCCCCTCCGTTTTCGGGCGTCGGATCAAGATCAAACGGTCCGAAAACAGAGCCAATCAGCTAACCCTAACCCTCTTTCC
Organism: Hordeum marinum; assembly: GCA_022496015.1. Lineage (NCBI taxonomy): Eukaryota > Viridiplantae > Streptophyta > Magnoliopsida > Poales > Poaceae > Hordeum > Hordeum marinum. Next base: position 504,490,484 of record CM039678.1, on the reverse strand, counting down.
TATTTAAGGTAGCTCCCCTGCCTAATTTGACCTCCTCCCTCCCTGCCTCGAAATCCGTGCCCTCAATCGCCGCCAGCAGCCTCGCCGCCAGCAGCCTCCCACCTCCCAGCAGGCCCGCCGAAGTCCATCTGGAGGCCCGCCCGGGCCCGATCCGAGCCGCCGCCGCCCGCACACCGCTCCACAGCCCCCGGTCCGGAGCCAGAAGAAGAGTCCCTCGAGCTCCCTCACGCCTCCGCCCCCGACCAGTGCCCTCGCCAGCCCAGGCCAGCTCGTCGGCAACCGCCGGAACGCTGCCGCAGCGCCGCAGGCCAGACACCACCCCAACCTCTCTCTCCATCCCTCAATCTTCCTCTCTCTCACCTCACCCTCTCTCTCTCCCCTGCAGGAGCTTCGTCACCGGTCCCCCAAACCGCCGCCTGCGCCATTCTCCGTCGGATCCGGCTTCCCCAACCGGATCTAAACCGCCCCGCTTTGCCCCGATCATCCCCGCCTCCGCCTCGCCTCTCAATGGTCGGCGCCGCCGACGCTCGTCTCCGCGCAAGGAAGACGACGGGGTCGAGCCCCATTGACCGAGCCAGCGTGCCTCGCCGCGGGCGCATGGGCCGCCTCCAGCCCTGGCCCAGCCCCGCCGTTGACCGCCCCCATGGGTGGGCCGCCGCCTCGGCCCACCCCATTGCTAGTTGCTCCAGCGACTGGGCCTAGAGCCCACGAGGTGAGCCGCCAGCCTATTCCCCGCCTGAGCGATGTTTTGATGTCCTCCGCCCAGTGCGCCATACAGATTCGGCCTGTTAACCCTTTTTTCTGTTAACGAATTTGTCAATTAACCAGTGAATAATTAAATTGCAGAAAAGTCCTTCATCTTCATGCATTTAATATTTCACAAACCCTGCATCGTATGTAAAAAAATTATATATGTAAAATGACTAGAATTTCGTGTAGATTCACAATTACCAACTCTCACATGTGTTTAAAATGTTTAACTTGCTGTTTTCATGTAATTTGCATGAATGCCATGCTAAAACGATTTATTTCATAACTAACTAACCGTAGCTCCGATGCAAATGTTTTATATATGTAACTTGACTAGAAAAATGTGTAGAAACTCATGCCACACTTTATTCCATGCTTAATAAATATAAAATTGTGTTAGCACAGATCTGGACGAAATTCATAATTTGCATATTGGGACGTTTCAGATATGCTATATGTTTCTTCCGGCCTCATTTAAACTGCCTAGATGATGTAGTTGTTCATGCTTCACCTCTTGCCATGTTTAAAAACATTTAAAATTGATGAGTACCTAAAACGGGAGTGAACTAAATAATTCGAACGTGGAGTTACGTCAATATGCAACTCGATGCATATTGAGTTTCACTTTAATGTGTAGTAGTTGTTTGATATAATTTGCCATGCCTTGCATATCTAAAACCGACATGCATCATATATGTTTGCGCATCACGTCATGCATATGTTGTGGTGTGCCGTGTGTTGATCGTTGTTTCAGATTGTTCCTTCTCGATAGAGTTCTGAAAGCGTTCAGAGTGTGAGGATTCGTTCGTCTACTTCACGAATCGTCTTCTTCATGGACTCATTCTTCTTCCAAGCGGGATCTCAGGCAAGATGACACATTTCCCTGGATACCACTACTATCATTGCCATGCTAGATGTCATTTTTTCTGTCGCTATGTCACGCTACCTACCACTTGTTTGTCAAGCCTCCCAACACTGCCATGATAAGCCTCTAACCCCTCCACATCCCAGCAAACCTTTGTTTGGCCATGTTACTGCTTGCTCAATCCTTCTTATAGCATTTCTAGCTGCAGGTGCAATTGCTTCCATATGACAACATGGATATCCTTTTGTTATCACAATATTATTGCTATTTAATTTAATGCACTTATACACTTGGTAAAGGATGGAAGGCTTGGCCTTTTGCTTGGTGTTTTGTTCCACCCTTGCCGCCCTAGTTACTTGTGAACCGGTGTTATGTTTCATAATTGAGCGCTCCTAACATGCTCGGGGTTGTTATGGGGACCCCCTTGATTTTCATTTTAGGATAAAGCTTATCTGGCAAGGCCCAACATTAGTACTATTTGCTTAATAACAACTAAAATTTGCATAGGGCATGATCACCCCGTGGATAATTAATAAACAACCCGGGCCAATGCTCCTCATGAGTGTTGGTCAAAAACGGGCTGCCTACGGGGTCACCTCGAGGAAACTCGGGGATTGGTTTTTCCCCGTAGCTAGACCCATTTGTCATGTCCTGAGAACGAGATACGCGGCTCTTATCAGGTTTGTCGACACGTCGGGCGGCCTTGCTGGATTTGGTTTACCTTTCTCGCATGCCTTGCGTGAGGAACTCTGATCTTCTTCGGGCTATCTCGAGGTGTCGGATTTCCTTTGGAATTGCCTAGGATGATCACGAGATCTGTGGTCGAGGTTACCGCGGCGTGTCGTTAATTTGTGATGGAGGAGTTGGAGCACCCTTGCAGGGTTAAATTTTTCGGAAAGCCGTGCCCGCGGTTATGTGGCAAACTTGGATACTTTGTTTAACACCCGGTCATAAAAAACTTGAAGTGAACCCAAATAAAATACACCAATTGTGTGCGTAACCATGACTGTCTCTTCTAGTGAGTTATTATCCGAGAGAGAACACGATGGGGTTATGTTTGACGTAAGTAGGTGTTCAGGATCAGTAAGTGATCATTACTAGTTCACGTCCGTTATGCATAGACTATCATACTTTACTTTCTATATTCATAACTTAGCCACTCAAATAAATGCTTAGTCGCTTGCTGCAGCTTCACCCCTTAACCATACCTCACCCATTAAGCTTTAATAGTCTTGATACCCTTGGAGATGAGATTGCTGAGTCCCTGTGGCTCACAGATAACTACAACAATAGTTGCAGGTACAGGTAATGCGATGCTTTCACGTGAGAGCGATGCTTGTTTTATTTGGAGTTCTCTTCTTCTTCTTCATCGATCTAGGATGGGTTCTAGGCGGCAGCCTGGGATAGCAAGGATGGATGTCATTTTATCAAAAAAAATTGTCCGTAGTCGGACCCTGCTCTTCTGTATGATGTTTTGAGTATGTTGTTGTATTGATGTGATATTGATGTAGCTTGTGGCGAGTGTAAGCCAATTCCATATACTCATCTCTTCTGTAAATGTACCTGTAATGATATCCATTCTTGCAAGACGACGAGATGCGCTTCTATCCCTGTCGAGGCCCTCGTGCCAAGATAAGGATAGGACCGCATCTTGGGTGTGACACATTATAAGGTGATCCCTCACTAAAATTTCAAGATAAATTGTGTTCTCCCCGAGTGTGCACCGTTGTGAAAGTTCGTCGTGTCGGGACACCACGTGATGATCAGGTGTGATAGACTCTACATTCACATACAACGGGTGCAAGCCAATGTTGTACATGCGGAACACTTGGGTTAAACTTGACGAGCCTAGCATGTACAGACATGGCCTCAGAACACAAGATACCGAAAGGTCGAACATGAGTCATATAGTAGATATGATCAACATGATGATGTTCACCATTGAAACCACCTCAACTCACGTGATGATCGGACTTGAGTTGGTGAATTTGGATCATGTATCACTCGAATGGCTAGAGGGATGTCAATTTGAGTGGATGTTCTTAAGCAATATGATTAATTAAACTCATTATTATGAACATAGTCAATAGTGTCTTTGCAAATTATGTTGGAGATTACTAGCTCACGCTGTAGCTCCCTTGAATTTTTATATGTTCCTAGAGAAATACAGTTGAAAGATGATGGTAGCAATATTGCGGACTGGGTCTATGATATGAGGATTGTCCTCATTGCTGCACAGGAGGCTTATGTCCTTAATGCACCGCTTGGTGCGCCACCCCCTCTAGCGTCATCTATAGATGTTGTGAACATCTGAAGGCACGTTCCGATGACTACTTGATAGTTCAGTGTGTCATGCATTACGGCTTAGAATTGAGGCTCCAAAACATTTTGAACATCGCAGAACATATGAGATGTTCTAAGAGCTGAAATTGGGACCTCAGGCTCATGCCCGTGTTGTGAGATATGATATCTCCAACAAGATTCTTTGCCTGCAAGATGAAGGAGAATAGCTCAATCATTAAGCATGTGCTCAGATTGTTTGGGTGCTACAATCGCTTGAATCGAGTGGGAGTTGATCTTCCATATAAGATAGTGATTGATATAGTTCTCCAAGTCACTGTCACTAAGCTACTAGAACTTGGTGATGAACTATAAAATGCCAGGAATATAAATAATGATCCCTGAGTTGTTCGTGATGTTTGACCCCGCGAAGGTAGAAATCAAGAAGGAGCATCAAGTGTTGATGGTTAGTAAAACCACTAGTTTCGAGAAGGGCAAGGGCTAGGAGGGAAACTTCATGGATGGCAAGTCAGTTGCTGCTTCAGTGAAGCAACCCAAAGTTGAACCCAAACCCGAGACTAAGTGCTTCTATTATGAGGAGAGCGGTCATTGAAGCGAAACAACCCTAGATACTTGGTAGATAAGAAGGCTGGCAACGTCGACACGAGTGTATTTGATATACGTGTTATTAATGTGTACATTGCTAGTACTCCTAGTAGCACCTGGGTATTGGATACCGGTTCGGTTGCTAAGTGTTAGTAACTCGAAATAAAGATACGGAATAAATGAACACTAGCTAAGGGTGAGGTGACGATGTGTGTCGGAAATGGTTCCAAGGTTGATGTGATCAACATCGCAAGCTCTCTCTACCTTCGAGATTAGTGACGAACCAAAATAAATGTTATTTGGTGTTTGCGTTAAGCATGAACATGATTAGATCGTGTTTATTGCAATATGGTTATTCATTTAAGTGAGAGAATAATGGTTATTTTGTTTACATGAATAATACCTTCAATGGTCATGCACCCAATGAGACTGGTTTGTTGAATCCTGATTGTAGTAATACACATGTGCATAACATAGATGCCAAAGGATACAATGATAGTACCACATACTTGTGGCACTGCCGCTAAATGTCATATTGGTACAAAGCGCATGAAGAAACTTCATACTGATGGATCTTTGGACTCATTCGGTTTCGAATCGGTTGAGACATGCAGACCATGCCTCATGGGCAAGATGACTAAAAGACCCCGTTTTCGATATGATGGAGCGGGCTAGTAACTTATTGGAAATAATACATGTTGATGTATGCGGTCCAATGAGTGTCGTAGCGTGCAGTGGATATCATTATTTTCTTACCTTCACTGATGATTTGAGTATATATGAGTATATTTACTTAATGAAACACAAGTCTGAATGTTTGAAAAGTTTAAACAAATTCAGAGTGAAGTTTAGGATCATCGTGACAAGAAGATAAAAATGTCTATGATATGATCGTGGAGTTGAATATCTGAGTTACGAGTTTGGCATACAACTTAAGACAACGTGAAAGTTGTTTCACAACTCACGCCACCTGGAACACCATAGTGTGATGGTGTGTCCAAATGCCGTAGTCGTGCTCTATTGGATATGGTGCGAACTATGATGTCTCTTATCGTTTTGCCACTATTGATTTGGGGTTATACATTAGAGACAACTACATTCACTTTCAATAGGGCACCATCTAAATCCGTTGAGATGACACCATATGGTTTGGCAGAAATCTAAGCTGTCATTTCTCAGAGTTTGGGAATGTGACACTTATGTCTGATAAGCTCGAACCCAAAGCGGAAAAGTGCATCTTCATAGAATACCCTAAGAATAGTTGGGTATACCTTCTATCTCAAATCCGAGTGCAAAGTGTTTGTTGCTAAAAACGGGTACTTTCTCGAGAAAGAGTTTCTCTCGAAAGAATTGAGTGGGAGGAAGATAGAACTTGATGAGGTTGTTGAACCTTTGTTTCAGCCACAGAGTAGCGCATCACTGAAAGATGTTTCTGTGGAGCCTACATCAGTTGAAGAAGAAGTTAATGATGATGATCATGAAGCTTCGGATCAAGATACTATCAAACCTCGTAGGTTAACAAGGATGCGTACTACTCCTGCGTGGTACGGCAACCCTGTCTTAGAGGTTATGTTGTTGGACAACAATGAACCTACGAGCTATGGAGAAGTGATGGTGGGCCCGGATTCAAATAAATGGTTAGAGGCCATGAAATCCGAGAAAGGATCCATGTATGAAAACCAAGTATAAGACTTTGGTAGGCTTGCCCATTGTACGGTGGGTCGTTGAGTACAAATGGACCTTCAAGATGAAGACAGACGCTGATGGTAAATGTCACCATTTATAAAGCTCGACTTGTCGCAAAGAAGTTTCCGCCAAGTTCAAGGAGTTGACTACGATGAGACTTTCTCACTCGTAGCGATGCTAAAGTCTGTTGGAATTATGTTAACAGTTGCTGCATTTTTCAATTATGAAATCTGGCAGATGGATGTCAAAACATTGTTTCCTTAACAGTTTACTTGAGGAAAGGTTGTATGCGATACAACCAGAAGGTTTTGTCAGTCCTAAGGATGCTAAAAGGTGTGCAAGCTCCAGTGATCCTTGTATGTACTGGAGCAACCATCTCGGAGTTGGAATATACGCTTTGATGAGGTGATCAAAGTTTTTGAGTCTATACAAAGTTTATGAGAAACTTGTATTTACAATAAAGTGAGTGGGAGGACTATAGAATTTTTGATAAGCATATGTGGATGACATATTGTTGATCGTAAATGATGTAGAATTTATGGAAAGCATAAAGGGTTGTTTGAAAGGATTTTTCGAAGGCAGACCTAGATAAAGCTACTTAATTTTTGGGCATCGAGATCTATAGAGATAGATCAAAAAGTCTAATAAGACTTTCAATGAGTACATACCTTGACAAGATTTTGAAAGAGTTCAAAATGGACCAGTCAAAGAAAGAGTTCTTGCCTGATTTGTAAGCTGTGAAGTTGAGCGAGACTCAAAGCTCGACCATGGTTGAAGAAAGACAAAGGACGAACATCGTCCCCTATGCCTTAGCCATAGGCTCTATATAGTATGCCATGCTGTGTACCGCACCTGTGTGTGCCTTAAGTCTGTCAAGGGGTACAAGATTAATCCAAGAGTGGATTACTGGACAGCGGTCAAAATTATGCTTAGTAACCAGAGGACTAAGGAGATGTTTCTTGATTATGGAAGTTATAAAGAGTTCTTCATAAAGAGTTGTGTCGATCCAAGCTTTAACACCAATCCGGATGACTCTTAGTACCAATCCGGATACATATAGTAGAGTAGCCATTTGGAATAGCTCCAAGTGGAGTGTGGTAGCAGTGTTTACAGTATGACATAGAGATTTGCAAAGTACACACGGATCTGAATGTCGGAGACCCGTTGACTAAAAGACCTCTCTCACATGCAAAGCATGATCGAGCCCTAGAACTCATTGGGTGTTAGATTCATAACAATGTGAATCACATGGTGATGTGAACTAGATTATTGACTCTAGTGTAAGAGGGAGACTGTTGGAAATATGCCCTAGAGGCAATAATAAATTAGTTATTATCATATTTCCTTCTTCATGATAATCGTTTGTTATCCATGCTAGAATTGTATTGACCGGAAACTCAGATACATGTGTGGATACATAGACAACACCCTGTCCCTAGTATGCCTCTGATGGACTAGCTCGTTGATCAAAGATGGTTAAGGTTTCCTAGCCATGTACATGAGATGTCATTTGATAACGGGGTCACATCATTAGGAGAATCATGTGATGGACAAGACCCAAACTATAAACGTAGCATATGATCGTGTGAGTTTATTGCTACAGTTTTCTACATGTCAAGTATCTGTTCCTATGACCATGAGCTCATTCAACTCACAGACACCGAAGGAGTACCTTGTGTGTATCAAACGTCGCAACGTAACTGGGTGACTATAAAGGTGCTCTACAGGTATCTCCGAGGGTGTCTGTTGGGTTGGCATGGATCAAGACTAGGATTTCTTACCCTGTGTGACGGAGAGGTATCTTAGGGCCCACTCAGTAATACAACATCACTATAAGCCTTGCAGGCAATGTGACTAAAGAGTTAGCCACGCGATCTTGTATTACGAAACGAGTAAAGAGACTTGCCGGTAATGAGATTGAACTAGGTATGGAGATACCAACGATCAAATCTCGGGCAAGTAACATACCGAAGAACAAAGGGAACATCATACGGGATTAACTGAATCCTTGACATAGCGGTTCGACCGATAAAGATCTTCGTAGAATATGTAGGAATCAATATGGGCATCCAGGTCCCACTATTGGTTATTGACCGTAGAGGTGTCTCGGTCATGTCTACATAGTTCTCGAACCCGCGAGGTCTGCTCACTTAAGGTTCGGTGACCGAAGGTTTGTCGGAGTCCGGGATGAGATCCCGGACGTCACGAGGAGCTCCAGAATGGTCCGGAGGTAAAGATTGATATATGGGATAATAGTGTTTGGTCTTCGGAAGGGTTCCGGAATTCACCGGAAATAGTTTGGGATGTTTCCTGAAATGTTCGGGGTACAAGGACACTTTATTTGGGCCAAGGGGTAAAGCCCATGAGGCTTTAGGAAGGTGCAAAAGGTGTTTTGCGGAGGCCAGGGGCCAAACGCCAGGGACCTTGGCGTCTGGGGCCAGACGCCGAGGACCTTGGCGTCTGGTCATGGAGTCCGAGGAGGACTCTTGCCTTGCGGGCAAACCGACCTTGAGGAGGATTTTTCTCTAAGTTTTGACCCCAGGGCTCAGCATATAAATAAAGGGGCAGGGCTAGCACCTGGAACACATCAAGAAACCCTAAGCCACATACTACCTCTCCTCTAGTTCATAGTTTCTCCTCTAGATCGGTTTCAGCGGTGCTTAGGCGAAGCCCTGCTGGAATAGTTCCACCACCATCGTCGCAACACCGTCGCGCTGTCGGAGAACTCGTCTAACTCTCCACTCCCTCTTGCTGGATCAAGAAGGCGGAGATCGTCATCAAGCTGTACGTGTGCTAAACGCGGAGGTGTCGTCCGTTCGGCGCTAGATCGGAAGGACCGTGATCAAGATCGCAAGACGATTCATGATTGGATCGCAGGCCGGATCATGATGCGATCGAGGGATGGATCGTGATTGGATCGAGGGACGGATCATGATGGGATCGCGGGATGCTCGGTGATTTGGATCACGAAGACGTTCGACTGCATCAACCACGTTTCTTAACGCTTCCCACTTAGCGATCTACAAGGGTATGTAGATCCACTCTCCCTCTCGTAGATGCTCATCACCATGGATAGATCTTGTGTGTGCGTAGGAATTTTTTTGTTTCCCATGCAACATTCCCCAACATGGTATCCCTTGTTTGTCAATCCTGAAAGGTTACTAAGAGCAGGCCAATCATTGATGGTTACAAAGAGCAAGGCTCGAAGGTCAAATTCCTATTGTTTGTGCTCATCCCACACACGTACACCTTTTTTATTCCACAGTTGTAAAAGTTCATCAACTAATGGCCTTGGGTACACATTAATGTCATTGTCGGGTTTCTTAGAGCCTTGGATGAGCACTGGCATCATAATGAATTTCCGCTTCATGCACAACCAAGAAGGTTATAGATACATAGAGTCACAGGCCATGTGCTATGCTTGCTGCTCTGCTCCCCGAATGGGTTAATGCCATCTGCACTTAAACCAAACCATAAGTTCCTTGGGTCATCTACAAAGTCCGTCCACTCTCTCTCGATTTTTCTCCACTGTGACCCATCAATGGGTACTCTCAAGTTCCCGTCTTTCTTACGGTCTTTTTTGTGCCATCGCAACGACTTGGCATGCTCTTTGTTTTGGAACAAACATTTCAACCATGGTATTATAGGAGCATACCACATCACCTTGACAGGAATGCTCTTCCTAGGGCGCTCGCCCTGAACATAATCAACAGGGTCATCGCGACCGATCTTATATCACAATGCATTGCATACCAGGCATACATTCAAATTCTCGTACTCACTACGGTAGAGGATGCAGTCATTAGGGCATGCATGTATCTTCTGCACCTCCAATCCTAGAGGGAAGACAACCTTCTTTGCTTCCTATGTACGCTCGGACAATTCGTTGTCCTTTGGAAGCTTATTCTTCATTATTTTCAGCAACTTTTCAAATGCCTTGTCACCTACACCATTCTCTGTCTTCCATTGCAGCAATTCGAGTGTGGTACCGAGCTTTGTGTTGTCATCTTCGCAATTTGGGTACTACCCTTTTTTTATCCTCTAACATGCACTTCAACTTCAACTTCTCCTTTTCATTTTCGCAGTTTCTCTTTGCATCAGCAAAGGCCCGACCAAGATCATTAGCGGGCTCATCTGATGCCTCAGCTTCTTCTTCTTCATTCTCCTCCCCCATTGTACTACCATCATATTTAGGACTCCTAGGATAGTTGTCTTCATCCTCTTCTTCTTCATTCTATTCCATTAGAACCCCTCTTTCTCCGTGCTTGGTCCAACAATTATAGCCGGACATGAAACTGGACGTAAACATGTGGACGTGAATCTGTTTTGAGCTAGAGTAAGTCTTATCATTCTTACACACACCACATGGACAATACATAAAACCATCCTGCTTGTTTGCCTGAGCCACACGCAAAAAACTTAGCATGCCATTAGTGAACTGGGGAGAGCATCGATAAACGTACATAAATTATTGGTTCATCTTCATTACACAACACCGAGAAGACCAAATTAATACAAGTCCATACATAAAGTTCATACACACTTATTCTCATAAAACAACATAAAACTATCTAGCTAAAACATTTTAAATGCAACAACAAATGCGATCAAAATTGCAACTAAGGCAAAAATTGATCCAACAACACAATGATACAGAGCCTCTTTATTAATGGCATATTTTCTAATCTTTCTAATCTTCAAGCGCATTGCATCCATCTTGATCGTGTGATCATCGACGACATCGGCAATGTACAACTCCAATTTCATCTTCTCTTCTTCAACTCTTTTCAATTTCCTTTCAAATCCTCATTTTTTTTCAGCTAAATTTAACTTCTTGACAATAGGGTCGGTTGGCATTTCTGGTTCAACTACCTCCTAGATAAAAATATCTATGTCAACTTGATGGGCATAATTGTCATTAACACGAAATGCAACAAATAGTTATAAAAGAGAATATACCACATCTGTATCGTAAATCGGACGAGGGCCGACGGGCACGGATATCATAACCATGGCACTATATATAACAACAAACATACAAGTAAGAAAACTATGCAAGTAACTATCTAAATCATACAAATACGATTTTATTTATAAAAATGATAAGAACACAAGAAGAGGCTCACCAAGGTGATGCCGGCGATGGGATTGTGCGATCGATCGATGGTGGTTAGGACGGGAAGGCACACTAAGTAAACCACACCTACACATATGCAAACTAAGGAGTTAATTTGAGCACAAATTGCATATAAACCAAAAAAACTATCACATAATTACATCCAAACTAAAACCCACAAATCACTATACTTATAAAGCATTGCACGGGCTGATCTAGCAATAAGAGATGAAAGGACAAAGTTGCTAACCTTTGTGAACACTTGGATGGATTGGGGTGCCTCAAATCTTGACAAATCTTGGCAAAAATGGAGGGATGAGCTCGAGCTAGGGGAAGAAACAGAGAGGGGAGTTTGAATGGAGAAAACAGAGAAATGGAGTCGGCCTGGACGAATGGTTTATATAGGGAAAGCTTTAGTCTCGGTTGGTTAAACAAACCGGGACTAAAGGTCCATCTATAGTCCCAGTTCGTATCACAAACCAAGACTAAAAGGGCTCGTGGGCACCCCAGGCTGACACCAGCCTGCCACCCCCCCTTTGGTGCTGGTTTGTGATACAAACCGGGACTATAGGTCCCAGATGAACCGGGACTAATGGCCTGACCGCTATTAGCCGTAGGAACCGGGACTAATGGCAACATTAGTCCCGGTTCAAAGCCAAACCGGGACTAAAGGTACAAACAGAAGACCTGTTTTCTACTAGTGCATGTCAAGCGTTGTGGTCCTCGGCTGGCCTCACGGGCAATTCTGGGTTGTCCATTTGTGCCACGTAGTTTTTCTGGACATCCACCAACACCATTTGATCCTTTTTTGATGGGTGGCATATGTGGGACCAGTAGGACCCAACGCCACTTACATCCGGACGAGGATCCCTTAACGTGGGCTATCCTGCCATTGAGTCAGTAGCAAGTGGGTCCCACTAGGCCTGGGGCCCACCCGTCACTGACCGAAAGGCAGGGTTGGCTACGTCAGAGGATCTGTGTTGGCTCACATCCTTACTCACCGGACGCCCCTGTGTCTCCAGTTCTCCACATGAGATTAATGTTGAATGGCAATGCAAATTTACAGTTTTATCCCTCATGCGGTGGTACTCCATAGTATTTGATGGGTAGTATTGTGAGTACGACTCGATCTGGTCCCTTAGATTGCAAAGAATAGACGGTCCAACTTAATTCATGGTATTGTCAAGGAGCTCTTTAAAATTTGAATTAATCTAAAACTTCCTTATCTTTGTTGTTTCCTTGTAAATAGATGTTAATAATTTTCATTATTAGATTTTTTAAAAATGTTCTCAATTTTTTTATTCACGTTTTAACAAAATTCCTGAAACTCTATAAATGATCCCATTTTTAAGTCCCCACTTCTAAAGAGTATTCACAATTTGAAAAAAATGTTCCCCATTCTTTTCGAATACAACACATATGCAAACTCTTTTTGAACACAACACATATGCAGACACTCATACATACACAAATGTACTCACCTCTACGAGCGCACGCAAGCGTATGCTATCCTATAAGCACCTCCGAGAGATCGAGCTGACACGTCATCTTAAGGTTGACAAAGACAACACAAACGCCTTCGTAGTCGATGGAAATGTCTCCTCCCACGGAACACACATTGCTAGAAGACCTAAAATAATTCAAAAAAATACGAGCACGAGTGTCAAGTCTAGAACTTGAACAATAGTGGGTTGGGTCATTCTATAACCATTCAACCACAGATTGGTTCATAAATATTTCTAAAGTTTAAAACATGTTCATGTTCTAAAAGTGTTTCATATTTCTCTTGAAATTATTGCACTTAAAAAAATTGAAAATAATTTTAAAATAACCATGTTTTAATTTCCCCAAAACTTATTTTGTGGGTTTTTCTAATAAATGTCCCAGATATTTTATAAAAATGTTAGCATTTGAAAATATTCACAATTTAAAAAGTGTTCACGTGTTTCAGAAGATGTGAAGAACACTGACGGGAGAAAATCTCAACCAAATGTGACTATTTTTCCTAAGAAGAGTAGTCCAACAAGCTACTCCAAATTCTCTCTCCCTCTCTATCAGAAAAACCAGCTAATAAAGAAAGAAAGAAAGAAGATATGAAGGCCCAGATAAGCCTAGCCCAGCGCAGCCCAATGAGCGAGTATAATGGAAGAGGCCGGTCCGGAGACGGGACTCGTGTCTGACTCGAGGCGTCCTGGGTTTGGGTTCGCCTGGAAATATATATGCCAGCTGTCGCGCCTCCTTCCTTTCGTTCCAAGATCCAGCTAGAAAGAGAGATAGAGAGAAATCCCCAATCCACCAAACCCAAACCCACGAGGAGAGATCCGGCGATGGCCAGGGCGGAGGCGGAGAAGGAGGAGGCGTTCGTCATCAAGGCACAGGCGGAGAAGGAGGAGGCATTGGTCGTCAAGTCCAAGGCGAATGACCGGGCGTTCATGGTGCTGGCAGGGAGTAGGGACCCCGGCATGGCGAAGGCGGACGAGATGGACTACATGTCGGACGAGACAGACTGCGACTCGGACGAAGACCCTGATATGAGCTACGCCAAGTTCTGTGAGCGGTTCGAGCGGCGCATGCGGGTGAGGCATGCCCTTTTTTGAATGAAAGGGGTTGCCCCCCCTGATCCATTTTATTAAATGAAGCATCAAAGGTTCACTGAAGTTTTAGATCTACCACACGGTCAAACAACCAGACCTAAATGTCTTAAGGAAAATTACAGCCCAAAAGCTCAAACTAGGAGCCAACATAAACTAAGCAAAGCTAAAGACTACAACTTTATTCCTTGCATCATCAGCAGTCATCTCCACGCGATCTTGAGAAGTTCTCCCCTATGTTTGTCCAGGAGAAGAACAAACCATCGAAGAAGCACCAATTGTGTGTCGTCGCAAAGCACACCCCATTGCAGAAGGAAGTCTCTCAGACGAGCAAACACGCAGCCCAAGCCCCTCCAGGTCCTTCCCTGAAAACAAAAGTCATTTCTTAGAGTCCAAATACTCCACAAGGATGCAACCACAGCTAAATTTAAGACTTTTTTGGATTTTTTCATTTGCCAAATAGCAACCACATCATCTATATGGTTAGGAACAAGTATATCAAAACATCTAGCAATGCCGCAATACACTCTATAAACAAATGATGCACTGATTCATTGTCTGAAATGGAAAAGACAGGACAAATTGTCCACTTTCCTTCTTTTATTCAAGTTATCCCGAGTAAGAATCTTATTATGGGCCAATAGCCATAGAAAGATGTGAATTCTTTGTGGGCAAAGGATTTTCCAAAACCTATCACCAACCTTGCTTACAACACCACCAAAACTTATAGCTTTATAAAAGGATTTAACAGAGTATTTCCCATTAGCTTCCATTGTCCAAATAGGGCAGTCAGGTTCATCAGACAATTGGTGTTGTTTGAGGCAGAGAATCAGGTTCTGCCACATCTCCAAGCCCACCTGAGCTACATTCCTCCTAAAGGAGAGTTTTAACTCCTCACCATCCCATACCTGGGCAACAGTGCACTCCTGCTGGTAGCAAATGGAGAAAAGCTTCCAGAATTGCACTTTGAGGGAACAATCCCCTATCCAAATGTCATGCCAAAATCTAATATTACGACCATTCCAATGCCTCCATTTATAAAACACTTTAGCAGCCGACAAGGCCCAAATAACTCCCTTCCAAAAAGGGGAACCCACATAATTTCTAGACCACAACACATTTGGATTGCTGGTATTATACTTGTACTCCAGCAATTTTTTCCAGTCTCTATTTTCTGCTTCAAAATATCTTTTGCCCCAAGAAGCAAGCAAAGCCATGTTAAAATCCCTTAAATTGGGAATCCCAAGCCCTCCAGAGATCTTGGTCCTAGATACCAGACCCCAATTAGCCAAATGATACTTATGATCTTCCCCCATATTGCCCCAGAAGAAGTGAGCCATCTGGGAGTTAATAGCATCAATAGCCCACTTAGGGAACTTAATAATAGCCATCAAGTAGGCAGGAATACTAACAATACAAGCACAAAGAAGTATTAGTTTCCCTTTATAGGACAAGTTTCTACCCAGACAACCAGCAATACTTCTAATAATCATGTCTATGATAGGTTGTAAGTCTTCCTTCTAACCTTGTCAAAGTGCAGAGGCACCCCCAGGTATTTAATAGGAAAAGACCCAACTTGGCAACAAATGATTTGAGCAAACACCCTAGTAATCTCATCTCCCATGTTGATGGTCATGAGGTCACTCTTGTGGAAGTTAATTCTCATCCCAGATAGATTTTCAAAGCAGGATAGAATCCATTTAAAATTCCTAGCCTTTTCAACAGAATTTTCCAGAAAGAGGAGTGTGTCATCTGCATATTGCAGGCTGACCACACCACCTTGAATCACATTAGGCAAAAGCCCAGATATCAGGTTGCATCTCTCTGCTTTGATTAACATCTTAGTAAAAACATCTGCAACTAAATTGAAAAGCAAAGGAGAGGAAGGGTCCCCTTGTTTCAGACCATTCTTGCTAATGAAATATGGTCCATTAGTATCATTGATCCTGACACAAGAAGACCCCTGGAGTAGAGTAGTTTTTATCCAACTAATCCATTTAAAACCAAACCCTCGAGAAGCCGGCATTTCAAATAAAAATTCCCAACTGACTCTGTCATAGGATTTTTCATAATCAAGCTTTAGAATCAAACCCTCCGTACTAGACTTCTTGACCTCATGAATAACTTCATGTGCCATAACAACACTCTCTAGAATAAACCTACCTTTAATAAACGCAGTTTGATTAGGAGAGATTAATCTGTCTCCAATAGGAGAGCATCTATTGTTCATAGCTTTTAGTCAGAATCTTAACCCCACAGTTACTCAAACTGATAGGTCTGAATTTTTTCATATCCCTGGCATTAGGTTCTTTAGGAATAAGCACAATAAGTGCAAAATTGATCCTATAAAGGTCTAGCTCCCCTTTCTCAAAGTCTCTCACTAGGGCCATAAAATCCTTCTTAATCACTTCCCAGAAAGTTTGATAAAAAAGAAAGGATAGGCCATCAGGACCAGGGGCTCCATGAGCATAGGATTCAAATATAGTCTTCTTGATTCCTCCTCAGTGAAATCTTTCTGAAGCATCTCATTTTCTTCTGGAGTAACCAGTTCATCTTTATTCCAAAAGGAATTTCCCAAACGAATATTATGCCTCTCTTCAAACCCAAAAAGGGTTTTGTAAAATGTCATGGCTACATCCAACATGTTTGAGGTATTAGTAACAGGCCCATTGGGGCCATCCAACACCATAAGATGAGTTTTCCTATGTCTGTGATTAGCAAGGGAATGGAAATAAGCATTGTTCTTATCTCCATCCAGAATCTTAAGATCTCTGGACCTTTGCCACATTGCAGTTTCTTCTTTCTTCCAAATGTCATCCAACTCTTTCTTAATCACATCCATTCTAACTTTTTCCTCATCACTAAGCATGTTTTTCTCAG
Organism: Hordeum marinum; assembly: GCA_022496015.1. Lineage (NCBI taxonomy): Eukaryota > Viridiplantae > Streptophyta > Magnoliopsida > Poales > Poaceae > Hordeum > Hordeum marinum. Next base: position 504,473,710 of record CM039678.1, on the reverse strand, counting down.
AAAAGACATCTAAAATGTCAAATTCTAGCATCAAATCTCTCTTCTTTTTTTCATCTCAGCTTCAAGATTGATGCTCCACCCTTTCACTTTCTTGCGAAAGAGTCTGGTTTTAAATTGCCAAACCTCAATAGCAAAGGAGTTTGGGGCAGGAGTATTCCAAATTTTTTGAACCAAGGTTTTAAACTCAGGGTGATCAAGCCACCATTTCTCAAATCTAAACATCTTTGGGGAGGTAACCCTCTGAGCACTAGTATCAATAATTAAAGGAGTATGGTCACTACCCACTCTTGGTAATGCATTGACTGCACAAAGAGGGAAATGGGCATCCCAACTAATAGAAGCAAAGATCCTATCAATGGTACCAAAGATAGGGTTATTCTGGTTATTACTCCACGTATAACTCCGGTTGGCTATTACCAGTTCCAACAAGGCCCATTTGTTGATCCAATCGTTAAACAGGGACACAATCTGATTATTAACGATCCCATTGTTCTTATCTAGATTAGATCTGACAAGATTAAAGTCACCACCAAGAAGAACTGGAAACGACAATGATTCCATCACCTCATGTAATGCAGTCATAAATTCAACCTTGAGCTCATTATATGTTGTGCCATAAACTACCACCAAGTGCCACATAAAACTTCCACATTTATTCTTAATGGTAGCAATGACACAAAAGGACTTATCTACAAAACCAATCAGTTCAAAAAGGTCAGAGTTAAGACCCAAAAGGATTCCTCCAGCTGTGTTAATTGCAGGTAAGGAGTGCCAAAAGAAATTGGCCTTCCCTGCTAGGGCTTTAAGGGTATTATCAGAAATACTTTCTCTCTGGGTTTCTAAAAACCCAACAAAATCTAGGTGATTACTAGCAATAAAATCTGCCAGGCACTGAATCTTACTAGGTTTACCTAGACCTCTTATATTCCAAAAATCACCTATCATTGAATTTTGAAAGGATGGGATAAACCACAAGGTTTAGTTTTAGTACATAAGGTTGGATAGCTACTCACACATCTAGCACTGCCATCTGGATGAGAGCAGTTGCCCAGCACAAATGGGGAAGCAAAGCTAGACTCAGACAATTCTAGGATATCCAAGTTATCAGGTAGAACCTCTTCAGGATGCTTATGAGCAAAATCTAAGCAATTACTTTTTTCACATTCAATCAAGTTTTCTAAAATATCACCACTCTCCATAGTGGAGTCACCCATGCATAAACCAATTTGTTTAACTTGATCAAGCAGAACACAAGGTTCCAGGACTGTCAAAGAGTTACCTTTGAAAGTCTTGGGGATTTCCAAGTTTTTCTTCTGCTTATAAGCTGCAGCTTTATCCATGATTTTCACATCCCCATGATTCCTGGTGTTGTGTTTGTCGGCAAGCACCGGGCCCCATTTGGGAGAACTCCCTCCACTATTAGCACCTTTCCTCTTTTTCTTAGCCTTTGCCTGATCCAAAGAGTTCATCAGAGACCCCTTAACTGTAGCCAATTTGTCAACCATCTCATAGAACAGAATCTGCATATCTTGTGGCTCTTCATCATTATCCTCCTCTGAATCAGCAACTTCAAATCTGCACAGCTGGCCAGAAAAAATCTCCATTTGTTCAACCAGAGAAGTCTCCATGGTAAGATTACCATCCACCTCCAACCTGCCATGGTAGGTATCAACCAGCTCTTCAGATATATCATCCACAAGGATGGGTCTTGGTTTAGCTTTAGTTTCTTCCAGGAATTGGATATGCATAGCATCTTGGAATTTGTCTAGGTGGAACTCAGCAACAGTGATAGCCAAGGATTTGATGTTTTTTGACCCAGAAGCAGCAGAACTTTTATGAGGGAAGTTGGCCTTGTCCAATTCATCAATAGGTTCTTCTTCATCAACCATATCATCATCATCTTTGGGGTTTTCCTGGTCATTTTTCCCATTTCCATCAGAAGGTGTATCTAGATTAGGATCATCATCATCATTATTGTTATCTTGACCTACTTGATCAAATCCTTCCACAATGAAGTATAGCAAATAGAGCTTATTTTTCATCTTCACCAACCTCTCAAAGGGAACTTTGGATGGATCCCTGCAAGCTACTTTGATTCTGATTTGATCATAAAAGGTCCTGAAGATTCCATTCCAGTCAACATCAGTAAGAATACCAAACATCAAGGCAACTTGGGCAAACACCTTGCAGGTGCACCACTTTGGGGGGATACCATCTACTTGGATCCTTGCCTGTGTCAGTTCTCCAAGAGGATCCACTGCACTAGTCCATTCAGTAATATTGACTGTGACACCCTCAGTAGGCAAACTAAAAGCTGGAAACTCTATCAGGTCGTCTATTTTATTCCAAGGTGGGAATCTCCAAAGGAAAGTTGTAGCAGACAGTTCCCTGATTTGCCATGGCCATTGCTTGTTCTTACAAAACATGCCATTCAGCTGTACTAACAGATCATCTGCACTAATGTCTCTTGTGACCACATTCAGAACAGCACAATTATCGAAGTTGAGCCAGCTAGTTTCAACAGCCATGGGAACATCAACATGATAAAAGCCTAGTCCAACAGCAACACTACCAAAGTAAGTAGCAGTTGGTTGTAAACGAGCCCAAGCAGCACAATTGTTAACATTGTGATTCCCAGAGAAAATGAAGCATCTCTTCCATTTCACACAATTTCCTACATAGTGTCCAGGGGCCCCAGAGTGGAAGCACACCATATCTTTATACCTGGGATCTTTAGGCCCTCCACCTCCATCTCCTCCCGCGCCCTTCTTAGGAGGTGGTTGACGATGCACTGGGCGTGGCCCCTACAGACCTTTTCCCTAAAGATCTGCCATCGAATTCTTGACAGCTTCGGCAAAGGAGGGGCTTCCTGGCCCAATTCCTTCTATGGATGGTTGGAATTTAGTAGGCACAGGATCAGAACTACGGAGATGATGGACCGGGTAGCAGTCCTCCACGATAAAATTACCGCTACGGAACAAGTCCTTCCTAACCCAGAAGAGGTGGCTGGGAAGAGCAAATCTAGGGTTAGGAGGGGGAGGGGGTTTGGCCTTATGAAGGGGGCGGCGGTGGCTGGGGGAAGGAACCACCCACAGTTGCCCATAGAAATCCGCGATCTCCTCCTCGTCTGCACAAATCCTCTTAACAGACGTACTATTCCGCTTTGCTTTCTGGGGTAGGACATGCCCACGGATCGGTGGGGCAGGGGTTGGTCTGGGAGAAGTAGACTTTTTCCTTTTGTCCGTGGCCAACATCACCGGGCTGATTTCAAACTCCACCCAACCATCACCAGGGAGTTCATGAACCAAATTCAGAGGGGAATGAACAGATCGAACCTCCATGTCTCCAATACGGATTGAACTATCCAAAGGGACAACCCTCTCCATTGACACAAGATCACCATGGCACAAGCCATGCCTAGCACGCAAGTAAATTGAAGTGGATTTGAGAGAACATGGAAATACCTCTCCTCGATCACCCGGCCATGGCGGCGGCTCCAGTTCATGGCAGCGCACCTCGACCGCCTCCGGGCGTGCTCCCACCTACTGGGCACAAACCCTATGTAGAGCATGCCCGCCAGGCTTTTGGCGGATCAGGGGGCGCGGGGAGGCCTGACCCCAGGCGGTAGCACCCTGGGAGGAAGATTAGCCAGCCTAGTCACCGACGGTCTCCTGATGTTGAGACGGGATGGATTTGGAGTCTTGTACCTTCTCCACTTCTCCGCCTGAACTGGATCCGTCGACTCTGCCTCTTGGATAGCCCAAAAAATCATCTGGTAATCCATCCCCCTGTCGTCGCCGCTGAACCTCGCCCGCTCCTCAAAGGTTGAATAGCAGATGATCTCCACGCACACCGCAGGCCAACTGCTATGATTGGGGAACTTCTCCCTCACCACACAGATGATTTCCGCATGTCCCTCCGGCGAGCTCGCATCGATCTTCGTCAGCATCGCCACCGAGGTACACGGCAGAGCGGTCGGATTCGTCGGCAGCGCCACCGAAGAAGGTGTTGGGGGGCCAGAAATGGCGCCGCCACCGCAGTCGTCGGGTGCACGCGTCGCGCCCGAAACCTTCGCAGCCGCCCTGCCATCTGGAGATCGACGCGGATAGGAGGGTGGATGGGCGGTAGGTGGGAGGAGGGGCGGCGGGTGTGGGGAGTGGGAGGTGGAGATAATGGGGACGCGAAGGCCATTAATGGCATCACATGTCGTGGTCCGGGTCGCCTCCCATCACTCGAGCACGTCCGATGTGCTACAATGTCTATATCCTCGCAACATGCAGTTATCTTTCTAGAAAAGAAAGATGTGTTGTGTAGGTGCTGCCCACCCATATCTGAGGCATGCCCTCATGCCCTAGCTCAAGTTCCAGTCTGATTCCTCCATCCTCAGGATGCAGGAGGATAACAAGAGGCGATATGAGGAGGCTTCCGTGGTGGCCTGGGAAGCACAGAGACAAAGGAGGTCACCAATGCTAGCTTGGACACGGGCATGCATGCAAGCCAACTCCTATTACTCTCCAAAGAAAAATGTCACATAGTAGCATGCAAAGACTTGTATAGTTAACATTATTCCTAACACCTTTTAGGGTATGTAGTAAGATAGTTTTATCTTAAGCCTTTTTTAGAATGTCTTATTTTAAGTTTTGCATATAATTTAAAGATGAGTTGGTATCGCTTGCGGCCTAATCTTAATCTATTGCCTTGCCATGGAGGGTCGTAGTGCCTGCTCCAAATTAGAGGTTGTCAGTTTCCTTAGCGAGGATGTCGTTGGCACCACAGTTGATGCTATTGAAGGTGGCGTTGTTTTTGGCCTTCCAAATCAACTAACAAAGGAGCCCAAAAAGTCCATCCTTCCACAAAGTCGCCTGGCCATAAGCTGGCGTGCAGGGGCAAGGAATGGATCTTCTCAACCGTGTGGAAGGGACCCATCTTGAGGCGCTTTCACGTAGAGGCCACACGACCGTAGGCGGCGAAGATGTGAGCGGTAGGCTCCTCAGCTGAGCAGGCGCATGTGCCGGAGGGGGCGCAGTTCTTCGCTTGCAAGCTCATCCTGGTGTCGAGACGTCCATGGGTCAGAAGGCAAGCAAAGACCTTGATATTCTGGGGGAGACTTGAGCTCCAGATGTCGATGAAAGACTGGCATAGCACTCCACTTGGGGACAACACCCGGAAAGCAGCACGTGAACTAAACTCCACCCCCCCTCCCACGCCATGAACCGGCGGTCCGGGGTGTCCAAAAGCTCTATATCACGAATGAGGGCCTGCACCGTGACGAACTGGAAGGCAACAACGGAGGAGAAGCGTCTCTGGAGGTGGAGACTGTCAGCCACAACCGTCGCCATGTGGCGTTGGACCGTGTGGAGTGGGAGAACAGCGCCGCGTGCTCAAAGCAGAGGGCTCCACCGGGCCGCCATCATTAGTCCCTCCATCACCAGCATCCCCTTCCTCCTCTTATTTTTCGCTGTCAAACACCGAATTGCCATCCACCAATTGTATCTGTATATGAGATATATATATATATGTGTGTTAGGCTACATATAAATGGAAAGTGAACGCCATATATAGGTAATCTGAAGCTTTCATATATTTATATCGGGTTTGCCATTTCACATCCAGATATGAAATAGTTACCTTACATCTAAATCAATCATCATAGGATAATTATTTTCTATAAGATCCGCGCAACTGTCCCTCCCACTCATACGTCCCATGCAACCGTGTTTGTTGCTCGGTTGTGTCACTGTCTTCATTGGGCCTGGCCCCATGGTGAAAATAACCAATTTCTTTTGTGCATTTTTTGTCGGTTCGGGTGTCCATGCGTTTGACAGCTGTAATATTTTTTAAGCAATGTTATTCAGAGCAGGGAGAGGAATTTCCAAAAGTAAAAAAACAGAAAGGAGAAGCAAGGCAAGATATAGGTACGCACTAGGGTGCCAACTTATAGTTTCCGTTCGGTCTTTTGGAACATGGCTCTTTTAAAAAAGGGAAAAGCTTTTGTTCAGCCGGCGGATAACTCTCATGCAACGCATCGTCCGCCTTGTACATCGTCTGATTCGTTTGATCGTGTGGTATGAAATGCACACAACGTTGTTTGGACCACTCGCATCTTCTGACCATGCATCACACCTGAACCATCCACACGGACGTTGCAAATGATGACGCCTTCCTGTTGAGGGAGTTGCAAATGATGACGGACATAAATGACGAGCGTTTCTGAAACATCATTTGTGTTGCAAGAATTCCTGCAACATGATTTGTGTTGCAAAAAATTCTACAACATAATCTTTGTTGCAAAAAAAAATCTACAAACGTTTTCTGCAACATGATCTTTGTTGCAAAAATCTCTGCAACATCATCTTTGCTGCAAAAATAATCTGCATACGTTTTCTACAACATGATCTTTGTTACAAAAAGTTTTGTAACATCACCTTTGTTGCAAAAAAATCTACAGACTATTTCTGCAACATGATCTTTGTTGCAAAAATTTCTTCAACATCACCTCTGTTGCAAAGGTTTGTACATCACGTATGTTATCAATGTTTCTGTAAAACCGCTCTTGTTGCAAAAGAGGTGGCGCACGTGGATGCGTATATCAGACGGCCATGCCACTGAAAGAACATCGGACGGTTGGCAAGCTAATGATCCTACGGCTACCAAGGGGGCGGATGTTTTCTAAACATCACCTGACGGACGCGTAGCTGCCCCCAACTTAAAAAAATCCCTTATGTGTTATTCCTTTTGGTTTTAAAACTTTTGTTTTCTATTTTTTGGTCATTTTTAAATCCATGATTTCTAAATATTTATAAGCCTTTTTAAATTCATCGATTGATTTAGTTTCCAAAAATTCCGTTCAAGCATTCTATATTCCGCATCACTTGTCGTTGTTTGTTTATTATGTATCTTGTTGTTGACCTAGGCCTGTTTGGTTTCACTTTTGTCGGCCCTCGACTCGCAATTGGGACCTGACTTCTTTTCTCCTAGTTATAAGTCATCCTTGACTCGCAACTGGGAACCGACCTTTTTGTATTCCAGTTGTAAGTCCATCCTCGACTCGCAATTGAGACCGACCTTTTTTGTCCCACTTACACCTCGACTAGCAACTCGGACCCGACCTTTTTTTGTCCCAGTTTTAAGTCCATCATCAACTTACAACTAGGGACCGACCTTTTTTTAGTTGCAAGTCACCCTCGACTCGCACTTAGGGCCCAATCTTTTTTTGTTCCAATTACAACCCCCTCGACTCGTAACTTGGACCTGACTTTTTTTGTCCTAGTTGCAAGTCTACCCTCAACTCGTAACTAGGGGGACGGCATTTTTCGTCCCAGTTACAAGTCCATGCTCGAGTTGTAATTGGACTTCGACCTTTTTCTCTGTTGCCATTTCACTCTTGGGTCGCAACTAGGCCCCGAATTTTTTGTCCTAATTACACGTCTACCATCGACTCGTTACTGGGGTCCAATCTTTATTGTCCCAGTTGAAAATCCGAATCGATTCATAACAGGGGCCAACCTTTTTTTGTCCTAGTTGCAAATCTTCTCTTGACTCACAAATGGACAAGACTTTTTTTGTCTAAGTTGTAAGTCCACCCTTGAGCGAGGCCCAACCTTTTTGTACGAGTTTGTAACATCCCAGACACGCTCGCCGGTGGTCGTTACTCCTGGTGCACTAGTAGAAAACGGCTCATTTGTCCCGGTTCCAGAGGCCCATTAGCCCTGATTCTGGAACCGGGACTAAAAGGTCGGGACTAAAGCCCCAAACCTTTAGTCCCGGTTCGCTTACGAACTGGGACAGAAGGGGCTCCACGTGGCCTCTGCGGGGAGCCTAGGCAGGAGGACCTTTTGTCCCGGTTGTTAACACCAACCGGGACCAAAAGGTGTCCACGCGGCAGCATCTGGCAGGAGCTAGGTTTTTTTTAAAGGGGGGTGGTTTAGGGGTTTTGGAGGGTTAATTTAGGGGTTTCATATTGTGTTAGACAGCTAATAGAGAGAAGTGTCCTTTCTTTCTCCGTGCTTGGTCGACACTAGCTAGCTACGATAGAGAGAACTCGACACGCTAGCTAGTAAGAAAATGAAGGAACCATTAAGTACACAAGATCGTCATGAACATATACAGAGAGAAGTGATCGACCTCTCTTTCTCTGAGAGATTGGTCAAACAACAAGTTTTCGTACATCTATTTGACACTACTAGCTACATATATACAATATAAGATCTCTTACAATCCCAACATAGTATTCTCCACCCTTAGGTATGATGTGGTCAAGAAAGAATCCCGGCAATTCCTCTTGAATTGCTCATATGCGATCATGTGGTAGGAGTTCATCTCGCATCTGCCAGATTTAATTTAAAGAAGGGGGTCAATATATGCATATATATGAATAAAACTCAACACAATTGATGGTAACATAATATATAAAATAAAATTGTGAATATTATTTACGTACTTCAAATTGTTTGTCAGGTAAGCCCCGCTCACAGGTCGAGTGGAGAATGAACTCGCATACGTAGTATCCACATAATTAGTCCCTTCTTCCTGGTAAAGCACTTTACGAGAATAGAGTTCAATCAAACTGATAAGCAAGCATGGTAATGATATATTGAAGAAATTTTGAATCAATTAGAGATGCGCGAAACTAGCTAGTACTACTTACTTTGGGGTGCGTAAATCGCAATTCTTCGTTTAGACCGGGAACCTTTCGGGTGAACTTCCTCCAAACCCTGCCAGGCAAAGAAAATGATTACTTGATATCAGGAAATTAACGGAAGTTGCATGCTGATATGGTCCCGGTATTGACTGAACTTATTTCTTGAGCATTGCAGTCATCTCCACATAAATCTCGGGATCTTTACGTCTCGAGTCTAAGACAGTTACTAATGCCCCATCAAGCTTAATGGATAGTAGAATATAGTGGAAACTGCGCACGCATATATAACTCATCAATTACATTACTTAATCTGGAGTAAGCGAAACCGAGTATATAGAGAAGACAGCAACACTCACTTGAAGTTGTAAGGAAAGAGTATTTCCCTTTTGTGTTGATGTGTAAAGAACGACTTTAGCAAGTTCTTCTCGGTCACTTTGGTTTCATTTCGTATCGGCCATTCATTTACGGCATCTGGGCTAATGAACCCAACATCGAAGATTCCTTTTTTTGCATTCGATGATCTTCAATCTACATAATATAGTGATGATAATTATATATACATGCAATGAACGAGCTAAGCTAGAGACTTAAGTACAGAAGTAATACTTACAGACAGTAGGCATCACGCTGAGTCCGTTATTTGTCAAGCGCCGTTGATTGAATAACTGAAATAACTCCACAAATTCAATAGGCATCACGCTGAGTTCAATGAATTTGTGCTCTGGTTTCACTGCCACATACATAGTGTCTCTCCCAGATTCCCTACAGGTTTTCATGTACCACTCATGCAAATTGTTCATCATCGTTGTTAGAGGAGGATGATCAGGTTTGACGAGAGGCTTCCTGTGCATGTATTCGTGTTGTTCTTTGGTTACCTCAGCCGTTTCAAAATGTACATCATCCCCCAAGTAATCACCAAGTTTGGTACCGGGCAGTAGCACCGAATGATCAATATCGCTAGACACCTTGAGCGGGGGGCACGATTGCTGCTCTTGTTTGCCGAGCTGGGGAATTGTTTTCCCACTTCTTTGTTGTTTGACTCGGGCAGCACTAGAAGTACTTCCCGACCGATGCGCTTCATTATATATCTTTATAATACAGCGGACATAGTTTGATGGCAGCGCAGGCAGTGATGGTCGCTTCAGGGCATCCAGAGTGCGCTTCGTTTCACCGGATCTACCATTTCCTTCGTAGGTGGTTGTTTCCGTGCAAAATGGGGCTTCACTTCGGCTTTACTGATGTCAGCGCTTTCTTCATCAGTCCTCTCATATGGTAACTTTGTAACAGGCTTGAGGCTTGGACCAAATTTGTATTTTTCCCGCCTATTATACTGCTAGCCGCCGGAGCGGCGGCGGCGTCTCTCTTCCGTCGTGGCTGACGCATCGGAGGAGGAATAGTGTCCTGACGCGCCGGAGGAGGAGGACTGCTCGGACGTGCCGGAGTAGGCGGAGGAGGAGTCGAAGTACCCTCACGCACTGGATGAGCCATAGAAGGAGGCAGAGTGCGTTGATCACTCGCCGGAGGAGGAGGAGGAGGAGGTGGAGTGCCCTGACGTGCCGGAGGAGGAGGAGGAGACAGAGGTGCCCAGTTTGGAAGCTTGATGTACTCCTTCCGCCATAGACATGTACAACTCAGAGCATGAACCAGCTTCTTCTCACCTTCACCAGTATGGTGGTCAAGCTCGAGCTCATCAAATCCCTCCATTACTTCATCCACCATCACAATAGCATAGCCATGTGGAATCAGAAGGCAGTGAAAAGTTCCGTTGGGTTGAGGAGGCGCAACAGAGCCGAGAGCCGCCTTGAAAGTGAGGTTCCGGAATTTCGTCCAAAGCTTGCAATGTTGAACCTCCGTGATAGTATCCACGGGGTAGCTAGGAGCCATGAAGTCAGGCTGAAGGAGATTTGCAAAGTACACACGGATCTGAATGTCACAGACCCGTTGACTATAAGACCTCTCACACATGCAAAGCATGATCGAGCCCCAAAACTCATTGGGTGTTAGATTCATAACAATGCGAATCACATAGTGATGTGAACTAGATTATTGACTCTAGTGCAAGTGGGAGACTATTGGAAATATGCACTAGAGGCAATAATAAATTAGTTATTATCATATTTTCTTGTTCATGATAATCGTTTATTATCCATGCTATAATTGTGTTGATCGGAAACTTAGATGCATGTGTGGATACGTAGACAAAACCATGTCCCTAGTATGCCTCTAATAGACTAGCTCGTTGATCAAAAGATGGTTAAGGTTTCCTAGCCATGGACATGAGATGTCATTTGATAGCGGGATCACATCATTAGGAGAATGATGTGATGGACAAAGACCCAAACTACAAACGTAGCATATGATCGTGTCAGTTTATTGCTACTGTTTTCTGCATGTCAAGTATGTGTTCCTATGACCATGAGATCATGCAACTCACGGATATCGGAGGAGTGCCTTGTGTGTATCAAACGTCGCAACGTAACTGGGTGACTATAAAGGTGCTCTACAGGTATCTCCGATGGTGTCTGTTGAGTTGGCATGGATCGAGACTGGGATTTGTTACTCCGTGTGACGGAGAGGTATCTCGGGGCCCACTCGGTAATACAACATCACAATAAGCCTTGCAAGCAATGTGACTAATTGTTAGTTGCGGGATCTTGTATTACGGAACGAGTAAAGAGACTTGCCAGTAACGAGGTTGAACTAGGTATGAAGATACCGACGATCGAATCTCGGGCAAGTAACATACCGAAGAACAAAGGGAACATCATACAGGATTAACTGAATCCTTGACATAGAGGTTCGACCAATAAAGATCTTCGTAGAATATGTAGGAATCAATGTGGACATCCAGGTCCCGCCATTGGTTATTGACCGTAGAGGTGTCTCGGTCATGTCTACATAGTTCTCGAACCCGCAGGGTCTGCACACTTAAGGTTTGGTGACGTTTCGGTAGTATAGAGTTATGTATGGTGGTGACCGAAGGTTGTTCGGAGTCCCGTATGAGATCCCGGACGTCATGAGGAGCTCCTAAATGGTCCGGAGGTAAAGATTGATATATAGGAAGTCCCATTTTGGTCGCCGGAAAAGTTTTGGGCTAATCGGTAATGTACCGGGAGTGCCCGTAGTGTACCGGGAGACCACCGGGAGGGGTATTTCGACCCAAGAGGCTTCATGGGCTGTGGGAGAGTAAATACCAGCCTTTTTGTGGGCTGGTGTAAGTCCCACACAAGGCCCATGCAGCTGGGAGAAAAAGCCCAAAGGGAAAAAGGTGGAAAAAGGCCAAAAAAAGGAGGAATCCTAGTCCTACTAGGATTGGAGGAGGAGTCCTCCTCTCCTCCCCACTTTGGTCGACCCAAGGGCTGGATTTTTGGCAGCCAAGACTCCTCCTCCTCTCCTCCTATATATACTAGAGGATTTTAGGGTTTTGGCACAGAATTTTCAGCCACGTGCAACCCGTTCCTCTAGTGCGTAGTTTCTCCTCTAGATCGGTTTTCTGTAGTGCTTAGGCGAAGCCCTGCCAGAATAGCTCCACCACCATCGCCGGAGCGCCGTCATGCTACCGGAAAACTCTTCTACCTCTCCGCTCTCTCTTGCTGGATCAAGACGACGGAGATCGTCATCAAGCTGTACGTGTGTTGAACGCGGAGGTGCCGTCCGTTCGACGCTCGATCGGAAGGACCGTGATCGATATCGCGAGACGGTTCGATGTGATCGCGGAGCGGATCGTGATGAGTTCGCGGGACAGATCGTGAGACGGATCGTGATGAGATCGCGGGATGGATCGTGATGAGTTCACAGGACGGATCGTGATTGGATCGCGGGACGGATTGTGATGAGATCGCGGGACGCTCGGCGATTTGGATCGCGAAGACGTTCGACTACACCAACCGCGTTTCTTAACGCTTCCCGCTTAGCGATCTACAAGGGTATGTAGATCCACTCTCCCTCTCGTAGATGCTCATCACCATGGATAGATCTTGCATGTGCATAGGAAATTTTTTGTTTCCCATGCAACGTTCCCCAACAGTGGCATCATGAGCTAGGTCTATGTGTAGATGAGATCTCGAGTAGAACACAAAGAGTTTGTGGGCGTTGATGCTTAGATTGCTTCCTCCCTTGGTCGAATTTTGGTTCAGCGGTATTGTGAGATGAAGCAGCCCGGACCAACATTACTCGTACGCTTACGAGAGACCGGTTCCCTCGACCGCAACTTATTGCATAGATGGCTTGCGGGTGCCAGTTTCTCTCACTTTAGTTGGATCGGATTCGACAAAGGTGGTCCTTGAGAAGGTTGAAAAGAAAATTATGTACCACCGTTCTGGTTTATGCGTAGGTGAGAATCGTTCTTGCTAGAAACCCATAGCAGCCACGTAAAACATGCAACAACAATTAGAGGACGTCTAACTTGTTTTTGCAGGGTATGTTGTGATATGATATGGCCAATTACATGATGTGATATATGTGATGTATGAGATGATCATGTGATGTATAGATCATCACGACTTGCATGTTGATGAGTACGGCAACCGGCAGGAGCCATAGGGTTGTCTTTAATTATTGTATGACCTGCGTGTCAATCATTAAGCGCTATGTAATGCTTTACTTTATCGCTAAATGGTAGCAATAGTAGTAGAAGCATGGTGGACGCGACAACCCCAATGGCGACACGTTGATGGAGATCAAGATGATGGAGATCATGGTGTCGTGCCGGTGACGATGGAGATCATGCCGGTGCTTTCATGATGGAGATCAAAAGCACAAGTTCATGGCCATATCATGTCACTTATGATTTGCATGTGATGTTAATCCTATTATGCACCTTGTTTTGCTTAGGACGACGGTAGCATTATAAGGTGATGCCTCACTTAATTTCAAGATAAATTGTGTTCTCCCCGAGTGTGCACCGTTGCGAAAGTTCTTCGTGTCGAGACACCACGTGATGATCGGGTGTGATAGACTCTACGTTCACATACAACGGGTGCAAGCCAGTGTTGCACATGCAGAACACTCGGGTTGAACTTGACGAGCCTAGCATGTACAGACATGGCCTCGGAACACAAGAGACCGAAAGGTCGAACATGAGTCATATAGTAGATATGATCAACATAATGATGTTCACCATTGCAGGCACCTCAACTCACGTGATGATCGGACTTGAGATGGTAAATTTGGATCATGTATCACTCGAATGATCGGAATGATGTCAATTTGAGTGGGAGTTCTTAAGTAATATGATTAATTGAACTCATTATCATGAACATAGTCAATAGTGTCTTTGCAAATTATGTTGTAGATTACTAGCTCGCGCTGTAGCTCTCTTAATTTTTTTATGTTCCTAGAGAAATAGAGTTGAAAGATGATGGTAGCAATATTGCGGACTGGGTCCGTGATCTGAGGATTGTCCTCATTGCTGCACAGAAGGCTTATGTCCTTAATGCACCGCTCAGTACGCCAACCCCTCTAGCATCGTCTATAGATGTTGTGAACATCTGACAGGCACGTTCTGATGACTACTTGATAGTTTAGTGAGTCATGCATTACGGCTTAGAATTGAGGCTCCAAAACGTTTTGAACGTCACGGAACATATGAGATGTTTCTAAGAGCTGAAATTAGGATCTCAGGCTCGTGCCCGTGTTGCGAGATATGAGATCTCCAACAAAAATTCTTTGCCTGCAAGATGAAAGAGAACAGCTCAATCGTTGAGCATGTGCTCAGATTGTCTGGGTGCTACAATCGCTTGGATCAAGTGGGACTTGATCTTCCAGATAAGATAGCGATTGATATAGTTCTCCAAGTCACTGTCACTAAAGCTAATAGAACTTGGTGATGAACTATAAAAACGCCAGGGATAGAAATATTGATCCCTGAGTTGTTCACGATGTTTGACACCGTGAAGGTAGAAATCAAGAAGGAGCGTCAAGTGTTGATGGTTAATCAAACCACTGGTTTCGAGAAGGGCAAGAGCAAGGAGGGAAACTTCATGGATAGCAAGTCAGTTGCTGCTCCAGTGAAGCAACTCAAAGTTGAACTCAAACCCGGTACTAAGTGCTTCTGTTATGAGGTGAGCGGTCGCTGAAGCGGAACAACCCTAGAAACTTGGTAGATAAGAAGGCTGGCAACATCGACAAAAGTATATTTGATATACGCGTTATTGATGTGTACCTTGCTAGTACTCCTAGTAGCACCTGGGTATTGGATACCGGTTCGGTTGCTAAATGTTAGTAAGTCGAAATAAAAGCTACGGAATAAATGGAGAACTAGCTAAGGGTGAGGTGACGATATGTGTTGGAAATGTTTCCAAGGTTAATGTGATCAACATCGCACGCTCTCTCTACCTTCAGGATTAGTGACGAACCTAAATAAATGTTATTTGGTGTTTTGCGTTGAGCATGGACATGATTAGATCATGTTTATTGCAATACGGTTATTCATTTAAGTTAGAGAATAATGGTTATTCTGTTTACATGAATAATACCTTCAATGGTCATGTACCCAGTGAGAATGGTTTGTTGAAATCTTGATCATAGTAATACACATGTTCATAACATTGATGTCAAAAGATACAAAGTTAATAATGATAGTACCACATACTTGTGGCACTGCTGCTAAATGTCATATTGGTATAAAGCGCATGAAGAAACTCCATGCTGATGGATCTTTGGACTCATTCGATTTCGAATCAGTTGAGACATGCGAACCATGCCTCTTGGGCAAGATGACTAAAAAAACCCCGTTGGATGGAGCGGGCAAGTGATTCATTGGAAATGATACATGTTGATGTATGCGATCCAGTGAGTCTTGTAGCGTGCAGTGGATATCGTTATTGTCTTACCTTCACTGATGATTTAAGTAGATATAGTGTATATTTACTTAATGAAACACAAGTCTGAATCGCTTGAAAGGACCAAGTGGAGTGTGGTAGCAGTGTTTACGGTTTGACATAGAGATTTGCAAAGTACACACGGATCTGAATATCGCAGACCCGTTGACTATAAGACCTCTCTCACATGCAAAGCATGATCGAGCCCCAAAACTCATTGGGTGTTAGATTCATAACAATGCGAATCACATGGTGATGTGAACTAGATTATTGAATCTAGTGCAAGTGGGAGACTGTTGGAAATATGCCCTAGAGGCAATAATAAATTAGTTATTATCATATTTCCTTGTTCATGATAATCGTTTATTATCCATGCTATAATTGTATTGATCGGAGACTTAAATGCATGTGTGGATACATAGACAAAACCATGTCCCTAGTATGCCTCTAATGGACTAGCTCGTTGATCAAAGGATGGTTAAGGTTTCCTAGCCATGGACATGAGATGTCATTTGATAACAGGATCACATCATTAGGAGAATGATGTGATGGATAAGACCCAAACTACAAACATAGCATATGATCGTGTCAGTTTATTGCTACTGTTTTCTGCATGTCAAGTATATGTTCCTATGACCATGAGATCATGCAACTCACGGATATCAGAGGAGTGCCTTGTGTGTATCAAACGTCGCAACGTAACTGGGTGACTATAAAGGTGCTCTACAGGTATCTCCGATGGTGTCTGTTGAGTTGGCATGCATCGAGACTGGGATTTGTTACTCCGTGTGACGGAGAGGTATCTCAGGGCCCACTCGGTAATACAACATCACAACAAGCCTTGCAAGCAATGTGTCTAAGTGTTAGTCACGGGATCTTTTATTACGGAACGAGTAAAGAGACTTGCCAGTAACGAGGTTGAACTAGGTATGAAGATACCGACGATCGAATCTCGGGCAAGTAACATACCGAAGAACAAAGGGAACGTTATACGGGATTAACTGAATCCTTGACATAGAGGTTCGACCGATAAAGTTCTTCGTAGAATATGTAGGAACCAATGTGGACGTCCAGGTCCCGCCATTGGTTATTGACCGTAGAGGTGTCTCGGTCATGTCTACATAGTTCTCGAACCCGCAGGGTCTGCACACGTAAGGTTTGGTGACCGAAGGTTGTTCGGAGTCCCGGACGAGATCCCGGACATCACGAGGAGCTCCGGAATGGTCCGGAGGTAAAGATTCATATACAGGAAGTCCCAGTTTGGTCGCCGGAAAAGTTTCGGGCTCATCGGTAGTGTACCGGGAGTGCCGGTAGTGTATCGGGGGACCTCCGGGAGGGGTATTTCGACCCCAAGAGGTCCATGGGCTGTGGGAGAATAATAACCAGCCCTTAGTGGGCTGGGAAAACAGCCACAAAGGCCCATGGCGCAGGAGAGAAAGTCCTAAAGCAAAAAGTGGAAAATCAGCCAATAGGAGGCAATCCTACTCCAACTAGGATTGGAGGTGAAGTAGGATTGCTTCCCACCTCCTATTCGGCCGACCCAAAAGCCTTGGCTGCCTCTCCTCTCCTCTCCTCCTATATATACAAGTGGATTGGGTGGTTTTTGGACAGAATTTCCGGCCCCGTGCTACCCGTTCCACCGGTGCATAGTTTCTCCTCTAGATCGTAGTTCCGCAGTGCTTAGGCGAAGCCCTGCCGGAATTTCTCCACCACCATCACCGGAGCGCCGTCTCGCTGCCGGTGAACTCTCTCTCCTCTGCACCTCCTCTTGCTGGATCAATATGGTGGAGATCGTCATCAAGCTGCACGTGTGCTGAACGCGGAGGTGCCGTCCGTTCGGTACTAGATCGGAAGGATCGTGATCAAGGCCACGGGACGTTCGTGATCGGATCGCGGGACGGATCGTGACGAGATCACGGGACGGTTCGTGATTGGATCGCGGGACGGTTCGTGATTAGATCGTGGGATGCTCGGCGATTTGGATCGCGAAGAAGTACGACTACACCAACCGCGTTTCTTAACGCTTCCCGCTTAGCGATCTACAAGGGTACGTAGATCCACTCTCCCTCTCGTAGATGCTCATCACCATGGATAGGTTTGCGTGTGCGTAGGAATTTTTTTTGTTTCCCATGCGACGTTTCCCAACAGCATTAAGCTTTTGCATGTCGCTCAGCTCCGCTTTCCTCTTTCTCTGCCAGCTTCTGTAACTGCCTACTTTGGCAAACCCAACCTTTCATGGAACGGAGCCTGGTGTGCCTCGTGTTCGTCCAAGGTGCTCAGGATTCCTGAGGGACTCAGTCAGTTCGTCCTTCTATCTGTCAGGAATGAATGTCCCTTCCTGCACTGCAGTGATATACTTCTGAAGCCTCTTGACGGGTATTGCAAGTTGCTCGTTCGTCCAACGACACTTCCCTGTTTCAGAGTCCAAAGTTCCCCCAACCTCGAAGAACCAAGTCCTTGAATGGCTTGGCCAGTTCAATGTCTCTGGTTCGACCCCTTTAACAAGAAGGTCAATCTCAGCTTTGTCCCACAACGGTCGGGCTTTGAGGTAGCCACCTGACCCCGTGTGATGGTGATACTGCTTCTTTGCAGCATTGTTCTTGTTTGTCTTAGACATTTTCTTACTCTTCTTCGATGTCTTGTAGGCCAAAAGTTTGGGCCAGTAATCTCTTATCTTCTCAAATCGGCTGATGAATTCTGGAGTCTTCCCATTGTCGACAAACTTTGATTTCAACTCATTCTTCCACCTCTTGAATAGATCTGCCATCTTCTTAAGAGCACACGCCTTGACCAGTGGCTCTATAACTGGGTTATTCGGATCCTCCTCTGGCAGTAGGGTGAAATTTTCCTTTAGCGAGGTCCAAAGATCATCTTTCTGTCTATCGGTGACATAAGAAATTTCAGGGTTGTTGTCCTTAGGCTTATTCCATTGGTTGATTTCGACCGGGATGCTGTCCCTAACAATAGCTCTGCACTGAGCAACAAATGCATCCTTGGTCTGCTTTGGTTCAATAGGTAGGCCATCATCCGCAAGTGTTGTGATCGTGAACCTTTCTTCCTTGCCCAACCTTGTCTTCGGGCCTCATCTCGTTACCGAAGTTTGGCTCGATCCGGAGGGCTATATAAAACAAGAAATACGAGTTAATATATGTGCATACCAAAACAATTAATGCATCAATTAGCTAGTCAACACATGCTTAATTAATATATATACCTCGCCGGACTTTGCAACATCTCCATCCTCCGTTCGGTCACCGGAGTCGTCACCATGGTCTCCTTCTTCCTCCGGCATTCGGTGACCGAAGCCATCATGATCATGTCCTTCCTCCACCATTGTTCAATCACCGGAGCAGTAATCCTCTCCATCAAGACCATCGGTGTCGTTGAGAAATGACAAGACAACATCAGGACTGCCTCAGATTATTTCCCCCAACAACTGTTCTTGTTCCAAGTCTCTTTGATCCATAGTTTTTGCAAAAATTAAAACATGGCAATTAATATACTTCTCTACGATTTGGGGTGGCCTCGACAATGCTTCCAGGGTTAGGGGTGGCCCTCGACGCTTCTAGGGTTTGGTCATGCGAGAGGGAATTCTCATAACCTTTTAGGGATTTAATAAAATGGCGCCATTCTGGATGTGCAGAAAATGGTCCATATTTTTCCTGATCTCATCTACCCTTCTATATGTCACATTGTCTAGTGTCAAAGGATTCAAGAAAACTATGGCTTCATCATTAGCCGGAAGTAACAGGCGCATAATGGTACGAAGCTCTCCAAAATTGTTTTGGAACAGAGTCCCGGATAGGATAATTAGCTTTTTGGTATGAAGTTCAGCAAGAGCCTTCCAAATATCGCTATTTGGAAAGTCGTTGCAGAAATACGTACCAAAAAGCGAATTACTCTATCCGGACCTCTGTTCCAAAACAACTTTGAAGAGCTTCGTAGCATCATACACCGATTACTTCCGGCTAATGATGAAGCCATGGATTTCTTCAATACTTTGACACACAACATGACATATAATATATATATATATATATGGGATCAAAAAAAATTGGATCAACTTGTGCACATCCATTATGGGGGCATTCTTGATAAATCTATATTACCGGAGTTTTCTATATGAACATAAAAAATTCCACATGACAACGACGCTCACCCCTCATGTCCGACGTCCGACGTGCCCCCTCATGTTGAAGTTATCAAGGAGGGGCTAGACGACAATGATGCTCACCCCTCATGTCGAATTTACCGGAGTTTTCTTCTAGGGGTTTGGGTGGCCTCGAGAGTTTGTCAAGTAGAGGAGGGAGGGGGTAGGAGATCAACAACGCTTTTTTCTAGGGTTTGCGTGGCCTCGAGAGTTGGTCGCCCGATATGTCCGACGTCCCCCTCATGTCCAATTTACCGGAGTTTTCTTCTGGGGGTTTGGGTGGCCTCGAGAGTTTGTCAGGTAGGGGCGGGAAGGGGTAGGAGATCGAGGGTGACGACGACATACATGGAAAAAATGCTATCCATCCATACATACATGGAAAAAAATACATATATGAACAAAAAAATGCTATGAAAAAATACATATAGCCACATATATGAAAAGAAAATACATATATGACAAAAAATGCTATGAACAAAAAAAACGTCGTATATACATCCATCCACACATACATATAGCCACATACATATATACATTATATATGAACAAAAACATTCATCATATAAAAAAATCAACATATATATTGCATAGAGCCGGGGTGGCGGCGGCTCACAGCGGGGGCGATCGGCGAAGCCGACGGCGACGACGGGGGTGGTGAGGGCGTGGAGACGGCAGGGGCGGCGAGGGCATGGCGACGACGGGGGCGGCGAGGACAGGGCAGGGGCATGGCGACGGCGACGACGGGGCAGGGGTGTGGCGATGACGAAGGCGGGGGCGGGCCGGGGCAGGGGTGCGGCCGGCCGTGCTCGGGGGCGGGCAGGGCCGTGGGCTCGGGGGCGGCCAGGGCACCAGCGATGGCGACGACGGGGCAGGGACTTGGCGACAACGACGGCGTGGGCAGTGGACGACGTCGAGGCAGCCTGGCGGCATCGAGCAGCTCGTCGTCGTCCTGCGAAGTGGCGATGAAAACCGTGAAATTTCACAAGTGTTGCTTATATACACTCAGTATTGGTCCCAGTTGGTGGCACCAACCGGGACCAATGCCCACCTTTAGTCCCGGTTGGTGCCACCAACCGGGACCAAAGGTCTCTTTTCGTTAGCCCAAAGGGCGGGAAGCAGAGACCTTTGGTCCCGGTTGATGGCACTAATCGGGACCAATGCCCACCTTTGGTCCCGGTTGGTGTCTCTTTTCGTCAGCCCAAAGGGCGGGAAGCAGAGACATTTGGTCCCGGTTGGTTGCACGAACCAGGACCAATGCCCACCTTTGGTCTCGGTTGGTGGCACAAACCGGGACCAAAGGCCTGTGCCTGACACAGCCGCGGTGCGGTGGATGTTTAGTCCCAC
This sequence comes from Hordeum marinum, assembly GCA_022496015.1. Lineage (NCBI taxonomy): Eukaryota > Viridiplantae > Streptophyta > Magnoliopsida > Poales > Poaceae > Hordeum > Hordeum marinum. The sequence goes on along the minus strand of CM039678.1, from coordinate 504,452,754 downwards.
CTTGCTAGCTGAGAGGTTTTGACACTGGTTTATAAGCGCAGTTGCGCCTCCGACTTCGAGCTCCTCTCTAACGCAGGCCTACGGGCCTATACACACTGAATCTGGCTGTGGCCCTACCGGGCCTTCTGCGGGCCTACATCCTGGCCCAACTAGCTGGTTGGATTTCAAGTCGTATGCAGGCCGTGGTGGCCTAGTAGGTGGCATTTTTTTCATTTTTTCTTTATTTATTATTGTTTTGTTTTTTTTGCTTTATTTATCATTGTTTTGTTTTTTGCTTTATTTATTATTGTTTTGTTTTTCTGCTTTATTTATTTCCAGTGTGTTTTATCATTATATTCTTTTTGCTATTAATGTTTTGAACAAAAAATAATTTGATAATTTTAGTTGCATAATTTCTATTATTTTTGTTTTGTTTTTTTGCGTTATATATTTTTGTTTTGTTTTTTTAATTTATTTATTTTGAGTGAGTTTTATCATTATATTCTTTTTGCTATTAATGTTTTGAACAAAAAATACTTTGATAATTTTAGTCGCATAATTTCCATTTTTTTGCTTTATTTATTTCCAGTGTGTTTTATCATTATATTCTTTTTGCTATTAATGTTTTGAACAAAAAATACTTTGGTAATTTTAGTTGCATAATTTCCATTATTTTTGTTTTTTTGCTTTATTTATTTTTGTTTTATTTTTTGCTTTATTTATTTCCAGTGTGTTTTATCATTATATTCTTTTTGCTATTAATGTTTTGAAAAAAAAAATACTTTGATAGTTGTAGTTACATAGTTTTGTAAAAGCTTCTCAGTTCATTCTTTTTTTGAGCTAAATGATCCGAAAATTGAAAAGCACTACAAATAAACTCTCAAAAGGTTGAAAGTTGGCATGGTATCATCATTTCACCCACATAGCATGTTATAAAAAGTTGAGAGGGTTACGGCAAAAACTGGATGCACTTCGTGTACAAAACGAACAATCTCTTTCGAAGTATCAGGGTTTCAGACGAAAAATCATGTGTTACAAAAGGCATTTGGTTTCTTCACATGTAACTGCAATGATATAGTTGTGGAGAGAAAGTCTTCACTTTTTCTTCGCTTGTGTCCTTTACTTATTGTTCCGTAAACATGGATAATCTTCATCGTTTAACAGGGTGCTTGGGTCAGTCTTGACTTTGAAGGGAGGAATTTCATGAAACTTTTCATAATCTTCAGACATGTTTGCCTTGCTCTCCAATCCCACGATGTCTCTTTTTCCTGAAAGAACTATGTGGCGCTTCGGCTCATCGTATGATGTATTCTATTCCTTATCTTTTCTTTTTTGTCGGTTTGGTAGACATGTCCTTCACATAGAAAACCTGGGCCACATCATTGGCTAGGATGAATGGTTCGTCTATGTACCCAAGATTGATCAGATCCACTGTTATCATTCCGTATTGTGGATCTTCCTATACCCTGCCTCTTGACAGATTGACCCATTTGCACTGAAGCAAAGGGACCTTGAAATCATGTCCATAGTCAAGTTCCCATATGTCCACTATGTAACCATAATATGTGTCCTTCCCCTCTTGGTTGCTGCATCAAAGCGGACACCGCTGTTTTGGTTGGTGCTCTTTTGATCCTGGGCGATTGTGTAAAATTTATTCCCATTTATCTCGTACCCTTTGTAAGTCAATACAGTCGAAGATGGTCCCCTGGCCAACGAGTACATCTCATCAGAAACAGTATTGTCACCCATGAGACGTGTTTGCAACCAACTACCGAAAGTTCTGATGTGTTCATATGTAATCCAGTCGTCACACTGCTCCGGGTGTTTGGAGCGTAGAATATTCTTGTGTTCATCGACATACGGGGTCACCAAGGTAGAATTCTGTAGAACTGTGTAGTGTGCTTGAGACCAAGAATGCACGTCCCTACATATTATTGAGTCCACTCCTAGCGTGCCTTTTCCAGTCAGTCTCCCCTCATACCGCGATTGAGGGAGACCAATCTTCTTAAGGTCAGGAATGAAGTCAACACAAAACCCAATGACATCCTCTGTTTGATGGCCCATGGAGATGCTTCCTTCTGGCCTAGCGCGATTACAAACATATTTCTTTAAGACTCCCATTAACCTCTTAAAGGGGAACATATTGTGTAGAAATACACGGCCCAGAACGATAATCTCGTCGACTAGATGAACTAGGATGTGCGTCATAATATTGAAAAAAGGACGATGGGAACACCAGCTCAAAACTAACAAGACATTGCACCAAATCACTCCTTAACCTTGGCATGATTTCTGGATCGATCACCTTTTGAGAGATTGCATTGAGGAATGAACATAGCTTCACAATGACTAATAGAACGTTTTCCGGTAGAAGCCCCCTCAATGCAACCGGAAGCAGTTGAGTCATAATCACGTGGCAGTCATGAAACTTTAGGTTCTGGAACTTTTTCTCTGCCATATTTATTATTCCCTTTATATTCAACGAGAAGCCAGACGGGACCTTCATACTGAGCAGGCATTCAAAGAAGATTTCCTTGTCTTCTTTGGTAAGAGCATAGGTGGCAGGACCTTCATACTGCTCTGGATGCATGCCGTCTTTTTCATGCACACGTTGTTGTTCCTCGCGTGCCTCCGGTGTATCTTTTGTCTTCCCATACACTCTCAAGAAGTCTAGAAGGTTCACGCAAAGATTCTTCGTCACGTGCATCACGTCGATTGCAGAGCGGACCTCTAGGTCTTTCCAATAAGGTAGGTCCCAAAATATAGATTTTTTCTTCCACATGGGTGCGCGTCCCGCATCGTTAGTCGGAACAGATAGTCCGCCAGGACCATTTCCAAAGATTACTTGTAAATCATTGACCATATCAAGTATGTGAACACCAGTACGAAGGGCGGGCTTTTTCCGGTGATCTGCCTCACCTTTAAAATGCTTTCCTTTCTTTCGACATTGATGATTGGTCGGAAGAAATCGATGATGCCCCAGGTACACATTCTTCCTGCATTTGTCCAAATATATACTGTCGGTGTCATCTAAACAGTGTGTGCATGCGTGGTATCCCTTGTTTGTCTGTCCAGAAAGGTTACTGAGAGCAGGCCAATCATTGATGGTTACAAACAACAACACATGTAGGTCAAATTCCTCCTGTTAGTTCTCATCCCACACACGTACACCTCTTCCATTCCATAGCTATAAAAGTTCATCAACTAATGGCCTTAGGTACACATCAATGTCATTGCAGGGTTGCTTAGGGCCTTGGATGAGCACAGACATCATAATGAATTTCCGCTTAATGCACAACCAAGGAGAAAGGTTATACATACATAGAGTCACAGGCCATGTGCTATGCTTGCTGCTCTGATCCCCAAAAGGATTAACGCCATATGCACTTAAACCAAACCATACGTTCCTTGGGTCACCTGTAAAGTCACTCCACTTTCTCTCGATCTTTCTCCACTGCGACCCGTCAGCGGGTGCTCTCAACTTCCCGTCTTTCCTACGGTCTTTTATGTGCCATTGCATCAACTCAGCATGATTTTTGTTTCTGAACAGACGTTTCAACCGTGGTATTATAGGAGCATACCACATCACCTTAGCAGGAACCCTCTTCCAGGTGTACTGGCCATCAACATCACCAGGGTCATCTCTTCTGATCTTATACCGCAATGCACCACATACCAGGCATGCGTTCAAATCCTCGTACGCACCGAGGTAGAGGATGCAATCATTAGGGTATGCATGTATCTTCTGCACCTCCAATCCTAGAGGGCATAGAACCTTCTTTGCTTCGTACGTACTGCCGGGCAATTCGTTATCCTATGGAAGCCTCTTCTTCATTATTTTCAGTAGCGAACTAAATCCCTTGTCAGATACACCATTGCCTGCCTTCCATTGCAGCAATTCCAGTGTGGTACCGAGCTTTATGTTGTCATCTTCGCAATTTGGGTACAACCCTTTTTTGTGATCCTCTAACATGCGATCGAACTTCAACTTCTCCCTTTCACTTTCGCATTCTCTATGTGCATCAACAATGACCCGACGAAGATCATCATCGGGCACATTGTCTGGTTCCTCTTGATCTTTAGCTTCCCCCATTGCAGCATCACCGTATTCAAGGGGCGGGTAGTTGTCATCATCCTCTTCTTCTTCGTTGTCTTCCATCATAACCCCTCTTTCTCCGTGCTTGGTCCAAATATTATAGTGTGACATAAAATCCTTCTCAAGCAGGTGGAAGTGAAGGGTTTTAGAGTTGGAGAAAGCCTTCGTATTCTCACAGACAATACATGAACAATGCATAAAACCATTCAGCTTGTTTGCCTTAGCCGCTTCGAAAAAATTATGCAGGCCCTTAATATACTCGGAGGTGCGTCGGTCACCGTACATCCATTGCTGGTTCATCTGCGTGCGTTATATAATAAAGTGTATTAAAAACCATTACAATATATCAAGAATAGAGAAGTGACTAAATTAATAGAAATTCATCATCACATTAAAGCCAAAGTACAATAGTGACCAAAATAAATAAATACAGTTCATACATAGTTCTCATTATTGAACAACATATAGCTCTCTAGAGCATCTAATTAAAACACACATTGAAACTATGTAAAAAATTAAATGCAACAACAAATGCGATCATAACCGCTACTAAGGTACCAATTTATCCAATGGCATAATGATACCAAGCCTCAGTATGAATGGCATATTTTCTAATCTTTCTAATCTTCAAACGCATTGCATCCATCTTGGTCTTGTGATCGTCGACGACATCGGCAACATGCAACTCCAACTTCATCTTCTCCTCTTCAACTCTTTGTAATTTTTCTTTCAAGTCATTGTTTTCTTTTTCAACCAAATTTAACCTCTCGACAAGAATTTCTATGTGGGTTGGAATTTTCGGTTCACATACCTCCTAGATTAAAAAATCTATGTCACGTTGGTCGACATAATTGTCATAAATAATAAATAAAACAAATAGTTATAAAAGATAATATATACCACATCTGAATCATAGACAGGACGAGGGCCGACGGAGGCGGGTACCAAAACCATCGCACTATATAATAACAAACAATAATAAAAGTAATAAAATTACACAATTATCTATCGGAATCATACAAGTAAGAACTTTTTTCTTTTAGAAAGGAGATAAGAAGAAGAGGCTAACCACGGTGGTGCCGGCGCCGAGATGGGCGCGAACGATTAACGGCGGTGAGGACGGGGACGGGACAGGACGGATCGCCAAACCTAGACAAATCTTGAGGAAAATGGAGCTTGGACAAGGAGCTTCCAGAGGAGAAAACTTAAGTGTGGCTCGGGCATTTCATCGAACACCTCATGTGCATAGGAGGTGAGCTAGAGCACCACAAAGCTCTCCCATGGCCGCCCAAAAAAACAGAGCAGTGCACTGCTTTGCTCGCGGGCAGGGGGTATATATAGGTCAAATCATTGGTCCCGGTTTGTGGTTGGAACCAGGACTAAAGGACCACATTTGGTCCCGGTTCCAACCACAAACCGGGACCAATGGTTGTGGGCCAGGAGCGAGGCCCATTGGTCCCGGTTCGTGTCTGGAACTGGGACCAAAGGGGTCAGACGAACCGGGACCAATGGCCCACGAGGCCCGATGGGTGCCCTAGCCTCACGAACCGGGACCGATGCCCCCATGGGTCTCGGTTCGTGAGTGAACTGGGATTAATGGGCTTTTCAGTCTGAACTCAAGCCCTGTTTTCTACTAGTGGTGGGATCTAGTCACCCATCCTAAAACTATTTCAAGCCAAGCACGCTTAACTTAGGAGTTCTGTTCGAATGGCTCTCGAAAAAGAAGGAATTCCTTATTAATATGAGTAGTCTATTATCCCTAATATGCCAGGCTATCACAAAGTTGCAAGCCCACCCTCGACTCGCAACTGGGGCCCAACCTTTTTTGTCCCACTTGTAAGTCCAACTCGACTCGCAACTAGGACTCGCACATACACTCACCCCTATGAGCGCACAAATGCACAACCTACCCTATGAGCACCTCTGAGAGACTGAGCCGACACATTATCTTAAGGTTAACAAAGACAAGACAGATGCCTTCATAGTCGATGAGAACATCTCCTCTCATTGAACGCACATCGTTGGAAGACATAAAATAAATTCAGAAAAATACGAGCATCAGTGTCAAGTCTAGGACTTGGATCTTAATGGGTTGGGTCCTTCTAACCATCCAACCACATGTTGGTTGGTGATTTGTTTTCTAAAGTTTAAAACATGTTCATGTTACAAAAAACTGCTTCATATTTTTCTTAAAAATGACTGCATTGATAAACATCGAAAAATATATTTTTAAATCATGTTTTATTTTTCCCCAAAACATATTCTGTGTGTGTTTCTAATAAATGTTCTAGAAATTTTATAAATATATTCACCCTTCAAAAAGTGTTCATGTTTTCAAAAGATGTGAAGAAGACTGACGCGAGAAAATCCCAACCAAATATGACTATTTTTTCTTTTTTTCCAAGGCAATCTCCCGAAGCACTATTCAACCGCCACAATGTTTACAAGGACGAAAGGAATACAATAGGACTGGCCTAAGCAAACATAACGACCAACCCCTAACGACAAAGCAAACTTTACGAAATTGTGAGCTTCATAGTTTGAGCTCCTAAACGCATGGCCTGTATATTACAAGAAATAAAGCCCGCTGAATGGAGCTTGATCTCATAAATGATTGCACCGTGAGCAGCTGAGCTCAACAAGCTAGTCTGAATTCTCTCTTCCTCTCTCAGAAAAAACAATTTAATGGCCCACCCCAACGCAGTCAGCGATTACTAGTAAAAATGGACGTGCAATGCACGATCTGAACTAACATGGAATTCAAACGAGTATAAAATTCTGGAAAAATAAAAGAGAAGAGTAAAGGGGAAATACAAACTCGTAAATTATGTTTTGAGGACGTCATGTGATGTCCGAGCACACAAAGAAGAATATGTCACAGATGAAGGACAATCGACTGGATGAACAACTTTTCCATAGGGAAGATAGTGGCATAGCCCATGTTGTCTATTGTATTGTAAAAACGGAATCAAACGTCCGACGAAGATTTTAGAATGTCTATTTTTTTTGGATGAACTTTGGAAGGAACATATAAACATTGTCCAAGTGAACATAGTGAAGACGCAAACTTGGAGGGAAGATAAAAAACAAATTAGTCCTGGAAAAGCTTAATTAGTTCATTCAGATTGCTTGTCATCTTCGTAAGTTGAAGGCCTGTTGATGGCAGTAAGGCCACCCATGGAAGTCATAGCGGGCACTGCCTGCGAGCTGGAAGAGTATGTCGGTAATCGAGGCAGTTTTGACCCCACTAATTTTCTTTCAACTTTAAAAAAAAAATGGAACTACGGTTCACAGAGATGCCTGTTACATATATATTTGTAGAGAGATGCCTGTTACATGCTCCTTCCGTACCAAAATATACGACGTTTAAGGATTCAACGTGCAAATTTCGTAACGCTACGTATAGTTTTCACTTTCCAGAAATGCCCTCCCACCATCGCTCAGTCTCTCGTTCCCCTCGAGCTCACTCTCATTCCCCTTGAGCTCACCTCCCTCTCGCTCCCCTCCAGATCCCCATCGTCGCCGGCCTCTCCTCGCCGTCGTTGCCCGCCTCTCGTTGCCTCCCTTTCCCCCCACCACCGCGCCTGTTTCCTCCCACCACGCACCCCGGTCAAAAGCTTCATTTTTTAGGCGCCGGCGACGACCTTCTGGGCGGCGGACAGTGCTGGTGGAGCTCGAATAGGGGAGAAGGAAGGAGGGGGTAGATCCGGCTGGCGGGCGTGGCTTGCAAGAAGGTTGGTGGAAGGATGCTAGTTGAGGTAGATCCGGCTGGCGGGCGCGCTCGTCGGCTTCCACCGCGCGCTGGAGGAGGAGATGCTGCTCGAGACGGCGCCGGCCACGCGTGGAGGGATGGGTGGGGCCGCTGGGTGCGCCGCCAGCTCGCGCGCGCGCCATCGTCCGGGCCCGTGGCCTCCGCCGGCGGCGCCGGCGTGGCGAGGCGGAACGACCTCAGGATGCTGCTCGGGGTCATGGACGTGGCGCTCGCGCCCGTGCACGTCAGCGCCGTCGAGCCGCTCCCGCACCTCAGCATCAAGGACATCCATTGTAAGTGTTGGCCGTTGCTCCCTTCTCTGCTCTCTAGAGTCTAGATTAAGTTTGCTCGAGTGCTCTCGTGAGCACAAATCTTTCTAGTCATTACCAAGTTTGATTTACTGATTGCTACAGCCAACTCCTTTTAGCCGGAGTATATAAGTTCTGAAATTGGAGAAACTGTTCTTTGTCGTTTCTCTGAAATGTGTTCCAGAAACTTGTTGGTTTCTTATGGGAAACACTCTATAAAAGTTAAGGATTTTTCTAGGATTGTTACTGGGTCATTCATGGACTGAATAATTCACTCAAATTCAGTTAAATTTGGAGTATGAAGCAGTTGTATGGATTACTGCTGGGGTTAATTAGTTGCTGCACCTAATTTGTAGTAGCTCTGTCACTGAATTTGGTTGGTAAAGATGCAGTAGTAGTATGAGTTTTTACTACACCTAACTAAGATAGCTGCTGGGGTTAATTAGTTACTGCCCTCTTTTTAGTACCTTACCTTCTGCATTTGTGAAGCAATTAGGTGAAAGAAAAAGAGAAGCAGAGTACTCCATTGGCCAGATGATGCTTAGACCGCGAGTAGAATTTATAGTATTTTACTCTCTTCCTTTGCACCGAGTCCTCGTGTGTATCATAATGGAATTTATAGTTCTCATTTGTGTATTTTTAGAAATTAATTAAGCTAATTAAGATGGATTCATCGGTATATAAGCTGTGAATTATGGGAGGAAAAATGGTTTGTCCCCTGCACCTTAATTATCTACCCAGTGCTGGGACATGTAGACTGTTTTTACTGTACTCCTTTGCCAAAAACCCAGGCTCTAGTTCACTGATGGGACATTCCCAGCCTCCAAGTGCCAACCATTTAGCTCCAGTGCCATGACCTTGCTTGGAGTATTTAGTGTAGCAAGTGCACCAGTAGTTGCAGCAGTACTCCTCTCTTGTTCAGTGGTATTTATGGTCGACCTCTTGTTCAGTGGTATTGTTGGGATCTGCTCTAGGCTGATGTTCTTTGGCTTTCTTCCACATCTTCCTTTTTTTTTATTGGAAACATCCACCTCCAAACCATCTGCAATTTGCTCCACCGCCTTCTGCCAAACTCTCTGTATACTCCTCACATCTACCTTGAAAAATTGTGCAGTGTCTTTCTTATCATTTCTCTTGAACGTTCCGCCTCTACTCATACACAAGGTATGCAATGCTACATAAGCAGCATATTTTTCCTGGTCACTGAGGGTTTTCCTTTTTCTAACTCCTTGCTCAACAACTGCAATAACCAAGAAAAAATATTAGTCCCACTGAAATGATCAAATGATCAAATGAAATACTACAAAAAGGAAATACTCCAAAGATATGATCAAATGATCAAAGTAAAATGATGAAATGATCAAATGAATATTTTCAGTTAACTTTAACTGAATATTTTCAGTTAACTAATTGATCAGTTAAAACTGAAAATATTCAGTTAAAACTGAAAATATTCAGTTAATTCAGTTAAAGTTAAATGAATATTTTCAGTTTGCATTGACTAAATATTTTCAGTTTCAGTTAATGCAAACTGAAAATATCCAGTTAACTGTAAATATTCAGTAATGCAAACTGAAAGTATTCAGTTAACCATCTTGTCCGTGTTTCTCGCTAGTTTGCTTGCCTACTGATTGGTGGATTTGTTCGTGTGTGTTGCAGGTAAGGAGGAGCAGAGGACGGCGAGATGGTGAAGCACAACAACGTCATCCCCAACAGCCACTTCAAGAAGCACTGGCAAAACTATGTAAAGACGTGGTTCAATCAGCCCGCCCGCAAACAGACGCGCGCATCGGTGAGCACCCCCTAGCTCCTGGTAAATTGGTTGTGCAGGTTAAAGCTACAAGTTCAATAGAGAAAGCTACTCCTCGCTCCGCCTATACATGTTCACAAATTCTCCTTAATTTCAGTAAATTTCTGCAGCTCCAGTACTCATGGTCTTCATCGGGAGACAATAGTTAGTGGAGTAAGAGAGTTTCTTCATCTTGGAGTAGTTAGAGTACTCCTTGCAGTATTGCTGGTATATGAAGTAGTGCACTACTCTTCTTGCTCTCTTATTCACAATTGTCCCCTGGTATATGGAGTACACACTTGGAGCACACACACACTCTCTTCCTGCTGCTGCTGTTAAGTTTCAGTTGATAACCTTATTTTTTTTCAGTAATTTGTTTGGTTGCAACAGTAGTATACCACTTGCTAAATACTCCAGTCACATTGTTTATAACATTGCAAATCTTGTATGTACTCCACTGTGGCTATGTACTTCTTGGCATACTTGGGTTGGGGGATTGTTTTGGTACAAATTCAAAATTAAGATATCATGAAGATGAGCCTGACAATTACACACACAACTCTTTCTTGCACTATTGATTCAATTTACAAATGAACTATTGATTGTTCACGACAGGAGTACTGGAGCTCACCAACTACATCTTGACCGGGATCGATGCCCTCTTCTTCTTCTTCTTCTTCTTCCATGTTCATATCATCTTGGAGTATGTCTTCTTCGGCTGGAGTACAAATGAGATCAAAATCCATTCCTTTGCCCTGAATATGTCTCTGTCCTTTTTCAGCCGCTTCCTCTTCTGGAGCATGGAGTTGGACCTGCTGGACCTGGAGCCTGTTCAGGTACTCCCACAATGTAAGTTCATGCAACATCAAGAACTGTAGTACTCCAACATCATGCAAGTGTACTCCTGTCATGAAAATGATGTTGCATGATGTTGTAAAAGTGATTTTGTCCCTGTAGCAGTGCATCATGCAACTGTACTCCACATCATGTTACTCCTGGAGTAGTAATGCCCTGATTTTTGGTTAATGATAATGCCCTGATTTTTGTCATGCTCTAACATCTGCAACATCGTGCAACTACTCCAACATCATGCTCCAGTACTGATTTTTGTCATGCTAAGTTTTGTTGATACAACCTCAAAATCATGCAACTGAATTGCCCGTGAGCAGGACCTAGAGCCGGCAGCGATCTGCAGTACCTGGAGCTGGAGCTGGTGAGGCCCTAGGAGCGTGGAGGTGATCTGCAGCAGGGCGCTGGCCAGGCCCCCTCCGGCACAGGGGAGTGGCCTTGGGATGACGACGAGGGGAGGTGGGTCTGCTGGCCCAGGACGACGAGGGGATCTGCTGGGCGAGATGGGAGAGGATCTGCTGGGCGGATCCAGAGGTGGGGGCGATGGAGGTGGGGGTGGATCTGGAAGACGATCTGGGAGGGCGATGGAGATTTTGAAATTTTGCTCGCTTCCTGTAACGATTCGCTTTGCTCGCCCTCTCAACCTGGGAGGGGCAGACGTGTCTTTTGGGCGATTTTAGGGGGTTGTCGGAAAACTCCTTAGTGTCATACATTTCGGGATGGAGGGAGTATATAGTTGTAGAACATGTAGAAGTCAAAAGCAAATCGATAGAGCATTAGATTAATAATAAAAACTCCTTAGCATCGAATTTGACATTTTCCATAAATGCTCAATTTTGTGTTCATGTTGGAAAATATTTTGGATGAATTTTGTCAAATTCGACGCGTACGGTCGACCGTTTGAAATTTCCTTTGACCGGCAACTTCATCACAGGGTTCAACACGACATTCGTGTTGTAAGTTTTTTGTTTTGACGATCTTACTGCACTGACGTTACAATCACGTGCACATTGTATTTCTTCTCATGTGTCCTCTGTGTTAGAGCCCTTTTATTTGTCCCTTTCAATGCCAGCGTGGTTCCTCTTGACCTCCCTGCTCACATCCTACTGCATCAGAGTCGTTTCCGACGTCGGTCATCTTGGCCTTCTCTCTCTCTCTCGTCCTATTGCATTGACGCTGTTATGGCGTGGGCACTGTATTTTTCCTCCTCTCTCCATTGTCTTTGCGTGCCGTCGACAGACACTGACAAGGCTAACAACTAGTTCGTCACGCCGCAAACGAGGTTGCTTGCGCACGACTCAGCGCACGTCGTCTCGGACGCGGCGCAACGACCACCGTCCATCGCAGTTGTCATGGTACGACACACACTGCATTTCTCCTGCCATGTTCTCTGTCTCAGCGCTCCTCCGCACAAACTTTCTATGTGGCGGCGATGCTATCAACTAGTTCGCCGCGATGCTGGCAGGAACAGTCATCCTAGACTCCATGCTCATCATGTTAGACGTGGCGCCCCGGTCACCGTCTACCACCGTTGTCATGGTCCGACACACACTGTAATTCTTTTTCCTCATCCTCTGCCTCAACGCTCCTCCCGCACGGACTTTTTTTACGGCGGTGACGCTAGCAACTAGTTCGCCGCGACGCCTGCAGGAACGCTCGCCTGAGACTCCGTGTTCGTTGTGTCGGACGCGGCGCCACGGTCACCGTCCATCACAATCGTGAGACACAGTGTAACTATGTGCGTTAACTGTAAGTGTTAGCTCTTAATTATATCCCACGTATATACAACCAAACACCGTATAGTTGCGTGAGCCAAGCCAATGCAGACAAATAAATGCTATGCCAAAATTAGTTCCCTAATGCGAGAAACCTAGATGCGCATAACCAAACAATGTTCAGATGTTAGTTTTTAGGCTGTATTTCCTCACTCAGCCTCCGATGAGCCAGGCTGCAGTTGAACGGCTGGCAAACACGCCCAAGATCTATTCGTTCAGTGAACATAACATCACGCGCAATGATAAAACGCAACCGGAACATATATGTTGTCAATGACTTGACAAAAGAGAAGGAAGGTTTACCTTCCAACGCGGGCCTCACTCTAGTGTAAATACGTCAGGAGGCTGAGCCATCTTTCTTTTCCCAACCGGGCATCCCCTCTCCATTTCAATTGCTCAAACGGAAAGATAACAATGTATCATATTATTATAGTTTTGTAGACTGTTATGCAGCGACAACGACAGATGGATGAAACGGAAAGATAACAATGTACCATATCATTACAGTTTTGTAGACTGTTATGCAGCGACAACGACGGATGGATGAAACGGAAAGATAACAATGTACCATATCATTACAGTTTTGTAGACTGTTATGCAGCGACAACGACGGATGGATGAAACGGAAAGATAACAATGTACCATATCATTACAGTTTTGTAGACTGTTATGCAGCGACAACGACAGATGGATGAAACGGAAAGATAACAATGTACCATATCATCACAGTTTTGTAGACTGTTATGCAGCGACAACGACAGATGGATGAAACGAAAAGATAACAATGTACCATATCATCACAGTTTTGTAGATGTACCATATCGACCTGTCTCCAGCGCACCTGCCGCTGAGGTGCATCAGCTTGCCACGATGATGCTGACGCAGGCCCCGGGGGTTCGACTAGCTTGTCAGTCTCCTACTGCCGCTGGAGAAACTTGATAAGTATTCTTTCTGTTTTTAAATATAAGATTTTTAATTTTTTTTACTATAGACTACATACAAAGAAAAATGAATGAAACTACGTTTTAAAATATGTTTATATTATATCTGTCTGTAGTTTATAATGAAAACTTTAAATGGTCTTATATTTAGGAGAAAAGGGAGTAGATGTCATCCACATATGTGGAGGGAGATGCAGGAAAAGCAATGCAAAGCTTCCCTGTAATTCTACATACACATTTGGAAGAAACAGAGGACCTCAACATTCTCCAGTTGGAAGAAACAGAGGAACTCAACATTCTGTTTCATTTTACACAATTTTTTATGAAAAACCTGTACTCTGGTCCCAGCGTGGTTGGTCCTCGTGATCTAACTAGTCCCTTGAGCTCCTCTTAAGAGCTCCAAAACACAACTTGAGATAAATAAATACGAGCGAGGCCATTCTCCAGGACGTTCCATCGGATTGCAAAACTAACGTCACCACGTTCCGTTCCATACAGGTCCTAACAATTACAGTATTGGTAAAACGCAAACAGTAATGTACAGGTTTGGGAATGCCAGGCAACACCCCCCACTGGCGTGCTTCCTATTCAGGTTCAACGACAGAAACGCCATCGAAGGCATACGTTTCATCGGGCTACACAGCAGAGATGAAGCATTGCCGGGGGACGCTTGCAGGTTGCAGCATACACGATTCTCTGACAAAAGGGTCAGTAACACGCACGAAGAAGCCGACCAAGATAACGCCTGCCCCTTGCATGATTCTCTCAAAGCAGCATCGATCTAGTGGCTCATCACACTGCATATGCGTGCAAGGTTGTCAGGTACTAGGTACACATATGTCGGAATACCATGTCTACTTTGTACTTTCCTTGTGATATGTGCCGTTACCACATTGCTCAATGAAAAAAAGTAAGGCCTGACAAATACATAAGAACATGCCGTTAAGTGATCATACCGGGCCTGACGATGACATTACAATTAACACTGTTGCGTTGCATCATCAATAATGATAACTTCCAATCCTTGAAGCATATTGATAACCTGCATTATCGGAGGCCTTTTGGTGCGGTCAGGGTTCACGCACATTAGACCTACCTGGATGCATCTCTTTATTTGTTTGGAATATGATTCAAGAGACTCATTGCATGGCGATCTTTGCAACACAACCCTCCATTTTGTAAGCGCCTGAACAAACAGCTACATTGTTATTCTCAAATGTAAAATGCACCATGGTCTTTGACTCTTTGTGAAAAAGATCTATCATTTTTAAATATGATATAACTATTCCTTACATGCTCGATATAATCATCTGGAGATTCTCTAGTAACGTCTGGGTAGTCCTTGTGCCCGGTTATTACCTCCATGATTATTACACCCAAACTGAATATGTCTGATTTAGGTGTAATTGTACCTCCATGAAATATTTCGGGTGGCATGTAACCACTGAATCACAACATGAAAATAAATTTGAAGTGTTAAAATTTACCGCAAGCAAAACACATCTTGCTTCTGGCTAAAATGCAGGGGATTAAAAAGTCGCATGAACTCACAATGTTCCATGACGAGATTCAGTGTGAAGTGTTTGTTGTTGATCAAGTAGTCTTGATAGACCAAAGTCTGTGATTTTTGGTACCATACGATCATCCAGCAATATGTTCGCAGGTTTAAGGTCCAAGTGAATGATCTTCTTATCAGTTTGCTCGTGAAGGTGACATAACCCATAGCAAATCCCCTCAATTATATTGTAGCGTGTGCTCCAATCAAGTCCAGAAGATTCATCTGCATTGGAACCAGAGGTAGAGTATTCTCAGAGATGTTAAAGAAAATCCATTATTGTTGTTATCCAAATAATATATGAGAGTGCTACAAAATTCCATTTTATGTTCTCGTTTGCCACTTAATGGACTCGTATAATATATCATTATCACATATTAAGTTCTTGTAACACTAGTGTATCAATACAGTTCTTAGGAGCTATGCTCGGACCTCACAAATTACAACTCAAATAAAGATAAAGAAAGATATTACCATATTGAATGTGGTACCTGATAGATGTTTATCAAGGCTTCCCTTGGGAAGATACTCCAAGCAAAGTAACCTTTCAGCCACCTCCGCAAAAACACGTTTCCCATTGCACACCCTAACCTCATTACATGTTTCATAGCAGTAGCCTAGAAATCGTACTATATTGGGGTGCTTAAGCATCATAAGATGATAAACCTCATTCTGAAATTGTTCCTGCGAACCAGGCATCCATGATGGCACAATCTTCTTCACAGCAATCATTTCCCGAGTTTTTAGCACTCCCTGTTTAAAGTGTCTTATTATTATGAATATGCATTTTTGGATCAAATCTAGCTACACATATCTTAATTATGGAAGGGAGACAAAGTTTCAAACAAAATAAGTATAATGTTTATACGACAAGCTTACCTTATATACCACACCAGAACTACCCTGACCAAGTTTTCGCTCATTGCTGAAGTTATTTGTCATTTGTTTCAAAATTTCAAATGATATAGCGTATGCTGAACTCTGGTTCTGTGGAAAGCTTACTGGGTTTGGGGCTCCTCTGGAGGGCTCACTAGTGATGTATACCCTTAGACGCAACCCTCCTGTAACACGTGGCGAGAACATTCCACTCTGTTGCAGTGGATGATATGATGTTGCAGCGTCATCAGAGTAACTCAAGAATGAGTCCGAATTCAGTCTGACGACGCCAAGGAAGGACTTGGAACCTTTGAGGGACTTGTTGACGTTGTATACACACGCCTCAAGAACAAGCGCAGAAAGACTAGATGGATCCCACACATTGAAGTAAAAGCATTCGTTCCACATTGGGTTCAGATCTTTCTCCTTGACAGCCGTTTGGAACTGGTGATAATCGAAGGAAAGCTTAACACAAGTACTTGCAGAACCTTGCTCATCCGTGGGCATGAGGTCATGAGCACTTACTACCTCCACGCACAACCTCATTGCTGAGGAAAACTGAAGTGAGCGCATGCTGTTATTCATGGGTTCATGAAATCCGATGGAAACCTTGTCAGTAATGCATACTTGCAGAGCCAAAACCCCCTTAGCTTCACGGGGGAGCACCCCGTTCTTCTGTAGTGGATAATACATGACATCCGTCGTAGAGTCAGGCGTGACACACAGGCTGACCTTGCCGAGCAATGACCCGGAGCTTTCAATTGATTTATCGACGCCATATACAAAAGCTTCAAGAGCAAGCTTATCAAGATTATATTGATCAGACATGTCGAAGTAGAAGCTCTCGTTCCACGATGGGCTCACGTCCTTAAACTTGGTACTCGTGCGGAACTGTTGAGAATCAAAGGTGACCACGACAAAGGCACTTGTAGAATCTTTACTATGCTCTGGGAATAGTTTGTGAACACGAATGATCTTCGCGACCAACTTAGACCATGCCATTGTATCCAGCGACGCTGCACAGAAGAGAAGAAAAAACTCCGTTAGCAGCATCACCTATACAACTACAAATAGGACCCCATGAACGAACCAATGAACGGTCAGCCATAGCATCTGATTTTAGACATTGTTTTTTGACGGTGACCACGGTGGGCGAAATTCGGCCTCAACCTTTTTAAATGTTTATTAAGCGGCGATCATAGATCAAGACACTACTGCCAGCCACCCCAGACCCAGCATCACCTAAGATTATATACAAGGGTGTGATATTAACCAAAAATAACTTGGCAAAGCGAAGATGGGTAGAAAGGCTTAATTGTTGTCATTGTGATTAGAATGAAACAATAAGACACCTCTTTCTAGATTGTTTTCTTACAAAACTCTTATGGCGAACTGTTCATATAGCCTTTAGTGTCAACCCACCAACATGTATTAGCTCGTTATTTGGAACGTGGCTCGCTGGAGTAAACGTTACAATAGCGAATCTTATCAGGATTGGGATATGCGCTTTATTTTAGGCTATATGGAATACAAGGAATGACATGATTTTTAATGACAAAAATATCAATAACTTTTTGCAGGTTATCTTCAGAGCAACATTTTGGATTCGTACGTGGTCGTTACTCAGCCATGTGAACTCTAGGAAGCTTATGGCTATTGGGTGCAACCGGTGAGAGATGGTCGCACGGGTTATCTTCAACCGATATGGATGGCGTGCTAATAATAGGCTAGATGTATAGGCATCGTAGTCTACTTTTAGTCTCGCCGGATGTGACAGTCTATTTACCTTGTTTTCGTGCTTTTCGTTCAGCGCTTGAGCGCTTTGTGGATCTAAGACCTTGTTCTGATTATATTTAATTAAATAGTTGCATGCATCGATTGATGCAGAGGCCAGGGGATCCGTTCCTCCTTTTCCAAAAAAAAAGCCTCCCAGCCCCAGCATCACCTGCTGCCAGCTTGTGCGGGGATGGAGGTGGAGGGTGTCACTGGCTCCACGGCGACGGCTCTTGTGGCCTTCTTCTCCTGGTGTTGTGGGGGTGCTCCTCTCCCCTCCCGAGGCCTGCTGCGGCCGCCAGTGGTGACCCGGTCTTTGGACTTCGGGGCGAGGCGCTTGTGTCTGGCTCTGGTTGAAATCCTTGCAGAGACCTCTGGCCAGTGATGCGCGGCGCCTTTTGGTGGCGTTCCCCAGTTGGGGCGTCGCCGAGGAGTTCAGTTCCCGAATCCCTCGAGTTCGGTGTCTCGAGGCAAAAGCTCATGATCGACGGCGTCATTGACATGGCTACCTCCTTGGAGGCGGCGTCTTGGAGACCCTGACTGTGGGTGGTGACCAAACGTCTCGTGTGGTTGGCAGTGGAGTGTGGCTTATGAGGGCGGTGGTGCGACCGTGGCCGCCTTGCAATCGGCGGTGGATCTTCTACTTTTCTTCGGCGGTGTTCGTGCAAGAGTGCTCCACGGTGTGTCTCTTCTAGATGATTCCCTTCGACTACGCCGACGACACACATGCTCCGTGGCGTCATCTCGGCTTGGCATGATCCTTCGGAAATGCCCCATGACATAGGTGGTGCCGTGCGTTGTGTAGTCTCGGATATGCGGAGCCTTTTGATTGCGTTGATGGTACAGTGTCGTGGTTTGGTCTCGGCTAGCTGATGTCGTTCGATTTAACTAGCGGTGCTCCTTGTTATCTTTGTATTGTGTTTTCCTCTTCGGTTCTTCCCTGTTATGTGTGTTATCGGAGTGTTATGTCTGTCTCTTCTCTCCTGTACCCACCGTATTTCTAGTTTACTTGAACCTATGTTACAATAGGCTACGATGCCTTATAGGCAACAATTCGGATGGAACAGCCCTCCCCTTGAAAATTCAAAAATAAATTAAATTAAGCGGTAACCAGATCGTCCAATATTACAACAAAGAAAACAAAAAATGTTTGATATAGCTAATAGCTACAGGCTAACCAACTACACAAGGATATACAAGCTGCCGACTATAAGGGGGAGCTAAATTAGAAAGCGATCAAGAAGAAGGTCTTCACAAAAATTATCGACGCAACGATGAAACTAAAGAGACAAGTTCGAAGCACATCGCCATAAGACATGAGACATCTGTTCGACAACATCGTTGAACACCTTCGCATCCTCCCAGAGGTCTTGATTTGAAACATTTTATTTACATGTAATTATTAAAAATGATGTGCCTACAAATGGAGACATAGATAAACGAAATCCTCTGCTACCAGGAGCATAGGCTTGCGGAGCAGAAATCAACAACGCTGTTTGCTGACTTGATGATAGGTTAAGGTGAAGGCGATACATACATGGAGTTTAACCCTTTCTAGACAAAAATATCGTTTTTCTTTCTGGGTGGGTGGGGGGAGTACGCTGCTATTAGTTCCCTCCCCCATACAAGCAGCAGGGAAGAGATCCGCAACAAACTGGATGATTTGGATAAGTACGTAAGAACAGCACCGTAATGACCACGAAAGAAAATGGGAATCTCACGACAATTAACGAAGCAAGTTAAGATTGCTCACCGGCAAGGCGTTGATCAATCAAAAGACCGGATGCGCCAGTCCAGAAGAGTGGATCGATGGAGGCCGGAGATGAAGGATTGCGTAGGCTCCTGTCCTGTCACAGCGGAGAGGAAGGAAGGGGAACAAGACGGAGGCAGTGCAGGATTTGTCCAGCCCGTATGCAGATCTGACTGGACACACGCCAGTCAAACCGGCGACTTGAGAAATTGATATGTGTGGATATCAATGCAATGCCCGTGGCGCCTAGTATACCTACTGCACAAAAATACTGTACTAAGAGTAAAGGGCACTGTCAGAATGACATGTAGGAGTAGTTGGATTGGAGAAGTGGAAGAAGACGGGGGAAAGAGAAAAAAGAATATCACGGGTCACGGGAACAAAAGATGAGCCAGCCACGTAAGAGACGGGTCTAGTGGACAGTGTAGGGCGCGTTTGGTTGCCCACATGAGGCCCAACCAGGCCTGCACGGGAAGAAAACAATTTGTTTGGTTTGCTGCATATACTGTTTGTTTGGTTTGCTGCATATACTGTTGTGCCTGCATGACATGATGTTTAAAGCATTTCCAGGCTTGGCTTCCTGAAAACGTTCGAATCGGAAGTTTCTCCAGAGCCAGGCTCGAGCGGTGCACGTGGGCGGCGACGGTTGCACGCGTGCGGCCACTCTCGAGAAGCCACATTGCTTCCCGAAGCGCCGGCAGTTATTAGCCTCACCGCTCCCTCTCCCCTCCACCACTCTCCCAACTCTCACCGGCGGCGGCGGATCGGAGGAGAGCAAGAAGACCACCGGACTCCATCACCGGCGAGCGGATCATCACCTGGCCCGCGGCAATGTCGGTAAGCACTTTTCTATTCGTCATGCACTACTTTTTCGCGTTTGAGCCGACGGTAGATTCGATCCACGGCGGAGAAGGGAATGGGGAATAGAGGTAGATAAGTATGGCACTTCATACTAGTTCATACTAGTTCGTACGAGTCCATACTAGTTCATGCAAGATCGGAATAGAGGTAGATGCGGATGGAGTAGAAGGGGGATTGGGGTATTGGGGGTACACAACAGACACTGGCTAACCGCGGCGGCCGTTGAGGCGTACGGAGCGGCGGGTCGAGTGGCTGGCCTTCATCTTTTTGTCCATGTCGTGCGGGGCGGTGGGTCGTTGTCCTCCTCGGCGGAGTCGAGGTCAATCTGCCAGCTATGACGGCCTGGCTCCGGCGCCCTCACTAGCATCTGCACCGGTTCTTCCTCCTCCTTAGGCTCCCCACCGATGACCGCCGGCGGCACGATTGTCGTTTCCCAGTACACTGCGGCATCTGCACCAGTTCTTCCTCCTCTTTAGGAGCCCAGTAGTTCTTGTAATTGGACCACCTCTTCCTCTATTTAGCATCGTCGGAGACGGCCTGATTCATGGCCCATCGAATGATGTCGACTGCCATCGCTCCCTTCGCTGGGTTAGAAATCAACGTCTTCAGCTCTTTTGTAGTGGCCCTCATGAGCACTGCATTAGATTCCTTATGCATGTCAAGCATGGAGCCGAAGTTCGAGCACACCTCCATGGTGTTCTCGAACTTGGTGCGGTCACCAGCCGACCACCCGAGGAAGAAGGCCCTCCAGCCAATACCCCAAGGGAAGGGGTTGGCGTTGGAGCTGGATCTGGAGCTCATGGCGACGGAGAGGACGAAGGTTGATAGTGAGAGAAGAAAGGAGACGGGTAAATAGTGGTGGTCAGGTTGAGTAAATATAGCCCCGATGGAGGAAGAGTGACAGTCATGTCGTTTTAACTACATGCTCTTCAATGAGCCATGAACTCTGTCTATGCCTGACTCCATGAATTGTGTGCAGATCGAGGAGAGCAATGAGGTGCTCCCGGCCATTGACAAGAAGGGCAAGCAGGAGGTTAATCCAATGCCCGAGGTGGTGGTACCGCCCCCCACCGAGGAAGAACAGAACACGCCAACGGTCGACAACGACGAGTGCATGGAGGAGCCCCCCCAGCAACAAACGCCGCAACTACGACCACTACCATGAGGAGGGTGGCCCAACTCACTTTTGCAAGGTCATCCTTGCACCGAAGCTTGAGTGCATCCTCATGCCCCTGGACTTCACCAAGCACTTCGCCGCGGTGCCGACGGAGTTCAAGCTGAAGAACAACACCGGCTGCTCCTGGAGGGTGACGGTCAAGCTGATGAACGATAGGGTGACCCTGGATCAGGGTTGGGCCACCTTCGTCGCCGTTCATCAGATCAATATTGGCTACATGGTGACGTTCAAGCTCCTCACTCTCGACACCCTCAAGGTCATCATCTTCGATGACGATGGCATTGAGGTGGTCAACAAGTGCGGGAACATGACGAAGCCTTCGCCGCTAGGGACTAGGGCTGGGGCACCTCCTTCTTAAGTACTATAGAGTCTGCTTTGAACTATGTTTAATGCGTTAAACTATTTGAACTACCGTTATGAACTATGTTGTTAAGTAAGCTCTGTTTTATGCTCTGCTCTACTTTTGATGTGTGGTACATGGTTGTGCCGAAGTGTGCTAGTAACCTCACCAACTAGCCAAAGAGGTTACCACACACCAGGCGTTGCATACAACCAAACACCATGCCTTGGATTTGTCTATTAACATGCACGCAACCAAACACCAGGCAGTGTGGTTCAGCCCATGCAACCAAGAGGGCATGCAGGCAACCAAACAACTTGCAGATAGTGCATTTGAGGCTGTTTTTGCTAAACCAGGCTGAGTGGAGAAGGGTATGCAACGCAGACACTGTAGTTGAAAGCAACCAAACATGCCCGTACTGGAGGAGGAGCAGGCGGCAGAAGACTTGGAGCGTTGACCCACCCATCCGCGCATGCGACTGGGAAGAAGATTTTCCTAGGATATTTTTTCGTATTAATATCAATACCATACAACTTATACTCTAAATTGTGAAACAGTATCCAGAGAAAGTGAAATTGTAATGAATCAATGTGAAACTGATTATCTAGAAATGTGAAATAATGTATTTCAAATAACCAAAATAGGTTATTCGATAAATGTGCAATTCAAATAGATGTTATATTCGTGGAAAAGCTAGTGAAAAGTGAAATGTAGATTCAGAACTGTGAAATAGTAACCACAAAAGGTGAAATTGTAATGTACCAATGTGAAACTAATTATTCCAGAATGTGAAATATACATTGAAAATTAAACATGACCGAAAACTATCCAAGACTCGTCTCATTTTACAGGTTTCTATACAAGGAATTTAAACATTTTTTTTCAAAAACAAATACTACCTCCGTCCCATAATATAAGACGTTTTTTAACACCACACTAGTATCAAAAAACGTCTTACATTATGGGACGGAGGGAGTAGTATATAGTTTAAAGATATGAATGTTTTAAATTAATCAACATGAAAAAATGGTTGAATTTTGTTAAGACTAATTAATCCAGGTGATTAATTAGGGGAATCCCCGTTTCCCCACGTGTAGATGCTCTCAACAACTGCATGGCGGTTACCCCTGATCACGTCCCTTCAAACCGATGCCTCCTAGAGGCGTCTCATCAACTTGTATATAATCTGTGGCAATCATCAATAAAGAGGACACTTGAATCATTTGATTTCTTACAAGGCGGGCCGGCAGCGGTTGCTCCCGAGGGAGAGGGACCGCCTCCCTCTGCCTTATCCACTCCAGGTGGTGGGGGGTTTGGGCCATCTCTAGAACTGGACCTAAGGCTGTATGGGCTGGTAGTCCCATTTGTATTTTCGATCCATTCTAAATCCTGGAGGATTTTCTGAATTAATCCTATATCTTCTTGATTAATTCACATTTTGTTCTATTAACAAAGTTTAAATCTGTTTTAGACAATGTTAATTACAATACTTAAATTTCAATACTGTAAATATGTTGAGTACTATGTATTTCATATAACATGTTGATGTAATATATCTTCATGTTTCTTACATGTTGAGACTAATTACATCTATTATTTGCAACTGAGATTTTTTATCTCTTGCAAAGATAAATTCAGTACATCTAAAGTACTGATTTGCGATTGAGATTAATTTTTCTCGCAAAATATTAATTCACTTTGCTGAATTATCTTGCAACTTGATACAAGATCATCTCATTTAATTTGAGGTCTATACAATTCAAGTTTTTCACTTGAACATCAAGCTTGCAACATCATTACTATTCATTACAATAGTAGTGTATTTCTGTTGAGTACGATGTATTCCGAAATGTATGTATCTCTATGTTTAACACATGTAGAGATTAATACGTCCATTTGCAATTGAATTTTCAATTTCATGCAAATACAGATGCAAAATTCAAAGTGATTTCGTCAAATTGATGCTTGGGATCACAAGGTGGTCATATGGATCTACTGCCTATGCAGATTATCGATGACTACTGATAAAGCCTACATTTTGTCATTTTTAACATTATGATTGCTTTACAAAGTGCTCTCCCACACACTCTTCTAAGTCGTGACATAAGGCATTACGAGTGAGTATCTGCTGATTTCATCAGATTATACTCCCTAGTGCTACGAGATCTACTTCATTTTGGAGATTATCTTCAAATTGTCATACTTAGCAATTTGAGATCCACACTAATGGTTTCAAGATAACTTCTTGGAATACCCATTCATTTTGTTAAGTTCATTACAGCATCAACCATGATGGTCTTTAATTTACTGACTGTAAATTAGTTATCTCTAGTTTACCCATAGAGGTAACATTGGGTATAGAATTTGAGGCATTCGCCCTCAATGGCGACCACTGCCCTCTCTGGGCCATGGACATCATGATCGCTCTTGTGTCTTGTGCAAAATGTGTGCAATCCAGGATTCAGTTCTGGTCAGGGTCACACCGCTAACAGAAAAATGTTGTCTTATACATTATAAGGCAATAGATTCGGATCGATCTCAGCATCTGGTTATTTTGTATCAGCAATTTCTGGATACAATGAACTCAAGGACAAAGGTTTGAAGCTCACTTCAACCTTCAACCCGACATCACCAGTGATGACGGATCCTATGGGCACGGAGAACGTGTGGCTGAATATGCCTCAACCAACATGTTTGGAGACTATGAATAGTCTTCCAGACTCCTGAATGGTCAATATAATTTATGTCCATTCATGATGTTGTAACAATAACATAAATATTGTTGTCATCATATTTTGTATATCACAATATATCGTATCAACACTTTGGTACAAATATATTTGTATGCATTCTATATATTTGATAGTGATTTTCTTGAGAATCTTCATGTCTATATATAGATTTTTACGGGGGTCAATCTGATGAAAGATGATATGTGCCTTGTGGACATATGCACCACAAACTCTATACTCAGGGAAGTGAAATGTTTCCACTCTCGTTGAGAGAAAGGATATATTTAAAATCGCTAGACGCGATGAGGGATTTGTTGGCTCAGCTCAAGTCATATTTACCATCCCTATGGGTACTCGAGTAATGTTAGGATACTTTATTACTTCCTGGTTTAACTCGTACCCTACTAAACTATAGAGGTATCCATCAAAACAGTTTCCATAAAGAAACTTATGACGACAACAAAGAGGAAAATATTCTCTTTACCATATGCAATGGATATGGCAAGCACATTCTCTATGTATCATTTGCATCGTACTACACATACACTAGTAGAAAACAGACCTTTCGTCCCGAGCTTTAGTCCCGGTCTGGTCACGAGCCGGTACTAAAGACGGTATTAGTCCTGGTTCGTGCCGGCTACAACGGCTAGGAGCAGGACAACCTTTAGTACCGGCTCGTGAGCAATCTTTAGTACCGGTTCGTGTTACGAGCCGGTACTAAAGGGGCGCGTCAGGCTTTTGGTCAGACTTGGGCCCAACGTGCACCTTTAGTACCGTCTGGTGACACCAACCGGTACTAAAGGGCAACCTTTAGTACCGGCTGGTGTCACCAGCCGGTACTAAAGACTTCCTACATATACGGTAATTTTTAGGTTTTATATAATTTTAGTTTCAAAAATACTAGAGGTTTATAAAAACTTTTAGAGTTTCTTTTTGCTATTAGAGTTATATAAAAGCTTTTTAGTTGATTCTTTTTGCCATTGAAGAATATTATAGTTCATAAAATAATATTAAATTAATTATTTTTAGTTCATTCTTTTTGCTGGATGCACTTCATGTACAAAACGGACAGTCTCTTTCGAAGTATCAGGGTTTCGGACGGAAACTCATCTGTTACAAAAGGCATTTCATTTTCTTGAACTTATTTGAACTCCAGGATTTTTGTGTGTTCAAAATGCACCATTCAAAGCCACATCATCAATTTTCAACCCTTTCTGACTTCATTTGTTATTTTTCATGCAGTTATTGATTTTTTTTGAGCTAAATGACCCTGAAATTGAAAAGCACTACAAATGAACTCTGAAAAGGTTGAAAATTGGCATGGTATCATCATTTCACCCACATAGCATGTGCTAAAAAGTTGAGAGGGTTATGGCAAAAGCTGGATGCACTTCGTGTACACAATGGACAGTCTCTTTCGAAGTATCAAGGTTTCGGACGGAAACTCATCGGTTACAAAAGACATTTCATTTTCTTGAATTTATTTGAACTCCAGGTTTTTTGTGTGTTCAAAATGCACCATTCAAAGCCACATCATCAATTTTCAACCCCTTCTGACTTCATTTGTTATTTTTCATGCAGTTATTGATTTTTTTGAGCTAAATGACCCTGAAATTGAAAATCACTACAAATGAACTCTGAAAAGGTTGAAAGTTGGCATGATATCATCATTTCACCCGCATAGCATGTGCTAAAAAGTTGAGAGGGTTATGACAAAATCTGGATGCACTTCGTGTACAAAATGGACAGTCTCTTTCGAAGTATCAGGGTTTCGGACATAAACTCATGTGTTACAAAAGACATTTCATTTTCTTGAACTTATTTGAACTCCAGACTTTTTGTGTGTTCAAAATGCACCATTCAAAGCCACATCATCAATTTTCAACCCTTTCTGACTTCATTTGTTATTTTTCATGCAGTTATTGATTTTTTGAGCTAAATGACCCTAAAATTGAAAATCACTACAAATGAACTCTGAAAAGGTTGAAAGTTGGCATGGTATCATCATTTCACCTACATAATATGTGCTAAAAAGTTAAGAGGGTTACGACAAAAGATGGATGCACTTCGTATACAAAACGGACAGTCTCTTTCGAAGTATCAGGGTTTCAGACGGAAACTCATCGGTTACAAAAGGCATTTCATTTTCTTGAACTTATTTGAACTCTAGGATTTTTGTGTGTTCAAAATGCACCATTCAAAGCCACATCATCAATTTTCAACCCTTTCTGACTTCATTTGTTATTTTTCATGCAGTTATTGATTTTTTTGAGCTAAATGACTCTAAAATTGAAAAGCACTAAAAATGAACTCTGAAAAGGTTGAAAGTTGGCATGGTATCATCATTTCACCCACATAGCATGTGCTAAAAAGTTGAGAGGGTTACGGCAAAAGCTGGATGCACTTCGTGTACAAAACGGACAATGTCTTTCGAAGTATCAGGGTTTCGGACATAAACTCATCTGTTACAAAAGACATTCATTTTCTTGAACTTCAGCTTCCCCCATTGCAGCATCACCGTATTCAGGGGGAGGGTATTTGTCGTCATCCTCTTCTTCTTCGTTGTCTTCCATAATAACCTCTCTTTCTCCGTGCTTGGTCCATAATAAGTTGAGATAGTTGTATGTTGTTTTATGAGATGCATGTATGAACTATAAATATCTATTATTTGCAGTAATAAAATTTGGTCACTGCTAGCGCTACTTTTGGTTGTAATGTGATGATAAAGTTGTATTAATTTGTCACTTCGATGTTGTGTAGTGAACATGAGCCGGCAATGGATGTACGATGATCGACTAAGTCCAGGGTTTCTTAATGGCCTGCATGATTTTATTCGTGTGGCTGAGGCAAACAAGCAGAATGGTTTCATGTGTTGTCCATGTCGTGACTGTAAGAATTATAGGAATTACTCTACCTAAAAAACCCTTCACTACCACCTGCTAAAGTCCGGTTTCATGTCCGGCTATAGCTGTTGGACCAAGCACGGAGAAAGAGGGGTTATAATGGAAGACAGTGTAGAAGAAGGGGATGATGACAACTATCCTTTCGCCGATACAACAATGGGGAAAGCTGAAGAAGAGGCATCAATGGGGGAAGCTGAAGAAGAGGCATCAAATGAACCCGCTGATGATATGGGTCGGGTCATTGCTGATGCAAAGAGAAACTGCGAAAATGATAAAGAGAGGTTGAAGCTGAAACGCATGTTAGAGGATCACCGGGGTTAGTTTAATATATCGGAAAAACTAGAGAAAAATTGGGGCTCAATTTCACTGGGGTTTACCCGGTGAAGTTTTCTCAGATTCTCGAAATCGAAAAAGTAAAAAAATTTAATTCAAAAAGAAGATTTTTTCCTACAAAATCAAAAAAATAAATCAAAATAATTTTATTTAAAAATAAATAAATGATATCATATTTGGATTCCTCACATTTTTCTGATAATAATGGATATATTATTTGTTGAATTTCGATTTACAGATTTAAAGATATTAATTATGCCATATGAATTGAATATATGGCAAAAAAATTGAATAAAATAATAATATTACTTATTTTATTTTCATAGAAATTCATTTTTTTAATAATTTTTTGGAATTCAAAAAATTAAATAATGTGACATCAAGATCTAAGGGTTAATAGGATTGATAGCTTACTATTGTCAAGAAAACAACAAGTGCAGACTTGGAAACAAAGGGTGATAGAACTTGAAAGTTAATCGTGCTCGGGTTAGAGCAGTGAGAGGATGGGTGACCGGTTGGAAAGTTAGATGATTTGGAGTGAGGTGAGGGTGATTAGAGATTAAATTGTCAGATAATTCACAGATTTGAAAATCAGAATTTTTTTTAAAAAAAATTCGAAATTTTTTTATTTTAAAAACCAGTTGGTAACACTTAGTACCGGTTGGTATCACCAACCGATACTAAAGGTCCTCCACCACCAGCCCATGCAGGCAGCCACGTGGTGGGCCTTTAGTACCGGTTGGTATCACCAACCGATACCAACCGGTACTAAAGGTCCTTCACCACCAGCCCACGCAGGCAGCCACGTGGTGGGCCTTTAGTACCGGTCCGTGGGCCAGCCGGTACTAAAGGTCTGGACCTTTAGTCCCGCCGGTACTAAAGGTCCATCCGGCCCGGGACTATAGGCATGTTCTGCACTAGTGATACGAGACAACCCGTAGCACATGTTGTGTATGAGATAGTTTTCCAGAGTGTCTTGTACATGACGAACTTGGCATACTCACCTTGGTCATCGAGACATTGGGTTGAAACCGAAACTATCAGGAATTCTAATAGTTTATGATTATTATGATGCTAAATTCTAACAATATTTTGATTTTGTGTGCACTACATGTGACATAGGGAAGCTAATTTTTAGGCTCACGCACCTTAAAATCTACGCTGAACCACTCAGACCCCTTGAATGCATCAAGTTGAGGTAAGTGGATCTTCCCATCCATTGACTAGACTATTCAGGTGTTCCATGGTTCCAAAAGACACATCTATAAGATGGTCTCAAGTGTTGTTTATCCACATGAAACCATTGGCTCATTATCCCGACATCGATTGCAAACAAATCGAATGGACAAGTTGCATAATTCTCCTTGTGTGCCTTCACTTTGGCCCTAGGATTGAAGTTTAGCACTCTATCCTGTTTGTCTAGACTCAAAATGGTTTGCTAGAATCCTTTATCTAAAGAATTAAGCTCATTGCATGATCTTTACTTTGAAATTGCAATTTACCAACTCTATGTTGGAGTCATGCAGTTTTACACGCTCATGACAGAACTACATAATATTATTCCCCTCTATCTTTGATACGTGGAAATCTATCAAGTATTTCCCATCTGCGGTAATTCGGTTGTATACCGATATCACCACCCGACATACATCATTGGCCCCTCAACATATAGTTGGGATCTATGTGAGGAATAATTGTATTTCCGTCAATACCTCAAGCCCCTCGCATGGGGAGTTATTCAAGGCCAGTATGCCGATTCAATGAGGAACATTTCCAGGCATTAGGGGGAGATTTAAAGTACCATAAATAATGCCAGGAAATCAGTGGAATGTTCAACACATTTCTGCCTCAAATCCACATACTCAAAGAGCCGAACCATGCGTTCAGAAGGTTTGCAACACATTGCAAATAACCTGCGAGATTCATTTGCTGATTATAAAGGTGTCACACAATCCTACAATCCTGCAAAAGTACACCTGAAAGAGTGGAGGTACCAACAAAATCCACTCCACTCCCCGTTCAAAGCAACAGGGGAGATGTATGGCAAAAGTACTTTAGGATTTAGCTTCTCGCAAGCAAGGGTATCAAGGCCTTTGAATCCGTAAACGCAAGTCAACTTCACGTTGACACACACCTAATGGGTAGTATACACCCAGTGGACGGGAAACCTCCACCAACCCAGGTCATAGTGCACACAATGACCGGGACATCGGAATACTCGACTCAATCGCATTGGGAAATCGCGAGCAGTCACCATGGGTAACGATATTTCCATCAACTCTTTATTGATACATAGATTCTGGAGAAACATATAACTAGAAGTCTACAATTGTCGACATACATTTCTCAACTAGATTGCAAAAATCTTTCAAATGATTCAGATCCAAAGACCATGTCCATGGCAAAGTGTGAACAACACTCGGACTGAACTCAAGTAAAGGGTATAATCTAGGTAGAAATGATCTTGATCAATAATTGGAAGGTATTCATAAGCAATACCTACACCAGTTTTCTTCTGGAAACAGAACTGAAAACAATGAGGTGATGAAACAAAGAGCAAGTATTGTAGCACAAGGGTTCATGTAGATACCCAACAATTCTCCAGAGGTGGAATCTCTTTCCGATAACTTATGTCATTGGCAGTACAAAATCTGTTGGAAATATGCCCTAGAGGCAATAATAAATTAGTTATTATCATATTTCCTTGTTCATGATAATCGTTTATTATCCATGCTATAATTGTATTGATCGGAGACTTAAATGCATGTGTGGATACATAAACAAAACCATGTCCCTAGTATGCCTCTAATGGACTAGCTCGTTGATCAAAGGATGGTTAAGGTTTCCTAGCCATGGACATGAGATGTCATTTGATAACGGGATCACATCATTAGGAGAATGATGTGATGGATAAGACCCAAACTACAAACATAGCATATGATCGTGTCAGTTTATTGCTACTGTTTTCTGCATGTCAAGTATATGTTCCTATGACCATGAGATCATGCAACTCACGGATATCGGAGGAGTGCCTTGTGTGTATCAAACGTCGCAACGTAACTGGGTGACTATAAAGGTGCTCTACAGGTATCTCCGATGGTGTCTGTTGAGTTGGCATGGATCGAGACTGGGATTTGTTACTCCGTGTGACGGAGAGGTATCTCAGGGCCCACTCGGTAATACAACATCACAATGAGCCTTGCAAGCAATGTGACTAATTGTTAGTTGCGGGATCTTGTATTACGGAACGAGTAAAGAGACTTGCCGGTAACGAGGTTGAACTAGGTATGGAGATACCGACGATCGAATCTCGGGCAAGTAACATACCGAAGAACAAAGGGAACGATATACGGGATTAACTGAATCCTTGACATAGAGGTTCGACCGATAAAGATCTTCGTAGAATATGTAGGAACCAATGTGGACGTCCAGGTCCCGCCATTGGTTATTTACCGTAGAGGTGTCTCGGTCATGTCTACATAGTTCTCGAACCCGCAGGGTCTGCACACTTAAGGTTCGGTGACGTTTCGGTAGTGTAGAGTTATGTATGGTGGTGACCGAAGGTTGTTCGGAGTCCCGGATGAGATCCCGGACGTCACGAGGAGCTCCGGAATGGTCCGGAGGTAAAGATTCATATATAGGAAGTCCCAGTTTGGTTTCCGGAAAAGTTTCGGGCTCATCGGTAGTGTACCGGGAGTATCGGTATTGTACCGGGAGTGCCGGTAGTGTACCGGAGGACCTCCGGGAGGGGTATTTCGACCCCAAGAGGTCCATGGGCTGTGGGAGAATAATAACCATCCCTTAGTGGGCTGGGAAAACAGCCACAAAGGCCCATGGCGCAGGAGAGAAAGTCCTAAAGCAAAAAGTGGAAAATCAGCCAATAGGAGGCAATCCTACTCCAACTAGGATTGGAGGTGAAGTAGGATTGCTCCCACCTCCTATTTCGGCCGACCCAAAGGCCTTGGATGCCTCTCCTCTCCTCTCCTCCTATATATACTAGTGTATTGGGTGATTTTTGGACAGAATTTCCGGCCACGTGCTACCCGCTCCACCGGTGCATAGTTTCTCCTCTAGATCGGTTTTCTGCAGCGCTTAGGTGAAGCCCTGCCGGAATTGCTCCACCACCATCACCGGAGCGCCATCACGCTGCCGGTGAACTCTCTCTCCTCTCCACCTCCTCTTGCTGGATCAAGACGGTGGAGATCGTCATCAAGTTGCACGTGTGCTGAACGCGGAGGTGCCGTCCGTTCGGCGCTAGATCGGAAGGACCGTGATCGAGATCGCGAGACAGTTCGTGATGAGATCGCGGAACGGATCGTGATGAGATCGCGGGACGGATCGTGATGAGTTCACGGGACGGATCGTGATTGGATCGCGGGACGGATCGTGATGAGATCGCGGGACGCTCGGCGACTTGGATCGCGAAGATGTTCGACTACACCAACCGCGTTTCTTAATGCTTCCCGCTTAGCGATCTACAAGGGTATGTAGATCCACTCTCCCTCTCGTAGATGCTCATCACCATGGATAGGTTTGCGTGTGCGTAGGAAATTTTTTGTTTCCCATGCGACGTTCCCCAACAAAATCATCTATCTATGCAGTTGATAGATGTCGTGATCACATATCCATGTGGATCATTAGATTCGGACACATGATTTATTCCCGATGGAATCTCACTTATGAATCGAAATGCAAAACGCGACATACATTGTGTAAAATCAGTAAGTCACAATACGACTTATTGTTGTCGGTACATATGGTACAAACGACGTAGTGAGATCCTTATACACAAGGATTACTGCTACAATGATGATTATCCATGTTTGTGTGTCTGCAATGACGACACATGTAATCATCCAAATGACGGAGTTTAAAATGAAGGATTTGGGTAAACCAAAATACCGCTCGTTACTACAACTTGAGCACCTTCATCCATACATTATGGTATACTATGTTGTCTATATCCATAATATATTGGAGAAATTCATTGTGCACAAATCTTATCCATCCATAACCCTCATGGTAGTTCGTTCTCTAGACGTATAGAAAGATCTATTTAGACCAAGAGATGATGGAAATGAGATATTGGGACTCAACGTTCCATAATGCCATTGGATCCACCAAACACAATTGGTTTGTTCTCAAGAATATCTTTCGATATCTCCAAGGCGTCAAACATCTTGTCCTGGTTTTCAGTTTCACAGAAATGTGAACACCCATATCATTGGATACATCGATCAGATCGCCACTATGTCGGATCGTAGACAAGCTTAGTGTTCCTACTAGGTGTGGTAGCCCTCTCATGAAGAGTGTTCAAAACAGACCTCATGACTACATCCACCAACCATTATCTCAATGATAATGTTCATGTGTTGCCCGGATGCAAACATGTTACATAATAAGCAATATCACTATATTGCGTATCTTGCAAGTCAAATCATGCGACTGATTTGTTCATCGGGTCTCTACCAACTTCTATGTTCCAGAAATATGTTCATGAAATTGGTATATGACGACTTCGAAATATGCAAGAATCAGGGGGAGTATATTCCTGAATTGTTACTGTTAAAAGCATCATATTATACTCTTTTTCCTTTCATGAGTTTACTTTATAGGTTCTCATAAAGGTTTTTAATGAGGTGATATCAACACAAGATCATATGCCATACTTTCCGTTTTCCCCACCGTTTTTTTAGGAAAGTATATACGACATATTTATTGTCCTCTAAACTCTATGGGTTTTCTCATATTGAGTTAAAAGAGACAATAACCATTATATGTTGCGTCATTTTCTCCTTATTTCTTTCCACTGGGTTTGAAGGAGTTTTAGCAACATATCAAACACATATCTCCTCACATTTTTCTCACAAGGTTTTTGAAGGAGCTTATAAAGATGATGGTCACACATGAGGTGAGACAGTGATTAGGGGGAGTGTTAAGACTAATTAATCCAGGTGATTAATTAGGGGAATCCCCGTTTCCCCACGTGTAGATGCTCTCAACAACTGCATGGCGGTTACCCCTGATCACGTCCCTTCGAACCGATGCCTCCTAGAGGCGTCTCATCAACTTGTATATAATTTGTGGCAATCATCAATAAAGAGGACACTTGAATCATTTGATTTCTTACAAATTTATTGTGGAAGAAGGAAGAGAATGGTTCTGCCACATAACTGCTATGCATGCATGTGAAATACAATTGTGAGACCAACTGCTAAATAAAAAAAATTAATAATACAAAGATGTGAAATCAAAGAAAATGTGTAGTAAAAAATACGATGACCCATAAAACAATAGATGCCAGCTTTTTACTGGACGACTCTTTACCGGTACCTAGCACCGCGAGATTTTTTATTTCGCTGAAGAGGCCCTGATGGAAGCAACGCAATAGCTTTGTGGCAGTCATGCCTCGGTGTGAGATTCAGAGTAAGTGGTGGGGAAGGAACGACGAAGTAAACGGATAAGGATAGTACTAGTTGGGCTAGATATTTCTTGAGTAGAGCGAAACGCTGTGTATATTAAAGGATATCCTGCGTATTGCTGCGAAAATTGGTTGATGAAAATTTACGTTGTTAACATAGAACCAAAACTAAAAATACAAATGACATATTATATTTGATTAAGTGTATTTAATGAATATATAAGTACAATAAATACTCTATGCGTTGCAGCAGGACATTGTTACAATTTTTTTAATATCAATAGATAAATAAGATAAACGTTGGGTGCATATGCCATCTTGAGAATAAAGTGTGAAACTGGAAACTGGAAAGTCATGGCTAATAAAATGAATTCAGTGAATGGGTATGCTTAGAGAGGCACGATTCACATACTAATTGATGAAATACAACAAACTCCCTCACAAGGAGATAGTGAAACTAACAAACAGCTTTTCTCCAAAGGAAATTGTAAAACAAAGCTCTATGAATGATAAATACACATATTTAAAAATTTGTGTACCTGAGCTGATCAACCTGGTGATGAGATTATGGTGAATTGGATAGTTTGATACCGGGAATACCAAATTCAGCATGCACAATTACAGAAAAGAAGATTAATATCAAGCCATCTCCATCCATTGTTTATCTACAGAAATATAGACAAAGAAGTAGAGAAATCATCATATAATAGTGCTTACCAGCTACCAAGGCCACAACATGAGCCCTTTTGGAGATGATCATCGTCTTTACTGAGGCAGACAACAAACGGATCGAATAACCAAGACATGCTCAACCTAAATCAATCAATCAGATCCCAAATATGTCTCAGAATTGTTCCCTGGAACAGCAAGTGGCGACTGGAGAAGATCAATTCAATGATAAATCCACAAACAAAATCATTAGCCCTGATGTAAGTTTGATACGTATGCAGTCACCATTGTTGCATCATACCAAACCAGCCCAATGATAACTGAGGTAAATTAATGGCTGAGACTTCATCCTATCCAAGACGCATGGTTACGCCTCATGTATCCATACGACAAACAAAACAGTACAAACACACGTACAGACACAAAGACGGAAACGGTCTCTCCACGTCCAGCAACCCAAGCAATGCGAAACCCACAGAAACACTTACCAACACCCCAAGCTCGCCGATGCCATCAAGACGGCCGGCCGCTCACTGTCTGCTCTAGCAGACGTCAAGAAACCATCCATCTGCATCGTCTTCAAAGGCTTTGTATACCGCATGTATGCCTGTCCCAGCAAACATGAACAAAGGGTTGAGTTCCGCCAAGACTCCGTCTCGCGAGAGACGCGAATGACGAAGAACTGCTGCAAACCGCCTCCTTCAAAACAGGGCCTGAAGCCCCAGCAACTGTCGCCTCGTCGGGCGCCGACACCATCACCTGCACAACTTCCGACAGAGTGAAACACCCCGGAATCCGATCGGATCGCGATACAAAAGCCTCCGGATCCTCGCCGGCACCATATCCGACGCCGTACGGACGGGGAGAAGCACAGCCATCCCTGATTCCCCTTGCCGCCACCTCCTCCACCATGTTGACGGCGACAGGACACCACACACATAAACCTAACCCTATGTACACCTCCGCGCAGGAATCCCGGTTGCCATCAGCCACCTGGCGCGGCGCAGAATTGGCTGTCGGAGGCGCAGGCGAAGGCGAACGCTAGATCCGCGGCGGGAGGGCAGTCCCTTGCGTCGCCCTTTTATTGCCACTCTGCATTGTACCACGGGAGAGACCGAGAGAGTTCGGGGCAAATACCGCCGAGGAAAGAGGATATAGTAAAGGAGGATCACCTCTTGGGCTACAGATCTGAGCCCCCGTTATGATGGTAGAAATAAAACGTCCTGCATGCAGAAGACCAGAAGCGAGATGATTAGCAATGGTAAACCATGTCAGTGGAGGATTAGTGCTGACGTGGCCACATAAGAATGGATGCTGATATGGATAGGCTGCATGTTTAGATAATTAGATTAGTGGGGATGAATCTTTTAGATATATAGGATAGGATACGATCCCAATCCATCCTGCGACGCACGAGCCACCCGAGCGTTCAGCCGATCCGTTGGCGGAAAATATTTGCTTAAAAGCATTTACAGCCGGATCCCTATATGCTCCTCGTTCGAAACATCCTTCTGATCATTGATTAGTCAAAAAATACGACCCAATCAGACCCTTTATATCTGTCTCAAACGCTCGGTATGACAGGCATCCTCCATATTCATTTTGAATATGAAAACGATATGAAGGTTCGCGGACGTGTCCGGACAGTCCGCCACGTAAAACGCGACCCTACTCCAGATCACCTTTTCTCCTTTCTCTTTTCTTAGAGCAATTCCAAGCGTCGACCCAAACGGACGGCGGATTTGTCCGCTTTTTGTCCGTTTGGGTCGACCGCCCGCTCACCGTTCGCCCTCTTTAAGATTTGGGTCGGCAGTGCGCCCAATGGCCGCGACCCATTTATGTCCGCATGAAAATTTAGAGAAAGGCCCGCAGCCATAGATCATGCCAGCAGCCATGTCGTCGCCCGAAGTTCATGCCAGCACTGGCATACAATGCCAGCTTCAAAAAAACAACACACGGTTCAGCTGGCGCACTTGCCAACGGGCCGACACACATACCAGCACACAAAAGGGGGGAGAGTTTGATCATGCCATTGCGACCGTGGTCAAGCCAGCACGCTTGCCGACATACAAAAAAGGATGGCGCTCACCGCCACACATCACTCGTCGTCAAATCTGAGCATGTCGGCCTACATCTTCTCGAACCACAGCCTCTTTCTTGGCGACACGGTGTTGAGATCCACCTTCATGATCTCCACTCCCGTCATCATGCTCGCGAGTGCAACTTCTTTCACCTTGGTCTTCGCGTTGACGACCTCGATCTCTAGCATCTTGGCTTGCTTCTCCGCCTCCATCTCAAGCATCTTGGCTTACTTCTCCGCCTCCATATCAAGCATCTTGGCTTGCTTCTCCGCCTCCATGTCTAGTGCTACTTCTTGAGCTTGCGTTGGTTTTTCCTTGAAGAGGAAAGGGTGATGCAGCAAAGTAGATAAGTATTTTTCTCAGTTATTAAGAACCAATGTATCAATCCAGTGGGAGAATACAAGCAAGTCCCCAATAGATGTACCTACACAAATAATCAAACACTTGCACCCAACGTAGAAAAGGGGTTGCCAATCCCATCATGATTATTTTCAAGGAGAAGATCTGATAGAGATAGATATTGAAGATTACTAAAACAAAAAGTAAAACAAAAGTAAAAAGATTGCAGCAAAGTATTTTTGGTATTTTTGGTATATAGATCTGAAAGTATAAGATGTAAAATAGACCCGGGGGCCATAGGTTTCACTAGAGGCTTCTCTCATGAAGGAAAGTAATACGGTGGGTGAACAAATTACTGTCGAGCAATTGGTAGAAAAGCGAATAATTATGAAGATATCCAAGGCAATTATTATGCATATAGACATCACATCCGTGTCAAGTAGACCGAAACGATTCTGCATCTACTACTATTACTCCATACATTGACCGACTCCTGACTCCATCTAGAGTATTTAGTTCATGAAGAACAGAGTAACGCATTAGGTAAGATGACATGATGTAGATGGCTAAACTCAAGCAATATGATGAAAACCCCATCTTTTTATCCTTGATGGCAACAATACAAATACGTACCTCGCTACCCCTACTTTGTCACTGGGTGAGGATACCACAAGATTGAACCCAAAACTAAGCACTTCTCTCATTGCAAGAATTACCAATCTAGTTGGCCAAACCAAACCAATAATTCGAAGAGACTTGTAAAGATATGAAATCATGCATATAAGAATTCAGAGAAGATTCAAATAATATTCATAGATAATTTGAACATAAACCCACAATTCATCGGATCTCGACAAACACACCGCAAAAGAGTATTACATCAGATAGATCTCCATGAAGATCATGAAGAACATGGTATTGAAGAACATAGAGAGAGAAGAATCCATCTAGCTACTATCTATGGACCCGAAGGTCTGTGGTGGACTACTCACACATCATCGGAGGGGCAATGGAGTTGATGTAGATGCCCTCTGTGATCGAATCCCCCTCCGACAGATTACCGGAAAAGGTTCCAAGATGGGATCTCACGGGAACAGAGTCTTCCGGCAGCGGAAAAGTATTTTCTTGGCTCTTTTTGGTATTGAGGGAATATTTGGAAATTTATAGGCCGAAGAGGGTTAGGAGGGTTGTCGTGAGGCCACAAGCTAGGAGGGCGTGCCTCCTAGGGCTCGCCTTGGTGGCTTGTGACGCCACAATAGGTCTCCTGCCTTCATCTCCAAGTCTGGCAGGTTTCTTTTGGTCCAAGAAAAATCATTCCAAATATTTTATTCCGTTTGGACTTCGTTTAATATTCCTTATCTGCAATACTCAAAAACATGGAAAAAACAGGAACTGACACTACGCTCTAGATTAATAGGTTAGTCCCAAAAATAATATAAAACATCATATTAATGCATATAAAACATCCAAAATAGATAATAGAATAGCATGGAACAATCAAAAATTATAGATACGTTGGAGACATATCAAGCATCCCCAAGCTTAATTCCTACTCGTCCTCGAGTAGGTAAATGATCAAAACAGAATTTTTGATGTGGAATGCTACCTAATATATTTATCCATGTAATATTCTTTATTGTGGCATGAATATTCAGATCCGTGAGATTCAAAACAAAAGTCTAATATTGACATAAAAACAGTAATACTTCAAGCATACTAACAAGGCAATCGTGTCCTTTCAAAATAACATGGCCTTAGAAAGTTATCCCTACAAAATCATATGATGTGGCTATGCTCCATCTTCCCCACACAAAGTAGTCAAATCATGCACACCCCCGATGAACAAGTCAAGCAATTGTTTCACACCTTTTATGTTCTCAAACTTTTTCAACTCTCACGCAATACATAAGCGTGAGCCATGGATATAGCACTATAGGTGGAATAGAATATGATGGAGGTTGCAAGGAAACGAGAAGATAGTCTCACATCAACTAGGCGTATCAATGGGCCATGGAGATGCCCATCAATAGATATCAATGTGAGTGAGTAGGGATTGCCATGCAACGGATGTACTAGAGCTATAAGTGTATGAAAGCTGAAAAGGAAACTAAGTGGACGTGCATCATGATGAAAAATTCCACTAGCTATATGAAAGTGACAAAATAGGAGACTCTCTATCATTAAGATCATGGTGCTACTTTGAAGCACAAGTGTGGAAAAAGATAGTAGCATTGTCCCTTCTCTCTTTCTCTCATTTTTTGGGTGGGTATCTTTGGCCTTTTTTTATTTAGGCTTCATTGGCCTCTTTTATTATTTGCAAAGTTCGGAGACTCCTCCCAACTTGTGAGGGAATCATAGCTTCCATCATCCTTTTCTCACATGGGACAATGCTCTAATAATGAAGATCATCACACTTTTATTTGCTTACAACTCAATACCTAGAATAAAAATATGACTCTATATGAATGCTTCCGGTGGGATACCGGGATGTGAAACGATCTAGCCTACCAAATGACATCAAAAAACAGACAAGCCATGAAAACATCATGCAAGCTGCCTTAGGATCATGCAAAGCAATATGAAAATGATGGTGCATGTCATACTAAAAAGAACGATGGAAGTTGCATGGAAATATATCTCAGAATGTCTATGGAAATGCCATAATAGGTAGGTATGGTGGCTGTTTTGCGGAAGGATATATGGTGGCTGTTTTGAGGAAGGAGGATTTAATGCACCGGCTAAAGTTGCGCGGTACTAGAGAGGCTAGCAAAGGTGGAAGGGTGAGAGTGTGTATAATCCATGGACTCAACATTAGTCATAAAGAAATCACATACTTATTGCAAAATCCTAGGGGAGAGGTTGGTAGGAGTTAACCATCGTGCGCTCCCAACCCTCACACAAAGGATGACAACCATCAAACAAATCATGCTCCGACTTTGTTACATAACGGTTCACCATACGTGCATGCTACGGGAATCACAAACTTCAACACAAGTATTTTTCCAATCCACAGTTACTCACTAGCATGACTCTAATATCACCATCTCTATATCTCAAAACTTTATGCAAGGAATCAAACTTCTCATAGTATTCAATGCACTTTTATATGATTTTTTTTATCATATCCCTCTTGGATGCCCATTATATTAGAACTAAATTCATAACCTAAACCAATTACCATGTTGTTTAAAGACTCTCAAAATAACATAAGTGTGGTACGAGAGTTTAAATATTCCTTTAAAATAAAACACCACCGTGCTCTAAAAAGATATAAGTGAAGCACTAGAGCAACATTGCCTAGCTCAAAAGATATAAGTGAAGCACATAGGGTATTCTAAAAAATTCACGATTCAGCGTGTCTCTATAAAAAGATGTGTGCATCAAGGATGATTGTGGCAAACTAAAAATCAAAGACTCATATCATAGAAGACGCTCCAAGCAAAACACATATCATGTGGTGAATAAAAATATAGCCTCAAGTAAATTTACCGATGGATTGAAGACAAAAGTGGGGATGCCTTCCGGGGCATCCCCAAGCTTAGGCTCTTTTTTATCCTTGAATATGTCTTGGGGTGCCTTGTGAATCCCCAAGCTTAGGCTCTTGCCACTCCTTATTCCATAGTCCATCAAATCTTTACCGAAAACTTGAAAACTTTACAACACAAAACTCAACAGAAAACTCGTGAGATCCGTTAGTATAAGAAAAATAAATCACCACCTTAGGTACTGTTGTGAACTCATTATTTATTTATATTGGTGTAATATCTAATGTATTATAACTTCTTCATGGTTCATACCCCCCGATACAACCCATAGATACATTACAATAAGCAAACAACACAAAGAAAATAGAATCTGTCAAAAACAGAATAGTCTGTTGCAATCTGTAAACTTCGAACACTTTTGCAACTCCAAAAATTCTGAAAAATTAGGAAAATTAGGGAAATTTGTATATAAATCTTTTATAAAATTTTCATATCCAATTTACACTCTTGTGAATTTATAAAAATTCTGGACTGAGGCAAAAGTTTCTGTTTTTCAACAGAATCAAACCACAAACACCGTAGACCATCCCAAAGGTCTTACTTGGCTCAAACACAAATTAAAACAAGAAAACACAATTAATACAGAAGTAATAATGTGTTAAACACTCAAAAACAGAAGCAAAAAACAAAAAATAAAATAAAATTGGGTTGCCTCCCAACAATTGCTATGGTTTAACGCCCCTAGCTAGGCATAACGCAATAGATCTAGGTATTGCCATCTTTGGTATGCAATCCATAAGTACATCTCATAATAGATTCATAAGGTAATTTTATTTTCTTCCTAGGAAAGTATTCCATGCCTTTCCTTAAAGGTAATTGGAATCTAATATTTCCTTCTTTCATAACAATAATTGCACCGATCGTTCTAAAGAAAGGTCTACCAAGAATAATAGGACATGTAGGATTGCAATCCATATCAAGAACAATAAAATCTACAGGCAGATAATTCCTATTTGAAACAATAAGAACATAATTAATCCTTCCCATAGGTTTCTTAATGGTGGAATCTGCTAGATGCAAATTTAAAGAGCAATCATCAAGATCATGGAAACCTAGCACATCACATAAAGTTTTCAGAATCGTGGAAACGCTAGCACCCAAATCACACAAAGCATGGCATTCATAATATTTAATTTTAATCTTAATAGTAGGTTATCACTCATCATAAAGCTTTCTAGGTATAGAAACTTCCAACTCAAGTTTTTGTTCAAAAGATTTCATCATAGCATCAACGATATGTTTAGTAAAATCCTTATTTTTATTATAAGCATGCGGAGAATTCAACATGGATTGTAACAAGTAAATACAATCAATCAAAGAACATCTATTATAATTAAATTTCTTGAAATCCAAAAGAGTGGGTTCATTACTATTTAAAGTTTTGACCTCTTCAATCCCACTTTTATCAATTT
Organism: Hordeum marinum; assembly: GCA_022496015.1. NCBI lineage: Eukaryota > Viridiplantae > Streptophyta > Magnoliopsida > Poales > Poaceae > Hordeum > Hordeum marinum. Next base: position 504,410,499 of record CM039678.1, on the reverse strand, counting down.
TACCATCAAGATCTAAAAATTCTGAATCATTGGGACGCCTTTTAACTAAAGTTGACTTATCTCTAGTCCCATCCTTATCAAGATTTATATTGGAAAACAAAGATTCAATAGGAGTCACATCAATCACTTCAAAATCTTCATCATTATTATCACGAGAACACACTTTTTCAAGCCATTGACGCTTATCACGCATTCTAGAGGTTCTTTCCTTGCACTCATCTATAGAAGTTCTCATAGCTTTTAAAGACTCATTAATATCATGCTTGGGTGGAGTATATCTAATTTTCAAAGAATCAATGTCAAGCGAAATTCTATAAACGTTCCTAGCCAAATCATCAATCTTGAGCAATTTTTCTTCAATCATAGCAATGAAAACCTTTTGTGAATTAATAAAATATTTAATATTGTTCTCAAGATGAGAGGGCATCTTATTATAATTTCCATAAGAATTGTTGTAGGAATTACCATAATTATTAGAGGAATTACTAGGAAACGGTCTAGGATTGTAATTACCTCTATACACGTTATTACCAAAATTGTTCCTACCAACAAAATTCACATACATAGATTCATTATTATTTCCAATAAAAGAAGACAAAGGCCTATCATTAGGATCAATAGGATCACTTTTACTAGCAAAAAATTTCATTAATTCATCCATCTTTTCACTCAAAGTATTTATTTCTTCTATAGCATGCACTTTTTTACTAGTAGGAGATCTTTCAGTATGCCATTGAGAGTAATTTGCCATAATATTATCTAGGAGTTTAGTAGCTTCTCCTAATGTAATTTCCATAAAAGTACCACCTGCGGCGGAATCTAAAAGATTTCTAGATGCAAAATTCAATCCCGCATAAAAAAATATATAATCATCCAGAAGCTCAAACAATGTGCGGGGCAATTTCTAATCATTAATTTCATCCTCTCCTAAGATTGTGCAACATGCTCATGATCAAGTTGCTTAAAATCCATTATATCATTCCTAAGGAAGATGATCTTAGCTGGTGGAAAGTACTTGGAAATAAAAGCATCTTTACACTTATTCCATGAATCAATACTAATTTTAGGCAAAGTTGGAAACCAAGTTTTAGCATGATCTCATAGTGAGAACAGAAATAGCTTCAGTTTAACAATATCATTATCCACATCTTTCTTATTTTGCATATCACACAACTCAACGAAAGTATGTAGATGGGATGAAACATCTTCACTAGGAAGCCTGGAAAATTGTTCTTTCATAACAAGATTAAGCAAAGCGGCATTAATTTCATAAGATTCCGCACTAGTGGTAGGAGCAATCGGAGTACTAATAAAATCATTATTATTAGTATTGGAGAAGTCACACAATTTGGTATTCTCTTGAGTCATAGTGACAAAGCAAGCAATGTAGAACACAAGCAAACAAGAAGGAAACGAAAAGACGAACAGAAGAAGGGCGGATAAAAAGGCAAATCTTTCTGAAAAATCATTTTAGAAGTGGGGGAGAGGAAAACGAGAGGCAAATGGCAAATAATGTAAATGAAAGAGATGAGTTTGTGATGGTTACTTGGTAGGCTTGATGTAGATCTCTCTGGCAATGGCGCCAAAAATCCTTCTTGCTACTTCTTGAGCTTGCGTTGGTTTTACCTTGAAGAGGAAATGTTGATGCAGCAAAGTAGATAAGTATTTCTCTTAGTTGTTGAGAACCAAGGTATCAATCCAGTAGGAGATACAAGCAAGTCCCCAATAGATGTATCTACACAAATAATCAAACACTTGCACCCAACACAGAAAAGGGGTTGCCAACCCCTTCACGGTTATTTGCACGGATGAGATCTGACAGAGATAGATATTGAAGATTACTAAAAATAAAAGTAAAACAAAAGTAAAAATATTGCAACAAAGTTTTTTTGGTATTTTTGGTATATAGATCTGAAAGTATAAGATGGAAAATAGATCCGGGGTCCATAGGTTTCACTAGAGGCTTCTCTCATGAAGGAAAGTAATACGGTGGGTGAACAAATTACTGTCGAGAAATTGATAGAAACGCGAATAATTATAAAGATATCCAATGCAATGATTATACATATAGGCATCACGTCCGTGTCAAGTAGACCGAAACGATTCTACATCTACTACTATTATTCCACACATCGACCGACTCCTGCCTGCATCTAGAGTATTAAGTTCATGAAGAACAGAGTAACACATTAGGTAAGATGACATGATGTAGAGGGATAAACTCAAGCAATATGATGAAAACCCCATATTTTTATCCTGAATGACAACAATACAAATACGTGCCTCGCTACCCCTACTTTGTCACTGGGTGAGGACACCGCAAGATTGAACCCAAAACTAAGCACTTCTCCCATTTCCAGAATTACCAATCTAGTTGGCCAAACCAAACCAATAACTCGATGAGACTTGCAAAGATATGAAATCATGCATATAATAATTTAGAGAAGATTCAAATAATATTCATAGATAATCTAAACATAAACCCACAATTCATTGGATCTCGACAAACACACCGCAAAAGAGTCTTACAACGGATAGATCTCCATGAAGATCATAAAGAACATGGTATTTAAGAACATAGAGAGAGAAAAAGCCATCTAGATACTAGCTATGGATCCGAAGGTCTGTGGTGGACTACTCACGCATTATCGGAGGGGCAATGGAGTTGATATAGACGCCCTTCGTGATCGAATCCCCCTCCGGCAGATTATCGGAAAAGGCTCCAAGATGGGATCTCACGGGAATAGAGGCTTCCAGCGGCGGAATAGTATTTTCATGCCTGTTTTTGGTATTGGGGGAATATTTGGGAATTTATAGGCCGAAGAATACGGTTAGGAGGGATATCATGGGGCCACAAGCTAGGAGGGCACGCCCCCTAGGGTGCTCCTTGGTGGCTTGTGACACCACGACAGGTCTCCTGCCTTCATCTCCTAGTCTGGCAGGTTTCTTCTGGTCCAAGAAAAATCATTTCAAAGATTTTATTCCGTTTGGACTCCATTTAATATTCCTTATCTGTAATACTCAAAAACATGGAAAAACAGAAACTGGCACTAGGCTCTAGATTAATAGGTTAGTCCCAAAAATAATATAAAATAGCATATTAATGCATATAAAACATCCAAAATAGATAATATAATAGCATGGAACAATAAAAAATTATAGATACGTTGGAGACGTATCATCTAGCCTCCTTCTTTGGATCTCCATGAAGGCGTTCATGGACTCTTCCTTGTATCATCGGCGCTCCTCCTCCCTCGAGTCCTTCTTGCTCATCATGCCCTCGACGGTTACGATCAAGGCGTTCGCTGCCGCATCCCGCTGGTCCTCCTTCTTGGAGTTTCCATTCCCACGCGGCCGTGGATTCTCGCCTTCTTCCTCCTCCACGGCCTCCTCCCCCCACGTGCCTTGATGGTGGCATATTGCGCCTTGAACTTCTGTCCGTCTTTGATGATCCTTCAACAATGGGAGAGGTTGAATGCTTGCCAGCATGTTGGACCTTGAATGCCCCCAAAGCTTGGAATGCCTACAAAAGAATTGCATGCAAGCATATTGACAAAATAGTTATGGAAATGAACATGCAATCATTAATGCAACGACACAAAGAGGACCATTTGCTAGCATACCATGTCTTGCACGCCAAGGCCGCTCACGGGGCATGCCTTGATGCTCTCAAGAGTGGAAGAAAACTTGTTGCACTCTTGTTGGATCACCCCCAACGCTTCGAAACGGACACCCATCCACGCGTGCTTTGCATTTGGTATGGTGGGAACTTCTTTCATTCATGAAACTCGCGATGGGCGCGAATCCAAAAAGTTGATTCCTTTTGTTTCGCGCCGGTCTTGGGGTCTTGCCCAATGTCCCTCCAACACTCACAAAGAAGCTTGTCCTCGGACGCCTTATACGCCTTCGTCCGCCTGTTCTTGCGCTTTGGTTTCTCCCCGGCGGCTTGGTCGGCGAGCTCGTCCTCGAACAAAGGCTCCCCATCGATGTAGACCTCATCCTCTTCCTCGAGACCGTAGTCCTCTCGAAACTCGTGGTCGAGTTGGAAGCCGTCCAGGTCCACGCCGACCTGATCATGCATGAAGGCGACTTGATTTTGATTGAAGGCGACCGGCGTGAACGACACTCGGCCGTCCTGGCTTAGTGTCTCGTCGGGGTCGAAGCAAGCCCTGGCGGCATGGCCAACGGTCGGAGCACCGCCCTCTAAGATAATGTTTTGCATGTAGCCATCATCGCCGGAGGCCGGCATTTCGTCAAACAGGTTGCGTGCGCCCGACAACACGTCCGCTGGCATCTGCCGCGTGCGTTTCCTCGCCCCTCCGGATGACGAGCCACCAGCCACCGGTGTGGCATTGAGGTCCATGGGCGCGGGAGCGGGCGCGAGCGTGCTAGGCGCCACCACCCTCACCTCGGGCGAGCGCTCGCTGGAGAGTCTGGAGGCCTGCGGGTAGACGTGGAAGTTGGGCATCGGCTGCGTCGCCGACACGCGTGGCGAGTCGGGCATCAATCCGAGGAAACGCCGACGAGCCGGTGCTGGCCACGGCTACGGCGGCGTTGACAAAGCCATGCTGGCTAGGGTTTAACCCTAGGTACATTAGCACCTCCCTTGTTGCGACCGCGGCACGGGCGTTGGTGGCCTCCTGCTGCTCGGTGGCGGTGGCGGCGGCCGCCGCGATGGCTTCCTCCCTCGCGCCCATCGCGTGCCTCTGGTTCTTTCTCTTCGTTGACTCCCATGCCCGCTCCTCGGGCGTCAGCTCCTTCTTTGTCTTGGGAGCAGCGGCGGTCTTGCGGGGGCACGAGGCTTGGTAGGGCCGGACGAGGCGAGGGAGGCGAGGCCGGCGGCGACATTCAGATCTGCGTCCATGGTGTCCATTGCGAGTGGCGGGAACGCACGCGGGCGAGGTTTTTTTTTTGGGAGGGGGAATGGGGGAAATGGTGGACGCTGCCATCGACAAGCGGGCTAGGGAGGGAGTAGGCGGGCGCGCGCGCGTCCGTCTCTTGTCCGTGCCGACGCAAATTGGGCTCAAAATTGGGCCTGGAATGGGTCGGCGGGCGGACAAAAAGCGGATGCGCGTCCGTTTGGGTCGGCGCGTTGGGACGACTTTTCTGTCCGTGCCGGCCCAAACATACGCGCGCGGACGAAATGGGTCGCCGCGTTGGAGTTGCTCTTATTTATTATTTTCTTTCTCTCTCTTCTTCTCCACCAATCACGTGCAAGTGATGACATATGAGAAGAAAAATGAAAAGTGGGGTTGCGCGGATCAAATTATAGGGGCTCAAATATGAATCGGGTATAGAACCCATGGGAGGGGCTTGGGTACAATTCCGAATACGCTATTATATGTTTGCCCTCGTTTTTGTTGTTTTTGACGTGGAAACTGTATTTCTATACCCTTGTCCCTTGGGCAATGAGTTTCCACGTATTGGGTGTATCCCTTTTTTATTAAAGCTTTGATTTTCGTGCTTATCTTAGTTGTCTGTTTAGTTTATGCATGATGAAAAGGAGCCTTAGAATGGTCTTAACTGCATATTTAGACAAAAAAAAGAAGGAAAAGATTCTATTGAGACATTTATGAATTTGATTGAGTTTCCCTTAGTTGATCAAACAAGTTCCAATTATGATATTTAGACTACACTAAATGATCTTTCGAATTGGTCAAGACTCCAGTTCTAAGAACAACCCGCATAGAGCTCAGAGCATCTACAACCGGGTATGACAAATCCAGCCCCTCAAACGCCCGCGGGCGCGCCTGGACGCAACCGCGGACACTGACCGGACACGCCTCAAATCCGCTCGTCCACATCCGTCTTCCTCATATCGGACCCCCTATTTTCATACTACCCATGCAACGTGGATCAAAGTACGTCGATCAAACACAGGACATATGAACGCGGACATGAGATAGCATAACATTCCACGAAAAGCTCCACCAGTTCATACAAACGATGGGCAAATTTAAACCTAAACCAAATCTAACTAGTACTTGTGGGCCGGACCTTTCCCCTTGCGGTCGCCGGCATAGCTGTAGCCATCGACAGCGGGGGGCTGGTCGTCGTCGGAGGAGGAGGAGCTGTCGTCATCGGAGGAGGAGGAGTCGAAGACGATGATGAGGCCCTTTAGCGCTCCGCTGCCCGGTCCTGTTGGCACTTGAGCTTGGCCAGCCTCGCGCGCTCCTTCGCCGTAACCGCCGCGAGTCGCTCGGACTCCTCAATGGCGATGCGGAGGGCCTTGGCGTTCTTGCGGCGGAGCCTCCTCGCGTCCGACTCCGTCGTCGTGAGCGGCCGGTGGCAGACCCAGGTGAGGAGGTCGTCCTCATCCATATCCGCCAGAGACCGCGCCCGCTCCTTGGCCATCTCCACGGCCTTCCTCTCCCTCCGCCGTTGCCTCTCGCGGCGGGTGGCGCGCGCCTCTGACTCCGACGTGCGCGACTTGGCCGGAGGGGCGGGCATAAGCACCCATCACTGCCCTGCAGGGGGAGCAGCGGCGGGCGGAAGGAGGGCACGACGGGAGGGAGCCCGACCCGTCGGCGCGAACTGGGCTGGTCGTCGGTCACCGTTGCCCATGGCACGGGACGGGCCAACGCCGACATCTGAAATGCGCCGACGGGGAGCGGGCGGCTTCGAGGACGCTCCAGATCTGGAGCTGCCTTCGGTCTCCGCCTTGGACCGCTCCAAGGCGATGCAGAGGGCCAGCTTGTACTCCGGATCGGAGTCGCCGAAGGCGCTGCTGGAGCTCGACATGCTCGTCGGCGGGGGGAGAGGAGCGGGCGGAGAGGGGCGATAAGCGAATGGAGCGAGAGTGAGTGAACTAGGGTTTCGTCGGACGGTTTTTTTTAGTGGGACAGAGTGGGGTCGGGATGGGCCGGGCTTGTCATACGGACGCGGCCGGACGTGCCCGGACCACCCCATATCCGCCTCATATTTGAGCTGGATATGGAGGGTGTCGGTCAGTCCGACCGTTTGAGGCCCGTTTGAGGGGTCCGTCTGGGTCAATTTTTTTTGACCGGACAGCCCGCCCATGCGTATGAAACGTGTTTGAAAGGTCCGGTTATAGATGCTCTCTTACCCTTGGTAAAGCCTATTTGACGTATATTATTCCGGCAGAGTGGTACTTTATCGAGTCTCTTCTGTCGGGTACTCACAAAATAAGGGCTTACAACGAAAACAGCAATTGCCACTTGCCACATGCATGCCAATTTTTTTGCCGAGTGTATTTTGTTGATACTGAACAAACACGGAGCCACACCATCATCGTGGCCAGAATACTTACTTATATGTCGATACTCATCTTACCTCATCCGCTTGAAAATGCAACACACATAAAAGTTCTCAAAAATCAGATCTTCATCAAGTTTAACCAGGTTTTTACAGAAAATATCAATAATGATAATACCGAATACCACGATCCAGCACCTCAATCATTCATATATACCGACGACACTACAAGCTCTAAGGTGCGGCACATCTTCAATTTCATTGGTTTTTGGATCACAAATACTTGTCTGATACCAAAAGTCCGACCTTTGCAAGTCCCAACTCATCGGGTTGGAATAAACTAGCCTACCGTCCTCCAACTTCTTCAAGAACTTGAAGTCTTCGTCCACAAAGGCTGAGGGATACCTCACTTGGATATTCATCGAGGGTTGATTGACCCAAACACGTTTCTCCAGGTCCTCCGTGAACCACATGTGCACGTCGGGATGATCGCCGTCGCAATGAGCTACAACCATACTGCCATTTAGCGCCGCCAATGTCATCGACCAATCCTCGTCCCTGGTGTCGATCGACGGCGGCCCTGGAAGCGCCGCCGGCCTCCACTCCTCTGTGTTCAGTTTACGCGACGTGGTTTATGTTGGAAGTAGACGACCTCCACTCCTCAGAGCTAGGGTGGTACTGCATTGCCAGGAAGTAGATGACCCCCTTGACACAGACCGGCAGGCTAGGCCTCCGCCTCCAGCGCGGCCTCCCGTGGTGGTCGTCGTCTAGGGTGAACACGTGGCAGTCCTGCTCGACGCACTTTCGCTTGTAATCAGAGCGGGTGACCACGCGGAGCACCTTGCGCTCGTCGAGCATGTAGCAGACCCCCGTATCCCGCGTGGATGTTTATCGAGGTCGTCGGAGGGCAAGGTGGAGAAGGCACGGTTCTCGGGGTCGATCATGCGGACGACGCCGTTCTTGGCCTGCAAGAGGTACAACTGGCTGGGCTCGTGTGTGGTGCACTGACGTCCTCCGCCGGGGCTTCTACCCGCTGTGTTAGAAGAGATATAGGGAGAGGATTGGCGTAATGGGTTGCATAATGTCCATTGAGCCATACGAGCGAGCACATATATAGGAGTATACATTTGGAAGGTAAGAAGTCTCTTCTAGAAATAAGATAGGAGACGGTTTACAATTCCTAGACTATCAAATACGTGTAAACAAAATATATCTCAAACATCTCCATAGACGTAAATGTAGCATTGCGAACAACAGGAGCGTCGCAGACGATCAGACTGAAGAGAATAACAGCCAACAGGCTGATATCACCCTGCAGTCGCAGCAGGAGCTTCGGGAACAGTGTCGCGTCGTGGATGCGTGGACCGTAGATGAGGCCTATGAGTTTCTCAAGCGATATGAGAATCATTTGTGTCATTGTCGAGGTAGCCGAGAGCGTGGATGGTGTAGCCGTGGTCGAGGTAGCCGTGCGAGGAAGCTGTAGTCGTTGTCGAGTCAGGGTGGCCGGTGTAGTGGTAGTCGCCGTGGAGCCGCCGAGTTAGTCATGGGCATAGTGGTGTTGAAGTAGTGGTCACTGGGAAGAAGATGGTGTTGACGAGTCGTTGCATCGGGTTTTGCCAAGCCCGAGGATACGTCGTGGCAAATGTATGCGTCGGTGTTGCCAGCATCGGGTATGCATAGACGGATGAAGTTGATGTTGTTGATGCGCCGCTCCAGGCTTGTCAGTCCCGAGGAGATGTCATGGATGAAGGCACGTGTCGATGTTGCTAGCACTGGGCATGCAAAGACAACGACCTACACTAGTTATACGCCATGTCGAGGATGATAGTAGAGGAGGACTCCACAACAATAGCGGCGCAAATCGGCTTGGGGCAATGTCGCCCGCGGTAGTGGGGTAGATAAAGTGATTGGGGAAGATGACGACGATGTTTGCGATGACCTGGTGCTTGTCGAAAATGAAGGGAGTGGACGGGTGGTGCGGATCGGGGGAAGCGGCAACGGCACCGAGGAACCAGAGCAGTGACAGCAGCCTGAGGAGGCGATGGCGGTGGCTAGGTTAGGAGCGCAGCAACGATGCTCGAAGTAGGCGTGGAGAATCAAACAATGTGACAAATACCGGCTCTTATGGTGGCGTTCCTTCACCAAGGGAGGCGGCACGACGCATACCACGTGGAAGTCGATGCACAGGGACGGGGGAGTGGAACGGGTGCCGCGGCGCTACGGCCCGAAGAGGCGATGCAGCAGTAGCATGCGGGTCGGGGCAACGACGAGAAGACATCAGGGCAGCGGCATGGACCGTGTGTTGTGGTGCGAAAACCCGAAGGGGCGGTGCAGCGGCGGTGCACGAGTTGTGTAACCACAGGAATGACCTCGATGGGGACAGGGACCGCGTGCTATGACCCGAAGGGGCGACATAACGGAAGCACGGGGGTCATACACCGCTACACCCCGACAGGGCTACACAACAGCAGCCCGAAGCTCGATCGGTAGAGGTGGCGCTATACTCAGGGACATCCTTTACAGGACCTGCAAAGGCGCGCGCAACCGATTGATCAGTTAGTCGTGTGACGCGAATGGAGTGGATCGTGGCGGACGGGCGATCAATCCAATCGCACACGAGGTCGAGGCGCTCCTCGGTGATGATGACGGTGTTGCAGACGGTGAAGCAGGGTGGTCAACCAAACCAAGACGACGATGGCTGGTGACAGGAAACGACATGCGAACGAGAGGGTCCAGCGCCCGACGCCCGAATGGCCAATGCAGCGTGGCGCCCGAGCGGTTAAGCCTGGACGGCCAACGCAACACCGACGCCCGAGACACCAGGCCCGAGCGGCCAACGCAGCGACGTGCATGAGACGACCATAAGGCGGCGACAAAGACGGTAGGTGATCCATGAGTCCTGTTCGGAGCGGGGCAGTGACGGCCAGCGCAGAACTACAGGCAGGCATAGGCATGAACGACGGCCAAGACGGGCTGCCGCGCCGTGCGAGGCCACTGGGTTGGAGAAGAACCCGTATGGTCGTGTCGTTGTTGGAGTAGGGGTGCGGGGTCGACAGTAACGACGGGTGACGCAAACCGATCTTAGATAGATAAATAAAAAGAAAAACACCGATCAAAACGACCGACGAGAGAGATAGAAAAACCAGGATCTAGTGATCGGAAAAAAGAATCTTTAGGGCAGCCGGTCAACACGACCACGGACGAAGCCTAGGTACGGGCGGCGAAACCCCCGGCGGCTATTTGGAGACCGACCACCCCGAGGGTGATGCGAGGCGAAAGCAGCAGGCGACTGTTAGGAATTAGACTTATTAGGCTTACTAGTAAATATGTCCGTGCGTTCACCGAGAGAAAATAAAAATAAAAATACCAAAAATTCGTAGGAACACGCGAGTGCGGACGCAGACACCTACCAAGTCCTTCTGTCCGCTCTATATGTCTCGCGGTTCACAAAGTAGTTGGGTCTCGCACGAGGGCACAATAAGTTTGAAGTTCCGACGATGAAACTTACGGGTTTCTCATCTAAAACTGCCAAGTTTTAGAGATATATTTTTAAGCATTTTTTCGTGTCAGACATAGACAAAAATATTTAATTTATTATTGCATTCTCTTACTAAGTTTCAACATTGAAAATCAACAAAAAATATAGTCATCAAAATACATTCAAAATAGATCTTATTTGGAAGCGCTGGCCGCGAGAAACACGAATATGAAAATAAAACTTAATTTGATTTTTTTTAAATATATGCGTTTAAAAATCAAAAGTCAAAATAAAAAGATGACACCAGGGCCTGGGAGCCCACGCACTTGCGTGTCCTAAGTCCTAATAGTAGATGGAGAGAGGGGGTTGCACGTAAGACTTCCATCAAATGCATTTTTTTCTCGACTTTGAAGCATATTCTGCAGTGTTTTGAAACAGGCTTTCCCCGTTTTATAAATAAATCGACAACCACACAAAGGATTCGAAGGATTTGAAGTAAAAGCACACATGATATTTTTCGTCCGACTTCAATATAACATTGTAGATTGGACACGCAATATATAGTGACAACACATATCTTACCAGCAAATTAACCATCATACTAGTAATAAAAATATCATACACACAACACTTATGATGAGTTAGTGATATCACACAATAAAAATGTCGTATGCTTCACCTAGCGTCCAGGAATATTGATAAAAATCAAGCGAGCGTGTCCCTCTTGGGTAAATTCTTTCTTCTGCTCTGGTTGAGAGTACACGTGCTTACCTAGTTATTTGTATTATCAAATCTAGCTAATCTAAGCATGTTTTGTGGGGAAATTGCTTGTTTTCACAAGCGGAGACCAGCGTCTCGCGCGGGCGACGCGTGTTGTCTGCCAAAGCATCGCGGTCCCTCCCACAAACTTATGTTCTCAGTCGCCCCCTTCTCCTTCCCATCCCCGATTCCCTTCCTCTCTTCTCCTCTTTATCTCTGTCCAACGGGGAACCCCACTGCTGCAAGCACGAGCTACTGCCAAGCTGGAGCCACATGCACCACCGTGTGGCGGTTGTTGTGAGGCCAGTCGCCGGCGGGAGCGCCGGTTCCGAGAGGTTGCTCGCCGGAAGCATACGATGCAAGGCCGCTCGCCAACTGGAGTGGTGACAGCGGATGCTGCTGTCGCATCGACGATGACTGGGCGCGGTGAAAGCTGCTGCTACTATTTCTTATGTTCCTTTTGTTGGAACCGAAACCCACCCCTAGACCTAGCTAGCACTCCCTTCTGACCTCGCATTCCCTCTGCACACACAGATCGCCGGACAAAGAAAGAAGAAAAAGGAAGAAACAAGATGGACACGGTGGTTTTCCCGGTGCACGAACGCCGCCTGCTGCACGAACGACACTGTATTCCTCGAGCTCAAACTCGGTGTCACCGGTTACAACGATTACCCCACGGCTTTATACCCCGAGCCGGCGCACTGGGCATGCACCCACGCCTCCATACGCCCCTGATCGCGCCCGCGCTCCCCACGCCCGCATCACACGGCCAGCCATAACGGCTCGCGCCCGATCAGCCCGCCAACAGATCGTCAATAGGGTCAACACACTACCCTGGTGCACAGACACGCCCGTGCACCCAAGGCACGCACACACGCACACCCTACTTCTCGGACCTGACGCGCCCGACACGCCCAGGGCGTGCCCATACCCACGCTTGACGTGTCCGGCTCGTCGTCGTGGCTTATTCGCCCATTATTCACGCCCTAAGTCGCGGCCGAGAGCAGCCCGACGTCCTCGACGCCAACGTCCGCCAGCAGCGCCCGTTCCACCGCGGGGTCCTTTCGCAGCAGGGGGCACTCCCTCTTGAAGTGTCCTCTGACGCCGCACTTGTAGCACTTCCCGTGACGATTGTCCCCGCTGCCTGACGCTGTGCTCACCGCGTCGTCATCGTCGTTGAAGCCGCCACCACCTCGACGCTTCTGCTGCGCCTGCCACTGCGCCACCGTGTACATGAGCTGCTCCCCGTCATGGCCGTCACCGTCCTGCCCGCGTCGACGCAACCGCTCGTCGAAGGCCTTCAGGTGACCCAGAGCGTCCTCGAACATCATGGTCGAGATGTCACAGAACTGCTCAATTCCGGCCACCGCCCCGTACAGGCGATCCGGCACGACATCGAGCAGCTTGTTGACCATCACGGCGTCATCTAGGGTTGAGCCTAGCCCCACGTACCGCGCCGCCATCCCTCTGATCTTCCCCGTGAACACGTCCAGGGACTCGCCACCGTCCATGCGAAGCCGCTCGAAGTCGCCTCGGAGCATTGCCAACCGCGTCGCCCTCACGCGATCATCTCCGACGAACCGCGCCTTGAGGCTGCACCAGATTTCTGCCGCAGTTTTCTTTGCGGCCACCTGCAGCAATAGATCATCGGCGAGCGCCCGCAGCAGATAAGCTCGCGCCGGCTTGTCCTTCTTGGCGATCATCGCCGGCGCGGAATCCTCCGCCAGCTCCACCGCCTCCCACAACCCGGCAGCATCAAGGTCCGCCTCCACCTTGATGGCCCAGGTTGTGTAGTTGTCTCCCGTGAGCATGGGCACCAGCTGCAACACCAATCCGCCTGCCCCACCGGTGTACGGGACCATCGACATCGCCGGCGACCTCCCTTTCGCCCCTCGCTCTGATACCAATTGTTGGAACCGAACCCACCCCTAGACCTAGCTAGCACTCCCTTCTGGCCTCGCACTCCCTCTGCACACAGATCGCTGGACAGAGGAAGAAGAAAAAGGAAGAAACAAGGTGGACACGGTGGTTTTCTCGGCGCACGAACGCCCCCTGCCGCACGAACGGCACTGTATTCCTCGATCTCAAACTCGGTGTCACCGGTTACAATGATTACCCCATGGCTTTATACCCCGAGCCGGCGCACTGGACACGCACCCACACCTCCACTCGCCCCTGATCGCGCCCGTGCTCCCCGCGCTCTGACCGCACCCACGCAGCGCACCAACGCCCGCGTCACATGGCCAGCCACAACGGCTCGCGCCCGATTAGCCCGCCAACGGATCGCTAACAAGGTCAACACACTACCCTGGTGCACAGACACGCCCATGCACCCAACGCACGCACACACGCACGCCCTACTCCTCGGACCCGACGCGCCCGACATGCCCAGCACGCGCCCATACCCGCGCTTGACGTGTCCGGCTCGTCGCCGTGGCTTATTCGCCCATCACCTTTTCGTGCATCTGCATGTACCTCTGCTTTCTTTCTTCAAGGTTGTTGTTGCTTCGTAGGAGGCTGTTGTTTTGATTATTTGGTTTGCAGTCTGAGTCAATTGGAAATCGACGACGCTGCCAGTTGTGCTAATCCCATTTCTAATAGTTTATTCCGTTGTTTCCTCTTCCCACTCAGGAAGGTGTCGCCCATCTCGTTCTCTCCCTCGCTTTTCCCTTCTTTCTCTTCTAATTTTTGTTTCCTCCAGTCAGGGAAGGGAGTCGCCATGGAACCACAACACCCTGCCGCCCTTGGAGGTCGCCGCCTCTGGCCACATCTCCGTCGATCCGCCCGCCCTGCGCCGGATCCACGCTGGAGCAACCGAATGCGTCGCCATGGAACCACAGCACCCCGCGGCCTTGGAGCTCACTACCTCCGGCTACCTCTCCATCGATCCGTCTGCCCTGTTGTCGGATCCGTCGACTGCTCACCCATGAAGCCGGCGTCCATTTGGAACCGCATCATTCCGCCTCCTTGGAGCTCGTCGCCTCCGGCCACCTCTCCATCGGCCTTCGCCTCGATCCGTCCGCCCCACTGCTGGATGCACGCTGGAGCAGCTGGGTTATAGATGCTTCATCAGGCTTTGGCTACCTCGACAGCTAGGACAAGCCCCCGCCGGAGATCACTGAGCTCCCTCGCCTCCTCGTCGGAAGTCGTCGCCGCTGGCAATGGATTCACCGTCGCCAACCGCGAGTGGTGGACCAGTTAGGCGGCACTGGTGCCCGGTGGCGAACTAGTGATTGCCAGTTTTTTTATAAAAAGGCGAAACATTTTTTTACTTAAGTTATTAAGTTAAAGACTGCGGGTTTAATTATCATAAAACAGAATGGTCTTTTTACAAAAGTGTCGTGACGATGGATGACCAGAAACGCTACCGGCTTTATTATTAGGGAGAGATACCATGTTATAAGATGTTAAAAGGATATAAAAAAATGATCGTAATGGGTTGGGTGATGTATTAAGTCACAGGTGCCAGTGTATATAGAAGTACGATATTGAAGGACAAAAAACCTCTTCTAAGGTGAAAGACGATTATAAATTTTAAACTATCAAATACATGTATATGTATATCAAATATATCTTGAACACCCTCGACGTCGTCTTCGAACGACAGGTCTATCATGTCGACGATTGCGCCGTCCTAGGCGTCAAGGACGAGGACGAGTCCCGGGCGCCTGGAAGCATACGCCTTAATGAAGGACGGGTCGGAGAGGAGGGAGCGCGACAATCGGCAGACGCCGCGGCGAAGGTAGAGTGACCAGGCAGGGACGCGCAGCAGGACCTCCCACACCACGTCTGGCGGCAGCTCGACGCTTGCGCCGTCGTCGGCTTTCAAGCTTTCCATCGATCTATGGCGCGTCTCGTTGATCCGACCGTCGCAAGTTTCCAGGAATTGCGCTGCTTGCATTGCATGCCGTGGCTTGTGCTTATTTAGGTAGAACTGTACGCCAAATCACTAGTTAGCGAATACATCTTTCAAAGATTAGTCTCGCCTGTCCAGTTTGTGATAAGTGGCGCACTGTATGCGTGTCACTTGTCGCAACCTGAGAGTTTTTTTTTTAGATCTGTATTTTCAAAACGTTTTATTTCCTAAACCGTGCGTCTAAATCTCGAACTATTTTCATCGTTGGCGTTCTCGCGTCGAGATCTTCAAAACTAGATCCCATGTTGATTTTTGTTTTGACGAACTTTTTTTTCAAGAAAAAAACCGGACGGGAAAAACCGGACGAAAAAATCGTGCCTTATGCGATAGAAAACAAAACAAAAAACTCGTTTTTTCCCTTTCCGATAGGCACGGGCTGTGCCTCTCGCGGAAGCAAAACCGTGCCTCTCGCGAAAACAAAACCGTGCCTCTCACGGAAAAAAGAGAGCAGAAAACGTTGTTTTTCCCCTTTCCGGAGAGGCATGGTCGTGCCTCTCACGATAGCAAAACTGTGCCTCTCACGTAAGCCAAAAAAAAAAGAAGAAGCAGAAAACGTATTTTTTTCTCTGTTCGAGACGCATGGCCGCGAAGGGAAAACTGTGCCTTTCGTGGAAGTAAAACCGTGCCTCTCGCAAAAAAACAGAAAACATATTTTTTTCCTTTCCGAGAGACACGATTGTGCCTCTCGCGAAGGCAAAACCGTACCTCTCGCGGAAGCAAAACCGTGCCTCTCGCAAAAAAAACAGAAAACTCGATTTTCACGTAAAAAGCAGAAAACATGTTTTTTCACGTAATTTTTCTTTGTCCAAAAGCTACGAAAGAGCGGTAAAAAACCGAAACACCAAAAAACCCCGAAAAAAACCACTTCAAAAAGGCGAAAACGTGTGTAAAAAAAATAAAAAAATAAAAATCCGAAGGGAACGCTCAAAGCGCGACACGTGACGACAACTGGGAACGCGTCAAATGGTGACGCGTGGGAGCGATCGCTGAAATGTTTGTGAGAAAATGCTCGCTAACTAGTTGGTCCCAACTGTATGTAGTTCAGACCGAAAGCGTTGAGAAGCAACTTATACTAAGTACCACAGCCCACCTTTTTTTGCCAATACAATCGCTTGTTCTGTCCGATCACGAGAGTATTGTGCGCAGCCTGGCATGTGTATATGCCTTGTCACCTCTTGGTTGCGGTTACCTTCATATCATCATGTGTGCAAGGAGATAGATTGACAGTATGACGTTTTTAATTTTAGAAACAAAATAATTTGGGATTTTGATATATCAAATTTCACTTAATTTTTATGTTATGATATGATTTAAATTTATTTTAAAATTAGTTTGAAAATGCCTAGAAATTTCAGGGCTAAAAAATACTTCGAACCCCACTGTAATATGTGAAATTTCAAAATTTTCATTGAAATTTTGTTGAGTTTTTACCCTCGCTACTTAATTACTTACAACGTTAGGTCCTGATGGTACTATATTACTTACAACAGAGCTACTGATTCTTATGTACTTTCTTCGTTTTTAAATATAACCATTCAGAGAGTTCACTATAGACTATGTACATATGTATATAAACATATTTTAAAATATAAATTCACTCATTTTGTTTCGTATGTAGTCTATAACAGAATCTCTAAAAGGTGTAATATTTAGAAACGGACAGAGTACATCAGAAATACCGAAGTTTCATCTAACTCCAATAATATTTTGTTATTATAAAAAATAATAAAAAAAGACAGCATGAACCTTCGCGTAAAACCAGATGGTGTAGGATTCAGACGCACGTGACTTAATTAGTTCTTATCTAGATGAGAACTAGCTACATTCGGACGGAAAGATGTTTTCATAATGACCTCCACCTGATGGGAAAGCGGGCTCAAGCGTCCATCTTTTCAAATCATAGACATTCACGCCGCACCACTCGTTACGCCGTGGTTTCTGAGACGAGCAGTTGTGAAGTAGATACAGTCCGGTCTTAGCTCGGGAAACTCCTCGGTGGATACAATGCTCGGGGAACTGTTCTGTCCAACGAAGGCGGCATGTCCCCGTAGAGCCTCCGCCGAGCTCAGCCCTACCTTTGTCTCACTCTCGAGGTCCAATCTGTCTATCTCAACCCTGACGTTATTTTCCCGGAGCGTGTCGAGAAGGACACGCACCTGCAGGAGATGGCCCCAAGGAGCCGAAAGCAAGTACCTAGTGACAATTGGCTCATGAACCTTTTGTAGTCGTCCACGGCGACGACCGCCTTCTTCCGTGGTTTGTCTGGTGCGCCCCCGAAGTCCCAAGAGTCTAGTTTCCCTTCCATTGTCAGCGCGTAGAACCTTCCCCCATGGTGAACGCAGTCGGCGTAACTGTCCATGCTTGTCCTTATCACCGAAATTTCATGCCATGAACTGTCTCCTACGTTAGCAAAAGAGAGTCGCTTGCCGTCGAGGTGGATGGCCATGGCGACGGTGCGGCCAGTGGATGGAGGACCGGACAACACAACCTTGTCGCAGAAATAACCTCCTGAGGGAATGGACATCGAAGATATCGTCTCTCATGCACAGCACCACTCGTAACGATAGCCCACGAGGTTCTTCCCTTCGCCGTCGCCGTAGACCCCCTCGACGCACGTCGTGAAGCCGGTGATCTGCGGGAGCGGGAGCAGCGCCGCCGTGAAGGGGTTGTAGAGGACGAGGTTGGAGAGCTGGTTCGCCATGACCAGCCAGCCGTGGGAGGCGCCGCACAGGGCTACGGCCTCACCCCCGGGAAAGGTGACACGGAAGGTTGTCTCGGCGTCCATCAGGTTGCGGAGCTCGGAGGTGGCGGCAGGATACCAGAACCCACGATACACGGGCAGCTGTTGATCCCCTGCCGGAAGAGGCTCCTCCGCCAAGGACACGAGCCACGGCGTGCGGCGAGTACGCAGGACGCCGGCTGCCGCCGTGGAGGCGGAGCGCCACGACGCGCAGACGGCACCGAAGGCGAGGGCCTCGGGGAGCTCGAGCAGGTGCAGGATGCCGATCAGGAGATCGACGGGGAGGTCCGACCAGCCGATGCTTGCCATCGTGAACAATTGTTTTCGTGGCAGAGGAAATATTTACATGTGGTGTGGACGGATTTATGTACCGGAGCAAACACGCTCGTGCACTACGTCACGTTGTCCACTCGGACAGGAACTCCGCGTTTAGAGGCTCTTATTAAGGAACAAGTATTAACAGGATTGGAAAGCCAGTTTCACATGAGTTCACTTGAAATAAGCTTCTTGCCTTAGACGAGAACTACATTCTACTTGAGACTTTAAAAGAGCAGAGTCGAAGAAAAAACATGTATTTATATCAGGCCATTTCAAACAGATCCTTTATCCGGTCATAAGGAAGTAAAATTTCGTTTTTTTCTCTTCTATGTCGCATCTAGTTGATCCCTTAAACCGGTTAGTAAAGTAAAAAATTACTCCAACAAGGTTAAAAATTTCAACGAAATTTCAATGTAATTTTGCATATTTTGGTGGTGTCCAAAATATTTTTAACCCTGAAATTTTGATGCAGATTCAAACTAATTTCAAAGAAAATTAATTATGTTAGAATTCATTAAATTTAACTAACATTTCAAATCTTAAAATCCAAAATAATATCTGAAATATTCAAAATTTCCATGTCTGGAAATATTTTGTTTTCGTGATTAATAACGTCCATTATCCCATGTTTATATTTACTCCAGCTCAAGGCGGCCAAGTAAATTCCTCTCCTCTGCTTCCTCTTCTCCCCCTCGCCTTGTCGCTGGCACGTTCCCGGCCCTTCCCTGCCACCACTCTCCCGCCCGATGGCCGAACGCGGTGGCTGGAGGTCCCCGTCACCAATCCCCCGCAGCCACGTCCGTGGGTCGTCATCCACCGGAGCATCCTCGAGTCGCCGTCGGTCAGCCGATCTGCACGCCCCCACCCAATTCGCCGATATTTTGGAGCTCCCTCCGTCGCGTCCGCCGACGATGACCTACCTTGGCGTCTGGCAGCGCTCGTGGGGTACGTGGATGGCAGAATTCACCGATTGGGAGACCCACCAACAGAAGTAAACCGACTCGTTCTACACGGCGGAGCTCGCGACCATGGATTATGACAAGTGTTAAGTCCAGTTCCATGGTGTTGTTGCCTGGCTGAACTCCTTGTTTGGGACGGCTAAGGGAGTCCGGGACTAAGGGGTCCTCGGGCCGTCGGCTCATTCCTCATGGGCCGACCTAATGTGCTGCTCTGTCAAAGGCCGAACTATGAGAAGATCTCGTGTCTAGAAAGGAAAGCTCCGAAGAATGGCATGGCCTCCAAGTTTTGAAGATGAGATCTGCGTATCTACCCTCTGTAAAGGTCGGTTGTGTGTAACTCTAGGTACCCCCGGTGTCTATAAATCGGAGGGTCCCATTCATAGAGGACAGGTGAACTCATCTAGGCTTTAGCTTAGACGATCTCGAGGTAGACCAACTTTGTAACCTTCGTACACATCAATATAATCAAGCAGGACGTAGGGTTTTACCTCCTCACGAGGGCCCGAACCTGGGTAAACACCGTCTCTTTCGTCCCCTGATACCCATCGATCTAAGGTCCATAGCTTGGGACCCTCAACCCTAGATCTGCCGGTTTTGACACTGATATTGGTGCTTTCATTAAGAGTTCCACTACGAAACCACAAGAAAGGTCGATGGCCCGTTTAGTCATCACCGATCAGATCTGCAACAGATAGATCTTCGTCCCTGGGCAGGTCTTCACCTTCGGTAGCATCACGCTGCAAGCTGATCCGACTGGCCGGCTGGGCTAGATCAGAAGCTCCTCTTCCGATCAAGGAATCAAGTCCGAGAATTCAGAATTCTCTGCCGATCTAACCCAAGATGGGCTTTTGGTCTCACCCAATTGTCTGGCAACTCCGAACCTTAACTTCGGATCCCTCGCCCGTCGTCCCCGTATCCGGGGGACCACACTTATGTTCGGGCCCAAACTTAGCGCCCGAGCACCCCAATTTGGCCCTCGCCAGATACGTATCCCTCGAGGACACCCCGGAGATCACTCCGAAAAACCTTCGGGGGATAGACCCGGACAACCTCTCGATGATAAACGAGGCGCTTGACCGGATCCGGTCGTTCGAGATCACAAACGACCTAAGCCCGACTCACGTTCAGATCGGCCTGAGGCCGGATCAGGAAGAATTTCATTACCCACCCACCACCCACTCGGTAGCCACTATCGAAGACTTAACCGACATGCTAGATTACGCCTCCAATGGGATGAAGGACATGTACGATGAGGGAGACACCCCGACCCCTATCAACACTTGGCGATGGACAACCACCTCCTCTTACGACGATGTCTACATGGTGGACACACCCGCCGACAAGGACGATGCCACCCCCGAGCAGAACGGCGACAGATCCGAGTAGTTGTAAAAATGTCGGAGGCAGCGCAAGCGATCTAAGGCGAATAAAGGAAGATGAATCATCATGTGCGCCAGAGAAAATGACACCACGGCAGAAGCCGACGTCCTCGAAACCCTAGGGCAACAACGGGAGAACCTTGAGAAGCCCTATGACCCCAAGGACCCCAATGATTCCAAAGATGACAACTATCTCCCCCCGGTCGACGAGGCTGACAACTATCCGCAAGACCAAGAACGCTCCAAGCGACGACTCTTAGCCACCGCCTGGAGCCTAAAGGCAAAGCAGCGGCAGCTTCAAGCTGAGCAAGACACCTGATACGTCTCCAACGTATCTATAATTTTTGATGATGGCATGCTATTATATTATTTGTTTTGAATGTTTTATATGCATTAATATGCTATTTTATATTATTTTTGGGACTAACCTATTAATCTAGAGCCAAGTGTCAGTTTCTGTTTTTTCCTTGTTTTTGAGTTTTGCAGATATGGGATATTAAACGGATTCCAAATGGAATAAAACCTTCGGAAGGAATTTTTCTGAAAGGAAACAAATCGATCAAGCTTGAAGTGCACGTTAGGGGAGATGCGAGGGCACCACAAGCTTGCTAGGTGCACCCCCTGGCCGTGCCTAGCAGGCTTGTCTCTCCCTGGCAGGTCTCTTAACCCTATTCTTTGGCCTATAAATACCCAAATATTCCCCCAACATCAAAAAGAGCCACGCAAATACTTTTCTGCCGCCGGAATCTTCCGTTCCCGAGAGATCCAATCTTGGAGCCTTTTCCGGTAATCTACCGGAGGGGGTTTCGATCATGGAGGGCATCTACATCAAGTCCATTGCCCATCCGATGATGCGTGAGTAGTCCACCATAGACCTACATGTCCATAGATAGTAGCTAGATGGCTTCTTCTCTCTCTTTGATCTTCAATACCATGTTCTCCATGATCTTCATGGAGAACTATCTGATGTAATCCTCTTTTGTGGTGTGTTTGTCAAGATCCGATGACTTGTGAGTTTTTGTTCGGATTATCCATGAATCTTATTTGAATCTCCTCTGAATAATTATTTGCATGATTTCATATCTTTGCAAGTCTCTTCTAGTTATTTGTTTGGTTTGGCCAACTAGATTGGTAATTCTTGCAATGGGAGAAGTGCTTGGTTTTGGGTTCAATCTTGTGGTGTCCTCACCCCGTGACATAGTAGGGGTAGCGAGGCACATATTGTATTGTTGCCATCAAGGGTAACAAGATGGGGTTTTCATCATATTGATTGAGTTTATGCCTCTACATCATGTCATCTTTCTTAATGCGTTACTCTGTTCTTCATGAACTTAATACTCTAGATGCAGGCAGGAGTCTGTCGATGTGTGGAGTAATAGTAGTAGATGCAGAATCGTTTTGGTCTACTTGTCACAGACGCGATGCCTATATGCATGATCATTGCCTTGCCTAACAACATGATTATTCGTTTTTCTATCAATTGCTTGATAGTAATTTGTTTACCCGCCATGGTATTTGCTTTCAAGAGAGAAGCCTCTAGTGAAATCTATGGCCCCCAGGTCTACTTTCCATCATATACTTTCAGATCTATACATAAAAAATACCAAAAATACCTTCCTGTAATTTATTTATCTTTTACTTTCCACACTCGTTTATATCTATCTCTTTCAGATCTAATCCTTGCAAATAACCGTGAAGGGATTGACAACCCCTTTATAGTGTTGGGTGCAAGAGTTTGATTATTTGTGTAGGTGCATTCATTGATGACTTGCGTGTTCCTCCTACTAGATTGATACCTTGGTTCTCAAAAACTGAGGGAAATACTTATCTACTTCGCTGCATCACCCTTTCCTCTTCAAGGGAAAACCAACACAAGCTCAAGAGGTAGCAAGAAGGATTTCTGGCGCCGTTGCCGGGGAGGATATACATCAAGCCTACCAAGTACCCATCACAAACTCATCTCTTGCATTTACATTATTTTTCATTTGCCTCTCGTTTTCCTATCCCCTACTTCTAAAACAATTTTCAGAAAATACCAAAAAGATTTGCCTTTTTGTTGGCCCTTCTTTTGTTTACCTTTCGTTTGCTTGTGTGCTTGATTGCTTGATTTGTCACGATGTGTGAGAATACCAAGTTGTGTGACTTTTCCAATACTGATAATAATGATTTTATTAGTACTCCTATTACTCCCGCCACTAGTGCGGAATCTTATGAAATCAATGCTGCCATGTTAAATCTTGTTATGAAAGAACAATTTTCTGGCCTTCTTAGTGAAGATGCCGCATCCCATCTAAATACTTTCATTCAGTTGTGTGATATGCAAAAGAAGAAAGATGTGGATAATGATATTGTTAAATTGAAGCTATTTCCGTTCTCGCTACGAGATCGTGCTCAAACCGTTGGGGAACGTTGCATGGGAAACAAAAATTTTTCCTACGCACACGCAGATCTATCCATGCTGATGAGCATCTACGAGAGGGAGAGTGGATCTACATACCCTTGTAGATTGCTAAGCGGGAAGCGTTAAGAAATGCGGTTGGTGTAGTCGAACGTCTTCGCGATCCAAATCGCCGTGCGTCCCGCGATCCAATCACGATCCGTCCCGCGATCTAATAACGATCCATCCCACGAACTTGATCAAGATCCGTCCCACGAACTTGATCATGATCCATCCCATGAACTTGATCACGATGCTTCCGATCTAGCGCCGAACGGACGACACCTTCGCGTTCAGCACACGTACAGCTTGATGACGATCTCCGCCGTCTTGATCTAGTAAGAGAGAGCGGAGAGGTAGAAGAGTTCGCCGGCAGCGTGACGGTGCTCCGGTGATGGTGGTGGAGCAATTCCGGCAGGGCTTCGCCTAAGCACTGCAGAAATCCGATCTAGAGGAGAAACTATGCACTGGAGGAACAGGTAGCACGTGGCTGTAAAAATTAGTGCAAAAACCCTCAATACCACCAGTATATATAGGAGGAAGATAGGAGGTGGCTTGGCCCAAGGGCAAAGCCACCAAGGAGTCGGCCGAACCAAGGGTGGAGGTGGAGTCCACCTCCAATCCTACTAGGACTAGGATTCACCCTCTTTTTTGCCTTTTCCACTTTTTCTCTTAGGACTCTTTTCTTCCAGCCGCATGGGCCTCTTGTGGTTGTTCCACCAGCCTACTAAGGGCTGGTTTCCACTCTCCCACAGCCCATGTAGACTCTTGGGTCGAAATAATCCTCCAGGAGGCCATCTGGTACACTACCGGCACTCCCGATACACTATCGATGAGCCCGAAACTTTTCCGGCGACCAAAACAGGACTTCCTATATATGAATCTTTACCTCCGGACCATTCCGGAGCTCCTCGTGACGTCCGGGATCTCATCCGGGACTCCAAAAAAACTTCGGTCACCACCATACATAACTCTATACTACCGAAACGTCACCAAACCTTAAGTGTGCAGACCCTGCGGGTTCGAGGACTATGTAGACATGACCGAGACACCTCTTCGGTCAATAACCAATGGAGGGACCTGGATGTCCACATTGGTTCCTACATATTCTATGAAGATCTTTATCGGTCGAACCTCTATGTCAAGGATTCAGTTAATCCCGTATGATGTTCCCTTTGTTCTTCGGCATGTTACTTGCCCGAGATTCGATCGTCGGTATCTCCATACCTAGTTCAACCTCGTTACTAGCAAGTCTCTTTACTCATTCCGTAATACAAGATCCCACAACTAAAGCTTATTCACATTGCTTGCAAGGCTTATTGTGATGTTGTATTACCGAGTGGGCCTTGAGATACCTCTCCGTCACACAGAGTAACAAATCCCAGTATTGATCCATGCCAATTCAACAGACACCCTCGGAGACACCTGTAGAGCACCTTTATAGTCACCTAGTTACGTTGCGACGTTTGATACACACAAGGAAATCCTCCGATGTCCGTGAGTTGCATGATCTCATGGTCATAGGAACATATACTTGACATGCAGAAAACAGTAGCAATAAACTGACACGATCATAAGCTACGTTTGTAGTTTGGGTCTTGTACATCACATCATTCTCCTAATGATGTGATCTCGTTATCAAATGACATCTCATGTCCGTGGCTAGGAAACCTTAACCATATTTTGATCAACGAGCTAGTTCACTAGAGGCATACTAGGGACATTGTGTTTGTCTATGTATCCACACATGTATCCATGTTTCCAATTAATACAATTTTAGCATGGATAATAAACAATTATCATGAACAAGGAAATATAATAATAAACACTTTATGTATTGCCTCTAGGGCATATTTCCAACAGTGTCCCACTTGCACTAGAGTCAATAATCTAGCTCCCATCACTATGTGATTTACATTGTAATGAATCGAACACCCATACAGTTCTGGTGTTGATGATGTTTAGCTCTTGGAAGAGGTTTAGTCAATGGGTCTACAACATTCAGATCCGTGTGCACTTTGCAATTTATGCCCTTCTCCTCGATGTAATATCGGATGGAGTTGAAGCGTCGCTTTATATGTCTAGTCCTCTTGTGAAACCTTGGTTCCTTGGCTAGAGCAATGGCACCAGTGTTGTCACAAAAGAGGCTCATTGGATTCAGTGCACTCGGCACTACTCCAAGATCTGTCATGAACTGCTTCATCCAGACACCTTCCTTCGCCGCCTCCGAGGCTGCGATGTATTCCGCTTTGCACGTAGAATCAACTACCACGCTTTGCTTGGAACTGCACCAGCTTACCTCTCCCGCATTAAGAATAAATACGTATCCGGTTTGCGACTTAGAGTCGTCCAGATCAGTGTCAAAGCTTGCATCGACGTAACCCTTTACGACGAGCTCTTCATCACCTCCATAAACGAGAAACATTTCCTTAGTCCTTTTCAGGTACTTAAGGATATTCTTGACCGCCTGCGAGTGCTCCATTCCAGGATCACTTTGAAACCTTCCGGCCATACTTATGGCAAGGCTGACATCGGGTCTTGTGCACAGCATTGCATACATGATAGAGCCTATGGCTGAAGCATAGGGGATGACACTCATCTTTTCTCTATCTTTTGCAGTTACCGGGCATTGAGTCTTACTCAACTTCACACCTTGTAACACAGGCAAGAACCCCTTCTTGGACTGATCCATTTTTAACTTCTTCAAAACTTTATCAAGGTATGTGCTCTGTGAAAGAGCTATTAAGCCTCTCGATCTATCTCTATAGATCTTAATGCCTAATATGAAAGCAACTTCTCGTAGGTCCTTCATTGAAAAACTCTTGTTCAAATATTCCTTCACGCTTTCCAGCATTTCTATATTGTTTCCAATCAGCAATATGTCATCCACATATAATACTAGAAATGCTATGGAGCTCCCACTCACTTTCTTGTAAATACAAGCTTCTCCGTAAACTTGTATAAACTCAAACGCTTTGATCACCTCATCAAAGCGCTTATTCCAACTCCGAGATGCTTGCACCAGTCCATAAATGGATTGCTGGAGTTTGCAAACTTTGTCAGCATTCTCTGGATCGACAAAACCTTCGGGTTGCATCATATACAACTCTTCCTCAAGGAAACCATTGAGGAACACTGTTTTGACATCCATCTGCCAAATTTCATAGTCGAAATAAGCAGCTATTGCTAACATGATTCTGACAGACTTAAGCATTGCTACGGGTGAGAAAGTCTCATCGTAGTCAACTCCTTGAACTTGTGAAAAAGCCTTTGCCACAAGTCGAGCTTTATAGACGGTGACATTACCGTCCGCGTCTGTCTTCTTCTTAAAGATCCATTTGTTCTGAATGGCCTTTCGCCCTTCAGGTAATACTTCCAAAGTCCATACTTTGTTTTCATACATGGATCCCATCTCAGATTTCATGGCCTCTAACCATTTCTCGGAATCCGGGCCCATCACTGCTCCTCCATAGCTCGTAGGTTCATTGTTGTCCAACAACATGACCTCCAAGACAGGGTTGCCGTACCACTCAGGGGTACTACGCGGCTTTGTCGACCTACGAGCTTCAATAGCAGCTTGATCCGAAGCTTCATGATCATCATCATTAACTTCCTCTTCTACCGTCGTAGGTTCCACAGAAACATCTTTCTGCGCTGTGCTACTTTCTGGTTGCAGTAAAGGTTCAGTAACCTCATCAAGATCTATTTTCCTCCCACTCAATTCTTTCGAGAGAAACTCTTTCTCAAGAAATGTTCCGTTCTTAGCGACAAACACTTTGCCTTCGGATATGAGATAGAAGGTATACCCGACTGTCTCTTTCGGGTATCCTATGAAGACGCATTTCTCCGCTTTGGGTTCCAGCTTTTCAGGCTGAAGCTTTTTGACATAAGCTTCTTGCCAAACCACAGTTCATATGGCGTCGTCTCAACGGATTTTGATGGTGCCCTATTTAAAGTGAATGCTGCTGTCTCTAATGTATAACCCCAAAACGATAGTGGCAAATCAGCAAGAGACATCGTAGAACGCACCATATCTAATAAGTTTCGATTACGACGTTCGGACACACCATTACGCTGTGGTGTTCCGGGCGGTGTCAACTGTGAAACAATTCCACACTGTCTTAAGTGACTGCCAAACTCATAACTCAGATATTCACCTCCTCGATCAGATCGCAGGAACTTAATCTTCTTGTTACGATGATTCTCAACTTCACTCTGAAATCGCTTGAACTTTTCAAACATTTCAGACTTGTGTTTCATTAAGTAAATATACCCATATCTACTTAAGTCATCAGTGAAGGTGAGAAAATAACGATATCCACCACGCGCTGTAACATTCATTGGACCGCACACATTAGTATGTATGACTTCCAATAAGTCACTCACCTATTCCATTGTTCCAGAGAATGGCGTTTTAGTCATATTGCCCATGAGGCATGGTTCACATGTGTCAAGTGATTCAAAATCAAGTGACTCCAAAAGTCCATCAGCATGGAGCTTCCTCATGCGTTTTACACCAATATGACCTAAACGGCAGTGCCACAAGAAAGTGGTACTATCATTATCAACTCTACATCTTTTGGCATCAATGTTATGAACATGTGTGTCATCACTATCAAGATTCAATATGAATAAACCCCTAACATTGGGTGCATGACCATAAAAGATATTACTCATATAAATAGAACAACCTTTATTCTCTGATTTAAATGAGTAACCATCTCGCAATAAACAAGATCCAGATATAATATTCATGCTTAACGTAGACACTAAATAACAATTATTCAGGTTCATCACTAATCCCGATGGTAATCGAAGAGAGAGCGTGCCGACGGCGATCACATCAACCTTGGAACCATTTCCCACGTGCATCGTCACTTCGTCCTTTGCCAGCCTTCGTTTATTCCGTAGTTCCTGCTTTGAGTTGCAAATGTGAGCAACCGAACCGGTATCAAATACCCAGGCACTACTACGAGAGCTAGCAATAACTTGTATATCATATATACCTTGTTTGTCGTTGGCCGCCTTCTTGCCAGCCAGGTACTTGGGGCAGTTCCGCTTCCAGTGACCAGTTCCCTTGCAATGAAAGCACTCAGTTTCTAGCTTGGGTCCATGCTTGGGCTTCTTTACAGGAGTAGCAACTGCTTTGCCATCCTTCTTGGTTTTACCCTTCTTGCCCTTGCCCTCGACTTTGCCATTTTTCTTGAAACTAGTGGTTTTATTGACCATCAACACTTCATGTTCTTTCTGGATTTCAGACTCAGCGACTTTTAGCATCACAAACAGCTCGGTGACTGACTTGTTCATCCCGTGCATGTTATAGTTCATCACAAAACTCTTGTAACTAGGTGGTAGTGATTGAAGAACTCTATCAGTGATCGCCTCTGGCGGAAGGGCAATTCCCAACTCCGCTAGACGAGTTGAATTCCCAGACATTCTGAGGATATGTTCACTGATAGACCCGTTCTCCTCCATCTTGCAAGCATAGAACTTATCAGAGGTTTCATACCTCTTGATCCGGGCATTCTTCTGAAAGATAAACTTCAACTCCTGGAACATCTCATATGCTCCATCACGTTCAAAATGTCTTTGAAGTCCCGGTTCTAAGCCATACAATATCGCACACTGAACTATTGAGTAATCTCCAGTACGTGCCTCCCAAGCTTTCTTAATGTCCTCGGAGGTCATGTCTTCTGGTTGGTCACCAAGCGGTGCATCAAGGACATATGATTTCTGGCAAGCCGTGAGGATAATCCTCAGATTACAGGCCCAGTCAACAAAGTTACTTCCATAATCTTTCAACTTAGCTTTCTCCAGGAATGCATTAAAATTCAAGGGTGCTACTGCGCGAGCCATTGATCTACAATATAAATATGCAAAGTTCACTTAGACTATTGTTCAAGATAATGAGTTTAGTTAATCAAATTACCAAAGCTCCCACTCAAATTGACATCCCTCAGGTCATCTGAGTGTCACATGATCCAAATCCACCAACTCAAGTCCGATCATCACGTGAGTTGAGGTGGCTTCAATGGTGAACATCATTATGTTGATCATATCTACTATATGACTCATGTTCAACCTTTCAGTCTCTTGTGTTCCGAGGCCATGTCTGTACATGCTAGGCTCGTCAAGTTTAACCCGAGTGTTCTACGTGTGCAAAACTGGCTTGCACCTGTTGTATGTGAACATAGAATCTATCACACCCGATCATCACGTGGTGTCTCGACACGACGAACTTTCACAACGGTGCACACTCGGGGAGAACACCATTCATCTTGAAATTTAAGTGAGGGATCACCTTATAATTCTACCGTCGTACTAAGCAAAACAAGGTGCATAAAAGGATTAACATCACATGCAATTCATAAGTGACATGATATGGCCATGAACTTGTGCTTTAGATCTCCATCTTGAAAGCACCGGCATGATCTCCATCGTCACCGGCACGACACCATGATCTCCATCATCTTGATCTCCATCAACGTGTTGCCATCGGGGTTGTCACGCCCTGCATGCTTCTACTACTATTGCTACCGTTTAGCGATAAAGTAAAGCATTACATAGCGCTTAATGATTGACACACAGGTCATACAATAATTAAAGACAACCCTATGGCTCCTGCCGGTTGCCGTACTCATCGACATGCAAGTCGTGATAATCTATACATCACATGATCATCTCATACATCACATATATCACACCATGTAATTGGCCATATCACATCACAACATACCCTGCAAAAACAACTTAGACGTCCTCTAATTGTTGTTGCATGTTTTACGTGGCTGCTACGGGTTTCTAGCAAGAACGATTCTCACCTACGCATAAACCACAATGGTGATACATAATTTTCTTTTCAACCTTCTCAAGGACCGCCTTTGTCGAATCCGATCCAACTAAAGTGAGAGAAACTGTCACCCGCAAGCCATCTAGGCAACAAGTTGCGCCGAGGGAACCGGTCTCTCGTAAGCGTACGAGTAATGTTGGTCCGGGCCGCTTCATCTCACAATACCGCTGAACCAAAATACGACCAAGGGAGGAAGCAATTTAAGCATCAACGCCCACAAACCTTTTGTGTCCTACTCGAGATCTCATCTACACATAGACCTAGCTCATGATGCCACTGTTGGGGAACGTTGCATGGGAAACAATTTTTTTTCCTACGACACGCAAATCTATCCATGGTGATGAGCATCTATGAGAGGGAGAGTGGATCTACATACCCTTGTAGATCGCTAAGCGGGAAGCGTTAACAAACGCGGTTGGTGTAGTCGAACATCTTCGCGATCCAAATCACCGAGCGCCCCGCGATCCAATCACTATCCGTCCCACGATCTAATCTTGATCCATCCCACAAACTTGATGATGATCCGTCCCACGAACTTGATCATGATCTGTCCCACGAACTTGATCACGATCCTTCTGATCTAGCACCGAACGGACGGCACCTCCGCGTTCAACACACGTATAGCTTGATGACGATCTCCGCCGTCTTGATCCAGCAAGAGAGAGTGGAGAGGTAGAAGAGTTTGCCGGCAGCATGACGGCGCTCTGGCGATGGTGGTGGAGCAATTTCGGCAGGGCTTCGCCTAAGCACTGCAGAAATCCGATCTAGAGGAGAAACTATGCACTGGAGGAACGGGTAGCACGTGGCTGTAAAAACTAGTGCAAAACCCCTCAATACCACAAGTATATATAGGAGGAAGAGAGGAGGTGGCTTGGCCCAAGGGCCAAGCCACCAAGGAGTCGGCCGAACCAAGGGTGGAGGTGGAGTCCACCTCCAATCCTAGTAGGACTAGGATTCACCCTCTTTTTTGCCTTTTTCCACTTTTTCTCTTAGGACTCTTTTGTTCCAACCGCATGGGCCTCTTTTGGTTGTTCCACCAGACCACTAAGGGCTGGTTTCCACTCTCCCACATCCGATGTAGCCTCTTGTGTTGAAATACTCCTCCTGGAGGCCTCCCGGTACACTCCCGGCACTCCCGGTACACTACCGATGAGCCCGAAACTTTTTCGGCGACCAAAATAGGACTTCCTATATATGAATCTTTACCTACGGACCATTCCAGAGCTCCTCGTGATGTCTGGGATCTCATCCGGGACTGCAAACAAACTTTGATCACCACCATACATAACTCTATACTACCGAAACGTCATCAAACCTTAAGTGTGCAGACCCTGCGGGTTCGAGAACTATGTAGACATGACCGAGACACCTCTACGGTCAATAACCAATGGCGGGAACTGGATGTCCACATTGGTCCCTACATGTTCTATGAAGATCTTTATCGGTCGAACCTCTATGTCAAGGATTCAGTTAATCCCGTATGATGTTCCCTTTGTTCTTCGGTATGTTACTTGCCCGAGATTCGATCGTTGGTATCTCCATACCTAGTTCAACCTCGTTACTAGAAAGTCTCTTTACTCATTCCGTAATACAAGATCCCACAACTAACACTTAGTCACATTGCTTGCAAGGCTTATTGTGATGTTGTATTACCGAGTGGGCCT
Organism: Hordeum marinum; assembly: GCA_022496015.1. Taxonomy (NCBI): domain Eukaryota; kingdom Viridiplantae; phylum Streptophyta; class Magnoliopsida; order Poales; family Poaceae; genus Hordeum; species Hordeum marinum. The sequence goes on along the minus strand of CM039678.1, from coordinate 504,378,784 downwards.
TGAGATACCTCTCCGTCACATGGAGTAACAAATCCCAGTATTGATCCATGCCAACTCAAGAGACACCCTCGGAGACACCTTTAGAGCACCTTTATAGTCACCTAGTTACGTTGCGACGTTTGATACACACAAGGCACTCCTCTGATGTCCGTGAGTTGCATGATCTCATGTTCATAGGAACATATACTTGACATGCAGAAAACAATAGCAATAAACTGACACGATCATAAGCTAAGTTTGTAGTTTGGGTCTTGTCCATCACATCATTCTCCTAATGATGTGATCCCTCTATCAAATGACATCTCATGTCCATGGCTAGGAAACCTTAACCATCTTTTGATCAACGAGCTAGTTCACTAGAGGCATACTAGGGACATTGTGTTTGTCTATGCATCCACACATGTATCCATGTTTCCAATTAATACAATTTTAGCATGGATAATAAACAATTATCATGAAAAAGGAAATATAATAACAAACACTTTATTTATTGCCTCTAGGGCATATTTCCAACAAAAACTTGGTTTTCATTTGTGCCTAAAAATAGTATTGATTCATGGAATAAGTGTAAAGATGATTTTATTTCCAAGTACTTTCCTCCTGCTAAGATCATCTCCCTTAGGAACAATATAATGAATTTTAAGCAACTTGATCATGAGCATGTTGCACAATCTTGGGAGAGGATGAAATTAATGATTACGAATTTTCCCGCACATGGTTTGAGTTTATGGACGATTATACAAATTTTCTATGCGGGGTTGAATTTTTCATCTAGAAATCTTTTAGATTCTGCCATGGGTGGTACTTTTATGGAAATCACGTTAGGAGAAGCTACTAAACTCCTAGATAATATCATGACAAACTACTCTCAATGTCATACCGAAAGATCTCTTACGAGTAAAAAAATGCATGCTATTGAAGAAATAAATACTTTGAGTGAAAAGATGGATGAATTGATGAAATTGTTTGCTAGTAAGAGTGCTCCTATTGATCCTAATGATATGCCTTTGTCTTCTTTGATTGGTAATAATTGAATCTATGGATTTGAATTTTGTTGGTAGGAACAATTTTGGTAAGAATGCGTATAGAGGTAATTTCAACCCTAGGCCGTTTCCTAGTAACTCCTCTAATAGTTATGGGAATTCCTACACCAATTCTTATGGAAATTATAATAATATGCCCTCTGATCTTTAGAATATTGTTAAAGATTTTATTGGTTCGCAAAAAGTTTTTAATGCTTCTATTGAAGAAAAAGTGCTCAAGATTGATGATTTGGTTAGGAACACTGACAGAATTTCTCTTGAGATTGATTCTTTGAAGGTTAGATCTACTCCAGCCAATAATGATATTAATGAGTCTTTAAAATCTATGAGAATTTCTGTTGATGAAAGTAAGGAAAGAACCACTAGAATTCGTGCTAAGCGTGAATGGCTTGAAAAGGTGTTTTCTCGCGATAATAATGATAGAGATCTTAAAGTGATTGATGTGACTCCTATTGAATCTTTGTTTTCCAATGTAAATCTTGATAATGATGGGACTGGAGATAAGTCAACTTTAGTTAAAAGGCTTCCCAATGATTCAGACTCTATAGATCTTAATGCTAAGATTGATAAAAGTGGGATTAAAGAGGTCAAAACTTTAAATAGCAATGAACCCACTCTTTTGGATTTCAAGGACTTTAATTATAATAGCTTATCTTTTATTGATTTTATTTCCTTGTTACAATCCATGTTGAATTCTCCACATGCTTATAGCTAAAATAAGGCTTTTACTAAACATATCATTGATGCTATGATGAAATCATTTGAAGAAAAAACTTGAGTTAGAAGTTTCTACTCCTAGAAATCTTTATGATGAGTGGGAACCTACTATTAATATTAAAATCAAATATTATGAGTGCCATGCTTTGTGTGATTTGGGTGCTAGTGTTTCCACGTTTCTGAAAACTTTATGTGATGTGCTAGGTTACCATGATCTTGATGATTGCTCTCTAAATTTGTATCTTGCGGATTCCACTATTAATAAACCTATGGGAAGGATTAATGATGTTCTTATTGTTGCAAATTGGAATTATGTGCCCTTAGATTTCATTGTTCTTGATATAGGTTGCAATCCTATGACCTTTCCTTAGAACTATTGGTGCAATTATTGACATGAAAGAAGGAAACATTAGATTCCAATTTCCACTAAGGAAAGGCATGGAACATTTTCCTAAAAAGAAAATAAGATTGACTTATGAATCTATTATGAGGGCTACTTTTGGATTGCATACCAAAGATGACAGTACCTAGATCTATTGCGTTTTGCCTAGCTAGGGGCGTTAAACAATAGCGCTTATTGGGAGGTAACTCAATTTTATTTTTTGTGTTATGTTTTTGCTTCTGTTTTTGAGTGTTTACCACATTATTACTTCTGTAGTAATTGTGTTTTTGAGTTTTAATTACTGTTTGAGCCAAGTAAAACCTTTGGGGTGATCTATGGTAGTTGTTGATTTGATCTTGCTGAAAAACAAAAACTTTTGCGCTCAGTCCAGGAATTTTCTATTTTCTTCAGAGCGTGGAATTGTTCTGAAATTTTTACATAGGATTGATATATAAATTCCTCAAGTTTTACTAAATTTTTGGAATTGTTTGAGTTACATAATTATATGAAGTTTTCAGTTTGCTACAAAATGTTCTGTTTTTGACAAATTCTGTTTTCTTTGAGTTGTTTGCCTATTTTGATGAATTTATGGGTTGTATCATGTGGTATGAGCCATGAAGAAGTTAGATTACAGTAGTTGTAACAGAAAGACAAATAAATAATGAGTTCACAACAGTACCTAAAGTGGTGATTTATTTTCTTATACTAACGGATCTCACGAGTTTTCTGTAAAGTTTTGTGTTGTGAAGTTTTCAAGTTTTGGGTAAAGATTTGATGAACTATGGAATAAGGAGTGGCAATAGCCTAAGCTTGGGGATGCCCAAGGCACCCCAAGTCATAATCAAGGATGCCAAAGAGCCTAAGCTTGGGGATGCCCTGGAAGGCATCCCCTCTTTCGTCTTCAATCCATCGGTAAATTTACTTGAGGCTATATTTTTATTCACCACATGATATGTGTTTTGCTTGGAGCGTCTTGTATGATATGAGTCTTTGCTTGTTAGTTTGACACAATCATCCTTGCTGCACACATCTTTTGAGAGAGACATGTTGAATCTTGAATTTATTAGAATACTCTTTGTGCTTCACTTATATCTTTTGAGTTGGGCAATTTTGCTCTATGTGCTTCACTTATATTTTTCTAGAGCACGATCGTGTTTGCGTTTTATAGAAATACTTGAACTCTCATACCTCACTTATATTATTTTGAGAAGTTTCTAAAAACAGCATTGTTAATTGGTCTAGGTTATGAATTTAGTCCTAATATGATAGGTATCCAAAAGGGGTATAGTAAAAACTTCCATATTAAGTGCGTGGAGTATTTATGAGAAGTTTGATTCCTTGCATAAAGTTTTGAGATATAAAGATGGTAATGTTAAGAGACATGTTAGGAAGTAAATTGTGATTTGGTAAAAATACTTGTGTAAAGGATTGTGATTCCCGTAGCATGCACGTATGGTGAACCGTTATGTAAGGAAGTTGGAGCATGACTTGTTTATAGATTGTCGGTCTTTGTGTGAGGGTCGGGGGCGCGCGATGGTTAACTCCTACCAACCTTCCCCCTAGGAGCATGCATTTAATGCTTTGCTTCAATGACTATTAGACTTTTGCAATAAGTATGTGAGTTCTTTATGACTAATGTTGAGTCCATGGATTATACGCACTCTCACCCTTCCACTTTTGCTAGCCTCTTTATTACCATGCAACTTTCGCCGGTATACCATATACCTTCCTCAAAACAGCCACCGTATACCTTCCTCAAACATTCACCATACCTACGTATTATGGCATTTCCATAGCCATTCCGAGATATATTGCCATGCAATTTCCACCATTTCCTTTTATGACATGCACCATCACTTCCATATTGCATATAGAGTCATATTTTGTCATAGGTATCGAGTTGTAATTTTCTTTTTGAGTTGTAAGTAAATAAAAGTATGATGATCATCATTAATAGAGCATGTCCCATGTGAGGAAAGGATGATGGAAGCTATGATTCCCTCACAAGTGAGGATGAGATTCCCGACTTTATGAAAAAAAGAGGTCAATGAAGCCCAAATAAAAAAATGAATAAAAGAGGCCTTAGATGCCCACATAAAAAAATGAGAGAAAAGAGAGAAGGGACATTGATACTACCTTTTTCCACACTTGTGCTTCAAAGTAGCACCATGATCTTCATGATAGAGAGTCTCCTATTTTGTCACTTTCATATAGCTAGTGGAAATTTTTCTTCACGATGCATGTCCACTTAGTTTCTTTTTGAGCTTTCATATACTTATAGCTCTAGTGCATCCGTTGCATGGCAATCCCTACTCAAGCACATTGATATCTATTGATGGGCATCTCCATAGCTCGTTGATATGCCTAGTTGATGTGAGACTATCATCTCCCTTTTCCTTGACAACCTCCACCATATTTCATTCCACCTATAGTGCTATATCCGTGGCTCGCGCTCATGTATTGCGCGAGAGTTCAAAAAGTTTGAGAAAATAAAGGTGTGAAAACAATTGCTTGACTTTTCATCAGGGTTGTGCATGATATAAATACTTTGTGTGGGGAAGATGGAGCATAGCCAGACCATATGATATTGTAGGGCTAACTTTCTTTGGTCATTATATTTTGAAGGGATACAATTGCTTTGCTAGTTTGCTTGAATTGTTATTGTTTCTATATCAATATTAAGCTTTTGTTTTGAGTATTACGGATCTGAATACTCATGCCATAATAAAGAATATTACAAGTATAAATATGTTAGGAATCACTCCACATCAAAAATTTCTATTTTTATCACTTGCCTACTCGAGGACAAGCAGGAGTTAAGCTTGGGGATGCTAATACGTCTCCAACGTATCTATAATTTTTGATGATGTCATTCTATTATATTATCTATTTTGGATGTTTTATATGCATTAATATGCCATTTTATATTATTTTTGGGACTAACCTATTAATCTAGAGCCAAGTGCCAGTTTATGTTTTTTCCTTGTTTTTGAGTTTTGCAGATATGGGATATTAAACAGAGTCTAAACAGAATAAAACTTTCGGAAGTAATTTTTCTAGAAGGAAACAAATTGATCAAGCTTAGAGTGCACGTCAGGGGAGGTGCCAGGGCGCCACAAGCCTGCTAGGTGCGGGCCCCCCTTAGCCGCACCTAGCAGGCTTGTCGCTCCCTGGCAGGTCTCATAACCCTATTCTTTGGCCTATAAATACCCAAATATCCCCCAACATCAAAAAGAGCCACGCAAATACTTTTCCGCCGCAGAAAGCATCCGTTCCCGAGAGATCCAATCTTGGAGCCTTTTCCGGTAATCTGCCGGAGGGGGTTTTGATCACGGAGTGCATCCAAATCAACTCCATTACCCCTCCGATGATCCGTGAGTAGTCCACCACAGACCTACGGGTCCATAGCTAGTAGCTAGATGGCTTCTTCTCTCTCTTTGATCTTCAATACCATGTTCTCCATGATCTTCATGGAGAACCATCCGATGTAATCCTCTTTCGTGTTGTGTTTGTCAAGATCCGATGAATTGTGAGTTTATGTTCAGATTATCAATGAATCTTATTCGAATCTCCTCTGAATTCTTATTTTCATGATTTCATATCCTTTCAAGTCTTTTCGAGTTATTGCTTTGGTTTGGCCAACTAGATCGGTAATTCTTGCAATGGGAGAAGTGCTTGATTTTGGGTTCAATCTTGCGGTGTCCTTACCCAGTGACATAGTAGGGGTAGCGAGCCATGAAATGTATTGTTGCCATCAAGGGTAACAAGATGAGGTTTTCATCATATTGCTTGAGTTTATCCCTCTACATCATGTCATCTTTCTTAATGCGTTACTCTGTTCTTCATGAACTTAATACTCTAGATGCAGGCACGAGTCGGTCGATGTGTGGAGTAATAGTAGTAGATGCAGAATCATTTCGGTGTACTTGTCACGGACGTGATGCCTATATGCATGATCATTTCCTTGGATAACTACATGATTATTCGCTTTTCTATCAATTGCTTGACAATAATTTGTTTACCCACCATGATATTTGCTTCGAAGAGAGAAGCCTCTAGTGAAATCTATGGCCCCCGGTTCTACTTTCCATCATATACTTTCAGATCTTTAAATAAAAAATACAAAAAATACCTTCCTGCAATTTATTTATCTTTTACTTTCCGCACTCGTTTACATCTGTCTTTTTCAGATCTAATCCTTGCAAATAGCCGTGAAGGGATTGACAACCCCTTTATAGCGTTGGGTGCAAGAGTTTGATTGTTTGTGTAGGTGCATCCATTGGTGACTTGCTTGTTCCTCCTACTGGATTGATACCTTGGTTCTCAAAAATTGAGGAAAATACTTATCTACTTCGCTGCATCACCCTTTCCTCTTCAAGGGAAAACCAACACAAGCTCAAGAGGTAGCAATCCGTCAATGATTAAACCCAGTAACACTATCTTCAAAGGAGTGATCCCAGGCGTTGAAGCCCGCTGCTCCGACACTGTCACCCTAGAAGTTGCCACTACAACAAAACATACTTTGAGTAACACAATCATGTAACACATACAAAAATGTGTTACATGGAAAACTAGAATAACACATGATTTTGTGTTGAACGATGGGCAGTAACACATACCATATAAGGCCCCAAACTGTGTTACTGGAATTTTTTGATAGTAACATATAATTATGTATTGGTGGAATGTGTTACATATATTTTGGTAAAGTAACATATAACTATGTGTTGTCGAGAATGTGTTACGGAATTTAGTGTTAGTAACACATAATCATGTGCCGATACATAGTGTTACAAGTTCTATTATATGGGGAAATAGAAGAACTAAAATCAAGTGCATATAGAGATCACCAATACCTTCGCACATAGAGCCCACGTGTCAGCGTGGTTTTTCTATAAATATTTTTTTGTTTTGGTAAATAAAGTTTTCATTCTTTGGTCAATATGATACAAAATAAAATCAACACAATTACTAAATACTTCTACCGAACTATTTTGGCATGGTTGCGGGGAGTATCATCTTAACCATACTTTTACGTGAATTTTAGGATGACTCGACGACCATAAATGCCAAATACACACTTCAAAATGATCATATAAAATTAAGTATTTGACACAAGTACTCATGAAGGAGTGGAAGATCAACAACAAATGAGAGCTTAACTTTTGAACATAATTTTAGAAACCAGACTGTCGGTCCGACCTGAAAAAACCCGAGCCACGGCCTCATTCTATTTTATTAGGTGTGTCGGTCTTTTAGCAAAAAATATCGTGTGTAAACTAGGAATTGAAACATTAACTTTGAGCCACTGCACACCCAACTGCCCAATACCAACTGGGCTAGCTGCAATTTGTGATCTCGTAATGTATTACAACCAATAATAAGTGACTCGTTTGGCTAGAGGTCAATTTTCTAGAAAAATAACTTACATATTCAGGATTTTTTTCTGCTATTGAACGAGTTGAACCGGCGTTCCGACCGGTAAAAACTTAAACCGGTAGCCTCAACGATTCAATTGTCAGTCCAATCTTTTGGACGGTCATACAACCATATCATCAATCAAGCACTAAACGACAATCTAGTAGACAAGTGTTGTACCAGCATGAAACCTAGAAAACAAAGTTCATGTGCTAGTAATATTTTTTCCACAAGAACACCCACACACCCCAGCTCTTTTTTCAGAAGAACACCCACACACTCCAGCCAATATAACACAAGAATCGGCCGTAGCGGTAAGCAAACAAGCAATACTTAGGCAGCGTACATCGCCTAGCTAACTGGGTGGCAAGATGGCTAGCAACCAGCTGCAAGTGCAAACAACAAAAGTCACACACACAAGTGCAAGCCACAAAAGTCACACACGCAAAGGTTGGTTCACAACAACAAAGCATTGAATCACACGTCGATGTTTTGACACCAAACAAAAATCCCACATTAGTCAAAACGTCAATTTGAAACAGAAGTAAACTTAGTTTACAAGACGGTAAATCTACCATAGTACTTCTTTGTCAAAAGTGTATCTATTTTCAATAACAATCTGTCATACATGAAGCTTAAGTTTGAAGAGCAGAAACCATGCAAACATATAAAAGTCGAATAAAAGAATGCATAGCTTCGTCGGTCAATTTAGAACAATCCTTCATCTCCACTTGCCAAATTTCCTGCAACATAAGATTCACTAAAGCGCATGAGCATAAGTTCATTACAAATCAGAAGAGTCAAATTCAATTCAATACATATATGGACTGTAATTATAATATACTGTTAAATTACTGCTTTACGGTAGAACATGAGATTTCTTAGTTGGCGCTAAGTTCATATTTGTCAAGTACAGATAACATGTATGATCCAGCACAGATACACTTACCTGTACAAACTAGACAGAAACACAAGAAGGCCAGCAAAAATATTATCGTGCATCAAATATACCAGGAAAACAACATGTATCTCTAGGAAAAGGAAGTTCCAGGAAAACATCATTAAACATTATAGTATAATAATGCAAAGAAAGAATGAACTGAGACTCAGAGAGTGACACATATCAACCATCCAAACATCCAATAATCTAGTAGGTTCTTAAACTGAAAATTAAATCATGTTGATATTGATAAATCATCGATCACTGTGAGCTGAGTTGACAGCTGGACACCGTGAGCCAGGTCATGCATGGAACATGAATTGGCAAAAAGGAACATACCATTTGGGGCGCAATAATTCCTTATGTGGCCTCTTTCTCTCCTTCAGCTGCTCCTGATACTGGACTACTTGATGAAGGAAAGTACATGACCATTATCCATGCCTAGGCAAGAGAGACAAACTTTGCTCGGTTTGGTGAATTAATCGAACACCTCGTTGGGGAGCTGGGCACCGGCGACGGAGGAGGCAGCAGGCGAGGTGGTGAGGTCACTAAAGGAGCCCGGAGCAGGAGCGGGGTGAAGAGAGGCTGCTGGAGGAGGCCAACGTTATCAACGCTGCCCCTGTTCACGTACCTGCAGCAGAACAGCCCTCTCCGACGTCGACAACATCCACCAGCAGTAGCCAGAAGCACCTTGGGTGCAGCCGTCTAAGAACGTGCAAAACGCTTAATAACTAGTAAAAAAACACATACAAGAACAACCCATCACACGTCCAGGTAAGTTTCAGGACAGTAATGATGGAGTACCAACAGTTATCATAATCCACAATGGCAGCAACAATGGATAATATAGAACGAGAAACTGAAAAACAATAAAGAAAAACAAAAGTTGGGTTTATATGTTGAATGACAGCCTCATTCCTTTGAATAGATAAACAAGCTGTAACAAAATGACAGAGTAACCAGCAACTACAAATATACTAGCTAGCAATTAGCAAGCAGAAGATCCAAATATACGCAACTAGCAAACATCAGCTCCAAGGGGGGAATCAAGGGAGTGTGGACAGATGCCTTTTCCATGGGTTTGCTCGCTTTTACAAAAACCGCATTGCTCGATCCATTTTTTTTGTTTGATTGCATGGAACGGTCCATGAATATTAGCCAATTGCCAAGGTCACCGATTTTGGTTTTTTTTTGGTCTGTTTTTTTCTTTTTCTTAAAACTATGGTCTAAGATAATGGTGGGGCGGCTGTAATGTTTTCATACTTTCTACGGGTGCTAGTAACTCGATTGACCGACGTAAAGTCAATCAACTACCTCTTGGGTCATACAATCGCATAGAAACACCGCTCAATAGTCACCACAAACATCGCCGCGCCCATCATCGCTATTGCAGCAACCGGTCGTTGCCCTCTTGCCTCACTGTCGTTGCAGCACCGTTGACACTTGGTCACAGCTCATGCATCCCATCGTCACCCTTTGTAGCACCACTGCATGCGTTCACGGCACCCATTCAAAGTCGACGACCTCGCTGGTCACAACATCCTCCCAGGTCGATCGCTACTTGCTTTCTCCCATGCCGGTCGCAGCTCCCATGGAGAGTTGCATGGGAATAGCACGATCTTGGTCAAGGCGACAGATCATGATTGAGATCGAATGACCGATTTATAATGTTTTCCTTCAACCAACCATCGAGGTTGCAAGTTTTCCTTTTCTGGTTCGATTGTTGGCACGACAATTTTTTAAAACTATGGACATAGCTGCTCTCCTCTCCCCTTATTCTTTGTCGGCCTGTCGCCATGGAGGTGGAAGGAAGGAGGAGACTGGATCGATGTGCCAACCTCTCAGATCTATGGTTCCAAGGGATTTTAAGGTTACTCTAGATGTTCATTGTTCGACCCTATGCGCTTCTACATTGTTCTTTAGGAGTGACAGATTAGTTTCTTTTGTTGGGAGTTGGTGTGTTTCCATGTTGTCCATCGTTAGCGAGAGCTATGACGACACCACAATGAGAAGTCTGTCTATCAAAACTTTGTCAAGGTTTTTTTCAACCATCGCTACCAATGTTCAGCAGTATTTGTGGCTAGTATAACCGTTACATGAAATTCAGGGTGCCGCTACCTCTTGCAAGGTAGAGAAGCATATGCACGATTTGGCCTTCGCCATAGTAAAACAATGATGTAAATGATTATCACGAGTCATCGTCAACCTCAATGTTTCTTTACATTAACTAGATCGTAACTTCAAGCTTAAGGTAAATTCACCTTGACCATACTACATCACAATTAGACTTATAGTTTGACCTCTTGCAAGCTAGGCAATACAAGTACATCCTCTTTTCGCTCAAATTAAGATTCATCATCTAAATATCTTAATTTCGCTACATTAATTTTATCACAAAACACGACCGGGTGAATATGAAAGAAAATATTGACTCTAGATCACATTCTCCCTGCGGGAGTCGCTCCCATCGCAGTAGCGACAACACTGTCCCAAGGACGTGGCAAAACCACGACAACAACATCGCCCACATCGTCGCCATTGCAACAACCGATCGCCGCTGATCATGACAACACCGTCACGCCATTGTGATGCATCGGAATATCCCGGTCCCAATAGCAGCAGCGCCCATGGCAGCCCCTCGGAGCCCTTTGACTGTGCTATAGGTTATATAGCTATTTCATAAAGTCATAACTATATTTATAAATTTCCCTCTCTATAGTTAATAAAATATAAAATAGGCTCAATTTGTCCATGCCAAAACACGTTTCAGCTAATTTTCATGTCAAACAAAAAAAAATCCTAAACACATTCTATTCTCAAGAAAAAAACAGATTATTCCAAAAAATCATTTTCCTCCCGTTCTCCATGAATGGATAAGAATATATCCAAATTTCTCTCCAGGTTACGATGGAGAAAAAAATGTCCTCATTTTTCTTCTGACGCGAATCCTCTAATACTTCCTCTTAATTTCCCTCTAATATTCTGCTCTAATTAAGATAAATAAATTAGATCTCAGATCCCATCTACATTCACACCCAGGCGCTACCTCGCCGCCCCTACCTCGACGCCCTTCAGCGCCCAGCCCGGCCGCCGCCTGCAACTCCTCTCCCCACCGACCCCTGCTCCCAGCCCACCCCCACCCCCCGCTGTAATGTCAGTTCTAGTACTTTCATCCATCTCATGGTTTTACCTCAGTACTAGTACTTGTTCATGCATCACATTGTTTTAGTCTAATTTAGTTTCACACATGCTAAGACAACACTTTTTGGAGAAGAGACATAGTAATTTGTAGTAGAATCCTTTACAGCACAGTACGTAGCTAGTAGTATATATATGGGGAACAGACACAGTAATTTAGTTTCAAACATGCTAAAGACAACACCTTTTCAATCTAATTTAATTTCACACATCTATCCGATGGTTAATGGAATTTTATGTGCACCAAGATTGACCTGGCGTCTCTCTTTTTCAGTAACAATAGCATGGATGTGTGCTGTACAATTCGTAGCTAGTAGTATATATATGCAATAGCTAGGAGCTAATTTCCTTTTAGCTGCAAATATTCGTGGGATTGCAGGCTAATTGTTTGATGTTTTTTCACATATCCAGACATGTTAGATGTCAATTAACCCACTAACACTTGGATATTGATGGAGCTCATATTTCCATTGCATAGGTTAGAGCTTAGTTAGGGGACTCATTGTCCAAGAACTTACTTATTCACATGTTTCTTTTTGGTAGGATTGCTCGGTTCTGCGACCCAAATTGCAGAGGGGATGTCCGTAACTTGTACTACTTGATTTCCCTGTCCGAGACTACAATCTTGCCTTGGATGATTCTCCTTTCTCCTTCCCTCATTTATCTGCTACATATCTACGTCTGCTGGCAATTTACATTGTCTCCGTGTTGTCATTAGTTAATATGTATTTACCTATGATGGTCTGATTGCCATTTTATATATAATCTAGGATGGCGATGGACATGTTGACCATAAACCTGCACCATGAAGATACAAATCAAGAAGTCAAAATATTACACAGATCCATGATAAGGCATGATAAGGCGTCATGTCTCATATTATGGTTTAATCATGATGATCGAGGCAGTCGGCTTTCAGGCAATTGATTTCCTATACTAGGAGAAAAAAATGCCTGCTAGAATATAAAATAACTACTTGCTTACCATTGTTGTGTCATGGAACCAGGATGGCGAGCATGATAATGTTAATTGTTAATTAATTGCAAATTCAATAAAATCCATCATTGCCACAAGACCTTGTTATTGGTTCTGTGCTAGAGGTAATGTTTGTGTGCTTTTGAGTGTTGAAGTTGCAGCTTTCTGTAGCTCCAGGATAAAAATATCATTCCGTGATTGTCTCTTTGTAGGTGAGGTGAACGAGGGATCAGACAGATCAATCCTTTACAAGACTAGACGAGCAGGGGACTAGAAATGAACACCCACACCCAGTTCACTCAAAAAAGGAGTACTTCTTCAACGAAGGTAAAGATCCGTGAAGGGGCATGGGTGTACTGCACCCAAATTCCCAACCTAAACCACATTATCATGTCTGCTTGCAAAATGAGTTCTGTTACAATTTCAGCCCAATCTGCTATCTACAAGTAAATGATAACTGCAACCAACCGTGAGCAAGCGAGGTGGCTGTAGCCTGTAGGCATTAGACTTCAATGTCTAGTCCAGTTTATTTAGTGTTTTGGGTTATCTATTCTGCGCTGACATTAAAACAGAGCTCAATGTCTGATGATAATAGTAAGGTTTGTTTTATTCCAAGTTCCATGACCAGTCTAAGTTTACTAGAGTGCATGATTGGTAGGGAGCTATGATAAGTCCTCATATCAGAGCAAGTAGTTGGTGATACTTGCAGGACACATCATATGCTGGTATTAGAAAATTTAGAATCTGAGATAGACATAGCACATACGCATGAAAAACAGTAAAAAAATTATGTTGCTTCGACTATCACCAACTGAAGATTGGTTTCCTGCAGATGCAATGCCGATATCGACTCCCTGTCTAGCGCTAGCAAATGACATCATTAGCAGGTAGCAGCAGCCAGCAAATAAGCACGCATCACATCACATAGCCCAGCATCAAGCAAGCACACAAACATGCCGAGCACAGCAGCAAGCAAGCGCGCGCGCACTGACACACACACACACAACACAGCAACAAGCACGCATGTACGAACACAACACAGAATTGCTCCCGATGTCAGTAGTATGTTGATACTTTGCTCTGCTCTGCCACTCTGAAATTGTTGCACTGGAGGTCACTTACTTTGCATGTGCTTGCTCATGTAGTGTCCTGATTGTAGTTGTTTGTGTGGCTGTGTTCGAGTAATGTCCTACAACAGCTAGTTAGTGTTGGTTGGTACAGGAGCTAAGTAGAATTGTCTGAACTATTTTTTTTATGGTTGCTTACCACACATCTGTCACGTGGTGATTGTCAGAACTCTTAATACAACAGCACACCAGCTTGCTACTATGCGGTATTAAGTGACGTTATGGGGGCAAGCAGATGCAACCTGGTTGACCGCGGGCTGCCCGGGAACACCCGCATAACACATGTGTGCAGGTGTGGGCGGAAGCACATCCCGCTATTAGTCTCACTTACAGCCTAAATGGGTATCCCTAACGAACAGGAATGGTCATGACGGTCTTCTTCAACTATGACCATGTTTATTCCTTGACATATTGTTCATGCAAATTATATTATCATTGTTGTTGAATGCTAATACTGATCATAATATAGGTTGCTTGCAAAGTAGTTTCAAAAGCTTCAACATATCCAAACAATCAGAATGTTGCATATGCTACTATTCGGAATACTCATCGAACAACTAAGGCTGGAGGTATTGAGTTAGGCACCGAATTTGCACTTGTGCGCATATATGAACCTATTCTGCATAATGAGTTAGTAAGGGAAGTTTCTGATTGCAAGAAATTTGGTGATGCTTTTGCTTTGGGATATGTACTTTTGTGGCCTTCACCTTTTGCAAGTTAAAGTCTTTTCTTCTATATTCTAAAATCATATTTGTGTACATTTAATCACATAACTATAAGGTCCAATTTTCTTTTACAGATTCAAAGGAAGGATAATTAAGTTGCCGCTGAATTCTCCGTTTGGATCAAGAAGCAAATAAAATTTCAAGATTTTACTTACCAATAACCGTAGTTTACATTGATATATTGGAGGAATTTGAATACCATTGTGTAATATTCTTCATGGATGTGTTTTCTATAGTAAAATCAATATGAATGATATGTTGTTGCACCAGTAATATTGGTATTTATTTATTGTAATGCATATGTATCCTCATAGTCTTGTATATTTGTAATAAATGTCTTGATATTTTTTATTTGTGCTTCAGTTTCTCTTATCATTTAAATCATGCCAAATATCAAACAAACCAATTAACTATTTGAGAAATTGCAACGATTTCATTAAATAAATATATAAATGGGTATATTTTTTTTAATACTTAAAAAAGAAATACATTAATTATGTTGCCATACTAATATAGTGGTGTTACTATAGTTACAGTTTGTGTTACCAGCTTAGTGACAACTATAAATCATAGTGTTACAATATTTGGATATTGTGTTACTAATTGTGTTTTGGAGCTAAAAACTATGTTACCAATTGTGTTACCATAGTTCCAAAAACATGTTACCACCAATGTACTATGTCTACGAAAATGTGTTACCGGCTTGTTTGGTAACACATAATATGCATGTTACTATAATTTAATTGTAACACAGTTTTTAACATATGGTAACATTAACTATGTGTGACAGTGGATATCACTTAGTAACACGGTCTAACGGAACACATTTCAAAATGTGTTACTACTTGGCCTAGTAACACAATTTTTGGCCTATAGGAACATAACACTATGTTACCAAAGCTTTGTCCTGCTGTAATTGTATTTGGATCCCCCGATAACTTTCGAAGCGAAGCCTTGATCTTTGACATAGTACCATTTTGCAGCGGCTATCCCGCGCTGCTTGGCCGCACTGCGTTTGCCCGCTTCAATGTCGTTCCTCATTAGGCCTATCTGAAGCTCAAGATGCCCGCACCCAGGGGGGTCATCACCGTAAATGGCAACACTGAGCGCTCTTTCCGAAGTGAAGAACACACCGCGGCTTAGCAGCCGAATGCCAATACAACAATGAAGCCCCAGGGTCCCAACCTGCCTCCAAGACACGAAAGGCGGGCAAGCGAGCTCGAGCCCAATCGGACCTGCCAGTTCCACCTCCCGCTCAGCATAAATAGGGACACGCCCCCCACAGCACGGCCTGACTCCCCGTCAGGTATGTACCTCGAAGACACTATTTCGATCTTAAAATACTATGGGCAGCGGTGGGGATCTACTTGGTTTACCCGAACTACAGTCCAATCACTTCTTCAGCTAGAGACGAGATACCATTAAGGATCTACAAAGCGTCAGGCTTACACACCCTACGACAGCTTCTCATGATCCCCTCAAGGTCCATCCGCCAAACAACAACCACCCTCAAGAGGTTCCACAACTCCCCGTTCGAGGGCAATAGCGCGCAGCCAGGCACATGGAGGACGTCAAGCCAACCATCGAAGGCCCTGAATAAAGATGCTATCATGTAAAGATTTGACTTTACTTTTTTTGCAATAAGAATTACCTCTAATAGCCGCCTCGGCATTATGAATCATAAGAATGTTACATACGCCCTGATTTTCAGTATTTCTATTACACAACTTGTTTTCCGCATACCCATACCATATAGATAAACTATCCAATTACAGGATAAGTGCGATCCGTTGATAGACTGGGGGCTTGGGCATAATTAAAACCCCCAAACATTACGACGTTATTATGTCTTACACATTCAGCATCTCGGATATCACACTATATGCATCGGTTCCGAATTATGTCTTCGGTCAATAGTTGGATTGCCTCGCTCCTGTGCTTGCCCCTTTACGTTCCGCCAGTTTGGCTAAAAGAGTAAAAGGGAGAACCACTGCGATTGTATTCCTGGCTGGCCTGGCAAATACCTCAATGGAGAAAGATGAAACCTGACTGTCATAATAAGCAAGAGCCGGTCTGCGTTCCGATTTCAAGTGTCAAACTAAGAATCGATGGAGATTATTCCGTGTCATACGAAGGGTTTGTACTTTTCCAAACCACGTGGTACTGGTCTCAATCTTTGGCCGAACACCATAAACATTGCGGCTTGTCACCAGCCCCTGCATTCGAGCTCCTAAGGCTAAGTGAAAGCACTAAAGAAAAATAGTCCAATTACCTCATTTACCTCACTACCAACTACGAGCGACGATATATCGCCTAGGGACCTAGTGTGGAGGTCGAAACACCCCTCATAGTATCTACATGGGGGCTGACACTAGTAGAAAACAGACCTTTCATCTGACGCATTAGTCCCGGTCTGGTTACGAGCCGGTTCTAAAGAGGCTATTAGTCCCGGTTCGTTCCGGCTCCAACGGCTAGGAGCAGAGCGACCTTTAGTACCGGCTCGTAAGGGACCTTTAGTACTGGTTCATGTCATGAACCGGTACTAAAGGGGGTGTGACAGGCTTTTGGTCAGACTTGGGCCCCGTGTGCCTCTTTAGTACCGGTTCGTGCCACGAACCGGTAATAAAGGTTGCCCTTTAGTACCAGTTGGTGACACCAGCCGGCATGAAAGACTTCCTATATATATGCTTCGTCTATAGCCGATCGAAGGGGCTCTCATTTCTCTGTTTTCTCCCCTGTTCTTCTTCTTGCTCGAAGCTCATCCTCCATTTTGCCAAGGATTTGTCAAGATTTGAAGGCACCCCATCTATCCAAGTGTTCACAAAGGTTAGCAACTTTGCCCCTTCATCTCTCATTGCTAGATTAGCTTGTGGTATGCTCAAAGATATGCGATTTGTGGGTTTTAGCTAGGTTTTGGGGGAGTGATCATTATGTGGGAGTTTATTTGATTTATATGCAATTTGAGCTCAAATTAACTTGTTAGGTTGCATATGTGCAGGTATGGTTTATTTGGTGCCTTCCCATCCCCGTCCTAACCACCGTCGATCGCCCGCACCGTCTCGTCGCGACACCGGCCACCTTAGTGAGCCTCTTGTTCTTCTTAGAACCTTTTTGTTAAAAAAATTACTTGTATGATTTAGATAGCTGCGTGTACGATTTACTTACTTGTATTATTGTTAGTTATTCTATAGTGTCATGGTTATGGTATCCGGCCATGTCGGCCCTCGTCCAGTCTATGATTCAGATGTGGTATGTCGTTATCTTTTATAACTATTTCACAATTCATCTAATGTCTATGACAATTAATTATGCCGCCAAATTGACGTAGATGTTTTTATCTATAGGAAGTAGTTGAACCAGAAATTCCAACCGACTATGCAATTATGCTCGAGAAGTTAACACCAGTTGAAAAAGAAATTGATCATTTGAAAGAAAAATTGAAAAGAACCGAAGATGAGAAGATGGGATTGGAGTTGCATGTTGCCGATATCGTCGATGATCACAAGAACAAGATGGCTAGAATGCGCTTGAATCTTAGAAAGATTAGAAAAATATGCCATGATAAAGAGGCTTGGTATCATTATGCCGTTGGCTCAATTGTTACCTTAGTTGCGATTATGATCACATTTGTTGTTGCATTTAAATGTTTTAGATAGTTGTATGTTGTTTTATGAGATGTATGTATGAACTATAAGTATCTATTATTTGCAGTAATAACATTTGGTCACTGCTAGCTCGACTTTGGTTATAATGTGATGATGAAGTTGTATTAATTCGGTCACTTCGATGTAGTGTAGTGAACATGAGCCGGCAATGGATGTACGATGACCAACTAAGTCCAGGGTTCCTTAATGGCCTGCATGATTTTATTCATGTGGCTGAGGCAAACAAGCAGAATGGTTTCATGTGTTGTCCATGTCATGACTGTAAGAATGATAGGAATTACTCTACCTCAAAAACCCTTCACTACCACCTGCTGAAGTCCGGTTTCATGTCCAGCTATAGCTGTTGGACCAAGCATGGAGAAAGAGGGGTTATAATGGAAGACAATGAAGAAGAAGAGGATGATGACAACTATCCTTTCGCCGATACAACAATGGGGGAAGCTAAAGAAGAGGCACCAATGGGGGAAGCTGAAGAAGAGGCATCAATGGGGGAAGCTGAAGAAGAGGCATCAGATGAGCCCGATGATAATTTTGGTCGGGTCATTGCTGATGCAAAGAGAAACTGCAAAAGTGACAAGGAGAGGTTGAAGTTGAAGTGCATGTTAGAGGATCACAAGAAATTCTTGTATCCAAATTGTGGAGATGACCAAAAAAAGCTGGGTACCATGCTGGAATTGCTACAATGGAAGGCGAAGAATGGTGTAACTGACAAGGGATTTCAAGAATTGCTGATAATGATAAAGAAGATGCTTCCAAAGGTTAACGAATTGCCTGAAAGTACGTATGAACCAAAGAAGGTTGTCTTCCCTCTAGGATTAGAGGTGCAGAAGATACATGCATGCCCTAATGACTGCATCCTCTATCGCGGTGAGGAGTACGAGAATTTGGATGCATGCCCGGTATGTGGTGCACTGCACTATAAGATCCCCCACGATGACCTTGGTGATGTAGAGGGCGAACGCCCTAGGAAGAGGGTTCCTGCCAAGGTGATGTGCTATGCTCCTATCATACCACGGTTGAAATGTTTGTTCCAAAACAAAGAGCATGCCAAGTTGTTGCGATGGCACAAATAAGAACGTAAGAAAGACGGGATATTGAGAGCACCCGCTGATGGGTCGCAGTGGAGAAAAATCGAGAGGGAGTTCGAGGACTTTGCAGCTAACACAATGAACTTATGGTTTGGTCTTAGTACGAACGACATGAATCCTTTTGGGGAGCAGAGCTCCAGTCACATCACCTGGCCCGTGACTCTATGTATCTACAACCTTCCTCCTTGGTTGTGCATGAAGCGGAAGTTCATTATGATGCCAATGCTCATCCAAGGCCCTAAGCAATCCGGCAACGACATTGATGTATACCTAAGGCCACTAGTTGATGAACTTCTACAGTTGTGGAAAAAACCAAGTGTACGTGTGTGGGATGCGCACACACAGAAGGAAATTGACCTATGAGCGTTGCTATTTGTAACCATCAATGATTGGCCTGCTCTTAGTAACCTTTCAGGACATACAAACAAGGGATACAATGCATGCATGCACTATTTAGATGATACTGAAAGTATATATTTGGATAAATGTAAGAAGAATGTGTACCTAGGACATCGTCGATTTCTACCGATCAAGCATATCTTAAGAAAGGCAGGCAACCATTTCAAAGGTGAGCCAGATAACCGAAAGAAGCCTGGCCTCCGTACTGGTGAATATATATTTGATATGGTCAAGGATTTACATGTAATCTCTGGAAAGGGTCCTGGCAGACAATCTGTTCCGAATGACGCCAACGGACACGCACCCATGTGGAAGAAGAAATCTATATTTTGGGAACTTGAATATTGGAAAGCCCTAGAGGTCCGCAATGCAATCGACGTGATGCACGTGATGAAGAATCTTTGTGTGAACCTGCTAGGCTTCTTGGGCGTGTAGGAAAGACAAAAGATACACCGGAGGCACGGGAGGACAAGCAAAGAATTAACAAAAAAGACGGCATGCCTCCAAAGTAGTATCAAGGTCCTGCCAGCTACCCTCTTACCAAAGAAGAGAACGAAATCTTTTTTGAATGCATGCTCAGTATCAAGATCCCGTTTGGCTTCTCGTCGAATATAAAGGGAATAATAAATATGGCAGAGAAAAAATTCAAAATCTAAAGTCTCATGACTGCCACGTGATTATGACGCAATT
This sequence comes from Hordeum marinum, assembly GCA_022496015.1. Taxonomy (NCBI): domain Eukaryota; kingdom Viridiplantae; phylum Streptophyta; class Magnoliopsida; order Poales; family Poaceae; genus Hordeum; species Hordeum marinum. Next base: position 504,358,417 of record CM039678.1, on the reverse strand, counting down.
ACTTCCGGTTGCACTTAGGGGGCTTCTACCGGAAAATGTTCGATTAGCCATTGTGAAGCTATGCGCATTCCTCAATGCAATTTCTCAGAAGGTAATCAATCCAGAAATGCTACCAAGGTTATAGAATGACCTGGTCCAATGTATTGTCAGTTTCGAGTTGGTGTTTCCTCCATCCTTCTTCAATATTATGACACACGTCCTAGTTCACCTAGTCGAAGAGATTAACATTATGGGTCCTGTATTTCTACACAATATGTTCCCCTTCGAGAGGTTCATGGGAGTCTTAAAGAAATATGTTCATAACCGTGCTAGGCCAGAAGGAAGCATCGCCAAGGGATATGGAACAGAGGAGGTCATTGAGTTTTGTGTTAAGTTTGTTCCTCACATTAAGCCGATTGGTCTTCCTGAATCGCAGCATGAGGGGAGACTGGGTGGAAAAGGCACACTAGGAAAGAAAGAAGCAATAAATATGGACGGACATTCTTTCATTGAAGCACACTAGACGGTTCTACAAAATTCCACCTTGGTGACTCCACATATCGAGGAACACAAGGATATTGTACGGTCCAAGAACCCGAAGCAGTCTGACCCTTGGATTGAATGTAAACACATGGAGACTTTCACCGGTTGGGTGCAAACAGAGATCATCAATGACAACGATGTTCCAGATGAACTGTACTGGTTGGCCAAGACACCAAGTTTGACTGTAACGACTTTCAAAGGGTATGAGATAAAGGGGAATACATTTTACACGATCAACCAAGATAAAAAGAGCACCAACCAAAACAATGGTGTCCGCTATGATGCAACCAACTTTGAAGACGCATATTATGGTTACATAGAGGAGATATGGGAACTTGACTATGGACCTGATCTTAAGGTCCCTTTGTTTTGGTGCAAATGGGTCAAATATACTGGAGGTTGGGTACAGGTAGACCCGCAGTACGGAATGACAATAGTGGATCTCAACAATCTTGGGTACATAGATGACTCATTCGTCCTAGCCAATGATGTGGTTTAGGTTTTCTATGTGAAGGACATGTCTAGCAAACCTAGGAGAAAAAACAGATAAGGAAGCAAATACATCATATGATGAGCCAAAGTGCCACATAGTTCTTTCAGGGAAAATAAACATTGTGGGAGTGGAGGACAAGACAGACATGTCAGAAGATTATGAAAAGTTTCATGAAATCCCTCCCTTCAGAGTGAAGACTGACCCAAGCATCCTGTTAAATGATGAAGATTCTCCATGGTTATGGCACAATCATAAGCAAGGGATAAACACACAGAAAAAGTCTTACACCGCGAGATCCCACTCTGGCATGTGACCGGCTTCACCGTCATCACTTTCTATGTGAAGGACATGCATGCATTTTCTAGCATGGTATCTTTGTAACAGTTTGTACACGAAGTGCATCCAGTTTTTGCCGTAACCCTCTCAACTCTTTAGGAGTTTCTATGTGGGTGAAATTATGATGTCATGCCAAGTTTCAACCTTTTTAGAGTTCATTTGTAGTGCTTTTCAATTTCAGGGTCATTTAGCTCAAAATAAATCATTAAATGCATGAGAAATATCAAATGAAGTCAGAAAGGGTTGAAAAGTGATGATGTGCCTTTGAATGGTGCATATTGAACACACAAAAAGTATGGAGTTAAAATAAGTTATTAGAAATGAAATCCCTTCGTAATAGATGATTTTTCGTCCGAAACCCTCATACTTCGAAAGAGATTGTCCAGTTTGTACACGAAGTGCATCCAGTTTTTGCCGTAACCCTCTCAACTCTTTCGGAGTTTCTATGTGGGTGAAATTATGATGTCATGTCAAGCTTCAACCTTTTCAGAGATCATTTGTAGTGCTTTTCAATTTCAGGGTCATTTAGCTCAAAATAAATCATTAAATGCATGAAAAATATCAAATGAAGTCAGAAAGGGTTGAAAATTGATGATGTGCATTTGAACGCACAAAAAGTATGGAGTTAAAATAAGTTATTAAACATGAAAGCCCTTTGTAATAGATGAGTTTTCGTCCGAAACCCTCATACTTCGAAAGAGATTGTCTAGTTTGTACACGAAGTGCATCCAGTTTTTGCCGTAACCCTCTCAACTCTTTAGAAGTTTCTATGTGGGTGAAATTATGATGTCATGCCAAGTTTCAACCTTTTCAGAGCTCATTTGTAGTGCTTTTCGATTTCAAGGTCATTTAGCTCAAAATAAATCATTAAATGCATGAAAAATATCAAATGAAGCAGAAAGGGTTGAAAATTGATGATGTACCTTTGAATGGTGCATATTGAACACACAAAAAGTATGGAGTTAAAATAAGTTATTAAAAATGAAATCCCTTTGTAATAGATGAGTTTTTGTCCGAAACCCTCATACTTCGAAAGAGATTGTCCAGTTTGTACACAAAGTGCATCCAGTTTTTGCGGTAACCCTCTCAACTCTTTAGAAGTTGCTATGTGGGTGAAATTATGATGTCATGCCAAGTTACAACCTTTTCAGAGTTCATTTGTACTGCTTTTCAAACTCCAGATATGACATTTCAAATGCCATTTAATCAAATTGTCTTATACAACATTTTAAGTTGTTCAAACATGCATGGAAATGCCATAAACAGATTCTTTATATTTTTCTGATATTTTTTCGTATATTATTTATTTCCATTGGAGTCATAGATTTTTTTCTACGATTTTCTAAACTTTAGGGTTTTTTCTTAAAATAATAACTAATAATGAATTAAAAAACGCTTTAGTACCGGGGCGAACCATGCACTGGTAGTAAAGGTCCACTGCCCTGCGCATTTTTTGGGGAGGACCTTTAGTACCGGTGCGTGGCTCGCACCGGTACTAAAGGGTCTTTAGTACCGGTGCGAGCCACGCACCGGTACTAAAGGCTTGCTACGTATAAATTGAAATGCCCTCGTCTCGGGCCGAGCCACGCACCGGGAGAAGCTCAGATTTGCGCCACCAGGCTGCCGAAATTAGCCGTCGTTGGCACTTGCCGCCCCGATGCCGTGCGCCGCCCCGAGCCCGCCGCCCCGACGCCACGCCTCCCTCGAGTAGATTTGCACGGCTACACCCTCGGTGAGCCTCTCCCCTCCCCCTTGCCCGCTACCCCAACCCCCACACGCTCGCCGGAGCTCACCGGCCCCCACCGCGTGCCGCTCTGCTCATCACGGCCACCGTTCAACACGGCGTGCACTGGCCATTCGACGCAGCATGCACTTGCCGATCCCGCATCCTCGTCGAAGTGTTATTTAATTTGTTAGATGCTAAGTGTTAATTTTGCCAAGTGTTATTTAATTTGTTTTCATAATTAAGTGTTTCTTCTCGATGTCGACGATGCCGATCCCGCATCCTCATCGTCGAGTCGGTGGAGGAGGTCTGTTGCTTGAGCCGAGGGGCCCTGTTCGGGACTGGGCTCCGCCGAGCTGGTACTGGGAGGTGCCGCTTTCCGGGCGGCGCAACTTGGTGAGGAGCCAGCCCATCGTCGACCCGGAGGTTCTGTGATGGCGGCCGTATGGGCCACGGACGATTCGGAGGCTTGAGTCCCCCGCGGAGGTGGTACAATACCAAGTCAACGAGGAGAATGAGCATGTCCGTCGCTACATGGCAGCTTTGGAGGCAAGGTCCGACAATACCTGGCAGATTCTTCGGGGATCTCACTGGAGCTATGCTCCTGTGATGGTTCCTTCTCTTTGGGGGTCCACCGCCCGCCCCGATATCCATCGGGCGCTAGGGTTCTAGCTAGATCGATATATTAGCTACTATATATGTATTATTATGATGTATTAGCTAGATCGATGGATTAGCCGATGTATTAACTATTATTCGAGATTATGATGAGATCTTTTCTGAGAACTACTATATATGTATTCGATGATGCATTATTAATTAACTATCAGTTATTTGCTTCTTGAATACATGCTAATTTGAATACTAATTTGTTTTATCTATATTATTATGGATTAGTTATTAAGCTATGGACAATACCGGTAGAGCTCATGAAGAGGACATCTTTGACATGATACAGTCCTCCGAAAACCCAGCGGACCTTCTAGGTGAATCACATGATGATGACGGCTCACAATATCTGAACGATTACAGTGATGGATGTGAGGCCAAGGAAGAACAACTTATGTTCCAAAATCCGGAACAACTAACAATGTCCGGCGATGTATATACATATTAGCCTCTGGTGATCATTACATGTGTATTAATTGATTTATATATATATATATATATTAACAAATCTTTCTTCTTTTAATTATCAGCCCTCTAGATTGAGCCAATCTAGTAGAAAGGTATGAGGCGCTGTCAAAATGTTGGACGACAACGTAAAGCTCAATCTTGATGCTTTCAAACATGACGGTGAACCAACTCACCCTGAAGCCGATGCCAAGACATTTGTGTGTCAATGCAGAGTGGTTGTTGTTGGGGAACGTCGCATGGGAACCAAAAAATTTCCTACGCACACGCAAACCTATCCATGGTGATGAGCATCTATGAGAGGGAGAGTGGATCTACGTACCCTTGTAGATCGCTAAGCGGGAAGCGTTAAGAAACGCGGTTGGTGTAGTCGAACTTCTTCGCGATCCAAATCGCCGAGCATCCCGCGATCCAATCACGAACCGTCCCGCGAACACATCATGATCCGTCCCGTGAACTCATCACGATCCGTCTCACGATCTTGATCACGATCTGTCCCACGAACTCATCACGATCCGTTCCGTGATCACATACGAACCGTCTCGCGATCTCGATCACGGTCCTTCCGATCTAGCGCCGAACGGACGGCACCTTCGCGTTCAGCACACGTGCAGTTTGATGACGATCTCCACCGTCTTGATCCATCGAGAGGAGGTGGAGAGGATAGAGAGTTCACCGACAGCGTGACGGTGCTCCAGTGATGGTGGTGGAGCAATTCCGGCAGGGCTTCGCCTAAGCGCTGCAGAAAACCGATCTAGGGGAGAAACTATGCACCGGTGTAACGGGTAGCACGTGGCCGGAAATTCTGTCCAAAAACCACCCAATCCAATAGTATATATAGGAGGAGAGGAGAGGAGAGGCAGCCAAGCCTTTGGGTCAGCCGAAATAGGAGGTGGGAAGCAATCCTATTTCACCTCCAATCCTAGTTGGAGTAGGATTGCCTCCTATTGGCTGATTTTCCACTTTTTGCTTTAGGACTTTCTCTCCTGCGCCATGGGCCTTTGTGGCTGTTTTCCCAGCCCACTAAGGGCTTATTTATACTCTCCCACAGACCATGGACCTCTTGGGGTCGAAGTACCCCTCCCGGAGGTCTCCTGGTACACTACCGGCACTCCCGGTACACTACCGATGAGCCCGAAACTTTTCCGGAAACCAAACTGGGACTTCCTATATATGAATCTTTACCTCCAGACCATTCTGGAGCTCCTCGTGACGTCCGGGATCTCATCCGGGACTCCGAACAAACTTCGGTCACCACCATACATAACTCTACACTACCGAAACGTCACCGAACCTTAAGTGTGCAGACCCTGCGGGTTCGAGAACTATGTAGACATGACCGAGACACCTCTACGGTCAATAACCAATGGCGGGACCTGGACATCCACATTGGTTCCTACATATTCTACGAAGATCTTTATCGGTCGAACCTCTATGTCAAGGATTTAGTTAATCCCGTATAACGTTCCCTTTGTTCTTCGGTATGTTACTTGCCCGAGATTCGATCGTCGGTATCTCCATACCTAGTTCAACCTCGTTACTGGCAAGTCTCTTTACTCGTTCCATAATACAAGATCCCGTGACTAACACTTAGCCACATTGCTTGCAAGGCTTGTTGTGATGTTGTATTACCGAGTGGGCCCTGAGATACCTCTCCGTCACACGGAGTAACAAATCCCAGTCACGATCTATGCCAACTCAACAGACACCATCGGAGATACCTGTAGAGCACCTTTATAGTCACCCAGTTACGTTGCGATGTTTGATACACACAAGGCACTCCTCCGATATCCGTGAGTTGCATGATCTCATGGTCATAGGAACATATACTTGACATGCAGAAAACAGTAGCAATGAACTGACACGATCATATGCTATGTTTGTAGTTTGGGTCTTATCCATCACATCATTCTCCTAATGATGTGATCCCGTTATCAAATGACATCTCATGTCCATGGCTAGGAAACCTTAACCATCCTTTGATCAACGAGCTAGTCCATTAGAGGCATACTAGGACATGGTTTTGTCTATGTATCCACACATGCATTTAAGTCTCCGATCAATACAATTATAGCATAGATAATAAACGATTATCATGAACAAGGAAATATGATAATAACTAATTTATTATTGCCTCTAGGGCATATTTCCAACAGTCTCCCACTTGCACTAGAGTCAATAATCTAGTTCACATCACCATGTGATTCGCATTGTTATGAATCTAACACCCAATGAGTTCTGGGGCTCGATCATGCTTTGCATGTGAGAGAGGTCTTACAGTCAACGGGTCTGCGATATTCAGATCCGTGTGTACTTTGCAAATCTCTATGTCAAACCGTAAACACTGCTACCACACTCCACTTGGTACTATTTCCAAATGGCTGCTCCACTATACGTATCCAGATTGCTACTACGAGTCATCCGGATTAGTGTTAAAGCTTGTATCGACGTAACTCGTTACGACGAACTCTTTATCACCTCCATAATCGAGAAACATCTCCTCAGTCTCGTATTTACTGAGGATAATCTTGACCGCTATCCAGTGACCCACTCCTGGTTCACTCTTGTACCCCCTGACGGACTCATGGCAAGGCACATACAGGTGCGGTACACAGCATGGCATAATATAGAGCCTATGGATAAGGCATAGGGGACGACGTTCGTCCTTTCTCTTTCTTCTGCCGTTGTCGAGCTTTGAGTCTCACTCAACTTTCACACCTTACAAATCAGGCGAGAACTCTTTCTCTGACTGATCCATTTTGAACTCTTTCAAAATCTTGTCAAGGTATGCACTCATTGAAAGTCTCATCGAGCATCTTGATCTATCTCCATAGATTTTGATGCTCAACAATTAGGTAGCTTCATCCAGGTCTTCCTTTGAAAAACACTTTCCAAATGACCATTTTATGCTTTCCAGAAACTCTACATTATTTCCGATCAACAATATGTCATCCACATATACTTATCAGAAATTCTATAGTGCTCCCAATCACTTTATTGCAAATACAACTTTCTCGTAAACTTTGTATAAACATCAAAACTTTGATCACCTCATCAAAGCGTATATTCCAACTCCGAGATGCTTGCTTCAGTCCATGGAAGGATCACCGAAGCTTGCACACCTTTCAGCATCCTTAGGCCTGACAAAACCTTCTGGTTGTATCACATACAACCTTTCCTCAAGTAAACCGTTAAGGAAACGATGTTTTGACATCCATCTGCCAGATTTCATAATTGAAAACAGCAACTGCTAACATAATTCCAACAGACTTTAGCACCACTACGAGTGAGAAAGTCTCATCGTAGTCAACTCCTTGAACTTGTCACAAACATCTTTGCAACAAGTCGAGCTTTCCAAATAGTGACATTCACCATCAGTGTCTGTCTTCATTTTAAAGATCCATTTGTACTCAATGACCTGCCGTCCAACGAGCAAGTCTATCAAAGTCTACACTTGGTTTTCATACATGGATCCTATCTCGGATTTCATGGCCTCTAACCATTTGTCGAAATCCGGGCCCATCATCGCTTCTCCATAGCTCGTAGGTTCATCGTTGTCCAACAACATGATCTCCAAGACAGAGTTGTCATACCACTTAGGAGCAGTACACATCCTTGTCGACCTACGAAGTTTGATAGTAACTTGATCCTGAAGCTTCATGATCATCATCATTAACTTCCTCTTCAACTAACGTCGGCTTCACAAGAACATCTTTCTGCGCTGCGCTACTCTCTGGTTGAACAAAGGTTTAACAACCTCATCAAGTTCTATCATCCTCCCACTCAATTCTTTCGAGAGAAACATTTCCTCGAGAAAGGATCCGTTTAAACAACAAACACTTTGCACTAGGATCTGAGATTGAAGGTTCACCCAACTGATCTTAGGGTATTCTATGAAGATGCAATTTGTCCGCCTTGGGTTCGACCTCATTAGGTGAAAACATTTTCCACACAAGTGTCACATCCCCAAATATTAAGAAATGACAACTTAGGTTTCTATCAAACCATAATTCACATGGTGTCATCTCAACGGATTTAGATGGTGCCCTATTTAAAGTGAATGTAGTTGTCTCTAATGCATAACCCCAAAATTATAGTAGTAAAACGACAAGAGACATCATAGCACGCACCATGTCCAATAGAGCATAACAATGATGTTCGGACACACCATCACACTATGGTGTTCCAGGTGGCGTTTAGTTGTGAAACAACTTGCACATTGTCTTAAGTTGTATGGCAAACTCGTGACTCAGATATTCACCTCCGCGATCATATCGCAGTCATTTTAATCTTCTTGTCACGATGATCTTTAAACTTCACTCTGAATTTGCTTGAACCTTTCAAACGATTCAGACTTGTGTTTCATTAAGTAAATATACACTATATCTACTCAAATCATCAGTGAAGGTAAGAAAATAACGATATCCATTGCACGCTACAAGACTCACTAGATTGCATACATCAACATGTATCATTTCCAATGAATCACTTGCCCGCTCCATCCAACGGGGTCCTTTAGTCATCTTGCCCAAGAGGCATGGTTTGCATGTCTCAACCGATTCGAAATCGAATGAGTCCAAATATCCATCAGCATGGAGTTTCTACATGCGCTTTATACCAATATGACATTTAGCGGCAGTGCCACAAGTACGTGGTACTATCATTATTAACTTTGTATCTTTTGACATCAATGTTATGAACATGTGTAATACTACGATCAAGATTTCAACAAACCATTCTCACTGGGTGCATGACCATTGAAGGTATTATTCATGTAAACAGAATAACCATTATTCTCTAACTTAAATGAATAACCGTATTGCAATCAACATGATCTAATCAAGTTCATGCTCAACGCAAAACACCAAATAACATTTATTTAGGTTCGTCACTAATCCTGAAGGTAGAGAGAGCGTGCGATGTTGATCACATCAACCTTGGAAACACTTCCAACACATATCGTCACCTCACCCTTAGCTAGTTTTCCGTTTATTCCGTAGCTTTTATTTTGAGTTACTAACATTTAGCAACCGAACCGGTATCCAATACCCAGGTGCTACTAAGAGTACTAGCAAGGTACACATTAATAACTCGTATATCAAATATACTTCTATCAATGTTGCCAGCGTTCTTATCTACCAAGTATCTAGGGTTGTTCCGCTTCAGCGACCGCTCACCTCATAGCAGAAGCACTTAGTCTCGGGTTTGAGTTCAACTTTGGTTTGCTTCACTGGAGCAGCAACTGACTTGCTATCCATGAAGTTTCCCTCCTTGCCCTTGCCCTTCTCGAAACTAGTGGTTTGATTAAGCATCAACACTTGATGCTCCTTCTTGATTTCTACCTTCGCGGTGTCAAACATCGCGAACAGCTCAGGGATCAACATTTCTTTCCCTAGCATTTTATAGTTGATCACCAAGTTCTAGTAGCTCATTGACAGTGACTTGGAGAACTACATCAATCACTATCTTATCTGGAAGATCAACTCCCACTCTATTCAAGCGATTGTAGTACCCAGACAGTCTGAGCACATGCTCAACGATTGAGCTATTCTCTTTCATCTTGCAGGCAAAGAATCTCGTTGGAGATCTCATATCTCGCAACACAGGCACGAGCCTGAGATCACAATCTCTGTTCCTAGAACATCTCATATGTTCCGTGACATTCAAAACGTTTCGGAGCCTCAATTCTAAGCCGTAATGCATGACGCACTAAACTATCAAGTAGTCATCGAAACGTGCCTGTTAGATGTTCACAACATCTATAGACCACGCTAGAGGGGGTGGCGCACCAAGCGGTGCATTATGGACATAAGCCTTCTGTGCAGCAATGAGGACAATCCTCAGATCACGGACCCAGTCCGCAATATTGCTACCAACATCTTTCAACTCTATTTCTCTAGGAACATATAAAAATTTAAGGGAGCTACAGCGCGAGCTATTAATCTACAACATAATTTGCAAAGACACTTTGACTATGTTCATGATAATGAGTTCAATTAATCATATTACTTAAGAACTCCCAATCAAATTGACATCCCTCGGGTCATTCGAGTGATACATGATCCAAATTCACCAACTCAAGTCCGATCATCACGTGAGTTAAGGTGGCTGCAATGGTGAACATCATTATGTTGATCATATCGACTATATGACTCATGTTCGACCTTTCGGTCTTCTTGTGTTCCGAGGCCATGTCTGTACATGCTAGGCTCGTCAAGTTTAACCCGAGTGTTCTGCGCATGCAAATCTGGCTTGCACCCGTTGTATGTGAACGTAGTCTATCACACCCGATCATCACGTGGTGTCTCAACACGACGAACTTTCGCAACGGTGCACTCTCGGGGAGAACACAATTTATCTTGAAATTAACTGAGGGGTCACCTTATAATGCTACCGTCGTCCTAAGCAAAACAAGGTGCATAAAAGGATTAACATCACATGCAAATCATAAGTGACATGATATGGCCATGAACTTGTGCTTTTGATCTCCATCTAGAAAGCACCGGCATGATCTCCATCGTCACCGGCATGACTCCATGATCTCCATCATCTTGATCTCCATCAACGTGTCGCCATCGGGGTTGTCACGCCCTGCATGCGTCTACTACTATTGCTACCGTAGCGATAAAGTAAAGCATTACATAGCGCTTAGTGATTGACACGCAGGTCATACAATAATTAAAGACAACCCTATGGCTCCTGCCGGTTGCCGTACTCATCGACATGCAAGTCGTGATAATCTATACATCACATGATAATCTCATACATCACATATATCTCATCATGTAATTGGCCATATCACATCACAACATACCCTGCAAAAACAAGTTAGACGTCCTCTAATTGTTGTTGCATATTTTACGTGGATGCTATGGGTATCTAGCAAGAACGATTCTCACCTACGCATAAACCACAACGGTGATACACTAGTTTGCTTTTCAACCTTCTCAAGGACCACCTTTGTTGAATCCGATCCAACTAAAATGGGAGAAACTGTCACCCGCAAGCCATCTAGGCAAAAAGTTGCGTCGAGGGAACCGGTCTCTCGTAAGTGTACGAGTAATGTTGGTCTGGGCCGCTTCATCTCACAATCCCTCTGAACCAAAATACGACCAAGGGAGGAAGCAATCTAAGCATCAACGCCCACAAACCTTTTGTGTTCTACTCGAGATCTCATCGAACCATCAACCTAGCTCATGATGCCACTGTTGGGGAACGTCGCATGGGAACCAAAAAATTTCCTACGCACACGCAAACCTATCCATGGTGATGAGCATCTATGAGAGGGAGAGTGGATCTACGTACCCTTGTAGATCGCTAAGCGGGAAGCGTTAAGAAACGCGGTTGGTGTAGTCGAACTTCTTCGCGATCCGAATCGCTGAGCGTCCCGCGATCCAATCACGAACCGTCCCGCGAACAAATCATGATCCGTCCCGTGAACTCATCACGATCCGTCTCACAATCTTGATCACGATCTGTCCCGCGAACTCATCAGGATCCGTTCCGTGATCACATCACGAACCGTCTCGCGATCTCGATCACGGTCCTTCCGATCTAGCGCCGAACGGACGGCACCTCCGCGTTCAGCACATGTGCAGTTTGATGACGATCTCCACCGTCTCGATCCAGCGAGAGGAGGTGGAGAGGAGAGAGAGTTCACCGGCAACGTGATGGCGCTCCGGTGATGTTGGTGGAGCAATTCCGGCAGGGCTTCGCCTAAGCGCTGCAGAAAACCGATCTAGAGGAGAAACTATGCACCGGTGTAACGGGTAGCACGTGGCCGGAAATTCTGTCCAAAAACCACCCAATCCACTATTATATATAGGAGGAGAGGAGAGGAGAGGCAGCCAAGCCTTTGGGTCGGCCGAAATAGGAGGTGGGAAGCAATCCTACTTCACCTCCAATCCTAGTTGGAGTAGGATTGCGTCCTATTGGCTGATTTTCCACTTTTTTCTTTAGGACTTTCTCTCCTGCGCCATGGGACTTTGTGGCTGTTTTCCCAGCACACTAAGGGCTGGTTAATACACTCTCACAGCCCATGGACCTCTTGGGGTCGAAGTACCCCTCCTGGAGGTCTCCCGGTACACTACCGGCACTCCCGGTACACTACCGATGAGCCCGAAACTTTTCCGGAAACCAAACTGGGACTTCCTATATATGCATCTTTACCTCCGGACCATTCCGTAGCTCCTCGTGACGTCTGGGATCTCATCCGGGACTCCGAACAAACTTCGTTCACCACCCTACATAACTCTACACTACCGAAACGTCACCGAACCTTAAGTGTGCAGACCCTGCGGGTTCGAGAACTATGTAGACATGACCGAGACACCTCTAAGGTCAATAACCAATGGCGGGACCTGGACGTCCACATTGGTTCCTACATATTCTACGAAGATCTTTATCGGTCGAACCTCTATGTCAAGGATTCAGTTAATCCCGTATAACGTTCCCTTTGTTCTTCGGTATGTTACTTGCCCGAGATTCGATCGTCGGTATCTCCATACCTAGTTCAACCTCGTTACTGGCAAGTCTCTATACTCGTTCTGTAATACAAGATCCCGTGACTAACACTTAGCCACATTGCTTGCAAGGCTTGTTGTGTTGTTGTATTACCGAGTGGGCCCTAAGATACCTCTCCGTCACACGGAGTAACAAATCCCAGTCTCGATCCATGCCAACTCAATAGACACCATCGGAGATACCTTTAGAGCACCTTTATAGTCACCTAGTTACGTTGCGACGGTTGATACACACAAGGCACTCCTCCGATATCCGTGAGTTGCATGATCTCATGGTCATAGGAACATATACTTGACATGCAGGAAACAGTAGCAATAAACTGACACGATCATATGCTATGTTTGTAGTTTGGGTCTTATCCATCACATCATTCTCCTAATGATGTGATCCCGTTATCAAATGACATCTCATGTCCATGGCTAGGAAATCTTAACCATCCTTTGATCAACGAGCTAGTCCATTAGAGGCATACTAGGGACATGGTTTTGTCTATGTATCCACACATGCATTTAAGTCTCCGATCAATACAATTATAGCATGGATAATAAACGATTATCATGAACAAGGAAATATGATAATAACTAATTTATTATTGCCTCTAGGGCATATTTCCAACAGTTGTTAGGGAGGGAGTCCCGATCACAATGCAAGAATGGATTCAGCCAAAAAAACCAAAACAGGAGTGATTTATGTCGATAAAAAAATTAAAGATGCCCTTTGGCGAGAGCTCATGGAGCATTTCATCCTACCAGATTCTCCCTCGGAGCGCCAAAGGGACAAAGTCAAGGAGTTTGCTTTCCATAAGATGGCTGGCGCGTTCCAGACTTGGATGAAAAGATTATGGAACGAGTACAACGCTAGAGGCAAGAATGCGCCCGAATTCACAGGAATATACGAGAAGATAGGGAATCACTGGGACGCATTTATGGAGTACAAGACATCGGAAGCTGCCATGAAGAAGTCGGGAAAGAATAAGATAAATGTGGAGGAAAAAAAGTATCACCATAAACTAGGGATAGGTGGATACAAGTCAGCCATTCCTAAGTGGGATGCATTAGATAATAAGATGCATGCTGAAGGGATCACTCTAGTAACATTCCACTGGCCCCGGAGGTACAGGAATTGGTTTTTTGCGCATGGGGGAAAGTTGGACCCAGCAACAGGGAAGACTATTGCACTGGCCAATCTGAAGCATGCATCAGATGAGTTGATTGAAGCAATAAAAGCTGCCCAAGAATGATGGTTTCACCCTGATAGAGAGAACGACGACCTTACACGCGCCCTCGGGAATCCCGAACACGGAGTACGAACACGAGGCATGGTCGTTGTTCCGTGGTATGAGGGGTTTGTGGGCTGGAAGGACAGTTATAAAAGCCTTTCGAGAAAAAAGAAGGTGGAAGCAGACCTACTTTCAAAGTTGGAACAGAAGTACGAGCAGTAGAAGCTGCAGATACAGGTACCGACCCAGCAAATGGCAACTCCGCGGCAGAAGGCATGGGAACCCGTCCCATCTACACTGCCGAAAAGCAGTGTGGGTTCCATGGGGGCACCGCTGGGTCACACCCCCTTGGATGATATCATGGGGAAGACATCTTGTGAGCTAATCTAGGAAATGAAGAACATTGCGACGGGCTATGCTTTACCAAATACACCTGATGTTCTTTGGCATTTCAATCTGGTTCCAGCTGGGTATGCTCGCGTCGCGGTGGACGCAATAGAGCCAGGATATGATGGACTAGAGCTTGACATCCCTCGAGGTGAGGGGGAGTCCACACTGGCAGAAGCCGACCGTGGTCTCATTCTATGGAGAAAGGACTGCATCGTCTTTCCACACTCGGCACTAAGGCCACTGGCTCCTCCAAGTATCGATGTCCAGCGCGAGAGATTCCAGCCAGAGGCATCGCAGCGCCAGCAGTCCTCCCCACCTCGAGAGGCGTCCCAATTTGATAGGGATCCCAGCGCGAGTCCACCCAACCTTGGGAGGGAGCACAACGCGAGTCCATATCGTCGATATCGATCTCCGCCACGTGAGCTGACTCCACCCCGGCAGCGGTCGCGCCAGCAGGGCTCCCAAAAGAAGAAGGCCATCAGCAGTCCTCTTTGGAAGAAAGCAAAGAAGAAACCCGAGCCTCCGGCCAAAAAGAAGCTGCCTGACGATATGACACCAAAGGAAACCAAAATTGAAAGCGATCGCCAAGTGAAAGCCTTTTTTGCGAAGAAGCCCCTGCCGCCAAAGGAGGTAATACCCAAGGAAGTCCAAGAGCACTTTAGGGAACACTTTATTGATTGACCCCCGACATATGTGGAGCGTATGCCGACAGACTATGAGAGATAGATTCAGAAGGCAAGTGAGCAGAGAAGTCGGCCCAAGCCAAGGAAGGAGTCGGGAAGTACGACATCAACGACATGTGGTACTACTAGCGGGAAAACAGTTCCCCAGCTCGGAGAACAATCCAAGCAATCGATCTCTCTGCTCAAGGTGAGTACCGATAAGTTCACCGACGTTGCTGGCAACCCAATTGACCTCGAACAAGTAGAGGCTGCAGGTATCACTCTTGGCCAAATCCTTGGCACCGAGGAAATCCGCGGGTACGGTGAAGCTGAGTACGCAATGAAATATGCCGCTGGAAAACCACTTGTCACACCCGAGCAGTACAAGGAACTACCAACTGCGATGCGATAGTTGCATGATTGGTACCTGCGTGAAGAAAAGCGAGGCGAGACGACGGTCATGGTCAAAGTAACGAAAGAGCATTACTTCAATGGATGTGAAATATGTCTTGAATTCTCAGAACTTTTCCAGTTATACCACATGGACTCTATCGACAAATCTCTCATAAGTTGTTATTGTCTATAAGTAATTTATATCTTTAATAATTTAAGTGTCTAGATCAGATATCGTTCATTGGCTTATCCTCACTATATATGTTCTTTTGTACACTGTTATGCAGATTGAAGATGTGGGAATTGAAACAAGAGGGAATCGATGACATTGGGTTCATTGACCCAAATACCGTTCATGGTGATGTGGTAAAACATTATGCCAAGGACTCAAAAGAGCTCTTGGAAAAATATCTAGAGGCACTAATGAATACCAAATCTACTATAATATTGCCTTACAACATGGGGTGAGTGTTTACTCTCTTGTATACTACAAATTCTATTTTTGCTTACTAGCTCGCTGTCAAGTGTAGTTGATCAGTTATATGCATGCCTGCTTAATTATATAAACTTTTGCATAGATACCACTATATCCTCCTAAATATTATCCTCGCGGATGGACTTGTTCAAGTGTACGATTCACTAGATACACTAGAACAATCATACGTGGACTTGTATTTTATGATAGACCGGTAATTTCAATCTTTATCGACTTTGCTTTCTTTCATTATTTCCTAATATCAAAAGTAATTATAATAACTCTTTCGTTCTTTTTCTTTGCCACGTAGTGTTTGGAAAATGATCATAGAAGAAAACCATCATGGTTGTCAATGCAAACCGAAGCTGAAGTGGAAAAGGATCCAGGTAATTAAGTAGTACTACTAGGTCCGCGCATCTTTTTAATTCTAGTTTCAATACCATTATCATGCTTGATTGTTAATTACCTTATCGAATTCTATTCTTTTGCAAAGTGCGCGAAGCAGCCACAGGGAAAAAATTTATGTGGATACTTCCTCTGCGAGAACATTCGCATGAAGACCGAATGCCGTATATGTCGCGGAACAGCATGTGAAAGACAACTCGAGGTTTGGCAGATGATGTTGAAGCTCTCACCACATAAACGCTTTGTAGCACTTCAAGAGGAATTTGCGGCATTTCTTCTTCGACATGTCATTGATGTAAACGGAGAGCAATATTCATTACCGCCGCCTCAATAATTCAAGCAATTCAGTAGTAGAATACTGAGATTTCATCCGAAGAGCTAGGTAGCTAGTCTCGGCCGGGTTTTGGGCCTTAATTTATAAGTCCGGAATATATATGGATGTGTAATTCCATTTGTATATATAATGTGTATGAGATATTGTATATTATATTACATATAAATATATATGCATCAACTTGTGTACTGTTTACAATATGTAGCACCGTAAAATAAATTTCAAATGAATGGAAAACACAAAAAATAGAGAGGAAAATTAAAACCTAAAAGCTAAAACAAAAAAAGACAGAATACTTAGTACCGGTTGGTATCACCAACTGGTACTAAAGGTCCTCCACCACTAGCCCACGCATGCAACCACATGGTGGGCATTTAGTATCGGTCCGTGGGCCAACCGGTACTAAAGACCCATCCCGACCGGGACTATAGACAGACATTCTACTAGTGTGAAGCCGATGACTGGCAACTTTCAGATTAAAACGGCCACGCAGGTGTCAAAATAATACATAATATAATATTTTCGTACAAGCAATTGAAGGCTTAATTGTCTTTAGGACATGAGATAGCACCCTTACTCATACATTACATCTTCCGGGCACTGGGTCTATATAGACCGAGCACCCTCTAATGCCGCCCGAAAAAACAATTCGGGACATCTATGCTCTTTATCAGGAGGCGGGGGCATGGTAGCCGTCTCAAGGGGCTTCTATTGGTGAACGTTGCATGGGAAACAAAAAAATTCCTACGCACACACAAGATCTATCCATGAAGATGAGCATCCATGAGAGGAGAGATCGGATCCACATACCCTTGTAGATCGCTAAGCGGGACGCATTAAGAAACGCAGTTGATGTAGTCGAACGTCTTCGCGATCCAAATCACAAGTCATCCCGCGATCCAATAACGATCTAGCGCCGAACGGACGACACCGCCGCGTCCATCACACGTACAACTCGATGACGATCTCCGCCTCCTTCATCCAATAAGCAAGGGCAAAGAGGTACATGAGTTCTCTTGCAACACAATGGCGTGGTGGCAGTGGTGGTGAACTAGTCTGGTAGGGCTTCGCCGAGCTCTACCGAACTAATCTAGAGGAGAAGGACGATCTAGAGGTGGGAGGGCAGCATGTGGCTTTTCAGGTATTGGGCTTCCCTCAAACTTGCACTATATATAGGAGGAAGGGATGCGAGGAGGCGCCCTAGGATTTCCCCTAGGGCCTTGGTCGGCGCCAAGAGGAGGAGTCCACCTCCTGTCGTTGTCGCCACAGCAGATCTCGGGTAGGGGGTCCCGAGCTATGAGACTAGGATCGATGGTAACAAGGGACGAAGCAGATGATGTTTACCTAGGTTCAGGCCCTCCTATGGAGGTAAAACCCTACATCCTGCTTGATTATATTGATGCTATGAAGGTTATAGAGTTGATCTACCTCGAGATCGAATAGCTAAAACCCTAGATGAGTTTCTCTGTCCAACATTCTAAAACCCTCCCGGTTTATATAGACACCGGGGGGTACCTAGGGTTTACACGTGGTAGGCCTCCTCCAAGGATGGAGATATCGATTTCCTCATCTTGACTTGGAGTGCACGATGCGCCTTCAGGATTACCTTCTAGAATGTGAGTTCTGAGCGTATCCGACCCTTCTTGCAATAGTCAGAGGGCGGCCCACCAAGCCGGTCCTATCAAGAGATAGGCCGTCGGCTCGAGGAACCCTTAGTCTAGGACTCCCTCGGTAGCCCCCGAACTAGCCCCGAACGCCAAGGCTCTAAGCTCCAGCTGTTCCACGTGACCAGAGTCTTCGTCTTGCGGGGTGAGTTCTTCTTACCATTTAATGATCGACTGCGACTAGTTTGGTCTTCGATGACGCGTAGTTTTTCCGATCCCAATGATCATCCGAACACCGCGAGTTATTTAGCCACGAAAGCCAAACGTCATGGTGTAAACAATGTCTTTCTGAAAACCTTTATGATGAAGGGTCGCGATCTGCCACGACTGCTGAACCGGTTATGCGAACTCGATTCGCGATTCGAGGCTGTTTTTACATTAGCATGAATCATCAATGCATACACCGTGCTCTGTTTCACATGGGATATGATTAATCATATCGAGTTTCTTTATGTGTGTATAACGACACACACGTCTTCGGAAGCAAAGGGATTTGTGGCGCAGTAAAGGGAGGCTAATCGGCAACATGCCTCTTAAAAAGGGGAAAACCCCAAGGCCCATTCACGCTTCCCACTCGCATCCCCCACTTCCTCAATCTCCCAAGCTTCAAGAGCTCAGATCTAGTTCTTCCTCAACTCCCCCTCCGAGCTTAACCATGGCGAGTTCGGGCTCTAATGGCAAGTGGGAGGCTTCCACGATCACCAGCCAGGACATCCGGGACCTAAAGCAGGCCGGCTACCTCCCCGCCAACGTCTTCCACCACGCCGCCGAGCCCAAACAGGTGGTTCCCACCCCCAAGCCTGGCGAGAGGGTGGTGTTCATCCCCCACTTCATCCGGGGACTAAGCTTTCCGCTCCACCGCTTTGTCAGGGGTCTCATGTTCTTCTATAGATTGGACTTCCATGATCTTCCCCCGAACTCCTTCATGCACATATCGGCATTCATCATTGTCTGCAAAGCCTTCCTGCGGGTCAAACCGCACTTCGGCCTGTGTCTCAAGGTCTTCAACGTCAAGCCGAAGATCGCCGCGGGCGAGCACGCAGACTACGGAGGGGCGGTAATCAGAAGCTCCCTCGCATCGGGTGGCCGACTAGAACCTTCATCGACACCATCAAGATCTGGCAAAAGGAGTGGTTTTACATTAACGAACCTAGGGACGAGGGCCAGGTTGCTCCGACCGAGTTCAGATCCGGACCCGCTTGAGATTGACCTCATAGCTCAGGAAGGGCCTTGACTGGGTCAGATGCGGAGGTGGAAACGTTGCAGAAGTGCATCTCTTTGAAGACCAAAGCCAAGATCGAGCTAGTTAATGTGGTAGAGATTATGCTTTGGTGCTGTCTCCTCCCCTGCCAGAATCGGGTCTCCCCCATTTGGGCTTATCGGCTCAACGACGAGCCTATAGTATGTCAACTGTTCCTTACTACTACTGAGAAACTCTGGAAGGCATTGTTCAAGCCCGTAAGAGCTGGCCAGCCGAGGGGGAGGATTCGGGTCTAAGCGCCGATAACCCTCCTTCCCAGGTATGATATAATTTCGATCATCTTGCTTTGTTTTTTGACAAAAGGTCTAAACTCCTTCCCCTTGTCTTCGCATAAATGGTTGAGCAAAGACGTTGGAATCAATTGCCCGGCACCTTAGCACAAAGACCCCCAGTCGGAGCTGTTGACAGAGATGCTCGTCATGGCGTCATACACAACGCTAGAGAGGAAGGAGAAGAAGAAGGACAGAGAAGGTCTCCGCATGAGGGACCAGCCGAACATTGCGTCTGAGGAAACCCATGCCTCCTCTAACCATGAGGAAGAGCATGATGACAGGGGGGGGAGGCAACCCCCCCGCGAGAAAGAGGGCGGCGTCACCGGATGCCGTGGAGGATGTACCACTTCCTTCACCGAAGAGGGCATGTCAGCCAAGGTTGATCCTGGCTGACAACAGCTCAGACCTTGATGCTGATTCCGAGAACTTCGAGAAGGTTCCTCAAAGGAACCTAAGGGTCAAGCCCCCAACTCGAAGGTATGAAACCGAAGACTCCCTGAGTTGTTTATGCAATGTTTTTTAATGTTCTAAATGTATAAACGGCTTTTGATCCTCAGCCCACCATGCATTCTCCCCACTGACCAAGTTTCAGATTGGGAGTCTCCACCCGCCGAGCTGGCGGACAGCGGGACCGCGTCACACCCTACACCTCCAGGGCCCGCGAAGGATGCCGCGGAGGTGTGATCACGCCAGGCTACCTTGAAGTCGAACACATGCAGAGGGGGTGATGACATTATGGCCGAGGTTAACGGCTCGGCCACTGAAGACCGGGGGGAAGAACCCTTCCTGGTCATTGAGGAGGAGGGACAAAGGAACGTCCATTCCCCTCCGAGGTCATCTCCGGAGTGCATTGCGCCTCCGAAGATACCGGTTCAATTCCCGGACATAGATTTTGTTAACCGGACATCATCGGCTCCACCGATGACTGGGTGGCCGGTCATGGAGGAGGCTCTATCTCCGAGGGTCACTGCTTTCTTATGGGTGCGGTTTTGTAAGGCATTCAGCCTGTTCATAGTGGATCAAAGGAGGCCTTAAACGGTCGCTTGACGGGATTCCATTTGAGCCAAGTAATATTCGCTCTCCACCTTCAAAGAGTTTAGCTCGGCGGTCGCCTTATCAGCTGCCTCCTTCAGATCTGCGGTATCTTGCTTGACCCTCCTGAGATTGGCCTTCAGGTTTTCAACCTCTACACTGGAGTCTGCAATATATAAGGAAGCAACGCCAAGACATAAAAATCGAGCTAATCCTTGTTAATGAGAGAAACAATAAAATCATCACATAAGGTGAAAACATACCTTGCATCTCGTCGAACCGCTTGTTCAGACGATCAAGCTCCTTGTCGGAGCTCTAGAGCTTACGATTCAGGTCGGATACCTCAAGGGTGTTGGAGCCCTAGCCGAGAACGAGGCCTACAAAAACGGCGTATACAAGAAAGGATCCTTGTCATCTGGTTTCGAATTATTTGCTAACATTTCCAGATTCTATGACCCCAGGCGAGTTTTTCAAACTCACCCGAGGCTCTGGGGCTACTATACCTATAAGGAATGCATGACCCTATAAACAAAATTCATTCTTATAAACAAGAGCATGTCTTACCTTGAAGCCTGCTTCAACGGACTGGATACTTTTTAAAACCGCACCTATAAGAGTGCGATGGTCTTCGGCAATGGAGGAGTCAGACAAAGCCTCCTCCATCACAGCTAGCCACCTGAGCACGGTCTGCACGATCATAGGAGACACCGGCATGGCACTTCTCCCCCTCCTTGGGGAGGAAGATTCGACAACGTGGGAGGTATTAATGCCTCCGGAGTCGACTGGGACGGGAGCCTGGGCGAATTGCAGCCCCCCTCCTTATCTGCTAGGAGGGGTTCGACCACCTGGTCTTTGGTGGCCGAGGCATGCTCCTAAGCCAACACCTCTCAGTCTTTGGTGGTCGAGGTGTGCGCCTAGGTCATCACTGTCTCACCCCCGGTGCTTGGTGCAGGGGGGGGTCGATGGGACACCACCTTTGTGGCCTCGCCTGCGTCCAAAGGGGGTGTAGTGTGGGACGCCATCCCTCTCTCTGCTAGCTTGGCCGATGGAGAGTCCCCATCTGAGACCTGTTCGGCCGGGAGGTCTTGGGCCGGACTACAACATGAAAACATGAAAACATGTTAGCCATGTAAACTCTATGTAAATACACCAGACGATATCCAAACTCAATACCTCTGATCTGGGGTTTCTTCGGGGAACCCTCTTGAAAGCACCAGAATCCTCATCAGAATCCGAGCTCTCGTCCGACAGGATCACCTTGGCCTTGCAAGGTTTCTTCGGGGCGAGGGACGGAAGATCCTCCTCCATGTCCTCAGGCGTGGCCCTCTTCCTTGTTTGGGGAGAGTTGATATCTCCCCTTCTTCCACATGCTCCTCCTCATGTGAGGAAGAGGCTAGAGTGTCTCTAGACTTAGTATCTAGAAGACCCCTAGGGCAGAGGCCTTCACAGACCTCCTTATTTTTCTTCTTCTCTTTCTTCTCTGGTGTCGCATACGGCGCCACGACAAGCATCACCGTCAGCTGGGGCGACCTAGGGTCCTCGGGCAAGGGGGCTGGGCCGTTGATCCTCATGGCTGTCTCCAGCCAACCCTGCAAAGAAGAGAGGAAGGAGGGTCAAATCCATGTCGAGCATTACAATTCGGAATACAATGAGGAATCATGTCATACCTTCAAGGGTGGAGTATCGACGTCCAAGCCAATGCCTTCTTCTTCAGCCGACCATTCCTTCTGGGGCTTGAAGAGCACTTTCCACAACTTCTTGTGAGTTGTGTGTAAGAAATTGTGCACGGTGTCTGGATCCCCGAGCTTGTAGGCCCACATCAGGGTCTTCCAGCACTGGCAGGGTAGGTCACAGAGGTGGAGTATGACCTAGACCACGTCGGTCAGCTCGATGTTGGCCCCCACCATTTGAGAGATGCGCTTTTGCAGCGCCTTCACTTCCAAGGCGGATCCCCACTCGAGGCCCTTCTTGATCCAGGAGGTCAACCTCTCGGTGGCTCCGGATCTGAACTCGGTCAACACAGACCAGCCCACGTCTCGTGGCTCGGTGATGTAAAACCACTCCTTCTACCAGACCTTCACCGGGTGAATGAAGGTGTCGTCTGACCAGTTGACTCACGTGAGCTTGCTGATCACAGCCCCACCACAGTCAGCGTGTTGACCGCTGACCATCTTTAGCTTCACATAGAAGACCTTGAGCCACTGGCCGAAGCGTGGTTGGACCCATAAGAAAGCCTCGCAGACGGTGATGAAGGTCGAGATATGCATGATATAGTCGGGGGGGGGGGGGTCGTGGAAGTCTAAACTATAAAAAACATCAACCCCCTAATGAAGGGGTGGAGAGGGAAACCCAGTGCTTGGAGGAAATGGGGGATGAACACTACTCTCTCTCCCTGATTTGGAGTTGGCACCTCCTGGCCCTCTTCAGGAGGGCGGTGGGGGATGTTGGGCGAAAGGTATCCGGCGAACTTTAGCTCTTGGATGTCCTTGTCTATGACGGATGAAGCCTCCCACTTGCCTTGCGAGCTCGAGCCGGCCATGATTGGGCTTGGGGAAGGAAGCTTGGAAGAAGGAGGAAGAAATGGATCTAGGCGCTTGAGGCTGGGATGTGAGATGAAATCGAGTGTGGAGGCTTGGGGAGGCCTTGGGTTTTTTTCTTCCTTTTATGGAGCCGTAACATCAAGGGTCCTCTTTTACCGTCGCATGCTCTGGCACTTTCCGAAGCAATCGTGTCGTTATGCACGCAGGGTTACCTAGATCATTACTCGTATGCCACGAAATGCACTGCACGATCTTCATATTAATGGGGCATGCCGCTAGAAAAGTAGCCTCGAGTCGCGAATCGAGTTTTCATAACTGGTTGTTATGGCTTTTCATTGGAAAGGTTGTTAGGAAAAGGAACTATTCACACCCCGGGCATTTGGCCTTCAGGATAAAAAATCGTGCTTTGGAAGATAGAGCATCATCGAAG
Source organism: Hordeum marinum (assembly GCA_022496015.1). Lineage (NCBI taxonomy): Eukaryota > Viridiplantae > Streptophyta > Magnoliopsida > Poales > Poaceae > Hordeum > Hordeum marinum. Next base: position 504,334,609 of record CM039678.1, on the reverse strand, counting down.
GCCGAATTGGGATCTGCCGAGCATAGAAGGAACTCGCCTCGCAAGCTGAATAAGATGGATACACGAAGCTGCCGAAGACTGCATACCTCGGTGTTGGAGTCTAGTTTGGGGGTTACTGAGGGAGTCCAGGACTAAGGGGTCCTCGGGCCGTTGGCTCATTCCTCATGGGCCTACCTAATGGGTTGCTCGGTCAAAGGCTGAACTATGAGAATATCTCGTGTCTAGAAAGGAAAGCTTCATAGAATGGCGTGGCCTCCAAGTTTTGAAGATGAGATCTGTGTATCTACCCTCTATAAAGGTCGGTTGTGTAAAACCCTACTTACCCCCAGTGTCTATATAAATCATAGGGTTCCATTCGTAAAGGACAGGTGAACTCATCTAGGGTTTAGCTTAGACAATCTCGAGGTAGATCAACTCTGTAACCTTCATACACATCATTGTAATCAAGCAGGACACAGGGTTTTACCTCCTCACGAGGGCCCAAACCTGGGTAAACACCATCTCCTTCATTCTCTGTTATCAATCGATCTAAGGTCCACAGCTCGGGACCCCCCTACCCGAGATCGGCCGGTTTTGACACCGACAATGGCGCCGGTCCACCTCCTCCTGTCGGAGCCAGGGGTGGTGAGCACAGCGACAACAACACCCAGAGCTCGTGGAGGTGGAGTGGTCAATATTCGCCATAACTGGCAGGGAGGTCATCTTCATCTCCGACGACAAGGTGGAAGGCTACAAGTAGGAGGCATTCGACGACGAGGAGTGGCGGAGAATCTTCCCCGACGACGACAATGACGACAACACCGACCCATACCCGGCTCTCACCGGCGGTGGCCTAGCGAGGAAGGATTGACTCGACCTCCAGCGTGGATGAAAGTACTTTATGTTTTAAGTTTGTTGAAATTATGTTTAGTGTAGTTGTAAATTTATGTTTAATATTCGGTTGCAAGATTATCTATGTTGAACTTACGTTGAATTACATGCAAATTTTGGTTGAAAATATGTTAAATTTATACAAATTTATGTTTTACTCTACCAAAATTTAATGAAGTATAATACTTCAGTAAGGTTTACTAGGTGGGATACTCTGCTATTTTTTAGGAAATCGGTTAGAAAAGGGCTCACAGATTACTTGTACATTGGGTTGGTTTCTATGTAGAATCATAGATCCACACGTACATGCACTAAGGGCATCTCTTATGATCAACTATGAGGATCTCATGATGACTTTGAAGGTTATCATAAGTTAACTGAAGAATTTTAAGATCATCAGTCAGAGTTCGAGTTGGATTCATTTCCTCATTCGACATGTCATCCCTTTTGTCTAGCAGTTTATGAATCTTTTCCAAAGATGTTTGTTGTTTTGTGGCAATATTAGCATGTCTGGAATAGCTAGGTTTCAGATTTTCATCAGATTCACCTTCACTTGAATCAGAAAAGGAAGGATTTTTGGATACGTTAACACCTTTTGCCCTCAAGCAATAGGTGGGAGAAAAGTCATTGTTGCTGACATCAGAGTCGTTGATGTCATAATTTTCTTCATCGTTGAATATGGACTTGATGTCGAAAGCATGAGTGAGAGCAAGGCTTGCCACACCAGAATCTGACTCCTCCTCAGATTCCTCCTCTTCTTCATATTCTTTAGATTCTTCTTTAGAATCCATTTCCTTGCCAATGTATGCCCGAGCCTTTCTGGAACTATTCTTCTTGAGCGATGATGACTTTGAAGATTTCTTCTTTTTCTTGGAGTCAACAGAACTGTCGTCCTCGTATTTCTTCTTATCTGATTCTTTTTCCCAGAGAGGACACTCAGCGATGTAGACGCCAATTTTTTTGCATTTATGGCAAGTTCTCTTTTTGTAGTCGCTTGATGAAGATTCTAATTTCTACATGCCACTTATTGATGATTTTCCAAACCGGCCTCTCCACGAGAACTTCTGGAATTTTCTCATAAGCATTGCCAACTCTTGACTCGGTTCTTCAGGATCACCAAGACTCCTATCATATTCTTCTTCTTTAGATGAGGACATTGCATTGGCCTTCAGCAGACGAGATCTTCCATAGCTTGACCCAGAGAGGTCTCTTTTCTCAGCCTGTTGGAATTCATTGGTATTGAGTCTCTCAACAATATTAGCGTGATCAAGTGACTTGTAGTCTCCACGCTCTTGAATCATCAATGCCAGTGTATCGAATTAGGAATCAAGAGATCTCAGCAGTTTCTTTACCACCTCATGGTCGGTGATGTCAGTAGCACCAAGTTCTTGAAGCTCATTGGAGATATCAGCGAGATGACCAAAAGTTTGCTAAACATTTTCTTTGTCGAGTATTTTGAAGCATTGGACGGAGCCACATTGAGTTGAAACACCTTTGTTGACTTTGGACAGCCTATCCCAGATAAGCTTTGCAGATTCAAAAGCACTCACTCTCACATACTGTCCTTTTCTCAGATGGCCACATATGACATTCTTTTCTTGAGAGTCGAGTTGCTTGAATCTCTTCACATCGGCGACATTGATAGTGGGAGTGACAGAGGAAATATCCTTTTCCACAACATACCAGACATCGTTGTAAATTGCCTCAAGATGCATGCACATCTTGTTCCTCCAGTTGGGGTAGTCCATCCCATCAAAGGTAGGACACCTAGCAGATACCTTGATCATACATGAAATTTACATAACTAGAATTCCAGGTGGTTAAACCAAAATCACACAGAACAAGGGAGTACGTTGCTCTGATACCAAATGAAACTGTGTTCTATCGACTAGAGGGGGGGGGGTTAATAGGCAGTTTTTACAAGTTCATCACTGAGGAATTTGTATGTGAAGAACTACTTGAAGTGGAATATGTACTCAAGTGCATGCAAAATATAGTAGTAGCATAGTCATTATGATGAAATGAAACATGGACGGATTATAGCTAGCATGAATCAGGATAAGAAAGTGAAGAAGAAGGTGATTGAAGGTTTGAGATGAGGAAATTGAGAAAGTCTTCAGTCAAAGTATTCAAATAGTAACGATCAATTTCATCATCAAGTATTCGAGGAAATGAAATAGGTGAGGAAACAGAACTAGGAGATCGGTGAAGACAGTGATTTGATGACCTAGTTCCAACTGTTGTGACAGTCGTACGTCTGTTTTGCAGTGGCTTAGTATTTAAACCAAAGGACACACAATCCTTACCGTATTCTCCTTGAGCTAAGGTCACACAGACCTCACCCAACACTCGTGGTAAGTCTTCAGGGCAGACTTCCAAACCCTCACAAACTCGGTCACCCTGCGTTCCGCAATTTCCTCTTGGATGCTCTAGACAATGACACATAACCGTCTGGAAGATACACAACCTTCCAAGGTAACAAGCATCGCTTCCACACAGGAACAATCTCTTAAGTGATGCTCAATCACTTTTGGGTTTTGGTTGTTTTGGTTTTCAGGTTTTTCCTCACTGACAATTTTCTCTCAAAGTCTTCGAGGATGGGTTGCTCTCAAATGGCACTTGTCAAGTTCTCTCTCGGAGCAGCCAACTAGCTCGTGATTGTGGGGCGGCTATTTATAGTCAGGGTGCAACCCGACATGATAAGACATAAAGGCTCGCATTGATATGACTGTTATGTGGATAAAATATCTAGACACCTGGCGCAAAGCACAACCACGGTCGGAATTTGAACTATCAAATTCCTCGGGGCTTATCATATTCTTCATGGTAGGTAGTTCGCGTTGGTGAACTCCTAACTCCTCAGTCAGACCAATTTCCTTAGAGACCAAAAGAACATCATCTCTGTCACTGAAGAAATTGACTGAACTACAGGAGATTTCCAAAGGCTTCACTCGAAGGATTGGGTATGTTGAGGCTTTTGAGTTGAGCATCATTTGGATTTTTTTTCTTAGTTTTCCCTCAACCCCCTTTAGCAGTACGATGTTCCTATGACTCAAAAGAAAGGAAATGAAACAATAAAAGCGAAAGTCTTCATGCTTCAAATTACTCACGTCAATTACTTCATGGACACACTAGTTTCTTCATTATCAAAGTCTTCAAGAAAACTTCAAAGTCTTCAACTGAAGACATACATTTTTAGGGGTCGACATTCTTTGAATATATCAAACTCCTCATCGACTTATAGAACCTGTGTACACTCACAAACACATTATTCCCTTAACCTATAAAATATTTAATACACCAAAATCACTAAGGGGCACTAGATGCACTAACACTGCCATTGGGTCCCTGGCAAGTGGGTCCCACTTGTCAGTGACCGAAAGGCAGGGTTAGCTATGTCAGAGGATCCATGTTGACTTACATCCTGAGTCGTCGGGCGTCCAGATGTCTCTAGTTCTCGGCATGAGACTAATATTGAATGGCAATACGAAGTTATGGTTTTATCCGTCATGCAGTGGTACTCCATAGTATTTGATGGTTTGTAGTGTGAGTACTGGTCGATCTGCTACGTAAGATTGCAAATAATAGACGGTCCAACTTAATTCATGGTATTGTGAAGGAGCTCTTTAAAATTTTAATTAATCTAAAACTTCGTTATGTTTGATGTTTCCTTGTAAATATACGAGAATCATTTTCATTATCACATTAAAAAATGTTTGCATATTTTGCGAAACCGTTATTTGTTTTTTTAACTGCTCATGTTTTCACGAAAAAAATTGTCTTGAAACTTATAGATGTTCCCAATTTTATTAAAAGAAGACCAATTCTAAAAAGTATTCACACTTTCAAAAAATGTTCCCAATTTTATTAAGAGTTCGGTGGGCCGCTGGCCTATCTGTCGATAGGCTGGCTTGGTGGGACGCTCTTTCACTATCGCAGGAAGGGCCGGATATGTGAAGACCCCGTGTTCTAGCAGGAAGTCTCGAAGGCGCGTCGTGTACTCCAGATCAAGATGAGGAAATTGCCATCTCCATCCCCGGCCGGAGACCTATCATGTGTAAACCCTAGGTACCCCCCGGTGTCTATATAAACCAGGGTTTTTTAGATTGTAGGATAGGGAAACACATCTAGAGCTTTAGCTATTCGATCTCAAGGTAGATCAACTTTGTAACCTTCATACACGTCAATATAATCAAGCAGGACATAGGGTTTTACCTCCATAGGAGGGCCCGAACCTGGGTAAACATCGTCTCCTTCATCCCTTGTTACCATTGATCCTAGACTCACAGCTCGGGACCCCCTATTTGAGATCTGTCGGTGTTGACACCGACATTGGTGCTTTCATTGAGAGTTCCACTGTGATCGCCAAAGAAATCGATGGATCACTTAGTCATAAGCGAAGAAGTCCATAACATGGACTCCTTTGGCCCCAGACACATCTTTGCTTTTGGCAGCATCGTGTTGCATGCTGACCCGACCAACCATCTTGGACAGGTCGGGAGTTTCTCCCCTGATCAAGAGATCAGATTTAGGAACCTAGAGTTCTTCGTAGACTCTTGGGGTGATCTTTTTCTCACCGGGCTTGCGATCTCATATGACGCGCCCGAATACTCCGAGGCTTTATCTTCGGATTCCACTCCCGACTACGCTGGCGGGACCAACCCCGATGATGATCTGGCTTTTAGTCCGGATCCGGTCACAGTACCGAAGGGCTAGGGATCGGCTCCTGCCGTAGACACTCTTTATGCGGACGCGACGGAGGTTAACTCCGAAAACTCTAGGCAGATCGTGCTCTCGACTCTCAATGAGGCTCTAGATCGGATCTTATCAATTGGAAGTATAGAAGACCCGACCCCGATCAATGCTCAGATCGGTCGGAAGGCGGGATTTGGGGAATTTTACGACCCACCCACCACCCACTTGGTAGCCACTATCGAAGATTTAACCGATATGTTGGACTACGCCTCTAAGGAGGCCGAAGGCATGGATGAAGAGGACGGCTCTCCCGCCCCTGTTAACAACGGGCGATGGACTGCCACCTCCACCTACAATGTCTACATGGTGGATACTCCAACCAATAACGGCGAGCACAAACCCAAGAATAACGATGAAATATCTGGCGAGGAGTCGTCAAGGCGTCGCAAATAGCACAAATGATCAAAGGCAAAAAGGTGAAGGGTAACCATTGCTGGCACCGGGGAAAATGACAGCCCGAAAGACCTTGGCGATACTGATAGCCCCGAACATCCATTAGAGAACCAGGAGAGGCCGGAAGATCAGCGCAACCCTCATGATCCAAACGATTCCGAGGATGACAACTACCTCCCCCCTGTCGTGGAGGTGGACATCCTGGAAGCCGAAGACTTCGCCGTCCCCAAAAACCTTGAGGATCAGGAACTGTTTAGGCAACAGCTTATAGCTACCGCTCGAAGCCTGAACGAAAAAATGGCAGCTTAAAGACAAACCAGATACCCTCAATGACCGATGGACCAGGGTCCTATCAGCCTAAGAGGGGTATGGTACAGGCCTATTGGGCCAACCCAAGAGCTGTCCACATCGACGGTTGCTGCCACAGTTTGACAACAAGGTCCCCAAAACACCATCTCCCAAGCACACTCCATACGACCATCTGGACCGCCCCCCTTGAGGACAGGAAAGGAAAGCCGGCGATGCCGACTATAGGCCGGCGATAACCCAGAGGAGGATAAAAGAGCCAGTAGAGCCCGAGGACAGGTATGACCTGCGACATGACCTCGTTTATAGAGCAGGCCGCACGAGATCCATCTATGGATCCCGAGGGTACTCTCCCGATAGGCTCGACCGCAACAACAGAAGTCGGGAACAATGCCCGGATAAGTCAGGCACCGACTGATGGTGTCTTGGACTAGGGGGTGCTCACCACATTGTCTCCCGACCAGTGGGTCGGGGCGATTACCCCCAGGGTGGTTCACTAATGGGCTAGTTCGGACAGCCCATGATGCATACAAGGAGCATTCCACAAGACTTGATGATCAACACAAGGACTCCTCTCCACCAACGTAGTCGACTAGGACTCTTGTTATCCTAGGCCTTTGGTGTGTTATGTAAGTCGAGGCCAGGCTAGTCATTAGGGACAATCGGATCATCATAGATCATATCATCATACGAGCATAGCTCTTAGGTTTTAGACCACTACATACGATCTCGGGGTAGATCAACTCTGTACTCGATACATCATCATCAATACAAACGAAGCAGGACGTAGGGTTTTACCTTCATCAAGAGGGCCCGAACCTGGGTAAATACCGTCTCTCTTATCTCCTGATACCCATCGATCCAAGAATCACAGATCGGGATCCCCTATCCGAGATCCACCGGTTTTGACACCGACATTGGTGCTTTCATTGAGAGTTCCCCTGTGGGATCGCTAGAAAGATCGATGGCTCGTGTGCATATTGCAGTTTTTTAGGACATCGAATTTGTGTTCATCGTGCCCGTTTCCTCAAGCGTCGCTTTGATGATTGCTTTAGTGGAATTGTGCAGAATTGTATCTACAACAACCTTGCAAAATTTTGTTGCGTTCTGATCGAGGAATCTACGGCAATCTCCGATATACCAGAGCCATGTCTGATCTGGACGGGAATCTGGATGGGTTAGGGAGAGGTGTGTAGTATCTAGATCGGAAATCCATTGGAAAATCCCACCATTCACCGGCTGCAGAATTCCTATACCAATCCCCTCACAATTTCAGCTTGATCCGACCATACAAACTCCAGGAAACGTCCGATGAGTACAACGTATTTTGGATCTATTTTCTGTGCGAAAACGAATCCGACCCGAGTTCATCTTTTTCACGAACGGGTTGTCAGACGCCCTTTTCAAAGGAAATTTTGTCATCATCTCGGTTAGCCGACCAAGAGTTCGGTATCGCGACTGACGAATAATCATCAAGAGAACCTCGTCATCTGCAGGTTGTACGGGTCGGGCGCTTCGTTGCATCACCAATCCAGCATTGACCGTGTCACAAATTCCGACCTGTGTCCGCATTGCCGCATCATCGCTTTTTAAGACGACGCCCACCACGCCGACCTGGTTTGACACATTGTCTTTGTCTGGCATGGGGATCTAGCATCATCTTACCGACCTGCACCGTCACCTCGGGCTAGACTTGGGCTTCGTCATCTCCTCATCAACCTGCTCTGGGGACTTCGGTGTCACCAGTCGACCAGCTCCGACACCTCGGCTAGTGATGAGGATATATACCTAGGGTAGGGTCCTAGGCCTAACCTACATATCCTACCGAAGGACACTGCATTGAAGGACTTCAAGATTACAAGGAGGACGGCGACTGAAGTCACCATGGCGCATGAGTCACTCGACAGATAATCCACTCGGAGGTCTCTCCCTCCACTCAACGGTAGCCTTTCACTTGGAAGAGGCAATAGCCAGTCGACAACAGAGGACCAGAAGGCACCCCAGGGAGGCCAATAGGTAGGCGTTCAGCCAGTCGCCATTGGTAGCATTTATTACATACGCTATTAGTAATGTATACCTTTATTACCACAATCAAACCCTTGGTTGCCTAACTTTCATTAGGGGCAGCGCACTCTATATAAGCCGCCCCTCCCCTGTGGCACAAGGGTTCGCACCCCCTATAACTCATATTCCACACGACAGAAATCTCCAGAACACTGAGACAGAGGGCTATTACCTCCACGAGAGGGGCCTGAACTCATACATTCGCGTGTACATCCTCGCCGTAGCTAGGACTCTGCCCTCTATTTACGTACCCCTACCTTCTACTGGCAGGCTTGTTCCCACGATAGTTGGCGCCCACGGTGGGGCAGGCGTCTAAGCGACTTTCGGCGAGGTTGCAATTTTTTCCTTCATCATGTCTTCCGACAGCGGTTTATTTCTTGGCCACGAGATCCATCTCGGTGCGCTCACTTTCATCATCGATGATTTGGTATGGCCTCAGGAAGCGCCTCTAGATGTTGAGGTGCTCTCGATCCGCGGGGCGGCACACTTCTGTGTAAGCTCCTCCCCAACGTTCTTCTTCGGCAGCCGTCGACTCCATACCTGTCGGCACTTCCTGCTGATCGTCGCCGCAAGCCATCCGGTCATTCGCGGCTGCACCGATTGGTGAGACATGCGGCGGCTCGCCAGGCCACATCTACGCAGATCGCGGCTATTGAGCCTGCCGAATCACTTCAGAGTGTGTTCAACTCGGCATAGGATCATTCTGACGTCCCGTCCGAGTGCGAGAGTTGCGATCCATCAACTGAGGTACTTATGGCTGGTTCCCATCAAAGCTCGCCCGACTTCAGCCGTGGCAGATGCGATAGTGGGGGACCATCGAGTGAGCAGTAGCACTGAGATGAGGAGGTCCTTCATACGCTGATCATCGGTGCGACTGCCAAGGCCCAGGCCTTGGAGGCCACGCACCTTCGGCTCGAAGAGATGCAGAGAGAGCTCGACGAGCGTTCCTGCCAGCGTCCACCCGTTCCTAGTCGACGTCAATGATGGTTGTTTTCGAGTGGATCTTAGAACAACGTCGAGGTATTCCGTAGTCCAGTTCTTAATGCTGCAGCCGCCGCTAGGATTTCCGATTCCATTCATCCATCGTGCTCAGAGGCTGGCAGAGGTTTGCAGCAGATCCGAGCGTTGCTCGATGCAGCACAACGGTAGAATTCAGCTGTTTCTCAGTCGCGCAATAGGATACACAACAATTCACCCAAGGCAGATACAGTTCAGTTGGCACATAGCCCTAGATCACCTCTACATCGCAGGGGCGGAGGTTTCCGTGAAGATCAGTATCAAGATCAGGGGCGAGATCAGCTTGCTTCTTGTTATCACCGTGATGACCTCCATCGAGTGCCTACTCCTCCGCGGAGTGGTTGTATGTGCCCCGTCACTATGAAGATAGGCGCCCATCCGTTGATGAGCGGAACCCTGGATTTGACGCGAGGGATATACTTTCCCAGAAGCGGATTGATAGAGGCAGGGCTCAGGGGGATAGTTATGATGGAGCATTTCCGAGTGGAAGTGGTGTTGTCATCTCTGGCCCCGAGTGTTTCAGCAGAGCCATTCGGTCTGCTGAGATTCCCCCCAACTTCAGGTTGGTGGCTGGGATCAACAAGTTCATGGGAGTGTCGAAGCCTGAAACGTGTCTAGACAATTACCGAGTGGCGATGCAGATTGGTGGAGGAAATGACAACATAGCCATGAAGCATTTGTCCTTGATGTTGGATGGTCCGGCCCGAGCATGGTTGAATTGTTTGGCTCCTTCTAGCATCTATTGCTGGGAGGATATTGCTCGGGAGTTCATCATAACTTTTGAGGGCACATGTAAGCATCCAGCTAGTTTGGTCGATATGCAGCACTATGTTCAGAAGCCCAATGAAACCTTGAGAGATTATATTCAGCGTTGGTCCACTCCGCACCACACAGTAGAAAATGTTTCCGAGCACCAGGCTGTCTGCGCATTCATGGCCGGTGTTAGGTACAGAGAGCTTTACCTGAAGTTCAGTCGGACAAGAGATATTTCCTTGGGCAATTGATGGAGATTGCAACTCGATATGCCAATGGCGAAGATGAAGACCGCCTCCGTAGCGGCAAAGGAAAAGCAGTAGACAATAATGCCGACGCCTATTCCAATTGGAAACAAAAGCGCAAAGCTGATGGCCCTGCCAAGGCAGAGGCGGCCGCTCTGATGGTGCAAGGAAAGAATAAGGGGAAACCCAAAGGGCAGTTTACCCCCAAGAAAGTAAAGAATCAGTCGGGAACTGATGTTATGGATTTACCGTGTGCAATCCACATGAAGAAAGACGAGGAAGACAATTTGATATTTCCGAAGCATACCACTCCACAGTGCAGATTACTAATCCAACAGTTCAAGGAAGGTTAGTCGAGTGAGAAATCTCCTGGAAAGGAGGACGATGAAGATAAAGAGGAACTTCGTGAGGTCAATGCCACTTTGATGTTTTGTGCTAATGTAGAAAGCAAGAGTCGATTGAAAGTTCTTAAGAGAGAGGTCAACATGGTTGTTCCCGCAACCCCCATGTACCTCAAATGGTCTCAAACTGCTATCACATTTGACCAGTCGAACCACCCTGCTCATGTCGCTACCCCCGGTCGGCAAGCTCTGGTGGTGAACCCTGTTATGGGAGGCACTCGACTCTGCAAGGTTCTCATTGACGGAGGGAGTGGTTTGAACATCTTGTACGCAGATACCCTCAAGGGGATGGGCATTCCGATTTCCCGACTCAATGAGAGCAACATGCAGTTCCACGGAGTCATCCTTGGGAAGAAGGCCAGGTCACTCGGCCAGATTGCATTAGATGTGGTGTTCGGCATCGACAAGAATTTTCGCAAGGAGAAATCGACGTTTGACGTTGTAGACTTCTAGAGCGCATATCACGCCATACTTGGTCGACCGCCTTACGCCCGTTTCAAGGCCCGTCCATGTTATGTGTACCTCAAGTTGAAGATGCCCGGACCCAAGGGAGTGATCACAGTCATAGGGAATCGACAGAGGGTTGAGGAGTACCTTCTGTAGGGCTCCAAAATTGCCGACCATCAAATGGTTGTGGTCGAATTGGAAGAGTACAAGAAGAGTGCTGATCCTGCCGACCTGCTGCGTGCCAAGAATCCCGCCTCTGAGTCTACTTTTCAGTCGGCAGGAGAAGTGAAGAAAGTGCACATTCACCCGATAGATCCTAACGCTGCCCCGACCAACATCTTGATGACACTCGAAAACAAATAGGAAGCCGAGCTCAGCTAGTTCCTCTGTGAGAACTAGGACATCTTTGCATGGAAGCCTGCTGACATGCCGGGTGTACCCAGGGAACTGGCTGATCACTGACTGAGACTTGGCCCGAACGCCAAGCCTGTGAAAGAGAACTTGCGTCGGTTGGCAGCAGAGAAGCGAAAGGCAATCGGCGAGGAGGTGATTTGACTCTTGGAGGCCAAGTTCATTCGGGAGATTTACCACTCCGAGTGGCTCTCAAACGTCGTCATGTTCCCCAAGAAAGATAAGTCACTCTGCATATGTATTGACTTCAAACACATCAATCGGGTCTGCCCGAAAGATCATTTTCTGCTCCCCCGCATCGATCAGATTGTTGACTCGACTGCGAGATGCAAGCGTTTATCCTTTCTTGATGCTTACTCTGGTTACCGTCAGATCCGTCTGTTTGGTCCAGATGAAATAAAGACAACCTTCATCACCCCTTCCGATGTTTCTGTTATATAACCATGCCTTTTGGTTTGAAAAATGCAGGCGCTACTTTCATGCGTATGATTCAGAAATGCTTGCTCGAGGAAATCCTTTGGAATGTCGAGGCCTATATGGATGATATTGTTGTCAAGTCTCGAAAAGGTTCCAACCTGCTGACTGACTTGGCAGAAACATTCGCCAATCTGAGGAACTATGATATCAAGTTAAACCCGTCCAAGTGCACTTTCGGTGTTCCTAGTGGCAAGTTACTCGGTTTCCTTGTTTCCGAATGGGGAATCAACGTCAATCCTGAGAAGATAAGCACCATCACCCGAATGAAAAGCCCTGAGCGTGTGCACGATGTCCAGAAGCTCACGGGTTGCCTGGCAGCGTTGAGTAGATTTATTTCTCGTCTCGGTGAGAAGGCTTTGCCTTTATACCGACTGATGAAGAAGTCCGATACATTTGAGTGGACTCCTGAAGTTGAAGCAGCGATTGTCGACCTCAAAGCCCTGCTTTCCACCTAATCGGTGCTTGCTGCTCTGCACAGCAAAGAACCCTTGCTCCTGTACATTGCAGCCACTAACCAAGTCGTTAGTACGGTTCTCACTGTCGAGTGGGAAGAAGATGGCAAGGCTTATAAAGTCCAATGTCTAGTTTATGATATCTCTGAAGTGTTGACTTCTTCAAAGCAAAGGTACCCACATTACCAGAAGCTCGTATATGGTATATATCAATGTTGAGGATATCGCCTATCGTTATCATCATGGTCAACTGGGGATTAGAGGTTAATCGGAAATCGGCTCATTGATTGATTTTATCGGTCGACTATTAATTGACCATTTTTGGCAAATCCCAGGTTCCCAACACTTAAATATGCTATACTTAACACCAAAAATATATTGGACAGAAGTGCTACCTTGATTCCTAGCCTTCGAATCCTCGTATAATGACAAACAAAATAGTGAAATAGTACATATTGCATAACAAAATCCACAAAAACACAAATCAAGATTATTTTTGGAAACATAGTGCTAAAAATATGGCCGATTTATCGGAAGATTCCCCATAAATCGCTTGTCAGAGCGATAAATCGGTCCAAAAGATAAACGGTGAAGATAAGGCATAATCTTATTGGCCACCCCACTTGTACCAATAAATCAGATGATAAGTCATTGAATCGGAAGATTTTTTGAACAGTGGTATATATCTATCAGCGAAGAAGGTGGCACACTACTTTTAGGATCACTCAATTTCAGTTGTCAGTGCTGCTCCATTGTCTGAGATCCTCGACAATCCAGATGCGACTGGTCGAGAGGCCAAATGGGCTATTGAGCTCCTCTACTTTGATCCCAAGTTTGAAGCCAAAAGGCAATCAAATCTCAAGCACTCGCTGATTTCATGGCCGAGTGGATAGAACAACAACAACCAATTCAAATCCACTCGACACACTGGACCATGTTCTTTGATGGCTCTAAGATGCTGAATGGGTCTGGTGCCGTCGTAGTATTGGTATCTCCCAAAGGTGACAAGCTCAGTTATGTCTTCGAGATTCACTTTGATTCCTCCAATAATGTAGCTGAGTACGAAGCTCTCCTGTACGAGTTGTGTATGGCCGTCTCACTTGGTGTTCGGCGCCTGATGGTATACGGTGACTCTGATTTGGTGGTTAAATAAGTGATTAAAGGGTGGGACGTCAGGAACCCTACTATGACCGGATAATGAAATGTAGTGAGAAAGATTGATAAGAAGTTTGAAGGTGTGGAGCTCCACCATATTCCCCGAGTGAAGATCAAGCAACTGATTAATTGGCAAAGATAGGATCCATTCGAAAGCTTGTACCTGTCAATGTGTTTCTAGAACATCTACATTCTCCTTAGGTGCAAGAAGACCCCTTCACCGAACAACCCCCGCAAGCATTAAGCGCCTCTAATCCAACTGAGGTTGATGTCCCAGCAGTCATAGATCTAGTCATGGATATTCTAGTGATCACACCCGATTGGACAGGGCCATATATTGCATACTGGTTGAGGCAAGAACTCGCAGAGGACGAGGTTGAAGCTCGACAGATTGTCCGCACATCCAAGGCCTTTACAGTGACGGATGATCATCTTTATACAGAAAGCATAACTGGCGTAATTCAGTGGTGCATCTCCCATGAGGATGGTCGACTGATTCTGGAGGAAATTCACTCAGGAACCTATGGTCATCATGCGTCCTCTTGGACGATTGTCGCCAAAGAATACCAAGCTGGTTTGTTCTGGACATGATGTCTACTATGCAACCTTCTTCTTGTAGATTCGCGTTAGGTCTCCAAGCACAGAGTTTTGTAGGACAGTAGCAAATTTCCCTCAAGTGGATGACCTAAGGTTTATCAATCCGTTGGAGGCGTAGGATGAAGATGGTCTCTCTCAAACAACCCTGCAACCAAATAACAAAGAATCTCTTGTTTCCCCAACACACCCAATACAATGGTAAATTGTATAGGTGCACTAGTTTGGCGAAGAGATGCTGATACAAGTGTAATATGGATGGTAGATTTAGGTTTTTGTAATCTGAAACTATAAAAACAACACGGTAACTAATGATAAAAGTGAGCACAAATGGTATTGCAATACTTGGAAACAAGGCCTAGGGTTCATACTTTCACTAGTGCAATTTCTCTCAATAATATTTGCATAGTTGAATCATATGTGAATATCTCTCGTGCCACAAAAAGTTCACTCCAAAGTCAAAAATAGCAGAGAATTAACGAAGAAATTATTGTAGGGTACGAAACCACCTCAAAGTTATTCTTTCCGATCAATCTTATGAGTTATCCCTATAAGTGTCACAACATACCTAGAGTTTGTACTAAAATAACACTTTAAGATACACATCAACCAAAACCCTAATATCACCTAGATACTCCAATATCACCGCAAGTACCCATGGGCTTGATTATAAGATATACATCACATAATTTCAGATTCATCATGTTCAATCCAACACAAAGAACTTCAAAGAGTGCCCCAAAGTTTCTACCGGAAAGTCAAGACAAAAACGTGTGGCAACCCTTATGCATAGATTCCCAAGGTCACGGAACCCGCAAGTTGATCACCAAAACATACATCAAGTGGATCAATAAAACATCCCATTGTCACCACGGATATCCCATCGCAAGACATACATCAAGTGTTCCCAAATCCTTAAAGACTCAATCCGATAAGAAAACATCAAAGGGAAAACTCAATTCATCACAACAAGATAGAGAGGGGAAAACTCCATATGATTCATCTATATCAATAAAGATCGCAGTACAAAAAGATCGTGCCATCTCAAGAACACACGAGAGAGAGAGATCAAACACATAGCTACTGGTACATACCCTCAGCCTCGAGGGTGAACTACTCCCTCCTCATCACGGAGACCGCCGGGATGATGAAGATGGCCTCCGGTGATGGTTTTCCCCTCCGGCAGGGTGCCGGAACGGGCTCCTGATAGGTTTTTCGTGGCTCTGGAGGCTTGCGGCGGCAGAACTCCCGATCTAGGTTTATTTTTGGAGGTTTCTATATTTATAGGAATTTATGGCGGTAGAAACAAGTCAGGATGGGCCACGACGGAGTCACAAGCCTAGGGGGCGCGCCGTAGGGTGGAGCCCGCACCCCTGTGGCTTGTGACTACCTCGTGGATCTTCTGGCCCAACTCCGATGCTCCGTGGGTCTCTTCTGGTCCATAAAAAAGCACCGTAAATTTTTATTCTTTTTGGACCCCGTTTGATATTCCTTTTCTATAAAACTCAAAAACAAGGAAAAAACAGAAACTGGCACTGGGCTCTGGGTTAATAGGTTAGTCCCAAAAATAATATAAAGTTGTGGTAAAATGATGTAAAACATCCAAGAATGATAATATAAGAGCACGGAACAAGTAAAAATTATAGATAGGTTGGAGACGTATCAGCATCCCCAAGCTTAATTCCTGCTCGTCCTCGAGTAGGTAAATGATAAAAAAAAAGAATTTTTGATGTGGAATGCTGCCTAACATGTTCATCATGTTCTTTTCTTCTTTGTATAGCATGGACATTTGGACTTTGTAAATAATTCAAAGCAATAGTCTAGTTTTAACATAATGACTTCAATACTCAAGCATGTCAACAAGCAACCATGTCTTTCAAAATATCAACATTAAAGAAAGTTATCCCTAGCCCATCATGCTCAATCATTGATCCATTCATGAAACACACTAAAATATTAGCTATGCCAATGTTCAAGTACGATCATAGTGCCCCCTAGTTGGTGCTTATAAGAGAAGATGGAGACTCAAAGCAAAAATAAAAATTGCATAAGGTAAATAGATAGGCCCTTTGTAGAGGGAAGTAGGGATTTGTAGAGGTGCCAGACCTCAAGGTTTATAGTGAGAGAGAAAAATATTTTGAGTGGCATGCTTTGCGTGTCAACGAAAATGAAGAATTAGCTCACAATACTTTCCGTGCTAGATACATTATAGGCGGTTCCCAAACTGAATAGTAAAGTCTTTACTCGCCCTCCACCAATCAATCACACTCCAAGGCGAGACGAATCCACGGGTGCCGTCCATACCAACAACATTCCTGGGGGGAGTTTTCTTTCATTATATTTTGATTTGATTTTTGAGCATGGAACTGGGCATCCCGAATACCAGCCACTTTCTTGTGAATGATAGTGAATCAACACATATCATGAGAATAACACACCTAGCATGGAAAAATATTGGATACTCCCCACCGTTTCATGAGCGGTACGAGCACACAAAAGAGAAAATTTATTTTGAAGATTTAGAGATGGCACATACAAATTTGCTTGGAACGGCATAGAAATACCGCATATAGGTAGGTATGATGGAATCATAAGGCAAAACTTGGTTTAAGGATTTTTGATGCACAAGTAGTATTTCTACTTAGTACAAATGAAGGCTAGAAAATAGATTGGGAAGCAACCAAACCGAGGAACGAAAAATCACATAAGTGAGCATTGAGTCATAACTAACACCGGATAATGAACCACAAGTAAGATGTAACTTCATTGCATAAATATTGATTTTCGTGCATGCATAGGGAATCACGAACCTTAACACCAATATTCTTACTAAGCATAATTACTCACTAAAATGACTCACATATTACTATCATTATGTTTCAAAACTATTACAAAGAATCAAGTTTAATTTTTCCCATGATGTTCATGAAAGTTTTTATTATATCCTCCTTGGATATCTATCACTTTGGGACTAGTTTCATGTATTGCCATTGTTTTTTCGACAAGCTCAAACAAATTTAAGTAAAGCACATGAGCAAGTGACAAGCCACTCTCAAAGGATATGAGTAGTCAAACAATTAAGGAGATATGTGAGGACTCTCTCTCTCTCTCAATAAATATTTTCATCTCTGAGTATTTTATTTAAACATCAAGCAAAACAAAAATAGCACTCCAAGAATAGCACATATCATGTGGACAAATTAAAATTTAGGCTAAACATAGGCTAACTGATAATAGTTGATGAAGAGAGGTGGGATGCGTAGCATCCCCAAGCTTAGATGATTGAGAGTTCTTGAAATATTTACTTGGGGTGCCTTGGTCATCCCCCAAGCTTGAGCTTTTGTATCTCGTTCAATCCTCTCATATCACTGTTTCACCTATTCTCAAAAACTTCATCCACACAAAACTCAAAAAGAACTCATGAGATAGGTTAGTACACATAATAATAAATCAACTCTTTATGTACTGCCAATACAAGTTTCATAATAATTTTCAAACATTAGGTACTGTATACTATCATTTCCACAATTTATATCTACCAATATAGGCTATGGAAACTATAGGATAAGTAGATAACGAAACTATCACAGCGATCTGTCTAAATAGAACACCTTGTAGCAATTTATCAAAACAGTGTACTTCTGTAACTCAAAACATTATGAAAATTTGTGACATCCTATTAAATTTATATTACCATACTGTGTAAAAATTTCGGGAACTTTGCACGTTCCAGTAAAATATGGAAATTCAAACACTACGGCCAAAGTTTCTGTTTTTACAAAGCACTCATCGAAACATGCAATGCAAGCATCCTAAAGGCAATTCCTGGAAATTTTTATTGAAAAACAAGATTATAAATAACACCTAAAATAAATTAACAAAATATAATGACAACCTAAGCAAAGCACATATTGCGTGACGAATAAAATTATAGCTCCAAGTAAGATATACCGATAGTGTTGAAGACGAAAGAGGGGATGCCTTCCGGGGCATCCCCAAGCTGAGGCGGTTGATTATTACTTGTATATTACCTTGGGGGTTCCTGGGGCATCCCCAAGCTTAGGTTCTTGTCACTCCTATTTCTTCTCATATCGGTGTCTCACCCAAAACTTGAAAACTTCAATCACACGAAACTTAACGGAACTTCAAGAGATGGGTTAGTATAATAAACAAAGATCATTAACTTTGGTACTGTCAAGAAAAGATTCATAATTGTTCCCACATGATACCTACTGTGTTCTACCATTCCCATAATTTATACCACTGAATATAAGCTATCGGAACACTAAAACAAGCAAATTATGCATGCAAAACAGAATCTGTCAAAAACAGAACAGCACGTGAAGATCTGTAGTGTAACCATACTTACCCGTCTCTAAAAATTATGAAAAATTCTGAAAATCTGGGAAATTTGTATATGAATCATGTGTAAAAAATTCAGATCAAAATCACATCCCAGTGAGTTTACAAAATTCCTGGCCTGAGAGCAAACATTTCTGTTTTTGCACAGAATCAAGTCAACTAGCATCCACACTATCCCAAAGGCTTTACTTGGCACTTTATTGAAATAAAAGGCACAAACATGATTACTACAATAGCTTAATCATGTTAACACATCAAAACAGAAAGGAAAAGTGTTGGGTTCTCTCCCAACAAGCGCTTTTCTTTAATGCCTTTTAGCTAGGCATGATGATTTCAATGATGCTCACAAAAAAGATAAGAATTGAAACACAAAGAGAGCATCATGAAGAATATGACTAGCAAATTTAATCCTAACCCACTTCCTATGAATAGGGATTTTGTGAACAAACAATTCATGGGAACAAGAATCAACTTGCATAGGAAGACAAAACAAGCATAACTTCAAAACTTTGAACACATAGAGAGGAAACTTCATATTATTGCAATTCCTACAAGCATATATTCCCCCCCCCCCATAATAATTTTCAGTAGCATCATGAAGTAATTCAACAATATAACCAGCACATAAATCATTATTTTCATGATCTACAAGAATAGAAAATTTGTCACTCTCCACATAAGCAATTTTCTTCTCATTCATAATAGTGGGAGCAAACACAACAAAATAACTATCATGAGACACTTGATTGACATAACCACTTTGAATATTAAAATCACGATGACAAGTTTCATGGTTACCATTACTCTTTATAGCATACGTGTCATCACAATAATCATCATACATAGGAGGCATGTAATAATCATAATAGTTTTGCTCATCAAAACTTGGGGGGCTCAAAATATCATCTTCATCAAACATAGCATCCCCAAGCTTGTGGCTTTGCATATCATTAGCATCATGAATATTCAGAGAATTCATACTAACAATATCACTATCATGCTCATCACTCAAAAATTTAGTGCCAAACATTTTAATAACTTCTTCTTCTAACACTTGAGCACCATTTTCCTTTCCATCATTTTCACGAAAGACATTAAAAAGATGAAGCACGTGAGGCAACCTCAATTCCATTTTTTGTAGTTTTGTTTTATAAAACCAAACTAGTGAAAAGCAAGAAACTAAATGACTTGATTGCAAGATCTGAAGATATACCTTCAAGCACTCACCTCCCTAACAATGGCGCCGGAAAATAACTTGATGTCTACTACGCAACCTTCTTCTTGTAGACTCGTGTTGGGCCTCCAAGCGCAGAGTTTTGTTGGACAGTAGCAAATTTCTCTCAAGTGGATGACCTAAGGTTTACCAATCCGTGGGAGGCGTAGTATGAAGATGGTCTCTCTCAAACAACCCTGCAACCAAATAACAAAGAGTCTCTTGTGTCCCCAACACACCCAATACAATGGTAAATTGTATAGGTGCACTAGTTTGGCGAAGAGATGGTGATACAAGTGTAATATGGATGGTAGATATAGCTTTTTGTAATCTGAAAATATAAAAACAGCAAGGTAACTAATGATAAAAGTGAGCACAATTGGTATTGCAATGCTTGGAAACAAGGTCTAGGTTTCATACTTTCACTACTGCAATTTCTCTCAACAATATTGGCATAGTTGAATCACATGTGAATACCTCTCGTGCGACAAAGAGTTCACTCCAAAGTCACAAATAGCAGAGAACTAACGAAGAAATTATTGTAGGGTACGAAACCACCTCAAAGTTATCCTTACCAATCAATCTTATGAGCTATCCCTATAAGTGTCACAACATCCCTAGAGTTCATACTAAAATAACACCTTAAGATACACATCAACCAAAACCTAATTTCACCGAGAAACTCCAATGTCACCACAAGTACCCATGGGCTTGATTCTACGATATGAATCACATAATTTCAGATTCATCATGTTCAATCCAACACAAAGTACTTCAAAGAGTGCCCCAAAGTTTCAACCAGAAAGTCAAGACAAAAACGTGTGCCAACCCTTATGCATAGATTCCCAAGGTCACTGAACCTGCAAGTTGATCACCAAAACATACATCAAGTGGATCAATAAAACATCCGATTGTCACCACGGATATCCCATCGCAAGAGATACATCAAGTGTTCCCAAATCCTTCAAGAGTCAATCCCATAAGAAAACATCAAAGGGAAAATTCAATTCATCACAACAAGATAGAGAGGGGAAAACTCCATATGATTCATCTATATCAATAAAGCTCGCGGTACATCAAGATCGTGCCATCTCAAGAACACAAGAGAGAGAGAGAGAGATCAAACACATAGCTACTGGTACATACCCTCAGCCTCGAGGGTGAACTACTCCCTCCTCGTCATGGAGACCACTGGGATGATGAAGATGGCCTCCGGTGATGGTTTCCCCCTCCGGCAGGGTGCCAAAACGGGCTCCCGATTGTTTTTTGTGGCTTTGGAGGCTGGCGGCAACGGAACTCCCAATCTAGGTTTATTTTCGGAGGTTTCTATATTTATAGGAATTTATGGCGGTGGAAACAAGTCAGGATGGGCCACGAGGGAGTCATGAGCCTTGGGGTGCGCCCTAGGGGGGTGCTTCTGTGGCTTGTGACTACCTCGTGGATCTTCTGGCCCAACTCCGATGCTCCGTGGGTCTCTACTGGTCCATAAAAAATCACCGTAAATTTTTATTCCGTTTGAACTCCGTTTGATATTCCTTTTCTATCAAACTCAAAAACAAGGAAAAAACAAAAACTGGCACTGGGCTCTTGGTTAATAGGTTAGTCCCAAAAATAATATAAAGTTGTGGTAAAATGATTGTAAAACATCGAAGAATGATAATATAACAACATGGAACAAGCAAAAATTATAGATACGTTGGAGATGTATTAGGCCACGCGCCAACGAAATGGCCAAGGAGATTGTCGATCGTTGCAAAGGATGTCAGTTCTACACAAACTTGTCGCACAAGCCCGCATCTACCTTGAAGACTATTCCACTCGTCTGGTCGTTCGTTGTATGAGGTTTGGATATGGTTGGCCCTTTCCGAACGGGTCAGAGTGGATTTACTCACCTGCTTGTAGCAGTCGACAAGTTCACTAAGTGGATTGATGCTAAGCCCATAAAGAAGCTGAACTAGCGTGCTGCAAATAAAATTCATGAGAGAGATAATGATCCGGTATGGAGTTCCCCACAGTATCATTACAGACAATGGCTCAAACTTCGACTCGGTAGAGTTCAGACACTTTTGCTTCACCCAAGGCACTTGGGTGGATTACGCATCCATTACGCACCCTCAGACTAATGGTCAAGCTGAGCGAGCAAATGGCATTATCCTTCACGGATTCAAGCCTCGACTCATGCGAGATCTTGAACATGCAGCTGGAGCTTGGGTGACTAAATTGTCATCTATACTATGGGGCTTGAGGA
Organism: Hordeum marinum; assembly: GCA_022496015.1. Classification (NCBI taxonomy): domain Eukaryota; kingdom Viridiplantae; phylum Streptophyta; class Magnoliopsida; order Poales; family Poaceae; genus Hordeum; species Hordeum marinum. Next base: position 504,312,446 of record CM039678.1, on the reverse strand, counting down.
CGACTCCTAATCGGTCGACTGGGCACACTCCTTTCTTCTTGGTGTATGGAGCTGAAGCTGTTTTGCCGAGTGATCTCCTTCACAATTCTCCTCGTGTAGAACTTTACTATGAGGCTGAGGCTGAACAATCATGACAAGACGGTGTAGATCTCATGGAAGAAGAGCGCGAAATGGCTCTCATTCGGTCGACCATATATCAGCAAAATCTGTGTCGCTTCCATGCAAGACACGTCAAGAGTCGGTCGTTCCATGAAGGTGATCTTGTGGTCCGACTGGATCAAGAGCGACCTCACAAGCTCACCCCAGCATGGGAAGGTTCTTTCGTCATCACCAAAGTACTGAACAACGGAGCCTGTCACCTCTACAAACTCAAGAAGAACTTTGACGAGCCACGTGATTGGAACGCAGATTTACTTTGACATTTTTATACTTGATGACTGAATTGTTTTGATGTAATAAGAGTACTCCAGACAATGTCGTTTATCGAAGTTATGACTCCTGCAGTCGTTTGTTGATTCCGATCGCACAATCTCGTATTCAAAAACACGCCAAGTGACGAGCGATCCTCTCACTCGGGGGCTTAACTCCAAACCAGTTTTCGCCTAAGTTAAAACCCTGCTGAGTGGATATCATTCCATTCTCTCAGAAACTTAGATGAGAATCAGTCTTCGTTTAAGTTCAAAACTTCTCTGAGTGACGAGCGATCCTCTCACTCAGGGGCTTAGCTATGAACCAGTTTTCGCCTAAGTTAAAAACCATGTCGAGTGGATAGCATTCCATTCACTCAGAAACTTAGTTGCTACTCAGTCTTCGTGTAAGTTCAAAACTTGTCCGAGTGACGAACGATCCTCTAACTCGGGGGCTTAGCTACGATCCAGTTTTTGCCTAAGTTAAACCCCCTGTTGAGTGGATAGCATTCAATTCACTCGGAAACTTAGCTATGAATTAGTCTTCATCTAAGTTCAAAACTTCTCCGAGTGACGAGCGATCCTCTCACTTGGGGGCTTAGCTGCGAACCAGTTATCGCCTAAGTTAAAACTCCAGCCGAGTGGATAGCATTCCATTCACTCGGAAACTTATCTGCGAATCAGTCTTCGTCTAAGTTCGAAACTTCTCCAAGTCACGAGCGATCCTCTCACTCGGGGGCTTAGCTGCGAACCAGCTTTTGCCTAAGTTAAATCTCTGCCGAGTGGATAGCATTCCATTCACTCGGACACTTAGCTATGAATCAGTCTTCATCTAAGTTCAAACTTCTCTGAGTGATGAGCGATCCTCTCACTCGTGGGCTTAGCTGTGAACCAGTTTTCTCCTAAGTTAAAACATCTGCCGAGTGGATAGCATTCCATTCACTCGAAAACTTAGCTTCGAATCAGTCGTCTAAGTTGAAAAACACTCTGAGTGACGAGCGACCCTCTCACTCGGAGGCTTAGCTGCGAACTAGTTTTCGCCTAAGTTCAAAATACTTCCGTGTGATGAACATCCATTCCATTCGGAAACAAAACAAATCTAGCCAAGCAAAGGACTGAAAGCAAAATGCAGATAAAACCAGAATTCCTAGCGCGAATGAAAGTTGTTAGTGCAAATGGAAGTACTCAGGCCTAAGGCATGAAACGAAGTTTTAAAACGGTTACATCATCACTCGGCATACCGAGGAAAATAAAGTTTTAACTGCGAACAAAGTTTCATCAAGCACCTTCGAGATTCGCGGGTTCGACAAAAGTGTCCAGATCAATCCCATCAGCCATCCGAGTGGCGACATCATTGAAGGTCTCCATGAAGTCCTCGACTTGAAGTTTCTTTGTGTTGATCACATGGAGAGTCTTAAGCTTGTCTTCCTTTGCCTCCTTGCAATGAACTTGGACGAGCGAGAGCGCCACGTCGGCTCCGCAGCGAGCAGCAGATTTTTTCCATGCTTGCACTCGAGTCGGAATATCATTGAGGCGGGTCATCATCGACTCAAGGTCAGTCTGGAGGGTGTCTTCTGGCCACAGTTCTTCGTTGATCTTCTCCAATGCAGCCCTCGGTCGAGTGATATACTCCTGAATTCTTTTAAGATGAACATCAAGCGGACACTTGTTCATGGCCACTGTGTTTCCGATGGGTGACTTGATGGGGTCCCAATTTGGCTCAATCTCCTCAGTCTCCTTGTCGCCGTCTTGGCAGAATTCTACACGAAGGGAGAATGGAAAAATGGTCACGCTACTGTCCTATAGGAATTAAGGAAACTCACTCAACGAAAGAAATATACCTTCGAGCATGCTGAACATCTTCTTCGCGAAATCTCCCAAGTATTTGTCCAGACCATTCCTCCTCTTGCTCAGTTGTTCGGTCTTCTTGATCTAGTCGGCCCGTTCTTGCTTTAGTTTGTTGTTTTCATCTTCCAACTTTTTGGTTGTGGAAGTTTCTTCTCGGCAGCCTCGGTTTTCTCTCTCCCCACCTTCTGAGCATTAGCGAGTGCTTTGTCCTTGTCTTCAAGCTCCTTCTTCATGGTAGCTAAAGAAATAACATTGTTGAGTCGTGCTTGGAGTCAAAGGTTGTCATCACACACGTCTGTTCAAGTGAGGACACCCGGTTCAAAGGATGGAAGATGAGAGTGATAGTGCAGTTGGTCGACAAAGATTACCTCCCAGGGTCCTCAGTTCAGTTTGTGTATGGTTCAGGTTGTTCTTGGACACCTCCAGATCCAGTTGAAGCTGATTCTTCTCCTTCTCCAAGTCAACGTACCGAGTCCCAAGTTCACAGGCTTTCTGAAATCAACAAATAACTAATTCAGTCAACATTAATATTTATCCACTCCCGTGTGGAAAGGTGCAGGTTTAGTCGACTGGATGGCGGCCCGCTGCCCCACCCCACACCCCTGCAAAGCGTCATATCATGGTTGATTGAAATGTTATCCATGAAACCTGCATCATATCATGGTTGGTGGAAATGATGTCCATGGAACCTGCGACATAGCATGGTTGATGGCAATGATATCCATGAAACCTGCAGGATAGGTTCTAACCTCTCCATACCTAAGACAAACATTCAGAAGCACTCAACGAATAGAGTGACAAGCGTACTCTGTGTATGAAAAAGGATCCCGAGTCCAAGTTCTTAAGACTAACCCCCACCGTAAACAGTCGACAGTAGTCTCAGGGACTACACCTAGTGGGTTCACTTAGCATACCCCCACTGGATACAACTCCAATCGACCAGGTCTGGCCTATCTATAAAACCTTGTCTCTATCAGACCCCCGCCGATGCAAGCACTCGACGGTGCTCTCGGGGACTACACCCAGTGGGTGCACTCAGCATGCCCCCACTCGACTTAGTATCACTTGACCAGGTCCGTCCTGTCGCATGTGAAGAGATTATCAAAACAATTCCAAGACCCCTGCCGATGTCATCACCACTCAACAGCGGTCTCAGGGACTACACCCAGTGGGTGCATGATACGTTTATTTTGCATCATGCTTTTATATTGATATTTATTGCATTATGGGCTGTTAGTACACGTTATGGTACAATAGTTATGCCTTTTCTCTCTTATGTTACAAGGTTTACATGAAGAGGGAGAATGTCGGCAGCTGGAATTCTGGACAGGAAAAGGAGCAAATTGGAGATACCTATTCTGCACAACTCTAAAAGTTCTAAAAATTTACGGAGAATTATGATGGAATATATAAAAAAACTAGGCGAAACAGATACCTGAGTGGGCCACAAGGAGGTGACAAGCCTGCCAGGCGCAGCCACCCCCTGGCCACGCCTAGCAAGCTTGTGGGCCACCCGGCAGGCCCTCGATGCCCATCTTCTGCTATATGGAGGGTTTTGACCTGGAAAAAAAATCAGCAGGGAGCTTTCGATAGAAAGCGTCACCATCTCGAGGCGGAACTTGGACATAACCAATCTAGAGCTTTGACAGGGTTGTTCTGCCGGGCAAACTTCCCTCCCCTCGGGGGGGGGGGGATTGAAGCCATCGTCATCACCAACGATCCTGTCATTGAGAGGGGGTCAATCTCCATCAACATCTTCACCAGCACCATCTCCTTTCCAAGCACTAGTTCATCCCTTGTATTCGATCTTTGTCTCAAACCTCAGATTGGTACCTGTGGGTTGATAGTAGTGTTGATTACTCCTTGCACTTGATACTAGTTGGTTTATTTGGTTGAAGATCATATGTTCAGATCCTTTATGATAATTAATACTCCTCTGATCTTGAACATGGACATGCTTTGTGAGTAGTTACGTTTGTTCCTGAGAACATGGGACAAGTCTTGTTATAAGTAATCACATGAATTTGATATTCGTTCGATATTTTGATGAGATGTATGTTGTCTCTCCTCTAGTGGTGTTATGTGAACGTCGACTACATAACACTTCACCATTATTTGGGCCTAGGGGAAGGCATTGGGAAGTAATAAGTAGATGATGGGTTGCTACAGTGATAGAATCTTAAACCCTAGTTTATGCATTGCTTCGTAAAGCTGATTTGGATCCATATGTTTCATGTTGTGGTTAGGTTTACCTTAATTCTACTTTCGTAGTTGCGGATGCTTGCAAGAGGGGTTAATCGTAAGTGGGAGGTTTGTCAAAGTAAGGGCAACACCCAAGCACCGGTCCACCCACATATCAAATTATCAAAGTAACGAACACGAATCAAATGAGCATGATGAAAACTAGCACTAGTAGAATGCTTGTCTCTAGTCCCGATCGGGATGGGACTTTAGGACCGGTTCCCCGACCGGTACTAAAGGGTCGGGACTAAAGGTTCATACCTTTAGTAGCGGTTGGCCCACGGACCGGTACTAAAGGCCCACCACGTGGTTGATTGCATGGGCTGTTTGTGAAATAGTTATAAAAGATAACGACATACCACATCTGAAACATAGACTGGACGAGGGCCGACGTGGGCGGATACCATAACCATGACACTATAGAATAACTAACAATATTACAAGTGAGTAAATCGTACATGCAACTATCTAAATCATACAAGTAAATTTTTTTAACAAAAAGGTTTTAAGAAGAACAAGAGGCTCACCAAGGTGGCCGGTGCCGCGATGAGACGGTGCGGACGATCGACGGTGGTTAGGACGGGGATGGGAAGGCAACAAATAAACCACACCCACACATATGCAACCTAACAAGTTAATTTGAGATCAAATTGCATATAAATCAAATAAACTCCAACGTAATGAGAGATGAAGGGGCAAAGTTGCTAACCTTTGTGAACACTTAGATAGATGGGGTGCCTTCAAATCTTAACAAATCCTTGGCAAAATGGAGGATGAGCTTCGAGCAAGAAGAAGAATAGGGGAGAAAACAGAGAAATGAGAGCCCCCTCGATCGGCTGCGGACGAAGCATATATATATATATAGGAAGTCTTTAGTACCGGTTGGTGACACCAACCGGTACTAAAGGGCAACCTTTAGTACCGGTTTGTGCCACCAACCCATACAAAAGAGGCACGCGGGGCCCAAGTCTGACCAAAAGCCTGACACGCCCCCTTTAGTACCGGTGTGTGTCACCAAGCGGTACTAAAGGACAACCTTTAGTACCGGTTCGTGCCACCAACCGGTACTAAAGAGGCACGCGGGGCCCAAGTCTGACCAAAAGCCTGCCACGCCCCCTTTAGTACCGGTTCGTGACACGAACTGGTACTAAAGATCCCTTATGAGCCGGTACTAAAGGTCACCTTGCTCCAAGCCGTTGGAGCCGGCACGAACTGGGACTAACAACATCTTTAGTACCGGCTCGTAACCAGACCGAGACTAATGGTTGGGACGAAAGGTCTGTTTTCTACTAGTGTAGCTTGACAGAAATTCCCATGTGTCCTCGGGAGCACTTTGCTTTATATAAGAGTTTGTCCAGGCCTGTCCTTTGCTACAAAAAGGATTGGGCTACCTTGCTGCTGCTTTGCTACACTAGTTACTTGCTACCAGTTACAAATTATCTTATCACAAAACTATTTGTTACCGATAATTTCAATGCTCGTAGAGAATACCTTACTAGAAACCGCTTTTCATTTCCTTTTTCTCCTCGTTGGGTTTGATACTCTTACTTTTCGAAAGGACTATGATAAACCCCCTGTACTTGTCGGTCATCAACATTCTTTTCTGGCGCCATTGCCGGGGAGTGAAACACCTTTGGTAAGTGGAATCTAGTAAGGAAAATTTATATGGTGTGCTGAAATTTATTGTCACTTGTTACTATTGAAAGTAATCCTCTGAGGGGCTGTTTCGGGGTATCTTGACCTCGACCAGAAACACAAAGAGTTGTCTCTCAACCTACTGAACCTACTGAAAATATTTATTATGAAATTCTATCGGGTATGACGGAGAAACTACTGGCTAATCCTTATGCAGGAGATGGAACACTACATCCTAATTGGCATCTAATCTATGTAGATGAAGTTTGTGGATTATTTAAGCTTGCAGGTCTGCCCGAGGATAACGTCAAGAAGAAGATCTTTCCTTTATATTTGAAAGAGAAGGCATTGACATGGTATATGTTATGTGATGATATTGGATCATGGAGCTACAACCGATTGAAAATGGAATTTCATCAGAAGTTCTATCCTATGCATCTAGTTCAGCGTGATCAGAATTATACTTATAAGTTTTGGCCTCGTGCAGGAGAAAGAAACGCTCAAGCTTTGGGGAGGCTTAAATATTTGTTATGTTCATGCCCCAATCATGAGCTCTCGAGAGATATTATTATTCAGAATTTTTATGCTCGACTTTCTCGTAATGATCAATCCATGCTCGATACTTGTTGTGTTGGTTCCTATATGAAGAAGGATATTGACTTCAAATGGGATTTATTGGAAAGAATTAAATGCAACTCTGAAGATTGGGAACTCGACGAAGGTAAGGAGTCAGGTATGAACCTTAAGTTTGATTGTGTTAAATCCTTCATAGACACCGATGCTTTTCGTGAATATAGCACTAAATATGGACTTGACTCTGAGATAGTGGCTTCTTTTTGTGAATGTTTTGCTGCTCATGTTGATCTCAATAAGGAGAAGTGGTTTAAATATCATCCTCCCATTGAAGTGGAAGTAGTTGAACCTATTAAAGTTGAAGAGAAAACTATTACTTATAATGTTGATCCTGTTATTCCTGTCGCTTATATTGAGAAACCACCTTTCCCTGTTAGAATAAAGGAACATGCTAAAGCTTCAACTGTGGTTCGTAAGAGCTGTGCTAGAACACCTACACCCCTGAGCAAATTAAAGTTGAGACTAGTATTGCTATGGTTAAAGATCTCTTGATTGATAATATTGATGGGCATGTTATTCAATTTTGTGATGAAGCTGCTAGAATTGCAAAACCTAATGCTAAAGATAAACATCGACCCATTGTTGGCATGCCTGTTGTTTCTGTTAAAATAGGAGATCATTGTTAACATGGCTTATGTGATATGGGTGCTGGTGTGAGTGCAATTCCCTTTACCTTATATAAAGAGATTATGAATGATATTGCACCAGCTGAGTTAGAGGAAACTGATGTTACAATTAAGCTTGCTAATAGAGATACTATATCACAAGTTGGGATTATTAGAGATGTTGAAGTCTTGTGTGGGAAAATAAAATATCCTACTGATTTTCTTGTTCTTGGTTCCCCACAAGATGATTTTTGTCCCGTTATATTGGTAGACCCTTCTTGGATACTGTTAATGCCAGGATAGATTGTGAGAAGGAAACTGTTACCATAAGTTTTGGGGATACGTCTCATGAGTTTAATTTCTCTAAATTTCGTAGACAACCTCATGATAAAGAATTGTCTAGTAAGGATGAAATTATTTGTCTTGGTTATATTGCCGTGCCTCCTACTGATCCTTTAGAACAATATTTGCTAGACCATGAAAATGATATGCATATGAATGAAAGGAATGAAATAGATAAAAAATTCTTTGATCAACATCCTATTTTTAAACACAACTTGCCTGTTGAAATACTTGGGGATCCTCCTCCTCCCAAGGGTGATCCCGTGTTTGAGCTTAAGCAATTACCGGATACTTTGAAATATGCTTATCTCTATGAAAAGAAAATATATCCTGTTATTATTAGTGCTAACATTTGAGAGCATGAAGAACAAAGATTATTGAAAACTCATAGGAAGCACCGTGCTGCTATTGGATATACTCTTAATGATCTTAAGGGCTTTAGTCCCACTCTTTTTCAGCATAAAATCAAAATGGAGCCAGATGCTAAACCAGTTGTTGACCACCATGATGGTTGAATCCTAAAATGAAAGAGGTGCTAAGAAATGAAATATTAAAGCTTCTGGAGGCAGAGATGTGAAGAAATTAATCTTGTCTTGAATTGGGAGATGTGCCACTTTTATGGTGAATGAAGGCATTGTCTTGGGACATAAAATTTCCGAAAGAGGTATTGAAGTTGACAAGGCTAAAGTAGAAGCTATTGAAAAAATGTCGTCTCCTATGAATATCAGAGGTATATAAAGTTTCCTTGGTCATGCTTGTTTCTATTGGAGATTTATTAAAGACTTCTCTAAGATTTCTAGGCCTCTCACTAAACTCTTGCGAAAAGATGTTCCATTCGTTTTTGATGATGATTGTGTAGAAGCTTTTGAAATTCTTAAGAATGTATTGATATCTGCACCTGTTGTTCAACCACCTGATTGGAACCTACCCTTTGAAATTATGTGTGATGCTAGTGATTATGACGTTGATGTTGTTCTACGACAAATAGTCGATAAGAAGTTAAATGTTATCCATTATGTCAGCAAAACTCTAGACAGTGCTAAACGAAACTATGCTACCACTGAAAAAGAATTTTTAGCACTTGTGTTTGCTTGTGATAAGTTTAAACCCTATATTGCTAATTCTAAAGTAACCGTTCACACTGATTATGCTGCTATTAAATATCTTATGGAAAACAAATATGCCAAACCTAGACTTATCAGGTGGGTTCTTCTGCTACAAGAATTTGATTTGCATATTGTTGATAGAAAGGGTGCTGATAACAACGTAGCAGGTAACTTATCTAGGTTAGAGAATGTTCTTGATGACCCTCTACGTATTGAAGATAGTTTTCCTGATGAACAATTAGCTATCATAAATGCTTCTCGTAATGCTCCTTGCTATGCTGATTATGCTAATTATATTGTCGCTGAGTTTGTACCACCTAGTTTCACATCCAGCAAAAGGAAAAGTTCTTTTATGATTTAAGACATTACTTTTGGGATGACCCACACCTTTATAAATAAGGAGTATATGGTGTTATTAGACATTGTGTACCTGAGCATGAACAGGAATAGATCCTACGGAAGTGTCATTCCGAGGCCTACGGCGGACACCACGCTGGATATAGAACTGCACATAAGGTATTACAGTCTAGTTTTTATTGGCCTACTCTGTTCAAGGATGCTTGTAACTTTGTATTGTCATGTGATGAATGTCAAAGAATTGGCAATATTAGTAGACTTCGGGAAATGCCTATGAATTACTCTCTTGTTATTGAACCATTTGATGTTCGGGTTTTTGATTATATGGGACCTTTTCCAACGTCCAACAAGTATACTCATATTTTAGTTGCTGTTGATTATGATACTGAGTAGGTAGAAGCTATTCCAACTAGTAGTGATGATCATAACACCTCTATTAAGATGCTTAAAGAAGTTATTTTACCTAGATTTGGAGTCCCCAGATATTTAATGACTGATGGTGGTTCACATTTTATTCATGGTGCTTTCCGTAAATTGCTTGCTAAGTATGATGTTAACCATAGGACTGCATCTCCTTATCATCCTCAGTCCAGTGGTAAAGTAGAGTTAATTAATATAGAATTACGTAATAGACGGTTAATAGATCTAGGAAGAATTGGTCTAAGAAACTTGATGATGCATTATGGGCTTATAGAACTGCTTACAAAAATCCTATGGACATGTCTCCGTATAAATTGGTTTGTGGTAAAGCATGTCACTTACCTCTAGAGCTAGAGCATAAAGCTTATTGGGTAATCAAAGAGCTCAACTATGATTCCAAACTTGCTGGTGAGAAGAGGTTATTTGACATTAGCTCACTTGATGAATGGAGAACCTAGGCCTATGAGAATGCCAACAAGTTGTTTAAAGAGAAAGTTAAGAGATGGCATGATAAAAGAATACAAAATAGTGAATTCAATGTAGGTGATCATGTCTTGCTATACAATTCTCGGTTAAGATTTGTTGCAAGAAAACTTCTATCCAAATGGGAAGGGCCTTACATTGTCGAGGAAGTATATCGTTTCGGTGCCATCAAGATCAACAACATCGAAGGCTCAAATCCGAAGGTGGTAAACGGGCAAAGAATATAACATTATATCTCAGGTACTCCCATAAATATTGAAACCAATATTATTTATACCATAACTCTGGAAGAGCATATTAGGGAGACCTTCTGGAACGCTTCAGACTCCGAAAAGGAATAGGTATGTAGTACGGTAAGTAAAGTGACTCCAAAACTTTCCCAATAGCAATTTTACTCAGTTTTGGAATATTTCAAAAATTAGGAAAATCAAAAGTAGTCCAAAAGACGCACGAGGAGGAGACAAGCCGGCGAGGCATGGCCACCCCCTAGCCGCGCCTAGGGGGTTTGTCACCACCCCATGCGTCGTCCGGACTCCGTTTTCTTGTGGAATACTCCTTTGGGCCTGCAAAAATTCATTATATAATCTCCCAAGGGTTTCAACTCTCGTATCACGACAATATCTCCTGTTTTCGTTTTGAGTTGTTCCTACAGTAGATTTAGAGCAAGATGTCTTCACACAATTCAACTAGGGAGAGTCGTGTTTCTCACCCGGCATAGGAGCCCGAAGCATACATTCAAGCTAACCACTTTGGGCAAACTACGGAGGAGGATATGGAAGCCTACTTAAAAAGGATGGATGCCATGGAGGAAGACCAAGAAGTTAACTCTCATCCACTACATGGAGCCATGCTGGAGGACCTTCTGAGCTTAGCAATCCCGAATTCGGTCATTCCTCCCAATGCTAAATTTCTTACTTATGAAAGCTTGAAAAAGAGTGTTGTTTTTTCACCTGCAGCAATGAAACATCCATGGGTGAAGGGGTCTCTAACCATCAACGGAAAATTGCACAAGGAAGTAATGGATCTCAGGCATCAAAATAACAAGCTTGAATAGGAGAATCACATTCTCAAGGGTATCATCGCCAAGAATATCACACCATCACCTCCGAAGAAGGACAACTGAGCACATGGGTATGGGCACCCCCCTTGGCTTGTGCCAAGCTTGGGGAGGCACCCTGGTATCATATCACCATCACACCTTTTTCCTTTTTCCATTCTTTTACTTTTCTTAGTTGGATCCTTTTTGATTTTGTTTTGATCTAGTAGAATAAAGTTTTAGTATGATCGAGCTTTGAGTTTTTGATTTTTGTTCCCCTTATGTAAGCAAGTCCGAGAGTTATATAATGAAAAGTAGTTTTGATGTGAGGAGTCGGCTAGCTTGCTATGCTCTTGAGGGTAATAAATAATAGAAGAATAGAATAAAAGCAAAGAGTATACATAATGATCTTATGGGGAGTGATGACTTTACATATAAAAAGTATGTCGATTGAAATTTGTTGGGAGTTAACAAACATAGTAATTGGTCATTGGTGCAATTGAAAAGGAAGTAATAAATAAAGAGAGATTCACATATAAATATATTATCTTTGACATCTTTTATGATTGTGACCACTCATTAAAATATTACATGCCAAGAAGTTGATGTTGGACAAGGAAGACAGCATAATGGGTTATGTTTGCTTGCCTCCGGATAGAAGTTATATGGTTTTAGATCCTCCAACATGTAGTTCTTGCTTCCACCTCATATTAGCCAAAACTTCTGCACCAAGTAGAAATAGTACTTGTGCATCCAAACACCTCAACCCAGTTTTGCCATGAGAGTCCACCATACCTACCTATGGATTGAATAAGATCCTTCAAGTAAGTTGTCATCGGTGCAAAAAGCAATAAAAACTACTCCTAAATATGTGTGATTTTTTACTGTAAGGGAAATAAGCGTTGTACGAACTTGTGATAGTGAAGACATAAAAGAGATAGACTGCATAATAAAGGTTGCTATCACAAAGGGCAATATAACACGGCGTTCCTTTGCACTAAGGGTTTATGCGTCCCAAAACAAAAAGCGCATGACAACCTCTGCTTCCCTCTGCGAAGGGCCTATATGTCACCTTTACTTTTTAAGTACTTACCTTCACACAAGAGTCATGGTGGTCCTCACCACTTCCTATATTTTGCCTCTCTCTCGACAAGAATTATGTGTTGGGAATGATCTGGACGCATATATCCACTCGGATGTGGGTGATCATGAGTTTTTATTGTTGACATCACCCTTGAGGTGAATAGTTGGGAGCCAAACGATAAGCCCCTATCTTTCTCTGTGTTCGATTGAAGCTTTGAACTCATGGGTACCATGTGAGTGTTCGCAATTGTGAAAGACTAAAAGATGATTGAGCATGTGGGTTTGCTTTACAAACTATTATATTGACTCTTTCCATTGTTATGATAAATTTGCCAATTGCTTCAATAACTAAGATCGTAGTTTGTTGGTTGTCAATAGAGTTCTTGGTTCATACTTCATCTTGTGAATGAATTGTTACTTTAGCATAAGAAATATTATTACAATAAGTATTTTTGTTCTAATGATGATCATGATGCCCTCGGGTCCGTATTTTATTTTATCAACACCTCTATCTCTAAACATGTGGACATATTTATCGATCTCGGCTTTCGCTTGAGGGCAAGCGAGGTCTAAGCTTGGGGGAGTAGATAGGTCCATTTTGCATCATGCTTTTATATTGATATTTATTTTATTATGGGATGCTATTACACGTTATGGTACAATACTTATGCCTTTTCTCTCTTATTTTACAAGGTTTACATGAAGAGGGAGAATGTCGGCAGTTGGAATTCTGGACTAGAAAAGGAGCAAATCTGAGATACCTATTCTGCACAACTCCAAAACTTATGAAAATTTTCGGAGAATTATTTTGGAATATATAAAAAATACTGGGTGAAACAGATACCTGAGGGGGCCCACCAGGAGGCGACAAGCCTGCCAGGCGCGGCCACCCCCTGTGGCCGCGCCTAGCAAGCTTGTGGGCCACCTGGAAGGCCCCGACGCCCATCTTCTGCTATATGGATGGTTTTGACCTGAAAAAATCAGCAGGGAGCTTTTGAGACGAAGCGCCGCCGTCTCGAGGCGGAACATGGACAGAACCAATCTAGAGCTCCAGCAAGGTCCTCTCATCGAGAGGGGGTCAATCTCCATCAACATCTTCACCAGCACCATCTCCTCTCCAAGCAGTAGTTCATCTCGTGTATTCGGTCTTTGTCTCAAACCTCAGATTGGTACCTGTGGGTTGCTAGTAGTGTTGATTACTCCTTGTACTTGATGCTAGTTGGTTTATTTGGTGGAAGATCATATGTTAAGATCCTTTATGATAATTAATACTCCTATGATCTTGAACATGGACATGCTTTGTGAGTAGTTACGTTTGTTCCTGAGAACATGGGACAAGTCTTGTTATAAGTAATCATGTGAATTTTGTATTCGTTCGATATTTTGATGAGATGTATGTTGTCTCTCCTCTAGTGGCGTTATGTGAACATCGACTACATAACACTTCACCATTATTTGGGCCTAGGGGAATGCATTGGGAAGTAATAAGTAGATGATGGGTTGCTAAAGTGACAGAAGCTTAAACCCTAGTTTATGTGTTGCTTCGTAAGGGGCTGATTTGGATCCATATGTTTCATACTGTGGTTAGGTTTACCTTAATTCTCCTTTCATAGTTGTGGATGCTTGCAATAGGGGTTAATCATAACTGGGAGGTTTGTCCAAGTAAGGGCAGAACCCAAGCACCGGTCCACCCACATATCAAATTATCATAGTAACGAACGCGAATCAAGTGGGCATGATGAAAACTATCTTGATAGATATTCCCATGTGTCCTCGGGAGCGCTTTGCTTTATATAAGAGTTTTTCCAGACCTGTCCTTTGCTACAAAAAGGATTGGGATACCTTGTTGCACCTTTGCTACAGTAGTTACTTGCTACCCGTTACGAATTATCTTATCACAAAACTACCTGTTATCGATAATTTCAGTGCTTGCCGAGAATACCTTACTAGAAACCGCTTGTCACTTCCTTCTGCTCTTCGTTGGGGTCAACACTCTTACTTATCGAAAGGACTATGATAGATCCCCTATACTTGTGGGTCATCAGTGCACTCAGCGTGCTCCCATTGGACCGGAAACCACTCGACTAAAACCTGATCTACTCGAAAGGAAATCAACCAAATATTTATCAATGAGAAAATATCCAGTGGGTGTAGAATCAAGATGGACAAGAATTCAATCGGAAATGAACTTATAATCGCACTTACTTGGACATTGGCACGAAGCGCTGAGTTGGCATCATAAGGCAGTTTGCTGGCCTCGTACGCCTCCTTCGTATGCAGCACCATGTGCTCAGCCTAGATCATGGCCTCTTTTCCAGCTCCAGTCCGGTCTTATGGTACGTGATACAGAGGGATGGCGGGCGTCAGGTGAGTTGATGCTGCAGATGGAGTAACACGAGGTTCTTGAGGTTGCCCGATTGGCATCGAGGCCACAAGAGTTGAAGTGGCTCGCGGAGCACTCGACGGCAGGGCAACAAGTTCAGTTCTTCCTCGAGACGAATTGGCAAGTCCTTTAGACGATGCCTCAGTCGACTTACGAGGCGTCTGCCCTGATGGTGTTCGCCGAGTGCGTACATGTGGGGTACCCAAGGTCATACCTTCACCCCCCATACCCTACTGCGACTCCTCATCATCCTCCAACTACTATCAGTCGACAATGCTAGCTAAGTTAATCGATGAGTCAGTTTCAAGGAAAAAGCAGAGCAGAGTGAAGGTTTGTTATACCTCGCCAAGAGGTGGCCGCGTCAGCAGTATCCACATCCATATGATCCTAGTCATCTAGTGGAGACGACGTCACCGAAGTAGCGGCTCTGACAGACAAGTTCCACTCGGTCAGCAAAGATATGAAGTTCTACAACTGCAAAAGGAAAAGGAAAATGAACACTCACGTTGAGGCGACAGGTTTAGCAATCTTTGTGCGGGGTAGAGCCTTCCGAGGTTTTGGTGCGTCAGTCTTGGGCTGTTTCGCTGCTCGTTCAGTTGACTCAACTGGTGTAGCCGGTCGTGCTTCAGGTTCCTGGTGCTCGACGTCATGGTTTTGCTTTTGGCAGCCACTGGGTCTTGGCACTTCTTAGATCGATGCTTGGTGCGCGGAGGAGACTCAGCCTCTTCCTCGCTCTCCTCTGAGTCCTCATAATTGCCTTCGCTGTCCTCAGCATAATCAACGTCTACGCTGCCGCCATCGCTCTCTTCTCCGTCGTCAGGCTGATCTCCATTCGACACAATTGAGTATATGTTCATTAACTCCTGCGAGATACAAATAGTAAAGTCAGTCGACTGATGACCCAATCACTCGACGAAACATGAAAGCATTCGATAAAGATATAACTTACCAGATTCGGGGCGGGTTCTCACGTGAGAAGGGCAAGATTCGCTTGGCTCCCAGGGGGTTGTCGCAGGCTCCAGTGATGCTTCGAAGCCACTTTGCGACAGTCTTCTCAGAGACTTCCTTTGGGTGTGTACGAATGGTGTCCTCAACACCAGAATAGTGCCACATAGCATGGTCTATCGCTTGAAGGGGCTGGATTCGTCGACTGAGAAATGTCTTGAGCATATCCATACTAGCCACTCCGCCCCGAATCAGATTTACTACCGCATTCACTAAGATTCCTACCTGGACTTTCTCTCCTTCTACCACTGACAGTGATTTGGGAGTAGTGGGTCGCTCAGGTGTGAAGGGGGGAAGGCCATTCGACATGTTGGGAGATGCAACATCGTTACAGTTAAAGCAAGTCTACTGTCAGCCCCGAACAGATTCAGGAAAAGTCATCGACGGGAATGCACTCCTGGCTCTCTTTTGGATCCCGGGCCACCATATAACTGGATGGCATGGGTTTTACTATCATCTGGGTTGGCTTTTTTGACCGTTTGGGATCTGATGGTGAAGATGTGCTTGAACAAGCCCCAATGAGGGGGACAACCCAAGAAACATTCGAACAAGGTTATGAAGGCGGCAAGGTAAGAGACGTCATTCGGAGGAAAGTGGTGAAGCTGCGCTCCGGAGAAGTGCAAGAATCCATAGATGAATGGAGGAGGAGGCAGAGAAAAACCTCGCTCGATGTGGGTGAAGAGGAGGACTCGCTCCCCTTTGCGCGGCTTTGGCTCGATCTCCCCCTCCGACAGCCTCCACGAGCCGTCAGCTATCAGCCCATCGATGACAAGGTTGTGGACGTCCTCCACCTTGTCCGTCGACGGGAGAAAATCCCCCTGGATCCACCCTGGTGGTGCCGTGAATGGGGCGCCCGACGGCTTCTTCACCTTGCCGACCCCCCTTCTTGGCATGCTAGAGCTTCTCTATCTTGCTCTTCGTCACCGCGGAGCCGGTCGTCGAGGCGGAGCTGAGTGGCACGTGTGGAGCTGAGGCAGCAGAGGAGAAGATGGGAATTGAGGAGGAGCACTGTGCTGGCATCTGTGCAACCTTATATAATATGCGCTCGAGTGAGTCGCTAACCTGCGGGCCTGCTGGATCTCTGTGCATCCCGGGCACAGAGGAAGCGCCATACATGGCATAAAAGGAGGCAAGGAGATCGAGGCATCATGCCCCCACTTGCCCCACGCGTGCTTCCCACATTTTCGAATCCCATGAAATCCGGGCCTGATGAAGCGACTCGTCGCATCAAAAGATCTTGTTGTTCACTTGAAATTGAGTCTGTGCTGAAGTTTACTCAGACAAATGATAAAGACTCCATTCGACGTAGATTTCCGTAAAGCCTTGGAATGCATTCGGAATTTCTGTGCCTTATCAGAACCAGCATTGATCCCTTTTTCACTTAGACCCCGATCCATTCGGGGGCTAATGATGAGGATGCCTAGGGTAGGGTCCTAGGCCTGACCTACATACCCAACCTAAGGACATTGCATTGGAGGACTTAAAGATTACAAGGAGGACTCCGACTGAAGTCACCATGATGCATGAGTCACTCAACGGATAATCCACTCGGAGGTCTCTCCCTCCACTCGACAGTAGCCTTTCACTCAGAAGAGGCAATAGCCAGTCGACAACAGAAGACTAGAAGGCACCCTAGGGAGGCTAACAAGTAGGTACTTAGCCAGTCGCCATTAGTAGCATTTATTACATACGTTATCAGTAACGCATACCTTTATTACAACGATCGAAACCATGGTTTCCTAACATTCATGAGGGGCAGCGCACTCTATATAAGACGCCGCTCCCCTCTGGCACAAGGGTTCGCACCCCCTGTAAAACTCCTATTCCACACGACACGCTGCTCCTGAGCACCAAGACATAGGGATGTTACCTCCACGAGAGGGGCCTGAACTCAAACATTCGTGTGTACATCCTCGCCATAGCCAGGACTCTGCCCCTCTCCTTACGTACCCCTACCTTCTACTATCAGGCTTGTTCCCACGACAGTTGGCACCCACCGTGGGGCAGGCGTCTAAGCGACTTCTGGTGAGGTTGCGATTTTTCCTTCATCATGTCTTCCGCTGGAGGTATGTTTCTTGGCCACGAGATCCGTCTCCGTGTGCTCACTTTCATCACTGACGATTCGGCATGGCTTTAGGAAGCGCCTCCCGATCCGCTGGGAGGCACACTTCCGTGCAAACTCCTGCGAGGTTCGTCTTCAGCAGTCGTCGACTCCATACCTGTCGGCCCTCCCTATTGTTCGTCGCCATAAGCGATCCGGTCGTTCGCGACTACAGCGTTGGGTGAGGCATGCAGCGGCTCGCCAGGCCGCATCTCCGCAAATCGCGGCTATCGAGCCCGCCAAATCACTTCACGGCATATTCAACTCGGCGTCGGATTAGTATGACGTCCCGTCCGAGTGCGAGAGTTGTGATCTAGTAGCTGAGGTACTTGTTGCTAGTTCTCATCAAAGACCGCCCGACTTCGGCTGTGGCCGACGCGAGACTGGGGGACCGTCGAGTGAGCGGCAGTACTGAGATGAGGAGGTCCATCATACGCCGATCATTGGTGCGACTACCGAGGCCCAGGCCTTGGAGGCCACACGCCTTTGGCTCGAAGAGATATAGAGAGAACTCGACGAGCGTGCCCGCCAGTGTCCACCCGTTCCCAGTCGATGTTAGCGACAGTTGTTTCTGAGTGGATCTCAAAAAAACGTCGAGGTATTCCATACTCCAGTTCTTAATGTTGCAGCCGCTGCTAGGATTGGAGATTCCATTTAGCCATCACGCTCAGTGGCTGGCATAGGTTTGCAGCAGATCCGAGCGTTGCTCGATGCAGTGCAACGACAGAACTCGGTTGTTTCTCAGTCGCGCAATAGGATAGACAAAAATTCACCCAAGGCAGATATAGTTCAGTCGGCACATAGCCCTAGTTCACCTCTGCGTCGCAGGGGCGGAGGTTTTCACCAAGATCAGTATCGAGATCAGGGCGAGATCAGCTTGCTCCTCGTTATCATCGTGATGACCGTTGTCGAATGCCTACTCCTTCGCAGAGTGGTTCGTATGTGCCCCGGCACTATGACGATAGAAGCCCGTTCGGTGATTTGCGGAATCCTGGATTTGACGCGAGGGATATTCTTGCCTAGAAGCGGATTGATAGAGGCAGGGCTCACAGGGATGGGTATGATAGAGACTTTCCGAGTGGAAGTGGTGCCGTCCTCTCTGGCCCTGATTGTTTTAGCAGAGCCATTCGGTCTAGCGTGATTCCCCCAACTTCAGGTTAGCGGCTGGGATCAACAAGTTCCCGGGAGAGTTGAATCCTGAAACGTGGCTAGACGATTAACGAGCGGTGGTGCAGGTTGGTGGAGGAAATGATAACGTAGTCATGAAGCATTTGTCCTTGATGTTGGATGGTTCGCACCAAGCGTGGTTGAATCATTTGGCTCCTTCTAGCATCTATTGCTGGGAGGATCTTGCCCGAGTGTTCATCAGAACTTTTGAGGGCACATGTAAGCATCCAACTGGTTTGGTCGACCAGCAGCATTGTGTTCAGAAGCCCAATGAAACCTTGAGAGATTATATTCAGCGTTGTTCCACTCTGCACCACACAGTAGAAAATGTTTCCGAGCACCAGGCTGTCTGCGCATTCATGGCCAGTGTTAGGTATAGAGAGCTTTACCTGAAGTTCGGTCGGACAGGAGATATTTCCTTGGGCAAGATGATGGAGATTGCAACAAGATATGCCAATGGCGAAGAGGAAGACTCTCCATAGCTAGGACTCTACCCTCTCTGTATGTACCCCTACCTTCTACTGTCAGGCTTGTTCCCACGACAACTGGCATGAGACTTCGGCGTCACAAGCCGACCTGGTTCTACACCTCGGCTGGTCGGAGCCTTCGGTTTCACCAACCGACCTGATTCAACGCCTGGGCTGGCATGAAACTTCGTCATCACCAGTCGACCTGCTCCATCACCTCGGCTTGACTGGGGGCTTTGCCATCTCTTCATCAACCTGCATCAAGGACTTCGGCGTCACCAGCCGACTAGCTTCGCCATGTTAGCTGGACTGGGGACTTCGCCTCACCACATCGATCTTGCAACATCGCCACTTCGTCAAGTCGAACACTTCGCTCAGCCACCTCGGCGCCTGAGGGAATCCTGGATTAGGGGGTCCTCGGATGGCCGGCCTATTGTTCATGGGCCAGACTATATGGGCCGCAAGGTGAGCATCGCATGATTGAAGATAACCGACGCCAGATGGAAGCTTCAAGGAGCCAGGACGTACTCTCAAAGTTATTAGTCGTAGTTAGGCATGTTTATCCCTTCGACATGCAACCGACCATGTGGAAGATCTTAGGTACCCTCGGCGTGTATATAAGCCAGAGGGTTTAGGTGACAGAACAACTCATCTAGGGTTAGCTATACGATCTCGAGGTGGATCAAGTTTGTATCCCATCATCAATACAACCAAGCAGGGCGTAGAGTATTACCTCCATAGGAGGGCCCGAACCTGGGTAAATCCGTGTCCCGTTTGTCTCCTGTTACCTTTGATTCCAGTCTCACGGTTCTGGACCCACTACCCGAGATCTGCCGGTTTTGACACTGACAATGGTGCTTTCATTGAGAGTTCCACTGTGAGCGCCGAAGGAATCGATGGCTCATCTCGTCACGAGCAATGAGATCTGTATCGAGGGGATTTCCTCCCCCGATCAGAATCTTGCCAGCAATGATATCTTGTCACACGCCAACCCGATCAGCCGTCAAGGCCAGATCAGAAACTTCTCCCAGGATCAAAGGATCAGGTTCGGAACCTTAGAGTTGGTTGCTGATTCATGGGGAGAACTTGTTCTGATGGAACCTTTGACCCTTGAGAAGTAGCATGTAAGTCCGGACGTCTCGACGCCGAAGACATTAGGTCACACAGCTGGACGGAACATGGATCCGCTTTGGCGCGGCTCCGGAACAGCCACGCCGCTCATTGAGGCCACTCGCTTGAGCGACATGCACCCTACCATCGCCTTGCTTTTAAACGAGTTGTTTGATCGGATCGAAGCTATGCGTATAGCGAATGACCATGTTCTGATCTTTGATCGGCTTGGGATTAGGCCTGATGATAGGGAGATTCATGTCCCTCTGGTCACCCACCTTGTCATTACAATTGAGTGTCCGGCTGCAGATTCATCCCAACAACCGGAATTAAAAACAATCTATACCCCGGTCTCTTATCACCTAGACTCCGGAGATGAGCCGGACGCTGGGGATCACCTTAAAACCGGACTGTCATTGGTCCAAAACTCACGGCACGACTCGGATTTCATGCCTTCAAACACTCAATGTGGTGTGGAACTCAATTTTTTCCCACCCACCACCCAGGACGATAATCCTAGTATCTCACCAGAGACCGCGTCTTTGGACCTTCGGGACATAAAGAAATTACAAGGAGAATTAGTCCATCAGTTTTAGGCCAGACTCCTGCTCACTAGAAGCAGGGAGAAGGGTCTTAGTGACCAACATATAATGACAACTTTCATGCACAACTACCAGTATAAAGGAATCCTTAACGCCCTGGCCCGCCGACACATTCATGACTTTTCAGAGTTGTCTAATCTGGTACAAAAATACTGTGCCATGGAAAGCGTTTGGAAATCCGAACACTTTTTCTCGGATCCAATTCTCCCTGAACACCCTAGCGGAGATCGGAAAAACAGGATACCTCCAAAACGGCCGGCTAGATATGAACCTAGGAAAAAAAGAAACAAGTCCCTTTCAAGGGCGGGCACCATCCTCGACGGACTATTGGATAAACCTTGCCCTATACGTTATGTGTTGTTAAATACAAATCCGACTCACAGCCTTAGAGCTTGCTGGGTCGTCAGGCAAGTTGCAAAAAGCGGCGAGGCCATCCTTGAAACACCTCTGTCAAACAGGTTGTCCCCATCTCCGTCCAGATACAATGAAGTCATGATGGTCCATGAAATGTTCCCCTCGAAGAACAGGAGAAAAAGAGCCCTTAGAGAGCTCGAACAGGTCTACCATGTGGCAGCAACTAGTCCATGAGCAGACATATTGATTACTTTCAAGGACACCGACCAGCCAGCCACCATGCCCGGTCACTCGCCGGCCGCACTAGTCTTAAACCCCATCATCGATGGATACAGGCTACATAAAGTGCTAATGGACGGAGGCAGTGGTCTAAACCTTCTATATGAAGGTACCCTAGAAAAAATGCAGTTCGACCGATCTCGCATCGAACATAGAAATACAACCTTCCGGGGTATTATTCCAGGGAAAGAGGCACGTTGTTCTGCACGTATCATCCTGGACGTAGTGTTCGGCACGCCCGAAAACTATCGATTGAAAGAACTTCTCTTCCACATTGTACCATTCCCAGGTGGCTATCACTCCCTATTGGGACGTGATGCCTTCACCAAGTTCCAGGCTATACCCCATTATGGGTATATGAAACTAAAATTTTTAGGACTAAATGGCGTGATCACGATTGCCAGTGATCCGAACATAGCCCTTCGGGCCAAAACAAAACGACAGCACTCGCCCTTGAGGCAATAGAAGAGACTTTCTCTGTCGAAGAAATGACCGATCTACCGTCAACAGTTAATAAGGATGACGTGATCCTTAGCAAACGACCCAAGTCGACGTCCTTCAAACCCGTAGAGGAAATCATCAAGTTTCAAGTACATTTGACCCTAACAAGGCAGCGTCCATCGGAGTCCAGCTCGATCCCCTTGTGGATGAGGCACTGTGGAATTTCTTCGAGATAATTGGGAAATTTTTGCGTGGCATCCTTCCAATATGCCCGGAATCCCGCGACGGCTCGCCGAACACAGTCTGAACATTATCTTAGGCTTTAAGCCTATGAAACAGACTTCGCACCGCTTCTCCGAACCTAAACGGCAAGCTATGGGTGAAGAATTAGCTAAACTACTTGAGGCCGGATTCATCCGGGATATTAAACATGCCGAATGGTTGGCAAATCTAGTAATGGTACCAAAGAAAAACAAGTCTAGGTGGTTGTGTGTCGACTTCAAAGACCTCAACAAAGCTTGCCCTAAGGACCCTTTCCCTTTACCTCGCATACACTAGATCATTGACGCCACAGCCGGACTTGACTCGTTGTGTTTCCTCGACGCTTACTCTGGATACCATCAAATTAAAATGAAGGAATCCGATCAAGCGGAAACTGCATTCATCACCCCCTACATAACATTCTGCTTCAACACTATGCCCTTCGGGCTAAAACCGCTGGGGCTACATACCAGTGGATGATCAAGACATGTCTCGATAAACAGGCCGGTGTGACAGCCCAAGTGCTATCCCTACCTTATTTGGCATGTAACCCCATGTATGAACCTTGTGTCATGAGCTTATGAGATATGTGTTTGCTCCTTGCCATTCATGTGTGGTTGCATTCATGCATCATTTCATCATGCATCATTCTCATTTCATCTTCTTGTCATGTTGGTTTTCTTGTGCTTGCTATGATGTGTTGGTGGTGAGGTGTTGTTTTGTGATGTGGGAGATGCTTGTGTGTGGTTGGTTCCATGTGTGCAACCTATTCTTTCCCCTCTCTTTTCCTTTGCAACATCCCCTCCAAAACCCTTTTCTTCATATTATTATTTATCTTCAGATTTAAGTTGTTTTAATAATTGTTTATAAATGTTCATGAGGTGGCCCCATATGTTTGATGAATTGTGGTTACGATTGGTTGGATGTTTGGGGGTTATTTGTTTTGTGATTTATTAAAACAGGAGCTGCATTTTAGATATTAAATAAAATACTTGCTCCATAATTCAACTTAATATAATTATAAAATAGGGCTCTTTATTTCATCCACAAAATATATATTTTTCTTCCCCAAAACCTTTTCTTTCTCAGGGTTTTATTTTGTTTTGTGGCTGGTTTTATAAAATGGAATATAACCTTTTGGTTCTTCTGTTTTATTTGAGAGAGAGTTTGTGAGAGGGGGGTAGTGGGCCGCGGCCCAGCCCAGCTGGCAGAACGGCCACCTGCCCCGTTCCCTTTCCTCCGTCAGTTAGCAAAGAGGGCGAGAGAGGAGAGCGCGAGAGCGTGAGTGCCGTCGCCGTCGTCGTTAGCAGCTCAGACGTCGAGGCCCCTTCAAATAGACCATGGAGCCCTAGAGTTTCTTCCTCCTCCTTCGCGCCGCCGCTCTCCCTTCTTCTTCCTCCTGCTTCCTCTCCCTCTTGCTTCTTCTTCTCTTGGGTTTAGAGAGGTGAGAAGTTCAGAGAGTGCAAAGGTGGAGCTCGCCGGCGTTGCCGTCTCCAGGGTGGTTCTCCTCCGCATCCAGGGCAATGTGGCAGACGTGGAGCATCTCTGCGTCTCGTTCTCGGCGCTAGGGGACCTCAGGAGGTCTTCTTCTTCCTCCTCGTCGCCTGAGCATCGCCGGACCTTCTTCCTCTCCGTACGCGTCGTCCCCGCCTCTCCTTGCCCTTCGTCACCATCGCTCGCGCCCCCGTGTCTCCGAGAGGCCCTCGGTGAGCACCCCGTCCTCGATGTTCCCTCTTCTCGCCGTAGTTCGTAGACCCGTCGCTGTGGACGTTGTCGCCGCCGCTCGAAAGTTCCGAAGTTGGGCTCGCCTCCAATCCCCCTCCTCGCAAGATGAGATGAGGTATGGAGCCCCCGTAGATTCCTCTTTCGATTCCGCCGCTCCCCGTCGCCGGAGACCCCTTGCGTCGCCGGGGATCGCCGTTGCCTGCCGCTGTCGCTGCCGCTGTTGCTCTGCATACATGTGTGTGTTGGGTTTTAGTTTCATCAGTTTGCCATGTGAGTGTGTGTAGTAGTACGCCGAGCCCCCTCCTCTGTTACAATCCGGCTCGCTAGCGTAGTGGTGTGGTGCGTGTGTGGATGACCAGAGGTCGGGGGTTCGACCCCTGAACCTCCCCCTTTTTCTTTTCTTTTCTTTTCTTTTCTTTTCTTCTTTGTTTTTCTTTGCTCTTGCTTTATATACATGTGTGTGTGTGCATTCCAGCATGTATGTGTGAGTGTTGATTTCTTTGCCATGTGAGTGTGTGCGTGCACATGTGTATGTGTGTATGCACAAGTGGCATACATACACATGTATGCATATTTAGTGTATGAGTGTGTATGCCTATGTTCATGTGTGTAGGTGCCCCTTTTAATTGTTTTGTTGTGTGTGTGAGGTAGAGTGTATGTGTGTGTTGCACAGATGCATGGGTGCACATGTGTGTGTGTATGCTATGCATACATACCTACATGTGTGTTTGTCAGTTGTGAGTGTGTGTGTGTGCATGTAGGTGTGTGGGGCACCAGGCATGACACATGTGTGTGTGTGTGTGCTCTTTGCACACCCATACATGTGTGTGTTCTTGTGAGTGTATGTGTAGTGTGGGCTATGTGTGTGTGCTTCTTGCATACACCCATATATGTGTGTGAGTGAGTGTAGTGTGTAGGTGTGTGTATGTGTATGTGGGCATACATGTATGAAAGTGCATGTGTGCCATATACACACATGCTTGAGTGTGGTGTGCTTGTGGTGTGGTGTGTAGGTGTAATGAGAGGTGTGTGTATGTTATACATACACACACATGTGCATGAGTAGCCCTATGTGTAGGTGTTCTCCTTTATGTCCATATTAAGCATAGTTTCTCTTCTAGTTCGTTTCTTCCTTGCATGATGCTATGCCATGATACCATGTTACTCAGTTGCTATTTAACCAATTCCAACTAGTATCAATCAGGAACATGCCCTTTTGGGCCATTTTCATGTAAGTGCATTAGTGTCATAAGTCACCCATGCATTAGGGGGTCAATTTTTGACCCCACATATCTCCCTCTTGCTCCAAGTAAGTATGGGGGTATGAGTAATGCATTTGGGGTAGAATCAACCCATGAATGCATCTGTGAAGTCATATTTGACTTTGGGGCAACTTCACAAAACTGCATTTTTATGTTGCGATGCCCTTTTGCCCATTTCATATGATTTATTCTATGCATGGTTTTAAGTTCTTGCCAACATGAGATTGCTAGTTAAAGCTTCTGGGAATGTCCCAGTATTTTTATTATTTTTGCTAAGTCACCAGATAAGTTGGATCCATGTTGTTTCACCAGATAAGTCTGGGAGTTCTGCTGTTATTGTTTTGCCATGTAGAGTGGGTTCCATCTACTGATATGTTTGGAATTTGGGCATGCTCAGTTCTAGTTATTTGTAGTAGATATTGCCTTCTACCATCCTGTTAATTTTCATGCCAATAGGAGCTATCTAGAATATTTAACCATGGCTGTCAACTTGCTACTTTATAATCTCAGATTCCAGAAAACTGGAATTTTCACCGTCCCAGAAAACTGTTTCATTATGCCAAATTGTTTGCTTCTTTCTTATTAATGTGTGGCCCCTTTTATGGTTGTGTACTTGGATGTTTTGATGTGAGTGTTGAGTAGATTCTATACATATCTTGTTTGTGGCTGTAGGGTTCCTGTAGCACAAGTTGTGAGCCGTAAAAGTTGGTATGATGCTGTTTAGTGGCAGATTTGGTGTTTTTTTTGTTTTGAGAGTTGTGGGAGCTATAATCCATGGAATTGATTGATTCTTGAGTCTATTGTGATTGATTTTTCATCACCTGTCCTGTGGCTGCCTTGGAATGCCAAGAATCAGCCCATGGCTTGGTGGTCTTGTGATTTTGCCTCCGTACCTTGTCGTGAGCGTATCGTGAGAACCGTAACTCCGTTTCTTGCGATCTTTATATGCATTTCTATAGATTTTGCATGCTGCATCCATATTTTCCATGTTCATGCATGTCTAAATAACTTAACCTGAGGTTTTTTCCAGATTCATTAACAAACAACTTTGGATGTGAAACTTGACTAGTTTATGGTTGCCATGTTAAGTTTCTTCTAAAATGAATCATGCATCATCTTGATTGTGCATTGCACCTTGTTGGTTATTTATTTTCTGTTTCTCTTGGGTAGACGCAAGTGTTGATACTGAGTACGAGGAACCAGGAGAGTACCACTACGAGGATCCTGCTACTTGCTTCGCTGAAGAACCAACAAGCAAGATGATCGTACCCGGATCCCAATACTATCTTTGCTTGCTAGTTTCTCGCTCTTATCGTTACAATTGTGCTACCTACCACTTGATATCAGCCCCCATGTTGCCATGACAGCCTCTAACCTCCACATCTTGGCAAACCTTTGATTGGCTAAGTTACCGCTGCTCAGCCCCCTCTTATAGCATTCTTAGTTGTAGGTGCAGGTTGTTCCATGTGATAACATGGATTTGGATATCACAATATTTTGTTATTTAATTTAATGCACACACACACACATATATATATATATCTTGGTATTGGTGGAAGGCTTGGCCTTTTGCTAAGTGATTTGTTCCGCTATTACCGCCATTAGTTCCTTGTTACCGGTGTTATTTTTTCCATACTTTGCGCTCCTAACATGCTCGGGGTTGTTATGGGGACCCCCTTGTTTATTCGGTTGAGATAAAAACTTGTCTGGCAAGACCCAACATTGGTACTATATTTCCTTAACAACTTAATAAAATTGCATAGGGTCTTGCAAACCCGTGGATAATTTAACCAACCCCCGGGCCAGTGCTCCTCATGAGTGTTGGTCCAAACTAGAGTCGTGTGCGGGGCCAACCCGAGGCAACTCGGGAGATTTCTATTAGGCCACTGTACGCTACACTCATCCAGTCGTGTCCTGAGAATGAGATACGCGGCTCTTATCGGGTTCGTCGACACGTCGGGAGGTGTTGCAGGATTTGTTTTACCTTTATCGAATGTCTTGCGTGTGGATTCTGAATTTCTTTGGGTTTACTCGAGGTGTTGGAATTCCTTTGGAATTACTTATGATGATCGCAAGATCCGCGGTCGAGGCATTCCCATCGCGTTAGGTTAATTTTGTAATGGATTAGTTGGAGCACCCCTGCAGGGTTAAATCTTTTGAAAAGCCGTGCCCGCGGTTATGCGGCAACTTGGATATTTGTTTAACACCTGAGTATAGATAACTTAAAGTAAACTCAAATTAAAATACACCAACTGTGTGAGTAACCGTGATCGTCTCTGCTCGAGAACATGATCCAAGAGAGAACATGGTGGGGTTATGATTGACGTAAGTAAGTGTTCAGGATCTCATAGAGATCATACTAGATTCGATCGTTCTTCGCAGGCCACTCATATTTATTTCATAGTGCGCAAGATAGCCACCATAATGCTTAGTGCTACTGCAAACTTAACATCACCCTTTCCAACCTAAAGCTTAAATAGTCTTGGTACCCGGGCACATGATAGCTGAGTCCTCTATGGCTCACAGTTTACTACAACACTCCAGGTGCAGGTTCAAATGAGTGCGTGCAGGATGATCTTACCCAGCTCCAGTGGGAGTATGACGAGGAAAGAGGCAGGATGTACTTGACATATCCGGATGAGTAGAGGATCTAGTCGTGATCTTTGGGATAGCTTGATAGTATCATTTGCACTTATTTTATCATCTGATTTCGTCTGTAGTCGGACACTGTGTTCAACATTTTGTTATGATTTGAGTGACATTGTAAGTTAGCTTGTGGCGAGTGTAAGCCAACTTGTATACTCTTCTCATTGAGCATTGTATGTTCTGATGATACTATTCCTGCTAATGGCAAGATGCGCATCTATCTCTTGTGAGGCCCTTGTGCCTTAAATGGATAGGCGCGCATCTTGGGCGTGACAGTCGGTAAGATTGTCGAGGCATACATGGATGATGTGGTAATCAAAACCAAACACGTCGGCTAGTTAATCAACAACTTACGGCAAACCTTCGCTAATCTATGCGATAATGATATACGTCTCAATGCGGAAAAATGCGTATTTGGAGTCACCTCTGGTAAGCTGCTTGGATTCATCGTTTCCCATAGAGGAATAGATGCAAATCTAGCTAAAATCCGTGCTCTATCAGAACTTGCAATTCCTACAGAGCTGAAGCAAGTCCAAAGGCTAGCTGGGTGTGTAGAGGCATTAAGACGCTTTATCTCCCACCTCCGAGAAAAGGCTTTGCTACTCTATAAGCTGCTAAAGCGGACCAACAAGTTTAAATGGACCGATGAGTCAGTGGTTGCGTTCGAAAAAATCAAAACACTACTGGCAACCAATCCCATACTCATTGCACCAGGAGCTGGTGAGCCCATGTTATTATACATATCGGCCACAAACAAAGTTGTTAGCACGGTGCTCGTTGTTGAATGAGACGAGGAGGGACATAAATTCTGGACTCAAAAACTGGTATACTATGTGTCAGAAGTGCTAATGCAGTGCAAGTCCAGATACCCACATTACCAAAAAATAGCCTATACAGTATTCATGGCATCGACGAAACTCAGGCATTACTTCGAGGAGTGTGCGGTAACAGTGGCATCCGAGGTCCCCCTAAATGATATAATCAACAACAGGGACGCCACCGGCTGCATAGCCAAATGGGCCATTGAGCTCCTTCCCCTTGAAATAACGTACAAGCCACGCCGTGCCATTAAATCTCAAGCACTGGCGGACTTCATGGTTGAATGGATGGAGGCCAATCCCCCCAAGGAATACAGTGCATACTCCCATTGGACTATGTACTTTGATGGATCCAAGACCTTGGCCGGACTAGGGGCTGGAGTTATTCTCACATCCCCCACATGCGAAAATGTGCGATATGTGTTGCAAATCATGTATGCAGATTCCAACAATGTAGCAGAATACGAGGCTCTCCTTCATGGTATTCGGATGGCAGCATTAATGGGCATACAACGGCTAGAGGTATGGGGAGACTCCAACTTGCCCATCTCCCAAATTAACTGCGAGTTAGACGCCAAAAATGCGAAGATGGCAGCATATAGAAACGTTGTCCTCAACATATCAGCTTGGTTCGAGGGGATGGAATTCCACCACATCGCTCGCGACAACAACCAAGCCACCGACATATTGGCTCGGATGGGATCCAAGCACGATCCTGTCCCAAAGAACACTTTCCCGGAACAACACTTTAAGCCTTCCGTAGTATGGCAGGACAACGACAATGGCATTGGTCCGAATAACTCGGACGAGGCTGTTAATGTTGGAAATATGCCCTAGAGGCAATACTAAATTATTATTTATCATATTTCCTTGTTCATGATAAACGTTTATTATCCATGCTATAATTGTATTGATCGGAGACTTAGATGCATGTGTTGATACATAGACAAAACCATGTCCCTAGTATGCCTCTAATAGACTAGCTCGTTGATCAAAGATGGTTAAGGTTTCCTAGCCATGGACATGAGATGTCATTTGATAACGGAATCACATCATTAGGAGAATGATGTGATGGACAAGACCCAAACTACAAACGTAGCATATGATCATCTCAGTTTATTGGTACTGTTTTCTGCAAGTCAAGTATTTGTTCCTGTGACCATGAGATCATGCAATTCAAGGACACCGGAGGAGTGCCTTGTGTGCATCAAACGTCGCAACGTAACCGGGTGACTACAAAGGTGCTCTACAGGTACTTCCGAGGGTGTCTGTCGAGTTGGCATGGATCAAGACTGGGATTTGTTACTTCGTGTGACGGATAGGTATCTCAGGGCCCACTCGGTAATACAACATCACAACAAGCCTTGCAAGCAATGTGACTAAGTGTTAGTCACGGGATCTTGTATTATGGAACGAGTAAAGCGACTGCCGGTAACGAGGTTGAACTAGGTATGGAGATACCGACGATCGAATCTCGGACAAGTAACATACCGAAGAACAAAGGGAACATTATAAGGGATTGGCTGAATCCTTGACATAGAGGTTCGACCGATAAAGATCTTCGTAGAATATGTAGGAAACAATATAGGCATCCAGGTCCCGCTATTGGTTTTGACTGTAGAGGTGTCTCGGTCATGTCTACATAGTTCTCGAACCCGTAGGGTCCTCACACTTAAGGTTTGGTGACGTTTCGGTAGTAAAGAGTTATCCATAGTGGTGACCAAAGGTTGTTCGGAGTCCCGGATGAGTTCTTGGATGTCACGAGGAGATTCAGAATGGTCCAGAGGTAAGGATTGATATATAGGAAGTCCTATTTCGGTCGCCGGAAAAGTTTCGGGCTCATCGGTAGGGTATCGGGAGTGCCGGTAGTGTACCGGGAGACCATCGGGAGGGGTAGTTCGAACCAAGAGGCTACATGGGCTGTGGGAGGGAAAATACCAGCCCTTAGTGGGCTTGTGGAAGTCCCACACAAGGCCCATGCAGCTGGGAAGAAAATCCCAAAAGGAAAAAAGGTGGAAAAAGGCAAAAAAGGCAAAATAAGGAAGGAGTCCTAATCCTACTAGGAGTGGAGGAGGAGGACTCCTCCCTCCTAGTTCGGCCGAACCAGATTGGCTTGGAAGCCAAGGCTGCCTCCTCTCCTCCTCTCCGCCTATATATACTAGAGGGTTTTAGGGTTTGGGTACATGATTTTCAGCCACGTGCAACCCTACCCTCTAGTGCATAGTTTCTCCCCTAGATCGGATTTCTGCAGTGCTTAGGCGAAGCCCTTCCGGAATAGCTCCACCATCATAGCCGGAGCATCTTCATGCTGCCGGAGAACTCTTCTTCCTGTCCGCTCCCTCTTGATGGATCAAGACGGCGGAGATCATCATCAAGCTGTACGTGTGCTGAACGCGGAGGTGCCGTCCGTTCGGCGCTAGATCGGAAGGACCATGATCAAGATCGCGAGACGAATCGTGATGAGTTCATGGGACGGATCGTGATGAGTTCACAGGACGGATCATGATTGGATCGCGGGACGGATCGTGATGAGTTCGCGGGACATATCGTGATTGGATCGCGGGACGGATCGTGATTAGATCGCGTGATGGTCGGTGATTTGGATCGCGAAGACGTTCGACTACACCAACCGCATTTCTTAACGCTACCTGCTTAGCGATCTACAAGGGTATGTAGATCCACTCTCTCTCTCTCGTAGATGCTCATCACGATGGATAGGTCTTGTGTGAACGTAGGAAAATTTTTGTTTCCCATGCGACGTTCCCCAACAGTTAACATCATCAACGAACCGGACGATCACATAATTGGCGGCTCCGTAATGAAGGAAACGCCTTCATCTCATGAGGTAGTGACAATAAGGGCACCTTGGACAGAGCCCTTCTTCACCTACCTTCCTTGAAAGGAACTCCCCGACGATTAGACAGAGGCACGGCGCATAATTCGGCGATACAAGGCCTACAAAGTACATGACGGTCAGTTATACAAGAAAGCACAAGTGGAGTATTACATCGGTGCATAAATAAGGAGGAAGGGCAGGAGCTTCTCGGCAAAGTCCAAGCAGGCATGGGTAGCCATCACGCCGCAGCAAGAGCCCTAGTTAGCAAGGCCTTCCGAGCAGGGTTCTTTTGGCGCACAGCTCAAACGGACGCCCAGTCGCTTGTCAAGCATTGCATGTGGCGTCAACTCTTCACAAACCAAAGTCACATGCCCCCCACAGCTCTTCGGACTATTCCGATCACTTGGCCTTTCGCTGTCTGGGGGTTGGACATGGTCACACCCCTTAAAGTGGGGACCAAGAGAAACAAATACCTGCTGGTCATGGTTGACAAATTCACTAAATGGATAGAGGCAAAGCCCGTCAAATCAGCCAAGTCCAAACCAATTATCAACTTCATATCAGTTGTGGTGCACTGTTACGGTGTCCCGCACAGTATAATCATGGATAATGGATGTAATTTTACGGCCCAAGAGGTTAAGGACTGGTGCGCAAAAATGGGCATTAAGCTAGATTATGCGTCAATCTATCACCCGCAGACCAACGGACAAGTCGAACGAGCAAACGGTCTCATTATGAGTGGCATTAAGCCACGTTTGGTCCGATCTATTCACGAGTCCGACTGCCATTGGGTGGAGGAGCTCGACTCCGTACTATGGGGCCTGCATACCACCCCGAATAGATCGACGGGTTACAAACTGTTGGTCCCCTGTGACATTATTCACGACGCACCAAGAGTGAGCATGTATGAGAAAAAGGAGGTCAAGCTGGATCGGCAGGACGACCTGGACTCCTTGGAAGGAGAGCGCGACACAGCTCTGGCTCTATCCGCACTTTATCTGGAGCAAGCACGATGCTACCAGAGTAGGGAGGTCAGGGTAAAAGCATACAACATAGGCGTACTCGTCCTACGTCTCCTGGAGAAGCAGAAGCATAAACTCGGCGGAGTCTCCGTTCAAAGAAGACGGGATATGGCCTCTCCGGCCTTTCAAATGCCATGCCACCCCAATGAATGGAATAAGACTTGGTTTTACTGCAAGGATACATCTCCAGAGGGTGAACACCACAACGGAGCTCCCAGACTGGATGTCAGCTTCTTCATGAGCGAAGTATGCTCCGGCCTTCGCCAAAATCAGAGCCCTCCTGGCCAATGGCCTGACAGGAATCGACCTGACCCGCTGTTGGACCTCTTGGAAGGTTATGCCTCTGAGCCGGCAGGACCGACTTATGTGTGAATACACGGGTGAAGCCAATGACCCCCTCTTCTTCAATCATACCACCCTCAGAGAGGAAAATATCGTGTCCGCCATCAACGGACTTGTCCGTGAGTCCCAAGAAGCTTGCCGCTTCGTCGGGTTACAGCCTTTTTGTGCTGCCAACCCGACCCCAGATGTAAGAATAATTTTCAAATCTCTTTTCTCCTGGTTAATTATGTATGTAGTGACTTTTAATCTCTTTTGGCGGCTTTGCTTCTAGGCTAACTCCATCTTCTTGAAGAAGAAACATATCCCCCCTCCGAAGAAGTCTAAGGATAAGGCCGGCGGCCGAAAGAAGAGAACTGTTTTCCAGGAGCAGCTTGAAGTTGATGACTCGGGACTATCTTGACCGTCTGATTATGTGCCTTACTGACAGTAATAACTCATAGGACGAAACGGAGACAGGCCACGCCAACGTTCCTAAGGTAACCTATGTTTCATCTGACTCGAAACATCTTCCACCAATGAAGATACGGCGGGTCGTCCGAAAAGTCCCATTCTCTCATCCTCTTGCTTATTTAGATCCCAGTTTTCTTTTGAAAAAGCAAAAACACCCCTCCCGATGGCAAACCCGGAGCGCCGGCTCTGAAGATCTTATGGCCGGGTTGTCCAACTCTCCGGTTCAGCGGAAACGGGCGGCTGAGGTATTTGTTTAACTTGGTTTAGCTTCGTCAACCTTGTATTATAACCTTACTCTGCCTTATATATATTTAACTGCTTTTCCGGAATCGCCTCCATCATCAGGTGACTCTACAGCAACTAAATTGCCTCCTCTGAAGATCAACCCGGAGTACGTGCTTTCATGTTTGCATCATATACTTTGCCCTTCTTGAACTTCACATAATAACCCTTTGTGTTTTGTAGGGCCCAAGCAAAACGAAGGAAGACCGGCGGGTCTACTTCTGCCCCTGCTGCACAAGAGCCGGAGACTGCTAAAACAAACTCTCCTACAGCTCATACTAAGCCCTCTCCAATTACGAAGGACGCGCCTGACGATACTCATCGGACCCCTAATCCGGCAGCCCATGAGACGGCTATTGACAGTCCTCCAAGGGCCAGTTCTAAGCTACCAAGCCCTTCAACAGCCATCGAAGAACCGATTCTTCCGGACATCATTATTACTGGTACTGGCTTCCAATCTCCCAAGCCCCATGTGCTGGCAAAGCATACTGAGAAGGCTGAGGCTTCTGACAAACAGGATTTTGAGCTTGCCGTGCTGGAGAAGTTAACTCACGACGAATTACATGCTGGTTATCTGAACCGGCTCTCCTCAAGCCGGAATATGGAGCTCAAACTCGTCGGCTTAATGCAGCAAAAATATGAGGTACTTATTCCCTTACTTATACCCTTATGTATCCCCCCAAGAGCTGGTTTAATATTTGCAAATGGTAAACCGGGTCTTCGAATCTGTGTCACAAGTAGAACAACTTATCCTGTATCCCCCAAGTATCGGCTGAATATGTATATGTTGAGCCGGTACTCAGTGTTGATGAATTGATCAAATGTAGCCCCCAAGTCTGGGTCAGTATAGAATTAGTGGGTCAGAACTTCTCTATAGATTGACTGAAGAGCCATATGTAGCCCCCAAGTGTCGGCTTAACTTGACGAAGATGAGGCAGGACTTACTTGTATATTTGGAAAGCATCGCTGTAGCCCCCAAGTGCCGGCTTAACTTGATGAAGATGAGCCGGAACTTACTTGTATATTTTGAAAGCATCGATGTAGCCGCCAAGTGCCGGCTTAACTTGACGAAGATGAGCCAAAACTTACTTGCATATTTGGAAAGCATCGTTGTATCCCCCAAGTGGCGACTTAACTTGACGAAGATGAGTCGGGACTTACTTGCAATCTTGGAGAGCAAACAGACATTAGCCCTCCAGTGTCGAGTATATTGCTTGCAATCTGCTTGAGACTTGCTTTATATTTCCTTAACTGAGCATGTAGTAATATTTTATCTTGGCAACTTACCCCTCATTTGCTTTTGTATGTCACAGGAAGCTCTGAGCAATGCCGAGTCTGACCTGACTGGCCTAAAGAGCAATCTCGCTTCCCAGCAAGCCGCCAAAAGTTAATAAGACGAGAAGTGCCGGCTTGACATCAAAGAACTTTTATGTGTTAAATCTGATTTTGCTACCTTCAAGAAGGTGGCTGAGACGGAGGAAGCTGCCCTGGCCAAACGTGCAGACGATGCTGACCAGCGGCTCATGGTCGTGTCCAACGAGTTGCACTCCCTAAAGCGCCATATCTCAAAGATGACTGCTGCTATATTTGGTAAGCACTGAAACCTCAGCAAATATTCTTACTTAAAAGATTGTGCAGGCGGATTATATCACAAACCTCATCTTTGCAGGTCAAGGAGCTGCCAGCTTGGCACCGAGAGCTTGCTGCAGTTCAAAGCCGTCTATACTTTATCAGAGCAGTTGTACCGCGGGACTCTTTGCACAATCCTAGCAATGCTAAATAAAGAGAGTATCCCCAAGTTCATGAAAGGAGTCATTGAGATCTTATCAACTCTGCCAAAGCAAATTCAAGAAATCAAATGATCAGCCGCTTGAAAGGGTGCAATTGCTGCTATAAGCCGGGAACTGGCCTTTGCCCCGGAGCTGACTGCCGAAGAAATGATGGACGGGTTTCCATCAAAGAAGGACGACGGCTCAGAATTCACAGAAGCCGATTATGCCCACTGTATGAAAGCTTCCAGGATCCTTGCATCAGTGGTGGCGGAAGAGGTTGATTTGTCAATGTACCAGGCGGCTTACAATGCTGAAAACAAGCGAGTGCGTTGCCCAACCTTCGAGGCCAGGGACTTAACTCCTGCACACCGTAAGCATCTCTTTGCCCCTGACTTTGACCCGTCTCCCCTTTAAAGAGGCCAACTTTGAAGCATTAATGAACTGCAACTGGGACATGGACAATATTCAGATCGAGGAGGTCGAAGACCCGCCACAGGATGATCCGCCATCTAGCTGAGCAAATTGACTTTCAGCAGCATAATCTGGCTCCTTGACCCGGCAACAGTTGAGCTGTGTAAAAAAATTCGAGTCCTGCTTTTGGGGCTCTGTGGAGAGCCTTGTAATAGGCTTAGAAAAACCTTGACTGTCTGAACTGTTCCATCATGCACGTGCACAACTTGTATTTTTGCCTTACTCATATCTTGTGATCAGTTTTCAGGGCGGCTTATCTTAAAAGACAAGACCTGCGAAAACATATATTCTGCCTTATTGTGAGGGTGGCTTGAAAATAACACAACCCGGAGATGTCAAATCCTTCCTGACCTTGCTTGTTGAATAACTCATGTGCTAGTTCTTTTGGGTATACTTGCTACTAGAACTCCTTACAAGTATAGGGTCTCTATCGAGATTGGCCGTCAACTTCTTTGAACGGCTTAGGGTCTCTAAGAGAGATTAACTGAGGTGAGCGTAACGAACCAGAAAGAGACGCAGCAGGGCATAAGTACCCTGGTAGCCCATAAACTGCCTCTCACGTGACATAAATCCTTCATTTTAACCTTAACCAGTACAGGGTCTCTATCGAGATTCGCTGTCAACCTCTTTGAACCGGCTCAGGGTCTCTAGGCGAGATTAACTCGTAAGAGTTTGGCGGGTCACATAGCGGAGCAACATCAGCTTATAGGTAGGTTTAACTCAAACTTGTAGCGGCTTAAGACCCAATCAAGAAGGTTTGTAAGCTAAACCCGGTGGGTTGGATGCCCCCAAATGACCTTGTTGA
The DNA here is from genome assembly GCA_022496015.1 of Hordeum marinum. Lineage (NCBI taxonomy): Eukaryota > Viridiplantae > Streptophyta > Magnoliopsida > Poales > Poaceae > Hordeum > Hordeum marinum. Next base: position 504,275,649 of record CM039678.1, on the reverse strand, counting down.
CGGAGTCAACTTTTGGGTATATAACCCGCCTGACTGTGGCTTAAGAGCCGATCAAAAGGGTGTGATAACCTAAACCCGGTGGATTGGAAGCCCCCAGATGACCTGGTTGACGGAGTTAACTTTTGCACAAACTAAATATGCGAAACGACAGAGGCTCCGGCTTGCAGGGATGCCAACTTTATTATATATATATATATGTGATATGTACAATGATGGTGTACAATGTCGAGTTTTGATGACTCAAGTATAGTAAGGCCAAAGATGAGCTATATTCCATGGCTGGCGGGTCTCCTGCCCAGAAGTGCTTGGCTCGTCTCGTATATCAACGAGGTAATACGACCCATTGTTGATATTTCTGCTGACCATGAAGGCTCCTTCCCATGGAGGGGATAACTTGTGTGCATCTGCCTGATCTTGACTCAACGGCAACACCAAGTCTCCATCTTGAAACGTCCGGGTCTTAACTCCGCGGCTATGATAGTGACGCAGGTCTTGTTGATAAATCGCCGATCTAGCCGCCGCCAGATCATGCTCTTCATCCAAAGCATCCAACGCGTCTTGACACACTGTCTCATTATTCGCCTCATGACGTATATCGCTTGGTAACACGACTTCTGCACCATAAACCATGAAGAAAGGTGTATAACCTGTTGATCTGTTGGGAGTAGTTTTGATGCTCCATAAGACTGATGCCAATTCCTCTACCCAACAACCCGGTGTCCGTTGCAAAGGAACCATAAGCCGAGGTTTGATGCCTCTCAAAATTTCCTGGTTAGCGCTTTCTGCCTGACCATTGGATTGTGGATGAGCAACCGCAGAAACATCCAGTTGGATTTGTTCACTTTCACGGAACGCCTGCATAGCCCCCCTGGATAGGTTCGTACCATTGTTTGTGATGATATTATGAGGGTAACCAAAACGGTAAATCAGCTTTTTGACAAACCGAACCGCCATAACCGCGTCACACTTGCTAACCATCTCAGCCTCCACCCACTTAGTAAACTTATCCACTGCCACCAAGAGGTGGGTCTTATTATCTTTGGATCTCTTGCAGGGCCCGACCATATCCAGCCCCCAAGCCGCAAACGGCCAGGTAATTGGAATCATGCGTAATTCCTTAGACGGCACGTGAGCACGTCGCCCAAACTTTTGATAGCCATTGCACTTGAGAACCAAGTCTTCTGCATCCTTGTGAGCCGTCAACGAAAAGAAACAATGCCAAAAAGCTTTGGCCACCAGAGATTTTGAGCCGGCGTGATGACCACAATCACCAGCATGAATTTCATTCAAGATTTCTTTTCCTTCTTCAGGTGAAACACAACGTTGAAAAACGCCAGTGACACTTCACTTATTTAACTCGCCATTGATGATTGTCATAGACTTAGATCGCCACAGATCTGTCTTGCCAAGGTCTCCTGCTCAGGTAACTCACTGCGTGTCAAGTCCGCTAAATAAGGCAGCGTCCAGTCAGGGATAGCATGTAGAGCTGCCACCAGCTATCTCTCTGGGTCAGGTATTGCTATGTCTTCCTCTGAACGTAGCTTGACTGACGGGTGATGCAACACGTCCAAGAATATGTTTGGTGGCAGCGGCTTTGGTTGAGAGCCCAACCTGGATAATGCATCAGTCGCCTCGTTTCTGCAAAGATCAATTTGATCCACCTGATACCCCTTGAAGTGGCCAGCGATGACATCCACCGCCAGACGATAAGACGCCATCCGTGGGTCCTTGGAATCCCACGTGCCTGAAACTCACTGGGCCAAAAGATCTGAGTCACCGAGACATCGCACCCGGCTCAGGTTCATCTCCTTAGCGACCCGCAGGCCATGAAGTAAAGCTTCATACTCAACTGCATTGTTAGTACAAGGAAACAACAACCTTAACATGTAACAGAACATATCACCTTTAGGGGAGGTTAAGACAACCCCAACCCCTGATCCTTCTAGTTGGCTAGATCCGTCAAAGTGAATCGTCCAATATGTGTTATCCGGCTTCTCCCCAGGCGCCTAACACTCTGTCCAGTCATTTATGAAATCCTCCAAGGATTTAGACTTGACCGCCGTGCGAGGCACATACTTTAGATTAAGAGGTCCAAGCTCCAATGCCCGCTTAGCAATCCGGCCGGTGGCTTCTTTGTTTTGGATTATGTCCCCCAACGGGGCAGAACTAACCACTGTGACCTGGTGCCCTAGGAAATAATGCTTCAGCTTACGGTTTGCCATGAATACCCCATACACCAGCTTCTGCCAATGTGGATACCTCTGCATGGACTCTATCAGGACTTCAGTGATGTAGTAAACCGGCCTCTGAACCGGATATTCCTTCCCTGCTTCCTTACGCTCAACAACAATTGTGGCGCTAACTACCCTGTTATTAGCCGCCATGTATAAGAGCAGGGGTTCCTTCCAAGCCGGAGCATCCAAGACCGGCGGCTCAGTGAGTTGCTTCTTGAGCGCTTCAAACGCTTCACCCGCCGCCATACTCCAGACAAAGTTGTGTGTCTTCTTCATCATCTGGTACAAAGGAATGGCCTTGTCACCCAGGCGGCTTATGAATCGGCTTAATGCAGTGATTCGACCGGCTTGGCGCTGAACATCATTGATGCATGCCGGCTCGGCGAAGGAGGTAATAGCCCTTATCTTATCTTGATTAGCTTCGATGCCCCATTCAGAGACGAGAAAACCCAAAACCTTGGCTGCTGGAACTCCAAAAACACACTTAGCCAGGTTAAGCATCATCTTGTAAACCCATAAGTTATCAAAAGTTTCCTTCAAGTCGTCGAGTAGAGTCTCCTTCTTCCTTGACTTGACCACAATATCATCCACATATGCATGAACCTTGCGTCCAATTTGATTGTGATGGTAGTTCTGTACACAACGCTGATAAGGCGCCTCGACACTCTTGAGCCCGAAAGGCATAGACACATAGAAAAAAGCACCAAAAGGCGTGATGAAAGCCGTCTTCTCTTGCTCTTTGACTGCCATCTTGATATGGTGGTAACCAGAATAAGCGTCCAGGAAGCATAAACTCTCACAACCCGCCGTTGCATCAATAATCTGGTCGATACGGGGGAGAGCAAACAGGTCAACCGGACAAGCTTTGTTAAGATCCTTGTAATCCACGCACATACGCCACGTGCCGTTCTTCTTAAGCACTGGCACTACCTTAGCTAGCCACTCTGTATGAAATACTTCCATGATGAACCCTGCTGCTAGAAGCCGGGCCACCTCTTCCCCAATAGCCTTCCGCCGTTCTTCATTACACCGCCAGAGGAACTGCTTCACCGGCTTAAACTTAGGATCCACATTAAGGTGATGCTCAGCGAACTCTCTCAGTACACCCAGCATGCCAGAAGGTTTCCATGCGAAGATGTCCCGATTCTCATGGATGATTTTAGTGAGCGTGCTTTCCTATTTGGGATCCATATTGGCTCCAATAGTGAACTATTGGGATGAGTCGGCCGGAGTGAAATCCACCAACTTGGTATCATCTGCCGCAAACTTGAGGGGCGGCTCAGACTCCATAGTAGGATTTTTGAGCGGAGTCATGTCCTCTGGGTCAACATTTTCCTTATAGAACTTGAGCTCTGCCTCAGCACAACTTGACTCTGCGCAGGCTGCATCTCCTTCCTCAGACTCAATTGCCGTCTTCCGATCACCATGCAAGGTAATCGTTCCGTTTAAACCTGGTATTTTGAGTTGTAAGTAGACATAGCAAGGCCTTGCCATGAACTTGGCATAAGCCGGACATCCATATAGGGCATGATATGGACTTTTGATCTTAACCACCTCGAAACACAAGGACTCCACCCCGTAGTTATATTCATCGCCAAAAGAAACCTCCAAGGAGATTTTACCCACTGCATAAGCTGACTTTCCGGGTACCATGCCGTGAAAGGCTGTCAAAGAAGGCCTAAGATCCTTATCAAGCAACTTCATGCGGCGAAAGGTGTCATAATACAGGATGTTGATGCTGCTACCGCCATCCATAAGCACCTTAGTAAACACATATCCTCCCACTTGGGGGGCAACTACCAAAGCCAGCCGTCCTTGGTCGTCAACACATGGCGGGTGATCCTCTCGGCTCCAAGTTACGTCATACTCAGACCACTTCAAGTATTGTGGGAGGGCCGGCATGACTGCATTAACAACCCGCTTGCGCACCTTCTGGTCTCGCCTGTCAAGGCAGGTTGTAAAAACATGATATTGACCCGTGTTGAGCTGCTTTGGATTACTCTGATACCTAGATTGCTTATTCTGCTGTTAATTACTGCCACCAGATTGTTGATGATGACCTACTTGATTGCTCTGACCCTGATAGCCAGATCCTGAGACGCCAGTGCCAGGACCGGTTCTTGACCCGCCTAGCCCTGAGCCGCCTGGTAGGCTGCCACCATTATTATGATACTGCCGCAAGCTGTAATCCCGAAACTGCCGCATGATGTGGCAATTCCTCCATGTATGACCTGCCACCCTATCAGACCGGCTGTGCTCTGGACAAGGTTTGTTAAGCATCTCCTCCAGGTTGAATGGAGTTTTACCCTTATTAAAGGGTTGTTTGAAGTTCTCGTTGCCCTTAGCACGGTTGTTCCGGCGCTTGTGTTTGCCACCAATTCTGACCCACCGTCTGGGTTTTTCCTCTTGCCATGGTTTCCGCTGCTAGCCGTACCCTTACCATTGTTACTCTTCTTACCCAGACCTATCTTTTGTTCATCAGAGCCGAGGTCTTTCGTATAGTCAGAGTCGGTGTACTTGGTGAGAGCCTCCATGAGTTCCCCCATGTCTTGACACGTGCGCTTGAGCCGGCCAAGCTTCTGCTTCAGAGGCGTATAAAGTGGCAATTCTTCTCCAGAATCAAAACTGCTTGAGCCGCCATAATCTGCTTAGACGAGTGGATGATAGTTGAGACCCGTCAGACCCAATGATGTGCCGACTCATCCTCCTGTTGCACACAATGATTCAAATCCACAATCATCATGGGCTGCTTGCACGTTCCTTGGAAATTTTTGATGAACTTTGCCTTCAACTCGGCCCAGGAATTAATGGTATTAGGTGAGAGCCTTTCAACCATGTGCGGGCCGGCCCTTCTAGCATCATGATGAAATATTTGGCACATACTGCATCGTTGACGTCTAACATCTCCATGACCAGCTCATAGCTTTCAACCCAAGCCTCTAGAGGCAGGCCAGCAGTGTAATTTGAGACCTTGCGAGGGCCCTTGAAATCTTTTGGCAGACGCTCGTTCCGCAAAGCCAGTACTAAGCACGGCACTCCCACGGCACTGGAGATTATTCCTGCTCCTACCGAGATGGAGGGCGCAGGTTCTTGATGAGCCGCCGCCGCCGCCTCCCGCTGTGCTCTCGCCCGGTCCACTAGTGCGTGAGCATCTAGAGCAGCCCGGTCGTCTTGTGGCGGGTCCTGGTGTCGACCGCTGCTAGAAACCACCGGCGACTCATAGCGCCAGCTATAACTACGGCTGGGGATGGGGGTTGAATGCACACGACTCCGACTGTAGGTGTACTTCTTGTACTAGGCCATAGCCGTTTGCAGGTACCCAATAGCGTTTCGCACCTCCTCTACTAAGGGTGCCTCGTCCAGGATAGGGATTGTGCCAAGATGGGTCACCGCTGCAACCAAGTTCTCTGCCGGGTTGGAATAATGACCCACCGGTGTTGGGAAAGACATGGGTGAGGCATGTTTCTGTCGGGGCGGATTATGCTGCTGAACCGCCGGCCGAGTTCCAGGTACTTCCGCGGTCCGTCATGTGCCAATTGTGTTGAAAAGGTTTCTGGCCTCATACTGATCTGGTAAGTGGGAATGATGCTTCATCCAATGAGCCGCCCCTGCATACTGCTGCTCCAGCTCCAGGCGGAAAGCATCTGCCCTAAGGTGCTCCGCCTCTGCCTCCATCTGATCCTTCATTGCATTGATTTCCTGTTGAACCTTGGTCATCTGATCCTTTAGCCTCGCGATCTCCGTGTTCGTGCCACTTGATTTTCAGCTGTAACCTCGGTGTCCATTAAGGTTGTAAGCTCATTCATCAGATCCAGAAGAACCTGAGCTCGCGGCCAACCAGCTCCCGATCCGGATGCACCGGTGGCTGTGCTGCTTGGGGCCGGACCTGATCCTGCCATGAAGACAGCGACACGGCTCGGCAGCTCATAATCCTCTGGCTCGTGATATTCTGACTCGGGGTAAGGCTCGACGTAGCCCCCGATCCTGCCATCGTGGAGCTGGTAGATTGATTCCGTCTCTCTGCTCGAAGATCCACCCTCCGAACAGACAAGAGTTTCCTGTGACACGGAATCCTCAAGATCCATCCCCTGAGTAAAGCTAACGAAGACATGCTTCCTGCTCGGGGTAACACGGGAAGGTTGCACGTGTCGGGCGGTTTGCGCATGCCCGGCCGGCTCGACAATGTCGATGCAGACGTCCAACCCGGGTGTAGATCCGCCAATCTTGCCGATGAAGAGTGGATCCCGTTGAAGGGAACCCGGATACCGTACTCAACAGAGTCGGCCTCGGGGCCCCCAGCCGGTGTCATCGATGTGGAGCTAGCCACGACGACTCTTGTTCATCCTGCCAACATCGTACCCCTCGATCCTTGGGAGAGAGGCCTTTGAGAACTCAACACGACCGAGCACTAGCCCCACAATGGGCGCCAACTGTCGTGGTTTTATCACGGCAGATGTCCGAAGACTTAAGTTCAAGGCCATAGCTAAGGTGATGGACTCAAAGAGGTTGGTCGAGACGAGGGACACGAGTTTACCCAGGTTCGTCTCCTCAAGAAGAGGTAAAAGCCTACGTCCTACTTGTGTTGTATTGATTGGAGTATCGATTACAAGGGAGCAGATTCGCTTGGCCTAGTTCTCTATTAGTTGGTTTCCATCTAAGCGGCCCCGAGGCCTCGCCTTTATATATGAGGTCGAGGCCCCCGATTAAACAATTCATACACCGACTCTTACAACATAAACAATCATGTCTCTAAGTCGCCTTGCCTTCTTGGGCAAACCGTCTTCGGGCAGCTTAACCGTCCGGGTCTTCATACCTTCTTCTGTCTGGGCCTCTGTCTTGGCCCATCTTGGTAAGCCGTCAGGCCTATGTCTTTCAGCCCGTTTCTCTTGTCTTGCATGAGCTGCCAGGTATGACCCGGCCACACCTGGGCGGGTCTTACCACGAGGTTATATCCCCAACACGAGTTAACCGGGGCGCTTAAATTTGTATGAACTATTTTATAATAAATGTGTTTTCTTCTTGGTCGTTGCAAAGTATTATTCTCCTACCCCTTTTTCCGACACCAGTGTCTGGTCAATCGCCGGATAGCCTGGTTTCTTTCTAAAGCCTCTTGAGTTTAGCTCGCTAAACAATCCTCGGAGAAGTACTTCGCCTTCGCGATATGGAGGTTGAAGCTAAAGGTTGACCCGCTTGGAGTCCGAAGATCGGATGTGTCATGTTAAAGCACGACCGAAGCACAAATAAAATTTTAGACCAATTTTGGATTGGCACAATTTTCTTTTATCTAAACATAACATTTTTTACATAAGTTTTTTTGATATTTCCGATCATAACTCTTGCAGTACAACGCCAGATGCATTTCATGCATCGAAGTATTAAAGGGGGTCTATGGTTAGCACAAAACCCACCAAACACCAAGGTAATCCATGCAGTCCTCGGCACAATGTCCTTGTTATTTCGCATTTATATGCATTGATTTTGAGTTGTGTCTTTGTTCTATAGCTGGATTGCCCGGCTCCTGTGCTTACCCCTCACATTTATGCTTTGTTCTGCTAAGGGGTAAATGGAGAACCACTGCGATTGTCACTTCCGATTTAATTGGTTAAGTGCCTCAGTTGGAGAAAGCCGAAAGCTAACTGTCACAACAATCGTAAATCGGTCAAGAAACTATAGGCGGTGTTCAACCAAATATAGTCAATCGAGGTTATCCGAGTAAAACAAAGGCCCTTTCTTTCTTGAAAAGGCCAAGTTGTGGGTGGTTCGACCTCGAGTAATCCAAGGAGTCGACGTATAGCAGGGGCTATTAAGTTACCCACAAACATATGCTCCTATGACTAAGTGAAAGTTATAAAGCCCGGATCTCTGATTGTGTTGTTTCAGCTACCACAACTGCCTCTGGGCACCGAGAGGTTGGCTAAAGGTTTTCTTGTTATTGCGGAAACACCCTGTGTAGCATCTACGAACGGGTAGAAGCAGATGCTGGGCCACTCTCAAATGATAAACGGTCACAAAGGAGACAAATAGCATATAGCATAAAAGCATTTGTATTCAATATGCGAGTGTTGCCTTCCGTAATCATCATTATAAAGCCATAAATATGCATCAATTTGATTTATGTTTTTGGCCAAGCTGGGTTGCCTAGCTCCTGTGCTTATCCCCTATGTTCCCGATTGTTTGCCTAGGGGGTAAAGGCAGCACCTCTGCGATTGTTACTTCTAGGTCATCCGGGTTAGTACCTCATACTGGGTGAAGCCGAAAGCTAGCCATCCTAAGAATATAATTGGTCGACAACGACAGAAGTGGAATTTTTTGTTCATTAAAACCACAAAGTTTGGGGACATTCGCCGCACTAAATCCTCAATATTTTCCCTCCCACATGGATTTGAGTTAGGGTTTCATGATCATGGTCAACATGATATCCTCGGAAAAGGTACTTATAAAGGAATTATTTCTCCCATAAGATGTTTTTTACATTGTAATATAACATATCTCTCCACGTACCTTTGTTTATAAAGCCGCATGGCCGGTTGCCTTGTTTGCGGTAAATCTTTGTCTTTAGAAAGGCTTTATAAAGTAAGACAAACACTCCTCAGCTACTGGCCGAGGAGGTTGAAGCCGATGGTCGGTCAAACAAGTCTTGTACAATGCGGATCTGAGCATTAATGATGTAAAGTACTTGGATACATAGAATCATTACACATAAATTGTGTCAAACGTAACAAAGTTTGTGTCAACCAAATATCGATCCTTAATTCGACCACCCGTGCCCAAATTAAGGCCCGGGGGCTACTACATTGCCTATTCAATGTAGCAAATTCAAAGTGCAATACGAATTCTGAGGAGATTCGATCCTTAGGTTGGTCCGCCGCACCCAACCCGAGTCTTGAAAACTACTGCGTACCGCGTTTACATCCCTAACGAAAGCCGCCGAGCGAGAACTTGATCCTTAGGCCTCTTTTGCAAATCAACCTAAGTCTTAGGGGCTACTAGGATTAGTGGTTTTATTTTATTATTATTATTTCCTTCAGAGGCATCTCAGGTTTTAGACCAACACGCACCTTGAGGGCTACTGGCTATATATCTTGGCAGAGAATAAATTGCACCAATCAAAAATATCCACAAAAATTCAGCCCGCGGTTGGGGTGATGCAACACCTCAGAAGCAGTCTGACATAAAGATCGGGCGCAAGTGGCTACCTCCATAGAGGGTATTTATGGCATTGAGCTCGGCTGAATTCGTTCAATCTTTTAAAGACCGGGGTAGTTTATGACCCCTAGGATGCTGATCATCGTTGGAGCTCGGATGCAGCCTGGTGTTGGAGCTCGGAAGCATTCCGGCATGAAGCTCAAGATCGAAGACACTTTGGAAGCACTCCAGCATAAAGCTCGAATGCGAACGGTGGGCTCCATAAAAGACTATCGCGATATTTAATCTGGGATGAACTACTTCAAATATTTAGAGACGGAGGTATCCTATGACAGCGTTGGAGCTCGGGCTCAAAAAGCCACCTCGGATACAGTTAGGCATTGGAGATCAGACACAAGAGGGCACCACCGCACGGGAAAAACTTCATACCCAAGGTGTGGCATAAAAATTAGTAAGGCATTGATAAAAGCCAAGAAATTAAAGGGGCTCCTCGGATGCTCGACTTGTGAACTCTTCGCATTCACCTCGGCGATCCTCAAAGATTGGAGATGGGAATATTTGTTGCACCAGTTTTCAAGACCGACGGCTGAAGAGGAAGAATAGTTCGAAAGAACCGAGGGCTACTGATGTTGTCCTGGACTAGGGGGTACTCACCACGTCGTCTCCCGACCAATGGGTCGGGCTGAGGACCTCCACGGAGGTTCACTAATGGGCCACTTCAGACAGCCCATGATGCATACGAGGAAGATTCCACAAGACATGATGATCAAGACATGGACTCCTCTCCATTGACGTAGCCGACTAGGACTCTTGTTATCCTAGGCCTCTGGTGTGCTATATAAGCCGAGGCCAGGCTAGTCATTAGGGACAATCATATCATCATAGATAATATCATCATGCGAGCATAGCTCTTAGGGTTTAGACCAGTACATATGATCTCGAGGTAGATCAACTCCGTACTCAGTACATCATCATCAATACAAATGAAGTAGGACGTAGGGTTTCACCTTCATCAAGAGGGCCCGAACCTGGGTAAATACCGTCTCCCTTGTCTCTTGTTACCCATCGATCCAATACTCATAGATCGCGACCCCCTACCAGAGATCCGCCGGTTTTGACACCGACACCGTCCACAGGCGGGACATAGCTCGGCTCAGAGGTGCTGCCCACCCATTGTGCTTCACCGACGAGGTGATGCAGCATCAATTCTCGGAAGGGTTTAAACCCATGAACATAGAGCCATACGACGGGACAACAAACCCAGCCGTGTGGATCGAGGATTTCCTCCTATACATTCACATCGCATGAGGATATCATCTCTACACCATCAAATATCTGCCCCTAAAACTCAAAGGGCCAGCTCGACACTGGCTAAACAGTCTCCCCGAGAATTCAGTCGGCAGCTGGGAAGTTCTCGAGGACGCATTTGAATCTAACTTCCAGGGCACATATTTACGGCCACCGGACTCCTCCGACCTAAGCAACATCGTTTAGAAGTAAGGAGAGTCAGCTCGACAATATTGGAATTGGTTTTTGACCAAGAAAAACCAGATGGTCGATTGCCTTTGATCGACGAGACCATCCGACCAGTATCCGTCACAGAGGTTTGACGCCCCTCGTCCTAGACCCCATTATCGATGGGTATCACCTCACTAAAGTCCTAATGGACGGAGGAAGTAGCCTCAATCTGATTTACTCACACACGATGGAAAAGATGGGTATAGATCTGTCAATGATCAAACCTAGAAACACTAGAATTAAAAGAGTGATCCCAGGCGTTGAATCCCGATGCATGGGCTCTGTGAGCCTGGAAGTAGTGTTCGGTTTGCCCGACAACTTTCGCAGCGAGGACCTGATCTTCGACATTGTCCCTTTCCGTAGCGGTTATCATGCCCTGCTAGGCCGCATAGCGTTTGCTCGCTTTAACGCCGTCCCACACTATGCATAACTCAAGCTCAAGATACCCGGGACCAAGGGGGTCATTACTGTAAACGACAACATAGAATGTTCCCTCTGAAGTGAGGAACATGCATTGGCCCAGGCAGCCGAATTCAATTACGATGACGATCGGCCAACACCGAAATCTGCCATAAAGGCATGTTAGGTTGACAAATGAGCTTGGTATCAGTCCGATCTTCCAGACTCTTCTTCTCCCTAGAAATAGGGACACGTTCCTCACTGCATAGCCCTAACACCCGTCAAACATGCGCCAAGATGGCACAACTTTGCACTCAAGATTCCATGGGCAGTAGTGGGGAACAACTATCAAATGGAAAGTGTTGGGTAGCATCGAACTATTGCTAGTACAAGTCCTCGGACAAACCACAGGTACCATCAAGGACCTGCGAAAGCGTAAAGGTCATCCATACTTCGGCAATTTCTCAAGATCTTCCCAAGGTCCGTTCACCGATACCAATTATCTTTAAAGGAATGCCACTCCCTAGGAGGCACAGCAGCGGACAAGCGACAAGGCCCATCAAGGACGTCAAGCCACCCATCAAAGACACCTGGTACAACCTCTCCTCTGCAAGCTTTATTTTTCATCTTCAAATACCTGTAAACAGTTGCTTAGGCAATTTAAGTTATAAGAATTATTGAGCAAATAAAAGACCATTGTACATGGCCTATTCTCTATATTTTATGCTACACACTCTGTTCTTCTCTTGTCAACGCTTATTACAAAAATGTTCGGTATACATCACGTGCAACCGGCTAATAGACCGGGGGCTTGAATTTAAAATATCGTCCTAAGCATCACCCCGACACAATGGATTGTGCGTTCGGCGTCTTGGATTTTGCTTAATATGCATTGGATCCAAACTATGTCTTGGGTCAATAGTTGGGTTGCTCGGCTCTTGTGTTTGCCCTCTTACATTTTCCTCGCTCGGCTAGTACCACTACGATTATGCTTCCAGCTCGCCTGGTCAAGCACCTCAGGGGAGAAAGCAGAAAACTGACTGTCATAGTAAGCGAGAACCGGTTTGCAAATCCAAGCATAAGTGGCATACTAAAAAATCGCTAGAGGTTATTCTGTGGCATATGATGGGTTTTCTGCTAGTACAAACCATGTGACGCTGGCTTCAGCCTCGGTACATCCGAATATCACAAAACACTAGGGGGCTAGTCATCAGCCCCCGCATTTTTCTTTCAGCTCCTACGGCTAAGTAAAAGCGATAAAGCATCATAGTCCGATTGCCTTGTTCCCCTTGCACTACCACCTTCGGGCACCGATACCTCCGTATGGGTCACAGTGTGGAGGCAGAAACACGTCACGTAGTATCTACGTCGGGGTTGGATCCAACAACTCACAACTTTTAGTTAAAATGGTCACACAGGAGTCAAAATAAATAATAAAATTCAAAAGACATGATAAACCATGCAGCCTCATTATAAACCAATAATAGTCTTGGGACATATTACAGTGCGCTCATTCATAAAAAACATCTTTAGAGCATTGGGCCTCTATCGCCCGAGCACCCTCCATCACTGCGTAGAAGTATTGCTCGGGGTGCCTATGCTCCTTTCCAGGGGGCGGAGGTGCGGTCGCCATCTTGGTCGGCTTGAGCTTTGGCCAGTGCACCATGGCCCTTGCAAAGCCCTTCCGAGCTCCTTTGATGCATCTCGGGGTGCCACATCACACAGTTTGCAAACCAAACCGAAGTAGCTGCTCGGCAACAACTACTTCATTACCGGCTCTGTCATCCTGTGCAGCTCCATCAGTTGCTTCATCTGCTCGATCAGAAGAGGAGAGCGCTCAGGGGACTCAAAATGTGCCCAAAATAACCGAGCTGCATCATCCTCCTCCGCGAAGCATAAAACTTGTTCGCGTCCGCCACACTCTATTGGACGTCCACACGGGCGCCTCAAGAATGCCACACCTGGGTGAGCAACACACACTTGCTACCACATAAGGCACATTGTAGTAAATACCGCTTACCATCCGTCACAGCCTTCACTTGGAGGATTTCTTCTTCAAAGAACCGCCTATCCACCCGCTCCTTTTGGAGCTCGGATTTTAGCGTGGAGAGCTCGGTGGCCTGCTCTTTGTTTTTCCGCTCAAGGGCCTTGCAATTCGTGCTGGCATCCCTGAGCTCCAACTGCACCTCCGCCACCCTGGCCTCATGCTTGTCGCTCACAACTTTTAACTCTGATAAAGCGGTTGTTGCTTGTTCGGCTGCCGCCTTCTCATCTACGACCGCTTGCTTTATCTTTTTCAGCTCGGCCTTGAGGTTCTCGACCACCACAGCCAAAGATATGGAAGCAATCAATATATAGTTACACTGGGTTACCAGTATGGATCACTAACAGTATAAAGCCCGGATATTACAATTCGTCATACCTTGCGCCTCGTCGAACCTCTTGTTCAGGCTATCAAGCTCCTCTTAGGAGATCTTGAGCTTCCGATTTAGTTCCGCAAGCTCCGCGGCAATAACGGCTGCCGCCGATGACAAAGCCTACAAAAACTAAATATAAGGTTATGTGCGTTCAAACCCCCGAACTATCAAGATTATGTCATGGGAACGAGTCCGACAGTAGAATGTAGGGGTACGAAAGGAGAGGGCAGAGTCCTAGCTACGGCGAGGATGTACACACGGATGTATGAGTTCAGGCCCCTCTCGTGGAGGTAAGAACCCAACGTCTCAGTGCTCTAGAGCTTTGTCGTGTGGAGAATAAAGATTACAAAGCTTGCCAACCCTTGTGCCACAGGGGAGGGGTGGCTTATATAGAGTTTGCTGCCCCTCATAATTGCCAGTCATCCAAGGGTCTGATCGTGGGTATAAAGACTAGCGTTACTGGTAACGTACACATAATTGGTATTAATGACGACTGGCCTAACGCCTTCCTGTTGGTCTCTCAGGGGCGACTTCTGTTCTTGTGGTGTCGATTGGAAGCGGGGTCGTCCGAGTGACAAGTGACTGTCGAGTGGAGGAAGGAGCTACCGAATGGATTGATTGTCGAGTTACTTGAACGCCATGGTGAATACAGTCGGAACCTGTATTGTGGTCCTTAAGCTTTCCAATGTAGTCTGCTGAGGTAGGGTATATAGGTCAGGCCTAGGACCCTACCCTAGGTACCTATCCTCATCATTAGCCCCCGAATGGATCAGGGTTCAAGGGGTGAAGGGGGGTATCGATGCCAGTTTGAAACAGGGGACCAAATCTTCCGAATGATTTTCGGGGCTTCAACGAAACTTGCGTTGACTGAATTCTTCGTCATTCGCCCAGATCGATTATGTCTTGAAAGTGTACAAGTGAATGTTTAATGCCAAATTAATTCCGAGTGACCTGAAGGGATCTCTGGATGTGACATCACTCTGTCAGGCCCGGATCTTGCGGGATACGAAAATTTGGGAAGCACGCACGTCCGCGATGATGACGCCATGATTGGGGCAAGTGGGAGCATGATGTCTCGATTTGCGTGTCGCTCATTTCGCCACATACAGGGCGTTGTTTGCGGTTGGGATATGCGGGGATCTCGCGGGCCCACAAGTCCGCGAGGCACTCGGCGGGGTATAAATCCCTAAGCGCCGCAGCTCGTACAGTGTTTTCCCCCAAATCTCCGCTCTTCCTCCGCCTCCCTCGTCTCCAGCGCCCCACTCTGCTCTGCTCCGACGTCCTCTACCGCCGCGATGACGAAGGGAGCCACAGAGAAGCTAGAGCGTGCCAAGAAGGGAACCGCAAAGGGCAAGGCCAAGAAGCCATCGACCACCCGGTTCACCGTGCCGGCGGGGAGGATCCAGGGGGACTTTCTCCCATCGACAGTCATCACCGCGGACGTCGAGAACCTTGTCGTCGACGGGCTTGTGGAGGTTTTCAGAGGGGGAGCGCGAGCCGGAGCCACATGAGGGAGAGCGGGTTCTTCTCCTCTCCCACATCGAAAGAGGTTTCTCCATGCCTCCCCATCCGTTCTTTAGAGGATTTTTCAAATTTTTCGGAGCTCAGCTCCATCACTTTCCTCCAAATGCAATTTCCTACTTGTCTGTGTTCATCACTCTGTGCGAGTGTTTGTTGGGCTGCTCTCCCCACTGGGGACTGTTCAAGCACATTTTCACCATCAGATCTCATACGGTAAAAAAGGCCCACCCTGACGATGGAAATACTCATGTATTCCAGCTATGTGGGGGTTTAGGAATCCAAAAGAGAGCTCGTAGTTCTTTTCCTTCCATGACTTTTCCCGAATCGGTTAGAGTTTGGCAGTCGACCTGGTTTTATTGCAAGGATGTACCTTCTCCCAATATGTCGACTGGCCTTTCTCCATTCACGTTAGATCGTCCAGCCGTTCCCAAATCCTTGAAGGTGTTGGAGGGGAAAAAAGTCCAGGTCAGAATCTTGGTGGATGCTGTAGGGGCCCTTATCCGTGGTGGAGTCACTAGTATGGATCTCTTGGAGACATTCCTCACTCGATGGATCCAGCCTCTCCAAGCAAGGGATCACACTATGTGGCATTATGGCGGTCCTGAGGACTCGACCAGGACACACCCTGAGGAGGTTTCACAAAAAACTGTGGAGCAGTGGCTTCGTAGTATCACTGGAGCTTGTGACAACCCCCTGGGTGAGAAGAGGATCCAACCCTACTCTACTGCAAATCTGCCAAAGAATCTGGTAACTCTTTTCTTGTCGACTCTCATTCTATTCTGTCGAGTGATTGATTGAATTGTTGACTGATGTCATTGTTTGAATCATGCAGGAGTGGACGCACATGCACTCGCTTGTACCCAATGGGAGCCAGCCTGAAGACGGTGGGGAAAGTGAGGGTGGCAGTGTGGACGTCGACTGTGTTTACGACAGTGAAGACGAATATGAGGACTTGGGTGAGAATGAGGAGGAGGTCGAGTCTCCACCACGCGCTGAACGTCGATCAAAGTCACGTCAGGATCCTGCCACTGCTGCGGACAAGGCCCCGATTCCGAGTGAAAGGAACCCAAAGTGGGACCGACCGTCGATCATCGAGTCGGGCGAACGATCGGCGAAGCAGCCCAAGCGCAATACAAGAAAACCTCGCAAAGCTATGCCCCACATGAAGGTGGTTGTGCCCATCGTCTCAACGTAAGTCTTTGCTTTCATCTTTCGCTGTCGATTACAACTTCTAATTCTTGTTGACCGAGTGGGATTTGATCTACCAGTGCCGCTACCTCAATGAAGTCACCTTCACGAGATGGAGATGAGCAAATGGATGTGGATACTGCTGATGCGGCCACTTCTCAGAGAGGTAAACAAATCCTTACGCAACTGTGATTCTCGAAATTCATCGATTGCAAGAGTCAATATTGCTGATTGGTATTTGCAGAAATCATTCAACTGGAGGATGACGAAGAACAACCTCGGGGTACAGGGGGTGAAGGTGAGATCTTAGGCACCCTGCGCATACGCGCCCGAAGAACTCAATCGACACAGACGCTTCAGCGATCAACTGCTGGATCTTCCCAGGGAATAAGTGACTCGACATGGGTCAGAACCGATCTTGCGGTACCGCTATCGAGTGCTCCACCAGCTGTTTCAACCATCGTGATGTCGACATCAACCGGACCACCTCAGACTAGCTCGACTGTCCTAGCCGCAATGTCGATCCCGCTAGTGACTGCTTTTCCTCTGCACCGCGTTCCGGAAGATCAGACCGGAGCCGCAAAGGAGGCCATGATCCAGGAGGAACAGATGATGCAGCACACCAAAGAGGTGTACGAGGCCAGCAAGTTGGCTTACGATGCCAGCACAGCGCTTCGCACCAATTCTGAGTAAGTTCGACTTTAAGTATATTTCCAATTGAATTCTTGTCTCCTTTGATTGTACACCCAGTGGGTGTTTTCCACTTGTATGATATTTGAAAGTTCTCCACTCGAATAGATCAGGTCTTAATCGAGTAGATTTTGGTCTAGTGGGGGCACGCTGAGTGCACCCACTATGTGTAGTCCCTGGGACCACCGTCGAGTGCTTTCACTGGCAGGGGTCTTAGAGCTTGTCATATGCGGAATACATTTGCTACTCCACATGTCGAGCGAAGATTGTCCTGGCCGCACCACTCTGAAGCTTCCTTGTAGGTTTCATGGATATCATTTCGTCAACCATGATATGACGCTACTTCAAAGGTGCGGGGTGGGGTGGCGGATCACTCGACAGATCGAGTGTTAGTAGGTCCAGTGGTGGCACTCTGAGTGAACCCACTAGGTGTAGACCCCGAGACCGTTGTCGACTGCTTGCACTAGCAGGGGTCTTAGAAGAGACGATATTCATATGCTTGTGCATGTTTTTTATTCTCTGCCACTTGACAGATCGAGAGTTAGCAGATCCAGTGAGGGCACACTGAGTGCACCCACTAGGTGTAGTCCCCGAGACCACCATTTAGTGCTTGCACTAGTGGGGGTCCGATAGAGACCGTCGAATCATCAGACAGGGTAGACCTTGTCGAATGTTTTAGGAACCACTTGGGGCACGCTGAGTGCACCCACTAGGTGTAGTCCCCGAGGCTACTGTTGATCGTAGACGATGAGCAATAGTCTTAAAAACTTGAACTCAGGACTTTTGTCATACACGGAGTACGCTTACCACTCGACATGTCGAGTGTAAGTTTTTTTTCTTAGTCATCCCACACCGAAGCTACCTTGTAGGTTTTCGTCACATCCCTAGATTAATGCTTGTAAATAGTGCATTAGCATTCATGGAGTCATGTTTAAATTCAAGTGAATCTGAAAAGGGGATTAACAGAAACTCTAGCACCTCACCTAACCAAACAATTTAAATAGTTGTCTTTTTTCAATGAATCTAAAATGCCTTAAAAATGTTCACTATTATTAAAAAATGTTGGCAACAATATTTTAGGTGACATTTGAATTTTCACAATAGTGTTAGCATTTTAAAGATGAGACCTAATGCTACTGAAATTGTCAAATAAAGCATTTCAATTATTTTAGTCAACCAAAAGTGCTGAAACATTTTTAGGAGGTTTGAAATATTCAAACTACACTCCAGAAAATGTGTTGGTATTTTTGTGCTAGGTAATTGTGGCCCAAACAAAAATGAAACAAATGTCAAAAATAAATAAGATAGGCAAATTAGAAAAGAGAGAGGGAGTACCTGCGGCCCACCTGGCAAGCCCAGTCCACCAGGGGCATCCTTGTCTTCTACCTCTTGCCAAAAGGTAGAGGAGAAGCAGGGGACGACGCTCGCGTGTGCAGCCAGGCCAGCAGCCTGCCTGGCCTTCCTCAGGCTAGCGCGATGAGGCCATTGACCTCCCCACTTTCGTCCGGATCTGGAGGACCCCTCCATTTCCCCCCTCCGCCCTGCTTTGCCTTCTCTCCGCCATGGCCGAGGCATCCATGAGCTTCGCATGGTCGCATCCGTCTAGAACCCCTGGACCTCCTAGATGAGACACGCAAGCCAGAACGCTCTGGAGCAATGCCATCGCTGTCGTCTTCTTCAACCTATGGTAACCGGACACCGTCGCCAAACTCACTGCCTGCAGAGCAGCCCCGGTTTCGCCGTTTGCTCGAGGAGAATCACCATGAGCCCCTCTTGCCTTTCCCCCTGCTTCCCTCACCATTTTCTTCCTCTAGACGGCCCACCCACCGGAGCCGAGAGCTCACCGCCGCATGGCCATGCAGCCATCGAGGCCACAATCGCTGCCTCCCGCTGGTGAGCGTGTCACCGCACTTGCCTGCCTCCCCATCTGCCATAGCGTCGTGCCCGCCATCAGTCGAGCTCCGGCTGCCGCAAAATAGCTTGCCGCCTTTAGCTCCGGTGATCCCCGCTCCAACCGAGGCCTCCAATGGATGCGGCTCGCTCACAGGGTCACGTAGGAGCAAACCCCGCTCCGAATGGAGCTCTGGGGCGAAACCCGAGCCCTCCACCGTTCCTCGACTCGCCCGCGGCTTAACGGCAGTAGGTTTGACCCCACTGACTAGAGGTTTGACCTCCTAGAGTCAGTGACAAGTGGGGCCTAGTCCCGCGTTAATTTTGGGTTAGATTAAAATAATTAGTTTGCTTAATTAACCTAATCACCCACTGACTAGTGGGCCCAACCCTTAATGTTTTTGATTAGGATTTAACTAAACCTAATTAACCACATGTGCCATTGACATGTGGGTCCTACTAGTCAGATTTGACCCTTGACGGTCAATTGACCGGCTGACATCACTGTGACATCATGCTGATGCAGTAAAGTATTTCTGGAATTAAAACCAATCAATAAATGATTAAATATTTTCAGAAAATGTTTAAAACTTCTAAAAATCATAGAAAATAATCTTTAAGTCAGATGAAAATAATTTATAAATGAAAAATGATCACAAAAATCCAATGAATCTGTGTATGCCCTGACCAGGCATGTTTTAGCAAGTTAAGGTCATCAACTAGGACAAATGATGATTAGGGTAAAGTAATAAAAAGTGTTGACGTTGGAATTTAGCATATATTTGAATTCCACTTCACTTAATATGACTATCTATTGCACTAGCTCAATTCAATGCTTTAACCTAATAATATCATGCATCCTAGTTGTTGCATTGTATTGAATGTGTTCCTTTCTTGTTTTACTGGTGGTGTTCCTTCTCAGTAGACGAAGATTCCGACGTTGAGATCGTAGTCACCGATGAAGACTCATTGTTATCTTCAGAAGTGTCAGGCAAGCAAACCCCCTTGAGCATACTGATATGGACCCACTCTCTTGCTCCTGCTCTCTTTTACTGCATTATAACAACAATGATTCAACTGTTACCTGTTCTTGGTAGTTGAACCCATTCCTTTGCATGACCCGTTTTTGCCAGAGTAAATAGTTGAAACCACTTAGCATGAGTAGCAACTGCTTGAGCCTTGTTGTGCTTATTCATCCATGCTTGCTTATTGTGCCTGCTATGCTTAGAGTCATGTTGTGTTGGGTCGGATCCATCTGGGTGATGAATCAGAATGGCAGTGTTCATGTCCTACTGTGTGAGAGCTAAGCGTGTGAACACGATTTGGTAAAGGTAGAGATGAGAGGCCATGTAGGAGTACATGGCGGGTTGTCTCATCGAGACCGTGCTTAAGAACTAAGTTCCGTGTTTGTGATGCAAGACAGTTACTACCACACGTTAGGCCCTGAAATATGACCCCGCTCGACTTTTTAATCGCCTAGATCTCTGTCCAGGAGTTGCAACTAGTTTTTGGTGTTTGTAGGAAAACTGTTGGCGGCCGTACATAGCACTGCCCAATGGGGTGGTCTATGATGCGGTAGATGCATAGTGGCATGGTGTACCAAGTGGCACCCGAGCGGTGGGCTTCAGAACCCTGCACACATCATTTGAGGCCGTAGCGGAAACTTCGGTCGGACTTCCGTGTGGGTTCAGTCTCAAATACGTGATAAACCTGGACTAGGGTCTTATGTGATTGACGGTCGTGGCCGACTCCCTCGCTGGGCTTCCACTTGAAGGTTGCCGAGGTGCCTTTTACGTGCACATGGCAATAAGTGGCGGGAGCATGTGTGAAGAAGTACACCCCTTCAGAGTTATGAATCTGTTCGAATAGCCAAGTCCTTGGATATGGACTACTTGGAGAACTTATGTGGTTCATAGACAACTTGAAGTGGATACCCTAAAATGCGCAAGATAAGTGTGAGTGCTATGGATGGCCTTCTCGTACGGAGATGGAAGGGGATCCATAGTGGTGTATTGATTTGGTGAATATGTGGAATCGTGTGTGCTACCCCACCTCAAAAGAAAGTACTTGTAGTCATAGTATACGTTAGCCAAGAGTCAAAGCTGGCTTGCTGCAATAAATTCCACAACCCCCTTAATTGATACTGATGCATAAGTAGTTCGTTCTGGTGTAAGTCTTGCTGAGTACTTTTGTAGAGGAGACATCAGTCTCATTAGTGATCGTTACAACGTTAAGTTCGATGTTGACCGGATTAGATTGAGAATCCAGACATAGGTCTGGTTCCTTTGGTAGGGTCGTTGTAGCTTTCAGACTCCTCCAGCCACTTTAGTAGATGTCTGTACCCAGACATATTTCTGCTTCCATTGTTGCTTGTATGACTTGAGTGTTGGGTCATGTGACCCCTTTTTGTAATACCACACTAAGTTGGCTCTTAAGAGTCTTTAATAAATACTTGAGTCTTAGAGTGATGTTGTGATGCCATGTTGTATCTACACATATCGTGCATATTGCGTGTATGATTGAAATGATTGGTATGTGTGGGATTCGACACCTAGTTGTTTGCTTTTAGTAGTACTCTTGCGGGGAAACGCCTCTTTGTGCTTCCACCGAGCCTTGGTAGCTTGCTACTGCTATGGACACATTGATTGACCGGCATGTATCCTTCTTTGTTGTTGTGTCTGTCCCTTTGGGGAAATGTCTCGCAGTGTAATGGAGTCCCTCTAGCATGCTATGACTCGTCTATGTGCAGTGATGAGATTTATGTTCCATAGTGTAATGGAGTCCTTGTAGCTTGCTATGACTCATCTACACACGCTAGGGATCGACACCTGCATTGCTGGGTTACGTATGTCTATCCCTGTACGGATGTGCCACTTGGATTCTACGACTAGTCATGTCGACCTGGATTCTCTATCATTTGAATGCTAACGACACATTCACATACGTGAGCCAAAAGATGCAAACAGTCCCAGCCCAGGAAAGGTGGCAGGCATGGAGATAACCATGCGTGAGGCCGCAAAGTGATGTGATGTGTTATAGGCTGCATTCTTATGACTTAGGATCGGGATCCTGACAGTTTCATGGACATCATTTCATCAACCATGATATGACGCTACTTCAAAGGTGCGGAGTGGGGTTGACGGGTCACTCGACAGATCGAGTGTTAGCAGTTCCAATGGGGGCACTCTGAGTGCACCCACTAGGTATAGTCCCCGAGACCGCCGTCGAGTGCTTGCACTAGCAGGGGTCTGATAGAGACCATCTTGAACTCATGGTTGTTTACGGTATGCGGAGTACATGACCACTCAACATGTCGGGTGGACTTTTTGCTTGAATTCTTCCTCTCCTGAACGCGGGTTTCATGGATGTTATTTTCATCAACCATGATATGACGCTACTTCAGGGTAGTGGGGTGGGGCGGTGTGCGCCAACCAATTGATTGTTTTGACCTTCTGCACTCGGGAGTGTAGGTGTTTCTTGTCGACTGAATTTTTTCTTCATTGATTTCAGAGAGCTTGCAAACTTGGCGCACAGTACAAGGACCTCGAGGAGGAAAGGAACCAGCAGCGAGTGGACTTGGAGGTCTCCAATAGCAATTTGGAGCGAGTGCAGATTGAACTGAAAACTCTGGGAGGTAACTTCTGTTGACCCAATGCATTTTTATCCTCACTTTACATGCTTTGAACCGAGTGTTTTCACTCGAACAGACATACGCGATGAAAATCGTTGACTCCAAGCGTGACTCAACAAAGCTATTTCTTTAGATACCATCAAGAAGGCGTTGGAGGACAACGACAAAGCGCTTGCTGATGCCCAACGGGTGGTGAGGGAGAAGACTGAAGCTACTGAGCAGAAACTGGCCGCCGCCAAGAAGATGGAGGTGGAAAACTCCAAGCTAAAGGAGGAACGGGTGGATCTCATCAAGAAGACTGAGCAGCTGACCAAGAGGAGCAATGGCTTAGAGAAGCACTTGGGGGAGTTCGCGAGAAAGATGTACATCATGCTCGACGGTAACCATCATTGTCGACTGAACTTCATAAAATCCTTGACGACTGTATTTCATTTAAACCTCCTCTCATTCCTTCTTCCCAAAAGAATTCTACCAGAACTTTGAAAAGGAAACCGAAGAAATCGAGCCCAACTTGGATCCCACCAAGTTACCTATTGGTGATGGAGTGGCCATGAACATGTTCTGACTCAACGTCAGACTCCAGGGCGTTCAAGCATATGTCCTTCGACTGAAAGTTGTGATGGAGAAGATGGACAAAAAACTATGGCCCGAAGACACCCTTCAGCTTGATCTTACATCCATGATGGCACGCCTTAATGACCTTCCCAGTCAAGTGCAGGCTTGGAAGAAATCCGTCGCCCGCTGCGGAGCCGATGTGGCACTCTCCCTCGTAAGAGTCCATTGCAAGGAAGCAAGGGAGGACAAGTTGAAGGTGCTCCGAGTAATGAATATGAAGAAGCTTTAGTTTGAAGACACCATGGAGACCTTCATTGACGCAGCCACGAGGATCGCAAATGGGATCCACTTGGACACAGTCATCGAGCCAACAAGCCTGTCGGGTGCTTGAAAAATTTGATTCATGGGATAACTTTATTTGCCTCGGTATGCCGAGTGGAAATGTATCGACCTAAAAACTTCATTCAGGCCTTAAGCCTGAGCAGGTTTGCTTGCATGTGAAACACTTATCTGCGACGAAGCCTCTGAATTTATCCGTATTTTACTTTCAATCGTTTGTTCCATTGAATTTGTTTTTTACTTAGGTGAAAACTGGTTCGCAGTTAAGCCCCCGAGTGTGAGGGTTTCCCAACACTCAGAGTAGTTTTGGATTTGAGCGAAGACTGATTGGTTCTTAACTTAGGCGAAGGCATATTCGTAGCTAAGCCCCCGAGTGTGAGGATTTCTCAACACTCGGAGTAGTTTTGAACTTAGGCAAAGACTGATTCACAGCTAAGTTGTCGAGTGAATGGACTGATATCCACTCGGCATGGTTTTTACTTAGGCGAAAGCATGTTCGCAGCTAAGCCCTCGAGTATGAGGATTGCTCAACACTCGGAGTAGTTTTGAACTTAGGAGAAGACTGATTCGCAGCTAGGTCATCGAGTGAATGGACTATTATCCACTTGGCTGGGTTTTTAACTTAGGCGAAAGCATGTTCGTAGCTAAGCCCCCGAGTGTGATGATTGCTCAACACTCGGAGTAGTTTTGAACTTAGGCGAAGACTGATTCGCAGCTAAGTCGTCAAGTGAATGGACTACTATCCACTCGGCAGGGTTTTTAACTTAGGCGAAAGGATGTTCGCAGCTAAGCCCCCGAGTGTGAGGATTTCTCAACACTCGGAGTGGTCCCAAGCGAGATATTACTTGATCGGATTCGAGGAAAAGACTGCAGAAGTCAAACTTGCATATATGACATGCTCTGAAATATTTTTATTACATCAAAACCACTATGTTCCTAAGTATATAAACACCGGAGAAAATCTGTGTTCCAATTTTGCGGCTCGTCAATCTGCTTCTTGAGGTAGTACAAGTGATAAGCTCCATTGTTCAACACCTTGGTGACGATGAAGGGACCCTCCCACGCAGGAGTGAGCTTGTGGGTTCGTTGTTGATCCACTCGGAGCACCAAATCTCCCTCATGAAATGACCGACTCTTAACATTTTTCGCATGGAAGCGTCACAGATCTTGCTAATAAGTTGTGGTCCAGATCAGAGCCATCTCTCGCTCTTCCTACAAGAAGTCTAAGCCATCTTGTCTTGCTTGTTCAGCTTCGACTTTAGAATAATGTTCCACTTGGGGAGAGTTGTGAAACAAATCACTCGGCAAGACAACTTCGGCTCCATAGACCGGGAAAAAGGAGTTCGTCCAGTCGACCGACTAGGCGTTGTTCTTAGGCAACATAAAATAGATGGAAACTCTGACACCCAGGCTTTGGCAGCATGATCCAAGTCGCGCATGAGAAGAGGCTTCAAACCTTGCAGGATGAGGCCATTAGCTCGCTCAACATGACCATTGGTTTGGGGGTGTGCAATGGAAGCATAATCCACCCGAGTGCCTTGGGAGGTGCAGAATTGTCTGAATTCTTCCAAGTCAAAGTTGGTGCCATTATTCGTGATGATGTTGTGGGGAACGCCGCACCGGAAAATTATTTCCCTACTGAATGTGACCGCCATACGAGAGTTCAATTTCTTTATCGGCTTGGCCTCAAGCCACTTTGTAAATTTATCGACCGCAACGAGCAAATGAGTGAATCCTCCTTTTCCAGTCTGAAAGGGACCAACCATGTCTAGGCCCAGACAGCAAACGGCCAGGCAAGGGGGATTGTCTTCAGAGCAAACGCCGGCTTGTGAGATAAGTTTTCATAGAACCGGCACCCCTCACAATGATCGACTATGTCTTTGGCCATCTCATTGGCCCGTGGTCAGAAGAAACCAGCTCAGTATGCTTTAGCAACGATTGTCCGTGAGGATGCATGATGGCCGCAAGTTCCCGAGTGGATTTCATCTAGAATCACTCGACCTTCTTCTGGGGAAATGCAACGCTGCGTCACACCAATCGCGCTTTCTCTGAACAGCTAATCCCCGATCATAGTAAAAGCTTTCGACCTGCGCACGATCTGTCGTGCTTATGTCTTGTCTTCAGGGTGTTCTTGTCTAAGGATATATGCAATATAAGGCACCTTCCAATCGGGAATGACGACCAGAATCTCCAAGACTAAATAAATAACTACAGGGACATCGACTTCAGTCGGATCGCTGGAGCTCATAGCTTGCGGGGGCTCTTTGGTGAAAGGGTCTTCCTGTACCGAAGGAGTATGGAGGTGTTCTAAAAACACATTGCTGGGGACAGGTCGTCGAGTGGATTCAATCTTTGCCAGCTCATCAGCTACTTGATTCTTCACTCAAGGAACATGATGAAGTTCCAGACCTTCAAATTTCTTCTCAAGCTTTCTAACAGCACTGCAGTATTGTAACACCCCGTTACGCCTGGCGGGATCTAGACTGGCCCCACAGACCAACACTAGTCTTTCCTGCACACTTTGTCCTCACTCATGCGCACCCGGGACCAACTTCCCGTTTGGTCACCCATCCTAGAATCGCTCCAAGCCAAGCACACTTAACTTTGGAGTTCTTTTCTAGTGGGCTCCCGGAAAAGAAGTAATTCCTTGTTGATATGAGTAGTCTATCATTCCTATTAAGCCAGGCTCTCACAAATATCCAGTCATAGCGGGGTTTCGAGCATCCCACTCTTTCATCACTTGATTGACCACCAAACCTGAGTCGCCATAAACCATCAGGCGCTTGACACCGAGTGAGATAGCCATGCGCAACCCATATAAAAATGCTTCATATTCTGCTTCATTGTTGGAGGAATCGAAGTGGATTTGCAAGACATAACTGAGTTTGTCGCCCTTCATAGATACTAAGACAATGCCAACACCGGACCCATTCATCATTTTAGAGCCATCGAAGAACATGGTCCAGTGTGCCAAGTGAACCTGGATTGGGTGTTGCTGTTCAATCCACTCGGTCATAAAATCTGCAAGTGCCTGAGACTTGATCGCTTTTTTGGCTTCAAACTTGATGTCAAATTATAGGTGCTCGATCGCCCACTTAGCCGCTCGACCAGTTGTGTCCAAATTGTTGAGAATCTCGGATAACGGAGCATCACTGACGACTGAAATCGAGTGGTAAATAAAATAATGTGCCACCTTCTTTGCCGACAGATAAATGCCATAAACTAACTTCTGGTAGTGAGGATATGTTTGTTTCGAAGGAGTTAATACTTCATAAACGTAATAGATTGGACGTTGGACTTTGTAAGCCTTGCCCTCCTCTTCCTGCTCGATAGTCAACACTGTACTGACGACCTGATTAGTGGTCACGATGTACAGGAGCAAGGGCTCTTTGCTACGAGCAGCAGTAACCACCGGCTGGGTGGAGAGCAGGGATTTGAGCTCGACAAACGTTGCTTTGGCCTTTGGAGTCCACTCGAACGTGTTCGTCTTCTCACCAGTCGGTACAAAGGCAATGCCTTCTCATCGAGACAAGAAATGAATCGACTCAATGCTGCCAAGCAACCTGTGAGCTTCTGAACATCATGCACTCGCACGGGAGTCTTCATTCGGGTTATGGCGCTGATTTCTCAGGGTTCACGTCGATCCCTCGTTCGGAAACGAGAAAACCATTGCTGCCAGGGACACCGAAAGTGCACTTAGCCGGATTCAGCTTTATATCGTATCTCCTTAGATTCGCGAAACTTTCGGCAAAGTCAGCCAGAAGGTCGGAACCTTTGCGGGACTTGACGACGATATCATCCATGTACGGCTCGACATTCCGAGGGATCTGGTCGAGTAAGCACTTCTAATTCGTGTGCATGAAAGTATCGCCGGCATTTTTCAAGCTGAATGGCTTGGAGATGTAGCAAAAACACCCGAATGGGGTGTGAAGGCTGTTTTTTATTTCATCCGGGCCAAACAGACAGATCAGATGGTACCCGGAGTAAGCATCTAGAAATGATAAACGCTTACATCATGCGGTCAAGTTAACAATCTGATCTACGCGGGGGAGAGGGAAATGATCTTTCGGGCAGGCCCGATTGATATGCTTGAAGTCAATATGCATGCGTAGTGACTTGTCCTTCTTGGGAACCATGACAACATTCAAGAGCCACTGGGAGTGGTAAATCTCCTGAATGAACTTGGCTTGCAAGAGACGAACCACCTCTTCGTCAATTGCTTTCCGCTTCTCTGTCGTTGATCGATGCAAATACTCCTTTACGGGCTTGGCCTTCGGGTCAACTCTCAGTCTATGCTCAGCCAGCTCCCTGGGAACCCCCGACATGTCAGCCAGCTTCCACGCGAAGACATCCCAATTCTCACAGAGGAACTGGATGAGCTCGGCTTCGTATTTTCTGTCGAGTGTTGATGCTATATTGGTCGGCGTGACAGTTAAATCTGTCGGGTGGATGTGTACTTGCTTCACTTCCCATGCCGAATAAAATCTTGACTCGAAAGCAGGCTTCTTAGCGTGCAGCAAATCAGCAGGGTCAAAACTCTTCTTGTATTCTTCTACCTCAACCATAGCCATCTGGTGATCGGCGATTTTGGATCCTTGTTGGAGGCACTCTTCAGCCCGCTATTGATTGCTAGTGACCGTGATCACACCTTTGGGCCCTAGCATCTTCAACTTGAGATTCACGTAACATGGATGAGCCGTGAAACGAGCATACGTGGGCCGACCCAGAATGGCATGATAAGCGCTCTGGAAATCCACGGCTTCAAACGTCAACTTTTCCTTCCGAAAATTTCTATTTGTTCCGAATGTCACATCCAATGCAATATGGCCGATTGACTTGGACTTCTTCCCTGGGATGACTCCGTGGAATTGCATGTTGCTCTCACTGAGTCGGGACATCGGAATGCCCATCCCTTTAAGGATATCTGCGTAAAGGATGTTCAAGCCGCTGGCACCGTCCATGAGGACCTTGCAGAGTCGAGTGCCCCCCACAACTGGATCAACCACCAAAGCCTGTCGATCGGGAGTGGCCACGTGAGCTGGATGATCCGACTGATCAAATGTGATGGCAGTCTGAGAACACTTGAGGTAGGTGGGGGTGGTAGGTACGGCCATGTTGACCTCCCTGTTGATGACCTTCAATCGACTCTTGCTTTCAACATCAGCAAAAATCATCTGTGCGGGCTGACATCAGGGAACGTTTCTTTGTGTTCATCATCCTTCTCAGGAGTTTTCCCACTCTATGGAGTCTCTGTGAACTGCTGAATGAGCAGTCGACACTGCCGAGTGGTATGCTTGGGCAATATAAAGTTGCCTTCTTCGCCTTTCCTTGTGTGGATTGCACATGGTAGATCCATCACATTAGTCCCTGACTGATTCTTTCCTTTCTTGGGGTTAAAATTTCCTTTAGACTTCCTCTTTTTCTTTCCTTGGGCCGCCAGGGCGCCCGCCTCTGCCTGGACACGGTCATCAGCCTCCCGATTCTCCTTCCGACTGGGATTGCCATCGGCATCATTGTCGATTGCTTTTCCTTTGATGCTGTGGAGGCGGTCTTCTTCTTCGCCATTGGCGTACCGGGAGGAGATTTCCATCATTTTACTCAGTGAGATGTCACCTATTCGGACAAACTTAAAATAGAGCTCTCTGTATTTCACTCCAGCCTTGAAGGCACAAATAGCCTGATGTTCAGAAACATTTTCCACTGTATGATGCAGAGTGGACCAGCGCTGAATGTAATCCCTCAAGGTCTCATTGGGCTTCTGAACACAATGCTGCAAGTCAATCAACCCAGCAGGACGCTTGCAAGTGCCCTCGAATGTTCTGATGAACAGTCGGGTGAGATCCTCGCAGCAGTGTATGCTAGAAGGAGGCAAGCGATTCAGCCATGCACGAGCCGAACCATCCAACATCAAGGAAAAATGTTTCATCGTGACGTTATCATTGCCACCACTAATCTGAACAGCCACTTGGTAGTCATCCAACCAAGTCTCTGGCTTTGACTTGCCAGAAAAGTTCCCGATCCCAGCCGCCAACCTGAAATTGGGGGGATCTCCGCAAAACGTATGGCCCTGCTAAAGCACTCGGGGCCAGAAATAACAGTTGTGCTGCCACTCCGAAAATCTCTGTCATGCCCATCTCTGTGGGCTCTGCCTCTGTCGATTCGCCTCTGAGTGAGGAGATCATGAGCATCAAGCCTTGCATTCTGCCATCACCAAACGAGCTCCTTCCGTCCTGGTGCCGGGGCACATGCGGACCACCCTGCGGAGGAGTGGGCACTTGACGGTGGTCATCACAGTGAAACTGATCTCTGAACTGATCTTCGCGAAAACCTTTGCCCCTTTGGAGCAACGGCGATCTAGGACTATGCGCCGACTGAAAAGTCTCTGCCTTTGGTGAATTACTGTGAATCCTATTTCGCGACTACGAAACAACAGAATTCTGATGCCTCGTTGCATCCAGCAATGCTCTAATCTGCATTAACCCTCTACCAGCCTCTGTCCGTGATGGCTCAATGGAATCTCCTATCCTAGCTGTAGCTGCAACGTTAAACACAGGAGTACGGTATACCTCAACATGGTTGTGAGATCCAGTCGGAAACAGCTGCCGCTGATGTCGACTGGAAACTGGTGGGCGCTGGTGAGCACGCTCATCGAGTTCTCTCTAGAGCTCTTCAAGCTGTATGCGGGTGGCCTCCAAGGCCTAGGCCTTGGAGGTCGTACCAACGATGGGAGTATGAAGGACTTCCCCATCGTGGCACGGCTGTTCACTCGATGGTCCGCCTGCTTCTCGCTTGCCGCGGCCGAAGTCAGATGGCGGGCTTTGATGGGAACCAACCATAAGGAGCTCTGTTGCAGGATCGCAGCTCTCGCACTCGGAAGGAACGTCAGACTGATCGGAGTCCGACTCGAACACATCGTGAAGGGCTCGGCGGGCTTGATCGCTGCAATTTGTGGAGATGAAATTTAGCGGGATGCTGCATGCCTGACCCAGCGCTGGAGTCATGAGCGACCGGATTGCTTGCAATGACAAATAGTGGGGAAAGCCGATGAATAAGGAGTCAACGGCTACCGCAGAAGCACGCCGCAGGAACTCGTGCGGAAGTTGGCCTCAATGTCAAGAGGCGCTTCTTGTAGCCATGCCAAATCGTCGGCGATGAAGGTGAGCGCTCCAAAACGGATCTCGTGGCACAGAGCAAAAACACTGCCGGAAGACATGACGAAGGGAGAAAAATGCAACCTCACCGGAAGTCGCTTAGACGCCTGCCCCATGGTGGGCGCCAACTATCGTGGGAACGAGCCTGACAGTAGAATGTAGGGGTACGAAAGGAGAGGGCAGAGTCCTAGATACGGCGAGGATGTACACACGGATGTATGAGTTCAGGACCCTCTCGTGGAGGTAACAGCCCTACGTATCAATGCTCTGGAGCTTTGTCGTGTGGAGAATAGATATTACAAAGGTTGCGAACCCTTGTGCCAGAGGGGAGGGGTGGGTTATATAGAGTTTGATGCCCCTTATGATTGTCAGGCGTCCAAGGGTCCGATCGTGGGTATAAAGACTAGCGTTATTGGTAATGTAAATATAATTGCTATTAACGACGACTGGCCTAATGCCTGCCTATTGGTCTCTCAGGGGTGACTTCAGGTCTTTAGGTGTCAACTGGAAGCGGGGTCGTCCGAGTGACAGGTGATTGTCGGGTGGAGGAAGGAGCTACCGAATGGATTGATTGTCGAGTGACTTGAACGCCATGGTGAATCCAGTCGGGACCTCTCTTGTGGTCCTTAAGCTTTCCAATGTAGTGTCCTTAGGTAGGGTATATAGGTCAAGCCTAGTACCCTACCCTAGGTACATATCCTCGTCAAATACGACCCTGTGCTCGGTCCTCTCAAGGGCCTTTAGAACAGTGCGGGATAAATAGTGCATTGTGCATCGTTGGTCCCTCAGGGTATTTGACCCCCGGGTAAGTTCTTTCAAACTCACCCAGGGCCCAGGAGCTACTAAATACATAAAGATAGCACAAACTTAATAAAATTAAACTTTTTCTTAAAAAGGGTATTACGTGGCTCACCTTGAAGCACGACAAGAGAGCATTAAAGGCCTCTTTCAATCTGCTATCAACAGACTGAATGCCTTGCAAAACCGCACCCATAAGAGTGCGGTGATCCTTGGATATGGAGGCGCTTGACAGAGCCTCCTCCATCATGACTGGCCACCTAGTCATGGGTGGCACCGGTGGTGACCGACTAACCCGATCTCTGACAGGGGATTGAGTCGGTAGCTCCGGAGGCACAATGCGCTCTAGAGATGTACTCGGAGGGGACTGGACATTCCTTTGTCCTTCCTCCTCAGCGGCCAGGAGGGGTTCCTCCCCCTGGTCTTTGGCGGTCGAGGCATTAACCTCATCCTTGACATCATCGCCCCCACACCCCGTGTTTGGCTCTGAAGGAGCCTAGTGCGATGTCACCTCTGTGGCCTCTTTCGAAGCGCCCGGAGGTGTGGGGTGTGACGCAGTCCCGCTCTCCGCCAGCTCAGCAGGTGGAGACTCCCCATCCGATAATTGGGTAGTGGGGAGAACAAGTGGTGGACCGTAGATTAAAAGGCATTTGACCATTTAAAACATTAAGAACTTCTCATAAATGATCCAGGTGGTCTTCGGGTTCGTACCTTTGGGCTGGGGGCTCAACCGTTAGGTTCCTTCGAGGAACCCTCTCGAAGTCCTCGGACACTCCATCGGAGTCCGAGCTGTTGTAGGCTAGGATTAACCTTGGCCGACACACCCTCTTTGGGGCAGGAGGAGGTAGATCCTCCGCGGCGTCTGGCGAAGCCGCTCTCTTTATAGTGACGGGGGAATCGCCTTCCCCTCATCCTCGTTCCCTTCCTCGTGAGTAGAGGAGGCATGGGTTTCCTTGGACATAATGTACGGTAGCTGCCTTATGCAGAGGCCTTCTCTGGCCCTCTTCTTCTCCTTCTTCTTTGGTGCCGTGTACAGCATCATGACGAGCATCGCCATTAAGAAATCCGACATGGGGTCTTCGGGCTATGGGGCCGGGTAGTTAATTCTCGCGGCCCTTATCAACTATTTCTGTAAAGATAAGAGGGAGGTTGTTCAGCTCTTTGTTAGAAAACAGAGCTGGAGTATAAAAATTATGTCGTACCTGGGTAGGAGATTTATCGGCGCTTAGGCCCGAGTCCTCCTCCTCTGCTAGCCAGCTCTTCTGGGGCTTGAATAGTGCCTTCCACAGCTTATGGTGGGTAGTGCGAAAGAATCCTAGCATTGTAGGTTTGTCCCCGGGTTGATAGGCCCACATTGGGGAGGCCCGGGGCAGGCAGGGAAGAAGGCGGTGGTGGAGCATGACCTGGACCACATTGACCAGCTCGATCTTGGTTGCGATCATCAAGGAGATGCGCTTCTGTAGTGATTTCACCTCTGCGTCCGTCCCCCAGTCAAGGCCCTTCTAGAGCCATCAGGTTAATTTCGTAGGAGGTCCGAATCTAAATACGGTCGGCGCCGCCCAGCCCTCGTCCCTTGGTTCGGTGATGTAGATGTTGGGAGATGTAGTAGTAAATCAAAAAATTCCTATGATCACCAAGATCTATCCATGGAGAAACCAGCAACGAGTGGGGAGAGATTGCATCTTCATACCTTTGAAGATCGCTAAGCGGAAGCGTTACAAGAACGCGGTTGGTGGAGTCGTACTCACAACGATTCAGATCGCGGTGGATTCCGATCCCAGCGCCGAACAATGGCGCCTCCACATTCAACACAAGTACATCCCGGTGACGTCTTCTGCACCTTGATCCAGCAAGGAGGAGGGAGAGGTTGAGGGAGAGATCCAACACCACGACGGCGTGGTGACGGTGGAGCTACGTGGACTCCGGCAGGGCTTCGCCAAGCGCTACGGAGAACGAGGAAGAGGAAGGGTAGGGCTGCGCCGTCAGAGAGAGAAGTTGTGTCTCAAATCATCCCAATCCCTTGCATATATATAGGAGGAGGGAGAGGGAGGTCTGCCTTGGCCCCTCCTCCAAGGAGGACAGGTTCGGCCGACCCTAGGGGAAGAGTCCACCTCCCACAAGGGAGGTGTATCTCCTCTTTTTCAAACTCCTTTGCCCTATCTCCTTATCTCAAGCCGCATGGGACTTTCTAGAAAGTCTTGGCCAGACCAAAAAGGGCTGGCACACTTCCTCTAAGGGCGCACAAAGTCCTATGGTCGTCACCCCCCTCCCGGGGGTCCTCCGGCACCCTCCAGGCACTCCCGGTACACTACCGATGAGCCCGAAAACTTTCCGGTGACCAAAACTGGACTTCCTATATATCAATCTTTACCTCCGGACCATTCTGGAGCTCCTCGTGACATCCGGGATCTCATCTGGGACTCCGAACAACCTTTGGTAATCACGTATATCATTTCCCTATAACCCTAGGGTCATCGAATCTTAAGTGTGTAGACCCTACGGGTTCGGGAGACACGTAGACATGACCGAGACACCTCCCCAGTAAATAAACAACAGCGGGATCTAGATACCCATGTTGGCTCCTACATGCTCCACGATTATCTCATTGGATGAACCACGATATCAGGGATTCAATCAATCTCGTATACAATTCCCTTTGTCTATTAGTATGATACTTGCCCGAGATTCGATAGTCAGTATCTCTATACCTTGTTCAATCTCGTTACCGGCAAGTCTCTTTACTCATTCCGTAATACATCATCCCTTGGCTAACTCCTTAGTCACATTGAGCTCATTATGATGATGTCTTACCGAGTGGGCCCAGAGATACCTCTCCGTCACACGGAGTGACAAATCCCAGTCTCGATTCGTGCCAACCCAACAGACACTTTCGGAGATACCTATAGTGCACCTTTATAGCCACCCAGTTATGTTGTGATGTTTTGCACGCCCAAAGCATTCCTACGGTATCCGAAAGTTACACACTCTCATGGTCTAAGGAAACGATAGTTGACATTGAAAAGATTTAGCAGACGAACGACACGATCTTGTGCTATGCTTAGGATTGGGTCTTGTCCATCACATCATTCTCCTAATGATGTGATCCCGTTATCAACGACATCCAAATGTCCATGGTCATGAAACCGTGACCATCTATTGATCAACGAGCTAGTCCACTAGAGGCTCACTAGGGACATGTTGTGGTCTATGTATTCACACATGTATTATGGTTTCCGGTTAACACAATTATAGCATGAACCATAGACAATTATCATGAACTAGGAAATACAATAATAACCATTTTATTATTGCCTCTAGGGCATATTTCCAACAATAGAACCACTCCTTCTGCCAGATCTTTATTGTGTCGCTGAAGGTATCGGCCGGCCACTTGACACGGGGAATCTTACTGATTACCACCCCTCTGCATTCTTCGTGCTCACCCACGACTATATTCGACTTTACATTGAATACCTTGAGCTACACGCCAAAGTGCGGCTCGACCAGCGGGAAGGCCTCGCAGACAATGATAAACGCCAAAATATGCATGAAAGAGTTTGGGGGAAGATCGTGGAAATCCAGCCTGTAGAAGAACACAAGGCCCCTGACGAAGGGGTGGAGAAAAAGCCAAGTTCCTGGAGGAAGTGGGGGACGAACACCACCCTCTCATCCGACTTCGGGTTGGGAACCACCTGTTTCACCGCTGGCTGTGGTGGAAGACGTTGGCGGGGAGGTAGCCGGCGAGCTTTAGCTCCCGGATGTCCTTGTCGGTGATCGTGGAGGCCTCCCACTTGCCCATAGAGCCTGCACCCGCCATGGCTAAGCTTACAGGAGAAATCAAGGAAGAACTGGATCTGGGCTATCGGAGCTTGGGAAGATTGAGAAAACGAGGGATGCGAATGGGAAGCATGAAAAGGGATCGTTTTTCCTTTTATGAGGCATGATGCCAATGAGCCTCCCTTTACTATGCCGCAAGTCTCTCCGCTTCCCAAGACGTGCATGCCGTTATGTGCACGTGAGAAAACCTAGGGTGTTAATCATATCCGGTGTGAAGTGGGGCACGATCTATACATTGAAGAGTCATGCCAATGTAAAAACGGCGTCGAACCGTGGATCAAGTTTTCATAACTAGCTCAGTGGTCATGATAAGCCATGACCCTTCGTCATATAGGTTTTCAGAAAACACTGTTTACACTTTGATGTTTGGCCTTTGGGGCTGAGCAACTCATGGCGTCCGGACGATCGTATGATTGGAAAGATTACGTGTGATTGGAAGTTGGACTCGTCTTAGATAATCATTAATGGGAAGAAGGAACTCACCATGCAAGCCAAAGACTCCGATCACATGAAGCAACTTGTGTCATGATCCCTGATGTTGGTTGCTAGTTTGGGGGCTACTGAGGGAGTCCTTGACTAAGGGGTCCTCGGCCCGCTGGCCTACCTCTCTATAGGCTGGCTTAGTGGGCCACTCTCTGACTATCGCAGGAAGGGCCGAATATGTCAAGACGCCGTGTTCTAGCAGGAAGTCTTGAAGGCGCATCGTGTACTCCAAGTCAAGATGAGGAAATCGCCATCTCCAGCCCCGGTCAGAGACATATCATGTGTAAACCCTGGTTACGCCCGGTGTCTATATTAACCAGGGGTTTTTTGAATGTAGGACAGGGAAACTCATCTAGGGTTTTAGCTCTTCGATCTCGAGCTAGATCAACTCTATAACCTTCATACATGTCAATATAATCAGGTAGGACATAGGGTTTTACCTCCATAGGAGGGCCCGAACCTGGGTAAACATCGTCTCTTTCGTCCCTTGTTACCATCGATCCAAGACTCACAGCTCGGGACCCCCTACCCGAGATCCACCGGTTTTGACACTGATGCCATAATCTTATGAGCACCTCCAAGAGACTGAGCCAACAAATCATCTTGAGATTGATAAAGATGGTGAAAGACCTGAGAGTTCAGTTACACCTCATATTCGATGGGAACATCTCTTCCTTCTCAATGCACATCGCCGGAAGACCTGAAACAAATCCAAAAATATAAGAGCATCGGTGTCAAGTCTATGACCTGAACCCTAGTGTGCTGGGGATACCACTGTCCCTAACCATCCAACCACAAGTTAATTCACAAAATGTTCCTGAATTTTAAAACATTTTGTTGTTGCAATAAATGTTTCCTTAAAAAGATTGCACTTAAAAATATGGAAGACTATCTTTTTAAATCATGTTTTATTTTTTCCCAAAAAATATGTTTTGTGTGTTTCTATTAAATGTTTGAGAAATTTTATAAAAAATGTTTGTCTTTGAAAATATTCACATTTCAAAAAAATGTTCATGTTTTCAAAATATGTGAAGAACACTCATGGGAGAAAATCCCAACCAAATGCGACTATTATTCCCTAGAAGAGTAGCCCTACAAGGTAGTCTGAATTCTCTCTCTCTCTCTCTGAAAAAACAAGCTAGGAAAGAAAGAAAGAAAGAACACCCCTCAAAAAAAGGAAAATAAAAAAGAAGATATGGAGGACCAACCTAGCCCAGCCCAGCGCAATGAGCGTGTATGATGGAAGAGGCCGGTCTGGAGACGGGACCCGAGTCCGACCCGAAATGGGTCCTGTATTTTGCTAGGGTTCGCCTGGACATATATACGCCAGCCACCATGGCTCCTCCCCTTCGTCCCAAATTCTAGTGAGATAGAAAGACAAATCCCCCGTCCACCAAACCCTAACACAGCCAGGCCATGTCTCAACACCATGGCAGAGAAGGAGGCAGCGATCCTCAAGGCCAAGGCGGTGAAGGAGGTGGCATTCGTCATCAAGGAGGAGGTGGAGAAGTCGTCAAGGAAAAGGCGAAGTCCATGGTGAATGACCCAACGTTCATGGCATTGGCGAGCCTCAGGGCCCCCGGCATGGAGGAGTCGGACGACATGGACTACATGTCGGACGAGACTGACTACGACTCGGACGAGGACCCTGACGTGAGCTACACGAAGTTCTGCGAGCGGTTTAAGCAGCGTTGACAAGTGAGAGAAGCCCACATGCCTTGGCTCAAATTCCAGTTGGACTCCTCCATCCTCAGGATGCAAGAGGATACCAAGAGGCAACGGGAGAAGGCTCCTTCTCTCTCTATGTTCTTCAATACCATGTTCTCCATGGTCTTCATGGGGATCTATTCGATGTAATATTATTTTGCGGTGTGTTTGTCGAGATCCAATGAAATGTGGGTTTATGATCAGATTATCTATGAATATTCTATGAATCTTCTCTAAATTCTTATATGCATGATTTCATATCTTTGCAAGCCTCTTCGAGTTATTAGTTTGGTTTGGCCAACTAGATTGGTAATTCTTGCAATGGGAGAACTGCTTAGTTTTGGGTTCAATCTTGTGGTGTCCTCACCTAGTGACAAAGTAGGGGTAGCGAGGCACGTATTTGTATTGTTGCCATCAAGGATAAAAATATGGGGTTTTCATCATATTTCTTGAGTTTATCCCTCTACATCATGTCATGTTACTTAATGTCTTACTCTGTTCTTCATGAACTTAATACTCTAGATGCAGGCAGGAGTCAGCCGATGTGTGGAGTAATAGTAGTAAATGCAGAATCGTTTCGGTCTACTTGATATGGACGTGATGCCTATATGCATAATCATTGCCTTGGATATCATCATAACTATGCGCTTTTCTATCAATTGTTTTACAGTAATTTGTTCACCCATCGTATTATTTTCCTTCAAGAGAGAAGCCTCTAGTGAAACCTATGGCCCTGGGTCTATTTTCCATATTATATTTTCAGATCTACAAACCAAAAATACCTTGCTGAAATTTTATTTACTTTTATTTAGTTTTACCTTTAGTAATCTTTTATATCTATCTCTATTAGATCTCATCCTTGCAAGTAACCGTGAAGGGATGGACAACCCTTTCATAGTGTTGGGTGGAAGTGTTTGATTGTTTGTGTAGGTGCATAAATTGGGTCTTGCTTGTACCTCCTACTGGATTGATACATTAGTTCTCAACAACTTAGGGAATACTTATCTACTTTGTTGCATCACCCTTTCCTCTTCAAGGGAAAACCAACGCAAGCTCAAGAAGTAGCAAGATGCATATGCAAATATTGTGTTAGAACAAACCTAAAACTTCAAGTACTTTGAGATAGGGTGAGTAATAGTATTATTTTTTTACAAATTTAATCTAAATTTAAACAAAATGACTTCATAGAAAGCTCACATGTTGAGTATAAATATTCATGGTTATAATTGTTAGAGGTACCCTATGCAACGATGTCAAACTTTTAGCTTCAGGTTCCCCTTGTCATGGCATTTTCAGGAGCTCTAATTGGTAAACATGCTCTTTCACACAAACGAAATCATAATTAACAAACACGGGATTACAAAAAATAATGTGATCTGATTATTGTTTAAACTTTCTGTATGGCTCTAAATGGTTGAGTACAAAGATATCAAGGCACACTTTTGTTTACGAGTTATTGAAAAAAAATTATATTGACCTTAACCACAAATCCAAAATAAATAGGAAAGTTAAGCACGTTTATAGTGCCACAATAAAGCAAGCTTATGTAAATATATTACTGATTGATTTTAACCACTAAGAAGTAAAATGAGGGAAACTAAGCATTAATCCCAGCAAACCTGAAACAACTTACTATCCAAGGCAACCTACCACTGAAAAGAGTTCTTTCTCCCAACAGCCAAACTAAATAGTGGCCACAGAAACAACTTTCTGTTAATTGGCTTTTTTGCTTTGACCCACATAAAGAGAACACCCTCCCTTGCAACTTAATGATTTAGTTACTAACAATAATATTTAATAGCAAATGAAACAAGGCTAGTACTTGAAAGAGCATGATGCCCCCATGTGTGGTTTTGATAATTAATGACAGTCCCTATGGACTAATGGTTGCCTTGAGTTATACTTTAAGGTTTGTTCATAGGCATTGCTTGAAGATCATTTGTCCATAGGCATCCGATGACTTTGTCAATCTTATCTTGTTCTAGATTTGTATCTCAAAGGTGTTCATAGAGATAGGGTGTGCATGTGTGTGTTTATGGGGTGAGTGTATCTACGTGTATGTGGACATCTGTGTTGTACTATATTAAAACCCGGATGCTCCAAAGTGCAGCTGCATTTGTTGGTGGAACCGAGCGCACGCGAGGAAGCCGTCCGATCGCTTGGATCTGTCCCGATCGTGACAGACCGTGCGGTGCCTCGTCCCAACACAGGTGGCTTCAGGGGAAGCTTAGTGGTGGCTCCGAGGCTATTACTTCCCAGGCGAAACCGCCCTGCACAACGCGCTCGCACTGTTCGAACCGTCCACTAGCAGTGCCTCCCCTCTCTCTGGTTTTCATTTTTGAAATTACCTCTCTGCTCCTCCCTCCGGTGAAATGAAGACCAAAGATTCGTCGGGGTTGTGGTGGTTTATTTCTCGAAGATTCGCCAGTGCGGGAAGCTGTTCGTGGGCACTCCTTGCGCGGATCCTCTCTAGATCTTTGATTGGCATGGCGAGTTAGGGTTAGCTGGTGCGACGGGCCATGGAACCCGTGTGCAAGGTGGGCGAGCAGGGGAGGCTATCCATGGCATCCGCTGGCACAACATGCTCCCGAGGCCGTTGAGGGAGAGGATAGGGGCGGGAAGAGGGTCAAGGGTGGGGGGAGGGGCTCGCAGCAGTAACAGAAGAGTGGAGAGCTTCGAGGACCTCGAGCTCGAGGAGGAGGTGATGGCCGAGATGCGAGAATATGGCATCACAAAGCCCACTGAAATCCGGTGTGTTGCCACTTCGAGGAGCTCGGTCTTGAGGAGGAGTTGCTAGTCTCTATGCTGGAGGTTGGTATCACGAAGCCACCGATATCCGGTGCGTTGACTGCTGAGGTTTCTAGTGATAGGGTAGGGTTAGGTGCAATTGCTTGAATCTACATGGGTAGTTTGCATAGAAATATAATTGCAGTTGCCTTTTTTTGTTTTGCTCCTAGTTGCATATGAGGTGGGGGTAATGGTAGTTCTTTGAGTCGGCAGTTGTAACGAAATAGGGTATTAATTACTTTTTTAGAACATCCAGCAGGAGTGTATTTTTTTGGAAAGATGATTTGTGGCTGGTTAATTTTTGTAAGTGCATTTCACATTTTACTGTCCATTTCTTTTTTGTTTGATCGCAAGCTATGTGATGAAAATGAATATGTGTTTGGTTTTGTGTTGAAGAGGAATCCGTGGTGTTGGTTATTATTTTGTTCTTTTACAAGTTGCCTAAAATTGCCTACAAAACAGACTCTGGTTTCCTAGATTCAGCACCATGTTGCTTTTTTCAGTAATAGTGGGGAAATAAGAGATGATATTTCATCAGGAATAACAGGCAACTTTTTACTAGATGTGGCAATGAAGTGAGGAGATGTTAATTAGTGACACAATCTTTTTTACACGACAGTGATAGTGAAGTCACTCATTCTTTTACCTAGGAAGTAGATTTTTGCTTTTATGTCTTG
This sequence comes from Hordeum marinum, assembly GCA_022496015.1. Lineage (NCBI taxonomy): Eukaryota > Viridiplantae > Streptophyta > Magnoliopsida > Poales > Poaceae > Hordeum > Hordeum marinum. The sequence continues at coordinate 504,234,681 of CM039678.1, read as the reverse complement.
TATTTTTTTAACCAACATGACATTTTCTTCTAGCTTGTGTATTTTGTTCTACAAAATGACAAGAAAGAGCAAAAGGATTGCGGAAAGAACTAATGGAGAAGAGGAGGAGGCTGAAACGACAAGCATTGTTGGACGCAAGCGTAGGCGTGCAAATCAGAATCCTGTCTGGGGTGGACGGGCAAATCAGAATCCTGTCCAGGGTGGACGGGCGAGGAAATGAGGCACTGCTACTGCTCCTCATGATGAAGAAGGGGGCATCTGAAACGTGTGAAGAAAGGTGGACACGATGTAGTTTTTAAAAAAACTTGATATCGGTAGGTGGGACAAGAAACACATATGTGGGGTACGAGAATATGATCGTAGGTTGAAAACCCATTGTGCTAATTTTGTTTTTTTGTCTTCAGCTTATTTGGGACAAGAAGCGGAGTAGTTGCCTAGCACAGTAGTAGAAGTTCCCTAACATAGCAGTAGCAGTTTCTTTGTATTGTAGTTCTAGTTGCTTTGTTTATCAGACACAGTAGCGTGTCCTTGCTTTTAGTTTGAACTCTCCTATATTTTTTGCAGGTTAGTAGGAGTTTGCCTCCACCAAGCAACAGGGTGTCACCTTCAAGACTATTCAAACAGAAGAGTTCTCCTGAGACGATACAAAATGATGCCATTGGTGAGATAAGTTTTGGCGGCGTGCTTGATTAGAACAATAACAATGAAAGGAGATCTCGTCTAGTTTGTTGTGAAGTGTTATGACCTAGAGTTGTCGCAGCTTGTTATCCCTGAGAGGGGGAAGATTGCAGTCAATGCAGCCAGTGTTGAAAGGATATGGGGATTGCCAAGGGGCGGAAGAATGTTGTGTACGAAATGGAGCCAGACATAGTAAGGTTGTTCAACAAGATGCACAACATCCCCTCAGGGCCTGCGCCACAAGTGACCAAGTGGTGTCAAATGATAAAGGACATGGGAGTTATTGCTGATGATAAGTTTTTGAGTGCATGGCATGTTGTTGTTTTCAGTTGTTTTCTTGCATTGACAACAAGCTTGAAGGTGTCCCCGCGTGCCTACTCGATTGCGTAGAATCCACGCGACGTCGTGAATTCAGAGGTTTGCCAGTTTGTAGTCGGCCAACTTAGGATTGCTTTCATGTGGTTGGGAGACAAGACGAATACTATATTTTGTTGCTTATTCCACCTAGTGGTAAAAATGATTCTGATCCCCTTTTTTCCGGTTCATTACTTTTCTTATCCCATCATTTATTTTCCATAGTTGTTTGGCGAACTGACATGTGTTCCTATTTTATTTTTGTCTTTTTTTTGGTGTCTGAAACAACTCCTTTACCTCGACTTGCTCGATGTGGACTATAGGTCAATCAACCAGAATTTTGTGGATGCGAGTACGCCAAATGTTCTTCCGAGGGTTCAAGCATGGAGCGAGGGTCTCATGAAGGCAGTCAGTAAGAAGGACAAGATTGGGAAGGGGGTATATGGAAAGTTGCGAGTAAGTTTTTCTTTCTTTTCTATTCCACGTTATTTTTGTTTTTTGAAGCATACAGTTGCTCGTAATTAGAGTTGTAGTTACCCATTAGCAGGTTTGTAGTTGCCTTAATTTGGGCAGTAGGATATCTCTCTTTTGCATGATTAGAATTGTGGTTGCCCATCTTTAGGGCTATTGTTGCCCTAATTTCAGGAGCCAGTTGCTCAGATACTAAATGAAAGTATCCCTAATTTAGGGAGCTAGTTGCCCTAAGTTAGGGAGCAAGTTGCTCAGATACTAAATTTTGTTTTCTGCTCATTTTTGGTTACTGTTTTCATGTGCATTTTTCTAAATACAGCTAAAAGGTGAGTTTTCGAGGTGCGTAGAAGATAGTATTTTTGGGAGCATGGATCATATCGAGAAGTTCGTCACCGCGAGGCTCCATCAAAACTACGACAACAATGTATTTTGTTGTCTCTGTTTTCAATTTATGAAACCACACTTTCCTCACTTTTCCATAGTTGTGTTATATAGTTTCATCTCTTTTTCATTCCTTTGCACTTGTTTCTGTTGTTTCTATTTTGTTTTCCAGAAAAAAAACAAAGTTGACACTACTAGTGCATGATATGTGCTCTCAAATATCAAACCAAATGGGGAAGTTCATTGAGTGGTCAAGTTGGATGAGGAGGAGGTTGAAGTGGCAGCGACAAGTGCATCGAGGGTTGGAGACGCACCTCAATCAGTGAGCAAGGATAGGCAGAAAAGAGCAGTGGCAAGTGCCAAACAGCAGAAGGTTGCAAGGTAGAAGAAAGAAAGGGGCAGCACCACTAGTTACGAGGAGAGAATTTTGGTGTCCGACAAGCAGGAGGAGGAAACGGATGAGGGAGACTTTGAATCTACTGAAGAAGAATAAGAGGAGGAAGGGAAAGATGAGGACAGATGTGAAGATGAGACTTCAATGGGGAGGTGGAAGGTAGTGATGACAATGATGAAGAAGAAGATGATTATGAAGATGACGATAAAAATGATGAGGATGATGATCTTGTATACAACATCCCACCAACAGCAATAGAAGCGGGCGATGATATCTCAAATCGCATGAATGTTGACAACTCCACATGGGTTGTTGCTGATGATGACGGGGAGGAAGAGCAAGAGGAACACAATGAAGACAAGGAGAAAATTGATAGAGAGGACAATGAAGAAGACACTGAAAGGAAGAGGATGATAAAAAATGAAGAGCATGAAAAGGAGGAAGAGCAGAAGCAACAGGATAAGGAAGGCAGAGAGGATGAAGGTGCAGATGAAGAGGTGGGTGAGGAGGATGAGGAAGATGGTGTGGGTGGGAAGAAGGGTGAAAGTGCTAGTTATCGAGTAAGGGGCAAATAGGCAATTTTTATGAAAGGCTTCACAATAGTAAGTGTATTCGATGTAATGCGGAAACGTAAACAAGATCAAGTAGGGATACAACCAAGAATCTAGATAGGGCATGCAAGGCAAGGAAGACATCCAAGCAAGACAAGCATAATTATCATAGCAACTAAGATGTGTCAAAGACAAACTGACATGGTATGACACTACTGGTATTCAGTTATTGGCCATGTGCCAGGCCTTTGTCATCTGCTGACACATGGCAAAGATGCTCTTTGTCGTCTGATGTTAAAAAGCAGACGGCAAAGAACTAGCACATGGCAAAGGCACTCTTTGCCATGTGCCAGTTCTTTGCCGTCTGCCCCCAGACGGCAAAGTCAGCCAGGGCAGATGACAAAGAGCTAATGTGGGTCCCACTGGACCTTGGGCCTAGCCAGGTCCAATCATAGAGGGTCTTTGTCGTCCGGTCCCCTTTGTTGTCGGCCCTTCCCCTCTTTGTCGTCTGGGGGCGGACGGCAAAGGGGATGCCCTACTAACGGCCATCCCTCCGTCCCCACCTCACTAGCTAGTCAGCGCCCCATGCCCCACCCCTCTCTCTCCCCTCTCTCTCCCCTCACCTCACCCGCGTCGCCCCGTGCCCGAACCGCCGCCGCCCCGCGACACCTCCCGGAGCCCGAGGCACCGCCTGCCGCCCGCACCACCCCTTGGAGCTCGAGGCGCCACTGGCTAGCCCCGCCCCCCGGAGCCCGCCCCGTTGCCGGTCGGCCGCCCACCCCGCCTGGCCGCTCCGCCCAGCGGATGCAGACCACGGCGGTTGCCCTACCCCACCCCATCGCCGGAGCCGTGTCGCGCCGACCCGCCCTGCCGCTGGAGCCGCACCATCGCCGGCCGCCCTTCCCCTCGGCCTCCTCAACCCACGCTCCCTCCCCATGGCCTGCCTCCTCAACCCGTGCCCCCTCCCTGTGGTGAGTTTTTCTGTTTTGTCCTGTTTTTTAGATTTAGTTTAGGTTTGTTTAGTTTAGTTTAGTTTAGGTTTGTTTTGTTTAGTTTAGTTTAGGTTTGCTTTGTTTAGTTTAGTTTAGGTTAGTTTAGTTTAGGGTAGATTTAGTTTAGTTCAGTTTAGGGTTTTTAATGTTTTTTAGGAATAAACAAGAAAGATGAAAAAAGAAGTAAAAGAAGAAGAGGAAGAAGAAGAAGAAGAAGAGGAAGAAGAAGATGATGAAAAAAACAATATGTAGAAGAAGAAGAAGAAGAAAGAAGAAGATGAAAAAATTAGAAGTAGAAGATGAAAAAAACAAGTAGGAAAAGTAGAAAAAGAGGGTCGTCGATGGTCGAGGGTCACCAAGGGAAAAGAGGGTCGCCGAGTGGTCGAGGGCTCGAGGATCGAGGCGAAAAGGAGTCGAGGGTCGACCCGACACAACACCACCGACACCCCGACCCCCGACACGACACCCCGACACGGCACCCCTACCCCGACACGACACCCTGACCCCGACACGACACCCCCGACACCCCGATCCCGAAAAAGGTGCTCTTCGGCCTTCCAAAGGCCGACGGGGTCATATATTTGTGAATTATGAGTTAGGTCATATATTTTCGATTTTGTTAGGAAAAACATCATATTTGTGTTGATCGAGTTTCATTTCAATGTGCAGTTGTTTCGTGCTGCGAGGGTCTATTGTTTGACGAGCTCCAAGTGCATTTGATAAGCTCCCCTGCTGTGTTCGTTGGTGAGCACAAATGACATCTCCACCCTCGGACACCTTAATTTTTTTTGCTTTGTTCCGGTCTTCGTGCCGATGAAACTTGCTAGCTATAGGTGTCTTCAATCATCACCATGCGTGACCAGTATGTGTATCCCGTTTGAAAGGTTTACATATATAAATATGCATGCATTTGCATATTTATAATAGTGATTCTTTCGAATTGTCCAATGTTATCCATGGACAGCCCGAGTGTGTGTAGATTGGGTTCGTTATCCCATATGCTCTCTTCCGGATCCGATGCAGAATTTCGTCAGTGCCTCCCTGTTGTTCTCCGGGTACACATCCTCTCTGCTTATTGCCGAGATGTGTATCAGGAGCAAAGGGGGACCCCGGGGGCAAAGGGCCTTACCCTTTGTCGTCCGCCTACCGACGGCAAGGGGGGGGCATAAGGCTGACGGCAAAGAGAGCGGATGACAAAGAACTGTCGTTAACACTTGATGGCCATAGCCCCTGGGTCTGTCGTCCAACCTCTTTGCCATACGCTCCCCCACGGCAAAGATTCTTGGCCGTCCATGATCCTGAGGCTGACGACAAAGGACCGCTTTACCGGGTTTTTCTTTGCCGGAATTTTTGCCATCTGCTGATGGACGGCAAAGGCCTTTGTCGTCCGGTGTTCTGCCCTTTGCCATCAGCCATGGTGGATGGCAAATTACCTGATTCCTATAGTGTGAAGATAAATAGTTGATATGAATGTCTTTGGTGAAAGTCTTCACACAATATTCAAGCAGAGTGTTCACAGATGAGAGTAGGAATGTAAGAGAGTGAAGGATAGAACTAGTTGCTTGACGAAGACACATGATTTGTTGAACCAGTTCCAGTTGTTGCGACAACTGTACGTCTGGTTAGGGAGGAAGATATTGAACTTAGAAGACCTCATCTTCACCTTATTCCCCTTGAGTCAAAGTCACTTAGACAACGCCCAATCACTCAGGTAAGTCTTCAAGGGAGACTTCCGAAACCTGTATAAACTTGGTCACCCGGTAGTCCACAATGACTCTTGGATGCTCTAGACACAGACGCCTAACCGTTTGGAAGATCACAGTCTTCAAGTGTAATAAGTCTTCAGTTCACTCGGAACAGAAAGTCTTCGATGATGCTAAATCACTCTAGCTCTAGGTGTTTAGGTGTATCCTCACAGGATATCTATCTCTCAAAGTCTTCGAGGTCGGTTGCTCCAAAACGACAACAGTCGTATCTCTCTCTGAGCAGCCCTCTACTTATGGTGGAGGGGATGGGCTATCTATAGCCAGCGGGCAACCCGACCTGATATGACCAATATGACCCTTGGTCAATGGCCAACCGACACGTGTCACAACCGTCGGATTTTGAACACACTCGGCAACTTTACTTGGGCTACAAGTAAAGCTGACTTGACCAGCTCTGGAAGAGATTTCCTCTCAATGTCTTCGCTCGAAGACATAGGTATGGGTTGAGCATCACATCAGCCTCTGACTTTGATCGGATCGACCCCACTTAACAATACGGTGGTTCCTATGACTTAGGAAACAAGAAACAAAACTATGAAAAGACTTCATCTTTGCATTTCATTGTCTTCGGACGAATGTCTTCATCCACCACCAATGGCTTCAGTCGTCACCAATGTCTTCAGACATTTTTGGGGGTCATCTTCGATGGATAAACCGAAACTCTAGGGACTTCTCTCTGTGTTAACCTTTGAACTCTCACAACACATTAGTCCCTCGGCCACGTTTGTCTTCAATACTCCAAAGCCAAACAAGGGTGGCACTAGATGCACTTACAATCTCCCCCTTTTTGGTGATTGTTGACAAACTGGTTGAAGTTTTCAACAGGGATTAAAAATATGTGAAGATGAGGTTTTGAAGTTTTTGATTGCAAGATATAGAGAGCTCCCCCTGAAGATGTGCATATTAAGATTTTGCTTTGAATGCAAATGCACATGGCAGGTTGTAGTTCGTAGAGAACTCCCTCTATATCTTGTAATCTAATCACTATGCATTTAACAGATAATGAAGATAATGAAATGCACAATGAAAAATGGGCGTCTGCAGAATGGCTTCGGGTGCATAAAATAATCTTTGAAGAAGCGCCAAAGAATACGGTAAACATAAAGTGCAGACGTCCATCAGGACTTAAGTTTTACAACCCAAGACAACAAATGTTCAGAAACGAGAGTTGTAAGCTTAGTAAAATATGACACCGCCCTTATAAGTAGACCCGTTTGAGGACTATCACCCAAAGCTTCTCCCCCATTTGAGAACTATGCGTCCCCAGCAGGTGTTGATGAAGACGGTGTAGTAGGGTCTTGAGTTGCTGGTACAGAGGGGCTTGTTGCAGTGCCGCGACGTGGAGTCGATGGAGGCAAAGAAGTCACATCATCGGCTTCATCTACAAGCTTGACGTTGACGGAAGGAGCTGACGAAGAATAGTCACTGTCTTCGAGAGAGATGGGGTCTGGTGCCACTTCTCCACAGTAGGAGGTGGTGCACCAAATCTGTAGCGAGGGTGAAATCCATCTTCATGAAGCTCATGCTCAGGTGCTAGCATGGTCAGAGTCCTCCATGAGCGACGACTTGTTTCATAAGAAACAAAGGCATTTTTGGTTGCCAAGTTGCGAACATGGTTGAGATCTTGCACAACTAAGTGCATCTGGCGTCGAGTCCACTCATGATACTTTTCTTGCTTTTGTATCAGTGAAACTAGAAGTTCACGATCTATAAGAGCACACTCTCTCCTGGGCAGAAGTTGATGAGGCAAAGTGGTGGCAGTGGCTTCGGAGTTGGTTGCAACAGATCTTGGTTGGCGAAGCGCACCAATTAGTCTTCCTCTTGATGGATGAGAAGGAATAAGAAGACCTTCAACAATAGGAGTGCCACTTGTGCCTTGAATGATTGGGTTCTTGCTCTTGGATGGATATAAATCTGCTGGCAAAACTTCAATATCTGGAAGACAAATGCCATGGTTGCGAGTACAGGGAAGAAACCTGGTCTTGGTCTTGTACTTGATGAGGCACATGATACAAGGAGCATAAACCTTCGGCTCAAGGACATTGAAGCCATTTGCAGCAAGGTTGCGAAGGAACAAGTCTTGAAGATTGAATCTAATGCCATACATAATGTTGTAGAGCAATGTCTTCGAAGGCCCTTCAATCTTGCATGAGGAGTTGTGCCCTTTGATTGGCCAAATGGTGTGTCATAGAATGTGGTAGAGTGTCCCGGGCAGGTACTGAAGATCATCCACAAACAATGATGTAGGAAGTTCTGCATCTTGAGCCAAGGGTTGCATCCTTGTCAGCATCTCTGTCATATTTGGTTCTCGCATATGGAATCGGCTTCGAGTTGTAGCCGCATAGGCTTCAGAGCGAGTATCCAAGTCTTCACCAGAGGCAGCAAGAGGTGTTGCGGGGAAGAAGTCCAGTGGTGAAGCAGTGATGTGTTCATCCCTGATCATGAATTCCATCTACCAAGTGTTCAAGTCACAACCGAAGCCTGAGATATGAAGGGTTGCATAGAATTGGAGGATGAGTTCTTCATTCCAGTCTTCATGATCTATGCAGAATGGTAGCAAACCCACATCTCGAAGACAATCCAATGCCTGATCAAAACAAGGAAGACCTTTCATAGCTTCAAAGCTCAGATGCTTGTGGGAAAGATCATGTTCTGACCATAGAGCACGCACATGTAGTACTTACGTTGTGGAGCACTCCAGAACCGATCAAACTGTATCTTGGATTGCGGTCGGAGTCGAAGAATGTGTTGATCATCCTGAATCTCTCCAACTCAAAGACCAAAGGTCTTGCTGGTCCTGACTGTCGAAGAGTTGGAAGTCGAGGCATGGGATTCATGACAGAGGGGCAGCGATCCAGGTTGAACTCGTACTAGGGTCCCATCCAGCTTGGTGGTGCAGCAAGGCGAGGCCATCTCGTACGGACCATATCTCCTTACCTATTATGATCCAACACAATGGTGTCTTCATTGTATTCAGTAGATGGCGTGGTAGGGATAGGAGGTCCATCAGGGGATCGGGCATTGGCTTCTCCCATGGTGGCATCGACATCATTGTCTTCGGCTTCCATAACTTCAGTGGCAGGTCGGCTGGAGGGACATCTTCAATCCACATCACATCATCGACTGGTGCAGTCGGGGAATCACGTACTTCGTCTTCAGGAATTGGAGACATGAGAGCTCGAGGTCCTCTTCTAAGACGTTTGAGTGGTGAAGTGCAGTTGATAGGTTCAATCTCCTATGGTGCAAACAGAGATTCTGGTGAGGCTGACACAGGCAGGAAGAATGGAGGTGATGGTGTACCAGGTTCAGCGTCAGTAACATCCGGACGAAGAGGAGTTCCAATGTCCACATATTCACTGGTTGATTGGGGGAGTGGACCGTTGGAGCATCCACTGGCAGAGCAGGTTCAAGCTCGACATTGTCTTCAAGACCAATGTCTTCATGAGCATTGTCTTCAGCGGCAGCACTGTCTTCGGCAACTGGAATCTCATCAGCATTCTGAGTCTCTGTGGAAGTAGACTCGTGCAGTACAACTTGTCTTTCCAAGTTCTCAGAGGCAGGGTCACCATAGAAATTGGCATAATAAGCAAAGGCTCTTGAGGAGCAGGTGTTGATGATGGAGTAGAGGGTGGTGCTGGTGCTGGTTCTTGCGCTGGTTCTGAAGGCTTGGTTTTTCTTTTCTTCAACCTCTTCGGAGGTTGGGCTTCAGAGGCAGACGCCTTGCGCTTCTTGGCTTCAGCTTCAGCTTGCTTTGTCTTCTTGATAGATGAAGTAGTGGTTGTAGGGCGTGGCCGTGGGTTGGCAAACCTAGCGGGGAAGACTATGCCATGCTCCTCAGACTGTGCACGAGCAGGTTGTTCAGAAAACACTAAAGCTTGCTGGGAGTGAGCAATGACTTCGGGCACAAGGGCAGGCTGACCGAGTGCCTTCCTCTTTAACATATCATTGTTAGCTTGCACCATCATGGTGGTATTCCTCTTGAGGCATGGAAGAGGACCCATGACAGCTTCACATCTCTTCCCAAACTCAGCTTTGAGATCTGCCATCATCAACCTATATCTAGTGATCTGCTTGGCATCGAGTCTGTGCACATTTTTCTTGAAGAGTGCCTTCTCATGGCTGATCTTGGCCTTTGTGTGCTTGGCCTTCTGGGCCACAGTCGGTTACTCATTCACAAGTCCTTGGAACGTGACATTCAGGCCAATTGGGAGCTGAAGAGCATCACTGCTGATGGAGGGGTCAGTGAACCATTCATCAATGAAGTGTTCGAAGACTACCGGATCAATCAGAGGTAAGTCTTCAAGCCGCTTGGCTTCCTCTTCTTTCTGTTGAATAAGCCTAGCCAAGGCTTCATCATCAAACTCGTCATCTGACAACTCAATCATATTTGTTGCATCCATCAAAGACATGTTAGGCTTCGGGCCACAATAAGCAACAACCTTTCTCTTCATATGCCTATGCAGGCGACCTTCAGATTCTGGTTCCTCATGGTTTGCAGGAGGGGACCAAGAAGCTTGTGGAGAAGACTCGGTAGGCGGAGGAGCCTTGGAAGACCTAGGCTTCAAAGACTTCGACTTGGAAGACTTTGTCTTTGAAGACTTTGGTTCTTCCAAAGGCTTTGGTGGCAGTTCAGGAGCATTCTCTTCCTCAACTTCCACCTCATCTGACTTTGTGGGCTCTCGGATGCCAAGTATGCTTGATGGATCAGTATTCTCTGGCATTGGTGTCCTGAACATGCAGGGGTAGAAGGCGCCAACCTTTGTTTTCGGATGAAGATTTTGGTAGACGATGTTTGTCCATGGTGCATTTTCAGCACACTTCTTAGCGTACTCGTCAGTGACGAAGCGGTAGTGAAACCACTCCACACTCCAATATCTTCGGATCCATTGGAGGCGATTCTTGCGCTGACGGTAGGTTTCCTCCATATCTGACTTGTACATCTCATATAGATCTGGAGGAAGGTCCTTGGCAGTGTTCTTGCGTCTATGCTTTCCTACCTTCTTGATTGGTTTGTCGTCTGCCATTGGCTTCGGCAAAGGATGCAGCAATGGCTTCACAGAAGTGAACAAATAGGAACACGCACCAGAAGATTCCAGATGTATCTGCAAGTAGTATGCAAACGAATTCAGACTATGAGATCCAAGCGATTCTGCTGCGAACATGTACCTATGAAATAGTTAGACATGCGAGGGAAGAGTAGAGGTCATATCCATTCTCAGAAGATTTGGAAGTTAAAACGTTGTTTTGAAGACATTGACCTTATACCGAAGACATTCACTTCTATAGAGACTATGGTGATTTCAGATTTGTACAAGTCCAAGGATTTCCGCAAGTGGGGAATCAACCAAGTTTTAGACCCCGTAGTGAATATATTTGGCAAGGATAGATCCAGATGTAGATTTGGTTGAGTGGAAAGAGAATAAACAGCAACCGACATATTTCAGTAAGAATCTTGGATCAAAACATGGGGTAAACATAGATTTTAATTGCCGCAATGAAGAACGAGACGAACTACTCGATGAGGTGGAGAAGCCAAGCGGCTCAATCTTCCTCACCCTAACTTGGTAGAGGCAGACGGCTACGGCGGCGGCAAGTGGATGACGAACGCAACCGGTGTGAGTACGTCATCGGAGAAGTCGTGGTAGCGAAGCACTTCGTCTCCAGCGACGATGGATTCCAGCAACGACACTAGGGTTGTGATCACGTAGGGTGGTGGAGGAAGGAGAAAGTAATAATGGAAGGTGGGTAACTCGTATTTATAAGGGGACATGTGGCATGCATGCAAACCACCTGACAACCCACTACCGTAATCGAAGCTGCGGCGCGTGAGTTTGTTGCTAAAAACACGGAGACAATTTAGATTTGAGCGTAAATTATGTGGTTGATTTGTCTTCGACCGACAAGGATGCAGTGAAGATAGTCAACACGTGTCAACATAGAATGCATATGACTGGATTAGAACAGATTAGACGAGGTAAGAATAGAGGAGAATGTCGGGTCCGATCACATTTTCCTAGGAAAAAGTTTAAGGCAAAGCTATAGGACAAATGTTGTATAGGACAAAGCTCTAATCCAAATGTAGATCTGAAGAGTTTTCAACTGAAACACACGTGAAAACACCAAAGTTTTTGTTTCGAAGACATTCAACTTTTGAAGACATATGAAAGGTTGAGAGAAAAGCAATGTCTTCGAGATTGGTTGGTGACGTTACCCACCGTATAAGAATGTTTGACCCAGACACGACACACAATTATCGTGGCGCTCTAAAGTCATATTCTTCATTAATGTATTCACATTTAGCTTGTAAGTCTTCATGAGTTGAAAACAGACTTTACACCATGTGTTGTGCATCAAAGTCGTCAACATGCATAAGCATTAGGATGTATTCCCATTTCAAAGGACATTTGAGGATTTTAAGATATTTAGCTCACACTGCAACTTGCTAAACCTGTTCTCATCCAAAGGCTTCGTGAAGATATCTGCTAGTTGATCTTTAGTGTCTGCATGCTTGATGTTGATGTCGCCTTTCATCACATGATCCCGAAGAAAATGATGTCGTATCTGAATGTGCTTCGTCTTCGAGTGTTGTACTGGATTTTAGGAGATCTTGATTGCACTATCATTGTCGCAGTAGAGAAGTACATCCTTCAAGTTGATGTCATAGTCCTTGAGTGTTTGCTTCATCCAGAGAAGCTGAGTGCAGCATGTGCCAGCTACAATGTATTCGGCTTCGACAGTAGAGAGTGACACACTGTTATGCTTCTTTGAAGACAAACACACAAGGGATCGTCCAAGAAAGTGACAAGTGCCTGATGTAGACTCGCGATCAACTCTATCGTCAGCGAAGTCAGAATCTGAGTAGCCAATCAGCTCAAACTTCGAACCCTTTGGATACCATAATCCTAGAAGTTGGGGTGTGAGCCAAATATCTAAGTATTCAATTCACAGCAAGGTCGTGCGGCTCCTTTGGTGCCGCTTGAAATCGGGTGCACGTGCAAACACTAAGCATTATATATGTTCTAGATGCACCTAAATACAACAAAGATCCAATCATGGAGTGATATACCTTCTGATCGAAATCTTTCCCATTTTTGTCAGTGTAGAGGTGACCATTGGTAGGCATTGGCGTGTTGTAGCCTTTGGCTTCGTTCATGCCAAACTTCTTGAGGTAGTCCTTGAGGTACTTGTCCTGAGATATGAAGATATCATTTGGTTGTTGTCGAATCTGAAGCCCTAAGAATAACTTCAGCTCTCCCATCATCGACATTTGATACTTCTCTTGCATCATATAAGCAAACTCATCACTGTATTTGTTGTTAGTACAGCCAAATATAATGTCGTCCATATATATTTGGCATACAAACAATTCACTTTTATAAGATTTAGTGACGAGAGTGGGATCGAGTGAACCAAGTTTGAAGCCTTTTGCCTTGAGGAATTCCTTGAGTGTGTCATACCATGCTCTTGGTGCTTGCTTGAGGCCATAGAGTGCCTTCTTGAGCTTGAAGACATAGTCAGGATGCTTTGGATCTTCAAACCCTGGTGGTTGAGCAACATATACTTCTTCCTCAATCTTACCATTGAGGAATGCACTTTTGACATACATTTGATACAAGCATATATGATGATGGTTAGCAGAAGCAAGGAATGTATGAAAGGCTTCGAGTCTGGCAACAGGTGCAAAGGCTTCACCGAAGTTAATACCCTCGACCTGTGTGTAACCTTGAGCCACCAGTCGTTCCCTGTTTCTGACGACTTGTCCAGACTCATCTTGCTTGTTCCGTAAGATCCACTTTGTACCGATGATGTTGTGTTTCCTAGGATCAAGACGCTTTACGAGCTCCCACACATTGTTCAGCTTGAACTAGTGAAGTTCTTCTTGCATGGCTTGAATCCATTCCGATTCCTTGAAGGCTTCATCAACTTTGGTGGGTTCTGTGATAGATACAAAAGCAAAGTGCCCACAAAAGTTAACTAATTGGGTAGCTCTTGAGCGAGTAAATGGACCTGGTGCATTAATGTTGTCAAGCATTCCCTCAATTTGAACTTCATTTGCTACGCGTGGGTGAGCAGGCCAAAGGCTTTGTTCTGGCTATTGAGCATTGTCTTCGTCAGCAGCATTGTCTTTAGGTTCAGCATTGTCTTCCTGCTGAGTGGATGGTCGACGGATGACTTCTTCAATCACAGGTTCTTCAAGCACAATTTCTCCAGTACCCATCAGTCTAATGGCTTCATCAGAAGGTAATTCATCTAGCACAAGAGGCAGGTGCTCTCTTTGCGAGTCGTTAGTTTCATCAAATCGCACATCAACAGTTTGAACAACTTTGTTGTGGAAGATGTTGAAGACTCTGTAGGTGTGCGAGTCCTTCCCATAACCAAGCATGAAACCTCATGTGCTTTTGGTGCAAATTTTGAAGTGTGGTGTGGATCTCTTATCCAAAATCTTGCACCAAAGACATTGAAGTAACTTACATTGGGTTTCTTACCTGTGAGAAGATCATAAGATGTTTTCTTGAAGAACTTGTGAAGATATACTCTGTTGATGATGTGACAGGCTGTATCAATGGCTTCATGCCATAACTTTTGTGGTGTCTTGTATTCATCAAGCATGGTGCGAGCCATCTCAATCACAGTCCTATTCTTGCGCTCCACGACGCCATTCTGCTGAGGTGTATAGGGAGCCGAGAAATCATGAGTGATGCCCAGGTGGTCAAGCAAAGTGTCAAGTCTAGTGTTCTTGAACTCAGTCCCATTATCACTCCTGATGTGCTTCATCTTCATGTTGTAGTTGTTCATGCACCTATTTGCGAAGCGCCTGAAGACATCCTGCACTTTTGTCTTGTAAAGTATGATATGCACCCAAGTGAATCGAGAATAATCATCAACAATCACGAAGCCATATAGATTTGAAGTTGTAGAGAAGGTGGAATAATTAGTGGGGCCAAATAAATCCATGTGTAGCAGCTCGAAGGGACACAAAGTCGTCATGATAGTCTTGAAGGGGTGTTTAGCCCTGGTCATCTTCCCGGCTTCACAGGCACCACAGAGGTGGTCCTTCTTGACTTGACACCCTTGACGCCAATGGTAAGCTTCTTCTTGATGAGTGTGTGCAAGTTCCTCATCCCAGCATGTCCTAGCCTTCCGTGCCATAGCCAGCATTCCGAAGCTTTTGCTAGAATACATGAGGCAACCTGTGGTCCTGCAGAGAAGTCTACCATATACAAATCACCTCTTCGGAAACCTTCGAAGACTTTGGTTTTGTCAGAGGCCATTAGTACCACACATCTGAATTTACAGAATATGGCAAGCATATCTAAGTCACAAAGCATTGAGATAGACATTAAGTTGTAACCAAGGGATTCAACAAGCATGGCATTCTCCATGTGTCGGTCCCTTGAGATAGCAACTCTACCTAGCCCCAATACTTTGTTGCTGCTTTTGTTAGCAAAGACGATGTGGTCTAATGTTGGATTTCAAAAAGTTTGCTCCATCTATAGGCTTTGATCACCAGCCATGTGAATGGTGCAACCACTATCCATGATCCATTCAATGGCATTGGATTTGTCTTCCTGCATTGAGAATTAGTATGGTTCACAAAGGCATGCAACAGTAACATGCATTGATGAGTGATATAGCAGTGCATATTGATAGAAGACATTGGACGATATTAATGATAACATTCGCATTAGTTGTCTTGCATCCAAACAAGATTGTTTCCGAGTCTCCAGAGATAATCTCCAGGATAGGCTTCTTCCTATCAGGAGACCCGATGTTGCATGAAGATATTAGTTCTTCTTAACCTCCCACATGCGAAGGGGTGGTTTCGAAGCAATAAGACATAAGGAAGCATCAGAGAACTTAGGAAAAGATGCCCTTATAGCACGTTTCACACGAGGGTTAGTATACTCAAATGAATATGCTGAGAAATTTTTGGTTGGATGAACATAGCGGTTCATGCCATAGTGCACATATTCATGAGTCATCTGAATCCTTCCCTGTGAAACAGACTTGTTAGTGTAATCATTTGAAGGAATGTATCTTCTCGAAGACATGGATCTGGGGTTAATCTTCTTCTTGAGTGATGTCGTGAAGACATTCACACGAAGCCTCTCAAGAATACTTTTGGGAACCCAGATCTTCTTCAAGGGAGAGCCATTCCTGCAGTTCATACCAACGAACCTAGCAAATACTTCACCATTTTGGCATTTGAACAGTTTATAGTTGGAATCAAAGGATTCATCAACAATGAGAGGATTCACACAGTCATAGCCAGATAATGTAGAGGGGTCAACTGAAGGACCTTTCACAACAACCCATGTGGTTTTGGGGTACTCCTTAGGTGTCTAGTAAGATCCATCAACATTGAGGTTTCTTTAGAAACCAACACCCTCTTTTCTAGGGTTTTTCTTCAGGATAGTCCTCTTTAGGACATCACAAAGAATCCGATGTCCTTATAGACTCTTTACATGCCAGTCTCAAGCAATGTCTTCAACCTGTCATTGTCATCACTGATAGTTGTGGCTTCCTCAGATGAGGGGTTAGGTGCCACAGGTATAGTTGAAGATATAGCATATTCTAAAGCCTTAGAATATTCAACGGTAGAGTCATTAGCTTCACGAGCAATGCATTTTAAGCATGGAGCATCAAATTCATCCTGAGCAGTATTGATCTGTTCTACTAGGAGTGAGTCGTTTTCCTTCCATAGATCATCATGTGCTTGCCTCAACTTCTAAAGATCTATCTTTTTCTAAAGATATTCAAGAGAAAGCTTCTCATGATCAGTTGAGAGGGCATCATGATGATTTTGGAGATCCTCAAACCTTGAATGAATACTATGCATGTCTTCATCCATAGTTTTGTTCAGTCTCATCTCTAAGCGTAACAGGTCATCGCTTTTCTCTAGAGTAGTTTGCATTTTCTCCATAGCATTTTGTTGCTTGCTGGCAATTTTTACAAGTTTGGCATAGCTAGGTTTCATGTCATCATCAGATTTAGCATCAGATTCGGAATCATGACGTGAGGACTTTGAGGATACCTTGGAAGCTTTCGCAATGAAGCAGTAGGCTGGAGTAGTGTCATCATCACTCGCTTCAAAGTTGAAGGAGGAGCCATTTTCTTTAGGTTCGAATACAGTCGTAGAAAGATAAGTTGAAGTCATTGCCAGTCCAGCTACTTCAGCGTCGGAGTCCTCATCGGATGCTTCGTCAGCCTCAAAACCAGATTCAGACTATGAATCCATCTCCTTTCCGACGAAGGCATGGGCCTTTCCTGGTGACTCTTGTTTTGTGATGAAGACTTTGCATACTTGTTCTTCTTGTTGTCATTGGAGTCATAGTTCTTGATCTTTTTCTTGGATTCCTTTTCCCACTAAGGACAATCAGCGATGAAGTGACCAGTTTTCTTGCACTTGTGATATGTTTGCTTCTTGTTTTCCTTGGAAGACATATCTCCAGATTTCTTGGAATCACGTCTTGAAGATTTAGCGTAGCGTTTTCACTTGGCAAACTTCCGAAACTTTCTGACAAGCAAGGAAAGCTCCTTTCCAAAGTCTTCAGCACCATCAGAATTGCATTTAGAGTTGTCTTCAAATGAAGACATAGCTTTGGCCTTTAATGCATAGGAGCAATTGTAGCTTGGTCTGTAGATATCTCTCTTCTCAGCTTGTTGGAATTCGTTGGTGTTCAACCTCTCAAGTATATTAGCTGGGTCCAAACTCTTGAAGTCAGGGCGCTCTTGGATCATAAGTGGGAGAGAGTCAAAAGAACTGTCAAGTGATCTGAGTAGCTTCTTGGCGACTTCATGTTTGGTGATGTCAGTGGTGCTAGGTGCATTCAGCTCATTTGAGATGTCAGTGAGGCGATCAAAGGTGAGCTGAACATTTTCATTGTCGAGTCTCTTGAAGTGGTTGAACAGGTTGCGAAGCGCATCAACACGGGAGTCTCTTTGAGATGAGACACCTTCATTCACTTTGGACAACCATTCCCAGGTTTCCTTGGATGTGCGAAGTGCGCTCACACGTATGTATTGTCCTTTGGTCACATGACCACAGATGACATTCCTGCGGTGGAGTCAGGTTGCGCGAATCTCTTCACATCAGCAACAATGACAGCTTCGCCAACCTCACGAATACCTGCCATGATGACATACCATAGGTCATCGTCAATGGCTTCGAGATGCATGCACATCTTGTTCTTCCAGTAGGGGTAGTCGGTGCCATCGAAGACAGGGCACGCAGCAGAGACCTAGATTATCCCTACAGTCGATATAGCTAAAACTCCACGGTGGTTAAACCGAAACACAAAACAAGGGAGTACCTTGCTCTGATAACAATTGAAAGTGCCAGTTATCGACTAAAGGGGGTGAATAGGCGATTTTTATGAAAGGCTTCAAAATAGTAAGTGTATTCAAAGTAATGCAGAAACGTAAACAGGATCAAGTAGGGATACAATCAAGAATCTAGACAGGGCATGCAAGGAAGGGAAGACATTCAAGTAAGACAAGCATAATTATCATAGCAACTAAGATGTGTCGAAGACAAACTTAGATGGTATGAAAATAAACAGTTGATATGAATGTCCTCGGTGAAAGTCTTCACACAATGTTCAAGCAGAGTCTTCACATATCAGAGTAGGAATGTAAGAGAGTGAAGCATAGAACTAGTTGCTTGACGAAGACACATGATTTGTTGGACCAGTTCCAGTTGCTGCGACAACTGTACGTGTGGTTAGAGAGGCTGAGATTGAACTACGTAGACCTCGTCTTCACCTTATTCCCCTTGAGCCGAAGTCACTTAGACAACGCCCAATCACTTAGGTGAGTCTTTAGGGGAGACTTTTGAAACTCGTATAAACTTGGTCACCCGGCAGTCCACAATGACTCTTGGACACTCTAGACCCAGACGCCTAACCATCTGGAAGATCACAGTCTTCAAGTGTAATAAGTCTTCAGTTCACTCCGAACAGAAAGTCTTTGGTGATGCTCAAACACTCTAGCTCTAGGTGTTTAGGTGTATCCTCGCAGGATGGTATCTCTCAAAGTCTACGAGGTGGGTTGCTCCAAAATGACAATAGTCGTATCTCTCTTTGAGTAGCCCTCTACTTATGCTGGAGGGTGGGCTATTTATAGCCAGCGGGCAACCCGACCTGATATGACAATATGACACTGGGTCAATGGCCAACCGACACATGTCACAGCGGTCGGATTTTGAATGCACACAGCAACTTTACTTGGGCTACAAGTAAAGCTGACTCGACCAGCTCTGGAAGAGTTTTCCTCTCAATGTCTTCGCTCGAAGACATAGGTATGGGTTAAGCATCAAATCAGCATCTAACTTCGATCACATCGACCCCACTTAATAGTACGGTAGTTCCTATGACTCGGGAAAGAAGAAACAAAACTACCAAAAGACTTCATCTACGCGTTTCATTGTCTTCGGATGAATGTCTTCGTCCACCACCAATGGCTTGAGCAATCACCAATGTCTTCAGACATTTTTGGGGGTCGTCTTCGACCGCTAAAGTGAAACTCTAGGACTTCTCTCTGTGTTAACATGTGAACTCTCATAAACACATTAGTCCCTCAACCACCTTTGTCTTCAATACTCCAAAACCAAACAAGGGTGGCAGTAGATGCACCTACAAAAAGTAATAAGGATGGGAATGATGGCGACACGGTCAACAATGCTAACAAGGAGAAGACCAACGGCCGCGGCTGCCATGGTGAGGGAGGTGCACAATGTCCAGGGTTGCGTAGGGGCAATGATGATGGTGAGGTGTCGTTGAGTACGATCATGAAGGTAATCAAGCGCAGTTCCAAGGAAAAAACAACACTCATAGCCAAGGATGTCTGCTAAGAGCACACAACAAAGTGGCAACAATTTTTTTCAAAGTAGTTTTATTGTGAAGGACATGCGGAAGGAGCTGTTTGAGGTAGACATCGGGTCTTCCATTACAGTCACAGATGTGATGAATATTGGAGAGTCTTGGTACAAAACGAAAAATGTCATCCCTGAGCTCCCAGATATCCCTCTTTTCCCGATGTTTGTGCTGCCAGCTGAGAAAAAATTCCGTGCTATGGAGATGGCCCTTGATGATGAGCCTTTGTTTGGTCGTCGAACACAAACGAAGAACACGAAGTTGCAGCTATGGAAAACTTGTAATCTAAACAAAACCCCTCTTTCATCAATAAAGCTTTCCTCTTATATTCGCAATATCCAGATTGCAATCTTAGTTTCTTGCTTGTTCCTCATTTGCGTGCAGGAAACAGCCCCTCGTGGTCAGGTTGATCGTGCTCCGGCGTGGTCAATAACCTCTCAGAGTTGGTTTAGCAATTGCTATGGCGTGACCTCCTCGCACATTCGTAGTCAGATTGTCAAAGTCGACTCTACATAAACGATAGCCGCATCTCATCGAAAGATAGGGATAACTTCGCCTTTATCAAGTGGTATCACATGAGATATTGGGAGATGGTTTTAAAGAACCAATTGTTGTCCGAAAAGAGAAGGAATCATAGTCTTCAGGAGGAGATGAAGGGGGTTCTAGGAAGAATGTTAAGAAATTAATACACATGGCAGTTAAGTCTATCCCTCTGTCTCGAGAAGCAGGCCAGGCTGCGGTAGGTCAAAGTGTTGCAACTACGACAACCACTTAGCAAGCTCCGACAGTCCTGAGGTCGACGGATGAAGTGGCAAGTCAGAAAGTGGCAACACCTCCAATAACAAATGTTTACCAGAAACAAGCAGGAAAGAAGCAAAAGAGAGCAACTGCTGACAATTTTGAAGCAACTAAACAAAAAATTCAAGCAAATGTAGTGAGCATGCAGGGAGCAGCTCCTCCAAAGAAACGTACGGAGTCAGCGGTTGCATTGGAGTTGTCACTGGATAGGAGAAGGATCTAGGAAAAGGTTCAGTAGGAGAAGCGAGCATTTGTCAGCAGTCAAGACAGACATGAGCAACTGTTGTGCTGGAGGAAGCAACTCCTGAGCTCATCTAGGCAACTTCAGAGACAAATGCACCACAATCAAGTGACAAGCCTTCGGTGTTCCCACAAAGAAAGCATGCACTGCAAAAGGCAAAGAAATCCCACTTGATGACATCCGGAGCATCAATGAGGTGCTTGCAAAGTGCATCAGCCCAGGATCAACACCACAGCTCCTGAGAAGTAAATCTGTCGGGACCATACCAAAAATATGGGCATCCCCTGTCATTAATCTATCACCGAATGAAGGAGCATCTCATTCAGGTGAAGCACCACCGTCGCTACAAAGATCAAAGTCTGGAAGTGTCGTTTTGGATGATTACTGCCCAACTCCAAATTTTAACCTTGGCATAGATGAAATGGAGGAAAATAAAAGGAAGGAGGACACTGTAGCAGAGTATAAGGAGGTGGCAAATGCACCGCCCACTACAGACATCAAGTGGGGAATTGACTGGGGCAACCTTGATTTTGATGATGTGATCGAGGGGGCACTGAAAAGTGCTGCAACAGCAGAGAGCACAAGGAACTTGTCACCTTCCGGTTTGAGTACACCAACCGTTGACGCAAAAAACCCAGTGAGGGGGAATCGAGCAATGGTGCTGCCAGCAGCTCGGGTGAGCCCATTTCTCTGAAGCGCGAGAGGAGACTACTCAAAACTCCGCCATCACAAAGGTCACCGTATGTGAATGTAGAAGTGAAAAAAGACTTCAGTCACTCAGAAGAAATAAATAGATTGTATGCAATGGTTCTGTTGCTTGGAGGAGGAGGGACGACAAGGACATCGAAGGGGGAGGATAAAATGTGTGTGTGTTTTCCAGTAACAACCTTTTTTTGCTTATCATCAAATGTTGTTCTTTGTTTTTACAGTTGCTAAATAAGAACCTTTCTTGTTCTATAGGCCATTGATTATAAATTATCGCGATTATGATTGCACAATGAACGAGCTTGCTCAATCAATGAACAAGATTGGGTGGTTGAAAACTCTTGTCTTTGAGTTGGGGATTGAGGCAATCATGTTTAACAGGCGGGTGGGGTACAAGAAAGTCATTATGCCTCTTAGGTTTTTTGAAAGACCCCACATTTCTTGTTCAATTACTTCTTATTTTACAGATTTATTTCTTTCTATTTGTACTGATGTTTTTGTTCTATAGCTTGTTTTCTCTTGACAGACTTGTCTTCAAAAAATTGATGTGAATGTAAATGAGCTCCAGGACAGGTTCAAATCATCAAACCGGTTGGATGAGCAAGACAATTTATGTTCCATGTGTTGTCTGTTTTTGTTTTTTAGCATCTAACTTGCCCATGTTTTCCATTTGTGTTGCCTAAAAAGTGTAAACTTACACACATACAAACGACCCATCTCTGTTATATCAATTTTCTTTTTTTCTAGATATGTTTGTTGCAAGCAGATACCCCCTAGTGTTTGCCTACAAACTGAAACACACACCAAATATATGTCCTAGTAGTTTTATGTCACTTTGCTTTGTTTTGACATGCTAGTTGCTCATAATCTCCTTTTGTGTTGCCTAAAAACATCTTATGTTTTGTAAGTTGGGATATGATCCGGCTGTTTTTGTACGTTGCTTTTTTTAATATCTAAGTTGCCTGAAATGCAACACATAGTTGCCTAGAAACTCTGGGGTCCTAGTATCAGATTGAACATGAGGTGGAAAGCAAGTTCGTTCTGTGTGTTTATAGTTTCCCAAATAACTACTTTCGTTATAGTTGTATTTTTCATTTTTCTTACACCAACTCAAGCAAAAGTTGGTCCTAAGAACCCATAGGTTTGCCTCAATTTACATCAGTGTTGCTTTTTTTGTACAGAACATATCAGATTTTCATTCTAGTTGTATTCAGGATTGTTTCCTTTTTTGCAGATCATGATTCCTGTCATTGAAAATCTTGAACCAGGGAATGTGAGTGGTGCTCATCACTTTTGGCTATTAACCATCAACTTGAGGGATAAAAGGTTCGAGGTGTTTGACTCGTTAAGGACACTAAAGAAAAGCAAGAGGTTGGATGAAGTAGAATGGTGCATTGTTGCAGCAGTTCGTATGTTGTGGGACAAGCACTACCCGAAGCAGGCAATATTGATGGAGAAGTTCCCAGTTGAGGACATTGATGCACCCAAGCAAGTTGTATCATAAGTACTACATAACTTACAATGATTCTTGTTATAAGACAGAGCTTTTTTTCAAGTGTTCTCATGACCTGTGTTTTTTTTTTGCAGAGGTGACTGTGGGATATTCACATTGATGAACGCACTACTATGGAATGAGACGTGGCTCCCAAACTACGGACAAGACAACATACTGAACATAAGGAAGCTCATGACAGTCTCGATGATAAAGTGTGACCTGAACAAGGTTATCCGGCAGGAGATCCTTAAACCGGTCAAGAAGTGAACAAGAACCAGGTACACAAATGATAAGCATCCATCTAGAAGTGTCCACTTTTGTATGAATTCAAAGTAATTAAAACACATAAATCAAAACAAGTTCCTTCAAAACATCCCAACCATAAGGAAGCTTATGACAGTATTGACGATAAAACACACTTCAGTTGCTTGAATTTTCTCTGTCATCTGCTCAAAATAGGTTTACAGTTGTTCCCTCTTTAGCAATCACTGATGTTTTCCCTTTCAATTTAGTTTGCTAGTCAAGGTGTCCTTTTCTTCACTTGTGTCACTCATCACAGCAACTTCCCCAGGCACTTTCCAGAGTTGTGATCAATCGAATCACATATGCTACATTTGTTCTTTTTTGGGGGGTGTAGCTCTAGAGAAGATTGAAAGCGCCTGGTGTGGGTGCATCCTTTAGTGACTAATTTGGGTGGGTCCATAGGAGCAGGAGGATGGCCTGAACCACTTGTAGCTATAGGATCCGATGCCTCTCTAGACTGGGCCGCTTCTCGTGCTGCTTTCAGCTTCTTCCTCTTTAGCTTGTTCAATTTAGTAACCTTAGTGTCTGCTGCTTTCATGTGTCGTGCAACTACAGTGGATGCTTCATCACTTTTCATTGCCTTCTTGGCTAGCTCCACAAACGGCATTCTCATGTTCACTTGTCATACTTGGTTCTCCGACTCAGGGGCAAGTCATGTGGAGGGCCTTCATTAGTAGGCGGCGGTGCACTTGGGACTGCATCCTGCATCCAGCATCGCTTATGTAGTGCATAGGTATCTCGTCAATGCCAAGGTGGGTGTCGGTGTCAAAACCGGCGGATCTCGGGTACTGAAGACCAGGGGAGAAACCCCTCATGGACACTGAGGAGGTCGGACGAGCGATCACCATGTCCCCTCCGAAGACATCTCCGGAGCACATCATGCCTCCGGCGGCACCGGTTTAGTCCCCGGTAACCGATCATCACCGGCACCACCTACTAATGGGTGGCCGGTCATGGAGGAGGCTCTGGTGAGCGCCACCCTCCCCGAGGATCACCACGCCCTTATGGGTGCGGTATTGCAGAGCATCCAGTCTGTGGACAACAGACTGAAGGAGGCATTCAAGGGTCTCCTTCCGGCTTTTAAAGTAAGTCACCCGATACTCTTATTAGCAAAGCTTTTATTTATTTCCATTGTACAGACGGTAGCCCCCGAGCCCTATATGAGTTTGAAAAGCTTACCTAGGGATCATCATGCATCCAATATAAGATCAGTGACACCCTAAGTGTCCAGTACATTAGGATATCTCTTAGTAGTGTCAAACGAATGTTCGGATTGACTATAATTCGGGAGTTGGGAACTCGTGTGATATATTAACTTTATGTGTAATACAGGCTTCGTCATCAGCAACGGTGGTCAATGGCGCCGAACTGGACAAGCTGAATCGGAACCTTAAGCGCTCCGAGGACGAAGTTGAAGCCCTCAACAAGAAGTTCGACGAGGCACAAGGTAAGTTCGGTCCAAATGTGAAGACTTCACCCGAATATTGTTAACGCAGTTTCCTTTAATATAAAGCTTATTGCTTTGCAGCCTCATGGAAGGAGATGGAGAAGCTCAGGGCCGAGCTCAAACGAGCTAAGGAAGAAGCGACCATTGAGAGGGCGACAGCCAAGGAGGTAGCCACCAAACTGTCCACCCTGCGAGCCATCAGCGATAAGCATGAGGCTTGTGTGGCAGAAATACAAGATGAGCTCAAGGATGCCAGCAGAAAGTGTGAGGCCCTTGAGCGGAAGGGAAATGAGAGAGAGACCGAACTGTCCTCCCTGAAGATCGAGCTTCAGAAAGAGCGGGTGAACAGATGGTCCTATAAGGAGCAAGTCCGCCAAGCGAGGGATATAACAGATGGTAGACCTTACTCGCTAAAATGCATCTTCGGGAATAGTAAATTCAAATTGCTTACCCGGGCATTGCGTTCCTCAGGCGCCTCCTCCCACCTCCAGAAGAGCGTGGCAGACCCCAATCAGTTGTTTGTCTTGCGTGAAGAGGAAGACGAAGCTCGGCTATTCTGGGCACAGTTTGGAGCCCCCGAGCGTCCTCCTGTTCTGGTGGAGCAGCTGAAACAGCTGATGGAGCTGCACCAGATGGAGGAGCCGGCCATGAAGGACCTCTACATCCACTTATGGCCCGGAGAGCCGGTGCCAAGCAGCTACTTTGGCCTGGTGCAGTGGTTAATTGCTGCTTTGCCCTGCCTCGACACCGTCAAGCGCTCCTCCTGTATCGAATGAGTCTGGATGGCCTATGCCATGGACAAGGTGCACTGGTCGAAGCTAAATCCGATGAAGGTAGCCACCGACCCGCCTTCACCCAGAAAGGCGCATAGACGCCCCGAGATATACTTCGATGGAGTGATGGAGGGTGCTCGGGTGATAGCGTCCCAGTGTCCGGGTGATGAAATATTCGAATGAACTGTAATGCGTCCGAAGACATATATAAGCTTTTGGTAATATAAGCTATTGCTATTGTATAGTTTTTTTAGTCCTTTATAACTCCTATGTGGTCGTTAAATATTGAAAGATGCGAGTCGTCGGCATCAACCCCCATGTAGAAACTACATGGGGTGTCTATGCCAATGCACTATGTTCCTTAGCCAAGTTATCAGAACCCGAAGGCAATGAAGTGCGGCAAACTAGGTAATCAGACTATAGTGCATTATTTCTTTCACTTAGCCATAGGGGCACAAAAAGGAGCACGGGAAGTGCATGATTTTCTACCGAAGTGTTGTGATATTCGAACGAACCGTGGCCGAAGCCGTTATCACAATGTTTGCGCAAAGGGCAAATTCCACGTATAACATGGAATGGCCGCTTATGAGGGATGAAGTGTACTACTTCCAACTCAGGGTTCACAGATCGGATCACGCACACCATGATAGTCGGTTTTCGGCTTTCTCCTCTGAGGCGCTTGACCAGACTATCCGGAAGCGCAATCGCAGGGGTGCTCCCTTTGCCCTTTTAGCCGAAAGAGCGGAACATAAAGGGGCAAGCATAGGAGCCAGGCAACCCAACTTAATGACCAAAGACATAGTTCGGAACCGATGCATATAAAGCGAACGCCAAGATGCCGAACACATTATAGATATGGCGATTTATGTTTGAACTTGAGCCCCCAGTCTATTAGCCGGTGACCTCTTATCATACCGAACGGGTCCACGAGCAGAGGAAGAGAGGAGAAAAAATATGCACCAAAAAAAGGACAGATGGGGCAAACTTGTGCCACGCAGTTTTGCATTTTCTCAATAACTCTTTATTTAGCTCAGGTTGTCGAAGCAACTGTTTACAGATATGTGAAGGAAAAAATAAAAATATATAGGAGTTGTTGTACCAGGGGTCTTCGATTGGTAACCTGGCGCCCGCGATATCCCTTGTTGCTAGTTGACTCCTGCTCCTAGATGCCTCTTGATGGGTGACGGTGTTCGGCGAACGGATCTTTTGTAAATAAGGTATTGAGAAGTCGTCGAATTGTAGGTGAGACTTATGCCATGGGCAGGCCTTTTAGGGGTACCTGCGGTTTGTCCGAAGACATGTAGAGGGTGTAAGTCCGGCTCAGCCGAACACCCGCCTTATATTTCCCCACCGCTATCCATGGAATTTTAAGTGTGAAGTTGTGCTTCCTCGGCACGTACTTTGCTGGTGTTAGAATTGTGCGGTGGGGGCGAGTCCGTATTTAAGGGATGAGGGAGTTTCTGAGTTTGCCGTATGAATCTGAACTCACTTCCCATCCTTGCGTGCCTTTACGGCAGATGCTGAAACTTGCCGATCATCTTTGTAATTGAATTCGGCCGCCAGGGCCAGTGCATGTTCCTTGGTTCTAAGGGAACGCTCGGTATTGCCGTTAACAATAATGACCCCTTTGGCCCGGCATCTTGAGCTTGAGGAATGCGTAGTGTGGGACTGCATTGAAATGAGCAAACGCTGCCGGCCAAGCAGCGCGTGGAAGCCATTGCGGAAGGGCACAAAGTCGAAGATCAAGTCTTCGCTACGGAAGTTATCGGGCGAACCGAACACCACTTCGAGGGTTACAGAACCCGTGCATCGGGCCTCAATGCCCAGGATCACTCCCTTAAAGGTAGCGCTACTTGGTTTAATCCTCGATGGTTCTATGCCCATCTTTTTCATCGTGTCTGAGTAAATCAGGTTAAGGCTACTTCCTCCGTCCATTAGGACTTATGTGAGGTGATACCCATCTATAATGGGGCCTAGGACGAGGGAAGCCGAGCCCCCATGACGAATACTGGTCGGGTGGTCACGCCGATCAAAGGTGATCAGGTATGCCGACCATGGGTTGTACTTCGGGGCTACAGGCTCCACAACGTAGACTTCCCGAAGGGCCCGCTTCCTCTCCTTCTTTGGTATATGGGTGGCGTATATCATGTTAACCGTTTTGACTTCGGGAGGAAATTTATTTTGTCCGCCATCGATTGGACCCCCAGGCTCATCCTCGTCCTCGCTGCAAGAGCTTTTGCCTTAGTCCTCGGGTGGTATCTTGCTGGCCTGCTTAAACACCCAAGAATTGCGGTGTGTGTTATTGGCGGGCTTATCCGGAGTCCCGTGGATCTGACAAGACCTTTCCATAATCTTCTCCAGCTGTGTGGGCCCCTCGCGATTGCCTTTAGGGGGCTTCTTCCGCTGCCCAGGTCGGGAATTGCGGAATCCGGTATTTACGGCCATGTCATCGGCATCGCTACTATTGTGCCAGCGCTTATTCTTGTTGCGCTTTGGTTTTCCATTGGTATCCCGGGCTTTAGAGGCTACGGGATCTTCAGAATTGTGGCTGCGTCTTGCCAACCAATTGTTCTCTCCTGCACAAAAGCGGGTCATGAGAGAACTAAGGGAGGACATGTTCCGAGGTTTATCCTGGCCGAGCTGGCTGGCCAGCCATTCGTCCCGAATATTGTGCCGGAAAGAAGCTATAGCCTCTGCATCCGGACAGTCGATGATTTGGTTCTTCTTAGTCAAGAACCGATTCCAGAATTGCCGAGCACATTCGTCGGGCTTTTGGACAACGTTGCTGAGATCGAAAGAGTCCGGTGGCCGAACGTATGTTCCCTGGAAATTAGAGCGGAACGCATCCTCCGGGTCCTCCCAGCATCCATTGGAGTTTTCGGGGAGGTTGTTTAACCAGTGCCGAGCTGGCCCCTTCAGCTTAAGGGGGAGATACTTGATGTCGTGGAGGTCGTCTCCACTTGCCATGTGAATATGGAGGAGGAAGTGCTCAATCCATACGGTTGGGTCGGTGGTCCCGTCATATTGTTCTATGTTCACGGGCTTAAACCCTTCAAGGAACTGATGTCGCATTACCTCATCTGTGAAACACAGTGGGTGAGCAGTGCCTCTGAACCGTGTGATGTCGCGCCTGTATTTGGCGTCTGTATGGGCCCAGTTGCATTCCCAGACTCTGCCGCTTTGGTCAAACCAAGGTTTGTACCCGCCCCGTCTATCCGGTAAGTAATCCCTGGATCCATAGATGGATCTAGTACGGCCTGCCCTTTGATCTAGGTTATCGCGCGGGTCAAACCTGTCATTGGGCTCGAATGGCTTCTTACCCCATCTCCGGGGCATAGCCGGTATATAACCGGTGTCATTGGCCGGTCTGTCACACCGGCGAGGAGGGCGGTCCGGCTTGTCGTATGGGGTATGATGCGGAGACGGAGTGTCAGTGAGCTCGTCATCGAATTGTGTCAACAACCTTCTGTTGGGGAACGTTGAATGGGAAACAAAAAATTTCCTACGCACACAAAGATCTATCCATGGTGATGAGCATCTACGAGAGGGAGAGTGGATCTACATACCCTTGTAGATCGCTAAGCGGGAAGCGTTAAGAAACGCGGTTGGTGTAGTCGAACGTCTTCGCGATCCAAATCGCCGTGCGTCCCGCGATCCAATCACGATCCGTCCCGCGATCCAATCACGATCCGTCCCGCGATCCTGATCACGATCCATCCCGCGATCTCATCACGATCCGTCCCGTGAACACCTCATGAACGGTCTCGCGATCTTTTTCACGGTCCTTCCGATCTAGCGCCGAACGGACGGCACCTCCGCGTTCAGCACATGTGCAGCTTGATGACGATCTCCACCATCTTGATCCAGCAAGAGGAAGTGGACAGGGTAAAGAGTTCATTGGCAGCGTGATGGCGCTCCTGTGATGGTGGTGGAGCAATTCCGGCAGGGCTTCGCCTAAGCACTGCAGAAAACCGATCTAGAGGAGAAACTATGCATTAGAGATTAGGGTTTGCACGTGGCTGAAATCTGGTGCCCAAAAAACCCTAAAACCTCTAGTATATATAAGAGGAAGAGAGGAGGAGGCTTGTCCGTCAAAGGACCAGCAATTGGGTCGGCCAAATCAAGTGGGAGAGGTGGAATCCACCTCCAATCCTAGTAGGACTAGGATTCACCCTATTTTTTTTGCCTTTTTCCACCTTTTTCTCTTTGGGATTTTCTTCCCAACGTCATGGGCCTTGTGTGGGATTTCCACCAGCCCACTAAGGGCTGGTATTTACTCTCCCACAGCCCATGTAGCCTCTTGGGTGGAAATACCCCTCCCAATGGTCTCCCGGTACACTACCGGCACTCCCGGTACACTACCGATAAGCCCGGAACTTTTCCGGCGACAAAAACAGGATTTCCTATATATGAATCTTTACCTCCAGACCATTCCGGAGCTCCTCGTGACTTCTACGATCTCATCCGGGACTCCGAACAAACTTTGTTCACCACCATACATAACTCTATACTACCGAAACGTCACCAAACCTTAAGTGTGCAGACCCTGCAGGTTCGAGAACTATGTAGACATGACCAAGACACCTCTACGGTCAATAACCAATGGCGGGACCTGGATGTCCACATTGGTTCCTACATATTCTACGAAGATCTTTATCGGTCGAACCTCTATGTCAAGGATTTAGTTAATCCCGTATGATGTTCCCTTGGTTCTTCGGTATGTTACTTGCCCGAGATTCGATCGTCGGTATCTCAATACCTAGTTCAACCTCGTTACTTGCAAGTATCTTTACTCATTCCGTAATACAAGATCCCGCAACTAACAATTAGTCACATTGCTTGCAAGGCTCATTGTGATGTTGTATTACCGAGTGGGCCCCGAGATACCTCTCCGTCACACGGAGTAACAAATCCCAGTCTTGATCCATGCCAACTCAACATACACCATCGGAGATACCTGTAGAGCACCTTTATAGTCACCCAGTTACGTTGCGACGTTTGATACACACAAGGCACTCCTCCGATATCCGTGAGTTGCATGATCTCATGGTCATAGGAACATATACTTGACATGCAGAAAACAATAGCAATAAACTGACATGATCATAAGCTATGTTTGTAGTTTGGGTCTTGTCCATCCCATTATTCTCCTAATGATGTGATCCCATTATCAAATGACATCTCATGTCATTGGCTAGGAAACCTTAACCATCTTTGATCAACGAGCTAGTCTATTAGAGGCATACTAGGGACATGTTTTGTCTATGTATCCACACATGCATCTAAGTCTCCAATCAATACAATTATAGCATGGATAACAAACGATTATCATGAACAAGGAAATATGATAATAACTAATTTATTATTGCCTCTAGGGCATATTTCCAACAGTCTCCCACTTGCACTAGAGTCAATAATCTAGTTCACATCACCATGTGATTTGCATTGTTATGAATCTAACACCCAATGAGTTCTGGGGCTCGATCATGCTTTGGATGTCAGAGAGGTCTCATAGTCAACGGGTCTGCGACATTGAGATCCGTGTGTACTTTGCAAATTTCTATGTAAAACCGTAAACACTGTTACCACACTCCACTTGGTACTATTCCAAATGGCTGCTCCACTATACGTATCCAGATTGCTACTACGAGTCATCCGAATTTGTGTTAAAGCTTTCATCGACGTGACTCTTTACGACGAACTCTTTATCACCTCCATAATCGAGAAACATCTCCATAGTCTTAATGTTACTAAGGATAATCTTGACCGCTGTCCAGTGCTCCATTCCAGGATCACTTTGAAACCTTTCGGTCATACTTATGGCAAGGCTGACATCGGGTCTTGTGCACAGCATTGCATACATTATAGAGCCTATGGCTGAAGCATAGGGGATGACACTCATCTTTTCTCTATCTTCTATAGTCACTGGGCATTGAATCTTACTCAACTTTATACCTTACAAATCAGGCGAGAACTCTTTCTCTGACTGATCGATTTTGAACTCTTTCAAAATCTTGTCAAGGTATGTACTCATTGAAAGTATCATCAAGTATCTTGATCTATCTCTATAGATCTTGATGCTCAACAATTAGGTAGCTTTATCCAGGTCTTCCTTTGAAAAACTCTTTTCAAACAACCCTTTACGCTTTCCAGAAATTCTATATCATTTCCGATCAACAATATGTCAACCACCTATGCTTATCAGAAACTCTATAGTGCTCCCACTCAATTTATTGTAAATACAAGTTTCTTGTAAACTTTGTATAGACTCAAAAACTTTAATCACCTCATCAAAGTGTATATTCCAACTCCGAGATGCTTGCTTCAGTTCATAGAAGGATCACTGAAGCTTGCACACCTTTTAGCATCCTTAGGACTGACAAAACCTTCTGGTTGTATCACATACAACCTTTCCTCAAGAAAGGAAATGATGTTTTGGCATCCATCTGCCAGATTTCATAATTGAAAAAAGCAGCAACTGCTAACATAATTCTAACAGACTTTAGCATCACTACGAGTGAGAAAGTCTCATCGCAGTCAACTCCTTGAACTTGCCGGAAACTTTCTTTGCGACCAGTCGAGCTTTATAAATGGTGACATTCACCATCAGCGTCTGTCTTCATTTTAAAGATCCATTTGTACTCAACGACCTACCATCCAACGAGCACGTCTACCAAAGTCTATACTTGGTTTTCGTATATGGATCCTTTCTCGGATTTCATGGCCTCTAACCATTTGTCGTAATCTGGGCCCATCATCGCTTCTCCACAGCTCGTAGGTCCATTGTTGTCCAACATCATGACCTCCAAGACAGGGTTGTCGTACCGCTCAGGAGCAGTATACTTCCTTGTCAACCTACGAGGTTCAATAGTAACTTGATCCGAAGCTTCATGATCATCATCATTTACTTCCTCTTCAACTGACGTAGGTTCCACAGAAACATCTTTCTGCGCTGTGCTACTCTCTGGTTGAAACAAAGGTTCAACAACCTCATCAAGTTCTATCATCCTCCCACTTAATTCTTTCGAGAGAAACTTTTTCTCGGGAAAGGACCCGTTTTAGCAACAAACACTTCATGCTTGGATCTGAGATAGAAGGTTCACCCAACTGTTCTTAGGGTATTCTATGAATATGCATTTGTCCGCTTTGGGTTCGAGCTCATTAGGTGAAAACATTTTCCACACAAGCGTCGCAGCCCCAAACATCAAGAAATGACAGCTTAGGTTTCTATCAAACCATAATTCACACGGTGTCATCTCAACAGATTTAGATGGTGCCCTATTTGAAGTGAATGTAGTTGTCTCTAATGCACAACCCCAAAATTATAGTAGAAAAACGATAAGAGACATCATAACAAGCACCATATCCAATAGAGCACGACTATGACGTTCGGACACACCATCACACCATGGTGTTCCAGGTGGCGTGAGTTGTGAAACAACTTTCACATTGTGTAAAGTTGTATGCCAAATTCGTAACTCAGATATTCACCTCCACGATCATATCGCAAACATTTTTATCTTCTTGTCACGATGATCTTAAACTTCACTCTGAATTTGCTTGAACCTTTCAAACGATTCAGACTTGTGTTTCATTAAGTAAATATACACTATATCTACTCAAATCATTAGTGAAGGTAAGAAAACAATGATATCCACCGCACGCTACAAGACTCATTGGATTGCATACATCAACATGTATCATTTCCAATAAATCACTTGCCCACTCCATCAAACCAGAAAACGGGGTCCTTTAGTCATCTTTCCCAAGAGGCATGGTTCACATGTCTCAACCGATTCGAAATCGAATGAGTCCAAAGATCCATCAGCATGGAGTTTCTTCATGCGTTTTATACCAATATGACATTTAGCGGCAGTGCCACAAGTATGTGGTACTATTATTATTAACTTTGTATCCTTTTGGCATCAATGTTATGAACATGTGTATTACTACGATCAAGTTTTAACAAACCATCCTTACTAGGTGCATGACCATTGAAGGTATTATTCATGTAAATAGAATAACCATTATTCTCTAATTTAAATGAATAACCGTGTTGTAATGAACATGATCTAATCACGTTCATGCTCAACGCAAAAACACCAAATAACATTTAGGTTCGTCACTAATCTCGAAGGTAGAGAGAGCGTGCGATGTTGATCACGTCAACCTTGGAAACATTTCCAACACACATTATCACCTCACACTTAGCTAGTTCTCCGTTTATTCTGTAGCCTTTATTTCGAATTACTAACATTTAGCAATCGAACCGGTATCCAATACCCATGTGCTACTAGGAGTACAAGCAAGTTACACATCAATAACACGTATATCAAATATACTTATGTCGATGTTGCCAGCCTTCTTATCTACCAAGTATCTAGGGTTGTTCCACTTCAGCGACCTCTCTCCTCATAATTGAAGCACTTAGTCTCGGGTTTGGGTTTCAACTTTGGGTTGCTTCACTGGATCAGCAACTGACTTGCCATCCATGAAGTTTCCCTCCTTGCCCTTGCCCTTCTCGAAACTAGTGGTTGTACTAACCATCAACACTTGATGCTCCTTCTTGATTTCTACCTTTGCGGTGTCAAACATCGCGAACAGCTCAGGGATCATTAATTATATCCCTGGCATTTTATAGTTCATCACCAAGTTCTAGTAGCTTAGTGAAAGTGACTTGGAGAACTATATCAATCACTATCTTATCTGGAAGATGAACTCCCACTCGATTCAAGCGATTGTAGCACCTAGACAATCTGAGCACATGCTCAACGATTGAGCTATTCTCGTTCATCTTGCAGGCAAAGAATCTTGTTGGAGATCTCATATCTCGCAACATGGGCATGAGCCTGAGATCCTAATTTCAGCTCTTAGAACATCTCATATGTTCCGTGACTTTCAAAACGTTTCGAAGCCTCAATTCTAAGTCGTAATGCATGACGCACTAAACTATCAAGTAGTCATCAGAACGTGCCTGTCAGATGTTCACAACATCTATAGACGACGCTAGAGGGGTTGGTGCACCGAGCGGTGCATTAAAGACATAAGCCTTCTGTGCAGCAACGGGGACAATCCTCAGATCACGGAGCCAGTCCGCAGTATTGCTACCATCATCTTTCAACTCTATTTCTCTAGGAACATATAAAAATACGAGGGAGCTACAGCGTGAGCTAGTAATCTACAACACAGTTTGCAAAGACACTAATGACTATGTTCATGATAATGAGTTCAATTAATCATATGACTTAAGAACTCCTACTCAAATTGACATCCCTCCGGTCATTCGAGTGATACATGATCCAAATTCACCAACTCAAGTCCGATCATCACATGAGTTGAGGTGGTTACAATGGTGAACATCATCATGTTGATCATATCTACTATATGACTCATGTTCGACCTTTCGGTCTCTTGTGTTCTGAGGCCATGTCTGTACATGCTAGGCTCGTCAAGTTTAACCCGAGTGTTCTGCATGTGCAACATTGGCTTTCACTTGTTCTATGTGAACATAGAGTCTATCACACCCGATCATCACATGGTGTCTCGACACGAAGAACTTTTGCAACGGTGCACACTCGGGGTGAACACAATTTATCTTGAAATTAAGTGAGGGATCACCTTATAATGCTACCATCGTCCTAAGAAAAACAAGGTGCATAAAAGGATTAACATCAATGCAAATCATAAGTGACATGATATGGCCATGAACTTGTGCTTTTGATCTCCATCATGAAAGCACCGGCATGATCTCCATCGTCACCGGCATGACACCACGATCTCCATCATCTTGATCTCCATCATCGTGTCGCCATCGGGGTTGTCACGCCCTGCATGCTTCTACTACTATTGCTACCGTTTAGCGATAAAGTAAAGCATTACATAGCGCTTAATGATTGACACGCAGGTCATACAATAATTAAAGACAACCCTATGGCTCTTGCCGGTTGCCGTACTCATCGACATGCAAGTCGTGAAATTTTATACATCACATGATCATCTCATACATCACATATATCACAGCATGTAATTGGCCATATCACATCACAACATACCCTGCAAAAACAAGTTAGACGTCCTCTAATTGTTGTTGCATGTTTTCCGTGGATGCTACGGGTATCTAGCAAGAACAATTCTCATCTACGCAAAAACAACAATGGTGATAGACTAGTTGCTTTTCAACCTTCTCAAGGACCGCCTTTGTCGAATCCGATCCAACTAAAGTGAGAGAAACTGCCACCCGCAAGCCATCTAGGCATCAAGTTGCGTCGAGGGAACCGGTCTCTCGTAAGCGTACGAGTAATGTTGGTTCGGGCCGCTTCATCTCACAATACCGCTGAACCAAAATCCGACCAAGGAAGGAAGCAATCTAAGCATCAACGCCCACAAACCTTTTGTGTTCTACTCGAGATCTCATCTACACATAGACCTAGCTCTGATACCACTATTGGGGAACGTTGCATGGGAAACAAAAAAATTCCTACACACACGAAGATCTACCCATGGTGATGAGCATCTACGAGAGGGAGAGTGGATCTACATACCCTTGTAGATCGCTAAGCAGGAAGCGTTAAGAAACGCGGTTGGTGTAGTCGAACGTCTTCGCGATCCATATCGCCGTGCGTCCCGCGATCCAATCACGATCCGTCCCGCGTCCAATCACGATGCGTCCCGCGATCCTGATCATGATCCGTCCCACGATCTCATCATGATCCGTCCCGTGAACACATCACGAACGGTCTCGCGATCTTGTTCACGGTCCTTCCGATCTAGCGCCGAACGGACGGCACCTCCGCGTTCAGCACACGTGCAGCTTGATGATGATCTCCACCATCTTGATCCAGCAAGAGGAACTAGAGCGGGGAAAGAGTTCACCGGCAGCGTGACGGCGCTCCAGTGATGGTGGTGGAGCAATTCCGGCAGGGCTTCGCCTAAGCACTGCAGAAAACCGATCTAGAGGAGAAACTATGCACTAGAGATTAGGGTTTGCACGTGGCTGAAATCTGGTGCCCAAAAAACCCTAAAACCTCTAGTATATATAAGAGGAAGAGAGGAGGAGGCTTGGCCCTCAAAGGACCAGCAATTGGGTCGGCCAAATCAAGTGGGAGAGGTGGAATCCACCTCCAATCCTAGTAGGACTAGGATTCACCCTAATTTTTTGCCTTTTTCCACCTTTTTCTCTTTGGGCATTTCTTCCCAGCCTCATGGGCCTTGTGTGGGATTTCCACCAGACCACTAAGGGCTGGTATTTACTCTCCCACAGCCCATGTAGCCTCTTGGGTCGAAATACCCCTCCCGATGGTCTCCCGGTACACTACCGATAAGCCTGGAACTTTTCCAGTGACAAAAACAGGACTTCCGATATATGAATCTTTACCTCCGGACCATTCTGGAGCTCCTCGTGATGTCTAGGATCTGATCCGGGACTCCGAATAAACTTCGGTCACCACCATACCTAAATCTATACTACAGAAACGTCACCAAACCTTAAGTGTGCAGACCCTGCGGGTTCGAGAACTATGTAGACATGACCGAGACACCTCTATGACCAATAACCAATGGCGGGACCTGGTTGTCCACATTGGTTCCTACATATTCTACGAAGATCTTTATCGGTCGAACCTCTATGTCAAGAATTCGGTTAATCCCGTATGATGTTCCCTTTGTTCTTCGGTATGTTACTTGCCCGAGATTCGATCGTCGGTATCTCCATACCTAGTTCAACCTTGTTACCTGCAAGTCTCTTTACTCGTTCCGTAATACAAGATCCCGCAACTAACAATTAGTCACATTGCTTGCAAGGCTCATTGTGATGTTGTATTACCGAGTGGGCCTCGAGATACCTCTTCGTCACATGGAGTAACAAATCCCAGTCTCGATCCATGCCAACTCAGCAGACACCATCGGAGATACCTGTAGAGCACCTTTATAGTCACCCAGTTACGTTGCGATGTTTGATACACACAAGGCACTCCTCCGATATCCGTGAGTTGCATGATCTCATGGTCATAGGAACATATACTTGACATGCAGAAAACAATAGCAATAAACTGACACGATCATATGTTATGTTTGTAGTTTGGGTCTTGTCCATCCATCATTCTCCTAATGATGTGATCCCGTTACCAAATGACATATCATGTCATTGGCTAGGAAATATTAACCATCTTTGATCAACGAGCTAGTCTATTAGAGGCATACTAGGGACATGTTTTGTCTATGCATCCACACATGCATCTAAGTCTCCAATCAATACAATTATAGCATGGATAATAAACGATTATCATGAACAAGGTAATATGATAATAACTAATTTATTATTGCCTCTAGGTCATATTTCCAACACCTTCTACGTGGGTACCTCTTGGGCTGGTCCGACAGATCGGTATTGTATCCTTCCTCAGCAAAGAGAACTTTTGTCCATCGATCATTGAGGTCATCTTGTTCGGCTTTGAGTCACCAATCTTTAGCTTTTAGGCTGCCAGGCGTCGCTATGAGCCGTTGTTTGAGTGCTTCCTGATCCTCAAGGTTATCAGGGACATATAGGTCATCGGCTTTCGAGATACCTTCCTCCTCAACAGGGGGAAGGTAATTATCGTCCTCGGAGTCATTGATGTCATCGGGTTTTTTTGGTCCTCAGCCCCCCCCCGGACCCTCTAAAGGGTGCTCGGGGATATCGGTGTCAACGTGGTTATCGGGGGTATTTCCATCCCTGTTGCCCTTAGTGGACTTCTTCCCCTTTTTGCCTTTGGGCCGTTTGTGTGGCTTCCGGTGCTTTGACGGCACATCGCCCGACTTGTTGCCATCATTAGTAGGCGTCTTGTGGCCAGGAGTGTCTACCATGTAGACGTCGTATGTGGAAGTGGCGGTCCATCACCCTGTTTTGAAGGGGGCGGGAGCGTATTCCTCTTCCTCCATGTATTCTGCCTCCTCAGAGGTATAGTCCAACATGTCAGTTAAGTCTTCGAAAGTGGGTGGTGGGTGGGTCAAAAAATCCGTCACGACCCACACCGTAACCGATCTGAGCATAGATCGGGGATGGATCATCGGTGATCTTCATCGACGAAATCCGATCTAGGGCCTCGTTAACTGCTAAAAGCCCGATCTGGTCATCTCGCTCGATGGCCGGACCAAGAAGAGAGATCGGCACATCGCCATGGGTGACCCCACTAGCACGTCCGAAGAAAGGACTCGAGGTTAAGGCCTCGGAGTCTTCGGGTGCTACAGCTGAAGCTGCGAGCCCGGTTAACGCCAAGTCGCTGCGTGAATCTATGGAAAACTCTAGGTTTCCGAACCTGACCGCTTGATCAGGGGCGAAGCTCTCCACACGGCCTAGATGGCCAGTGGGATCGGCGTGTAGCACAACGCTGCCGAAGGCGAAGATCTGTCCGGGGACAAAAGTGCCACGTTGCGGACCTCTTCGTTGAAGACAAGGCGACATGTCGATTCCATCTTGCTCACAGAGTAACTCTCAATGAAAGCACCAATGTCGGTGTCAAAACCGGCGGATCTCGGGTAGGGGTCCCGAACTGTGAGACTAGAATCGACGGTAACAGGAGACGAAAGGGACACAGATTTACCCGGGTTCGGGCCCTCCTATGGAGGTAATACCCTATGTCCTTCTTGGTTGTATTGATGATGATGAGGGGTTACAGAGTTGATCTACCTCGAGATCGAATAGCTAACCCTAGATGAGTTGTCCCTTCTATACCCTAAAACCCCCGGCTTATATAGACGCCGAGGGTACCTAGGGTTTACACATGGTCAGTTATACGCCAAAGAGATAAACATTCCTATTTGCT
This sequence comes from Hordeum marinum, assembly GCA_022496015.1. Classification (NCBI taxonomy): domain Eukaryota; kingdom Viridiplantae; phylum Streptophyta; class Magnoliopsida; order Poales; family Poaceae; genus Hordeum; species Hordeum marinum. Next base: position 504,195,659 of record CM039678.1, on the reverse strand, counting down.
ACATCAAACATGGAGAACAATTCGGTCTTCCTGAAGCTTCCATCTTGGAGACTGGGCCTTCAAATACTTTGGTGTTCGGTAAATAGCCCATATAGCCTAGCCCATAAGAATAGGTCGGCCTCCCGAGGAACCCTCAATCTAGGACTCCCTCAGTGGGTGAAAATGGGCCGTCCCTATGCCACTTGCAGCAATCACAATCGTAGATGGTTGCTTGTAATCTCACTGTGACTAGATACTTCTGTGCGCCATACATAGCAACTACTTATGTGTTGTGCACAAGGTCATAGAAATTGATTCCAACGGGGTTCACGTTGTACTGGCCAATAATCTCAAACTCAGTCCTGAATTTAGCATAGATGTCTCTAGTGTATGCCTTGTAGGCATGCCTCTCAACCAGGAAACGTGACCACCTTTGTGTATCCAAATGTTCTGTTTGGTAGTCATTCCCGCCCACCCTCACGAGTATGTGCACCTGAATCTTCTCATATTGCTTAACAAAGTTCAGGATCGACTTGTGTGGGTTCACATAGTGCTTCAAGACAGCGTTGAAGCCTTCACTACATAGCGTCGAATGAAGGAACATGAAGAACCTATACTTGAAGTAGCAAGGCACTAATGTAGCCCGATATTCATAGAGTTTCTCAAAGTGGCAATGCATTAGCCCCTCATACTTTAGCTGTAGTGCATCCCACTTCCGCTCAAATTCAGTCGGGGTGGAGCTGAAGTCAATACATTCGTTGAAGTCTTTAACCAAATCTTGGTTCCTAGACAACACAGAGCCAAGCTTCTCCTGCGTTTTCTTCATGATATGCCAACGACAACAAATGTGAATCGTTGTAGGGAACTTACTTTTGATTGATTGTGCCATTGCAATGTCCTGGTCCGTGATGATGTTGTCTGGAGCCAACCCGTCCATTGCCTCTGGAAAAGCGTCAAACAACCAGTCATAGCTAGATGCTAGCTCTTGCCGTATAAAGCCACATCCAAACATAATCGACTGCCCATGCATGTTGATGCCAATGAAGGGGGCAAATGGCATGTTGTACATGTTTGTAAGATAAGTTGCATCAAACGACACATAATCATGACAAGCCTCCGCGTAAGCTTTCCGTGCCGCACCATCCACCCAAAACAAGTTCTCTGGCTTGCCTTCCACATCCGTATTGCATTTGAAGAAGAACCCTGGGTTGGTCTCCTTCACCTTGCAAAAGTAGTTGAGTGTCTCTTCAATGTAGACGTCTTTAGTTGCGGCATTCAGCTTTGAACAATGGTTATGGATGGCTTTAGTCGTGTAAGCGCCAATCAGCTCTGAACATAGTATGATGACATTATCATCATCATCCCGCCTGGCAAAACGAGAGAATTTTTTTGTTAACCACAATGTAGGAAGAAACTTGCCAGGTTTCATAAAACAAGAAATCTGACAAGTTGTTTTCTTCACATAAAGTCCCACAAAGTAATGTGCTGGTTGTGTCCATGCTTTTTTATCAGTAGTTGCATGAAAATCAAAACAAAGTTGCTTTAAATTTCTGCTTAAGTTGTGATGATTATTTGGTCATAGTTCCCCATGTTTTCGACACATGTCTTTTGCTTATCAGAAGAGCTGCATAAATTCAAGACAACTGACTTAATTTACTGTATATGCTGCCTTAATTTACTGTATATGTTTCCAGGCTTTTTGTTTAGCTCAGGGTCGATGCTGATCAAAACAGTTTGCCAGGTTTCATCCTTATACAGGAACAATTGACAGAAGAAAACCAATAACATCATGCCGGAATAACTAACATTTTCTTAAAGCAAGTTTTTTCAGTGAGGGGTAGGGTGGGGGTTGGTTTGGGGCTTTTTTTGTTCTACCTGTTGTGAAGTTGCAGTCATTGAGGTGAGTAAGAAATTTCTTCTCCTCAGGCGGGGATTCCTTGGTGAGAACCGAGGTATTTGGAAAGCGATGGCTTGTCAATAAATGGGTGTGTGTGATCTGCAACAAAGTTGATAACCTCCCATATGTCATTTATAAGCTTCACCACCATCTTAGCAGGCATTTTGTTTGCGTTATAGTCTCTCTCTTCCTCTTCTTCTTATGAGTGGGTTCTTCGTCATCCTCTTTAGCATGTTGTTCAGGTGAGCTTGGTCATGTAGCGATTTTGCTTGATGAGGCAACATTTGAGAAGCCAACCCTCTCAACCGGCTTGCGAAACCTGTTACAGCATAACTGTTGTCTCTGCACCAGTCCCGCGTAGGCTAACCTGTTGGATGTATTCAACTAGACTGAAAAACCCACCCTCAAAGCATATATAGCGGTTGTAGTGTTCCCTTGCTTCAACCAATGTGTCGAATCGCATACCAACATAAGGTTCTTGCATCTGTGACCAAGCTTCCTCGTCTTCCAACCCCGGTGCATCATCAACTATAGCATTAGCAGGAGCAACCAAAGGTAGGGGAGCAACCACATGATTGTTCGGGACATGAGTACCATTAGAGCCAATGTCGGGGTCATGAGACTCACCAAAGCCCTCATCCAAATAGCGCCCCCTTGCTCATAACCTGGACGTAAGAAGGGTGCACCTATCTCAACTGAAATGTTGACAGACTCAACATCGAGCGGTGGTTTATTGAGATCCATCATCTTCTTTTTGCACTACTACTTGTCATTTTTTCAACACATCAAACCTGCAACAAACTATGTGTTAGTGGACAACATAAACATGCATCATTTATATGCCCAAAACAAAAAACCCACTTTTTTGCGACGAGTAATGGACAGGAAGTTAGTTATAAAATAAAGGAGCAACTACATGTAGTTTTCTGGGCAACTACATAGTTAAACTGAGGCAAATTTCTGTCCATATAGTTGACAATTTTTGTTTGTATTTTTGTGTTTTTTCAGGCTGGGATGATGGCAACTTTTGAAGGATAAACAAGGTCAGCACATATCTGGGGGTAGAAGGCATACGTTTGGTATAGTTTCTCTTTGCATCTGGCTATATACATGAAGTTTACTTAGTGTGTTGTTTGGTTGTTTTTGTGGTCAGCGAGAACCACACTGAATGACCAGGCTATGTTTACCGTATGCACATATATGCATTTATTTCCAACTTAGAGTTACTACATACTTCATGTGTTGTTTTTTTGTTTTTGGATCATCATTGTTCTCAGTCTAAATTTCATTTTTTCTAGACGGAGTCATGTGGAAAATGTTGATGCAAAATTTACAGTATGCGGAAAATGCACATGAGTTGCATGTGTTTAGTAGTGGAGTTGCTTATTTTTCTACCCTCCTAAAGCACATGCAAGGTATGCATGTTACACATAGTTGCAGTATGGTTGCTACAAAACAGATGAACCGTTGCTCCTTTTTGTATAGGAAACTACTGCATCTAATTTGGGGGGGGGGGCTGTTTCTTTTTGTTGCTAGAATTGGATTTTGTGCTACTTCAGATCTGAGGATGGCTAAGAACACAACTACCTCAAGTTTCTTAGCTAGTTAATGATCAAATAGGTAGAGGGGATTGCCTAAGAGAGGAGGCTTTCCAGATCTAAGGAGGAGGAAGGAGGTAGAGGTAGAGGGGAGCATAGTGTTGGAAATATGCCCTAGAGGCAATAATAAATTAGTTATTATCATATTTCCTTGTTCATGATAATTGTTTATTATCCATGCTATAATTGTACTGATTGGAAACACATTGCATGTGTGGATGAATAGACAACACTTTGCCCTAGTATGCCTCTAATGAACTAGCTCGTTGATCAAAGATGGTCAAGGTTTCCTAGCCATTGACATGTGATGTCATTTGATAACGTAACGAGATCACATCATTAGGAGAATGATGGGATGGACAAGGCCCAAACTATAAACATAGCATATGATCATGTCAGTTTATTGCTACTGTTTCTGCATGTCAAGTATCTGTTCCTATGACCATGAGATCATGCAACTCACTAACACCGGAGGAGTGCCTTGTGTGTATCAAACGTTGCAACATAATTGGGTGACTATAAAGGTACTCTACAGGTATCTCCGAGGGTGTCTGTTGGGTTGGCATGGATCAAGACTGGGATTTGTTACTTCGTGTGACGGAGAGGTATCTCAGGGCCCACTCGGCAATACAACATCGCAACAAGCCTAGCAAGCAATGTGACTAAGGGTTAGTCACGGGATCTTGTATTACGGAACGAGTAAAGAGACTTTCCAGTAACAAGGTTGAACTAGGTATGGAGATACCGACGATGGAATCTCGGGCAAGTAACATACCGAAGAACAACGGGAACATTATACGGGATTGACTGAATCCTTGACATAGAGGTTTGACCGATAAAGATCTTCATAGAATATGTAGGAACCAATATGGTCATCAAGGTCCCACTATTGGTTATTGACCAGAGAGGTGTCTCGGTCATGTCTACATACTTCTCGAACCCGCAGGGTCTGCACACTTAAGGTTTGGTGACGTTTCGGTAGTAAAGAGTTATGCATAGTTGTGACCGAAGGTTGTTCAGAGTCCCGGATGAGATCCCGGACGTCACGAGGAGTTTCGGAATGGTCCGGAGGTAAAGATTGATATATAGGAAGTCCTATTTTGGTCGCCAAAAAAGTTTCGGGCTCATCGGTAGTGTACCGGGAGTCCCGGTAGTGTACCGGGGGACCATCGGGAGGGGTATTTCGACCCAAGAGGCTACATGGGCAATGGGAGGAGAAATACCAGCCCTTAGTGGGCTGGTGGAAGTCCCACACAAGGCCCATGCGGCTGGGAAGAAATTCCAAAGGAGAAAAGGTGGAAAAAGGTAAAAAGGTGGAAATAAGGAAGGAGTCCTAAGCCTACTAGGAGTGGAGGAGGACTCCTCCTCTCCACTTCGGCCGAAGCAAAGAGGGGCTGGACCTTTCTCCAAGCCTCCTCCTCCTCTCCTCCTATATAGAATAGAGGGTTTTAGGGTTTTTGCACAAGATTTTCAGCCACGTGCAACCCTCCCATTTAGTCTGTAGTTTCTCCTCTAGGTCGGTTTCATTTGTGCTTAGGCGAAGCCCTGCTGAGATTACTCCACCACCATCGCCGCAGCATCGTTGTGCTGCCGAAGAACTCGTCTACCTCTCCACTCCCTCTTGCTGGATCAAGAAGGTGGAGATCGTCATCGAGCTATACGTGTGCTGAACACGGAGGTGTCGTCCGTTCGGTGCTAGATCGGAAGGACCGTGATCAAGATTGTGAGACGATTCATGATTGGATCGCGGGATGGATCATGATGAGATCGCGGCGCGGATCGTGATGAGATCGCGGGATGCTCGGCGATTTGGGTCGCGAAGACGTTCGACTACACCAACCACGTTACTTAACGCTTCCCGCTTAGCGATCTACAAGGGTATGTAGATCCACTCTCCCTCTCGTAGATGCTCATCACCATGGATAGATCTTGCGTGTGCATAGGATTTTTTTGTTTCCCATGCAACGTTCCCCAATAGTGGCATCATGAGCTAGGTCTATGTGTAGAAGATATCTAGAGTAGAACATAAAGAGTTTGTGGGCGTTGATGCTTAGATTGCTTCCTCCCTTGATCGTGTTTTGGTTCAGTGGTACTGTGGGATGAAGCTGCCCGGACCAACCTTACTCGTACGCTTACAAGAGATCGGTTCCATCGACTGACGTGTAACCTCGTTGCACAAAGATGGCTGGCGGGTGTCTGTTTCTCCTACTTTAGTTGGATCGGATTCGACAAAGGCAGTCCTTGAGAAGGTTGAAAAGCAACTTATGTATCACCGTTGTGGTTTTTGCGTAGGTGAGAATTGTTCTTGCTAGATACCCGTAGCAGCCACGTAAAACATGCAACAACAATTAGAGGACGTCTAACTTGTTTTTGCAGGGTATGTTGTGATGTGATATGGCCAATTACATGATGAGATATATGTGATGTATGAGATGATCGTGTGTTGTATAGAATATCACGACTTGCATGTCAATGAGTACGGCAACTGGCAGGAGCCATAGGGTTTTCTTTAATTATTGTATGATGTGCGTGTCAATCATTAAGCGCTTACTTTATCGCTAAACGGTAGCAATAGTAGTAGAAGCATGGTGGGCACGACAACCCCGATGGCGACACGTTGATGGAGATCAAGATGATGGAGATCATGGTGTCATGCCTGTGACGATGGAGATCATGCTGGTGCTTTCAAGATGAAGATCAAAAGCACAAGTTCATGGCCATATCATGTCACTTATGATTTGCATGTGATGTTAATCCTTTTATGCACCATGTTTTCCTTACGACAACGGTAGCACTTAATTTCAAGATAAATTGTGTTCTCCCTAAGTGTGCACCGTTGCGAAAGTTCGTCGTGTCGAGAAACCACGTGATGATCGGGTGTGATAGACTCTACGTTCACATACAAGTGGTGCAAGCCAGTGTTGCACATGCAGAACACTCGGGTTAAACTTGACGAGCCTAGCATGTACAGACATGGCCTCGTAACACAAGAGACTGAAAGGTCGAACATGAGTCATATAGTACATATGATCAACATGATGGTGTTCACCATTGAAGCCACCTCAACTCACGTGATGATCGGACTTGAGTTGGTGAATTTGGATCATGTATCACTCGAATGACCAGAGGGATGTCAATTTGAGTGGGAGTTCTTAAGTAACATGATTAATTGAACTCATTATCATGAACATAGTCAGTCGTGTCTTTGCAAATTATGTTGTAGATTACTAGCTCACACTGTAGCTCCCTTGTATTTTCATATGTTCCTAGAGAAATAGAGTTGAAAGATGATGGTAGCAATATTGCGGACTGGGTCTGTAATCTGAGGATTGTCCTCATTGCTGCACAGAAGGCTTATGTCCTTAATGCACCACTCGGTGTGCCACCCCCTCTAGCGTCGTCTGTAGATGTTGTGAACATTTGACAAGCACGTTCCGATGACTATTTGATAGTTTAGTGCGTCATGCATTACGGCTTAGAATTGAGGCTACAAAATGTTTTGAACGTCACGGAACATATGAGATGTTCTAAGAGCTAAAATTGGGATCTCAGGATCGTGTCCGTGTTGTGAGATATGAGATCTCCAACAAGATTCTTCGCCTGCAAGATGAAAGATAATAGCTCAATCATTGAGCATGTGCTCAGATTGTCTGGGTGCTACAATCGCTTGAATCGAGTGAGAGTTGATCTTCCAGATAAGATAGTGATTGATATAGTTCTCCAAGTCACTGTCACTAAGCTACTAGAACTTGGTGATTAACTATAAATTGCCAGGGATGGAAATAATGATCCCTGAGCGGTTCGCGATGTTTGACACCGCGAAGGTAGAAATCAAGAAGAAGCATCAAGTGTTGATGATTAGTAAAACCACTAGTTTCGAGAAGGGCAAGGGCAAGGAGGGAACTTCATGGATGGCAAGTCAGTTGCTGCTCCAGTGAAGCAACCCAAAGTTGAACGCAAACCCGAGACTAAGTGCTTCTATTATGAGGAGAGTGGTCGCTGAAGTGGAACAACTCTAGATACTTGGTAGATAAGAAGGCTGGCAACGTCGAGAGAAGTATATTTGATATACATGTTATTAATGTGTACCTTACTAGTATTCCTAGTAGCACCTGGGTATTGGATACCAGTTCGGTTTCTAAATGTTAGTAACTTGAAGGAAAAGCTACGGAATAAACGGAGACTAGCTGAGTATGAGGTGACGATGTGTGTTGGAAATGTTTCCAAGGTTGATGTGATCAACATCGCACGCTCTCTCTACCTTCGAGATTAGTGACAAACCTAAATAAATGTTATTTGGTGTTTGCGTTAACCATGAACATGATTAGATCGTGTTTATTGCAACACGGTTATTCATTTAAGTTAGAGAATAATGGTTATTCTGTTTACATGAGTAATACCTTCAATGGTCATGCACCCAGTGAGAATGGTTTGTTGAATCTTGATCGTAGTAATACACATGTTCCTAACATTGATACCAAAAGATAAAAAGTTAGTAATGATAATACCACATACTTGTGGCACTGCCGCTAAATGTCATATTGGTATAAATTGCATGAAGAAACTCCATGCTGATGGATCTTTGGACTCATTCGACTTCAAATCGGTTGAGACATGCGAACCATGCCCCTTGGGCAAGATGACTAAAACCCCGTTTTTTGGAACGAGCAAGTGACTTATTGGAAATGATACATGTTGATGTATACGGTCCAATGAGTGTTGTAGCATGCGGTGGATATCGTTATTTTCTTATCTTCACTGATGATTTGAGTAGATATAGTTTATATTTACTTAATGAAACACAAGTCTGAATACTTTGAAAAGTTCAAGCAGAATCAGAGTGAAGTTTGAGATCATCATGATGAGAAGATAAAATGTCTACGATATGATCGTGGAGGTGAATATCTGAGTTACGAGTTTGGCATACAACTTTAGACAATGTGAAAGTTGTTTCACAACTCACGCCACCTAGAACACCATAGTGTGATGGTGTGTCCGAACGTCATAGTCATGCTCTACTCGATATGGTGTGTGCTATGATGTCTCTTATCATTTTGCTACTATAGTTTTGGGGTTATGCATTAGAGACAACTACATTCACTTTAAATAGGGCACCATCTAAATCCGTTGAGATGACACCGTGTGAATTATGGTTTGATAGAAACCTAAGCTGTCATTTCTTAATGTTTGGGGCTGCGACGCTTGTGTGAAAAATGTTTTCACCTAATGAGCTCGAACCCAAAGCGGACAAATGCATCTTCATAGAATACCCTAAGAACAGTTGGGTAAACCTTCTATCTCAAATCCAAGCATAAAGTGTTTGTTGCTAAAACGGGTCCTTTCTCGAGAAAAAGTTTCTCTCGAAAGAATTGAGTGGGAGGAAGATGGAACTTGATGAGGTTGTTGAACCTTTGCTTCAACCAGAGAGTAGCGCAGCGCAGAAAGATGTTTCTATGGAACCTACGTCGGTTGAAGAGGAAGTAAATGATGATGATCATGAAGCTTCGGATCAAGTTACTATCAAACCTCGTAGGTCGACAAGGACGTGTACTGCTCCTGAGTGGTACGATAACCCTGTCTTAGAGGTCATGTTGTTGGACAACGATGAACCTACGAGCTATGGAGAAGCGATGATGGGCCCGGATTCCGACAAATGGTTAGAGGCCATGAAATCCGAGATAGGATCCATGTATGAAAACCAAGTATGGACTTTGGTAGACTTGCCCGTTGAACAGTAGGTCGTTGAATATAAATGGACCTTTAAGATGAAGACAAATGCTGATGGTAAATGTCACCATTTGTAATGCTCGACTTGTTGCAAAGAAGTTTATGACAGGTTCAAGGAGTTGACTGCGATGAGACTTTCTCACTCGTAGCGATGCTAAAGTCTATTGGAATTATGTTAGCAGTTGTTGCGTTTTTGAATTATGAAATCGGTAGATGGATGTCAAAACATCATTTCCTTCCTTGAGGAAAGATTCTATGAGATACAACCAGAAGGTTTTGTCAGGCCTAAGGATGCTAAAAGGTGTGCAAGCTCCATCAATCCTTCTATGGGTTGGAGCAAGCATCTCGGAGTTGGAATATACACTTTGATGAGGTGATCAAAGTTTTTGAGTCTATACAAAGTTTATGAGAAACTTGTATTTACAATAAAGGGAGTGGGAGCACTATAGTGTTTCTGATAAGCATATGTGGTTGACATATTGTTGATCGGAAATGATGTAGAATTTCTGGAAAGCATAAAGGGTTGTTTGAAAAGAATTTTTCAAAGGAAGACCTAGATAAAGCTACCTAATTGTTGAGCATCAAGATCTATAGAGATGGATCAAGATGCTTGATGACATTTTTAATGAGTACATACCTTGACAAGATTTTGAAAGAGTTCAAAATAGATCAGTCAGAGAAAGAGTTCTTGCCTGATTTGTAAAGTGTGAAGTTGAGTAAGACTCAAAGCTCGACCAACGCAGAAGAAAGAGAAAGGACAAAGGTCGTCCCCTATGCTTTAGCCATAGGCTTTGCGTAGTATGCCATGCTGTGTACCACACCCGTGTGTGCCTTGCCATGAGTCTGTCAAGGGGTACAAGAGTGATCCAGGAGTGGATCACTGGACAGCGGTCAAGATTATCCTTAGTGACTAAAGACTAAGGAAATGTTTCTCGATTATGGAGGTGATAAAGAGTTCGTCGTAAAGAGTTACGTCGATGCAAGCTTTAACACCAATCCGGATCACTCTTAGTAGCAATTCGGATACGTATAGTGGAGCAGCCATTTGGAATAGCTCCAAGTGGATTGTGGTAGCAATATTTACAATATGACATAGAGATTTGCAAAGTACACATGGATCTGAATGTCGCAGACCCGTTGACTAAAAGACCTCTCTCACATGCAAAACATGATTGAGCCCCAGAACTCATTGGGTGTTAGATTCATAACAATGCGAATCACATGGTGATGGGAACTAGATTATTGACTCTAGTGCAAGTGGGAGACTGTTGGAAATATGCCCTAGAGGCAATAATAAATTAGTTATTATCATATTTCCTTGTTCACGATAATTGTTTATTATCCATGCTATAATTGTACTCATTGGAAACACATTGCATCTATGGATGAATAGACAACACGTTGTCCCTAGTATGCCTCTAGTGAACTAGCTCGTTGATCAAAGATGGTCAAGGTTTCCTAGCCATTGACATGTGATGTCATTTGATAACGGGATCACATCATTAGGAGAATGAGGGTATGGACAAGACCCAAACTATAAACGTAGCATATGATCGTGTCAGTTTATTGCTACTGTTTTCTGCATGTCAAGTATCTGTTCCTATGACCATGAGATCATGCAACTCACTAACACCAGAGGAGTGCCTTGTGTGTATCAAACGTCGCAACGTAACTGGGTGACTATAAAGGTACTCTACAGGTATCTCTGAGGGTGTCTGTTGGGTTGGCATGGATCAAGACTGGGATTTGTTACTCCGTGTGACGGAGAGGTATCTCAGGGCCCACTCGGTAATACAACATCACAACAAGCCTTGCAAGCAATGTGACTAAGTGTTAGTCACGGGATCTTGTATTACGGAACGAGTAAAGAGACTGCCGGTAACGAGGTTGAACTAGGTATGGACATACCGCCGATCGAATCTCGGACAAGTAACATACCGAAGAACAAAGAGAACATTATATGGGATTGGATGAATCCTTGACATAGAGGTTCGACCGATAAAGATCTTCGTAGAATATGTAGGAACCAATATAGGCATCCAGGTCCCGCTATTGGTTATTGACCGTAGAGGTGTCTCGGTCATGTCTACATAGTTCTCGAACCCGCAGGGTCTGCACACTTAAGGTTTGGTGACGTTTCGGTAGTAAAGAGTTATCCATAGTGGTGACCAAAGGTTGTTCGGAGTCCCGGATAAGTTCCCGGACGTCACGAGGAGCTTCGGAATGGTCCGAAGGTAAAGATTGATATATAGGAAGTCCTATTTTGGTCGCCGGAAAAGTTTTGGGCTCATCGGTAGTGTACCGGGAGTGTCGGTAGTGTACCAGGAGACCATCGATAGGGGTATTTTGACCCAAGAGGCTACATGGGCTGTGGAAGGGCAAATACCAGCCCTTAGTGGGCTGGTGGAATACCTACACAAGGCTCATGCGGCTGGGAAGAAATTCCGAAGGAGAAAAGGTGGAAAAAGGCAAAAAGGTGGAAATAAGGAAGGAGTCCTAATCCTACTAGGAGTGGAGGAGGAGGACTCCTCCTCTCCACTTTGGCCGAAGCAAAGAGGGGCTGGACCTTGCGCCAAGCCTCCTCCTCCTCTCCTCCTATATATATATACTAGAGGGTTTTAGTGTTTTTGCACAATATTTTCAGCCACGTGCAATCCTACCCTCTAGTCCGTAGTTTCTCCTCTAGATCGGTTTCAGCTGTGCTTAGCAAAGCCCTGCTGAGATTACTCCACCACCATCGCCGCAGCGCCGTCGTGCTGCCGGAGAACTCGTCTACCTCTCCGCTCCCTCTTGCTGGATCAAGAAGGCGGAGATCGTCATCGAGCTGTACGTGTGCTGAACGCGAAGGTGCCGCCCGTTCGGCGCTAGATCGGAAGGACTGTGATCAAGATCGCGAGACGATTCGTGATTGAATCGCGGGACGGATCGTGCTGAGATCGCGGGACAGATCATGATGAGATCGCAGGACGCTCGGCGATTTGGATCGCGAAGACGTTCGACTACACCAACCGTGTTTCTTAACACTTCCCGCTTAGCGATCTACAAGGATACGTAGATCCACTCTCCCTCTCGTAGATGCTCATCCCCATGGATAGATCTTGCGTGTGCGTAGGAATTTTTTTGTTTCCATGCAACATTCCCCAACGGGTAGGTGGTTCTTATCTTGATGCTTTTTCAAGGCGCCATTTATGGGAGGCTTCCAGATTTGAGGAGGGAGGAAGGAGGAAGAAGGGGGTCCCGCGGGGCTTGTTCTGCAAGGAAAAGAGGAAAGGATCGACTAAGAGGAAAGGATCGTGAGAGAAAAGGGAGGAAAGGATCGCGCGGGGAGGGGGGACTAGGTGGGGGCTGGGCAGTTATGCGCGAGGGCGCCGGGCTGAAGCGCACAATCGACGCGCTTAGGTGGAGGGCCCAGGCATGGAGCGACGTGGGTTTTGGATTCCTTCCTTTTTCGTTTGTCCTGGCGGGGGACTACGTGCTCCTTCCTTTTTAGCGAGTCGCTCCATATTAAAAAGGGTCATAGCAAAACACACGGACACAAAAAAAAACAATGAACCAAATAAAAACTTAAACACGTGTCAACTGGCAAAGCACTAACACAAAGCATTTCAAATGCCCGGCGATAGCGCTAGGCGAGCCGATTTAATAGTTTTATCTATACCTACTAATAAAGCAAGGTGATATTCTTGGTTTCGTCTCGCTTAGATGATTTTATTAGACACGATGGATTTGCTCGCACACACGTTAAGTCGGCTAGGCCATGTAGTTGTGCATTGATGGACCCAGCGAAAGACGATCTAGACGCAATTGCGCAAAGTGGGTCGCCCAGTAGAGGTGCGGTGGCTACGTCATCATATCGCCATCGTCTATCCCCGTGAGGACCGCCCGTCTGCGCCATCGTCGGCAAGAGCACCGGCTGCACCAGGACGCGATCAACGGTGATCCATGCAACATCGCCCGCCTCCATGACGTCGTGGTCATAGTCCATCCTGTCGTGTCACGTGCCCATCACCCCAGTCGTTGTCACGCACGACAACGCCTTCGCCGCAAGGTATTGGCCGTACGGGCCTGACGACCATGAGCAGCAGCACGTCGAATTCGACCTTCTCGGAAACGATGCCTGTGAGGAGAAGTCGCGTACACCGACAAGCCCATCACCGCCGCGCTTGCATTTGAAGGCCGGCCCTAGGTCGCAGAGCCATGCACGGCCGTCGATGTTGAGGAGCACGTTGGAGGCCGACACATCGTCGTGCACCACAGAGATGTCGTCGTGAAGGTGCTCCAGCGCAACGACCCCTTCATGGAGGAGTGGCTGCGCGAGGTGAGCGGCAACATGCTAGAGTGGAGCCGGGCGGCGAGGGTGCCACCGGGCATGTACTCCGACACTAGCGCACCATGGCGAACGTTGTTGTCCCATTGTAAAAGCATGTTGTCCTCGCCCCGTCCCCAGCACCGCGTGATCCGACCTAGCGACCACGTGGTCACCATCTGCATTTTTCTCGCATCATCCAACCATGTCGTTTGCCGATCACACATGTTGAAAGGGAGAGAGGGATTGTTGTGGAGTATGATGGATGTTGTATTGAGCCTCACGGGCGAGTATATATTGGGTACAAGACTTGGAGGGAAAGAAGCCTCTCCTAGAGATAAGATAGGAGATGGATTACAAATCCTAAACTACCAAATACATATACCAAATATATATATCTCTAACATCCCCTCGCAGTCATAGCGGTAGCATTGCTAACAACATGTGCGTCGCAGACGGTCAGACTAGAAAGAATAACAGCCGAGGCTGACATCCCCTCGCAGTCGTAGCGGGAGCTTCAGGGATGGTGTCGCATCACGTACACATGGACTGTAGAGGAAGCCGATGAGTTCCTCAAGCGAGGTGATAGCCCTTTGTGCCGATGTCATGGTAGCTGAGAGCGTAGGATGGTGTAGCCGTGGTCGAGGTAGCCGTGCGAAGAACGTCCGGGTCGATGTCGAGTCGGGATAGCCGATGTTGAGGAAGTCGTCATGGAGCCGGGGGCGCAAGGAGGCACCGAGTTAGTCATGGACGCAGTGATGTCGAAGAAATGCTGTGTCGGAAAGAAGACGTAGTTGACATGTATGTCATCCAAATGCATGTGGCCCTAAAAGCATGTCATCATGGTCACGCGCACGTAGACGACAAGCCATAGAACAAGGAGCGGCTGAGAGCTATACTACGAGACTCCACGAGGGAAACGAGCCACTGGAGGCATGAGGAACACATCACTGGTATGTTATTGTCTGAAATTTAAATACAGGAACAAACTTTAGTCAGTAGATTTTGTTTAGCTATGGTATTGCATCTATGTGTTGTGTTCGTTTGTAGGCTACACCCATAACTAGCTTCCTAGGACGGGATACCATTTGCCAAGTATACGAAATTATTAGAATTGATAACAATTGCAACATCTGATGGAATGATGAAACTCCTAAGCCTGCTATGTCACTTCCGGCTTTTACGTACTTCCTTCCCACTCCGCCCTCAATGCTTCCTTCCCCGGTGATGTGCTGCGAGCCAGATCCTCGATCCGACCAATCATGAATTGATTAGTAAAGCATGAGCGACATGCAAAAACAGATATGAATATGAGGGGAGGGACGTGCAAAAACAGGTAAGAATACGAAGGAAGGTGTATGGACCAGATGCACAGTAAATCTCGGAGGGTGGCCATCACGTCCATTTCGATCATATTAGTGTTTTAAGTTTTTGAAATATTCCCTTGAGCGGGAGCTATGACAGGTGTTACATGTAGTGGCAAGCTCATTGTTGTAGGATTGATCACGTTTGAAATGCGTTGTGATCAGGTGAACATCGTCATCATCGGTAAGGGTAGAAAGGTGTGCATGCACTAAAGGTGGGGCATCATGTTGAAATATATGACATGGACTTGTGGGAGTTTTGAGTTATACTTATTCGGCAAGAGGTAAGATAAACTCTTTCTCCGTCGCAACGCACGGACATATTTCCTAGTTTTATTTTATATACTAGTATGCACACCTATTTCTCTAAACATGCGCATGCGTGTGTTTTGGGCAAATCCTAGTTCCCGCTTCCCGCGGCGGATAGCGACTTAGGAAGGTAACACACAAGGACGCACTGGTGGGATCGGCTAGCGATGTTGTTTGGGCTGGCCCATGTTTAGGACATCAGTTGTGTTTTTCTCACCGGTTTTCGGAAGATTCGAGAACCTCCCCAAACCTGTTCTTTTTCTTTCTTTGTTTTTTCTGGTTTTTCGTTTTTTTAATTTCGTTCTTTTGAAATACGAGAACAATTTCTAAGTAAGTAAACAATTCGAAATCATGACTTTGTTTGCCAATATTTTGTGTACATCTTTCAAATTCATAAACAATTTTGAAATCATGAACATTATTTTGGAACTTGTGATTTTTTTTGATATTTTGAACATTCTTCTAAAAATCGTGGACATTTTTCGAATTGCCAATTATTTTTCTCAATTCGCCAACATTTTTCGAATTGCCAATTCTTTTTCAGAAATCGTGAACATTCTTTGTGTTGGTGAACATTTTTTAAAAATCACGGCTATTTGTAAAATTTTGAAAATTGTTTTACCATTAAAAACCATAAACAGATTTTGAATTCTCAAACATTTTCAGAAATTCATGAACATTTTTGAAACTGCTAACAGTTATGAAATCATGAACATTTTTACAAATACGTGAACATTAATTGTTATTCAAATTATGAACCTTTTGAAACTATTGTACATTTTTTAATATTCATGATCATTTTTTTGAGATCATGAATAATTTTTCATAGACAGGAATAAATTTCAAAATTATGGACATTTTTCAGTAATCTGAGAACAGTTTTTAAATTTGTGAGCGTTTTTGAGATTCATGTTGTTTTTTAAATTCTAAAATATATTTTTAATCTAGTTGTTTTTCAAGGATCATTATTTTGAATTTCCGAACTATTTTGAAATCCCGGACATTAAAAAAGGCAAAAAAACTGAAAAGAAAACAAAAAAAGAAGAAAAACGAAAGGAAAAGCAGGAGCGTTCTCCCCCGCAATGGGCCGGCCCAAAGGACGGGTGTGGGGGGAACGGGGGTACTGGATTGCTCGCTGTCCACCTTCTGTCTCCGACGTGATTCACTGATTCTCAAAAAAAATGGGCACGGTGGGGCTTGGCGAGCCAAAACCCTCGACGGGCGGAATTCGCGGAAGCACGGGGACGGGGCGGGACGAGCCGGGCGGCAGCATCGTCAACGCTCCGCCGCCGGATCTCGACGCCGGATCGCCGCGCCCCCGCCGCCGCCGGATCGTCGACATCGGAGGTAAAACCTCGCCGCACTCCCTTCCCCTCTTCCCTAGTTTACGGCGTGCTCCCCTCCCCCTCTCCGGTTGACGGCGGCGGCGGTGGTGCGGCGATCCGGCGCGAGATCCTCGGCGGTAATGTTGTAACGAACAGTCTCGGTGTCCCCCCCCCCCCCCCCCCCCCCCCCTCTGATCCCCAAGTGAATGCCTGTGCTACGGTCGACATTAATGGGGTACCGTAACAGATGCGAAAGGCCTATCTGCACCATGTTACTTTACCTCTAGTTCTGCAGATGCATTCTGTGAGAAGATAGGTTAGTACTAAGTACTAACTGGCACTTATCCTAAAAAACGGCAGTGTGTAAACTATTTCGATGTGCTAGCTACGTTGGCAATTGAGCGTTTCATCCGAAATCAGTTGGCTTGCCAGCCGTTCTATCTCCCTGCGTCGCGGTTCGATGGGTCAACATAATCTGACGGGATCCCCTGGTTGCTTCACTTTCCTCGCGTCACGCCATCTCATGCCGTGCCGCTCTGATCGTAGGGCCAAGCCCTCACCGGTGTCGCTCCTTGTTCCTCCGAACCTGTACCGGCGATGCCCTCCCTTGCAGCATCGGGTGATGCAGCAAACGGTTGAGCACGCAACAGAAGGTGATGCTACGCCCCCATGACAACACCGACGATGACCCCATCACAACACCCGGAGATGCCCTTCCTTCCCATCACAACATCACTGCTGACAAGAGGCATTGAAGCATCTGCGCTGGCGAGAATCTTCTGATTGCAGGGTCGTTGCATTGTAGCAACCACCGCCGGTGGGATATCCTGCGGGTGCAGCCCATCTGTCGGCTGGAGCACCACGAGGGGCGCTGCATTGCAGCAACTGCCGCTGGTGAGATCTGCGGGTTGCAGCGCTGCTGCCGTTGCATTGTAGCATCCACCGCCGGCAAATATCCTGCACTTGTTGCACCAGCCGCTGGTTTGCAGTGCAGCGAGCGTGCGTTGGGATACTGCGCCGGCATGTTCGATGCTGGAGAGGAGAGAAGTAAGAGGGAGGGAGGGAAGACACTTTGGAGCAGCAGCGATGGTGATGTAGCGTCCTTGCAGCAACTGCCGGGGAGCAGCGCACGGCAAGTGGCGGCTCCGATGGTCGCCGGCTAGACTGTTGCAAGAGAGAGAGAGAGAGGCGATAGGGAAGACGGAGGGAGATAGGAGATGAGGCAGTAGGAGACGAAGAGCGGAAGACAAATGAGTGGCTCTCCCCTGACGCTTAGAAATAAGGTAGAAGGTGACGGGTGGTGCATGGGCCAGGCCGCGTGGCGTGTGTGGATGCGCGCGGTTGAATTTCTTCAGAAAATCAGCCGGATAGTTTAAACACTGTTTCACTTAGAGTAAAAAATTCAGGGGTGAAAGTTTAGAGTTTCACTTCTTGTGTCACGTGATGCTATATCTTTAACTTATTGGGCCCTACATAAATCTGCACATATTGTAAATGCTTACTGTTATTATGGAGAGGGAGTTGCAAACACTCCTGTAGCTGAGCATAGTTGAGATAAGTGGTGAGTTAGTTGAGAAGATGGCATCCTTTAGATTAAAGTTGATCATATATGCGTATGAATAAAGGTAACCCGGTTAATTAGTACCAACATATTATGACTTCTCTCAGAATACCAACAAACCTTGCTGCTAGTTCGCTACTGAAGTACAAGTTTCACCAAACTAGGTCATACTTCTATTCTTTGACTGCTAATTTGCAAAAAAATGCTTACAATCAGAACAGCAGAATGGCTAACATTAAAAGGACCCTCTCCTACTGTAGATGCATACATGCCAGGAAGGATAAGATATATGGAAACTGCAATTCACTGTTCTTGGTTCAGGATTTCCCAATTCCATTTTCTGTTCTCCAGTTCTCCACATCTGAGTATAAGAAGCAAAGGTGTTTGACATGTGATAATTCACTGTTCTTGCCCTCCTCATTCGCTGCTGTTTCTTTTTGGCATAATACACACTGCTGTTTTATTATCTGAATTCCAATATTATTGCTGACTTTGAACAATCTGTGTGATCTGAAGTACTTTTGTTTGTGCCTTATTTGCCTTACCCTAGGTTGTGATGAGCTCCTTGTCAATGGAGTCGATGGGTGGCGAGGCAGCAGCAGTACATATCTATCGGAGATCTGGGGCTGAGTTCACTGAAATAGCAAAGCTAAGCCCCATCACCCCCCCTCGCATAGTGGAGGGAAGTGTTGAAATTCCACATATTGATATGAAGCATGGTGACGGCAGTGGGTTGTACCTGGCGCTCGTCCAAGGTGGGCGTGTCATCGACATCGCACAGATGCTGTTTTATGGGGGTGATTCGGTGAATGACGATGGGGGATCAGACAGCTACTCGGAGTGCTATTCTACTGATCCGTCAACTTCCAGGGGGTCTTTGTCCCGTTCAAGCAGCGACATGAATGAGGGGTACAGACACATGTTTGGGCTGATGGGGTGTGAGGAGGATGAAGAAGAGGAGGAGACAACATCGAGCCAGGAAGAGGGCATGAACACCAATAGCAATGACTTGGTCGGCAGCGAGAATAGTGGGGGTTTCCTTAGGTCAATCTTTTGGCAGCAACTTAATGATGATCTGGAAAGCAATGATGATGATGAAGATCGGGAAAAAAGCACAAGCAGCCAGGACGGGCTCAAGGAGGTGGAGGAGGGGCTCAAGGAGGATGAACAAACTCTGCAAATGAATCTTCGATTATGGCCATCGCAGAAGCATGTTCTAATCAAAATGTTTCGTGAGTATTTTTTATGTTTAGAAAGGAATGGTTCTTCAATTAGCACACAATTTTACTGATTCTAGTTGTTCTAATGCGTCCATCAAATCTATCCCCTACACTAACATCATTGGTGTATTCTGCATGCAAGATTGTCATTTGAAAACTTAAAAGCCCCTGCATTAGGATCATCACAGCATTGCTAGCAAAAATTTATTAGGAAAGCCCCAGCCCCCTATTTCCTGGATGTTGGAGCTATTGCCATTTCTTTAATCTGTCGGGTCGCCATCACATCATGCTCGCTTATACCGAATTGATTTATGCCCAACTCTCACTTGCCAAGTCATATACAAAGTACTCTCATTTCATCATTTGGTTGGAAGTCACCAAAAATAAAGTCCTGAATAGAATTGAAGACATTTCACAGCTGGGATTTTTTTCCTACTTACTTTTGTTGTTAAAATGTCTCCATCAAATTTAGCTCAGGCTCACAAACTTGTTTGTTTTTACCAGGTGGGAATGAATGGATACTAATAAGTGGACTATTATGGACCAAGTATCTTTAGGGAATCAACATTTGTGATGGATTTTAAGATTACGGTACGAGTTACTGTCTAAACCTTATTTGTGGGCTGTTCTAATAGCAATTTTTGAAACTGCAGGCTCCGTATTCAGTCCTTCATGGCGTGCTAGATATGATGAAACCATCTATGTGCAATTTCACAATTCTTAAAAAAGTTGGTAAGTTTTCTAAATAAAACCTTAAATTACAAATATGTACAACATGAAAATGTTAAATTAAATTGTCTTAACTATGCTTTTGTCTGGCCAAATATTCAATAGGCAATCTTTATGCCCTTGTCTAGTCGTCTCTGTGGCTAATATAATTTGGTCAGATTGATTAGGAATTAGGATAGAGATGCCTGATGTGAGTGTGACACCTTAATTCGGTCATCCCTCTCTATCATGCTATACTCGCTAAGTCGCTATAGAAGCAGTAGGGGTTTAAGCAGTGCCTCATTGGTTCCGGGGTTTTAGCTATTTCTAGGTATCAAGTTTATGCAATCTGCAGTACATGACGAACAATATATGCTGGGCCGTTTAGTTTCAGCATTTTTGCAGCCAAGAGGTTGGCATCAACATTTTCTGTCATGACTCGAATGATACTATTTTCTCCCATGTTATCTGCAATGGTGCACAACATTGAATATGTAATCATTAGTGTGATAGTTAGCGGATGCATCAATATACTCTATAAGCTGATAAGTTCATACTTCATGCAATTCATAATGCTTCTTGACCGAAGAATAGTAGAAGCACCAGCTATGATAGTGCAGCCGTTTGTAACCAAGGTGATATATTTGTTTTATTTCAGGTGGAGCAAAGGCCTGTAGGGTTTTCAAGTGCTTATGGCTAGGTGGCATCTGTGCTCTAAAAACAATTAGTCAACAAATTTCTTGCACCGCAGAACCACGGTATTCTTATTACCATTCATCTTTAATCCTATTTTTATCTATTAGGATGTACTTAAGAATTTCATTTTTAACTGTTCTCTAAAATCACAACGTTATTATTTATTCAGAGAAGTAGCAATCATTTCAACTTTAAAGGACAGACGTGTTATGATTTTTTTCAGGTATATGCATGCAAGAATTTTCTTAAATTACAATTGTGTTTTCTTGCTTTTTAAATTTTCATTCTTTTCTGTACTTTATTAGGCTTGGAGAGAGCAGTGGGTTTACAAAGGACGGCCTGAGCAAGAGCATGTTTTCATTCATTTAGAATTTTGCCCTAGGTATGTATTTTTTATGCTTTCCACTTAATATACAAATTCGTTTGTATTCTTGATTCTGGCAGGACTGAAGAATTGTCATCTTGACTATTTTTTAATCAAAGCAAATTTTTGTAAGTGCATACGTAAAACTTTGCCATCAGCTAGAACTTAGAAGTGGCAATAGTGTAATGGTGCAAACCTAAAAATCAGGCATCAACTGGAAGTCTAGAAGTGAACTTATTTGTCGCACAGATTCATTTAGGATGTGTTTGATTGATAACCAAACCATGGATGGGATACAACAATTCCTTTGAGCATACGCTTGGTTGTGTATCATCTGGACAGACCCAACCAACAAAGGAGAGGAGCATACCCCAAAGATACTGGTAGCTCCACCCAGCAAAATTTATTTCAACTGAGCGGCCCATGTTGTCGCTAGCCTATCATGTGATCGTCACCTCCTCCTCTCCCTATCATTCTCAGCCCTCTCAAATCCCATCTCTCCCTCCTCACTGGCGGCATGGAAGCACACCCCAAAGAACCAACTTGGCGGCACATATCGTCCTTCTCCACTACTGGTGGCACATCCCCTTGCCTTCCTTCTTCTGTTGGTCACTCATTGGTACTGCTAGAGATTGACATGTTGGCATTGAAGCCTGCGACGGAGTTGTTTGCCGCCGCCACCATTGTGCCTTGGTTCGGCGAGCAGACCGAGCATTGGCCGTGGTGTGGAGGCATGAAATTGTGGTGCTGAAGGCCGGTGCAGGGTGATGGTGGTCTTGCGTTGTTGATGTCCAGTTCAATCACGCTGCCATCGCCATTGCCCTGGAAGTACGAAAAGCCTGAAAAGGTGTCAACTCTTGGTGGTTCTTGAGCTGGTCAAGTGGTCCGCACTTCTGCCATCGTAGATGCTACTACTTCTGCCGTTGCCGTAGCCGACACTCAGAATGTCCTCCAGCTTAGGGTCTTTGGCTTGCCTCCATTCTGTCAAAAGTTTAAACATTCTGAGTAGACACTAACTGAAGGTGTTGTGATCTAAGACATGGTGGAATGAACTAGCAGGCCTCTGTTGAGTAACGTAGCTCGGTTAAATTAGCACTTCATAACTTAGCAAGAGAAATATCAATTTTTCATTAAGATGATGCTCATGGAGATTAATTAGCGCTTCAAAATAGTGAGTTGTGACATCTACTCACACACTAATAATCAACAATATTAAGTATGGTTCTCAACTATGACATAATACTTTCTAGGTAATGACTATGGCATGTATTACTTTTCGATGCTCATTGTGAAGCAATTATCAAAGATTGTCATGTATTGCTAAATTATGCATGTACGGTTGATAGTTTATGGATGTATGCTATTTCTTGCAAATGTAATTCTTGTGACGGTCTCTGTCTTGTTAGTTGTTACAACCAATGTCTAGATCAGATTTTATGCAAAATATGGTGGTCATCTTACCATATAGATGGGAAGGTTATCACAAATGTCTTGCTCATGTTCATCTGTCAATGGAACACTCAAATCGGCTCATCGCAATCACCTCTATCCCTCAAACCAAATAGAAATGGACTCATTGCACACGTATCAACCAAACACTCAAACTGGCTCATCCCATCCACATAATCTGGATGGCCCTAACCTCTTATCTATTCATCCAACCAAGCACATCCTAGTATTTAGTTGGATCCCCGTCACTGCATCACAGCCCTAAGGGTAGATGAGCTAAGGGAGGATGACACTACAGCAGCAGTGGCCTGTCCATGGTTGTTTGGATTTCTGATACAGATATGAGAGTGATATGCCATTTTCCAGGATGACACTAGAGCAGCAGTGGCCTGGCCATGGTTGTTGGATTTCTGATACAGATATGGTAGTGATATGCCATTTTCCAATAAACACCGGTTTTTTTGTATATTGTGGTAAAATATAAAAAGACTCTGAATATTAATTTATTGCACATAATGGAAAAAAAATAGGAATTTGGTATTACCGTTTGCTCAATAGCTATGTAAGAACTCAAGAATAGCACATGCCACACAAACCGTTTTCTGATTGTATGCTTTCTTTCTGTGTAACTTCACGCAGGACACTTTTCCATGCAATCTATGGAAACAGTGATTGGATTCAGGACCGTTGGTTTATTTTTGAAGAAATAATGCAAGGAATAAAGGAACTACACGCAAAATGTGTTGTCCATCGTGATCTTAAACCGAACAATATATTCTTCGGTTCTGACAATGGAGTAAGAATTGGTGATTTTGGGGATGCATGCAGTGGCCAGGATGAGTTTGGCAGGTATGGTGGTGGCACACCTGACCTCGGGACCAAATATTACCTTGCCCCAGAGCTTGACAGTGGTCATACAATAACCGAGAAGGTGTGCAGCGCAGTTAACTAGTCTGGTATATTTTTCTTATCAAGTAATGACTAAATCTTTTGTGTATCTTTTGCTAGGCTGACATCTATTCAGCTGGGGTGATCTTGTTTGAGCTTTTTGCATTGATTAAAACCGTCTATGAGAAGAATGAGATATTTCCGAAACTCGTGGAGGAAGGGCCATCAGACAGCTGGGGTGATCTTGTTTGAGCTTTTTGCATTGATTAAAACCGTCTATGAGAAGAATGAGATATTTCCGAAACTCGTGGAGGAAGGGCCATCAGACAGCTGGGGTGATCTTGTTTGAGCTTTTTGCATTGATTAAAACCGTCTATGAGAAGAATGAGATATTTCCGAAACTCGTGGAGGAAGGGCCATCAGACAGCTGGGAGGGTGATCATGAGTTGTTTGCAAAAATGACTGATTCGGAACCTAGTTGCCGGCCATCAGCTGCTGAAGTTTTGGTAAGATTTGTTCCTGTGCTCACTAACCTTGCCAATGAGAAAGTTGCTAATAAATTGTGCGATCTTTGCGTGCAGGTATACATACGTCAACATCATCGCCTCTGAACCAGTGTTACAAGACCGAGAGAGAAGAGAGAGAGAGCTTCTCTAAGCAACATCTTGCTACACGTGGCTTATTGTATAATCTTGATATCACAGTGCTATGACAGTGACATAATTCGTTTCTTCTGTGCAGACCCAACTATCATAGCATGCATGTCACTGTTTGTACATATCCATCATTTATATGTTTTGTTGGAGATATGTGAGTGACGTATATGTGCTGTGTTCTACTAGTGATGTGCTGTTCTTTGTGTGAAATTATTGTTTCCAACTCGGTTTCTTTTAGTTTCGTCGTTGAAGTGTATTTCTACCGTTTTGAACAACGTGTTCCTGTCTTTTTCTATGAATTGACTACTGAACTTTGATGGTCATTTAGATTTTTTTGTGAATTGAGTACTGAACTTCGATGGTCATTTAGATTTGTAAATTTTGGTACTCTGTCTCAAAATAAGTGACTCGTACTAACTTTGTCAAGTCACTTATTTTGAGACGGAGTAAGTATGGTATATTTCGTCCAAGTTATCCTCTGCACTACATCTCGTAATATTTTTATTCACAACCTCTTGCAATTTTTTTCTACAGCATGGTTAGACAACCTGAATGCAAATTCGATACTGCAAGATGTGCATGAATGACACTGTTAATCTATGGCTCCTTTTGCTATCCTATGGTTTTCTTATTCCGAAAATCCAAGAAGTCATCGATTTGCGATGGAGTCCCAGTGTGCTGAAGGTGAGGTTTGCAGACATAATAAGTGTGCCAGTCGCCTCGTCGCACGCACTCATGCCAATGAAGCGAACGACACGTGCTCCATGGGACCAATCCTTCTCCCCTTCTCCCCTCATTGTTCGGCTTCGTCCTCACATCTCTCTCTCTGTTCTTTTTCCCTCACCTCACACAGGAGCTCCTCCATTGCCACGGCTCGTGTTCAACCTCCTTCCCGTTGTGGTGTATTTGAGGGAGGCGAAGAAGGGAGAGGGGTGGTCACGTCGCGCCACGAGCAAGAGGACCACCACCAACCGGCTGCGAGACACGGCAAAATTTTGTGTTTTGACCCTTTTGATCAAGTTTAGTCGGATTTGACCCTGTTTTGATTTTTGTTTTTGTGATTTGACCCTTTTTCCTATCGTCAAGAAGACCGGCGGTAGGGTTGCATAGCCTACCACACGGGACCCTAGCGGTAGGCAACTAATCCACGCCAGCAGGCCCAAATGGTTGTCGCCCCCCTCCGCCCCCCCACCGCCGCTCGCACTGGCGGTAGCCTGTCTAACCCTACCGTCAGGGTCCTCGGCGGTAGGGTGTGGGCAGTTATAAGTGGCTGGGCCGCCCGCGCCCCGCTCCATCTTCCCCTCCCAGCTACCCCTTTGTTCTTCCTCTCACCCCTCTCTCATCTCCTCCACTCCCCCTGGATCTTCTCCGTTTGTTCACCGTTTTTGCGGATTGAAATGGCCCCGAAACAAGAAAAGTAACCTTGTCCGATCCCTCTAATTAGTTTTAGTCAAATAGCTTCCAATTATATGCATTATTTGCTCCAAATCACCCCTATTTTTGAACTAGATTTTATTTTTTGTACCCTAGGATTGTTTTAGGTTGATTCTAGATGTTCTATGGGACTGCACATGAACTCTAATCACTAGTTGTAATGGTAGTGTGACGATGAACCCTAGTTCATTTTTTTAAATGATGATATGATGCATGTTGGAGAAACATACTCCTATGTTTGTTTTGATATGATGCATGTTGATATGATATGATGCATGATGTATAAGGGATGTTGTTGGAGGAAATATGCTTAAGATGAGCCCTAGTTCATGTTTTTTGTTTTTGAAAAAAGGATGGTATAATGCATGTTGGAGGATTAACTCGTATGTTTGTTTTGCTATGATGAATGTTGATATGATGTGATGCGTGTATAGTGGATGTTGTTGGAGAAATTTATATGAATGAATAAATATATGAATGAATTAATCATGTGGATGTTATATTTGGAAAAAAAAATCATATATGCTTATAGTGGATGTTATATGAATGAATGAATCATGTTGCATTTTTTTATTTATGCTTATGCTTGTGCTTATAATGCTTATGTTTATGCAATTTTATTTAGACGGCCACCTCTTGCGGACAACATCTGCATTAGGTACTTCATGCTTGACCCTGCATTCGACAAGGGTGATCGTGCCCATTTCATAGAGAACGGAGTGGTAGTTACTATGATCATAAAATTGAACCAAATATTTCAAATTGAGGAAAATATGTTTTTAATTTTTGGCGTCCATATTTTGGCAGATGCTCTCGCCACTACGCATGAGGGGTCACGCGAATGTCGTGAAGATGTACTACGACGAGCGCTGTACTTTAGGAGAGCCCGATTGTTGGGTTTCGTCCTGCATTTCAAGCGTCAGCTGCCGACGCTCATACACTCAGCTCTCACGGCGTTGGTGGATCGCTCGCGGCCCGAGACGCACAACTTCCATCTTCCATGTGGGGAGATGACGGTGACCCTCGAGGATTGGGGGATACGGCCCTACCGATCGAGGGCCAGGCTCTCACTGGGCGAGTGGAGAGGACGAACTAGCAGGTATACCTAGGCATCTCTGGCCCGACCCGGTCGGCCCACCCTCGCCCGGCCCCAAAATCAAGGGCCTAGGCCCGACGGGCTTGCTCGTGGGCCGGGCTTGGGCCTGAGTTTTGAGCCCACCCACAGGGTCGGGCTGGGCTTGGGCTTGGCATATTGGGATTTTAAGGAAGAAGCCCGGCCCATGGCCCCAAGCCCGACGGGCTTTTCAGGGCCTGGGCCGGGCTTGGGCTTTAAAGTAGGCCCGATGACAGGGCCTGGGCCGGGCTTGGGCCTTAGTTTTCTCCCATGGGCTTTTTAGGGCCAGGCCCAAGCCCGGCCCGGCCCGGCCCATGGCCAGATATACTGGAAGGATAGGGTTACCACCCTCACCGGTGACTGCCCCCTCGCTAAGGTAACCCAACATCTGGTGTACTGATGCCCTGGCTCTTGAAGACCCAGAGGAAATGGCCGGCTAAGGCCGATGGTCGGACGGTGGAGCAATACGCGAGGTCTTACCTATGGTTTCTTCTCACAGAGGTCGTGTTTCCAGACTGCTCAGTGGACACTGCCCTATGGATGTATCTCTACTTCCTAGCCGATTGGGATGCATGGTACAACTGGGGGTCCGCCGGACTTGCCTACCTATACCGTTCGGTAAGAGAATATCTCATTGTTTTCTACGGACGTATGCTCCTTAATATCATGTTATCTAATCATCAATTGATGTTTTGTAGCTTGACGATGCAAACCAGAGGATGGAAGCAACGTATGCTATGTGTGAATTTGTCTGGGCCCTCTCCATTTGGATGTGGGAGCGCTTGCCGATGGGGCGTTCGGAGAAAATGCGACGACGTCCATGGACTGACTACGGCGAAGATGACGACTCTGCTCAATACCCGACCGTCGCGTACTCTTGGGACGTGGTGGATGTCTACAAGGGCACATCCAAGGCTTTGTACGAGGTCTTCACCAACAAAACCGATGGCCATGACCTCCACTTGTGAGTGCATTAGTCTTTGTTACCGTGTTTTCGTTGCATTTGACATTCTTATGATTTTTTGCGTTGCTTATGCCTTGCAGGAAGAGCAGGCAGAAATGTTAAGTCCATCACAGATTGGGGAGTGGAGCATAAAGATTTTGTGATGGAGTGGAACCAATGGAGTTTCCGTAAAGATGTGGAGAGGAACTGATTGACTGGGATGTGTACGACTATTACCACTTCATACCACATGAAGTGGTACGACGATGGCATGAAGCACCGTCTTCGACTCAGGCCCTAGTGGATGATAGCACATATAGTGGACCTGGAGGAGGATGCCCCCGAGGATGAGGCCTACCGGGATGGCATTAGAGACATGAGTGGATTTAGGGAGTATGCACCCCTAATCAGCAGAGTGGTAAGTTGTGCTCTTTTGTTTGAACCAACAGTTGGATGCAACGTATTTTTGAGGGCTTGGATGTGCTAGGTGGTGCCCCCGAGACCAGCGATTCTGAGAACAAGTTGAGGGACACGGTGAAGGTAACATTTAAGCCTTCTAGAATTACTTATGTTCTTGTTCATTTGCAATCATAAATTTGATCAGTATTATGTCCTTGTTTCATTCTTATTGCATAAGTTCGTGAAGCATTGTCGCAAGCTGGTGGGCATACTTGTGTGCGCTAACTCGGCTGCAGCTCATGATCCTGTAGGCCCATAGGGTACCATCACTTCGTTAAGCCATGCTGCCTCGTCGTCTAGGTTGGCTGAGGAGGAGGAACGATGATGAAGAAGATGAAGAGGAAGAAGAGGAAGAGAACGATGAGGAGGAGTACGATGACGATGAAAGACCTCCACCAACTCAGACAACTCAACTTCAAAAGAGGAATGCACCGAAGAAGGATTGGCAGAGTCCATCCCCGTTCCAGAAACCGTGTACCCGTCAGCGCAAGAAGAAGCGTGATGAGACTCATTCAAAGAACAACAAGGACCGTACCTCTAGGAGTGGAAGACGCAAGTGAATTGCTTAGTTAAACTATTTGTGATGGCTTGTCAAACTATTTGCTATTTGTCGAACTATGTGGAACCGTTTGCTACTATTTTCTATGTGTGACATGTTTATTAGTTGAACTATTACTCATATCGACTATCATACATGTTATATTCCGTGAGATCTGCATATTTTATGTTTTTAAGTCTATAATGTTGCTATGGCAAATTTATTCAAAAGAAACATACTTGTTATGTGCAAAAAAATGCACTGTGAGCACACCTTATCGCCAAGGACTCTGCGGCAGGGTGCGGAACCTTACCGTAAGGCTTCGGCGATTCTAGGTTACAGAGCTTCCCTAGGCAACCACCAGCCATCCTACTGCCGAGGGCTTTGGCGGCAATAGGGTGTTGCCTACGTCAGCGTAAGACCGTATGTTGACGGTTGCTGGCATTAATGAAAGTGCATGTAGTCCCCATGTGTGGTTTTGGTAATTGATGACAATCCTAATGGACTAATGTTTGCATTAATTTATACATTTGAAAGAATGTTCCATTTGCAATGCATGAAGAATATTGGACGAATTGAAAGATGTTTGTTCCGGGGTTGATGCAAGAAGGAGATTGAATGGATTCGGAATGAATGCCATATACATATAGTTGTTCATCAAGGTTGAGCCATGATGGATCATGATCTTGAGAGAATGATTAAAGAGAATACTTCTACATATGGCTTGAAGATAGGATCATGATGTGCTCATACATTGAGTCGTGGATGAGTATGTCTTGAAGCAAGTAATTCATGTGAAGAATTCGTTGTGCCTCTCAAGAGACTGTGATGGAGCATGAAGGATAACAAATGATGACCAATATGGTATTCATGGATAAACTCTATATGGTCATATGATAATTGAGATATGGGTAATCATGTCTTGAAGAAATGAAGCATAGCGAAGAATTCAATATGGCCTTCAAGGCATCAAGATTAAGCATGGAGTAAAGATAAAGGTTGACCAAGATAAAGATCAAAGAATAAAACTTTAAATGGTCAACACACAAGTGCAAACGATGCATCACATAGGATCTTGTGGTATGATAAGAAATTGTCAATTGCACTTTGTGTACTAACCCATGCTATGTGTTGTCTATGTTTATGAGGGTTAGGTTATTCTCATGGGCTCGCATCAAGAGAGAGATTCCATGTGTCCATGAGAGGATGACATCAATTGTTCATGATCATGGTTGAAAAGGGCAAGTTCAAGATAACCACCCCGAAGGATCACATGCTTGAATCTTCTGGATGATCACATGATGGACAAAGTGAAGATGAATACAAAGCAAAGCTTCCCACATTGTGTATGGAAGAGCTACTTGAAGACTTCACCAATGTATTGCCTTCAACTTGAGCCAAGTAGAAACATCAACATCAAGCTCAAGTGAAAGGCTCGAGTCAAAGGTATTAGTTCCTTTGGCGTTAGTGTTGTGGGGTGATGACCACCGAAGAAACATATACACTCAAGTATGGATTCTCGATAGCTATGTAGTGTAGCTATTTTATGATTCTTGAGTTATAGGGATCCCACACTATTAAGAGGGGATCAAAGGGGTTCATGATGGACTTGCTCAAGTCAACATCTTCTATACACAATTCCACTCCTATCCTATTTACCGTAGCAATACATAGCCAACTAGGTTCCCCGAAGTATATGATCTAACATGTGCATACTTTGCACCTTCCATTTTGTCTTATCTTGGGTGGTTCTCTATGTTAGGACCTGGAGTTTTTCACTAGCTTCAAAACGAGCCCAAGATCATCAAAATCAGAGTCCGTATGAGAAAGTTATGCATGTTTTACTTTTGGGGTGCCTGCAGTTTTTGTGTCCCCCGGATATCCGGGATCTTCCCAGGAAATCCGGGCCGTAGATGTCCAGAAACTATAACGAAATGTTGTTTGCGTCCCCCGGATGTCCGGGGCCTTGTCCGGATGTCCGGGGCCTCAACTTTGGCCAGATGTACGGGGGACTTGGCCAGATGTCCGGGCCCTATACCTTGACTCTGTTTTTCTATGTTCGTGTGCACATTATCAGAGCCACCGGATGTCCGGCCCTTGGCCCGGATGTCCGGCCCGATACAGCCACTTACACTACAACGGCCATATTTTCACCCACGCTATATATACTCTTTCACCACTTCGTGGAGGGGTTGACCACTCAATCCAAAAGAAGCCTAGAACACCAAAGTGGCTCCCTCTCACTTCTCCTACACCAAATCTTTGATCCCGGAGAGATTAGTGAGAGTTCTTGAGAGATTTTACAATCAAGTAATAGATCCACTCCCTCTCCCTCTCTTGACCAATGGAATTGGCGATTTGAGCAAGTCTTGAGCATTTACCCCTTGATCTTGTTACTCTTGGAGGTTGGAGACTCCTAGGCGGTAGGAGTGCTCCGGTGAGGAATCAACTTGTGATTTATCCCCCGGAAAGTTTGTGAAGGTTTGGAGGCCGCCTCAAGGTCTACCACTAGTGGTCGAGAGTCGCCTTCGTGGTGATATATCAAAGGGAGAATACGGTGAGCCTTCGTGGCGTTGGTGTGCCTTCGTGGTAACATCCACCTCTTTAACGGTGACTAGCTTCCCTCCAAGGAAGTGAACATCGGGATACATCCTCGTCTCCGTGTCTTCGGTTATTTCTAACCCTAGCCATTACTTGTGGTTTACTTTGGCCACTTGACCTTGCATTCACTATATATATTGTTGTCCTCATTATATTGTTTTGGTTACCATACCATAGAGATTATTTAGGCCAACACTTTATAGTCCGCAATTCATACTTGCTACTATTGATATATCTTGTGCTTAGTGTGAATTGCTAGCTTGTAACATTCATTTCCATATCTTGTGATATACATTGAGTAAGTTTGTGTAACTTACTTGTGCTTACTCACATCCTCGTTGTTCTCATCTTGTTTATCCTATGTTGTTGGTGCACTTAGTGAGCCTAGTATATTTAGGATTTGTGCTTGAAAAGTATCCGCTTAGTTTATTTCCGCATTAGGATATAGCCAAATCTTGCTTACCAGAGAGCCTCGAATCGGCTGGGTCTGACCCCGGATGTCCGGGACCTATCCCGGATGTCCGGGAGCTTAAATGTATATATATATATATATATATATATATATATATATATATATGGGATATATCACCTAGTATTTATTGTGCAAGACTATTTAGTTACTATTGGTATGTCAAGTTCATTTGAAATTCAAATTCCCTTCTATTGATTATTTTCTGTTGGATTTCATTTGCCTCTTGTGGATAATACACTAATTATCACATTATGGGGCAGTGATATGCTTTGTGCATATCACAATCCTTGTTAATGTGAACAATCGAGGGATGTCAGTTATAATTTATATTTGAGATTATCGTATATCTCTGTGGCATGCAATGCCTTGTTTACGTATGGCATTCTTGTACGTTTTTGTCCATGGTGATCATAAAAATCGTATTTGGAATATCGTTTGATTAAAGTCATTCCAATGTTTTCTTTGCATGATGATCTGTCTAATTGGAATGTTAATAATATGCGATCTAAGCATTGTGTTTATTTCTAAACTGTCGTGTTATGCGTGTGTTAGTATAGATGATCATGTACTTATTTGGTTTCTACAACGAATGATAACTCAAAATACCATTTCATTCGAGTTCATCTAATTGGTTCGTCTGGAGTTATGGGAGTTTATTATCTCATTATTTATAGTGTCCTATATCTACTTGAGTGAGATATTCCTATGAGTATGTGTGCAATGCATATCTTATATCCTCATTGGTTTTCTTTGGTTCATATGTTGAACTTTGTGTGTTATCATATGTTGATTTGTCACTTTGATTCATTTTGGACAACATGAATTACTAGTGATGTTATTGGAAGTATTAATGGTTATGTGTTCATTTGTCCAATTTGTATCTCCTTGGATTTTGGTAAGCTTGTGCATGCATATTTACTATGTGTAAATTCTCATGTCTTGTTTGCTTTAATTGATCCAATATACATATGATATATCCATCAAATCCTTAATAGATACGATGTGCATGAAATTCAAATTCATATCTATATGCACATACTTAAGTGGTGTTTGTCCTATATTTTGTAGTTATGCTAACTACTTCGGACCAAATAGGTTTGGGGACCAGAATGTACTTAAAAATGATTTAGGTACATTGGAGAAACATTGTGTGCTTGGCTTATTGATGAGGAAGGTGGTGTCACCACAAAAGAATTAGTGCCAAGCTTGGATGACTCATTGATCTACTAATTCATACCAATGCTTTCTTGGTAACAAGTATTTACTTCATGCATATACATAAATATAGTCAACCTTGTGTTGGTTGCATCGTGGCATGATTACTAATTGTTAAAAGTTGTGCTTCTTGCATGTTCTTAAAAAAATCACTTTATTGCAATTGTGAGTCATTTAAAAAGAAGCATATAATGAGGATCCATAAAATCATATTCATGATTCATTTATCCCAAAATATGCCAATTAAGCAATTCATTGCATATCTATTCCTAAAATGTTGTCTAATTTTGATGAAATTGCAAAAACACTTTGCTTGTGGTATTTGCTATCTTACTTAGTAATTCATTTTTATGCAAATGAGATCAATTTGTGTCATGTGTTTTGTGTCATGTACCTTGATCTTATGATAGGATCATAGTTGTATTCAAGGTTGTCAAAATCTAGATTTTAGTCTTAGAATCTTACGATTCTGAGATTCTACATACGGCAATACGACCCAAGTCGTTTAAAGGATCGCATAGAGCAGGATGGCTAGTGAATCGCGCTTCAAGTCGTGGGGTCATGTGGAATCGCGAGCCAGTCCAGACCCTGAGCGACTAAATTATTCCTTTCAATCTTGGTCGTCTA
Organism: Hordeum marinum; assembly: GCA_022496015.1. Lineage (NCBI taxonomy): Eukaryota > Viridiplantae > Streptophyta > Magnoliopsida > Poales > Poaceae > Hordeum > Hordeum marinum. The sequence goes on along the minus strand of CM039678.1, from coordinate 504,162,209 downwards.
TCTACGTTGTACGGTGGATATTATGTTACTGTAGCAATATAATACCCTAAATTCCTTCCCGATCCGTGGCGGCCATCTGCTTGTGTTCCTCTCCCGATCTCATTTTCTCTCTCTGCCGGCTTCTAGGTCTAGGCTGCCGGCCGCCGACCGTCGGCGGCACACACGGCTACCTCGACGAGTGTTGGCTGACAGTGTCCCACATGCGATCGTCCTCAGCAGGCTCTCCATACACGATGGGTGAAGCACCATCTATCAAAGATCGAGTAACATCCTTGATTCGTTGCAGAGGTTAGCTACTATCACTTGTATGTAACTACGTATTGATGAAGTATGTACAAGATTAAATAATTAGATAGCTAGTTTGTCGTCTAACTCTTCTAAATTTCCATTGACGAATAGTAAACCAGTAGCGATCAAAGATTGAGGAACATCCTTGATACGTTGCACACTTGCACAGGTTAGCTACTACCCGTACGTATGTAGTATGTACTAATTGATATGAAGTACGTACAAGATTAAATATGCTATCTTGTTATCTAACTCTTGTAAATCTTTTACTTGTATAAGGAAAAATGTCAACTGCCGTGACAACCGAAAGTAGTAAGCCTAAGAGGAAAAATGCCCGTGGGAATCGGTCTGACCCTGGCTGGGAACATGGCGAAGAAGTTGACGCTGAGAAAAAGACAACAAGATGCAAATATTGCCTTCTTGTTAAAGGAGGAGGTATCTACAGACTGAAGCACCACTTGGCTGGGACCAGGTTTAATGTTGAGCGTTGCGAAAAAGTTCCCGATGATGTTCGAAAAAAGTTTCTCAAACTTCTGGGGGTCCAAGCAGAGAAAAATGATGCAAAGAAGAGGAAGTTTAACGTAGAAATGGAGGAGACAGATGCATGTTCGAACAAGAATACTCCTGCTGGGAACAATGAAGATGAGGCTGCGGCAGATCGTTTTGCTAACAAGCGCAGAGCCCAAACGACAGTGAATCAGTTTTACAAGAAGGAAGAGATAGAAGAGGTCTGTGCTCAAATTTGTCGGGTCTTCTATACCAATTCTATCTCATTTAATGTTGTCAAGGATTCAGAATTTATAAAGATGATTGAAATGATTGGAAATTTTGGTAAAGGTTTTAAACCTCCATCATATCATGAAGTGAGGGTAAAATTTCTCAAGCTGGAAGTTAAGAGAACAACGAGTTTGCTCTCTGAATACAAAGAAGAGTGGAACACAATTATGTCTGATGGCTGGACAGATAAAAAGAAAAGGTCCATCTGCAACTTTTTAGTGAATAGCCCAAAAGGTACTGTGTTTCTCGCCTTAGTCGATACTTCTGACATTTCTCAGACAGCCGACAAAGTGTTTGAAATGTTAGATGATATTGTTGAGGAAGTAGGAGAAGATAATGTTGTTCAAGTTGTAACGGACAATGCCGCAAACTATAAAGCAGGTGGTGAGCTGTTGATGGAAAAGAGGAAAAAAATATTTTGGACTCCATGTGCAGCTGATTGTATTGATTTAATTCTTGAGGATTTTGAAAAAAAAATTAAGATGCATCAGACAACAATTACAAAGGGCAGAAAAATCACTACCTATATTTATTCTAGAACAATGGTTCTTATTTGGTTGAGAGAATTCACTCGAGGGAAGGATTTAATTAGGCCAGCAGTGACAAGATTTGCTACGTCATATTTGACTTTGGGTTGTCTGCATGAGCACAAGGGCGCATTGATCAATATGTTCACTTGAACCAAGTGGAGGGGTAGTAGATTTAATTCTGCGGAAGGGAAGGTCGTTCAAGGAATTGTTCTGGATAGTCGTGGGTTTTGGCCAAATGTTGCCACATGTCTGAAGGCTGCACTCCCAATTATAAAAGTTCTTCGATTGGTGGATTCAGATGAGAAACCAGCAATGCCGTTCATCTATGATGAGATGGATCGTGCAAAAAATAAAATAAAACAAATTTTTAACAATGTCAAGAAAAGGTACGCTACTGTACTGACTTAATAATTCATAATTGTAGCTTTATAGATATGCTATCGTTATCTTATTATAGTTAAGTTTGACCATTTAATTTTTTTGATCAGCTACACTCCAATATTTAATATATAATTGATGAAAGATGGCGTACGCAGCTTCATCGACCTCTGCATGCTGCTGCATATTATTTGAATCCACAATGCCACTATAGTGATAATTTCAAGCCTGCTGAAGTAAAACGTGGCCTGTACACTTGTCTTGAAAATATGGTTCCGGATTTAGATGAAAGAGTCAAGATAGATCTGCAGATTGATACATTTAGGAATGGTGATGGCCTATTTGGAATGCAATCGGCTATTATGACTAGACCTAAAAAAAAGCCAGCTGATTGGCGGGATTCGTATGGAGATGATTGTCCTGAGTTGTAGAGGTTTGCAATTACAGTACTGAGCTTAACTTGTAGTTCGTCGGGTTGTGAGCGGAATTGGAGTGCATTTGAGAAAGTAAGAATCAATGTCATGCATTCTCTAGTTCATGCGATATTATATAACACATGTACTAATGCTAACTTCTCAAACTTGTGTAGGTTCACTCAAAGAGAAGAAATCGTCTGCACCAAGATAAGATGAATGATTTAGTTTTTGTCATGTACAATTCAAAACTGATGAGCAGACAACGTAGAAGGCAAACACAAGTTGTGGAATATGACATTGATGATGTTTCTTCTGATGATGAATGGATAACTGAAAAAGAAGAGCCTGTCCTTCCTCCACAAAAGGAATGGATCCGTTCTCTTGATAGGATTGCTCGCAGCGAAATTGCTGTGGACAAAGAAAATGGAAGTGACATTGAAAATGATGTAGAAAATATTGTTAACGACCTGGATGAAGCACGTACGAGAAGTTCTTTTGATGAAGCAAAGTCGATTATTCTTCCATCTTGCTTTTACATACTTACTAAAACTATTGTTTTGAATTTTTTATAGGCGATGGTGATGTTGGAGTGGATCAAGATCTTGAAGCGTATACTTATGAAGAGGCTGACGGTGAAAACAACAATGCCAACGAGGAAAATGTTCTTGGCGGCAACAATTCAGGACCTTCCTGTGGGGGTTCTAGTGATGCAGTACCACCTATGAACAAGGACGATGATATCAATTTAGATGACCTGTACTAGTTAAATTGTCTTTTATTTCTAGTGGATTAAACATTTGTGTTTCTCAACAACTTGGATTGGACGCCCTTTGGATGTCGTTTGTTCGCTTTTGGACATGTCAGTATGCCACTTTTAATTTGGCTTTTATTATATGTTGCTATTTTTCCCATGTCTTGTTTTTGTCAATTTAATATGGATAACACATTCATGTCAATGGATATGCATTCATTAATCAAAATAGGTTATAACTAGTAAATACATACTAATCCAACCTTTCAAATAAGTGGGAAATTATGAAAATGTACTTTTTGATAGAATCAGATAAAATCTTAGATCCTATGCCGATTCTACGATTTGCGATCCTATGTGAACCCCTCCGATCCGATTCAGGATCATGATTTTCACAACCTTGAATGGATTCACTTCTGCATATCATGTTCTTACCAATTGCGACTATTTTGTGTATGCAAGTTTCTTTGTGGATACATAGACTACTATTGTCCACTTAAAAATTTTATACATAAGAAAGTTCAGATCTTACCTTGATATCATTTACTCCTTGCCGGTCACCTCGTTTGTTTCCTCCCTTTGATTCGGTGGTGGTCTTGGTAAGAGGGTGAGAAGTGAGTGCTTGTATGTTTTGCATATAATCTTGTGCACTCATGTGTTTTGAATATATGTTGGACCCATACTTATCATGATGATCAAATTGGGTATTGATATTATATCTTGTCCAGATATGTTTTTTTTTTCCGGATCTTTTGAATGTTTTTCTCACATGTAGAATGCTTATTCTCATAGCATAGTATCTTGTTGCATTCTGTAGATCCTAAGATCCTTAAATTTTCATTATTGAATATGTGCATTTGATTTTCACTCACATTTTGTAACATGCACACATTAAGGAGGAACTCATACTATATTGGCTTCTAGATTTTTCCATTTTTGGCATTTGCTGCCAATGGGGGAGAAGTTTAGAGGGTTTAAAGATAAGTGTTCTTAGTTTGCTTGTTGTCACTCATGCTTACCTACCGTTGTTATATATGTATGTTGCATGGATGAGTATTGTATATACTATATAGAGAAAACTTCACCTAGTTTGTGTCAACCAATATATGCAATGACATTCAAAGTTCATTCACACATGCATATATTGTGGGGGAGTTTGCTATATATATTGTGGGTGTGCTATCATCAAATGCTTGTGTAGTGTTTGATGATAGTACAACCGGTTTTGATAATTTCAAGTATATTTGTGGCACTTGGTGCTGTCAAAACCACCTCAAGTATACAATTTATCCTCGGATGAATTGCATACTTGTTGTAAAATTCAATATATAAACCCTCTTATTGAGATTGTCATCAACTACCAAAATGGGGGAGATTGAAAGTGCATGTAGTCCCCATGTGTGGTTTTGGTAATTGATGACAATCCTAATGGACTAATGTTTGCATTAAGTTATACATTTGAAGGAAAGTTCCATTTGCAATGCATCAAGAATATTGGATGAATTGAAAGATGTTTGTTCCGTGGTTGATGCAAGAAGGAGATTGAATGGATTTGGAATGAATTCCATATACATATAGTTGTGCATCAAGGTTGAGCCATGATGGATCATGATCTTGAGAGACTGATTAAAGAGAAGACTTCTACATATGACTTGAAGATAGGATCATGATGTGCTCATATGTTGAGTCATGGATGATTATGTCTGGAAGCAAGTAATTCATGTGAAGAATTCTTTGTGCCTCTCAAGAGATTGTGATGGAGCATGAAGGATAACAAATGATGACCAATATGTTATTCATGGATAAACTCTATATGGTCATATGATAATTGAGATATGGGTAATCATGTCTTGAAGAAATGAAGCATAGTGAAGAATTCAATATGGCCTTGAAGGCATCAAGATTAAGCATGGATTAAAGGTAAAGGTTGACCAATATAAAGATCAAAGAATCAAACTTTAAATGTTCAACACAGAAGTGCAAACGATGCATCACATAGGATCTTGTGGTATGATAAGAAATTGTCAATTGCACTTTGTGTACGAAGCCATGCTATGTGTTGTCTATGTTTATGAGGGTTAGGTTATTCTCATGGACTCACATCAAGAGAGAGATTTCAAGTGTCCATGAGAGGATGACATCAAGTGTTCATGATCATGGTTGACAAGGGAAAGTTCAAGATAACCACCCCAAAGGATCACATGCTTGAATCTTGTGGATGATCACATGATGGACGAAGTGAAGATGAATACAAAGCAAAGCTTCCCACATTGTGTATGGAAGAGCTACTTGAACACTTCACCAATGTCTTGCCTTCAACTTGAGCCAAGAAGAAACATCAACGTCAAGCTCAAGTGAAAGGCTCAAGTCAAAGGTATTAGTTCCTTTGGCGTTAGTGTTGTGGGGTGATGACCACCGAAGAAACGTATACACTCAAGTATGGATTCTCGATAGCTATGTAGTGTAGCTCATTTATGATTCTTGATTTATAGGAATCCCACACTATTAAGAGGGGATCAAAGGGGTTCGTGATGGACTTGCTCAAGTCAACATCTTCTATACATTTTGTAACATGCACACATTAAGGAGGAACTCATACTATATTGGCTTCTAGATTTTTCCCACTTTTGGCATTTGTTGCTAATGGGGGAGAAGTTTAGAGGGTTTAAAGATAAGTGTTCTTAGTTTGCTTGTTGTCACTCATGCTTACCTACCCTTGTTATATATGTGTGTTGCATGGATGAGTGTTGTATATACTATATATAGAAAACTTCACCTAGTTTGTGTCAACCAATATATGCAATGACATTCAAAGTTCATTCACACATGCATATATTGTGGGGGAGTTTGCTATATATATTGTGGGTGTGCTATCATCAAATGCTTGTGTAGTGTTTGATGATAGTACAACTGGTTTTGATAATTTCAAGTATCTTTGTGGCACTTGATGCTGTCAAAACCACCTCAAGTATACAATTTATCCTCTCATGAATTGCATACTTGTTCTAAAATTCAATATATAAACCCTCTTATTGAGATTGTCATCAACTACCAAAATGGGGGAGATTGAAAGTGCATGTAGTCCCCAAGTGTGGTTTTGGTAATTGATGACAATCCTAATGGACTAACGTTTGCATTAAGTTATACATTTGAAGGAAAGTTCCATTTGCAATGCATGAAGAATATTGGATGAATTGAAAGTATCTTGGTGGCACTTGATGCTGTCAAAACCACCTCAAGTATACAAATTATCCTTTGATGAATTACATACTTGTTCTAAAATTCAATATATAAACCCTCTTATTGAGATTGTCATCAACTACCAAAATGGGGGAGATTGAAAGTGCATGTAGTCTCCATGTGTGGTTTTGGTAATTGATGACAATCCTAATGGACTAATGTTTGCATTAAGTTATACATTTGAAGGAAAGTTCCGTTTGCAATGCATGAAGAATATTGGATGAATTGAAAGATGTTCGTTCCGTGGTTGATGCAAAGGAGATTGAATGGATTCGGAATGAATGCCATATCTATCTATACCTATACTAATTAGGCACTCCGTGAAAATTCCCACGTTAATCAGTAATTAGGAGCCGTTAATCCGGTAGGGCCGAGTTATTACGGTTTAGATTAGCCCATCTAAATCCCACATCTATCAAAAAGGAAAAAAAAACTCTAGGAGCCATGTTCGCCAAGATTTCTATGAACTGACTCTCCCACCTTATGGTCACCACGTTAATCCATCCCACCTGACACCAAAAGAAAAAAAAAATACCAGCGATCGTGGCCCTTCCCACGTTAATTAGGAAAAAATAGAAAACAGAGACGGTTGATTTGCTGGATCAGAATTATAACTATTCAGATCTATTTTTTTTCTTTTTGCATGGCAGGTCTATCTTACTCTCATACAAAAAAAGAACCAACATGTGGACCTGACCTGACTTTATGTAATTATCTCTCCCAATCTCACGTATATCTCTGGAAAAATGTCTCAAGAATATTTCTCTCTCTCACGTGTCTATCTCTCCTCCAATCGCACGTATATATATTTAAAAAACATCTCACGCATATACATCTTCTGTCTCTCTTAAGACTTTGATATTATCTCTTACCGCAAATATCTCTCTCCCAGCAAACCGCCTTCCTCCATCGACAACACAACAATTAATCTTACAAAAACGATTACCCAAACTCTTTCAATTCCCTTCCTTTGCAATCCATCTTAGTTGATGGAGATGATGTGCATCCAAGGCACTCTGAATCGAATCAGATAGGCGTAATTGATAGCAAGGCTGAAGAGTGGAGGAAATACTGCTGATCAGATGAGGACACAGTTGTTGAAGGATTACGGTGGACTCTTGCCATTCTAACGTGGTGTGAGGGGCATTCACATTGCACGAAGCATTATTAATGCCTTGCATTATTTTGCGGCCTGTCTCTCATCTCTGTTCTTGGCACATGATGTCTGGCCATTTCTCCATTGTACCATAGGTAATTACCGAGAATTCATAGACGGTTTATATTTGTATCATAGGTTTCTCCAATATTGGCCACTATTGATGATGTTCCATCATTTCGCAACTAATGATCTCTCTAGACACCAACAATAATGAGGTACGTCTCCAAAGTTTTTGTTGGCGGGGAGCATCTCCATAGTTACGAGGCCGCTACATGGCTAGAATCAAACCTGCTTTTCTGTCGCATAGTGCTGCTGCTACATAAGATGTTCCTCGCTGATCTGAGCGTGTGACTTCAGCTATGGTACAGGGAACCACCATTGGGAGACCAGCGAGGGAAAAGCCGAGGCAGTCACCGCAGCCTACAGCCACCTAGACTGCAGTTGTTGTCCATCTAAAAATATATTTTACAAGCCGGTGGGTGTTGATTACTTTCAGTTTTATATAGGCAATGCAGAAGCAAAATAAGCTTCACAGATCTCCACATGTGCTTGAATTTTCTTTTATGAAGTTGGGAGAGAGAGGAGAGTTGTAGACTAAATGGAACCTTGGCCCGTACAAAAAAGTTTATGGTTTTATATCGATCCCAAAATTTTGGTTTACTCAGGTCTGGTATTGTACAACACGAATGAAGTTATTCGGGCCAACTTACAAAGATGGATATTTGCTTCTCAATTGATAAGGTTCGTATATGTATATTGGAACATCTCCCTTTTATGTACAAAATCTGACAAGACGTTACAATTTTTTATTATGTATTTTTTAATAAATAAAAGTTACCCTAGGGGAAGTCTCCAGAAATAATAGTAAGTTATATTTGTTTTTCGTACTTATTCCATCGGATGGATTCTCCATGATATTTTTCCGTCTCAAATTAAGTGACTCAAATTAAGTTACCCTAGGTTCACTAAGTGACTCAAATGAAACCTAGGGGAAGTTACCCTAGGTTCGTATATTCTCCGTCTCAAATTAAGTGACTCAAAAATGACTCAACTTTGCACTAAGTTTAGTGCAAAGAACTTAGTGCAAAGTTGAGTCATTTTTGAGTCACTTAATTTGAGACGGAGGGAGTATGTAGCAAGTATATGGACATGCATTTGCCTTCAGCGGTAAGGTATACTTGCCATTATTTTCCTCATAATTACCAAATGAACATTTAACTAAGACAACACTCGTATGTGCTACTAATCCATGTATTTTCAGTATATACTTAATTTCTCAACTCCTCCATGATATATGTGCGATGGCGCCAACAAAATGTTAGTACTTGGGATATGTTGTCGTCGCTGAGGTGAATAAAAAACATGGTGATGCTCAATCCTTCATGAGATGTTTTTGTCGTATTTAATTATGAATAGAAATAATAATATTCCAGGTTTGTAAGTCTGTTTATCCCTGTACAAAATAGATTATCTTCTCTGATTGGATGTTCTCTGAAAATAGCAAGCCTATGAAAAAACTGTAGTTGTACGTACAAGGCTACTATCACCGGTTATTCAAGATTTTAATTCGTAATCATTTTATGGGCTGCTGCAAAATCCATGATTGGAACTACCAAGCTCTCTTATTGTTTCCCGTTTAACCAAGAACCAAGAACTCACGAGTATACAAAAGGAGAAGTACACAGGCCTCATTCGGGCCTGTTAGCTCAGTAAGAACAAAAAAAGTGTAAAGCAGTCAGCACGAGTAAACACAGTAACAAATTTCACGTAAGACCATCATGGATGTAGTACATCTGCACTATCTACTAAAAAACTCTTATTCAGATTATTTGCGATGATCTTAAACAAAGGTTTTCCAGAAGTCATGGTGTTCTACACATTCCAAATGTATTAAGTTATGTCGTTTTTGAAACTCCAGTGCATTGTTTAGTTAGCAACCATCTCTTTCCCTTACTGTTACTTGATGATGAATGAAACGAGTCATGATTATTTTCTTAGAAAAAAACATACTTAGTTAGTTTGAATGATATAAGAACTATAAACAATATAAGATATCTCGGAATATTCTACTTCGTGACTTTGATAGAATAACATAGTTTGTGAGGGTAACTTCTTGACATAGTTCAAGCCTATACGGATATGCATATACCTAAGCAAGTAAGCAACATATTAGTCGACTTTGCATATTAGAACTGATATTAAGTTATCTCGATATGAATTATTTTCGTACGCCGGCTTATTATTTAACGTGATTAACTCCATCCGACTAACACATTTTGTGGAAACACACTGTCCTATCAATCCCCATTGCTCAAGTCCTTTAGTATGATTAGATGGCACCATCCTCATATAGTCGCACAAAACTCATTATTATATATGAGCAGTATATACCTAATATAATATTAAGAAACTAGACCGTGTGAATGCACGGGTTGACGACTAGTACATATAGTTGTGCATCAAGGTTGAGCCATGATGGATCATGATCTTGAGAGAATGATTAAAGAGAAGACTTCTACATATGGCTTGAAGATAGGATCATGATGTGCTCATATGTTGAGTCATGGATGATTATGTCTTGAAGCAAGTAATTCATGTGAAGAATTCGTTGTGCCTCTCAAGAGATTGTGATGGAGCATGAAGGATAACAAATGATGACCAATATGGTATTCATGGATAAACTCTATACGGTCATATGATAATTGAGATATGGGTAATCATGTCTTGAAGAAATGAAGCATAGTGAATAATTCAATATGGCCTTCAAGGCATCAAGATGAAGCATGGAGTAAAGATACAGGTTGAACAAGATAAAGATCAAAGAATCAAACTTTAAATGGTCAACACACAAGTGCAAACGATGCATCACATAGGATCTTGTGGTATGATAAGAAATTGTCAATTGCACTTTGTGTACTAACCCATGCTATGTGTTGTCTATGTTTATGAGGGTTAGTTTATTCTCATGGGCTCGCATCAAGAGAGAGATTCCAAGTGTCCATGAGAGGATGACATCAAGTGTTCATGATCATGGTTGACAAGGGAAAGTTCAAGATAACCATCCAGAAGGATCACATGCTTGAATCTTGTGGATGATCACATGATGGATAAAGTGAAGATGAATACAAAGCAAAGCTTCCCACATTATGTATGGAAGAGCTACTTGAAGACTTCACCAATGTCTTGCCTTCAACTTGAGCCAAGAAGAAACATCAACGTCAAGCTCAAGTGAAAGGCTCGAGTTAAAGGTATTAGTTCCTTTGGCGTTAGTGTTGCGGGGTGATGACCACCGAAGAAACATATACACTCAAGTATGGATTCTCGATAGTTATATAGTGTAGCTCTTTTATGATTCTTGAGTTATTGGGATCCCGCATTATTAAGAGGGGATCAAAGGGGTTCGTGATGGACTTGCTCAAGTCAACATCTTCTATACACAATTCTTCTCCTATCCTATTTACCGAAGCAATACATGGCCAACTAGGTTCCACGAAGCATATGATCTAACATGTGCATACTGCGCACCTTTCATTTTGTCTTATCTTGGGTGGTTCTCTATGTGAGGACCTGGAGTTTTTCACTAGCTTCAAAACGAGCCCAAGATCATCAAAATCAGAGTCCGTATGAGAAAGTTATGCATGTTTTACTTTTGGGGTGCGTGCAGTTTTTCTGTCCCCCGGATATCCGGGATCTTCCCAGGAAATCCGGGCCGCCGAGGTCCAGAAACTATAACGAAATGTTGTTTGTGTCCCCTGGATGTCCGGGGCCTTGTCCAGATGTCCGGGGCCTCAACTTTGGCCAGATGTCCGGGGACTTGGCCAGATGTCCGGGCCCTGTACCCTGACTCTGTTTTTCTATGTTCGTGTGCACATTTCAAAGCCACCGGATGTCCGGCCCTTGGCCCAGATGTCCGACCCGATGCAGCCACTTACACTACAACGGCCATATTTTCACCCACTCTATATATACCCCTTCACCACTTCGTGGAGGGGTTGACCACTCAATCGAAATGAACCCTAGAACACCAAAGTGGCTCCCTCTCACTTCTCCTACACCAAATCTCAGATCCCGGAGAGATTAGTGAGAGTTCTTGAGAGATTTTCCAATCAATTGATAGATCCACTCCCTCTCCCTCTCTTGACCAAAGGAATTCATGATTTGAGCAAGTCTTGAGCATTTCCCCCTTGATCTTGTTTCTCTTGGAGGTTGGAGACTCTTAGGCGGTAGGAGTGCTCCGGTGAGGAATCAACTTGTGATTTGTCCCCATGAAAGTTTGTGAAGGTTTGGAGGCCGCCTCAAGGTCTACCACTAGTGGTTGAGAATCGCCTTCATGGTGATATCTCAAGGGGAGAATAAGGTGAGCCTTCGTGGCATTGGTGTGCCTTTGTGGTAACATCCACCTCTCTAACGGTGACTAGCTTCCCTCCAAGGAAGTGAACATCGAGATACATCCTCGTCTCCCTATCTTAATTATAACAAGACATTATATGGTTTATTCTTCCACGCTCGACACATACCAAATAGTGTGACCTAATAGGAACGACGTTCCATGACTGAGGACACAACTATTCGAATATATTTAGACTCTGCAAAGGGTGCACACTTTACCCACACTATGGAGCTCTCGTCCTCGTACTTTAGTACATGTCCCATTCAGATGGACCGGTGCTGCTCCAACAAAACCGATCTATTGCGTGGTACTCTTATGGTCACTCCAACATACCCCCTTGTGGGTCATGTCATGGGTGTCCCCGATGTCACTGCGTGGCTAAACTAAACTGTCCCAAACGAGGACCAAAGCGCATATAACCAAACTAGGCTCGCAAGGTTATGGCCGCCTACCTAATTAGGGTAGCACACACGCATAAGCTCCCCTCTTTGGCGGTACCAACAAGAGGCATGACAATATACCAAGTTAGGGCCTCACCATCCATGCAAATGTGGTTGCACTGATGAGCCTGGCTCGGTGGCTATATGACTCAATCCGGCTGATGGAGGAAGTTGTTATTATTAGGTCATATTCTTTAACATTGCAATAACAATAATAATGCATGATGTACAACTATGAAAACACAACAACTTATATCCACATTATATCACATAATAGTTAATACAACGGTAATATGATGAGCATTAGCATGTAAAGTAAACAGTAAGTACAAAACTAGCTGGAGTTTAATTATTTCTAGCACAAACATATTCATTAAGTTAAACACACAAGAATTGTTGGAAATATGCCCTAGAGGCAATACTAAATTGGTTATTTTCATATTTCCTTGTTCATGATAATTGTTTATTATCCATGCTATAATTGTGTTGATCGGAAACTCAGATACATGTGTGGATACATAGACAACACCATGTCCCTAGTATGCCTCTAATAGACTAGCTCATTGATAAAAGATGGCTATAGTTTCCTAGTAATGGACATGATATGTCATTTGATAATGGGATCACATCATTAGGAGAATGATGTGATGGACAATTTATATCTACTATTTGCTGCATGTCAAGTATTTGTTCCTATGACCATGAGATCATGCAACTCACTGACACCGGAGGAGTACCTTGTGTGTATCAAACATCGCAACATAACTGGGTGACTATAAAGGTGCTCTACAGGTATCTCCGAGGGTGTCTGTTGGGTTGGCATGGATCAATACTGGGATTTGTTACTCCGTGTGACGGAGAGGTATCTTAGGGCCCACTCGGTAATACAACATCACAATAAGCCTTGCAAGCAATGTGACTAAGTGTTAGTCACGAGATCTTGTATTACAGAACGAGTAAAGAGACTTGCCGGTAACGAGGTTGAACTAGGTATGGAGATACTGAAGACCGAATCTTGGGCAAGTAACATACCGAAGAACAAAGGGAACATCATACGGGATTAACTGAATCCTTGACATAGAGGTTCGACCAATAAAGATCTTTGTAGAATATGTAGGAACCAATATGGGCATCCAGGTCCCGCTATTGGTTATTCACCGTAGAGGTGTGTCGGTCATGTCTACATAGTCCTCGAACCCGCATGGTCTGCACACTTAAGGTTCGGTGATGTTTCGGTAGTATAGAGTTATGTATGGTGGTTACCGAAGGTTGTTCGGAGTCCCGGATGAGATCTCGGACGTCACGAGGAGCTCCGGAATGGTCCGGAGTTAAAGATTGATATATAGGAAGTCCTGTTTTGGTCGCCGAAAAAGTTTCGGGCTCATCGGTAGTGTACCGGGAGTGCCGGTAGTGTACCGGGGGACCATCGGGAGAGGTATTTCGACCCAAGAGGCTACATGGGCTGTGGGTGGAGGTAAACCAGCCCCTGGTGGGCTGGCCTAAGCCTCCTCTAAGGGCCCATGCGGCTGGAGTGGTTTGAGAAGGAAAAAATCCAAAGGTGGAGAGGTGGAAAGAGTTCCCAAGTGGAAAGGAGGAATCCTACTCCTAATAGGATTGGAGTAGGACTCCTCCACCTCCAATTTCGACCAAACCTTCAGGGTTTGAGGCTGCCTCCTCCCCTCCCTCCCTCCTATATATGCTAGAGGATTTAGAGGAAAAAGCTAACCCTAATAGCCACGTGCTACCTCTCCTCTAGATCGCAGTTTCTCCTCTAGATCGGTTTTCAGCGGTGCTTAGGCGAAGCCCTGCTGGAATAACTCCACCATCATCGCTGCAACGCCGTCGCTCTGCCGGAGAACTCATCTACCTCTCCGGTCCCTCTTGCTTGATCAAGAAGGTGGAGATCGTCATCGAGCTGTACGTGTGCTGAACGCGGAGGTGCCGTCCGTTCGGTGCTAGATCGGAAGGACCATGATCAAGATCGCGAGATGGATCGTGATGAGATCACGGGACTGATCATGATGAGTTCGCGGGACGGATCGTGATGAGATCACGCGACGGATCGTGATGAGTTCGCAGGACGGATCGTGATTGGATCGCGGGACGGATCGTGATGAGATCGCGGGATGCTCGGCGATTTGGATCGCGAAGACGTTCGACTACACCAACCGCGTTTCTTAACGCTTCCCGCTTAGAAATCTACAAGGGTATGTAGATCCACTCTCCCTCTCTTAGATGCTCATCACCATGGATAGAGCTTGCGTGTGCGTAGGAAATTTTTTGTTTCCCATGCAACGTTCCCCAACAGTGGCATCATGAGCTAGGTCTATGTGTAGATGGGATCTCGAGTAGAAAACAAAGAGTTTGTGGGCGTTGCTGCTTAGATTGCTTTCCTCCCTTGGTCGTGTTTTGGTTCAGCGGTATTGTGGGATGAAGTGGCCCGGACCAACCTTACTCATACGCTTACGAGAGACCGGTTCCATCGACTGACGTGTAACCTCGTTGCACAAAGATGGCTGGCGGGTGTGTGTTTCTCCTACTTTAGTTGGATCGGATTCGACAAAGGCGGTCCTTGAGAAGGTTGAAAAGCAACTTGTGTATCACCGTTGTGGTTTATGCGAAGGTGAGAATTGTTCTTGCTAGATACCCGTAGCAGCCACGTAAAACATGCAACAACAATTAGAGGACGTCTAACTTCTTTTTGCAGGGTATGTCGGGATGTGATATGGCTAATTACATGATGAGATATAAGTGATGTATGAGATGATCATGTGTTGTAGAGAATATCACGACTTGCATGTCGATGAGTACGGCAATCGGCAGGAGCCATAGGGTTGTCTTTAATTATTGTATGACCTGCGTGTCAATCATTAAGCGCTATGCAATGCTTTACTTTATCGCTAAACGGTAGCAATAGTAGCAGAAGCTTGGTGGGCGTGACAACCCCGATGGCAACACATTGATGGAGATCCAGATGATGGAGATCATGGTGTCATGTCGGTGATGATGGAGATCATGCCGGTGCTTTCAAGATGGAGACCAAAAGCACAAGTTCATGGCCATATCATGTCACTTACGTTTTGCATGTGATGTTAATCCTTTTATGCACCTTGTTTTGCTTAGGACGATGGTCGCATTATAAGGTGATCCCTCACTTAATTTCAAGATAAATTGTGTTCTCCCCGAGTGTGCACCGTTGCGAAAGTTCGTCGTGTCGAGACACCACGTGATTATCGGGTGTGATAGACTCTACGTTCACATACAACGGGTGCAAGCCAGTGTTGCACATGCAGAACACTCAGGTTAAACTTGACGAGCCTAGCATGTATAGACATGGCCTTGGAACACAAGAGACCGAAAGGTCGAACATGAGTCATATAGTAGATATGATCAACATGATTATGTTCACCATTGAAACCACCTCAACTCACGTGATGATTGGACTTGAGTTGGTGAATTTGGATCATGTATCACTTGAATGACCGAAGGGATGTCAATTTGAGTGGGAGTTCTTAAGTAGTATGATTAATTGAACTCATTATCACAAACAAAGTCAGCAGTGTCTTTGCAAAATTATGTTGTAGATTACTAGCTCGCACTGTAGCTCCCTTGAATTTTTTTATATGTTCCTAGAGAAATAGAGTTGAAAGATGATGGTAGCAATATTGCGGACTGGGTCCGTGATCTGAGGATTGTCCTCATTGCTGCACAGAAGGCTTATGTCCTTAATGCACCGCTCGGTGCGCCAACCCCTCTAGCATCGTCTATAGATGTTGTGAACATCTGACAGGCACGTTCTGATGACTACTTGATAGTTTAGTGCGTCATGCATTACGGCTTAGAATTGAGGCTCCGAAACGTTTTGAACGTCACGGAACATATGAGATGTTCTAAGAGCTGAAATTAGGATCTCAGGCTCGTGTCCGTGTTGCGAGATGTGAGATCTCCAACAAGATTCTTTGCCTGCAAGATGAAAGAGAATAGCTCAATCGTTGAGCATGTGCTTAGATTGTCTGAGTGCTACAATCGCTTGAATCGAGTTGGAGTTGATCTTCCACATAAGATAGTGATTGATATAGTTCTCCAAGTCACTGTCACTAAGCTACTAGAACTTGGTGATGAACTATAAAATGAAAGGGATAGAAATAATGATTCCTGAGCTGTTCGTGATGTTTGACACCGCGAAGGTAGAAATCAAGAAGGAGCATCAAGTGTTGATGGTTATTCAAACCACTAGTTTCGAGAAGGGCAGGAGCAAGGAGGGAAACTTCATGGATAGCAAGTCAGTTGCTGCTCCAGTGAAGCAACCCAAAGTTGAACCCAGACCCGAGACTAAGTGCTTCAATTATGAGGAGAGCGGTCGCTGAAACGGAACAACCCTAGATACTTGGTAGATAAGAAGGCTGGCAACGTCGACAGAAGTATATTTGATATACGTGTTATTGATGTCTACCTTGCTAGTACTCCTAGTAGCACCTGAGTATTGGATATCGGTTTGGTTGCTAAATGTTAGTAACTCGAAATGAAAGCTATGGAATAAACGGAGCACTAGCTAAGGGTGAGGTGAATCAACATCACACGCTCTCTCTACCTTCAGGATTAGTGACAAACCTAAATAAGTGTTATTTGGTGTTTTGTGTTGAGCATCAACGGGATTAGATCGTGTTTATTGCAACATGGTTATTCATTTAAGTTAGAGAACAATGGTTATTCTGTTTACATGAATAATACCTTCAATGGTCATGCACCTAGTGAGAATGGTTTGTTGAATCTTGATGGTAGTAATACACATGTTCATAACATTGATGCCAAAAGATACAAAGTTAATAATGATAGTACCCCATACTTGTGGCATTGCCGCTAAATGTCATGTTGGTATAAAGCGCATGAAGAAACTCCATGCTGATGGATCTTTGGAATCATTTGATTTTTAATCGGTTGAGACATGCAAACCATGCCTCTTGGGCAAGATGACTAAGGACCGCGTTTTCCGGTTTGATGGAGCGGGCAAGTGATTTATTGGAAATGATACATGTTGATGTATGCAATCCAATGAGTCTTGTAGCGTGCTGTGGATATCGTTATTTTCTTACCTTCACTGATGATTTGAGTAGATATAGTGTATATTTACTTAATGAAACACAAGTCTGAATCGTTTGAAAAGTTCAAGCAAATTCAGAGTGAACTTTAAGATCATCGTGACAAGAAGATAAAAATGTCTGCGATATGATCGTGGAGGTGAATACCGGAGTTACGAGTTTGACATACAACTTTAGACAATGTGAAAGTTGTTTCACAGCTCATGCCAGCTGGAACACCATAGTGTGATGGTGTGTCCGAACGTCATAGTCATGCTCTATTGGATATGGTGTGTGCTATGATGTCTGTTATCGTTTTGCTACTATAGTTTTGGGGTTATGCATTAGAGACAACTACATTCACTTTACATAAGGCACCATCTAAATCCGTTGAGATAACACCGTGTGAATTATGGTTTGATAGAAACCTAAGCTGTCATTTCTTGATGTTTGGGGCTGCGATGCTTGTGTGGAAAAATGTTTTCACCTAATCAGCTCGAACCCAAAGCGGACAAATTCATCTTCATAGAATACCCTAAGAACAGTTGGGTGAACCTTCTATCTCAGATCCAAGCATAAAGTGTTTTTTTGCTAAAATGGGTCCTTTTCCCGAGAAAAAGTTTCTCTCGAAAGAATTGAGTGGGAGGAAGATAGAACCTGATGAGGTTGTTGAACCTTTGTTCAACCAGAGAGTAGCACTGTGCAGGAAGTTGTTTTCTGTGAAGCCTATGCTAGTTGAAGAGGAAGTTAATGATGATAATCATGAAGCTTCAGATCAAGTTACTATTGAACCTCGTAGGTCGACAAGGATGTGTACTGCTACTGAGCGGTACGACAACCCAGCCTTGGAGGTTATGTTGTTGGACAACGATGAACCTACGAGCTGTGGAGAAGCAATGATGGGCCCAGATTCCGACAAATGGTTAGAGGCCATGAAATCCGAGGAAGGATCCATGTATGAAAACCAAGTATAGACTTTGGTAGACTTGCTCATTGGACGGCAGGTCGTCGAGTACAAATGGACCTTTAAGATAAAGACACACACTGATGGTAAATGTCACCATTTATAAAGCTTGACCTGTCGCAAAGAAGTTTCCAGCAAGTTCAAGGAGTTAACTGTGATGAGACTTTCTCACTCATAGCTATATTAAAGTCTGTTGGAATTATGTTAGCAGTTGCTGCATTTTTCAATTGTGAAATCTGGCAGATGGATGTCAAAACATTGTTTCCTTCCTTAAGGAAAGGTTGTATGAGATACAACCAGAAGGTTTTGTCAGTCCTAAGGATGCTAAAAGGTGTGCAAGCTTCAGTGATCCTTCTATGAACTGAAGCAAGCATCTCGGAGTTGGAATATACAATTTGATGAGGTGATCAAAGTTTTTGAGTCTATACAAAGTTTATGAGAAACTTGTATTTACAATAAAGTGAGTGGGAGCACTATATAGTTTTTGGTAAGCATATGTGGTTGACATATTGTTGATCGGAATTGATATAGAATTTCTGGAAAGCATAAACAGTTGTTTGAAAAGAGTTTTTCAACGGAAGACCTGGATAAAGCTACCTAATTATTGAGCATCAAGATCTATAGAGATAGATCAAGATGCTTGATGAGACTTTTCAATGAGTACATACCTTGACAAAGTTTTTGAAAGAGTTCAAAATGGATTAGTCAGAGAAAGATTTCTCGCCTGATTTGTAAGGTGTGAAGTTGAGTGAGACTCAAAGCTCGACAACGGCAAAAGAAAGAGAAAGGACGAACATCGTCCCCTATGCCTTAGCCATAGGCTCTATATTATGCCATGCTGTGTACCGCACATGTGTGCCTTGCCATGAGTCCATCAAGGGGTACAAAAGTGATCCAGGAGTGGATCACTGGACAGTGGTCAAGATTATCCTTAGTAACTAAGAGACCAAGGAGATGTTTCTCGATTATGGGGGTGATAAAGAGTTCGTCGTAAAGAGTTATGTCGATGCAAGCTTTAACACCAATCCGGATGACTCGTAGTAGCAGTCTGGATACATATAGTGGAGCAGCCATTTGGAAGAGTACCAGGTGGAGTGTGGTAGCAGTATTTATAGTTTGACATAGAGATTTGCAAAGTACGCACGGATCTGAATGTCGCAGACCCGTTAACTATAAGACCTCTCTCACATGCAAAGCATGATCGAGCCCCAGAACTCATTGGGTGTTAGATTCATAACAATGCGAATCACATGGTGATGTGACCTAGATTATTGACTCTAGTGCAAGTGGGAGACTGTTGGAAATATGCCCTAGAGGCAATAATAAATTGGTTATTATTATATTTCCTTGTTCATGATAATCGTTTATTATCCATGCTATAATTGTGTTGATCGGAAACTCAGATACATGTGTGGATACATAGACAACACTATGTCCCTAGTATGCCTCTAATAGACTAGCTCATTGATCAAAGATGGCTATGGTTTCCTAGTCATGGACATGATGTGTCATTTGATAATGGGATCACATCATTAGGAGATTGATGTGATGGACAAGACCCAAACTACAAACATAGCATATGATCGTGTTAGTTTATTGCTACTATTTTTTGCATGTCAAGTATTTGTTCCTATGACCATGAGATCATGCAACTCACTGACACCGGAGGAGTACCTTGTGTGTATCAAACATTGCAACATAACTGGGTGACTATAAAGGTTCTCTACAGGTATCCCCGAGGGTGTCTGTTGGGTTGGCATGGACCAAGACTGGGATTTGTTACTCCGTGTGACGGAGAGGTATCTCAGGGCCCACTCGGCAATACAACATCACAATAAGCCTTGCAAGCAATGTGACTAAGTGTTAGTCATGAGATCTTGTATTATGGAACGAGTAAAGAGACTTGTCGATAACGAGGTTGAACTAGGTATGGAGATACCAACGATCGAATCTCAGGCAAGTAACATACCGAAGAACAAAGGGAACATCATACGGGATTAACTGAATCCTTGACATAGAGGTTCGACCGATAAAGATCTTTGTAGAATATGTAGGAACCAATATGGGCATCTAGGTCCTGCTATTGGTTATTGACCATAGAGGTGTCTCGGTCATGTCTACATAGTTCTCGAACCCACAGGGTCTACACACTTAAGGCTCGGTGACGTTTCAATAGTATAGAGTTATGTATGGTGGTTACCGAAGGTTGTTCAGAGTCCCAGATGAGATCTTGTACGTCATGAGGAGCTCTGGAATGGTTCGAAGGTAAAGATTGATATATAGGAAGTCCTATTTTGGTCGCCGGAAAAGTTTCGGGCTCATCGGTAGTGTACCGGGAGTGCCGGTAGTGTACCGAGGGACCATCGGGAGAGGTATTTCGACCCAAGAGGCTACATGGGCTGTGGGAGGAGGTAAACCAGCCCCTGGTGGGCTGTCCTAAGCCTCCTCTAAGTGCCCATGCAGCTGGAGTGGTTTGAGAAGGAAAAAATCCAAAGGTGGAGAGATGGAAAGATTTTCCAAGTGGAAAGGAGGAATCCTACTCCTAATAGGATTGGACTAGGACTCCTCCACCTCCAATTTCGACCAAACCTTCAGGGTTTGAGGCTGCCTCCTCCCATCCCTCCCTCCTATATATACTAGAGGATTTAGAGGAAAAAGCTAACCCTAATAGCCACGTGCTACCTCTCCTCTAGATCGGAGTTTCTCCTCTAGATCGGTTTTCAGCGG
Source organism: Hordeum marinum (assembly GCA_022496015.1). Lineage (NCBI taxonomy): Eukaryota > Viridiplantae > Streptophyta > Magnoliopsida > Poales > Poaceae > Hordeum > Hordeum marinum. The sequence continues at coordinate 504,141,071 of CM039678.1, read as the reverse complement.
TGCTTAGGCGAAGCCCTGCTGGAATAACTCCACCATCATCGCTGCAATGCCGTCGCTCTGCCGGAGAACTCATCTACCTCTCTGCACCCTCTTGCTGGATCAAGAAGGCAAAGATCGTCATCCACCGTACGTGTGCTGAACGCGGAGGTGCCGTCCGTTCGGTGCTATATCGGAAGGACCGTGATCAAGATCGCGAGATGGATCGTGATGAGATCACGGGACGGATCGTGATGAGTTCGCGGGACGGATTGTGATGAGATCATGTGACGGATTGTGATGAGTTCGCAGGATGGATCGTGATTGGATCGCGGGACGGATCGTGATGAGATCGTGGGATGCTCGGCGATTTGAATCGCGAAGACGTTCGACTACACCAACCGCGTTTCTTAACGCTTCCCTCTTAGCGATCTACAAGGGTATGTACATCCACTCACCCTCTCGTAGATGCTCATCACCATGGATAGATCTTTCGTGTGCGTAGGAATTTTTTTGTTTCCCATGCAACGTTCCCCAACAAGAATAACATAGAGCAATGCTTTAGGGCATATATTACATGGTCGGCTTGCTTGGGTAGATGAAATCATCAAGAATAAGTGTTATTATCTCGTAGAAAGAGTCGTTGGAAATGATTCTCTCTTGAAGGGCTGAATATAGGGCCGGAGCAAAATGGTCATTTTCAGAATGTGACAACATCATGAAAATGATACGATCGGAAAGGGCTCGATGAATAGAGAATGTGGAATTTGGAATGACCTGATTAAGAGTTATGGTTGCAAAAGTACGATCATTTTTTTGTTGGGAAGAATACAAACAACATATATTCATTTGTGCTCTTAACGGGTGAACATGGGCAACTTAACAGATCCACCGCCATGTTGAAAACAGAAAGCACATTGCCATGATTATGTTTTTGGCGAACCAGTAGCATACTCTCCGGAGTACGTCTCCACTTAACGTGATGGGTGGGACCGGTTGGTGCTTCCTTTGACCGACTGGTGGGGCCGAAGAGAAGGATGAGCCTGCCTGGCAGGTATACCTCCTTCCTCCATTGTTTGCCTACGAGACAAAGGGGGGCCGCGTGCACCGACGCCTGCTCGGGTGGCACATGTGTTAGTGCATCTAGTGCCCCTTAGTGATTTTGGTGTATTGAAGTCTTATAGGTTAAGGTCCTAATGTGTTTGTGACTGATATATCCGAAGATTATCGACCCCTATAAATGTATGTCTTCAAGTGAAGACTTTGCTGAAGACTTTGTGAAGACTTTGAAAATGAAGAAGTTGGTGTGACTATGAAGATATGAACGAGGAACATGAAGCGTGAAGACTTTTGTTTTCGTAGTTTCATTTCCTTTTTATTTGAGTCATAGGAAACACCATACTGTTAAAGGGGGCTGAGGTAATACTAAGGAAAATTTCCAACTGATGCTCAACTCCAAAATCCTCAGCCTATACAATCCTTCGAGTGAAGCCTTTGGAAATCTCTTACGGTTCAGACAAGTTCTTCAGTGACAGAGATGAAGTTCTTCTGGTCTCTGAGGAAATTGATCTGACATAGGAGTTAGGATTTCGCCAGTGCGAATTGCCTACAAGTGAGGAACATGATAAGCTAAGGACTTTCATAGTTCGAAATTCCGACCGTTGCTGTGCTTAGCACTAGCTGTCCCCAATCATTCTTATCCACATAATGGTCATATCATTGGGGGCATTCATGTCTTATCATGTCAGGTTGCACCCTGGCTATGAATAGCCACCCCCCACAACCACTAGTTGGTTGGCTGGTCTGAGAGAGAACTGACACTTGTCATTTGAGAGCAACCCATCCTCCAAGGACTTTGAGAGAAAATCATCAGTGAGGAAAAACCCACAACCAAACCACCAAACCCAAAGTGATTGAGCATCACTGAAGAAATTCATGTGTGGAACCGACGCTTGTTACCTTTGAGGACATTGCATCCTCCAGACGGTTCAGCGTCATGGTCTAGTGCTCCTGCAGTCAATTGGGGATCACGAAGTGACCTTGGTCTAGAGCATCCAGCAGTAAATTGTGGATCGCCGGGTGACCAGTTTGTGAGGGTTTTGGAAGTCTACCCTGAAGACTTACCATGAGTGTTGGGCGAGGACTGTGTGACCTTAGCTCAAGTAGAGTACGGTAAGGACTGTGTGTCCTGGGACTGTGTGTCCTCTGGTTTAAATACCAGGCCGCTCCAAACCAGACGTACAACTGTCATAGCAGTTGGAACTGGGTCATCAAATCATTGTCTTCATCAAGCTACCTCGTTCTATTTCCTCAACCCTTTCATTTCCTCGTATAACTTTTGATGAAATTGAACTTTACTATTTGAAGAATTTGATTGAAGATTTTCACAAATTCCTCACCTCAAATTCTTCAAGTTACCTTGTTCATCACTGCTTATCCTGTATCGCGCTACTTGTAATCTGTGCATGTTTCAATTCATCATGATGACTATGCTGTCGCTATGTTCCTCATGCACTTGAGTACTTATTCCGCTGCGAGTTATTCATCACATTTCAAATTCCTCAAGTGATGAATTTGTAAAAATCGCCTATTCACCCCCCTATTGTCGATATAACGCACTTTCAATTGGTATCAGAGAAGGTACTCCCTTGCTCTGTATGATTTTGGTTTAACCCTCTGGAGTTCTAGTTATGTCGATAGTAGGTATGATCAAGGTTTCCATGGGGTGTCCTACCTTCGATGGGACAGACTACCCCTACTGGAAGAACAAGATGCGTATGCACCTTGAAGCTATTGACAACGATCTCTGGTATGTTGTGGAAAATGGTGTGCCCTCTGTCACTCCCACTATTACTACTGCTGATGTGAAGAGATTCAAGCAACTCGATTCTCAAGCGAAGAATATCATCTGTGGCCATCTGAGCAAAGCTCAGTATGGCAGAGTGAGTGCTTTGGAGTCTGCTAAGCTTATTTGGGATAGGCTGTCCAAAGCCAACGAAGGTGTTTCCACTCAATGTTACTCTCATGTTGATGTTCTTCACAATCTCTTCAACAGCTTCAAGATACTTGACAATGAAAATGTTCACCAAACTTTTGATCGTCTCACTGATATCTCCAATGAGCTTCAAGCACTGGGTGCCACCGATATCACTGACCATGAAGTGGTGAAGAAACTGCTAAGATCTCTTGGCTCCTCATTCGATACTCTGGCTTTGATGATTCAAGAACGTGGAGACTACAAGTCACTTGATCCTTCTGATATTCTTGAGAGACTCAATACTCATGAATTCCAACAAGCTGAGAAGAGAGACCTCTACGGTCCAAGCTATGGAAGATCTCGTGCTCTGAAGGCAAAAGCAATTTCCTCATCTGAAGAAGAAGATTCTGACAGCAGCCTTGGTGATCCTGAAGAACTAAGTCAGTAACTAGCAATGCTTGTGAGGAAATTCTAGAAATTCTCAAGGAGAGGTGGATTTGGAAAGTCATCAAAAAGTGGCTTTAGGAAATCAGATTCCTCAAAAGACTACAAGAAAAGAACTTGTCATCGTTGCAAGAAGCCTGGTCACTTTATCTCTGACTGTCCTCTCTGGGAAAAAGATTCAAAGAAGAAGAAGAAATATAAGGATGATAGTTCTGATGACTTGAAGAAAAAGAAGAAATCTTCAAAGTCCTCATCTACAAAGTCCACAATGCACAAGAAGAATGGTTCCAGAAAGGCACGAGCATTCATCGGCAAGGAAATGGTTCTGAGGAAGAATCTAAAGAATATGAAGAAGAGGAAGAATCTGAGGACGAATCAGAATCTGGTGTCGCCAGCCTTGCTCTCGCTACTGCTTTCGTCAACAAGTCCATCCTCAACGATGAGGAAGATGACTACTCCAACGACTTTAACGTCAGCAATGATGATTATGCTCCCACCTATTGCTTCATGGCAAAAGGCTCAAAGGTACACAAACATCATTCCTCATCTGAATCAAGTGAAGGTGAATCCGATGAATATGTGAAACCTAGCTATACTAAACTTGTTAAAATTGACACTAAGCAACAAAGTGCACTTGAACCATGAAGTGCACAAAGCCTAGCTTCATAAAATGCTATACAAAAGCGATGATCTATTGAACCATGAAGTGGATCGGACTCAAACTGTGTCTGTCGATCTCAAATGTCTTTAGACAAAGTATGATAACTTACAGAGTCATCATAATGACCTCTTAGCTGATCATGAGAAGCTTTCTTATGAATTTCTTCAAAGAAAGCAGGATCTTGAGAAACTGATGGTGTCACATGAGGATCTCCAAAGGGAAAACGATTCCATACTAGCTCAACAGATCAGTATCGCTCAGGAAGAATTTGTTCCACCTTGTTCGAAATACATCGAACGTGAAACTGCTAATTCTTTACCTGAATGTTCAAATGCTTGTATTGCTGCAAATTCTTCAACTATTCCCGTGGTCTTAAATTCCTCATCTGAGGATACCACAAGTATCACTGATGACAATGCAGGGTTGAAGGAATTGTATGTGACAGGCATGTACAGAAGTCTCAAAGGGCATCAAACCCTTTGCGATGTTCTCAAAAAGCAGATTCTGAACAGGAACCCGAGGAAAGAGGGTATTGCTTTTGTGAGGAAACTCAACGCTGATGGATCCTACTGGACACCTGAGCAGTACCCCAAAACCTTATGGGTTGCTGCGAAAGGACCTCCTGTAGATCCATCCACTTTATCTGGCTTTACGTGTGAAACTTCATATTTCTCGGATGAGTCACTTGATTCGAACTACAAATTCTTCAAAAATCAGAAAGGTGAAGTATTTGCTAGATTTGTTGGAACTAACTGCAGGAACGGTTCTCCTATGAAGAAAATGTGGGTTCCCAATAGCTACCTTCGAAATCTTCACGTGAATGTCCTCATGACACCACTCATGAAGAATAGGAACCCCAGATCAAAGTCCTCACTTGGACCAAATTCCTCAAATGGTCAAAATTATCATTCTCGTACTAATGCCTCTGTTTTGCAGGGAAAACCTTATGAATATGTGAATTATTCATTAAACCATTATGTTCATAAGTCCTCGAAGAATTTATCTGCTTATTCATTTCAGTACTCTAATCATCACCCTATGAAACAAAGCGCACTTGATTTAATGCCTCCATTTTCACATGGTGCACGCAGAATGATGAACTCTTTGCAACCCCTCCAGATGTGGGTGATGAAGAAATTGAACTAATTTCTTATGCAGGGTCAGGTCTCCAGATGAAACTGAATATCTGATGGAAATGTTGGAGACCTGAGGAATTGCTTGAAAGGACGCAAGCTAACCATGATGAAATGAATTCCTCATTTCTGATGTTCTCGCACTACTTGTTTACTATCTTGTGTGATGAAATCCTATCTTATGAAATTGATGTCATATTCTTCACTCTGAAGCATATGAGTTCGTAAGTAGTACTAATTCATCTACATGATGATAGTCAAAAAGCTACTTAGTGGGTCCTCGATAGTGGATGCACAAACCACATGACGGGAGACAAGAATCTATTGATGAATTTGCCACTCACTCCATCTCCTCTAAAGCATATCACCTACGCAGACAAAGGAAAAAGAAAGGTATAGGGACTTGGTAAGGTTGCTATCTCAAAGGACCGAACCATGGATAAGGTGATGCTTGTTGAATCCCTTGGGTTCAACCTTATGTCTGTCTCAATGCTTTGTGATCTTGATACGATTGTCGTGTTTGGAAAATTTCGTTGTGTTGTCATCATGGAATCTGACAATTCCAAAGTCTTCGAAGCCTTTAGGAGAGGAGACTTGTATATTGTTGATTTCTCTATAGGTCCTCAACCTGCCACTTGCTTACTTGCAAAGTCATCAGAAGGCTAGCTGTGGCATCGACGACTTGGACATGCGGGTATGAGGAACTTGCACACGCTTATGAAGAAAAAGCACGTCATTGGCATCAAGGGTGTCAAATTCCTCAAGGACCACCTCTGCGGTGCATGTGAATCTAGGAAGATGACCAGATCCAAGCATCCCTCGAAGACAATCATGACCACAACTCGACCCTTTGAAGTGCTTCACATGGATCTCTTTGGCCCCACACATTACTCCGTACTAACAAATGCATCAAGTTTGTATGGATTTGTCATTGTTGATGATTACTCTCATTACACTTGGGCGCATATCATTCTGTACAAAAATGAAGTGCAAGATGTCTTTAGACGATTTGATTCAAGGGCCTCCACCAACTTCGGCGTCAAGATCAAGCATATTAGGAGTGATAATGGGATTGAATTCAAGAACAATAATCTTGATGAATATCTTGATGAACTTGGTATTACTCATGAGTTATCTGCCCCGTATACTTCTCAACAGAATGGCATCATGGAGCGCAAGAATAGGACTCTAGTTGAGATGGCTCGCACCATGCTTGATGAATACAAGACTCCTCGTTGCTTCTGGCCTAAGGCAATTGATACTGCATGCCACATCATCAATAGGGTATATCTTCACAAATTCTTCAAGAAGACTTCATATGAACTTATGACTGGCAAGAAACCCAATGTAAGTTATCTCAAAGTCTTTGGTGCAAAATGCTGGATCAGAGATCCTCACCATAGTTCTAAGTTTGCACCGAAAGCACATGAAGATTTTATGCTTGGTTACGGAAAGGACTCGCACACCTACAAAGTCTTCAACACCTACCATCACAAGGTTGTTGAAACTGTAGATGTGCGGTTCGATGAATCTGATGGCTCGCAAAGAGAGAACCTGCCTTCTGTGTTAGATGAACAGTCTCCTGAGGAATCCATTAAGCTGAAGGCAACTGAAGATATCATACCCACTAATGAAGTCATTCCAACGAATGAAGATATTCATGCCAATACACATGAAGAAAATGGTGCTGATGAAAATCCTCTGCCACGTCAACATTCTCATCCTAGAGTTGCAAATGAAGTACAATTGACAAAATCATCGATGACATCAATGCACCAGGTCCCCTCACTCGCTCAATAGCTTCACATCTAAGTAACTTTTGTGGGCACTTTGCCTTTGTCTCTATCATAGAGCCCACCAAAGTGGATGAAGCATTCAAGGAGCCTGAGTGGAGTCAAGCTATGCAAGAGGAATTGCATCAGTTCAAGCTCAACAACATGTGGGAACTTGTCAAGCGACCAGATCCTCGCAAACATAACATCATAGGTACCAAGTGGATCTATCGCAACAAGCAAGATAAAAATGGCCTCGTGATGAGGAATAAGGCTCGTCTTGTAGCTCAAGGCTACACACAGGTTGAAGGAATTGGCTTTGATGAAACGTTTGCACCTGTTCCTAGACTTGAAGCTATTCGCATATTACTTGCTTACGCTAACCATCATAATATAATCTTATATCAAATGGATGTGAAAAGTGCATTCCTCAATGGTAAGCTTGAGGAAGAAGTATATGTTGCTCAACCCCCAAGTTTTGAAGACCCTAAGCATCCTGAGAAAGTCTTCAGACTAAACAAGGCCCTCTATGGCCTCAAGAAGGCCCCTTGGGCATGGTACGACACTCTGAAGGAATTCCTCATGAAGAAAGGCTTCAAACCCGGTTCACTCGACCCAACTCTTTTCACAAAATCCTATGACAATGAACTGTTCATATGCCAGATATATGTAGACGATGTTATCTTTGGCTGACTGACAAATGTTACAGTGATGAATTTTCCTATATGACGAGTGAAGAATATCAAATATCTATGCTGGGAGAGTTGAAATTCTTCCTAGGTCTTCAAATTCATCAGCAAGACAACGACATCTTCATCTCACAAGGGAAATAGCTCAAAGATGTTTTGAGGAAATTCGACATGCAAGATTGCAAAGGCGTCAAAACTCCAATGCCTTCAAAAGGCCACCTCTGCACTGATGAAAATGATAAAGATTTCGATCAGAAGGTATACCGCTCCATGATTGGTTCATTATTGTATCTATGTGCATCTAGGTCTGATATTATGCTAAGTGTTTGCATGTGTGCCTGATTCCAAGCAACACCGAAGGAATCACACCATAAGGCTGCGAAACATATTCTTCGATACTTAGCTCACACACCAACACTTGGATTATGGTATCCCAAGGCTCAAATCTTCACCTCGTCGCATACTCTGATGCTGACTATGCTGGAGATCGTGTGGATCACAAGTCAACCTCAGGCACATGTCATTTCCTCGGACGATCCTTAGTCTGTTGGTCCTTGAAGAAGTAGAACTGCGTTTCACTCGCTACTGCTGAAGCTGAGTACATTGCTGCCGGTTCATGTTGCGCTCAGTCACTATGGATGAAGCAAACCCTCAAGGACTATGACATCAAACTGAAGAATGTGCCTCTTTACTACGACAACGAGAGTGCCATCAAGATTTCTTACAACCCAGTTCAACATTCCAAGACCAAGCACATCTAGATTCGTCATCACTTGCGTCGAGATCATGTACTCAAGGGCGACATCTCCATCGACCACATCCCCACTGAAGAACAACTGGCCGATATCTTTGCAAAGCCCTTGGATGAAAAGAGATTTTGCAAGTTGTGGTGTGAGATAAATATCTTAGAATCTTCGAATGTTCTTTGAAGAAGGACACACATCCTAACACTTATGCAAAATTGATGACCTTGATGTGCAACACACAAAGTAACGTTTTTCTTCAATCAATGAAGAATAACCCTCTAAGTGTGAAGGAATTAATGAAGAATTTGATTCTCAGAACCCTACGACAATTGTACACGGTGTCTGAAATCATCATTCTTATAAGGTGGGTCACGCCACCAACCAACGTTGAAATTCTTCAAAATTGAGTTTTTCGTCATTTTTGCAAATTCTTCAAATTATCAGATTCCTCAAATTTGCATATTCCTCAACTTTTCAATTTTTTCAAACTTTGAAACTCATGTTCTTCATTGGCTATATATATATATTTGAATTTTCAATGTCCTCAACAACATTCACTTATTGCTAATTCTTCAAGTTGATTTTCATCTAAGTGAATGTGATCGGACCCTTTACCCCTCTATGCTAAACTCAACCCAGTCTGTTCACAAATTCTTCATATGCATTCTACTTTGAAACTCATTCAAAGTCTTCACTGTGTCCTTGATAGCTGAAGAATTTTGCGAACAGAAGATTTAAAATGTTCACTATCAAAATATTCAGCGGTTCTCGCTCAAACGGTTCCGATTCCCGCGCCTGGATAACCCACGATCCCCCACTATCGCCACCTCTAAGTACGTGGGTGACACCTGTCGCGTGGAGAGCAAGGTCAGGGGCAATCCTGTCCAAAATCTTCGGGTAGATTGGTTTTCACTTCCTCCATAAAAAAACTTCCCTTCAACTGTGTTCGGTTACTCCTCATCTCATCCCTCTCCCGAGCTCCAACCTAGCACCGCCGCTAAAGTCATCATCACTGATGAGGAAGAGCTTCACTGCCTCGACCTCGTCATCGCCGTACTCACATCGGCCGCGGAAGTCCTCATCCCGCCGCCGCTGTAGCTGTCTCCCTCTACTAAGCTAGGGCGTGGGAGATCTGAACGGACGAACCTCCCAATCTCATCTCTTGTTCATCGTGTTCTTCACCAGGGTAAATATAATTTATTTTTACTTCCCTTTTTTGATCCTCAAATATTCTTCATATTCCTCAAAAGGTGTTTATTCTTCATGAACTTTATTCTAAAAGCACCTTACATCTTCACATTCTTGATGTTTTTCCCTAAGTAGTAATTTTCTTCATGATTCCTCAATTGTGTGAATCCTCAAAATTTGCACAACTCTGGAACCTGAGACAAAAGAACACTTAGTGAAATTCCTCAAGACACTCACGGTCAAATTCCTCACACCTATTTTCCTCAAAATTTCTGAGAACGCATATGACCTCTTCAAATTCCTCGCACCTATACTCTGTTCACAGGTACAACATGTCCGCTGATGAATCACTACGTTCTCATCAACTTAACTCATTTGCAGCGCTTCTTGAAGAAAAACTGTGTACCTCTTCAGAGTCCTTAAGAGTTCATATTCCTCAAGTGAAGAAAATGGCTGACGGAAAGAAACCTCAGAAAGGTGGAAAGAAGCCAGACGTGCACACTGCCTTTGAGATTCCAGATGATGTGTATGAGGAATACTGCACACCTAATGAAGAAACTCATGGCAAAGAGATGACCAAGCAGAGAAAGATTCGTCTGTAAATGATTAAGAGGAGATGGGCAAGGGAATGGAAGGAATATCGTTATGTAACCCCAAAATACATGATGAAATTCGCAGGCCTCCCCTGGCACCAGATCAAATTGCTGATCCCACTAGCCTCAAGACTGGTGAGGACTTTCCTCACAAATGGGAGAAGCAACAAGCAAAGTTGGCAAAGAAAGCCAAAGAAGCAGTGATGAAATTCAATGAAGATTCTGCTGCTGCTGCTACCTCTGCCGGAGCCTCTGCAAGTGCTCCGAAGAAAATCAAGATGAAGAAATCTGCAGTGAAGACAAGTTCTTGAACCTCAAAACCTTCACAGCATATTCCTCAAGATCAAAGGCCTCTGCCTACAAAATCGTCAGCTGCTAGAACGGTTGCTGCTTAGTCTTCTGCAGCAGCTGCAAAGTCCTCAACCCCAGTGCATCTGGCAACATGTAAGAGGACTGAGGGTTTCTCCAGAGTTCCAAAGGTCACTACAAGCCCCTCCAACATTGCAAAGTCTTCAACCAACCCTTCTGCGTTGAAACTGAAGAAAACTGCTGGACGAGGTCAAAGAGTAAGTCCCCACTCAAGCAAGGCTGTGGTGACCATACCCTCAGGTTCTGAGGATAATGATGAAGAAGCTGATGATGAAGAATACAAGAAATCATCAGGCAAAGTCAGCAAAGGGCTGCTATAGCAAAGGGCAGCTCTGTTCCTCTCATGCTGGATCCCAAGATGATCCTCAACTTCATCGATATATGGCATGATGACCCGAGCACCCCACTTTCTTCACTAAATCTGCCTCATGGAGTGGATCATGTCTTCACCCACTTCATCTCTGAAGAAAAATGGAAGAGAGAGCAAGCTCTGAGAGCTAAGAGGAACAAGGTTCGGAAAGAAAAGTGTCTAAGAGACAATGTGATGAATTTGACCCCAAATCAACTCGTCACTGTTCAGTCCGAAATCCGCACACTCTTTGAGGATCAAGAGAGATATGATGCTGAATGGAAGGACACCAAGGTCAGATTCGTCAGGGCTGCTCAAGCAGCAGTAAAGGATCACAACACCAGGGTTGCAGCCCGATCGCAACCAGAACATCATCAGTCTGATGAAATTCCTCAAGCTGCTGATGAAATAGCTCAGCCTGATGAAACTACTGATGAAAATGCTTCTACACCAGAAGCAACTACCAGTGCTCATGAGGAAATTCAGACCACTGATGATCATGCCAGAACAACCTCCATTGTTGTGCCTGAAGAAGCTGATAGGCCAGCCGATATTCCTGTTGCGCCTGAAGAAGCTGATAGGCCAGCTGAAGATTCTGCTACGCCTGAAGAAACTGAACCCACCAGGGCGGCTGCAATAGTCGTTCCTGAAGAAACTGCCACTGCTAAGGAAAATACTCTCAAGAGAAAGGCATCAGCTTCAGAAACCTCACCTTTGAAGAAGTTGAAGACTATGCCAAGTTCTTCAAATGGACCAATTGATGCAACCCCAATTTCCTCAGCACCTGCCTATGAGATTGTGCCATTTGGGGAGGAATATGTCATCCCAGATGAAGAAGAAAATCATTCTGCTGCTTCAACAGAGCAGATTGATGAAGAGATAGTTGTTGAAGACACTGCTTCAATCCTAAAGGTATCAACGCCCCAGCTTCAGTTCACAGCCGAGGAAGCTGGAGTTGAAGAAATTGAAGAGGAAGTTGACATTGGTGACACTACTCCGGTCATCAATGATGAATATTGGGAATCTGCACACCCAAATTCACCAATGACTACTCCTCTGCTGCAGATTCCTCAGTCGCCTGCTCCGACTGAAGAAATACCTAAAGAATCTGCAAATCTGAATATTCAAGTCAGTGAAGAAATTCCAGCTGCTATTCTTGACGCTCCCACCGCAGCTGAGGAACCTGTCCTTCAAATTACTCAGTCTGAAGTTCCTCCCATGCCAAAGGAGATCAAGGGCCGCTTCAAGCCAAATCTTCAACCGAAGCCAAGGATGCCATTCAAAGGCTCAGCACGCCCTAAATTCCTCAAAAGAAATTTCCTCATTGAGGGCATGTTCTTCACAGGTCCAAAACCCTATGACTCTGCAAGGGCGGGACGCAACAAATTCTGGACAGCAACGCAACTCAACTACTATGCATCAGTTCTTTTTGAGAAGAAAAAAGTCTTCGAGCACCACCAAATTCCTCATGCTGACATGGAAACCCTTCCATCATTCACACCGGTGCTCCAAGTTCTTCATGATGCAGGCATTCTTCCATTCTGTGTCGACATCTGCGACTGAAATGAAGAACTTATTCTTCAGTTCTATGCCACATTGCATAATAGCGGAAATGCTTCAGACGTCAACTCCTGGATATTGGACTGGATGACAGGATCAACACACTTCACTGCTCAAGCTTCTAAATTGCTTCAGTATGTACAAGTTCCAATTCCCTCAGATGAAGCCCGCAAACTGTTTAATGAGCCTACACTTCCAAATCAGCTGATGCAAGTGTTGATGAAGCCATTGCCTCCTGGAACGCCTCAACAAAATACCTTCCTTGTGAAGGATCTGCTATATGTTCCCAGGACTGTCTATCGTATCCTCACAAATACACTATGTCCTAATAAAGGCCATGATTCTGAAGAAGAAGAAGTGGAAGGAGTCATGAAGAATATGCTCTTCAACATCATTCATGGGATCCCCATCGACTTGCATGACTTCTTCATGAGGACATTGGCCAGTGATGCCTTAGATCCATTTGAACAGAAGCCCTATGCGCCACGGATCATGAAATTCATCAGGGAAAAGTCCTCAGTTCCCTTCAAGGCTGATTTTCAGAATCACTTTGGCTTTCTGCCTCCAATAGAACTCATCAAGAGCACAATTGCCTCAGTTGAAGTCAAAGGCAAAGCTGTCATTGATGAAGGCACACGTCCGTTGGATGGACAGTTTCACAAAGCCGCTTCCTTCTCCACCAATGATGACACTGCCACTCAAGACTCCGATGCAAAGGCCTCAGCTCAAAAACCTCAAGAGTCTGCCCCTTGTGTGATGACTGATCGCGAGCTTCTAATAAGTCTTCATCAGAAGGTCGATCACAATCACAAGTGGGTGAAGCGTCAAGTTGGTTACATTGTGCAGAACATGACTGTGATGCAGAACACTGTGAAGAGGAATCACTACTATGCGCATGAAAACCTCAACTGCACTTGGGCCATACTGTCTCACATCATGTCTTCTAAAGAACTGAATGAGCTGGATTTTGAGGAACATCCCGACTGGGCTCGGCGACCTCAGAAGAAATTCAAGAAAGTTCAAGTTCCTCTTATGGTCTCAAGTTCATATTCTTCATCTTGAGAGTGCGATGACGATGAAGACATTGACGACACTGCTGCAGGCCCTGCATCGACAAATGACCCCGACAACGCTGGCGCTCCTTCCTCACCAACACGATGAAATTCTTCAAAGGGGCGTTAGTCCTCATTTTTTCATGCCTTTTGGTCTTCGATGACAAATGGGGAGAAACTTTGAGTTAGTCTTCAAGCGGGTCTCTCTATATGGGCTATATTTTGTTTAAGTTACAACTCTCGCTCTTCTGAAACTTTTGTTGGTTGAGTTGTAAACTTAAGTCCGATGGTGGTCTGACACTTTTGAACTATTTCCTCACATGTTTATTTCCTCAAGTACCTTAATGCATACATGCTGAATTTCGTCAGACACCATTTTCCTCACGCATTTCAAATTCTTCATATCATATGTTCAAATGCGTGTATGAATTACAAGATATAGGGGGAGTTCTCCATGTTTTAACCTGCCATGTGCATTTGCAGTCCAAAGCAAATTCCTCAAATATGCACATCTTCAGGGGGAGTTCTTCTATATCTTGCAATCAAATTCCTCAAACTTTGTACTTTCACTTCATATGTTTATCCCCGTTGAGAACTTAACCTATTTGTCATCAATCACCAAAAAGGGGGAGATTGTTATTGCATTTAGTGCCCCTTAGTGATTTTGGTGTATTGAAGACTTATTGGTTATGGTAATAATGTGTTTGTGAGTGTACACAGGCTCTATAAGTCTGTGAGGAGTTTGATATATCCGAAGATTATCGACCCCTAAAAATGTATGTATTCAAGTGAAGACTTTGCTGAAGACTTTGGTGAAGACTTTGTGAAGACTTTGAAAATGACGAAGTTGGTGTGACCTTGAAGATATGAACGAGGAACATGAAGCATGAAGACTTTTTTTTTCATAGTTTCATTTCCTTTTTATTTGAGTCATAGGAAACACCATACTGTTAAAGGGGGCCGAGGTAATACTAAGGAAAATTTCCAACCGATGCTCAACTCCAAAATTCTCAACCTATAAAATCCTTCAAGTGAAGCCTTAGGAAATCTCTTACGGTTCAGACAAGTTCGTCAGTGATAGAGGCGAAGTTCTTCTGGTCTCTGAGGAAATTGATCTGACTGAGTAGTTAGGATTTCGCCAGTGCGAATTGCCTACAAGTGAGGAACATGATAAGCTGAGGACTTTCATAGTTCGAAATTCCGCCCGTTGTTGTGCTTAGCGCCAGCTGTCCCAATCCTTCTTATCCACATAATGGTCATATCATTGGGGGCATTCATGTCTTATCATGTCAGGTTGCACCCTGGCTATAAATAGCCACCCCCCACAACCACTAGTTGGTTGGCTGCTCCGAGAGAGAACTGACACTTGTCATTTGAGAGCAACCCATCCTCCAAGGACTTTGAGAGAAAATCATCGGTGAGGAAAAACCCACAACCAAACCACCAAACCCAAAGTGATTGAGCATCACTGAAGAAATTCATGTGTGGAACCGACGCTTGTTACCTTTGAGGACTGTGCATCCTCCAGACGGTTAGGCGTCATGGTCTAGTGCTCCTGCAGTCAATTGGGGATCACGAAGTGACCTTGGTCTAGAGAATCTATTAGTAAATTGTGGATCACCGGGTGACCAGTTTGTGAGTGTTTTGGAAGTCTACCCTAAAGACTTACCACGAGTGTTGGGCGAGGACTATGTGACCTTATCTCAAGGAGAGTACGGTAAGGACTGTGTGTCCTGGGACTGTGTGTCCTCTGGTTTAAATACCATGCCGCTCCAAACTAGACGTACAACTATCACAATAGTTGGAACTGGGTCATCAAATCATTGTCTTCATCAAGCTACCTGGTTCTATTTCCTCAACCCTTTAATTTCCTCGTATAACTGTTGATGAAATTGAACTTTACTGTTTGAAGAATTTGATTGAATATTTTCACAAATTCCTCACCTCAAATTCTTCAAGTTAACTTGTTCATCACTTCTTATCCTACATCACGCTACTTGTAATCTGTGCATGTTTCAATTCAGCATGATGACTATGCTGTCGCTATGTTCCTCATGCACTTGAGTACTTATTCCGCTGCGAGTTATTCATCACATTTCAAATTCCTCAAAGTTGAAATTCCTCAAGTGATGAATTTGTAAAAATCGCCTATTCACCCCCCCTCTAGTCGATATAACGCACTTTCAACAGGCCACCTCTGATGGATCTCGAAGTACCTGAGTGATCAGGGTGATGAGGTGCACCCACCTGTCTGCTCCACGTGCACCGGGGAGCTCGGGACCGAGCGAGGCTTCAAATGCAGCGGACGATAGCGATGACCATCATATCGGCGCACTTCTCGGTCGTGGAGGAGGGCGAGGAAATGTTAGGGATATTTGTGGGGACTGGGTGAAGGCATTGGAGGGGTCTAGAGGGAGAGAGGGTTGCGGAGGCACTCAAATTTGAGCGGCAACAAACAGTGACAATAGCAGCCATGGGCATGGAGGTGTGACTCCAAAGCGCAACAGAGGGGTCTGGGAGGTTGCTAGGAGGTGGAGAGGGAGGCTGGTGTGTAAGGGAGATCTAGGTGCAAGCTATTTATAGGCGGCTGAGACGATTAGATAAGCACGATCGTGCTAGTGCGCTGGCCGATGCATGATACGTCTCCAACGTATCAATAATTTTTCATTGTTTCATGCTATTATATTATAAATATTGGATGCTTTATATGCAATTATATGTTGTTTTATACCATTTTCTAGGACTAACGTATTAACTCAGTGCACTGTGCTAGTTGTCATGGTATTTCTGCAGCAGATGCTAGGGGTGGCTTATCGAGGTGAGAGCAAGGCCACAGTGGAGATGCGGGACTGGATTGCACAAAAGCACACAGTGGTTTATCCAGGTTCAGGGCCCTCGCATGGAGGTAACACCCGTACTCCTGCATGTCTGATGTATATGAAGAGTATATGGTTGTACGCGGTTGCTCCTAGAGCTGTCTAGAGGAGGAAGAAGGAATCTATCAGCTCTCCTCTTCTCCTAGAGAGTGTGTGAACGAGAGAGTGAGAGATCTCCTCTCCCCCGTCCCCTGGTTTGGCTCCCTGGGTCACCTTATAAAGGGCTACCTAGGGGACAAGGGTGGCCCACATGGCTTAACCACAATATTGGAGGTGACAGATGAGGGGACGCATGACATGTGCATAGTTGGGCACTATTTGTGAATATTGCCAGATTGTAGTGGCGCGGCCAACTCTATAGTTTGTCTGCCATAGTGTCTTCTGCTCGTGTCCAATGGGAGGCCGATGTTGAATGCGTCGGGCCGCAGTGGGCAGCCTGCAGCCGGCTAGGCTCTAGCCGACCGGGTGTAGCCAGCAGCCCGCAGCCGGCCAGGACTAGCCAGCAGCAGGCCAACCTCTAGCCGACCAGGAGTAGCGAGTAGTCGACCAGTCTCCAGTCGGCAATTTCGAGCCGACAGCCCCCAGTTGGCCAGGAGTAGCCAACTGCCAATCAAGCTCCAGCCTGCCAGTCTCCAGTCAATAGCCCGTAGCCAGCCAGGAGTAGCCAGCAGTCGACCAGTCTCCAGTTGATCTTCTGTTTTAACTTCTTTGGTTGTCTTGTTGATTTGTGGGCTTTGGCATACTGGGTGTGACTCCCCTGATGTTTTGAAATGCTATCTCATCTCCTTGAGCCAACCCGGGGGTCATCCCCTCGACACCAGTTCATGTTTTTTTGCCTCTTTTGACCTTTTCATAGAAATAGTACCAAACAAAGTCCAAACACGATGAAACTATACAGGGGTTATTTTGCGACATAAAGAGACCCTAGAAGCTTCGGGAGGTGGCCAGAAGAGCCACAAAGGAGCGACAAGCCCGCATGGCGCGCCCAAGGGGTAGGGAGCGCCGTGTAGGCTCGTGACTCCCTCTCGCGCCCAAGGGTAGGGCGCGTCGTACAGGCTCGTGACTCCCTCGCACACCCCTAACCTATTTTCACTTCTATATATTCCCAAATACCAAAACCAATAGAAAGACACCCTAAATACATTTTCTGCTGCAATTTATTTATTTTGTTTTTTTACTTTTCCTTTTATACATCCAACACTATCAGAATTAATCCTTGTAAGTAAATGAGTTCAAGGGGACCCCTCTTGCCCGCGTTGGGTGCAAGTGTTTGCTTTTGTGTGTGGAGTTACCGAAGACGGGAATTTGTGTTCTTCTCCTATTGGTTTGATCACCTTAGTTCTCAATGAGGGAAATAATTATTAGCTACTATATTGCTTCGTGCTTCTTCTTTGGGGGAAAACCCAAGACAACTCACAAGTAGCACAAATAATTTATGAAGCCGTTGCCGGGGAGACATCATCAAATTCTCACCAGACACCTACATACAAACTATCATACACTTGTTCTACTTTTTATTTGCCTTTCTATTTTCCTATCTTTTTCATGTCCCTCTACTTCTCTAGAAAAAAATGTTTGCTTCTCTTGCTTGAATTTATTATCATGTCGGATTTTGTGATCGCTAAAAGTGATAGTGGGGATGATAGGCCTACCAACAATGAATCTCCCTTGAATTTGGATACTAAAACTTTTGTAACGGGAAATGGTTACCGAAAAGAGTGTCGTTCAAGATTTTTTCACATGTACGAGAGATTTGGTAACAATGATGAGCCTATTCTTGAACAATAGTTATGCTCATGCTATTTCAGCTCTTATTATTAAACTTGAAAGACGATTTACGCGTACTCATCATACTTTGCAAAGAATGTTTTACGAGTTACCTGTTATAAATGATCCTAGATTTAAAATATTTGCTACAACTATTCTCTTGAATGAATTTGATTATATATTTCGGGAAGCTAGTGAATTTTTTGATCATTATGATGTGAATTATGGGTGCCTAATGATAGATGAGATTCTGTATGACATATGTCTGGGATCATCATGCTTTTGAGGAAGATGCTATGAAAGAAGTACCAAACTAACACTTAATCAAACACCTATTTAATAGTACTAATAATCAATATTCGTGGATTTTTATAGGTAATAAAAGTGGGCTTGATGAATATTTATGTGATAAGATTAGAGTTCTTATGGAAGATGAATTTACTGTCACATATGAAAGGCCACTTGAGAAAAATACCTCTAAAAATTGAACCTAGAAGAAAAAAAGTTATGAAAGTTAGCCCTTTCCGTTATTCGATTTCTCCTAATAGTAAAACTATTGCTGAAAGAAGAGAATTAATAAGATGAGTTCATGATGATATTATGTATAAAGGTGTATTGGAGATGAATAAGAAAGGTAATACTTGACGCTATGCATTATGCCTAGCTAGGAGCATAAGACAATAACGCTTGTTGGGAGGCAACCCAATAGTTATCTTACTTTTTTTGTTTTTACTTTATGTTTTGGTGTGATGACATAATTATTGATACTATAATTATTTTGTATTTATCTTGTAATTAGTGTTTGTGCCAGGTAAAGGCTTTGGGATGATTTGGATGGTAGTAGAATTGATCCTACGCAAAAACAGAAACTTTTGCACCCAGTAATAAATTTCTCTTATTTTACAGGAATCACTTTTTTTATCTGAATAATTTTACACAGTATTTTTATACAAATTGACTAGGTTTTCCTATTTTTTCAGAATATTTTGAGTTCCAGAAGTATGGTTTTAGTACAAATCGTTACGGAATGTTCTGTTTTAGACATATTCTGTTTTTTGCTTGCATAGTTTGCTTGTTTGGATGATGCTATGGATTATATAGGGGGGGTGTATAGGTCACGGAGAAGTTAGCATACACTAGCTATGATGCATTAAGAAATATGAAAGATTTTATAACAGTACCTAAAGGTTATGATATGTTCGTTATACTAACGGATCTCACGACATTTGTGTTGAGTTTTGTGCGCTGAAGTTTTCAAGTTTTTGGTGAGAAAATGATGGATGAAGGAATAAGGAACAACAAGACCCTAAGTTTAGGGATGCACAAGGCACCCAAGGTAATATTCAAGGAAGACCCAAGCGTCTAAGCTTGGGGATGCCCTGGATGGCATCCCGTCTTTTGTCTCCAACGTATCGGTATGTCACTTGGAGCTATACTTTTATTCATCACATGATAAGAGTTTTCCCTGTAGCATCATGTATGATAGTTTTTTTTTCTAGTTTTCCACAATAATTTTTAGCTGGACACACCTTTTGAGAGAGGGACACACAATTATCATGATTTATTAGAATACTCTATGTGATTCACTTATATCTTTTGAGCTAGGCAACTGCCCTCATGTTTCATTATATATTTTAGAGCACGGTGGTCATATTTTATAGAAATTATTGCACTCTCATGCTTCACTTAAATATTTTTTAGAATATAAAGAACACTAATGGCAAAATGCATGTGTTATAAGACTAGTCTGTAAAGGACAGGTACAAGGGAAATATAATAAAAACTTTCATGTAGATCACTACATATAAAATGTATGGTTTAATTATATTGATGTCATAATATGAAGGGGTATTGGTCCATGCTCATTGATTAATAGAAGTATCATCATTATGGCTTGTTAATAACTTCTCTTTTAAGTCTTGTTCATGGCATGGCGGTGAAGTTTGAGCGTTTTTATTTCTGATTGAAATCCTTGAGTGATGTTATAATCGGATCCATGCGATGGTTAACTCCTACCAACCAAGTTTCTAAGGGCATGCGAGTAGTACTTTACTTCGAGGGCTAATAAAACTTTCACAATAAGTATATGATATGAGTTATTTATGACTAATGTGAGTCCATGGATATCACGCACTCCTACCCTTCCACACTTTGCTAGCCTCTACGATACAATGCATTGTCCTTTTCTCACCTCAAGAGTTGGTGCAAATTTCGCCGGTGCATCCAAACCCCATGATAGGATACACTCGTCACATATAAACCACCTTATACCTTCCTCAAAAAAATCCACCGTACCTACCTATCATGGCATTTAAATACCCATTCCAAGATATATTGCCATGCAACTTCATCATTCCATCACACGACTTCTATGTTCATCATCATATTGCTTTGCATGATCGTATAGAGCGAACATCTTATTTGTGGCAATGCCACCATTCATCATCATTATACATGTTATGCTAAATCATTATACATCCTGGTACACTTCGAGATGCACTCATATAGAGTCAGTTTATTGCGTTGCAATATTGAGTTGTAAGTAAATAGAAGTGTGATGATCATAATTATGAGAGCATTACCTTATTGAGGAAAGGATGATGGAGACAATGGTTCCCCCAAAATTCAGGATGAGACTACGGATGAAAAATAAAACAAAGAAAAAAAGAAAAAAAGAAAAAAAGGAGAAAGAAAAGAAAGAAAAAAATAAAAAATAATAAATAAATAAATTATGAGAGAAAAGACAGAAAGGGCTATGTTACTATCCTTTTACCAAACTTGTGCTTTAGAGTACCACCATGTTCTTCATATAGAGAGTCTCCTGAGGTACCACTTTCATGTACTAGTGGGAATTTTTCATTATATAACTTGGCTTGTATATTCCGATGATGGGCTTCCTCAAATTCCCAAGGTCCTCATGAGTAAGCAAGTTGGATACACACCCACTTAGTTTCCATTTGAGATTTCATACATATATAACTCTTAGTGCATCCGTTGATTGGCAATCCATTCTCCTCACATTGATATCGATTGATGGGCATCTCCACAGCCCGTTGGTCTGCCTAGTTGATGCAAGACTTTCTTCCTATTTCCTTTGATCTTCACCACCGCATTCTATTCCACCTATATATAGTGCTATATCCATGGATCACGCTCCTGTATTGCATGAAGTTGAAAATGCTGAAGCGTATCAGAAGTACGATCCAGTTTCCTAGCTCCGACATTGGAGTGCTCATGATTTATACTTATGCGACGAAGATGAGTCATGCCATGCTAATATGATAAAATGAGTTGGGATAAAGATTATTTAGTGATCGTATATTTTGAATAAGTAATGGTTATGTTCTTATATTCTGAATATTATTTATATCAATTACTTTAGCGTTCTCGATATTTGTACTGTGATCAAGATTACATGTTGCGTAGCATTCGACATCAAAAATTCTGTTTTTATCATTTACCTACTCGAGGACGAGCATGAATTAAGCTAGGTGATGCTTGATATGTCTGCAATGTATCTATAATTTTGATTGTTTCATGCTATTATATTATCAATCTTGGATGCTTTGTATGCAATTATATGCTATTTTATATCATTTTCTGGGACTAACCCATCAACTCAGTGTCGAGTGCCAGTTCCTGTTTTTTGCGGGTTTTTGACCTTTTCATAGAAACAATACCAAACAAAGTCCAAACAGGGTGGAACTTGATACGCATTATTTTTGGACATAAAGAGATCCTATAAGCTTCAGGAAGTGTCCAGAAGAGCCACGAGGGAGCGACGAGCCCACATGGCGTGCCCGGGGCGTGTCGTGTAGGCTAGTGACTTTGTCGTGCAACCCCTGACATAATTCCACTTCTATATATTTCCAATACCCCAAAACCAATAGAGAGACCCGCAAAATACTTTTTCCACCACGACAAGCCTTTGTTCCACCGTGATCCCATCTGGCAGCCTCCACCGGTAAGCTGTCGAAGGGGGAATCAGTCATAGAGGCCATCTACATAAACCTTGATGTCTCCATGAAGTTGTCCGAGTATTTTACCACAAACCTACCGATCCATATTTAGTATCTACTTGGATTCTTATCTCTCTTTAATCTGCAATACAATGTTCTCCTCGATCTCCGTGGAGTTCTACCCGATGTAATCTTATTTTGTGGCATGTTTGTTGGGATCCAATGAGTTGTGGGTTTAATATCATATATTTCGTTGAAACTAATTGATTCAAAGAACTATATTACCCATTATTGTTATAGATTCATATTTCTCTCCGATCTATCCATTTGGTTTGGTCAACAAAATTGATTTATCTTAATGGGAGTGGTGTCTTGTAATGGGTCCAATGTTGCGGTGCTCTATGTTCCAGTGATAATAGGGGACATGACACATATTTCTATTGTTGCCATTAATTATAAACAATGGTTTTTTTTCATAGTTTACTTTGTCTACATCATGTATCCTTTCTCCAAGCATTACTATGTTTGTTATAAACTTAATACCTCGAGAGGCAAGCATATAAGCACTCTCGAAGTGCAATAATAGTAGTAGATGCAAAATCGTTTTGGTTTACTTGTTTATGGACATGATGCCTATATACATGAACGTTCCCATGAATAACATCATAACTATGCGCTTTTCTGCCAATTTCCAACAATAATTTGTCAACCCACTATATGCTATGTGTTCAAGAGAGAAGCCTCTAGTGCAAACAATGCCCCCCGGGCCTACTTAATCATATTGCTAAAAATCTAAACACCTTGCTGCAATTTATTTATTTTGTTTTTAATTTTACTTTTCTATATCCATTACTATGAGAATTAATCCTTGCAAATAAACAAGTTCAAGGGGATTGACAACCTACTTGCCTGCATTGAGTGCACGTGTTTGCTTTTGTGCGTGTAGTTACTAAAGACGGGAATTTGCATGGTTATCTTATTGATTCGATAACCTTCATTCTCACAGAGGGAAATACTTATCATTTACTATGTTTCTCCACCCTTCCTCAGGGAAAAAACCCAACGCAACTCACAAGTAGCAGCGCACTGGAGCTTGTAGGTGACGGTGTGGCTACTTCCTGGCATCGGGGAGCTTTACTTGGGGGTGATAGAGATGATCTGGCGCGTTCAGGGAGAGTGGCCGACTGGGGTTAGTGGTAGGGTCGACACAGTGCCACGACACGGCCATCGTGGCATCCTGAGGAAGAAGGATTAGGGGTAAGCTACAAGAAGATGGGTTTGTGGATGATGCAGATCGATTGGACGACATGGGAAAAGCAATGGTGGTCTGTGCACTATGAGAATTAATCATATTGCTATTAGCATGCACAACACCAATTTTGCATGCCCACCGCATGGTCACTGCTGGCATCACCCTCTCTAGCGCTCTAACTAGGAAACCTTGTCAACCTGCATCCACACTGCACACATAGATCATATCAATGGCTATGATCGGCTTTGTTGCTTTGGGTCATGAGCTTTGTACAGAAAGCTCTTTGGACAAAAAGGTGTTTATAGTGTACCGGGGGAATTCTATTTGGTGAAATATGTTGGTCTGTGCTGAGTGTGATCTATCACTAAGATTACCATCCTAAGAAAGTTTCAGAACAAATGGAGGGGTCTAGCTATTGCTTCCTTAAAAATGCACAATTTGGTCCAGAAGCTAGATTTTGATGTTGTTCTCAAAAGGATTGATGGATTTGGCTGAAAATTGGTTGATGATGTTATTTAGGAGTATTGAGGAACTGGCAAAATTTATACCACATGGGTACTCCTGAATGGTACTTCCTTCACAGTGCTCCTCTCTGGACATACATTTCCAAAATATTTGTGTAGAATTGGCTAGCTAGATTGAGCTGATTTTTGGCTTCCATTAGTGACTTATCTTTGTTAACCACTCTACAAAATTTCAGCTCAAGAGTATCAAGGGTTCAAGCACTTGTTTGCAAAGTGCTCAACTAGACATAATTTGCAAATGGATGTCGTGCCAAGAACTTGAACACAACAACTTGATGTTTCGACGGAATGGTGAAGGTTTGGACTGGAGAAGCCCCAAAAATTATTTGGGCACCAATAGAGCAACCAAAATGGTAGCTCGTTTAGAAAGTGAAAGAAATTAAATATTAGATTTACAAAGGAGAATGGAAGTTTTCCTTTGTTAATTTTGGCCAATATTTTCATGAGAGGTCACTATGGTCACAAGCAATATCTCCACAAGTTTCCATGAACTTCAAAGACGACTAGATATTTTTCTGGATTTAAGTCCTTCAACTGGAAGACAAAGGGATTAATTTAAATGAAAAATATTGCAAATGACTTGGGAATATTTTTTGCGTATCCAGGTTTGATATATGTATGAGGGTATCTAGGAAAAGTTTGGGAGGCAAGAAATAAATTGGAATTGGGGTTTCTCTGTAACTATGGGAATCAGGGATCCGTTTCTGATACTTTGGAAAGTAGGATTTGTATCAATGATGGCTTGAGAAGAATCAATCATTTGAGGGGAATTTCATTGCCTAGTCATATTCCTATACCAAGAGCAAGAGAAAATCCAATAACATTGAAAATCTACCCCCTTAAGATAATCTCGGCCTCGATATTATTGGGCTTACCTTCCGACTAAGGGGACATACCTGTGTGGATTAGTATCTTGACTTGTCTTCATTGGTTCACTACCTTTTTAACTCTATCATCTGGCGGATATGGTGCTGTCTTCTCAAACAATTGCACTGAACATTTCTCATTTCTGTGAGGTGTACCTTTTGTCCTCATGTTTTTGGTTACTTGGTGTCCATCCGCTAGTTCCAGCGAATAGCCTAATTTCTAAGATTAAGGGCTATCTGCTTCAGATGTGAATGCAATACTCCTTACCCTGACTGTCCTGGGCAAGACATTGTTCTGAGTAGAGGGCTCACAAAATCTTATAGCATCATGTGACTAGGGTTAATTATTTTTTTGCCTTGTCATTTTGAAGGATCCGAAGTATGTCTAGAGGGGGGGGGGGGGTGATTAGACTAATTGACCAAAATAAAAATCTAGCCTTTTCCCAATTTTAAAGGTTGGCTAGTTTTAGCAATTATAGCAAATCAAGCACACCCTACACAGGCAAGTCTAAGAGTATAGTAGCGGAAAGTAAAGACGCACACATATAAGTAGAGGGTAGGGATAGGAAGATCAAACGCAATGGGGACTCGGATATTTTCTCGTGGTTCTCATAAGTTGTGCTATCGAATGTCCACACTGATGGAGACTCCAACCCATGGAGGGTAATGGCCGCGAGAGTCCATAGAGGGCTCCACCCATGAAGGGTCCAAAAAGTAGCAACCTCATCTATTCCATCATGGCTTATGTCCACGAAGGACTAGCCTCACTTGGGGTAGATATTCATGAAGTAGGCGATCTCCTTTCCATTACAAACTTCTTGGTTCAACTCCACACGAAGTTGGAGGCTCCCAATCGACACCTAACCAATCTAGGAGACATCACTCTCCAAAAGGTAATAGATGTGGTATGGATAATGAACTCGTTGCTCTTGTGCTTCAAAAGATAGTCTCCTCAACACTCTATCACTCTCTCATAGATTTGGCTTGGTATAAGAGATTGATTGGGTGGAAAGAAACTTGGGGAGGCTAGAAATCAAGATTCATATGGTTTTAGTGGAAGATCTTCATCTCAACACATGAGCATGTGGTTCTCTCTCAAAATGGATGGGGAAAGTGTTGGCTTGTTCTGAGTGCTCTCTTTGTGAATGAGAGGAAGGTGGAGGGGGTGTATATATATGCTTCTCCAAAAATCCAATCGTTACAACATTATTGTCCAACTTGATGAAACCGAAGCAAAAACTCAGTAGCACCAACTACTACAAAATGTTGGAACTTTTGGTGTTTCGGTGAGACCATACATAAATCTCGGTGTGTCCAGTTTGGCAGTCCTAGGAAGTTACCCAAACTCGGTGGCATCGATTTGCAAAAATCAGAAATTCCGATTTTTAGCAAATGGACACAAGGAAGTTGGTCACAGTTTTCGGTTGCACCGAACCGGGACTTCGTGTCACCGAGAAGCTAGGGCTGGCTCTGGATTCTGTCTAGGGTAAAACTCAGTAGGGCCGATTTTGGAAACTTGATGGCATTGAATTTGGACTTTGGGTTTTGGACAAAATATATTTGTGGGAGAATTCATGAGGTGTTTTGGTAGCTAGCTATAAGCACTTGAGCAGCCAGATCATCATAGATACCTCATCCCCTTTTGATAGTATTGGATTTCCTATGGACTCAAACGTGATATATCACAAAAAGAAAAATGTAGAGTCTTGAAGCTTGGCCAATCGACATTCGTTGCATCTAGGGGATCTCCTCACAATTCTTTGCCAATCCATGCATTGAAATTTCCTGAAATATACTTGGTAGATATAATTTTCTCTTGTTCCATGCTGTTATATTCTCAATCTTGAATGTTTTACAATCATTTTTGGGGACTAACCTATTGACATAGTGCCAAGTGCCAGTTGCTGTTTTTGCTTGTTTTGCACCTCACAGAATATCAGTACCAAACGAAGCCCTAACACTGTGAAAGTTTTTAGAGATTTTTTTGGGCCAGAAGTCATCCAGTGGACCAAAGAAGTGACAAAGGGGAGGGCCGAGGAGGCCACAACCCACCGGGGCACGCTAGCGGCCCCTAGCATAGCCTAATGGGCTGTTCCCTCGTCGGGACGCCTCGCCACCACCTATTAGCTCTATAAATATGCATATATTCAAAAAACCGTAGGGGAGTCGAA
This sequence comes from Hordeum marinum, assembly GCA_022496015.1. Classification (NCBI taxonomy): domain Eukaryota; kingdom Viridiplantae; phylum Streptophyta; class Magnoliopsida; order Poales; family Poaceae; genus Hordeum; species Hordeum marinum. The sequence continues at coordinate 504,114,147 of CM039678.1, read as the reverse complement.
AAAACAGAATTCTAGCCGCCGCAAGTTCCAGAACGATGAGATCCAATCTAACACCAGCACGGAGGGGTGCACGTCTTCATGGGTGCCTCTCCGATGATGCGTGAGTAGTCCACCATAGAACTACGGGTCCGTAGGCAGTAGTTAGATGGCTTCCTCCCTCTCTTTTGATTCTCAATACAATGGTCTCTTGGAGATCTATTTGATGTAATGACTTTTGAGTGCATGATCAGTTTCTATCCATGAATATAATTTGAGTCTTCTTTGACGTCTTATTTGCATGATTAGTTATAGCCTCGTATTTCTTCTTCGAATCTTTTGTTTAGTTAGGCCAACTAGATCAATTTTTCTTGCCATGGGAAGAGGTGCTTTCTGATGGGTTCGATCTTGCGGTGTCCTTTCAAAGTGAAAGAAAGTGCAAAAAGGCACACATGTATCGTTGTTATTAGGGATAACAAGATGAGATATATTCCTACATGAATAGATATTTTCTACATCATGTCACTGCTCTTATTGCATTACTCCATTTTTCCATGCACATCATACACTAGATGCATGTTGGATAGCGGTCGATGTGTGGAGTAATAGAAGAATATACATAATCATTTCGGTCTACTTATCTTGGACGTGATTCCTATATAATGATCATTGCCTAGGACATCGTCATGACTATTCGATCTTCTATCAACGGCATGTTGTGTGCTCGTTTGAGACAGACTCTGTTTTTGTTGCATTATGTGCTTGTTTTGATGAATCTATGGCTTGTATTGGAGGGTATAAGTCATGGTAAATTTAAAATACAGTATATATAATGCAATAATATAATAATAATGGTTTTACAACAGTACTTAGGGTGGTAATTTGGTTTATTATACTAACAGATATCGCAAATATTTTGTCAAGTTTTGTGTGAGTAAAATTCTCAAGTTTTGGATAAGATCACGACGGATGAAGGAATAATGAGTAAGAAGAGCGTAATCTTGGGGATTCCCATGTCATCCCCAAGATAATATTCAAATATTAACAAGCAACTAAGTTAGGGGATGCCTCTGAATGGCATCCCCTCTTTCTTCTAACAACCATCGGTATTTTACTTGGAGCTATGTTTTTATTCGTCACATATCATGAGTTGTGCTTGGAGCGTCTTTTATCAGTTGAGTTTTTTCTTGATTTTATTTTTATCCTTGTTGGACACACGTATTTGAGTGAGCCAAAATTATGATATGATTTGTTAGAATTGCTCTATATGCTTCGCTTAAATTTTATGAGCTATGGAATTGCTCTAGTGCTTCACTTATATCATTTTAAGCACGACATGCTTTCACTTGTTTGGAGTAATAATCTCATGCTTCACTTAGATTAATTTGAGACTTAGTAATTTTGAATAATCCTCTCATGCTTCACTTATATTATTTTGGGAGATGAAAATTTTATGCTCATGATCTTAACTTATATCTATGTGAGCTTGCCAAAAGCAATGACAATATATGAAACTAGTCTCAAAGTGATAGATATTCAAGAGGTATATAATAAAAAAATTCATGAAGATCATTGGACAAATCAAACTTGATTCTTCGTAATATTTTTGAGACTTGATGTTTGTAATATGTGAGTTATGTTAGTGAGTAATTATGCTTAGTAAGAATATTGGTGTTAAGGTTTGTGATTCCCTATGCAAGCACGAAAGTCAAAAGTTGTGCTATGAAATTACATACTACTTATGGTGCATTATTTGGTGTTAGTTATGCTTAATGCTCGCTTATGTGATTTTATGTTTCTTGGTTGGATGCTTCTCAATCTATTTGCTAGCCTTCACTTGTACTAAGTAGAAATACTACTTTTGCATCCAAGATCCTTAAACCCAGTTTTGCCATATGAGCCCACAATACCTACCTCTATACGGTATTTCCATGCCGTTCCAAGAAATTTTTTACATTCCATCTCTAATTTTCAAAATGAATTTTATGTTTTGTGTGCTCATACCGCTCATGAAGCGGAAGGGGGTGACCGATATTTTTCCATGCTAGATGTGTTATTCTCAAGACGAGTGTTTATTCACTTGTCATTGCACGGGAATATAGCGGTAATAGGGATGCCTAGTCCCGAAATGAAAAAAAGGAAATAAATTTACTTTATGTTGTCAAATAATAAGTTCCTTGGAAAGTGTTGGTATGGAAGGCAACCGTGGATTCGGCTAGCCATGGATAGTGAAAGAGTGGTGGAAAAAGGAATAAACTTTATTTTATATTTGGGAACCACTTATGATGTATCTAGCATGGAAATATATTGAAATCTCTTGGTCGTTTTCGTTGAGAGGAAAGGCATGCCTCCCAAAATATTTTTCTCTATCAATTTAAACCTTGAGCTCTGGCACCTCTAGAAATCCCTACTTCCCTCTGTGAAGGGCCTATCAATTTACTTTATGCAATTTGTATTTTACTTGAGTCTCCATCTTCTCTTATAAAGCACCAACTAGGGGGCACTATGATCGTACTTGAGCATTAGGTGTAGCTAATATTTGAGTGCGTTTCATGAATGTATCAATGATTGAGCATGATGGGCTAGGGATAACTTGCTTTAGCGTTGATATTTTGAAATACATGCTTGCTTATTGATATGCTTGAGTATTGAAGTCTCGATGTCAAAACTAGACTATTGCTTTGAACCATCTAAAAGTCCAAATGTCCATGCTAAAAAAGAAAAGAATATGTGATAAACATGTTAGGCAGCATTCCACATCAAAAATTCTGTTTTCAATATTTACCTACTCGAGGACGAGTAGGAATTAAGCTTGGGGATGATGATACGTCTTCAACGTATCTATATTTTTTGCTTCTTCCAGGTTGTTATATTATCAATCTTGGATGTTTTACAATCATTTTATATTCACTTTATATCATTTATTGGGACTAACCTATTGACATAGTGACAAGTGTCAGTTGTTGTTTTTTCCTTTTTTTTACGGATAGAATATTAGTACCAAACGAATCCCAAACACCGTGAAACTTTTTGGACATTTTTGGGACAGAAGACATCCAGTGGACCAAAGAAGTGCCAGAGGGCAGGACCGAGGAGGCCACAACCCACCAGGGTGCGCTAGAGGCCCCTGGCATGGACTAGTGGTTTGTGCCCTCCTTGGGAAGCCTCTCTACCGCCTATCAGCTCGATAAATACCCAAATATTCAGAAAACCCTAGGGGAGTTAACAAAACAGAATTATATCCGCCATAAGTTCCAGCACTACGAGGTCCAATATAACACCATCACGGAGGGGTGCATCGTCTTCATGGGTGCCTCTCCGATGATGTGTGAGTACTCCACCATAAACCTACTGGTCCGTAGGAAGTAGCTAGATGGCTTCCTCTCTCTATTTTGATTCTCAATACAATGGTCTCTTGGAGATCTATTTGATGTAATGACTTTTGTCATGTGTTTCTTGGGATCCGATGAATTTTGAGTTCATGATCAATTTCTATCCATGAATATGATTTGTGTCTTATTTGATCTCTTATTTGAATGATTACTTATAGCCTCATATTTCTTCTTCGAATCTTTGGTTTAGTTAGGCCAACTAGATCAATTTTTCTTGCCATGGGAATAGGTGCTTTGTGATGGGTTCGACCTTGCGGTGTCCTTTGCCAGTGACAGAAGGGGCATCAAGGCACACATGTATCGTTTCTATTAAGGATAACAAGATGGGCTCTATTCCTACATGAATAGATATTGTCTACATCATGTCACCGTTCTTATTGCATTACTCTGTTTTCCCATGAACTTAATACACTAGATGCATGCTATATAGAGGGTGATGTATGGAGTAATGGAAGTAGATGCAGAACCGTTTTGGTCTACTTGTCTTGGATGTGATGCCTATATAGTGATCATTGCCTTGGATATTGTCATGACTATTCGATCTTCTATCAACTTCCCAACATTAATTTGTTCACCCACCGTGTGCTATACTCATGAGAGAAGGCACTAGTGAAACCTACGCCCCCCCAGGTCTACTTTTCCAACATATTGTTTTCCGATCTATCTTTTTGTCGTGTTTGTTTTCAGATCTATTAATCCAAAAACCCAAAAATACCTTGCTGCACTTTTTGTTTACTTATTTTATTTTGTGTTCGTGGAAGATCTATTTGCCCAAACTATCACAACCTAATCTATCTTTTTATCACTGAGAGCTTGACAACCTCTCTTACGCGTTGGTTTGCAATTAATTGTTATTTGTGCGCAGGTGATGTTTACATAGGTGCTTGATCTTCCCCCACAGATTGATACCTTGGTTTCTTAACCGAGAGAAATACTTACCGTCGTTGTGCTACATCATCCCTCCCTCTGGGAAATACCGACGCATTCTCAAGCCACATCAGTAGAAATATTAGTCCAATGAAATAGATGTTGTTATTAATTACAAAAACCATATAGGGAGAAGTTGTGCTTTCAATCTCCCCCTTTTTGGTAATTGATGATAACATATAGATCAAAGCTTTGACATTGAATATAATCAATGTATAGCATCATCGGTTTGAGAAGTGTGCGATAAGCAAGAGCCCCCCTAAATTTGTGCATTATTTTAAATTTGCATATGAATGAAAATGCACAATTGATTAGGATCATTGGGTCACTCTTCCATGTCACATACATCTTGGTAGTGCACATAAATGATATTAATGGATTACAACGCACAGAACACCAAACATGAGTGAATAATCATCAATAAACATCACACGAATATATGGAGTAGTATCATCAAACACAAAGCGTATGATAAACACCATGAAGTTGACATACAAAAGATAGGCCAAATGTTTTTAAAGTGAGAAGAGCAACAGAAAAGCAACTCTCTCCCTCTCTCTATCTCTCTCTCGAAGCCCTATGATCTATAACACTTCTCCCCCTTTGGCAACAAGTTACCAAATAGTATGAAGGTATAGAGCTAAGAGCCACTATGGACAAGGTCTCCTTTATAGGGTGATGAAGCTGATCCATTGGTCATGGAAGGAGTCAATAAGAGAGTGTTTGCAAATGCTTTATCAGAAGTCCTCTGGGCTAGTGGAGTCGACACTGGGGTGGAATTGGAGGAATTGTAGATGTAGCAGCTGGTGCAGACACTTAGGGTCGGACATCCTGAGCAGGCACATCAGCTGACCAAGCCTAAGTCCTGAACCGAGTCTGGATTGGTAGTGTGGGGGCTCTCATCATCATCGCCTGAGATGGGTAAAGGCACTGCATCTACCTCCTGCTTCAAGTGGTTGACCATGGTGGTCACCTCAGTCACCTTGACATCAAGGTCATGAAGATTAGTCTCCACAATCCTGCCAAGACTTTTCTAGTTCTGCAAAATCTCGTTGATGTTCTCCATACCCTGAATGGTGCTGATATGATAGGACATTTGATCACCTTTTATCTTCAACACGGGAGCACTAGTGGCTCTAGCTGCCTCTGCCTGGGCCTCAACCTCTATATCTGCTTGAGCAGTAGATGAAGTGGGATGAGATGGGTCCATCACCACGATATTATCCTCATAATCTGGCTGGAGGGACAAGTGTGGTCAATCAAGTAGATAGAGGGTCCTTCCAATTTTGGAATTGATGAGCATCTGGATGTTAGGAGCATATCGACAAGATCTCTTCTGGTCAGTAGTTGTCCTCTTGATGGTCTAAAGAATCAGATCCATCACTCTAATCCTGGTGTGGCTATCCACATGATGCAGCATTTTTATGAAATAGCCTCGAATCATCTTGTCATCACCTGTCTTGGGCATCAAAGTATGCCTCAGAATAGTATTGTAGGTGGGTAGACCTTCTTGCAAATAGTAGACTGAGCTAAGTTTATGTGTCTTCACATGAGCCATGGGAACGGGGTTGTACATATTGGCCATGGAGTTGTGGTTCATCTTAGACTCATAGTAAACATCAAGATCTCTTTCTTGCACCTTTGGGGCTCCTAAGATGGCATCCCACTCATCAACTGTCGACTAGTATCTTGTGCACTAAAGTTTGGGTCTTTTAGTGGCCCTTGTGCATGGGGAGTTGAAGCCATACCAGCGGCAAGGCCTACCAGGGGGCTGCGGGATGTAGATACAAGGAAGTCATGGAAGCACTCAACTCAAAGATCGAGACCGGAGAGCAAGGGCCAGCCCCCCAGAAGGGCCTTGCTAGGATGCCCTGCGAAGCCCCGGCAAAAACTGCACCCGGCAAAAGCACGCTACACCCAGCCAGCGTAGATACCAGGTGTCGTCCCACCTGGGTACATGTTGAGGCGTCGATGATGGAAGGAGCTAAGCAGTGCCGATGGGGGAGGGTCCTGTCCCGTCGCGTGGACGGTCAGGGGCACCTGACGGAGCATCAAATGCGCTTGTCTTATGCCGTCAGTGTTAGGTACGATAACACTGTAGCACCATACACTTTGTGTATGTACCGTACGCCACTGTTGGGATCCCCTTGGTCATATAAAAGGAGGCCCAAGGAATTATAGGAAAGGATCTTTTCTCCAACCTTCCAGCTCGCACGCATAGCAGCTGTGCTTGTTCACCGCACAATGCTCCTATAGCTGGAACCCAAGAACACCCATAATACACAAAGCGGGAGTAGGGTTTTATGCTTCTTTGTGGCCCAAACCTGGGTAAAAATCCCTTGCGTCATTCGTGTGATCTGCTCTTTGTGCATACCAGCTCCCTACCGAACCATAAAGGGACCCTTTAAATCCCATCGGTGATCGTACCGTATGACATCTTTGGCGCGCCAGGTAGGGGGTCCGGTTGCTTGAACCATATCCCACGATCAGTGCGTCAGTTCTTCATCGACTACATCGCCGTGGTGCCCAAGAAGAAGAGATTCACGGCGGTCGACTCGTCCACGTCCGCTGCGCCCGTAGCCGCCCGAGCAGGCGATGGAGTGGGCGTGAGCGGAGGAAGCGGAGATCTTGCGCCCCCGCGGCGCTTCGGCGATCCAGGCCAAGTACGCGGCAACACCCGCAACGGAGGCGCCCACGGTGGCGACGGTGATCCACACCAGCGCGGTACGGTAAACTCCAGAGACGAAAGGGCACCCTCCAAGAAGCCCACGCCAGCGCGTGTGCCACGGAATTCTTAGGGAGCTCATGAAGGACAACGCCGTGATGTCGGCGGTTCCAAACATCCCCATGGGAAGATCCCTAAGCATCAATCCTAAGAGGTGCGGGACCAGCATGCATGCCAAAATGCTAGTGGGAGTGGCGTGCGGTCGTGAGACCGTGACAGACCTCCTTCTAACACGGTTAGGAGTCAGAGAACGTCACGTTCGTCGCATCGTTCGCTGCCAACCACGTTAGAAGAAGCAATGGCGCAGACAGAATTGTTCCTGAACTTCCCTCCTGCTAGGGAGAAGCTTGAAGAGTGGAGAGCCACTATTCAAAGCCTCCTCACCCTCACCGATAAATATCGGTCTGCCGAGCCAGCGCGCGCCAGTGGCGAGAAGGCCAGAGGTGATACAACCATGGTGCACTCTCCTCCATGCCAACAGTGGTCGCCAACCCGACGGGACGACACCTGTGACGGCTACTTGACGACATCATCTGACCCACGAACACGCCGCGATCAACGTCAAGTCCTCCGGGAGCGAAGCAAAGAAGACGCTTGAACTACCATCGAGCGACGGCAGGAAGCGCGCCATCAATCTAGTATGTGTGCGGGACCCATTGTAGACAAACCCGCGCCAGGGTGTCCCATCGGCCTACCTTACGAGGTAGGTTGTCCAACGTTTACCCATGAGTTGTGGTGAGTCAACTGGCCCAATTCCCGAACAATCAAGAGAAAACGACGGCAAGACCCACCCGTCGGAGTTCTTGAGCATCTACACCATTGCGGTGCAAGCTGCCGGGGCTTGCGACGACAAGATACTCGCCAACTACTTCCTGTTGGTACTCAAGCCCATCGTCAGGTCATGGTTGTTGCATCTGCCGGAGAATTCCATTTCTTCCTGGGTGGACCTGTGCCATGAGTTTGTTGGCGCCTTCAACGGAGGCCACCAAGCTCCTGGCCAGGAGAGTGATTTTCATATCATCCCCTAGAAGGAAGGCAAAACCTTCCGGAAATATATCCAGAGGTTCAGCCATGTGCATCACAATATTCGAGACGTTCATCATGCCGTTGTTATCAGCGCATTCCACCAGAACATGCGCAACAACTGGGTGCGCAAAGAGATGGCAATGAACAAGAAGTGCAAGGGCAAGGCCGTGCTTGCCATCGAGGGACCCGGTAACATTGACACCGCCAAGAAGACTAAAGTTGACAGCCCCGACAAGGAGGTTGCCACGTGCACCTCCTGTCAGGCCTTGGCAGCTGCCGACAAGTCGGATGACTACGACAAGCAATATTGGAAGATCGATCGCACCAAGGGCCGCGTCCTCCAAACCTGCCAACAAGTTGAGCAGCTCGTCGAGAAGCAGAAGGCTGAGTACGTGAGACGAGACAAGGAGAAAGCCCAAGACGGTGCGGACGGGTCCGACAAGAAACACGGTGGTCGAGGAGGTCACTACGGCAAGGCCAAACAACAGAGAGAGAGAGAGGCCCGCTCGAGGCCACGACAAGGAAGGAGGGGATGACGATTGCGATGAAGAGGACGACGAGTACAATGAAATTGAGTTTTAGAAGGCTACAAAGGTGATGTGCATCGAGGGAGGTGCCTCGTCGCACTCCTCTCACCGCCAACTTAAACAATGAGCTCGCGAGGTTAATGTGATGGACCCGTCTGTAAGTGCCCAGAGACCTCTGAAGTGGGCCAACACACCTATCATTTTCGACACCGAGGATCGCCCTAATCGCACAACCACGGTCAGGTGTCTGCCATTGTTGGTTTTGCCAACAATTCGCAACCTCAAGGTGACAAAAATGTTTGTTGATAGTGGGGCCAGCCTGAACCTAATCTCGCCTGACATCATCCAAAGGCTGCAGATCCCTGATGAAGATCTCGAGCCAATAGGCACGTTCCAAGGGATCAATTCATGGACGACTCATTCGAAAGGCAAGATCACGCTACTAGTGACATTTGGAAGTGACATAAACTTCAGAATAGACAAGATTGTTTTTGACGTTGCCAAGATTTCATTGCCATACAATGGTATCCTTGGCTGCCCAGCGCTGGCCAAGTTCATGGCGGCATCCCACTTCGCATAGAATGTGCTGAAGATGCCCGGGCCGATGAGCGTCATCACAATCAACTCCTACAAGAAGCGAGCACTTATCTGCGCCGACCAACTCTACCAGGAGGCAGTTGCAGCACCTGCCGCCAAGGCACTTGATCCTGCCTCCGTAACCCTCTCAACTCTTTATAAATTGCTATGTGGGTGAAATTATGATGTCATGCCAAGTTCCAACCTTTTCAGAGTTCATTTGTACTACTTTTGAAATTCAAGGTCATTTAGCTCAAAATAAATCAATAAATGCATGAAAAATATGAAATGAAGTAAAAAAGGGTTGAAAATTGATGATGTGCCTTTCAATGGTGCATATTAAACACACAAAAAGTATGGAGTTAAAATAAGTTATTAAAAATGAAATCCCTTTGTAATAGATGAGTTTTCGTCTCAAACCCTCATACTTCGAAAGAGATTGTCCAATTTGTACACGAAGTGCATCCAATTTTTGCCGTAACCCTCTCAACTATTTAGAAGTTTCTATGTGGGTGAAATTATGATGTCATGCCAAGTTACAACCATTTCAGAGTTCATTTATACTGCTTTTCAAATTCAGGGTCATTTAGCTCAAAATTAATCATTAAATGCATGAAAAATATCAAATCAAGTCAGAAAGGGTTGAAAATTGATGATGTTCCTTTGAATGGTGCATATTGAACACACAAAAAGTATGGAGTTAACATAAGTTATTAAAATTGAAATCCCTTTGTAATAGATGAGTTTTCATCCGAAACCATCATACTTCGAAAAAGATTGCCCAATTTGTACACGAAGTGCATCCAGTTTTTGCCGTAACCCTCTCAACTCTTTAGTAGTTGCTACGTGGTTGAAATTATGATGTCATGCCTAGTTACAACCTTTTCAGAGTTCATTTGTACTGCTTTTCAAATGCAGGGTCATTTAGCTCAAAATAAAACATTAAATGCATGAAAAAAATCAAATAAAGTCAGAAAGGGTTGAAAATTGATGATGTGCCTTTTAATGGTGCATATTGAACACACAAAAAGTGTGGAGTTTAAATAAGTTATTAAAAATAAATCGCTTTGTAATAGATGAGTTTTCGTCCGAAACCCTCATACTTCGAAACTGATTGTCCAATTTGTACACTAAGTGCATCCAGTTTTTGCTGTAACCCTCTCAACTCTTTAGAAGTTGCTATGTGGGTGAAATTATGATGTCATGCCAAGTTACAACCTTTTCATAGTTCATTTGTACTGCTTTTCAAACTCGAGATATGACATTTCAAATGCCATTTAATCAAATTGTCTTATACAACAGCTTAAGTTGTTCAAACATGCATGGAAATGCCATAAAAATATTATTTATATTTTTCTGATATTTTTTTTATATTATTTATTTCCATTGGAGTCATAGATTTATTTCTATGATTTTCTAAAGTTTAGGGGTTTTCTGAAAATAATATTTAATAATGAATTAAAAAACATTTAGTACCGGTGCGAGCCACGCACCGGTACTAAAGGTCCACCGCCCCGCGCATTTTTTGGGGAGGACCTTTAGTACCGGCGCGAGCCACAGACCGGTACTGAACGTCCTCCCCGTATAAATAGTGTCGCCCTCGTCCCAGGCCGAGCCACGCATCGGGAGAAGCTGATTTGCGCCACCAGGCTACCGAAATCCGTCGTCGCCGTCGCACGCCGCCCCGAGCCCGCCGCCCCGACAGCCCCCACCTAGCTCCGGCTCCAATGAGTGCCCGGCCGCCCCCGCCATTTTTCCTTCTTTTTTAGTTAGTTTAGTTTAGTTAGTTAGTTTAGTTAGTTTAGTTTAGTTAGTTAGGTTAGGTTAGTTTAGTTAGTTTAGTTTAGTTTAGTTAGTTAGTTTAGTTTAGTTAGTTTAGTTTAGTTAGTTTAGTTTAGTTAGTTTAGTTTAATTAGTTTAGTTAGTTAGGTTAGTTTAGTTTAGTTAGTTTAGTTTAGTTAGTTAGTTTAGTTTAGTTAGTTTAGTTTAGTTAGTTTAGTTAGTTAGGTTCTTAGGTTATTAAGGTATTAGGGTATTAGGTTATTAGGTTAGTTAATTAGTTAATTAGTTAGATTAATTTAGTTAGTTAGTTAGTTAGGTTCTTAGGTTATTTCAGTTAGTTAGGTTAGTTTAGTTATTTAGTTAGGTTATCAGGTTAGTTTAGTTAATTTAGTTAGTTAGGTCAGTTTAGTTAGTTAGTTAGTTAGGTTCTTAGGTTATTAGGGTATGTGCTAATTTTGTTAGATCCTAAGTGTTATTTAATTTGTTAAGTGTTATTTAATTTGTTAGATGCTAAGTGTTAATTTTGCTAAGTGTTATTTAATTTGTTTTCATAATTAAGTGTTTCTTCTCAACATCAATGATACCGATCCCGCATCCTCGTCATCGAGTTGGCGGAGGAGGTTACTTGCTTGAGCCGAGGGGCCCTGCCTGGGACTGGGCTCCGTCGGGCTAGTACTGGGAGGTGCTACCTTCCGGGTGGCACAGCTTGGTGAGGAGCCAACCCGTTGTCGACCCGGAGGTTATGTGGTGGCGGCCGCATGGGCCATGGACAATTCGGAGGCTTGAGTCCCCCGCGGAGGTGGTACAATACCATGGAAGCAAGGAGAACGAGCAAGTTCGTCGCTACATGGCAGCTTTGGAGGCTAGGTCCGACAATACCTGGCAGATTCTTCGGGGATCTCACTGGAGCTATGTTCGTATGATGGTTCCTTCTATTTGGGTGTCCACCGCCTGCCCCGATATCCGTCGGGCGCTAGGGTTCTAGCTAGATTGATATATTAGCTACTATATATGTATTATTATGATGTATTAGCTAGATCGATGGATTAGCCGATGTATTAACTATTATCCGAGATTATGAGATGAGATCTTTTCTAAGAACTACTATATATGTATTCGATGATGCATTATTAATTAACTATCAGTTATTCTGCTTCTTGAATGCATGCTAATTTGAATACTCATTTGTTTTATCTATATTATTATGTATTAGTTATTAAGCTATGGACAATACCGGTAGAGCTCATGAAGAGGACATCTTCGACATGATACGCTCCTCCGAAAACCCAGCAGACCTTCTAGGTGAATCACATGATGGTGACGGCTCACAATATCTGAACGATTACGGTGGTGGATGTGAGGCCGAGGAAGAACAACTTATGTTCCAAAATCCGGAACAACTAACAATGTCCGGCGAGGTATATACATATTAGCCTCTGGTGATCATTACATGTGTATTAATTGATTTGTATATATATATATTAACAAATCTTTCTTCTTTTAATTATCAGCCCTCCGTATCGAGCCAATCTAGTAGAAAGGTACGAGGCGGTGCCAAAATATTGGACGACAACGTAAAGCTCAATCTTGATGCTTTCAAACATGATTGCGCACCGACTCATCCTGAAGCCAATGACAAGACATTTGTGCATCAACGCGGAGTGGTTGTTAGGGACGGAGTCCCGATCACAATGCAAGAATGGATTCTGCCAAACAAACCAAAACCAGGAGTGAATTATGTCGATAAAAGAATTAAATATGCCCTTTGGCGAGATCTCATGGAGCATTTCATCCTACCAGATTCTCTCTCGGAGTGCCAAAGGGACAAAGTCAAGGAGTTTGCTCTCCATAACATGGCCAGCGCGTTCCAGACTTGGAAGACAAGATTATGAACCGAGTACAACGCTACAGGCAAGAAGGCGCCCGAATTCAGAGGTATATACGGGAAGGTAAGGAATCACTGGGACACATTTATCGAGTACAAGACATCAGAAGCTGATATGGAGAAGTCGGGAAAGAGTAAGATAAATGCGGAGAAAAAATAGTATCACCATAAACTAGGGACAGGTGGATACAAGTCAGCCATTCCTAAGTGGGATGCATTAGAGAATAAGATGCATGCTAAAGGGATCACTCCAGTAACCTTCCACTGGCCCCGGAGGTGCAGGAATTGGCTTTTTCCACATGGGGGAAAGTTGGACCCAGGAACAGGGAAGATTATTGCACTGGCCAGTCTGAAGCATGCATCAGATGAGTTGATTGAAGCAATAAAAGCTGCCCAAGAAGGACGGTTTCACCCCGATAGAGAGAACAATGAGCTTACACGCGCCCTCGGGAATCCTGAACACGGAGGATAAACACGAGGCGTGGGCTTTGTTCTGTGGTATGAGGGGTTTGTGGGCTAGAAGGACAGTTATAAAAGCTGTTCGAGAAAAAAGAAGGTGGAGGCAGATCGACTTTCAAATTTGGAAAAGAAGTACGAGCAGCCGCAACTGCAGATACATGTACTGACCCAGCAAAGGGCAACTCCGCGACAGGAGGCATCGGAACCTCTCCCATTTGCACTACCGAAAAGCAGCGTGGGTTCCATGGGGGCACTGCTGGGTCACAACCCTGTGGATGATATCACCGAGAAGACATCTTGTGAGCTAATCCAGAAAATGAAGAACATACCCGTGCGGGTCACGACAGGCTATGCTTTACCAAATACACCTGATGTTCTCTGGCATTTCAATCCGGTTCCACCTAGGTATGCTCGTGTCATGGTGGACGCAATAGAGCCAGGATATGATGAACTACAACTTGACATCCCTGGAGGTGAGGGGGAGTCCACACTGGCAGAAGCTGGCCGTGGTCTCATTCTATGGAGTAAGGACTACATCGTATTTCCACACTCGCCGCTAAGGCCACCGGCTCCTGCGAGTATCGATGTCCAGCGCGAGGGATCCCAACCAGAGGCATCGCAGGGCCAACAGTCCTCCCCACCTCGAGAGGCGTCCCACTTCGATATGGATCCCAGCGCGAGTCCACACAACCTCGGGATGGAGCATGACGCGGGTCCATATCGTCCATATCTATCTCCGCCGCGTGAGCCGACTCCACCCCAGCAGCGGTCCCGCCAGTAGTGCTCCCAAAAGAGGAAGGCCATCAATAGACCTCTTCGAAAGAAAGCAAAGATGAAACCCAAGCCTACGACCAAAAGGAAGCTGTCTTACGACATGACACCAGAGGAAAATAAAATTGAAAGCGATCGCCAAGTGAAAGCCTTTTTTTGCGAAGAAGACCCTGCCGCCAAAGGAGGTAATACCCAAGGAAGTCGAAGAGCACTTTAGGGAACACTTTATTGATCGACCCTCGGCATATGTGGAGCATATGCCGATAGACTATGAGCAACAGATTCACATGGCAAGTGAGGAGAGAAGTCGGCCCAGCCCAAGGAAAAAGTCGGGAAGTACGACATCAATGACAGGTGGTACTACTAGCGGGAAAACAGTTTCCTAGCTCAGAGAACAATCCAAGCAATCAATCTCTCCACTCAAGGTGAGTACCAATCCAAGGAAGCAATCGATCCAAGCAGTCGACGTGCAAGGTAAACCAATCAACCTCGAACAAGTAGAGGCTGTAGGTCTCACTCTTGGCTAAATCCTTGGCACCGAGGAAATCCACGGGTACAGTAAAGCTGAGTACGCAATGCAATATGCCGTCGGAAAACCACTTGTCACATCCGAGCAGTACAAGGAACTACCAACTGCGATGCGACGGTTGCATGATTGGTACCTGCGTGAAGCAAAGTGAGGGGAGACGGCAGTCATGGTCAAAGTAAGGAAAGAGCATTACGTCAATGGATGTGACATAAGTCTTGAATTCTCAGAACTTTTCTAGTTATACCACATGGACTCTATCGACAAAACTCTCATCAATTGCTATTGTCTGTAAGTGATTTATATCTTTAATAATTTAAGTCTCTAGCTCAGATATCGTTCATTGGTTTATCCTCACTATATAAGTTCTTTTCTACACTATTATCCAGATTGAAGATGTGGGAATTGAAACCAGAGGGAATCGATGACATTGGGTTCATCAACCCAAGTACCGTTAACGGTCATGTGGTAAAGCATTTTGCCAAGGACACAGAAGATCTCTTGGATAAATTTCTAGAGGCACTAATGAATACCAAATCTACTATAATATTTCCTTACAACGTGGGGTGAGTGTTTACTCTCTTGTATACTACAAATTCTATTTTTGCTTACTAGCTCGCTGTCAAGTGTAGTTGATGAGTTATATGCATGCCTGCTTAATTATATAAACTTTTGCGCAGAGACCACTATATCCTCCTAAATATTATCCTTGCGGATGGACTTGTTCAAGTCTACGACTCACTAGATACACTAGAACAATCATACGTGGACTTGTATTTTATGATAGAACGGTAATTTCAATATTTATTGACCTTGCTTTCTTTCATTAATTCCTGATATGAAAATTAATTATAATAACTCTTTCGTTCTTTTTCTTTGCCGCATAGTGTTTGGAAAAATATCATAGAAAAAAACCATCACGGTCATCAATGGAAACAAAAGATGAAGTGGAAAAAGATGCAGGTAATTAAGTAGTACTACTAGGTCCGCGCATCTCTTTAATTCTAGTTTCAATATCATTATCATGATTGATTCTTAATTATCTTGCTGAATTCTGTTCTTTTGAAAAGTGTGTGAAGCAGCCACAGGGGACAAATTTATGTGGATACTTCCTCTGCGAGAACATTCGCATCCAGACCGAAGGCCGTATACGTCGCAGAGGAGCACGTGAAAGACAACTCGAGGTTTGGCAGATAATGTCGAAGCTCTCACCCGAGAAACGCTTTGTAGCTCTTCAAAAGGAATTTTGGGATTTTTTCTTCGACATGTCAGTGATGTAAATGGAGAGCACTATTCCCTACCGCCGCCTCAATAATGCCAGCAAATCAGTAGCAGAAAACTGAGATTTCATCCGGAGCACTAGCTAGCTCCTCCCGGCCGGGTTTTGGGCCTTAATTTATAAGTCCAGAATATATATGGATGTGTAATTCCATTTTTATATATATTGTGTATGAGATATTTTATATTATATTACATATATATATATATGCATCAACTTGTGTATTGTTTACAGTATGAAGCACCGCAAAATAAATTTGAAATGAATGGAAAACACAAAAAATAGAGAGGAAAACTAAAACCTAATTAAAAGCTAAAAAAGCAAAACACTTAGTATCGGTTGGTATCACCAACCGGTACGAAAGGTCCTCCACCACCAGCCCACGCAGGCAGCCACATGGCGGGCCTTTAGTACCGGTTGGTATCACCAACCGTTACTAAAGGTCCTCCACCACTAGCCCACGCAGGCAGCCACATGCTGCGCCTTTAGTACCGGTCCGTGGGCCAACCGGTACTAAAGGTCTGGACCTTTAGTCCCGACCCTTTAGTATCGGTCGGGGAACCGGTACTAAAGGCCCATCTCGACCGGGACTACACACAGACATTCTACTAGTGCACCCAGCCCGCGCAGAGACCAGGTGTTGTCCCACCTGGGTACATGTTGAGGCGTCGGCGATGGAAGGAGATAAGCGGTGCCGATGGGACGGGGTCCTGTCCCATCGCGTGGACGGTCAGGGGCACCTAACGGAGCATTAAAGGCGCTTGTCTCATGCCGTCAATGTTAGTTACGATAAAACTGTAGCAACATACACTTCGTGTATGTACTGTACACCACTGTTGGGATCCCCTTGGTCATATAAAAGGAGGCCCAAGGCATTATAGGAAAGGATCTTTTCTCCAACCTTGCAGCTCGCACGCGTAGCAGCTGTGCTTGTTCGCCGCACAACCCTCGTGTAGCTGGAACCCAAGAACATCCATAATACACAAAGCAAGAGTAGGGTTTTATGCTTCTCAGCGGCCCGAACCTGGGTAAAAATCCCTTGCGTCATTCGTGTGATCTGCTCTTTGTGCATACCAGCTCCCTACCGAACCATAAAGGGACCCTTTAAATCGCATAGGTGATCGTACCCGACGACATCTTTGGCGCGCCAGGTAGGGGGTCTGGTTGCTTGAACCATATCCCACGATCACTGCGTCAGTTCTTCATCGACTACATTGCCATGGTGCCCAAGAAGAAGGGCTTCACGGCGGTCGATCAGTCCACGTCCACTATGCCCGTAGCGGCAGAGCAGGCGATGGAGTGGACGTGAGTGGAGGAAGCGGAGATCTTGCGCCTCTGTGGCGCTTCAGCCATCAAGGCCAAGTACGCGGCAACGCCCGCTACGGAGGCGCTCACGGTGGCGACAGCGATCCACACGTCGTCAGGTCATAGGACGGAACTGTACTGCGTACGGGCGGTATGGTAAACTCCAGAGACGGAAGAACACCCTCCAAGACGCCTACGCTAGCACGTGTGCTGCGACCTTCTTAGGATGCTCATGAAGGTCAGCGCCATGATGTCGGCGGTTCCAAACGTCCCCATGGGAAGAGCCGTGAGCATCATTGCCGAGATGTGGGGGACCAGCATGCATGCCAAAATGCTAGTGGGAGTGGCGTGCGGTCGTGAGACCATGACGGACCTCCTTCTAACACGGTTAGGAGTCAGAGCACCTCACGTTCGTTGCGCCATTCGCTGCCAACCACGTTAGAAGAAGCAATGTCGCAGACAGAATTTCTCCTGAACTTACCTAATATTGCGGAGAAGCTTGAAGAGTGGAGAGCCACTATTTAAAGCCTCATCACCCTCGCCGATAAATATCGGTCTGCCGGAGGTGGTGAAACCACGGTACACTCTCCTCCATGGCAACATTGGTTGCCAACCCGACGAGATGACACCTATGACGGCAACTCGACGGCGTCGTTTGACCCGCGAACACGCCGCGATCAACTTCAAGTCCTCCGGGAGCGAAGCAAAGAAGACGCTCGAACTACCATCGAGCGACGGCGACAGCGTGCCATCAATCTGATATCCATGCGGGACCCACTGTATACAAAACCATGCCAGGGTAACCTGTCGGCCTACCTTACGAGGTAGGTTGTCCAACGTTTACCCGTGAGCTGTGGTGAGTCAAGTGGCCCAATTCTCGAGTGTTCAAGCTGGAAGTCCTGGAGAAATACGACGACAAGACCCACCCATCGGAGTTCTTGAGCATCTACACCATTGCGGTGCAAGCTGCCGGGGCTCGCGACGACAAGGTACTCGCCAACTACTTCCCGTTGGAACTCAAGCCCAACGTCAGGTCGTGGTTGATGCATCTGCCGGAGAATTCCATTTCTTCCCGGGCGGACCTATGCCATGAGTTTGTTGGCACCTTCACCGGAGGCCAACAAGCTTCTGGCCAGGAGAGTGATTTTCATATCATCCCCCAGAAGGAAGGCGAAACCTTCCGCAAATATATCCAGAGGTTCAGCCGTGTGCATCACAATATTCGAGATGTTCATCATGTCGTTGTTATCAGCGTGTTCCACCAGAACATGCGCAACCACAGGCTACACGAAGAGATGGCGATGAACAAGGTCAGGGATGTTGCCGAGCTTTACGCTCTGGCTGATAGATGCGCTTGAGCTGAAGAAGGAAGGAGACTCCCCGGCGAGGAGGCTGCCGCTGGGACCGACTCTGAAGACGAAGATGCTACCGCCCAGGCGAGAAAAGGCTGACGACAGAACAAGAAGTGCAAGGGAAAGGCTGTGCTTGTCGTCGAGGGACCCGACAACATCGACACCGCCAAGAAGACTAAAGTGGAGGCCCCGGCAAGGAGGTTGCCGCGTGCATCTCCAGTCAGGCCTTGGCGGCTGCCGACAAGTTGGATGGCTCCGACAAGCAATATTGCAAGATCGATCACACCAAGGGCCACGACCTCCAAAACTGCCGACAAGTTGAGCATCTCCTCGAGAAGCAAAAGGCTGAGTACGTGAGACGAGACAAGGAGAGAGCCCAAGACGGTGCGGAGGGGTCTGGCAAGAAACGCGGTGGCCGAGGAGGGCGCTGCGGCTAGGCCAAATAACAGAAAGAGAGGCCCACTCAAGGCCGTGACAAGGAAGGAGGGGATGACGATTGCGATGAAGAGGACAACGAGTCCAACGAACATGAGTTTTAGAATGCTACAGAGATGATGTGCATCGAGGGAGGTGCCTCGTCGCACTCCTCTCACCGCCAACTTAAACAATGGGCTCGTGAGGTTAATGCGGTGGACCCGTCTGTCGGTGCCCAGAGACCTCTGAAGTGGTCCAACACACCTATTATTTTCAACGCCGAGAATCACCCTGATCGCACAACCACGGTCGGGTGTTCGCCATTGTTGGTTTTGCCAACAATTCGCAACCTCAAGGTGACGAAAATGTTAGTTTGTAGTGGGGCCAGCCTGAACCTAATCTCGCCCTACGTTATCCAGAGGCTGTAGATCCCTATTGAAGATCTCGAGACGACAGGCACGTTCCAAGGGTTCAATTGAGGGAGGACTCATTCGAAAGGCAAGATCACGCTACCAGTGACATTTGGAAGTGACATAAACTTCAGAACAGACAAGATTGTTTTTGACGTTGCCAAGATTTCATTGCCATACAATGGTATCCTTGGCCGCCCAGCGCTGGCCAAGTGCATGGCGGCCTCCCACTTCGCATACAATGTGTTGAAGATGCCCAGGGCGATGAGCGTCATCACGATCAACTCTGACAAGAAGGGTGCACTTATCTCCGCCGACCAACTCTACCGGGAGGCAGTTGCAGCACCTGCCGCCAAGGCACTTTCTCCTGCCGCTGAAGCTCCCGAGGGGAAGAAGACCAGCAAAGCCTTAGGTATGCATTCCGGCAAGCGCACCTCTTCGAAGTGATGCGCTCCCATTGACGATGTGCCAGAGAGCTCCACTGGCAAGAACAAGAAATCCAAGACAGATCCCCAAGAAAACAAGAAGGTGCTCGTCAAGGAGGATGGCATGGGAGGAACTTTCACCTTAAGTTCCACCCTCGATAATAAATTGGAAAGCACGCTCATTGCCTTCATGCAAGAGAATGTCGATGTGTTTGCATGGATACCGTCCGATGTCCACGCTGTTCCTACGGAGGTAATCGAGCACCTTGCTCTCTGTCCGCATGCACGGCCCATCAAGCATAAAGTTAGGAATCAAGCCTTGGAGCGGCAAGAGTTTATTGCCGAAGAAATTAGAAAACTAGAAGCGGAAGGTCTAGTCAGAGGGGTGCTCCACCCAACATGGTTGGACAATCCAGTTGTAGTGCACAAGGCGAATGGGAAATGGAGGCTGTGCATTGACTATACCGATCTCAATAAAGCCTTTCCAAAAGATCCTTTTCCCTTGCTTTGCATTGACCAGATTGTGGACTCCACTGCCGGCTGTGACTTGCTATCATTCCCTGATGCATACTCAGGGTACCATCAGATCTTCATGTCCAACAAAGACGAGGAGAAGACAACATTTATCACCCCGTGTGGCACATATTGCTTCATGTGTATGCCTTTCGGGTTGAAGAGTGCTGGTTCAACATTTGCAAGAGCAGTCCAGATTGGTTTTGAGCCTCAACTACATAGGAATATGGAATCTTATATGGATGACATAGTGGTTAAAACCAAGGACAAGGCAACGCTCATACTATATATGGAAGAAACATTTACAAATCTACGCAAGATCAACTTGAAGCTTAATCCTGAGAAGTTTGTGTTTGGCGTTCTATCCGGCAAGCTTCTCAGGTTCTTTGTGTCTTAGCGTGGGATCGAAGCGAACCACGACAAGATTAGGGCAATTGAACAGATTGAAGCACCAAGCCACGTTAAGGATGTGTGTCATCTTGCTGGCTGTGTTGCGGCTCTGAGTAGGTTCATCTCCAAGTCTGCTGAGCGCGCCTTGAAAAAGGCGGGTCCAAGGAAGTGGACTCCGAAAGAGGAGGCAGCACTGCAGGATTTGAAGAAGTACATCTCCTCTCTGCTGACACTGGTCGCGCCTAAGCAGCAAGAGTCGTTGTTGCTATACCTGGCGGCAATGAATAAAATGGTTAGTGCTACGCTAGTGGCACAGAGAGAAGCCGATGAAGAAACGCCAGCAGAGGTAGGACCGCCAAGCAACGAGCCGGGGCCACCCCCGGCAGAGCCTAGTGCCGACAAGACATGATCTATGCAGATGAGTGCAGCGATACAGAAGAAGAAGAGGGTGCAGCGCCTAGTTTATTTGTCAGCTCCCTTCTACAGGGGGCTAGGTCAAGATATTCTGGTGTGCAAAAATTGCTTTTCGGTCTCCTTATGGCCTCGAGAAAGTTGTGCCCTTACTTCGAAGCACATGAGATCACCGTCGCCACTCGCTTTCCGCTGTAACGTATTTTGCGGAATCCAGATAAGAGCGGCAGGATTGTGGAGTGGGATTTGGAGTTATTAAGCTTTGGTCTCAGGTTGGAAAGTACTTCAACTATCCAGAGCAGAGCCTTGGCAGAATTCATTGCAGAATGGACCCCAACGCCAGACGAAGAGGTCCAAGAAATAACTCTTCCAGGCAAGGAAACTGAGCAAGAGTGGGTCATGTACTTTGATGGAGCTTTCTCCCTGCAAGGGGCCAGTGCTAGCGTGCTGCTTGTTGCACCCACCGAAGAGCACCTCAAGTACATAATCCAAATGCATTTCCGTAGGAGAGATCAACAAACAACATGGCGGAGTATGAAGGGCTGCTTGCCGGTCTCAGGATCGTGACAGACCTTGGAATCAAGAAGCTCATTGTTAAAGGTGATTCGCAGCTTGTCGTCAAGCAAGTCAACAAGGATTATCAGAGCCTGTTGATGGAAGCCTATGTGGATGAAGTGAGGAAACTGGAGGAGCACATCGACGGACTATAAAATAGAGCATGTTCCTCATGCAGGGACCAACATTGCCGATGAGCTCTCGAAACATGCTGCCCTCAAGTTGCTTGTCAAACAAAGGACTTTCGTGCTCAAGTTGACTCAGCCATCCGTAGCTCCATCGACAAGGCAAGATAAGAGAAGGAAGTTGAATTCCGACAAATACTTTCCCATAGAGTACCCAAAAGCCGCCAGCAAGGAAGTTGCTAGGGACGACGCCAAGCTTGCTGGGAAGCAACAAGCTCTGGTAGGACCTCAGGCCCTTGCCGTACAGACAAACGCTCCCGCAGCAGAAGATATGCCTTTAGTCCTCGCTGTTGAGCCTCAAGCTCCGGCTTGGGTGCAGCACATTGTCCAGTTCCTTCAAAGAGGAGAACTCCCCAAGGGATAGGAAGAAGCGGAGAAAGTAGCTCGTCACTCCAGTATGTACCAGTTCATGGACGATGTGCTGTACAGAAAGAGACCGAATGGTGCGAAATTGAAGTGCATTCCTCAGGAGGATGGACTAGAGCTGTTGGCAAAGATACATGGAGGCATATGTGGCTCCCACGTAGGGTCAAGGGCACTTGCCGACAAGGCATTCCGACAAGGTTTCTTTTGGCCCATCGCCCTCCAGGATGCAACAACACTAGTAACCATGTGTGAAGCATGTCAGTTCCATTCCAAGAAACAACATCAACCAGCTCAAGCTTTTGAGACAATCCCTTCTCCTGGCCATTTTCGGTCTGGGCGCTCGACATCTTGGGCTCCTTCCCCTGTGCTACAAGGGGCTTTCAGTACTTGTACATCGCAATCGACAAGTTCACAAAGTGGCCAGAAGTGGAAGCGGCGAGAAAAGTGACATCACAGTAAGCCAGCACGTTCTTCAAAGGAATAGTTTGCTACTTTGGTGTTCCGAACAGGATCATCACCGACTATGGTACACAGTTCACGAGCCGCACCTTCATGCGGTATGTCCAAGACCTTGGCAGCAAGATCTGTTTTGCTTTTGTCGCGCACCCAAAGAGCAATGGCCAAGCAGAAAGGGAAAATGCAGAAGTGCTGCGAGGGCTCAAGACAAGACCTTTCGACAAGCTACACAAATGCGGAAGACGCTGGGTTGATGAGCTGCCGGCGGTTCTTTGGTCAATCAGAACGACACCAAATCGAGCCACCGTCTAGACACCCTTCTCCCTGGAATACGGGGCAGAAGCAGTTCTCCCCACAGAAATCATATACTTATCGCCTCGAGTGCTCGCTTATGATGAGCTTGAGCAAGAGCAGTTGCGACAAGATGACATGACACTCCTTGAGGAAGACCGTCTTCGGGCTGCTACGATAGCTGGACGCTACGAGCAAGCTTTGTGCCGCTATCATAACTGAAAGTTCATGCCCGAAGCTTTGAGGAAGGTGACCTTGTTCTTCGGCGCGTTCAGTCGACCTAGAATTCAAACAAGTTGACGTCGAGGTGGGAAGGCCCTTACCGAGTAGTGTGAGTTACCAGGCCTGGCATAGTCCGCCTGGAGACCGAGGATGGCATCCCAGTGAGCAACTCCTGGAATTTCCAGAATCTTCGTAAGTTCTACCTGTAAGGCACGTTTCCCGAGTCCCCCGGCAACCACGTACATGTCTTGCCGGCAAGGCATGTGATCCTTTGTAAAAGGCCAGGCGTAGACCATGTGCATAGTTGAATAAGATCGGGCATTCTGCAACATCTTTGTCGATTTACAAGTTTACTTATGTGCATGTTTATCTGAAGTGTAGCATTACGCTTATTCCCAGCAAGTACCGACAAACGGCCAAGGTTCTGTGTCTCTATTTTCTCTTCTTTCTTTTTTCTTAAAGGATAGAAGGTTCTCTCACGTGCAAGCTTGCGGAGGGGGATGAGATGACATGGATACCAAACGAGCGACGTTCGAAATCGGTATCTTGCAAGAAGGAATGCCGCAACAAGAGAAGATAAGTCGCGAAACCCTGAGTAAATTCTTTCACTGCGAAGCTGTTTTCCTTGGACGATTTCAATTTTTTATGGGAAACCTGCACGGGAAGGAACCTTGCTGCAATCGGTCGTGCCCGTGCTCTGTTTCGAGTGCGCTCAACGATTCAAGTGGCTGCGTTGAAAATGTCTATGTAACTTGTCATGATTGGCCGCACCCTTACTTTGTTTCGAGTCCGCTCAACAGCTTAAGTGGCTGCGCTAAAAATGTCAAGATATCTTTCCAGCAGCGGCACTGCCAGCAAGCTGCTAAGGATCCGCTCCTCGAAGCGCTTGCGGTCGGGCCGCGTATGTTGGCAAGATCTCCAAAAAGTGTAGGAGCGTACCATACAAAGAGAATCTAACGAGAGGAATGACATGCTTTCATTCAAGAGGGGTGAAATTTACATAGGTTGACGCCTCTTCCTAAGTACATCTTTATTTGACTTTCTCCCCTAGGGGCAGATTACAAGAAGAAAAAGATAGCGAGAGGTCTCCGACAAGAGCTTGGCCCCTCCTGGACCAGCATTGCCCGGACGAGAGGGCCAACATTTCACAGAGGAGAAGACCAGCACTGCATGGACGAGGGGGCGGGGGCAGAAGGGAGAGTGAAGCCGAAGCCCACGAGCCTGCCAGGAGATCCAGCTGGAAGATGAGGCAGCGCCCAGGACAAGCACCTCCGGCAAGATCGCTTCGCGGGGAGGGGGAGAGGCGTGAGATGACGGTGATGGTGCGGCTGATGGTTAGTCTCAGCCTAGGTCGTCGTATTCCGACTTGACGTCTTGGAGCTTGGACTCATCGTCATCGTCTTCACCACTATCTTCCGCATCACTGTCGCTCGAGGAGGAGCTCTCGGCTCTGCTCGAGCTGTCTTCAGAGCAGCTGAGATGGACGCCTAAGAGGCCCTAAATCTTGACAGAGATCATGTCGGCCTCCTTCATTTGAAACGGAGGACATGCCCATCCTGGAGGTTGTGGGCGTGGGCAAAGGTTTTCCATCTGCGCTTGAACAACATGACGCGGCTCTTTAGATACTCAACGTCCACCCGCATGGCGCCATTACAACAGCCATGCACACACAACCACAGAACGGGCGGCTTGTTAGCTCCATCGCCCTGGGGAAAGGGTGAGGGAGACGCAGAGGGCCCCGAAGGGGACCGCGCATCTTGAGGATGAACTCCAGCATCGTCCCCTCGGCATGGCTTCTTCAAGGAGGGGGTCTGGCGTTGGAGGAAGAGGTGGGACGACACTCCACCTCCCCCGACCTCGACCTCCATGCTGGCCACGACCCCTCGCACCTCTTCCACCACGTGATCTCGAGCTGCCCTCCACCTTAGTGGCTGAAGCGGTGGCTTGATCCTAACGAGAACTCCTCCTTGGTGCGGAGGACCGTGGCCTCCCTCGCCCCCTATTCATGACTAAAGGCGGGAACAACTTGAAGTTGGGAAGGTGTAGAAAGGCAGGCTCTGGAGACTTAAGCTCAAGGAGAAAGGAGTATAGATGAGCATCTCCCTCGCTAACCCTCAATTTATAAGGGGGAACGCAGCGACTGGCTCCCCTCTGCTCCAAGGGTCGACGCCCACCTCCTCCAATAGCATCGCCCACGATCACGGGGCAAGTAACAACCGCCCTGTTACCCCAATCATTGGTGCTGCAGTTTCTACCATGACCAGGGACTTTAAGTCATGGGAACCTATGGCCGCTTCTCCGCTATGCATGCAGTGCGCGTGGCAGAAACGGTCTGACACAGTAATTTAAATAGTTGCTCCTGCTCTGCGCACCTATACCACGTCACGCACTTGGAGTGTGCCGTGGGGAAGCATAGTAAGTGAAATGATTACAACCGCAAGCTCCTACCACATGTGCCCATGCACTGTTTGGGCCTAACCCAACAACGCCTCGCGCCCGTGTGTGGACCAGGCCCGGGGGCTCCTGTCGGTGGACTAAAGTTTGGGTCTTTTAGTGCCCGATACTTGTGCACGGGCAGTCAAGGCCATACCAGCGGCAAGGCCTACCAGGGGACTGCGGGATGCAAATACAAGGAAGTCAAGGAAGCAGTCAGCCCAATGATCGAGAGTGGAGAGCAAGGGCCAGACCCACCTGGGTACGTGTCGAGGCGTCGGCGATGGAAGGAGCTAAGCAGTGCCGATGGGACGGGGTCCTATCCCATCACATGGAAGGTCAGGGGCACCTGACAGAGGATTAAATGTGCTTGTCTTACGTCGTCAGTGTTAGGTACTATAACATTGTAGCACTGTACACCTCGTGTACGTACTGTATGCCACTGTTGGGATCCCCTTGGTCATATAAAGGGAGGCCCAAGGCGTTACAGGATAGGATATTTTCTCCAACCTTGCAGCTTGCATGCGTAGCAACCGTGCTCGTCCGCTGCACATAGGTCCTGTAACCCAAGAACACCCATAGTACACAAAGCAGGAGTAGGGTTTTACGCTTCTCAGCGGCCCGAACGTGGGTAAAAATCCCTCGTGCCATTAGTGTGATCTACTCTTTGTGCATACCATCTCCTTGACGAACCGTAAAGGGACCCTCGAAATCCCATAGGTGATCGTACCCCAGAACAGAAGTGGAATAGAATTGCATCACCATCTCATCATTCCAGGCAGTCGTTTCTCTACCAACAAATTCTTCAATATCAATTGTCTTGAAGTTTTCCTGGACATGAGGGAAGTAGTCTTCATTCTCCTTGATGAAATTCCAATCAAGATAACTCATGTCACTCACTATTGGACTCTTGTCAAGCAAAATGTTCTCATAGAAGTCATTTGTTCCTTGGTGTAAAATCTTGCATCCACAACAGTCCTTTTCCTCAACATAATGATCATTGGCTCTTCATCTCCTGAGACCTTGATCCTTCCTCTCCTTCATGTTTTCTAAATGGATGGTCATCATTGTGATCTGGTAGGTGAGGCTTGAGCTTCCTCAAAACATCAATCTCTTCCTCTTCCTCTACTTCATCTCTGGTGGTGGAACCCTTGTTCTTATGAGTAAAAGGGATGTCTCTGGTGGTCTTCTTAGGCTTGGCAGCAGCTGGCTTGGCCTTGGGAGTTGAGGGCTTAGCTTTTGGATTAGGACTTCTAGGCATTGCATCAGCCATAAGCTTCCTCTTCTTGGAAGGAGGATGCTTTGCAGCTTGTTCCTCCTCACCATCAATCCTCATAGAGGCAAGTCTTCTAGTGACATAGTAAGACTTAGTCCTCTCCCTCTTCTTGATTGGCTTCTTGGCCAATGCCTTTGTTTTCCTGGAGGTGTTGGGGGCATCAAGCGTAAGTCTCATCTCACCCTTCATAGAGTCAAGAGCTCTCATAACAGCAGTGCTCAGATACTCCTTTCTGACAACAACTATATCCTTCTACTCTTTCCGCCTTTTCGATGTTACCTCATCTGGCACAAAGTCAGCATCCTCCTCATCAGAATTCTTCTTCTTCCTAGCCCTGGTGGCTACCTTGGGCCAGCCATGTGAACTAGGAGTACACCCATGATGTTGGGGAGCATCGCATGGGATACAATAAAATTCCTACGTTCACGCAAGACCTATCCATGGTGATGAGCATCTACGAGAGGGAGAGTGGATCTACATACCCTTGTAGATCGCTAAGTGGGAAGCGTTAAGAAACGCGCTTGGTGTAGTCGAATGTCTTCGCGATCCAAATCGCCGAGCATCCCGCGATCTCATCATGATCCGTCCCGTGATCCAATCATGATCCGTCCCGCGAACTCATCACGATCCGTCCCGTGATCTTGATCACAGTCCTTCTGATCTAGCGCCGAACGGACGACACCTCCGGGTTCAGCACACGTACGGCTTGATGACGACCTCCGCCGTCTTGATCCATCAAGAGGGAGCGGAGAGGTAGAAGAGCTCTCCAGCAGCGTGACGGCGCTCCGGCGATGGTGGTGGAGCTATTCTGGCAGGGCTTCGCCTAAGCACTGCAGAAATCCGATCTAGAGGAGAAACTATGCACTGGAGGAACGGGCAACACGTGTCTGAAAATTCTGTGCCAAAACCCTAAAATCCTCTAGTATATATAGGAGGAGAGGAAGAGGAGGCTTGGCTGCCAAAAATCCAGCCCTTGGGTCGGCCGAAGTAGGGAGGAGAGGAGGACTCCTACTACAATCCTAGTAGGACTAGGATTCCTCCTTTTTTTGGGCCTTTTTGCACCTTTTTCCCTTTGGGCTTTTTCTCCCAGCCGCATGGGCCTTCTGTGGGACTTTCACCATCCCACAAAAGGCTGGTATTTACTCTCCCACAGCCCATGAAGCCTTTTGGGTCGAAATAACCCTCCCGGTGGTATCCCGGTACACTACCGGCACTCCCGGTACATTACCGATTAGCCCGAAACTTTTCTAGTGACCAAAATGGGACTTCCTATATGCCAATCTTTACCTCCAGACCATTTTGGAGCTCCTTGTGACGTCCGGGATCTCATTCGGGACTCCAAACAACCTTCGGTCACCACCATACATAACGCTATACTGCCGAAATGTCACCAAACCTTAAGTGTGTAGATCCTGCGGGTTCGAGAACTATGTAGACATGACGAGACACCTCTATGGTCAATAACCAATAGCGGGACCTAGATGTCCATATTGGTTCCTACATATTCTAGGAAGACCTTTATCGGCCGAACCTCTATGTCAAGGATTCAGTTAATCCCGTATGATGTTCCCTTTGTTCTTCGGTATGTTACTTGCCCGAGATTCGATCGTCGGTATCTCCATACCTAGTTCAACCTCGTTACCGGAAAGTCTCTTTACTCATTCCGTAATACAAGATCCCGTGACTAACACTTAGTCACATTGCTTGCAAGGCTTGTTGTGATGTTGTATTATCGAGTGGGCCCTGAGATACCTCTCCGTCACACGGAGTAACTGTTGGGGAACGTCGCATGGGAAACAAAAATTTTCCTACGCACACGCAAACCTATCCATGGCGATGAGCATCTACGAGAGGGAGAGTTGATCTACGTACCCTTGTAGATCGCTAAGCGGGAAGCGTTAAGAAACGCGGTTGGTGTAGTCGAACTTCTTCGCGATCCAAATCGCCGAGCGTCCCGCGATCAAATCATGAACCGTCCCGCGAACACATCATGATCCGTTCCGCGAACTCATCACGATCCATCTCACGATCTTTATCACGATCTGTCCCGCGAACTCGTCACGATCCGTTCCGTGATCACATCACGAACCGTCTCGCGATCTCGATCATGGTCCTGCCGATCTAGCGCCGAACGGATGGCACCTCCGCGTTCAGCACACGTGCAGCTTGATGATGATCTCCACCGTCTCGATCCAGCGAGAGGAGGTGGAGAGGAGAGAGAGAGTTCACTGGCAGTGTGATGGCGCTCCGGTGATGGTGGTGGAGCAATTCCGGCAGGGCTTCGCCTAAGCGCTGCAGAAAACCGATCTAGAGGAGAAACTATGCACCGGTGTAACGGGTAGCACGTGGCCGGAAATTCTGTCCAAAAACCACCCAATCCACTAGTATATATAGGAGGAGAGGAGAGGAGAGGCAGCCAAGGCCTTTGGGTCGGCCGAAATAGGAGGTGGGAAGCAATCCTACTTCACCTCCAATCCTAGTTGGAGTAGGATTGCCTCCGATTGGCTGATTTTCCACTTTTTGCTTTAGGACTTTCTCTCCTGCGCCATTGGCCTTTGTGGCTGTTTTCCCAGACCACAAAGGGCTGGTTATTATTCTCCCACAGCCCATGGACCTCTTGGGGTCGAAATACCCCTCCAGGAGGCCTCCCGGTACACTACCAGCACTCCCGGTACACTACCGATGAGCCCGAAACTTTTCCGGAAACCAAACTGGGACTTCCTATATATGAATCTTTACCTCCGAGCCATTCCAGAGCTCCTCGTGACGTCCGGGATATCATCTGGGACTCCGAACAAACTTCGGTCACCACCATACATAACTCTACACTACCGAAACGTCACCGAACCTAAAGTGTGCAGACCCTACGGGTTCGAGAACTATGTAGACATGACCGAGACACCTCTACGGTCAATAACCAATGGCGGGACCTGGACGTCCACATTGGTTCCTACATATTGTATGAAGATCTTTATCGGTCGAACCTCTATGTCAAGTATTCAGTTAATCCCGTATAACGTTCCCTTTGTTCTTCGGTATGTTACTTGCCCGAGATTCGATCGTCGGTATCTCCATACCTAGTTCAACCTCGTTACCGGCAAGTCTCTTTACTCGTTCCGTAATACAAGATGCCTCAACTAACAATTAGTCACATTGCTTGCAAGGCTTATTGTGATGTTGCATTACCGAGTGGGCCCCGAGATACCTCTCCGTCACACGGAGTAACAAATCCCAGTCTCGATCCATGCCAACTCAACAGACACCATCAGAGATACCTGTAGAGCACCTTTATAGTCACCCAGTTACGTTGCGACATTTGATACACACAAGGCACTCCTCCGATATCTGTGAGTTGCATGATCTCATGGTCATAGGAACACATACTTGACATGCGGAAAACAGTAGCAATGCACTGACACGATCATATGCTACGTTTGTAGTTTGGGTCTTGTCCATCACATCATTCTCCTAATTATGTGACCCCGTTATCAAATGACATCTCATGTCCATGGCTAGGAAACCTTAACCATCTTTTGATCAACGAGCTAGTCTATTAGAGGCATACTAGGGACATGGTTTTGTCTATGTATCCACACATGCATCTAAGTCTCCGATCAATACAATTATAGCATGGATAATAAACGATTATCATGAACAAGGAAATATGATAATAACTAATTTATTATTGCCTCTAGGGCATATTTCCAACAGTCTCCCACTTGCACTAGAGTCAATAATCTAGTTCACATCACGATGTGATTCGCATTGTTATGAATCTAACACCCAACGAGTTCTGGGGCTCGATCATGCTTTGCATGTGAGAGAGGTCTTATAGTCAACGGGTCTGTAACATTCAGATCTGTGTGCACTTTGCAAATACCTATGTCAAACTGTAAACACTGCTAGCACACTCCGCTCGGTACTATTCCAAATGGCTGCTCCACTATACGTATCCAGATTGCTACTACGAGTCATCCGGATTAGTGTTAAAGCTTGTATCGATGTAACTCCTTACGACGAACTCTTTATCACCTCCATAATCGAGAAACATCTCCTCAATCTCTTAGTTACTGAGGATAATCTTGACCAATGTCCAGTGATCCACTCCTGGTTCACTCTTGTACCCCCTGACGGACTCATGGCAGGGCACACACAGGTGCGGTACACAGCATGGCATAATATAGAGCCTATGGCTAAGGCATAGGGGACGACGTTCGTCCTTTCTCTTTCTTCTGCCGTTGTCGAGCTTTCAGTCTCACTCAACTTTCACACCTTACAAATCAGGCGAGAACTCTTTCTCTGACTGATCCATTTTGAACTCTTTCAAAATCTTCTCAAGGTATGCACTCATTGAAAGTCTCATAGATTTTTATGCTCAACAATTAGGTAGCTTCATCCAGGTCTTCCTTTGAAAATCACTTTCCAAATGACCGTTTTATGCTTTCCAAAAACTCTACATTATTTCTGATCAACAATATGTCATCCACATATACTTATCAGAAATTCTATAGTGCTCCCACTCACTTTATTGCAAATACAAGTTTCTCGTAAACTTTGTATAAACATCAAAAATTTGATCACCTCATCAAAGCGTATATTCCAACTCCGAGATGCTTACTTCAGTCCATGGAAGGATCACCGAAGCTTGCACACCTTTTAGCATCCTTAGGCCTGACAAAACCTTCTAGTTGTATCACATACAACCTTTCCTCAAGTAAACCCTTAAGGAAACGATGTTTTGACATCCATCTGCCAGATTTCATAATTGAAAACATAGCAACTGCTAACATAATTCCAATAGACTTTAGCACCACTACGAGTGAGAAAGTCTCATCGTAGTCAACTCCTTGAACTTGTCACAAACATCTTTGCAACAAGTCGAGCTTTACAAATAGTGACATTCACCATCAGTGTCTGTCTTCATTTTAAAGATCCATTTGTACTCAATGACCTGCCGTCCAACGAGCAAGTCTACCAAAGTCTACACTTGGTTTTCATACATGGATCCTATCTCGGATTTCATGGCCTCCAACCATTTGTCGGAATCCGGGCCCATCACCGCTTCTCCATAGCTCATAGGTTCATTCTTTGTCCAACAACATGACCTCCAAGACAGGGTTGTCGTACCGCTTAGGAGCAGTACACATCCTTGTCGACCTACGAAGTTCGATAGTAACTTGATCTTGAAGCTTCATGATCATCATCATTAACTTCCTCTTCAACTAACGTAGGCTTCACAGAAACAACATCCTGCGCTACGCTACTCTCTAGTTGAACAAAATTTTAACAACCTCATCAAGTTCTATCTTCCTCCCACTTAATTCTTTCGAGAGAAACTTTTCCTCGAGAAAGGATCCGTTTTAGTAACAAACACTTTGCACTTGGATCTGAGATAGAAGGTTCACCCAACTGATCTTAGGGTATTCTATGAAGATGCATTTGTCCGCCTTGGGTTCGACCTCATTAGGTGAAAACATTTTCCACACAAGTGTCGCAGCCCCAAGTATTAAGAAATGATAGCTTAGGTTTCTATCAAACCATAATTCACATGGTGTCATCTCAACGGATTTAGATGGTGCCCTATTTAAAGTGAATGTAGTTGTCTCTAATGCATAACCCCAAAATTATAGTAGTAACGACAAGAGACATCATAGCACGCACCATGTCCAATAGAGCATAACTATGATGTTCGGACACACCATCACACTATGGTGTTCCAGGTGGCATTTAGTTGTGAGACAACTTTCACATTCTCTTAAGTTGTATGCCAAACTCGTGACTCAGATATTCACCTCCACGATCATATCGCAGTCATTTTTATCTTCTTGTCACGATGATCTTTAAACTTCACTCTGAATTTGCTTGAACCTTTCAAACAATTCAGACTTGTGTTTCATTAAGTAAATATACACTATATCTACTCAAATCATCAGTGAAGGTAAGAAAATAACGATATCCACTGCACGCTACAAGACTCACTAGATTGCATACATCAACATGTATCATTTCCAATGAATCACTTGCCCGCTCCATCCAACGGGGTCCTTTAGTCATCTTGCCCAAGAGGCATCGTTCGCATGTCTCAACCGATTCGAAATCGAATGAGTACAAATATCCATCACCATGGAGTTTCTTCATGCGCTTTATACCAATATGACATTTTGCGGCAGTGCCACAAGTATGTGGTACTATCATTATTTGACTTTGTATATTTTTACATCAATGTTATGAACATGTGTATTACTACGATCAAGATTTCAACAAACCATTCTCACTGGGTGCATGACCATTGAAGGTATTATTCATGTAAACAGGATAACTATTATTCTCTGACTTAAATGAATAACCGTATTGCAACAAACATGATCTAATCATGTTCATGCTCAACACAAAACACCAAATAACATTTATTTAGGTTCGTCACTAATCCTGAAGGTAGAGAGAGCGTGCGATGTTGATCACATCAACCTTGGAAACATTTCCAACACACATCATCACCTCACCCTTAGCTAGTTCTCCGTTTATTCCATAGCTTTTATTTTGAGTTACTAACATTTAGCAACCGAACCGGTATCCAATACCCAGGTGCTACTAGGAGTACTAGCAAGGTACACATCAATAACTCGTATATCAAATATACTTTTGTCGATGTTGCCAGCCTTCTTATCTACCAAGTATCTAGGGTTGTTCCGCTTCAGCGACCTCTCACCTCATAATAGAAGCACTTAGTCTCGGGTTTGAGTTCAAATTTGGGTTGCTTCACTGGAGCAGCAACTGACTTGCTATCCATGAAGTTTCCCTCCTTGCTCTTGCCCTTTTCGAAACTAGTGGTTTGATTAACCATCAACACTTGACGCTCCTTCTTGATTTCTACCTTCGCGGTGTCAAACATCGCGAACAGCTCAGGGATCAATACTTCTATCCCTGGTGTATTATAGTTCATCACTAAGTTCTAGTAGCTTTAGTGACAGTGACAAGGAGAACTATATCAATCACTATCTTATCTGGAAGATCAACTCCCACTTGATTCAAGCGATTGTAGTACTCAGACAATCTGAGTACATGCTCAACGATTGAGCTATTCTCCTTCATCTTACAGGCAAAGAATCTTGTTGGAGATGTCATATCTCGCAAAACAGGCACGAGCCTGAGATCACAATCTCTGCTCCTAGAACATCTCATATGTTCCATGACGTTCAAAACGTTTCGGAGCCTCAATTCTAAGCCGTAATGCATGACGCACTAAACTATCAAGTAGTCATCGAAACGTGCTTGTCAGATGTTCACAACATCTATAGACGATGCTAGAGGGGGTGGCGCACCAAGCGGTGCATTAAGGACATAAGCCTTCTGTGCAGCAATAAGGACAATCCTCAGATCACGGACCCAGTCCGCAATATTGCTACCAACATCTTTCAACTCTATTTCTCTAGGAACATATAAAAATTTAAGGGAGCTACAGCACGAGCTAGTAATCTACAACATAATTTGCAAACACACTATTGACTATGTTCATGATAATGAGTTCAATTAATCATATTACTTAAGAACTCCCACTCAAATTGACATCCCTTGGGTCATTCGAGTGATACATGATCCAAATTCACCAACTCAAGTCCGATCATCACGTGAGTTAAGGTGGCTTCAATGGTCAACATCATTATGTTGATCATATCCACTATACGACTCATGCTCGACCTTTCGGTCTCTTGTGTTCCGAGGCCATGTCTGTACATGCTAGGATCGTCAAGTTTAACCCGAGTGTTCTGCGCGTGCAAATCTGGCTTGCACCGGTTGTATGTGAACATAGAGTCTATCACACCCGATCATCACGTGGTGTCTCAACACGACGAACTTTCGCAACGGTGCACACTCGGGGAGAACACGGTTCATCTTGAAATTCAAGTGAGGGATCACCTTATAATGCTACCGCCGTACTAAGCAAAACAAGGTGCATAAAAGGATTAACATCTCATGCAATTCATAAGTGACATGATATGGCCATGAACTTGTGTTTAATATCTCCATCTTCGAAACACCGGCATCATCTCCATCGTCACCGGCACAACACCATGATCTCCATCATCTTGATCTCCATCAATGTGTTGCCATTGGGGTTGCGGCGCCAACCCTGCTTCTACTTCTATTGCTACCACTTAGCGATAAAGTAAAGCATTACATAGCGCTTAATGATTGAAACGCAGGTCACACAATAATTAAAGACAACCCTATGGCTCATCACAACTTCTATTGCCGTACTCAACAACATGCAAGTCATGAAATTCTATACATCACATGATCATCTCATACATCATATATATCTGATCATGTAATTGGCCACATCACATCACAACATACCCTGCAAAACAAGTTAGACGTCCTCTAATTGTTGTTGCATGTTTTACGTGGCTGCTACGGGTATCCAGCAAGAACAATTCTCACCTACGCATAAACCACAACGGTGATACACTAGTTGCTTTTCAACCTTCTGAAGGACCGCCTTTGTCGAATCCGATCCAACTAAAGTGAGAGAAACTGGCACCCGCAGGCCATCTATGCAACAAGTTGCAGTCGAGGGAATCGGCTTCTCGTAAGCGTACGAGTAATGTTGGTCCGGGCCGCTTCATCTCACAATACCGCTGAACCAAAATCCGACCAAGGGAGGAAGCACTCTAAGCATCAATGCCCACAAACCTTTTGTGTTCTACTCGAGATCTCATCTACACATAGACCTAGCTCATGATGCCACTGTTGGGGAACGTCGCATGGGAAACAAAAATTTTCATACGCACACGCAAACCTATCCATGGCGATGAGCATCTACAAGAGGGAGAGTGGATCTACGTACCCTTGTAGATCGCTAAGCGGGAAGCGTTAAGAAACGCGGTTGGTGTAGTCGAATTTCTTAGCGATCCAAATCGCCGTGCGTCCCGCGATCCAATCACGAACCGTCCCACGAACACATCATGATCCGTTCCGCGAACTCATCACGATCCATCTCACGATCTTGATCACGATCTATCCCGCGAACTCATCACGATCCGTTCCGTGATCACATCACGAACCGTCTCGCGATCTCGATCACGGTCCTTCCGATCTAGCGCGGAACGGATGGCACCTCCGCGTTCAGCACACGTGCAACTTGATGACGATCTCCACCGTCTCGATCCAGCGAGAGGAGGTGGAGAGGAGAGAGAGTTCACCGGCAGCGTGACGGCGCTCCGGTGATGGTGGTGGAGCAATTCCGGCAGGGCTTCGCCTAGGCGCTGCAGAAAACCGATCTAGAGAAGAAACTATGCACCGGTGTAACGGGTAGCACGTGGCCGGAAATTCTGTCCAAAAACCACCCAATCCACTAGTATATATAGGAGGAGAGGAGAGGAGAGGCAGCCAAGGCCTTTGGGTCGACCGAAATATGAGGTGGGAAGCAATCCTACTTCACCTCCTAGTTGGAGTAGGATTGCCTCCTGGACGTCCACATTGGTTCCTACATATTCTACGAAGATCTTTATCGGTCGAACCTCTATGTCAAGGATTCAGTTAATCCCGTATAACGTTCCCTTTGTTCTTCGGTATGTTACTTGCCCGAGACTCGATCGTCGGTATCTCCATACCTAGTTCAACCTCGTTACCGGCAAGTCTCTTTACTCGTTCCGTAATACAAGATGCCGCAACTAACAATTAGTCACATGGCCTGCAAGGCTTATTGTGATGTTGCATTACCGAGTGGGCCCCGAGATACCTCTCCGTCACACGGAGTAACAAATCCCAGTCTCGATCCATGCCAACTCAACAAACACCATCGGAGATACCTGTAGAGCACCTTTATAGTCACCCAGTTACATTGCGACATTTGATACACACAAGGCACTCCTCCGATATCTGTGAGTTGCATGATCTCATTGTCATAGGAACACATACTTGACATGCAGAAAACAGTAGCAACAAACTGACACGATCATATGCTACATTTGCAGGTTGGGTCTTGTCCAGCACATCATTCTCCTAATTATGTGACCCCGTTATCAAATGACATCTCATGTCCATGGCTAGGAAACCTTAACCATCTTTTGATCAACGAGCTAGTCTATTAGAGGCATACTAGGGACATGGTTTTGTCTATGTATCCACACATGCATCTAAGTCTCCCATCAATACAATTATAGCATGGATAATAAACGATTATCATGAACAAGGAAATATGATAATAACTAATTTATTATTGCCTCTAGGGCATATTTCCAACAGTAACAAATCCCCGTCTTGATCCATGCCAACCCAACAGACACCCTCGGAGATACCTGTAGAGTACCTTTATAGTCACCCAGTTAGGTTGCGGCGTTTGATACACACAAGGCACTCCTCCGGTGTAAGTGAGTTGCATGATCTCATGGTCATAGGAATAGATACTTGACATGGAGAAAACAGTAGCATTAAACTGACACGATCATATGCTACGTTTGTAGTTTGGGTCTTGTCCATCCCATCATTCTCCTAATGATGTGATCCCGTTGTCAAATGACATCTCATGTCAATGGCTAGGAAACCTTAACCATCTTTGATCAACGAGCTAGTCTATTAGAGGCATACTAGGGACATGGTTTTGTCTATGTATCCACACATGCATCTAGGTCTCCGATCAATACGATTATAGCATGGATAATAAATGATTATCATGAACAAGGAAATATGATAATAACTAATTTATTATTGCCTCTAGGGCATATTTCCAACAGTCTCCCATTTGCACTAGAGTCAATAATCTAGTTCACATCACCATGTGATTCAGATTGTTATGAATCTAACACCAATTGAGTTCTTGGGATCGATCATGCTTTGCATGTGAGAGAGGTCTTATAGTCAATGGGTCTGCGACATTCAGATCCATGTGTGCTTTGCAAATTTCTATGTCAAACGGTAAACACTGCTACCACACTTCACTTGGTACTGTTCCAAATGGCTGCTCCACTATACATATCCAGATTGCTACTACGAGTCATCTGGATTGGTGTGTTAAAGCTTGCATCGACGTAACTCTTTACGACGAACTCTATATCACCTCCATAATCGAGAAACATCTCCTTAGTCTTTTAGTTACTAAGGATAATCTTGACCGCTGTCCAGTGCTCCATTCAAGGATCACTTTGAAACCTTCCGGCCATAGTTATGGCAAGGCTGACACCGGGTCTTGTGCATAACATTGCATACATGATAGAGCCTATGGCTGAAGCATAGGGGATAACACTCATCTTTTCCCTATCTTCTGTAGTCACTGGGCATTGAGTCTTACTCAACTTCATACCTTACAAATCAGGCGATAACTCTTTCTCTGACTGATCCATTTTGAACTATTTCAAAATCTTGTCAAGGTATGTACTCATTGAAAGTATCTTGATCTATCTCTATAGATCTTGATGCTCAACAATTAGGTAGCTTTATCCAGGTCTTCCTTTGAAAAACTCTTTTCAAACAACCCTTTATGGTTTCCAGAAATTCTATATCATTTCCGATCAACAATATGTCAACCACATATGCTTGTCAGAAACTCTACAGTGCTCCCACTCACTTTATTGTAAATACAAGTTTCTCGTAAACTTTGTATAGACTCAAAAACTTTACTCACCTCATCAAAGTGTATATTCCAACTCCGAGATGCTTGCTTCAGTTCATAGAAGGATCACTGAGGCTTGCACACCTTTCAGCATCCTTAGGACTGACAAAACCTTCTGGTTGTATCTCATACAACCTTTCCTCAAGTAAACTGTTAAGGAAACAATGTTTTGACATCCATCTGCCAGATTTCATAATTGAAAAAATGCAGCAACTGCTAACTAATTCCAACAGACTTTAGCATTGCTACGAGTGAGAAAGTCTCATCGCAGTCAACTCCTTGAACCTGTCATAAATTTCTTTGCAACAAGTCGAGCTTTACAAATGGTGACATTTTCCATTAGCGTATGTCTTCATTTTCAAGGTCCTTTTGTACTAAATGACCCGCCGTCCAACGAGCAAGTCTACCAAAGTCTATACTTGGTTTTCATACATGGATCCTTTCTCGGATTTCATGGCCTCTAACCATTTGTCAGAATCCGGGCCCATCATCACTTCTCCACAGCTCGTAGGTTCATTGTTGTCCAACAACATGACCTCCAAGACAGGGTTGTCGTACCGCTCAGGAGTAGTACAGATCCTTGTCGACCTACGAGGTTCGATAGTAACTTGATCCGAAGCTTCATGATCATCATCATTTACTTCCTCTTCAACTGACGTGGGTTCCACAGAAACATCTTTTTGCGCTGCGCTACTCTCTGGTTGATACAAAGGTTCAATAACCTCATCAAGTTCTGTCTTCCTCCCACCCAATTCTTTCGAGAGAAACTTTTTCTCGGGAAAGGACCCATTTTAGCAACAAACACTTTATGCTTGGATCTGAGATAGAAGGTTCACCCAACTGTTCTTAGGGTATTCTACGAAGATGCATTTATCCGCTTTGGGTTCGAGCTCATTAGGTGAAAACATTTTCCACACAAGCGTTGCAGCCCCAAACATCAAGAAATAACAGCTTAGGTTTCTATCAAACCATAATTCACACGGTGTCATCTCAACGGATTTAGATGGTGCCCTATTTAAAGTGAATGTAGTTGTCTCTAATGCACAACCCCAAAATTATAGTAGAAAAACGATAAGAGACATCATAACATGCACCATATCCAATAGAGCACGACTATGACATTCGGACATACCATCACACTATGGTGTTCCAGGTGGCGTGTGTTGTGAAACAACTTTCACATTGTCTAAAGTTGTATGCCAAACTCGTAACTCAGATATTCACCTCCACGATCATATCGTCGACATTTTTATCTTCTTGTCACGATTATCTTAAACTTCACTCTGAATTTGCTTGAACTTTTGAAATGATTCAGACTTGTGTTTCATTAAGTAAACATACACTATATCTACTCAAGTCATCAGTGAAGGTAAGAAAATAACGATATCCACCACATGCTACAAGACTCATTGGATTGCATACATCAACATGTATCATTTCCAATAAATCACTTACCCGCTCTGTCAAACCAGAAAACAGGGTCCTTAGTCATCTTTGACCAAGAGGCATGGTCCGCATGTCTCAACCGATTCGAAATCGAATGAGTCCAAAGATCCATCAGCATGGATTTTCTTCATGCATTTTATACCAATATGACATTTAGCGGCACTGCCACAAGGATGTGGTACTATCATTATTAACTTTGCATATTTTGGCATCAATCTTATGAACATGTGTATTACTTAGATCAAGATTCAACAAACCATTCTCACTGGGTGCATGACCATTGAAGGTATTATTCATGTAAAAAGAATAACCATTATTCTCTAACTTAAATGAATAACCGTGTTGCAATAAACACGATGTAATCACGTTCATGCTCAACGCAAAACACCAAATAACACTTATTTAGGTTTGTCACTAATCCGGAAGGTAGAGAGAACGTGTGATGTTGATCACATCAACCTTGGAAACACTTCCAACACACATCGTCACCTCACCCTTAGCTAGTTCTCCGTTTATTCCATAGCTTTTATTTTGAGTTACTAACATTTAGCAACCGAACCGGTATCCAATATCCAGGTGCTACTAGGAGTACTAGCAAGGTACACATCAATGACACGTATATCAAATATACTTCTGTTGACGTTGCCAGCCTTCTTATCTACCAAGTATCTAGGGTTGTTCCGCTTTAGCGATCGCTCTCCTCATAATCGAAGCACTTAGTCTCGGGTTTGAGTTCAACTTTGGGTTGATTCACTGGAGCAGCAATTGACTTGCCATCCAACTTGCCATCCTCGGAGATACCTGTAGAGTACCTTTATAGTCACCCAGTTACGTTGCGACGTTTGATACACACAAGGCACTCCTCCGGGGTAAGTGAGTTGCATGATCTCATGGTCATAGGAACAGATACTTGACATGCAGAAAACAGTAGCATTAAACTGACACGATCATATGCTACGTTTGTAGTTTGGGTCTTGTCCGTCCCATCATTCTCCTAATGATGTGATCCCATTATAAAATGACATCTCATGTCAATGGCTTGGAAACCTTAACCATCTTTGATCAACGAGCTAGTCTATTAGAGGCATACTAGGGACATGGTTTTGTCTATGTATCATCACATGCATCTAAGTCTCCGATCAATAAAATTGTAGCATGGATAATAAAGGATTATCATGAACAAGGAAATATGATAATAACTAATTTATTATTGCCTCTAGGGAATATTTCCAACACATGAAGGGTCCACAA
Organism: Hordeum marinum; assembly: GCA_022496015.1. Classification (NCBI taxonomy): domain Eukaryota; kingdom Viridiplantae; phylum Streptophyta; class Magnoliopsida; order Poales; family Poaceae; genus Hordeum; species Hordeum marinum. Next base: position 504,072,984 of record CM039678.1, on the reverse strand, counting down.
AGCAACAACCTCGTCTATTCCATCATGACTTATGTACACAAAGGACTATCCTCACTCGGAGTAGATCTTCACGAAGTAGGTGATCCCCTTGCCCTGACAAACTTCTTGGTTCAACTCCACACGAAGTCGACGGCTACCAAGCGCCACCTAACCAATCTAGGAGACACCACTCTTCAAAAGGTAATAGATGTGGTATGGATAATGAATTCGTTCCTCTTGTGCTTCAAAAGATAGTCTCCTCAACACTCAATCACTCGCTTATTAATTTATCTTGGTAGAAGAGGATGACTGGGTGGAAAGCAACTTGGGGAGGCTAGAAATCAAGATTCAGATGGTTGGAGTGGAAGATCTTGATCTCAAAAGATGAGTAGGTGGTTCTCTCTCAGAAAATGGATGGGGAAAATTTTGGCCTGTTCTGAGTGCTCTCTCTGTGAATGAGAGGGAGGTGGAGGGGGTATATATAGGCTTGTCCAAAAATTTAAGTGTTACAACATTTTTGTCCAACTCGGTGAAACTGAAGCAAAAACTCGTTTCCACCAACTAGTGCAAAATGTGGCAACGTTTGGCATTTTGGTGAGACCAATATATAAATATCAGTGAGTCCAGTTTGGTTGTCCTAGGTAGTTACCCAAACTCGGTGGCACTGATTTGCAAAAATCATAAATTATGATTTTTACCAAATGGACACCAGCAAGTTGGTCACTATTCCGGTTGCACTAAAATGGGACTTTGTGTCATCGAGAATCTAGGGTTGGCTCTGGATTCTGTCTAGGGTAAAACTCGGTAGGGCCGATTTTGGAAACTTTGTGGCACCGAATATAGACTTTGGGTATTGGATAGAATATATTGGTCGGAGAATTCATGCGGGTTTTTGGTGGCTAACTCTAAGCACTTGAGCAACCAGATCATCATAGATTCCTCATCCCCTTTTCATAGTATTGGCTTTCTTATGGACTCAAATGTGATATCTCACAAAAAGCAAAATGTAGAGTCTTGAAGCTTGGCCAATTGACGTTCCTTGCATATAGGGGATATCCTCACAATAATTTCCCAATCCATTCATTGAAATTTTCCTGAAATATACTTGGTAGAATTATGAGTGGCAACAAAAAGACAAGGAGGCTGAAGATGAGGGAGAGTCGGCGAAGACTCGTCGAGAGGCGTCCGACGTAGGCCAAGCTTGAAGATGAGCATTTGTCTATGAATGACCTACCTGGCGGCTCAAGCCTATGAATATTGGGAAAACACATTAACACTTTGTGGTTTATAGTATGAGTCTATAATAGGGATAATTTTTGAAACCTTGAAATTCCCTGTGATGCGATCGTGAACGTTCACTGCATCCTCCTTTTATGGTGAAAACTATCATGATACTTTAATATTTTGAGATGCCTCCCAAAATACTATCATGCTTACTCCCTTTTCTTGCCTCTGAATATCTGACTGAATTTTGAGAATTCGATTTCCTACCTTTCAGAAAGATTTGTTTATGGAGTTCTTTAAGTTTTAATAAATTCTCCCACATCGTTGTTACAGAAGATTTTTCATTAAAGCCGGTCTTGATAAGGTCCAGTTTCGTAACCCAAATTCTCATTAATGAGCCGGTGATTATACCTGAAAGCTTAATAAATTGCAACAGATGGCGATATAAATAATAAGGAAACTGTAATAAGCCAGCTCAGTGATACTCGCCAAGAAGACTAGCTTTCGAGGCTTAAGTCTTGCTTCAATGAAGCGGGTATGATAACCCATGGTTTATCCTAGCTCTCTGTATGCCGGCTGTCATGTGACTCAACCAATGTTTTAACCTCGAACAGTTCAGGATACTTAATGGATTGACTAGTCAAGAGTTCATGGGGTCACTTGATAGGAGTCGCATCAAGCAGACAGACAGGTTTAACCATTTTTGTGGTGTTTTTAAGCCGGGTTAAGAGGGTGAGAAAGCTAAACTCGGTGAGTTGGAATCCCCCAAATGCCCTATGATCATGGAAAATCTTGGCATAGGATATACAGGAGGCAACTCTACTAGTGCAAAACATCTGGTGTTCAGATAAGCCGGCTTTATTCCAATGATCATAAAAATATGATGACTTATTGAGCAAGAATCCCCCAAATGATATGTCTCAAACAATAAAGACTCATGCTCAATGTATAGGATGAAACGACAAAAACCCCGAGTTTTAGGTGTGCCGGATTATTATATTTGAAAACATAGAAGTATATATAGAGGTTGGGGATCGATATAGGGATAGTGAGCTAATGGTTCTAGATAAAATAAGACTAAAGGTCGGCTGGATCAACTCACTTAAGTGATGGCTTTCTTGAGGGGATTCTGATCAACCAGGTCAACATTTGCCATAGTGGATCTTAATTCTTGAACAACACAGGCCAATTCAGCGTAAGCCGCATCTCCTTCCTCACACTCCCGTGCAATCTTCCTGTCGTGCCCCACATCAATAGTTCCTTTGGGACCTGGCATCTTAAGCTTGAGGTACATGTAGCAGGGACGAGCAATGAAATGAGCGTAAGCCGACCTTTTGAAGAGAGCGTGGTAAGTGCTTTTTATTTTTACCACCTCAAAAGTTAAGGGCTCACATCTGTAGTTATATTCATCACCAAAAGCAACCTCAAGCTTAACCCACCAAACTGGGCATCCTGACTTCCCAGGAACAATGCCATGAAAAACTATGGTTGAGGGTTGCAAACTGCTATCTAGGAGACTCATGCAACGAAAGGTGTCATCATACAAGATGTTGTTGCTGCTACCTCCATCCATGAGAGCCTTTGTAAGGGTATAAACCCCCACATGAGGGGCGACAACAAAGGCCAGATCTCCCGGATTATCATCCCGGGAGGGGTGATCCTCCCTGCCCCAATTGATCGGTTGTTCAGACCAAGTGAGATATCTAGGAATGACCGACTCTACCATGTTGACGGCTCTCTGTTTGAGCTTTTGTCTCGTTTTCAGGTATTGGCAGTAAAAACATGGTATTGACCACCGTTTAGATGTTTATGATTACTTTGAAATCCTGCTTGCCTATTATGATGTTGACTGCCCTTACCAGAATGATGCCCATTGCCATTGTTTAATTGGTGTAGAAACCCTGATCCTGGAAATCCACCTGGTGACCCGCCTTGTGAACCGCCCTGACCATACTAACCCAGATGTCCTCCACCATTGCTTCCTTGATGATTCTGAGACGCATGGTTGCATAATTCCTACATGATATAACAGTTTTCCCATGACTGGGTAGCTGGCTTGTCCTGAGTACTATCCTTGGGACAAGGCCCCTTGAGTGTATCTTCGTAATTATGCAGCGCATTCCCCTAATAAGCCCTCTAGGACGGCAATTCCGGCACTTGTTTTTCAACCATTGTTGGTATTGGCCACAAGCTCTCACCCGCCATCGGGCTATTTCCATTTGTTGCTTTGACCTCCAGGGTTTCCACCTTGCTGATGACCCTTGTCACCATCACCTTTCTTCCCTTTGATAGTTTTATCCTCGTCTGAGCCAGGATCCTTCATTCTATATAACTTAGGATACTGGTAAGAACGTCCATCAACTCGCCCATATCTTGAACTTTACGCTTTAATCGTCTAAGTTTCTAGACTAGGGGCTGAAAATGGCAGTTTTTCAACCGGACAGATAGAAAGATAGGGGCTTATAGTTCTGCCTCCCAACATATTCACCTCAAGGGTGACATCAACAATGATAACTCGTGCTCACTCATATCCAACTGGATATATGTTCCTAGATCTTTCCTCGCCACATGATGCTTGCAAAAGGAGAAAAATAAAAAGGAATAGGGAAGAATTCTTTGACTCCTGCATAAAAGTAAATACTTAAAGGTAAAAGTTAGGCCCTTCGTAGAGGGAAGAGGTTGTCATGCGCTTTTTAATTTGTATGCAAAATCCCTTAGTGCCAAAGAATGTCACGTTGTATTGCCCCTTGTGATAGCAACCTTTATTATGCAGTCTATCGCTTCTATTACTTTTCCATCACAAGTTCGTGCAATGCTCAATTTTCTCTTACACTAATTGATCCAACAAATTTAGAAGAAATTTTTAGTGCCTTGGTGCACTGATGACAACTTACCTGAAGAATCTTATTCAATCCATAGGTAGGTATGGTGGACCCTCAAACATGAGTTTGGGTTTGGGGTTTTTGGATGCAAAAGTAGTATCTCTACTTAGTGCGGAATTTTTGGCTAGCAAAGATATTGATCATGCACCACATGTTAAACGATCTATGACAATATAACTTCTACGTGAATATGAACAAGTATAAACCATTATGGTGTCTTCCTTGTCCAACGTCAACAGTTCTAGCATATAATATTTAATGGGGGCTCACAATCATAGAAGATGTTCAACATAGTATATTTGCATGTGAATATTCTCTTCCCTAATTAATTCTTTCATGAATTGCATCATTGACTAATGCTATGTTTGTCAATCTCCAATAAATGTTACCACTTATACTTTTCCTTATGTGAAGTCATTACTCACCATAAGATTAGCATATGATCTTTTTCATTTATTTTCTTTTATTATGATGGAAAGTAAAGTAAAGAGGCAAAATCACAAACTAAACTTTATTATATAACTCTCACTCAATTACATAATAGATAGATCACGAAACTAGCACTCGAAAATAGATGATACTAAACTTTTATTCAATTAATCACGAAAAACAAAGGTAAAAATTGATGGTGATGCGATACCAGGGCATCTCCCCCAAGCTTGGCTCAAGCCAAGGGGAGTGCCCATACCCGTGTACTCAAGTCTCATTTGGTGGTGAAGGTGATGGAGTATTCTTCTTCTTGAGGATGAAGTTTTCTTCCCTTAAATTGACATTTCTTGTTCAAGTTTCAATATCCTCTTGCATAGAGTTGCCTTGCTCTCCTGCAGAAAACGAGAAGGGATAAAAGGAGTATTGAGTTTATTCCCACCATTAGGAAGGCTTGACTTCTTGAACTCCACGTGCATATCTCCAAGTTAAGGTAGTCGAGCTTCATCTTCATCTGAGCCAGCATCTGGGCCTGCGTCTTCTTCCTCCTCCGAGGACCAAAAATAGGGGTAAATTGTCCCAAAGATCTTTGGATCAACAACATAATTGAATACATAGCTCTCTCCCTCTGAATCTTGAGACGACATATTTTCAAATCTGTCAGGAAAATAGCACGAAACAAGAACAGATGAAAATCTCATGATGCCACGGTCGAAAAAAATCGAGGATATATATAGGGAATTTTTATTCTTGTAAATCAAGCAAACATAAGGAAAACAGAGTCGAGAAGGTTCCCGAGGTGGGCATCACCCACAAGGGCGCGCCAGGGAGGGCAATCACGCCCTGGTGTATCATGCTCACCTCGGGTGCCTTCCTGTTCATTTCTTATTTTCCAAAGTTTTGTAATATTCCAAGACGAACAAAAGATATTTTTGCGCATTTTTCGGAGTCCATTTACTTATCGTATCAGGTACCTCTTCTTTTTGATGATTATGGAGTGTTCCGGAAGGTTTCTCCTATGTGTTCCTCCGGTGTCATGGTTTGGATAACATTGCTTTTAACATCAATAGGTGTACCTGAGATATAGTGTTTAATACATTGTCCTTTGACCACCTTCGGGTTAGTACGTTTGGCATTATTAATCTTGATAGCTCCAGAGCGATAAACTTCTTCGATAAAATATGGTCCTTCCCATTTGGAGAGAAGTTTTCCTGCAAAAAATCTGAAACAAGAATTGTACAAAAGAACATATTCTCCAACTTTGAATTCTCGCTTTTGGATTCTTTTGTCATGCCATCTTGTAACCTTTTCTTTAAATAGCTTGGAATTTTCATAAGCTTGGGTTCTCCATTCATCTAGTGAGCTAATATCAAATAACCTCTTTTCTCCAGCAAGTTTGAAGTCATAGTTGAGTTCTTTAATTTCCCAAAATGCTTTGTGTTCTAACTCTAGAGGCAAATGACAAGCTTTTTCATATATCATCTTGTATGGAGACATACCCATAGGATTTTATAAGCCATTCTATATGCCCAAAGTGCATCATCTAATTTCTTTGACCAATTATTTCGGGACCTATTGGCAGTCTTTTGTAATATCAATTTTATTTTTCTATTGCTGAGTTCAACTTGACCACTAGATTGAGGATGATAGGGTGATGCAATTCTATGGTTAACATCATATTTCACAACCATTTTATGGAAATCATCATGGATAAAATGTGAACCACCATCAGTCATTAGATATCTAGGGACTCCAAACCTTGGGAAAATATCTTCTTTAAGCATTTTAATTGAAGTGTTATGATCAGCACTACTAGTTGGAATAGCTTCCACAAACTTTGTGACATAATAAACAACAACTAAAACATGAGTATACCCATTAGAGGAAGGAAATGGTCCCATATAATCAAAGCCCCTAACATCAAATGGTTCAACAACAATAGAATAATTCATAGGCATTTCCTGACGCTTATCAGTATTACCAATTCTTTGACATTCATCACAAGACAAGACAAACTTACGGGCATCCTTGAAGAGAGTAGGCAAGTAAAAACCTGATTTCAATACCTTATGAATAGTTCTATCTCCCGCATGATGTCCTCCATAAGCTTCGGAATGACAGCCGTAGGATTTGTTCCTGTTCATCCTCAGGTACACAACGTCTAATAATACCATCAACCCTTCTTTATAAAGATGTGGGTCAGCATAGAAGAATTTTTCTTTTCTTGGTATTTGAAATTAGGTGGTATATATTTAGCAACAACGTAATTAGCATAATCAGCATACCAAGGAGTGTTTCGAGAGACGCTTATTGTAGCTAATTGTTCATCAGGAAAACTATCATCAATAGGTAGTCGGTCATCAAGAATAGTTTCTAACCTAGACAAGTTATCAACTACGACGTTCTCAGCTCCTTTCGTATTAGTGATATGTAAACAAAATTCTTGAAGCATGAGAACACACCTAATGAGTCTAGGTTTAGCATCTTTCTTTTCTATAAGATATTTTATAGCATGACCAGTGTGAACAATAACCCTGGAATCAACAATATAAGATCTGAGTTTACCACAAGCAAACACAACTGCTAAAAATTCTTTTTCAGTAGTAGCATAATTTCATTGGGCATTGTCTAGAGTTTTGCTAGCATAATAGATAACATTTAATTTCTTATCAACTCTTTGTCCTAGAACAACACCAACAACGTAATCACTAGCATCACACATAATTTCAAAGTGCATGTTCCAATCAGGTGGTTGAACAATAGGTGGAGTGGTTAAGGCTTTCTTAAATGTTTCAAAAGGCTTGTACGCAATCATCATCAAAAACAAAGGGAATATCCTTTTGCAAAAGATTAGTAATAGGCCTAGAATTTTTTGAGAAGTCTTTAATAAACCTCCTATAGAAACCAACATGACGAAGGAAACTTCGAATACCTTTAATATCTTTAGGACATGGCATTTTCTCGATTGCATGAACTTTAGCTTGATCAACCTCAATATCTCGTTCGAAAATTTTATGCCCCAAGAAAATACCTTTATTAACCATAAAGTGGCACTTCTCCCAAGTCAACACGAGATTAGTTTGTTCGCATCTCTACAAAACTCGATCAAGGTTGCTTAAGCAATCATCAAAATAAGTTCCATAAATGGAAAAAATCTTCCATGAAAACTTCCACAATATTTTCAGAAAAATCAGAGAATATAGCAGGCATACATCTTTGAAAGGTAGCAGGTGCATTGCATAAACAAAAAGGCATGCGTCTATAGGCATAGGTTCCAAAAGGACAAGTAAAGGTGATTTTCTCTTGATCAAATTGTGACATTGGTATTTTAGAGGAACCAGAATATCCATCTAGGAAACAAAAGTGTGTGTGCTTAGATAATCTTTCAAGCATTTGATCAATGAAAGGTAGGGGGTAATGATATTTTTAGTACCTTTATTTAGTTTTGAAAAATCAATTACCATCCTATAACCAGTAACAATTCTCTGTTGGAACAATTCATTATTTATCATTAGGAACAATAGTAATAACTCCTTTCTTAGGGACACAATGAACATGACTTAACCATATACTATCGACAATGGGATAGATTATACATGCTTCCAGAAGCTTTTATATTTCAGTTCTTACCACTACTTTCATCTTGGGATTCAATCGTCGTTGGCGATCAACAACAGGCTTAGCGTTAGGTTCCATATTGATCTTGTGCTTACATTGAGTGGGACTAATGCCCTTAAAATCATCAAGAGTATATCCAATAGAAGCCCGGTGCTTCCTCAGAATTTTTAATAATCTTTCTTCTTCATGTTCTGAAAGGTTCGCACTAATAATAATAGGATATATGTTTTTCTCATCAAGATAAGCATACTTCAGAGTGTCAGGCAATTGTTTTAATTCAAACACAGGATCACCATTAGGTGGAGGCGAGCCTCCTAGAGTTTCAATATGAAATTTTGTTTTCGTAGAGGTTGTTGCTCAGAGAAAATTTTATCTATTTCATTTCTTTCATGCAAATGCATATCATTTTCATGCTCTAGCAAATATTGTTCTAGTGGATCGGTAGGAGGAACGGCAATAGAAACAAGACCAATTATTTCATCCTTACTAGGTAATTCTTTATCACGTGGTTGTTTACTAAACTTGGAAAAATTAAAATCATGAGACTCATCACCAAACTTAAGACTGGCGGTTTCCTTTTGACAATCTATCTTAACATTAACGGTGTTCAACAAAGGTCTACCAAAGATAGCAGGAAAAAAATCATCTTGTGGGGAACAAAGAACTAGAAAATCAGTAGGATATTTTATTTTCCCACACAAGACATCAACATCTCCGCTAATCCCAAGTGGTGTGATGGTGTCTATATTAACAAGTTTAATAGTAACATCATTATCTTTTATTTCAGCAGGTGTTAGGTCATTCATAATTTATTGGTATAAAGTCAAAGGAATAACACTCACACTAGCACCCAAAGCACATACCATGATAACAATTATATCATATTTTAACCGAGACAACGGGCATGCCAACTATGGGTCTATGTTTATCTTTTTCATCGGGTTTAGCAATTCTAGCAGCTTCATCACACAAGTAAATAACATGCCCATCAATATTTTCTACAAAGAGATCTTTAACCATAGCAACACTAGGTTTACTTTAACTTGTTCACCTGGCTTAGGTTCTCTAATATTACTCTTGCAAACCATAGTTGTTACCTTAGCATGTTCCTTTATCCTAATAGGGAAATGTGGTTTTTCAATATATGGAGTAGGCACAACTAGATCAACATTGTAAGTGATAGTTTCTTCTTTAGCTATGACCGGTTCTTTAATTCTTTTTCATAGGGGGTGATATTTAAACCACTTCTCCTTAAGGTGATAAACATGGGTACCAAATGATTCACAAAAAGAGGTTACTATCTCAGAGTCAAGTCCATATTTAGTGCTAAACTTGTGACGAGCATCAGTATCCATAAAACGATTTAACACAATCAAATTCAAGCTTAATACCTGACTCATTACCTTCGTCGAGTTCCCAATATTGACAGTTGCGTTTAATTCTTTCTAAGAGATCCCACCTGAATTTAATAGTCTTCTTCATAAATGAACCAGTACACTAGTAGAAAACAGACGTTTTGTCCATAACATTAGTCCCGGTCAGGTTTTGAATCGGCACTAATGAGACCATTAGTCTCGGTTTGGGATGGGCATCATTAGTCTCGTTTCTTTCCGGACCTTTAGTCCCAGTTCATGCCACAAACCAGGACTAAAGGGGGGGTGGCAGGCTGGTGTCTGTCTGGGACCCCACGATAACCTTTAGTCCTGGTACGTGGAACGAACCGGGACTATAGGCTCACCTTTAGTCCCGGTTTGTGTCTCGAAATGGGACTAAAGGTCCCCTATGTGAACCCTTCAGCCATCCCTAGCACACTCCTCTCTACTCTTCCCCTTTCATGTCCTCTCTGTTCTTCCCCTCTTCCCCGAGCTCATCCCCCCTTTTGCCAAAATTTGTCAAGATTTGGAGCACCCCATCCATCCAAGTGTTCACAAAGGTTAGCAACTTTGTCCTTTCATCTCTCATTTCTAGATTAACTCTTGCAATGCTCTATCAGTATAGTGATTTGTGGGTTTTAGTTTGGGAGTATTTATATGTGGTAGTTTATTTGATTTATATGCAATTTGTGCTCAAATTAACTTCTTACTTTGCATGTGTAGGTGTGATTTACTTAGTCCCTTCTCGTCCCCATCCTAACCACCGTAGACCGCCCGCACCGTCCTCACCGGCACCACCTTGGTGAGCCTCTTGTTCTTATCTTTTTCATAAAAAATCATGTTTGTAAGATTTAGAGAGTTACTTGTATAGTTTTCTTACCTATATGGTTGTTTGTTATACATAGTGGCATGGTTTTGATACCATCCCCGTCGACCCTCGTCCGTTTTATGATTCAGATGTGGTATACACTCTCTTTTATAACTATTTGTTGCATTTCGTGTTTATGACAACTATGCCCAACAAGTTGACATAGATATTTTTATCTAGGAGGTATGTGAACCGGAAATTCCAACCGACATAGATATTCTTGTCAAGAAGTTAAATTTAGTTCAAAAAGAAAACGAGTATTTGAAAGAAAAGTGAAAAGACTTGAAGAAGAGAAGATGAAACTCGATTTATATGTTGCCGATGTTGTCGATGATCACAAGATCAAGATGGATGCAATGCGCTTGAAGATTAGAAAAATTAAAAAATATGCCATTGATAGTGAGGCTTGGTATCACTATGCTGTTGGATCAATTGTTAGCTTAGTTGCGATGTTGATCGCATTTGTTGTTGCATTTAAATGCTTTAGCTAGAGAGTTTATATGTTGTTTTATGAGAACAAGTGTGTATCAACTTGTAATAATTTGGTCTTTTTGGTGTTGTGTAATGAATATGAGCCGGCAATGGATGTACGATGACCCATGCTCTCCGCAGTTCATTAATGGTGTGCATAGTTTTCTAGTTGCGGCTGAGGCTAACAAGCGGACGGATGGTTTTATGTATTGTCCATGTGCTGGCTATAAGAATGATCGAAATAACACTAACTCAAGAACCATTCACATCCACCTGTTTGAGTTCGGTTTCATGTTCGGCTATAAATCTTGACCAAGCACAGAGAAAGAGGGGTCCTAATGGAAGAGAATGAAGCAGAAGAGGATGACGACAACTATCCTAGCCATGGGTTCCATGAATAAGATGGTACAACAATGGGGCAAGAAGCTAAGCCGGCAATGCGGGAAGGAGCTAAAGAAGAGGCATCAGATAAGCCTGTTGATGATCTTGGTCGGGCCATTGCCGATGCAAAGAGAAACTGCGCAAGTAAAAAGGAGAAGCTAAAGTTGCAACGCATGTTAGAGGATCACAAAAAAGGGTTCTACCCAAATTGCGAAGATGACAAGAAAAAGCTGGGTACCACACTGGAATTGCTGCAATGGAAGGCAGAGAATGGTGTATCTAACAAGGCATTTGAAAATTTGCTGATAATGTTAAAGAAGAAGCTACCAAAGGACAACAAATTGCCTGACAGTAGGTACAAAGCAAAGAAGGCTATCTGCCCTCTAGGATTAGAGGTGTAGAAGATACATGCATGCCCTAATGACTTGATCCTCTACCGCAGTGAGTACGAGGATTTGAATGCATGCCTAGTATGTTGTGCGTTGTGCTATAAGATCGGCCACGATGACCTTGGTGATGTTGAGGGCGAGCGCCCCAGGAAGAAGATTCCTGCCAAAGTGATGTGGTATGCTCCTATAATACCACGGTTGAAATGTTTGTTCCAAAAAAAAGAGCATGCCAAGTTGATGCGATGGCACAACATAGACCGTAACAAAGACGGGAAGTTGAGAGTACCCGCTGACGGATCGTAGTGGAGAAAAATTGAGGGAAAGTATTGGAAGGACTTTGCAAAGGATGCAAGGAACGTATGGTTTGGTTTAAGTGAAGATGGCATTAATCCTTTTGGGGAGCAGAACAACAATCATAGCACATGGCCCGTGACTCTATGTATCTATAACCTTCCTCCTTGGTTGTGCATGAAGCGGAAGTTCATTATGATGGCATTGCTAGTACAAGGCCCCAAGAAACCTGGCAATGACATTGATGTGTACCTTAGGCCATTAGTTGAAGAACTTTTATAGTTGTGGAATGGTAAAGGTGTACGTGTATGGGATGCAAAAGAACAGGAGGAATTTAACCTACATGCATTGCTATTTGTAATCATCAATGATTGGCATGCTCTCAGTAACCTTTTAGGACAGACAAACAAGAGATACCACGCATGCACGCACTATTTAGATGATACTGACATTATATATTTGGATAAATGTAAGAAGAATGTGTACTTGGGGCATCATCGATTTCTTCAGAGCAGGCATCCCGTAAGAAAGAAAGGGAAGCATTTCAAACGTGAGGCAGATCACTGGAAGAAGCCTCACCACCATAATGGCGATGATATACTTGATATGGTCAAGGATTTAAAAGTAATCTTTGTAAAGGGTCTTGGCGGACAATCTATTCCGAATGACGCTAGAAAACGCGCACCCATGTGGAACAAGAAATCTATATTTTCGGACCTACCCTATTGGAAAGACCTAGAGGCCCGCTCTGCAATCGACGTGATGCACGTGACGAAGAATGTTTGCGTGAACCTACTCATCTTCTTGGGTGTGTATGGGAAGACAAAAGATACATCGGAGGCACGGGAGGACCAGCAACATATGCACGGAGAAGATGGCATGGATCCAAGCAGTTTCAGGGTCATGCCGGCTACGCTCTTACAAAAGAAGAGAATGAAATCTTCTTCGAATGACTGCTTAGTATGAAGGTCCCATCGGGCTTCTCATCGAATATAAAGGGAATAATAAATATGGCAGATAAAAGTTCCAGAACCTAAAGTCTCGTGACTACCACGTGATTATGATGCAACTGCTTCCGGTTGCATTGAGGGCGCTTCTGCCATTGTGAAGCTATGTGCATTCCTTAATGCAATCTCTCAGAAGGCAATCGATCGAGAAATCATAACAAGGTTAGAGAATGATTTGGTGTAATGTCTTGTCAGTATCGAGTTGGTGTTCCCACCATCCTTCTTCAATATCATGACACACGTCCTAGTTCACCTAGTCGAGGAGATTGCCATTCTGGGTCCTGTATTTCTAAACAATATGTTCCCCTTTGAGAGGTTCATGGGAGTCTTAAAGAAATATGTTCATAATTGTGCTAGGCCAGAAAGAAGCATCTCCAAGGGCCATGAAACAAAGGAGGTCATTGAGTTTTGTGTTGACTTTATTCTTGACATTAAGCCGATTGGTGTTCCTGAATCGCGACATGAGGGCAAACTGGGAGGAAAAGGCACGCTAGGAAAGAATTCACTAATATGCCAGGATGTACATTCTTTGGCACAAGCACACTACAAGGTTCTACAAAGTTTCGCCTTCGTGGCTCCGTATATCGAGCAACACAAGAATATTCTACACTCCAAACACCCGGAGTAGTCTGACGACCGGATTACACATGAACAAACGCTGACTTTTGCCGGTTGGTTGCAGAAATGTCTCATGCATGACGACACTGTTGAAGATGACATGTACTTGCTGTTCAAGTTACCATCTTCGACTATATTGACTTTCAAAGAGTGCGAGATAAATGGGAATACATTTTACAAGATCACCTAAGATAAAAAGAGCGCCAACCAAACAGTGGTGTCCGCTTTGATGCAACAAACATCAATGGGCCAAAGGACACATATTATGGTTACATAGAGGAGATATGGGAACTTGACTGTGGACTTGGTTTCAAGGTCCCTTTGTTTCGGTGCAAATGGGTCAATCTGACAGGAGACGGGGTAAAGGAAGACTCGTAGTACAGAATGACAACAGTGGAGCTCAACAATCTTGGGCACACAGACGAACCATTCGTCCTGGACAATTATGTGGCGCGGGTTTTCTATGTGAAGGAATGTCTACCAAGCCGAGAAAAAGAAAAGATAAGGAAGAGAATACATCATACGATGAGCCAAAGCACCACATGTTCTTTTAGGGAAAATAAACATCGTGGGAGTGAAGGACAAGACAGACATGTCAGAAGATTATGAAAAGTTTCATGAAATTGCTCCCTTCATAGTGAATGTTGACCCGAGCATCGAGTTAAACGATGAAGATTGTCCATGGTTACGATGCAAAGGGACACACGCGAAGAAAATATTTATACCCAAAGATCCCACACTGGGATGTGACCAGCTTCTCTAGTTAGTTTCCAGACTTATATATCTGGAAAGTCCCACTTCGAGCAAACCAGAGGGAACCTTTGTAATAGTATTGTACTTATGTGTTTTGGCATTTGAAACACGTCGAAATATTATGTCCAAAGTCGCGTCATCTATTTTCAACCCTTTCTAACTTCATTTGCTATTTTTCGTGCATTTACTGATATTTTAGCTAAATGACCCTGAAATTGAAAAGCACTACAAATGAAATCTGAAAAGGTTGAAAGATGGCATGGTATCATCATTTCACCCACATAGCATGTGCTAAAAAGTTGAGAGGGTTATGGCAATAACTAGATGCACTTTGTGTACAAAATGGACAATCTCTTTCGAAGCATATATCAGGGTTTCAGATGAAAACTCCTCTGTTACTAAGGCATTTCATTTTTTTAAGTTATGTCAACTCCAGACTTTTTGTGTGTTCGGTATGCACCACTCGAAGCCACGCCATCAAGTTTCAACCATTTCTGACTTAATTTGCTATTTTTCATGCATTTACTGATGTTTTTGAGCTAAATGACCCCTAAATTGAAAAGCACTCCAAATGAACTCGTAAAAGGTTGAAAGTTGGCATGGTATCATCATTTTACCCACATAGCATGTGCTAAAAAGTTGAGAGGGTTACGGCAAAAACTGGATGCACTTCATGTACAAAAATGGACAATCTCTTTCGAAGTATCAAGGTTTCACATGATAACTCGTCTATTTTTAAGGCATTTCATTTTTTTAAAGTTATTTCAACTCCAGAATTTTGTGTGTTCAGTATGCACAATTCAAAGCCACACCATCAATTTAACCCATTCTGACTTCATTTGCTATTTTTCATGCATTTACTGGTTTGTTTTGAGCTAAATGACCCGGAAATTGAAAAGCACTACAAATGAACTCTAAAAAGGTTGAACGTTATCATGGTATCATCCTTTCACCCACATAGCATGTGCTAAAAAGTTGAGAGCGTTACAGCAAAAACTGGATGCACTTTTTGTACAAAATGGACAATCTCTTTCGAAGTATGAGGGTTTCAGATGAAAACTCGTCTGTTACAAAGGCATTTCATTTTTTAAATAATCTAATAATTACCAAATTGAATATAATGATAAAACACGCTAATATTAAACAACAGAAAAAACGAATCACTACAAAATCTACTTTTAAAGTACAGTTATTCACAACCTAGCGATTCACACAAAATTCAAATAATTCGAATTTAAACTATTCAAATTTGAAAATTACTGCCACTAACACCAAGTTTATAATTGTTTTCACCTACCACAAAAAGATTCACTCATTAACTCTAAATAAATTAAAAAAAATCAGAAACAAAAGAAAATAAATAAAATAGAAATTAAACAAACTCAAAAGTAAAAATAACTGCCTACTGGGCCCCAACCGTAGGCTCACAAGGCCCAGTAGGCCCAACAGGGCAGCACGGGTTCAATAGGCCCACATAGGCCTGCTTAGAGAGGAGCTCGAGGGAGCTGCCGCAGCGAGGCTTATAAGCTGGTGTGGGCGCCCCTTGGTGGGCGAGGTGAGACTAAACTTGCACGACACCTTTAGTCGTGGTTGGAGCCACCAACCGCAACTAAAGGTGAAGTTCATCAAGTCCAAGCGGTGGGAAGCCAGACCTTTAGTCGCGGTTGGTGGCTCCAACCGCGACTAAAGGTGGCCTTTAGTCACAGTTGGTGGATATAACTACGACTAAAGGTGGCCTTTAGTCGCAGTTAGAGCCACCAACCGTGACTAAAAACTCTCATATATATAGCCACTTACGAAAAATCCCCCATCCTCTCTGTTCTCTCGACGCCAAACACAAACGACGCCGGCAGGCTGTTGCGCGCCGCCGCCTGCCCCGATCGACGATGTCGTCGCCCCGACGCCGTCCGGTCATGCCTCCTCGTCGAGCCCTACTCCGGCCGCGCCCTCCTCGCCGATCCCCGATGGTGCATCCTGCGCCCGCTCCTCGCTCCGCCGCCTGCGCCGACGCCGTCGCTGCCCCCGAGTCGCCTTGCCTCGCCGTCGCCCTGCTGCGGGCTCAGTTCCTCCCTCTCCCCCACTCCCTCGCCCCTCGCTGCCATGGCCGCCCCTCCGTCCCTGATCCCCCCCCCCCCCACATGCATGAACAAACACACACACACATTTTCTATTTAGATGTTTTATTTGTTTTTCACTAGTATATATGTATGTATGTATGTATGCATGGTAGATGGATATAATTAGTGTTTAATTAGTATATTTTTTATATAATGTTTTTTTAATGGACATATAGAAGTATGCTTAATTAGTGTGTCCTTTTCAGTTTTTTAATTTTATATAATGTTGTATATCATAGTATAGAAAAAAATTGCATATAAAAAAGTAGCATAGGAATAAGTTGACCATATATATATTTGTTAGAGGGACTATATATAAGTGGGAAAATTTTCAGAATTTTTTGAGAAAGGAATATTATTAGGGTAGTTCTAACCAAGGAATGGGATATTATAATTGAAAAGAAGATATTTTGCTCAAAATTTCCTAATAAAATGACATTGCATATATAGGATTTTTTTCATAAGAAATTCTTCTCAGAGTCGACGATGTCCGGCCTGCATCCTCGTCGTCGACTCGTTCGCGACGACGTCCTGCTTCAAAGGTGCAACGTTCGGGAATGGGCTCCGTCAGGCTTGTACTGGGAGGTGCTACCTTCATGGGCGCGCAACCTTGTGAGGAACCCGGCCCGGGTCCCGTCGTCGACCCGGAGCTTCTTTGGTGGCGTTCGCGTGGGCCACTTTTGGTGCGGAGGCAGCCAGCCTTGCCAGAGGTGGTACGTTGCGGTGTCAGGGAGGAGGATGAGCACGTCCATCGCTACATGGATGCGTTGGATGTCAGGTTCTCCAATACCTGGCAGGTTCTTCAGGGATCTCACCCAATCTATGGTCCTGTGATGGTTCGTTCTCTTTGGGTGTCCACCGCCCGCGCCTCAGGAACCGCGAGTGAACTAGATTCTTCGATAATATTCGATCTATATTAGCTAGTGATGTTATATATATATGATAATATTCGAGATGTATTAGTGATAATACTTGAGATATATTCGATTATATTCGATAATATTCGAGACGATTTATTCGAGATTATATTTGATAATGCATATTATATGAATTATTTGAGATGCATATTATTTATTGTGATTCATTTTTTCCTTATTGGTTGCATGCATTCTAATTTGAATACTAAATTGTTTTATCTTTCTTCTAGATTAGTTAAATAGAAGCTATGGACAATACTGGTAGAGAAGGAGAAGAGGCTCTGTTCGACATCATACGCTCCCCGAGCACAGAGCATGAACCTGAAGATGATGACAGATCGCAATATCTGAACAATTCCGGTGAGGGTTGTACGATATTTGATGAAGACGAACGAATAGATGAAGGCGACGACAACGATGTTGACGAACAAAATGTTCTTCAAATAACAAAGACCGGCGAGGTATATTTATTATATAAGCCATCCGGTGATCATTACATGTCTTAATTGATTTGTATCTATTAAAGAATTTCTCTTTCTTCTTTTAGGCCTTAGGATCAAGCAAATCTTCTACAAGCGACAAGGTAGTTCAAGGCCCGGCCAGAAAGATGGACCCTGGCATAAAGTTCAACATCGATTCCATCAAAACATCAACTGTCAAACCGCTTGAACCTAGGAAAAATGCAACCAAGTTCAAGAATCAATGCGGAGTTATTGTTAGGGACCAAATCCCGATCTCCGTTCAAGAATGGAAAAAGTCAGCAAAGGGAGATCGAGCAGGAGTTACTTTTGTCGACAAAAGAGCAAAAGACGTGCTTTGGACCGAGTTGATGTCACATTTCACACTACGAGATAATTTGACAGATGCCGATCTGAAGAAAGTCAAAAACTATGCTCTCAAAAAGATGGCGATCGTATTCAACACCTTCAAGAAAATGCATGGGTTGCGTACGTCAAAGCAAACAAGAAGAATCCAAAATTCGAAGGAGCACTGGTGAACCCAAAAGATCACTGGGACGATTTCGTGAAGTTCAATGAATAGGAACTAGCTAAGGAACGGTCGAGAAAAAACAAGATTAATGCTGCGAAAAAAGTGGCACCATACTCTAGGGCCAAGTGGCTACCAGGTGGCCCTGCCTAAGTGGGATCAATCCAAACAAGAGATGATTAGTGCAGGGGTCACTCCAGTTATGTTGACCTGGCCCACCAGGTGCAGGACATGGTTTTCTATGCATGGGGGGAATTTGGACCCAGAGACAGGGGATCTTATGGTGAAGGCAAGTCTTAAAGGAGTGATAGACGAAATACTAATGAAACTAGAAGAAGCTGGAACGGGGGTGTTCACGCCGAACAGAGAGGACGACGAGCTTATGCGCACCCTGAAGGATCCTGAACACTCAGGAAGAACACGAGGCAAAAGCATTGTTCCATGGTTTGAGGGCTTTGCGGGTTGGAACAACGAATACAGAAGTCGTGCGAGAAAGAAGATGCAGGAGGAGCACAAGAAGAAGGAGGAAGCACTCCACCTTGAAGGCCTAGAATCAAAGCACCTGGAGTTGGAATCTAGAATCAGGTGGCAGCAGGAGCAGATTGACTCACTCAGCCAGGAAAGGGTGTCTCAGCGGCAGTATGAGCAGATTGATCCACCATTGGATACCATCATCCCATCTTTGCCGAGAAGCAGCATGGGTTCCGCACCGACCGATATTGATGATGCACTGCTAGCTAGCTACCATGTGGATGATATCAAAGACAAGACTAACTGTGAGCTACACATGAAAGTGAAGAACTTATCCATGAAGGTGGCGGACGGCTATGCTTTAGCAAATCCCCCAGAAGCAACCTTCCATTGCAATCCCATTCCAGCTGGCTATGCTCGTGTCGGGGTTGATGAAGTGATGTCAGGATATCATGAGCTACAACTTGACATTCTTGGAGGTGACGACGAGAGAACACTGGGAGAGGCCATACATCGTATCATTCTATGGAAAAAGGATCACATCATCTTTCCAAGGCCACCTCCTCCTCCTCCAAGTCCGTCGCTGTGTCAGTCGACTCCTCCTCCTCCAAGTCTGGCACCGTGTCAGCCAACTCCTCCTCCTCCATGTCCGGCACCGCGTCAGCTGACTCCTCCTCCAAGTCCGGCACCGCGTCAACCGACTCCTCCTCCAAGTCCGGCACCATGGTGTCAGCATGCTCCGTCAACTCCAAGTCCGGCACCGTGTCTGCCATCTCCGCCGACTCAGCGTGCTCCATCGCCTAAGCAATAGCGGAAGAGAGAGGCCGCAGCTATGATGCCTAGCAGTACAACAGGCAAGAAATTCAAATATGATCCAAGCCTCAAGCCTCTTCTAATGTTGCCTTACCACCTGATTAAGGAGGAACTCGACACAGTAGTGGATGCCAAAGTGAAGGCTCAATTTGGACCGAAACCACCCTTGCTGCCAAAGGAGAAAGTACATGAGCATGTCTCACAACACTTTATTGATATGGCTCGACCGGCTATCAATCAGAAGGACTGCGGCTATGTGCGGTCTATCAAGAAGCCATATCTTGTAGGACAAAAGGAGTCGAGCTCGTGCTTGAGCCAAGGAGTTGGCAAAAAAGCAGGAAAATAGTTCCCCAGCTGGGAGAACGGGCAGTGCAATCGATCCCCCGCTCATTGTACAAACAGCTGTGAGTACCGCCGATCATCTGGTAGTATCTGACGATCATAGAAAGTATGCTAACGAGGCCGGTGTCACTTTTGAACAACTCCTAGGCCTTGAGGAAATCCCCGGGCTTAAAAAGGAGGAACTAAAATATCAATATACCCGCAGCAAACCTCTGGTCAAGCCTGACGATGTCAAGCTTCTACCAACGAGATTGTACAATTTGAATACGTGGTACATGCAAGAAACAACAAATACAAATCAAGAGTGCCTCATGGCGAGAGTCAAGAAGAAGCATTACTTCCATAAAAAAGATTTCTGGATTCATTATTCATAGTTGTTTCAGTTATTCAATCAAGATGCACTCGACAAATCTTTACTCACTTGCTATTGTCTGTAAGTGACTTCTTTCTGTAATTTAAGTCTCTAGCTAGTTATTCTCTCGTTTATTACTTATAATTATCCTCAATATATTATTTTCTGTGGTATAATGCAGAATGAAGATGTATGAAATGAAACACGATGGACGCTATGGCATTGGGTTCATTGACCCAAATAAGGTTAATCAAAAGATATGGGAAATTGAATATTTGTGAAAATACACGTAGAGATTCATGCTAGAGTTTTTGAAGCATCTAAACACCCAACAAGAAATACTACTTCCTTACGACTTCGGGTGAGTGTTACTATATCTTGTACTACAAATTCTATTTTTTGCTTACTAGATGTTAATAAGTGTAGTTGATGAGTTATGCACATGCCCGCTTAATTATACAAAACGTGTGCACATGCAGTTACCACTGCATCTTGTTAATCATGGAAGTTGACAAGGGAAAAGTTGAAGTACTAGACTCACTATATAAGGATCCATCCGAATATGCAACCGTGAGGGGGATGGTCGACAGGTAATTTCAATCTTTATCGCACTATCTCGGCCTCTTTACTTCATTTCCTGATATCAAGTAGTTAATAACTCCTTCATTCATTTTCTTTACCGGCAGGTAGGGTTTGGGCCATGTTCATCAAACAGGTCCCAGGCGACTAGGCACAAAAGCTGACATGGGTGCGACCCAAGGTAATTAAGTAGTACTAGCTAGCTACGTCCGTGCATCCCTTTAATTCTAGTTTCAATACCATTATCATGCTTGATTAATTATTACCTAATTAATTTTATTCTCGTAAAGTGCATGAGGCAGGAGCAGGGGAATAGTTTATGCACATACTACGTTTGCGAGAACATTCGCATGATCACGTCTGAAAGAAACATAAACGAAAGAAATCTTTGGGTATGTTTGCCACAACACTATCCATAATTTTTTTATCAAGGTCTAGCTAATATATATAAACACAACTAATATATTCATATTGATCTCCTTCTTATAGCTGACGGAGATGCGGGGCCACCTCCTACCAATGGCACGCGTACGAGCATTTCAAGAGGAAATAGCTGGATTTCTGGTCGACCGGGTCAAAGATCCCAAAGGAGAATATCATTACAAGATCAAGAAGTAATGCATGCATATGTAATGATCCGAAAATTGTAGGAGAAATTGTATATATATATATATATATATATGTATGTGAATGGTCGTCATACAAGAAATTCGATGATATATATATGATCGGTTGTATGAGAAATTCTATTTATATATATGCACAACGTGTACAGTATGTAGTGGCATAATATATGTTTGAAATGAAAAATAATTAAATGGAAAACACAAAATTAAAAGGAAAAATAAACCATAATTAATTCATAAACCCCAAAAGGATTAAATGGAAAAATAAACCAAAATTAAAAGAATTAAATACTTTAAGTCCCGGTTGGTGTTACCAACCGAGACTAAAGGTTCCCCAGCCCACAGCGCCAGCAGGTGCCACGTGGTGGGCCTTTGGTGTTGGGCCGTGTTGAACCGGGACTAAAGGCCCTTACGAAACGGCACTATAGGCCGATTATGCACAAGTGGTACAGGAGGTATCGAGCATGGATCAATCATTATGAGAAAGCCGAGCATAAAAAAATTGAATAGTAATTTCTCTCGAGAGGTCATGATTGAGGTATGAATATAACATTGATTTAATCCTCCCCCAAGCTAGAGCGATGCTTTCTCCTTCATGAGACCAAAAATTATATATATAATCCCGATCACGATGAACTAGATGCATCGGATAAAACTTTTGGTCAAATTCCAATTTCAATCAATTCTAGTTCCATGATCCAATATCATCACATAGCCAATACCATGTCAATGCTTTTCCCTTCAAAGATAAAGATAAAACCTTCTTCTTAAATTTGTCTCCGGATAAACCTGCAAGCTTAAGTAATCCACAAATTGCATCCACATGTATTAGGTGCATATTAGGTGCATAAGGATTAGCTAGCAGTTTTTCTAACATACCCGAAGGCATTTCATAACCAATATTTTTAGTAGGTGTTTTAGGTTGAGGGCAAACTAATTGTGGTTCCCATCGAGGTGAAGATACCCCTCACAAACCCTTGAAAAGATTGCTTTCCATGGTAACAAGTGACAGTAAATTTCAGCAGGTAGTACAAGTTTTTCCATACGATTTCCACTAACCAAGGGCACTTCATTCCCGGCAACGGCCCGAGTAAAGTGTCATAATGACCCACAAGTATAGGGTATCAATCATAGTCCCTTTGATAAGTAAGAGTGTCGAACCGAATGAGGAGCAGAAGGAAATGATAAGTGGTTTTCAACAAGATAATTTCTGCAAGCACTGAAATTGTAAGAAGCAAGTAGTTTGATAGCAAGGTAATTTGTAACGAGAAAGTATCGGTAACGGTAAATAAGGTTCAGCAAGGTAGCCCAATCCTTTTGTGGCAAATGACAGGCCAAAATGATCTCTTATGACAAAGTGTTCTTGAGGGTATACGGGAATTTCATCTAGTCACTTTCATCATGTTGGTTTTGTTCGTGTTCGCTACTTTGATAATTTGATATGTGGGTGGACCAGTGCTTGGGTGTTGTTCTTACTTTAACAACTTCCCACTTATGATTAAACCCCTCGCAAGCATCAACAACTACTAGAAAATTATTAAGATAACATCTAACCATAGCACTAAACATATGGATCCAAATCAGCCCCTTACGATGTAGCGCATAAACTAGGGTTTAAGCTTTTGTCACTCTAGCAACCCATCATCTAATAACTAATCCACAATGCATTCCCTTAGGCCCAAGTATTGTTAAGTCTCATGTAGTCGATGTTTACATGACACCTCTAAGGGAATCACAACATACATATAGTCAAAATATCGAACACATATGAAATTCACATGATTATTTGCAACATGACTTCTCCCGTGACCTCAAGAACAAAGGTAACTACTCACAAATAATAAGCATGCTCAAGATCAGTGGGGTATTGAATAGAATACTGGATCTAAACATATAATCTTCCACCAAATAAGCAATATAGCAATCAACTACACAAGGTAATAAACACTACTAGTCACCCATTGGTACCAATCTGAAGTTCCGGTACAAAGGTTGAACACGAGGGATGAACTAGGGTCTGAGAGGATATGGTGTTGTTTAAGATATTGATGAAGAATGGCCTCCCAAAGACGAGAGGGTTGTTGGTGATGATGATGGCTTCGATTTCCCCCTCCGGGAGGGAAGTTCCCCCGGCGAAATTGCTCCGCCGGAGGGCAAAAGTGCTCCTGCCCAAGTTCCACATCGAGACGGCGGCGTTTCGTCCTGAAAGTCCTCTCTTGGTTTTTTCTAGGTCAAACCACAATATATAACAGAAGATGGGCTAAGAAGGTGAGCCTGAGTGAGCACCACCCACCAGGGTGCGCCTGGGTGGCCTAGCACGCCCTGGTGTATCATGCTCACTAGTTGGCCCCCCTCCAGTAGTTTTCTGCCCCAGTATTTTTCATATATTCCATATAAATCCTTCACAAAGTTTCAACTCAACTTGGGAAGTGCAGAATAGTTATCTCCGATGCGCTTTTTTAGGTCCAGACTTCCAGTTGCTAGTATTCTCCCTCTTTGTAAAAACCTTGCAAATTACAAGAGAAAAGGCATTAGAATTACTCCCCAAACCATTGTTATGCATAAAAACATTATAAATAATTGTAGGAAAACATGATGCAAAATGGATGTATCAACTCTCCACGAGTTTGGGCATCTCGATCATCAAGTTTCTCCTGGCCCGAGCTGGCGTCTTGCCTAACCCGCTTGAACCGTTTACAGCAGCTGCCGTATATGGATCTTGAGCTGTTATGGTCCGTGCCATGTAGATGGCGAACTAGTGAGGCGGCTCATATGACTCCTTCTCGGGCTACCCTTCCGAGCATCCCCCAACTCTCCCATCATAAAGAGGGACATTTGATTCAGTGTCTCCCATGGATGACTCGCCATTGGAGACCACAGGGATACCTTGGCCATCTGTTGGCTCGTCCGGAAGGCTAACTCCTTGGGTAAAACCTAAGAAGACATGATGATGGCCGGCTTTATGTTGGCCTGGTCGAGCATGCTGAGCCGAATGGACAATGTGGATGCAGATGTAAATATTAATGGTGATCTCGATTGCAAGGGTGCAGAATCGCTGACCTTGCTTTCAAGAGTCTCTAACCCCTATTGACCTCAGGGTCTCACCTTTATATAAAAGTTGAGGCCCCTGGGTTTAAACGAGTCTAGGTCATGTTATGTGTCGTGACCTATCAATATTCTATCTTATCGTGTCTTCCAAGTAAGGAAAGCTTCTGGCGCCTTCCGCCTCATGGGCCATGAGTCACCATCTTCATGTACTAGGCCGCCAGGCGGTTTATTTGGTAAGTCTCCTTGATTGCCTTTCTATCACCTCCACGGTTCCTCGAGTATATGCTCCTAAGCCGCCCATGGCCTAACCCGGTCCAAAGGGAGGGTTACACCGCGGGGTCATATCCCCGACAGTGATGTTAGTGGTGTTATAGTAATATTCTTTTTATCCAATTTGCACTTGAGGATGAAGTTTTCTTCCCTTAGATCGTCGTTCTATTCTTCGAGCTTCAATATCCTTTTGCATAAAGCTGCCTTCCCCTCCTGCAGAAAACAGAAGGGATAAATTGGCTATTGCGTTTGTTCCCTCCATTAGGGAGGCTTGACTTCTTGAAATCCACGTGCATATCTCTAGGGTGAGGTAGTGGAGCTTCATCTTCATCTGAACTAGCATCTGAGCTTACATCCTCTATTTCCTCAAAATTCGTGTCTTCTTCCTCATCCATGGACCATAGCTAGGGGTAAATATACCCAAAGATCTTTGGGTCAGCAACATAGTGGGAGACATAGCTCTCTCCATTTGAATGTTGGGACGACATATTTTCCGATCTGCCAGAAAACATCTCGAAACAAGTACAGAGGAGAACCCCGCAATACAGTGATCAAAACTTCTAGGAGTATATATAATCATTTTTCTAGGTCAGAATAGGTGTTCTCGAAGAAATCAGTTTCCGGAGGGCACACGAGGGGCCCACAAGCCATCAACCTGTTAGCTTGTGCCTCCCTCGTATGTCCTCCTGACTTCGTTTTATTTTTTTTAATTTTTCTAAAATACCAAAAATGGCAAAAATTATTTTTTTGGAATTTTTGGAGTCGATTTACTTACCGTACCACATACCAACCCCCTTTCAGGTTTCTGGAGTCTTCCGGAAAGCCTCCTTGATAGGTTCCTCTAGTGTAATAACTTGGATGCCATTTGTTTCTTCATTAATGGGTGCACCTAAAATATAATGCTTGATTCCTTGCCCATTCACCACTCTCGGGTTCTTGCCTTCGAAGTTATTGATTTTTATAGCACCAGAGCAATAAACCTCCTCAACAACGTATGAACCTTCCCATTTGGAGAGAAGTTTTCCTGGAAAAAAATCTGAAACGAGAGTTGTACAAAAGTACTAAGTCTCTTACATTGAATTCTCGTTTTTCAGTCCTCTTGTCATGCCATCTTTTAATCTTTTCTATAGACAACTTGGCATTTTCATAAGCTTGTGTTCTCCATTCATCAAGTGAGCTAATGTCAAATAATATCTTCTCACCGGCAAGTTTAAAATCATAGTTAAGTTCTTTAATTTCCCAATAAGCTTTATATTCTATCTCGAGAGGTAAATGGCAAGCCTTTCCATAGACCATTTTATACAGGGACATAACCATAGGTTTCTTATAAGTAGTTATATTAGCCCATAGTGCATCATCTAGTTTCTTAGACCATTTCTTCCTAGATCTATTAACAGGCTTTTGCAAGATTAATTTTAGTTCTCGATTACTCAATTCAACTTGACCACAAGTCTAAGGATGATAAGGGAGATGCAATCCTATGGTTGACATCATATTTAGTTAGAAGTTTACGAAAAGCACTATGAATAAAATGTGAACCACCATCGGTCATTAAGTATCTAGGGACTCCAAACCTCGAGAAAATAATGTATTCAAGCATTTTAATAGTGGTGTTATGATTAGCACTACTAGCTGGGATAGCCTCTACCCACGTAGTAACATAATCAACATCAACTAAAATATGAGTATACCCATTCGAGGAAGGAAAAGGTCCCATAAAGTCAAAACCCCAAACATCGAATGGTTCAATGGCAAGTGAATAATTCATAGGCATTTCTTGACATTTACCGATGTTATCAACTCTCTGGCATTCATTGCTTGAACGGACATACTTACGAGCATTTTTGAAAAGAGTAGGCCAACAGAAACCAGATTGTAATACCTTGTGTGCAGTTCTGTCACCAGCATGGTGTCCTCCATAAGCTTCGGCATGGCACTTCCAAAGAATTTGTTCCTTTTCATGCTCACGTATACATTGTCTAATAATACCGTCTACTCCTTCTTTGTAAAGATATTGGTCATCCCAAAAGTAATGTCGTAAATCCTAGAATTTTCTTCTCTTTTGCTGATAGGTAAAGCTAGGTGGAATGTACTTAGAAACAATATAATTAGCATAATCAACATACTAAGGAGCACTACGTGCAATATTTATAGCAGCAAGTTGCTCATCACGAAAACTATCATCGACAGGAAGTGGTTCATCAAGAACATTCTCCAT
This sequence comes from Hordeum marinum, assembly GCA_022496015.1. Taxonomy (NCBI): domain Eukaryota; kingdom Viridiplantae; phylum Streptophyta; class Magnoliopsida; order Poales; family Poaceae; genus Hordeum; species Hordeum marinum. The sequence continues at coordinate 504,045,964 of CM039678.1, read as the reverse complement.
CCTAGACAAATTATCAGCAATGGGGTTTTCACCTCCATTTCTATCAATGATATGCAAATCAAACTCTTTAAGTAAAATTGCCCACCTAATGAGCCTAGGTGTTTACTAGCAGCATGATCGGTGTGAATAGTTACTTTGGAATCGACAATGTAAGGTCTAAACTTATCAAAAGCAAAAACAACTACTAAAAATTACTTCTCACTGGTAGCAAAATTCCTTTGAGCAGAGTCTAGAGTTTTACTGGCATAATGAATAACAATTATTGTTTGTCTACTCTTTTCCCTAAAACAGCGCCAACGGTATATCACTAGCATCACACATAGTTTCAAATGGCAGGTTCCAATCAGGTGGTTGAACAATAGGTGCAGAAATTAAAGCCCTCTTAAGTGTTTCAAAAGCTTCTGCACAATCATCATCATAAACAAAAGGGACGTCGTTTTGAAGAAGATTAGTTAATGGCCTTTAAATCTTTGAGAAATATCTAATGAAACGCCTATAAAAACCAGCATGACCAAGGAAACTTCTTATACCTTGGATATCTCTCGGGCATGGCATTTCTCTATTGCGTCAACTTTAGCGATGTCCACCTCATTTCCTCGTTTAGAAATTTTGTTCCCAAGCACTACACCTTTGTTTACCAAAAAGTGACACTTCTCCCAGTTCAAGACAAGACTAGTTTCTTCACATCCATGCAAAAGTCGATCAAGGTTGCTCAAGCAATCATCAAAAAAAGTCCCATAAATGGAAAAATCATCCATGAAAACCTCAACAATCTTTTTACAAAAATCAGAGAATATAGCAGTCATACATATTCAAAATGTAGTAGGTGCATTACATAAACCAAAAGGCATACGCTTATAAGCACAAGTTACAAAAGGACATGTAAAGGTAGTATTCTCTTGATCTTCTTTTGACACTGGTATTTGAAAAAATTCAGAATATCCATCAAGAAAGCAAAAGTGTGTGTGCTTAGATAGTCTTTCTAACATTTGATCAATAAAAGGCAAGGGGTAATGATCTCTCTTAGCATTTTCATTTAATTTCCTGAAATCAATTACCATCCTGTAACCAGTTACGATTCTTCGTGGAATAAGCTCATTTTTATCATAAGGTACAACCGTAATAGCACCTTTCTTAGGAATGCAATGAACATCACTTACCCACCTACTATCAGCAATAGGATAAATTATACCTGCTTCCAGAAGCTTTAGTATTTCAGTTCTTACCACTTCTTTCATTTTGAGATATAAGCGGCATTCATGATCAACAACAGGTTTAGCACCTAGTTCCATATTAATCTTGTGCTGACATAGAGTGGGGATTATGCCCTTTAAATCATAAAGAGTATAACCAATAGCAGCCTTGTGCTTCCTCAGAGTTCTAAGTAGTCTACTTTCTTCAAGCTCTGAAACTTTAGCATTGATAATAACAGGATATATCTTCTTTTCATTAAGATAATCATATTTCAGAGTATCAGGTAAAGTCTTTAGTTCAAACACGGGGTCTCCTTTAGGTGGAGGAGGATCCCCTAAGATATCAACTGGGAAGTTGTGTTTAAGAATTGGTGTTTTTTTAAGGAGTATGCCATCCATTTCATTCCTCTCACTTATAAGCATATCATTATCATGGTCTAGCAAATATTGTTCTAGAGGATTAGTAGGAGGTATGCCAATAGAAGCAAGACCAATCATTTCATCCTTACTAGGTAAATCCTTCTCATGTGATTGATTAGTAAACTTGGAGAAATTAGAATGAGACACATCACCAAAGCTTACTTTAACCTTATCAGTAACACAATTTATTTCAGCATTAACATTGCTTAAGAAAGGTCTACCGAATATAATAGGGCAAAAGTTATCTTGTTCTGAACCAAGTACTAAGAAATCAGCATGGTACTTGACCTTCCCACACAGAACCTCAGCATCTCTACCAATTCCAAGTAGCAAAATAGTATCTTTGTTTGCAAGTTTAATAGCAACATCAATATCTTACATAGTTGAGGGTGCTATGTTGTTCACAATTTCTTGATATAAGGTAAAAGGTATAGCATTAACACTAGAACCGAGGTCAGACAAGCCATGATAAAAATGATCTTCAATTTTAACTAAAACAACATGCATGCCAACAACAGGTTTATTTTTGTCTAACTTATCCCCTTTTTTCTAGAAGTTTTCGTAATCCTAGCAGCTTCCCCAAAAAATAAAGAATCTGACCCTCAACATTATTATCTAGAAGATCGTTTACCATGGCAACATTAGGTTCAACATTTATTTGTTCACAAGGTATAGGTGTCCTAACATGCCTTTTTTTAACCACAATCGTAGTCTTAGCTTGCTCCCTAATTCTAATAGGAAAAGGTGGTTTCTCAAAGTAAGCACTGGAACAATTGGATCAGCATGACTAACAATTATTTCTTTCTTCTCAGTTTTAATATGTTCCTCTAATGGTGGTTCGATGGGAGGATTGTATTTAAACCACTTCTATTTGGGAATATCAACATGAGTAGCAAATGATTCACATAAAGTAACTACTGTTTCAGAGTCCAGACCATATTTATTGCTAAGCTCATGGAAGGTATTAGTTTCCATAAAAGATTTAACACAATAAAATTAAGTTTTATACCTAACCCTTTAACTTCATCGAGTTCCCAATATCCAGAGTTGCGTTTAATTCTTTCTAGAATATCCCATATGAATCCAATAGTTTTAGTCATATATAAGCCAAAAGAAGAAGAATCAAATAATAATCGATCATCATGAGAAAGTCGAGCATAATTTTTTTGTATAATCATTTTTCTTGAGAACTCATGGTTGGGGAAGGTGTGTATCATAGATTTGAACCTTCCCCAAGCTTGGGCGATGCTTTATCCTTCATGAGGCCAGATATTATATATATAGTTCCGATCACTGTGAACTAGATGCATTGGATAAAACTTCTTCTGAAATTCCATCTTCAAGCAATTCTAGTTCCATGATTCAATATTATCCAATAGCCTATACCGCATTAATGGTTTCCCTCCAAAGAAAAAGGGAAAACTTTGTTCTTAACTTTGTTCCTAGACAAACCTACAAGCTGGAACAATCCGCAAACCTCACCGACGAACATCAAATGGAAATCAGGATGAGTCGCACCATCACCATCATAAGGTATAGATAAAAGTTTTTCAAGCAGACCCGAAGGAATCTCATAATAAATATTTTCAGTAGGCTCATTAGGTTAAGGAACAATTTCCTTATCTTCCATTCGGGGCAAAGATGCCCCGAACAATCCACTCAAAGGGTGACCGTTCGAAGCGACAAGCAACCGCAAATTTCAGCACGTATAGAAAATGTTTCCTTACCAATTTCCACTTACCAAAGGCGCTTCGCTCCCCGGCATCGGTGCTAGAAAAGAGTGTTGATGACCCACAGGTATTGGTGAGTAATCGTAGTCCTTTCGAGAAGTAAGAGTGTCGAACCCAACAAGGAGCAGAAGGAAATGATAAGCAATTTTCAACAAGGTATTCTTTGCAAGTGTTGTGAGTAACAGTAGTAGATAGTTTTGTATCAAGATAATTCGTAACAAGTAACAAGTAACAATGGTAACAAGTTTGTAGCAAGCTATCCCAATCTTTTTTGTAGCAAAGTACATGCCTGAAAGTACTCTTATATTAAGCAAGTGCTCTCGAGAACACATGGGAATTTCTATCTAGTCATGTTCATCATGTTGGGTTGATTCATTTTCTCTACTTTGATAATTTGACTTGTGGGTGGACCGGTGCTAAGGTGTTGTTCTTACTTGAACTAAAAACCTACTTATGATTAACCCCTCTATCAAGAATCCGCAACTATGAAAGAAGAATTAAGATAAATCTAACCATAACATGGAACATGTGGATCCAAATCAGCCCCTTATGAAGCAACACATAAACTGGGTTTAAGCTCTATCACTTTCGCAACCCATCATCTACTTGTTACTCCACAATGACTTCCCTTAGGACCATAGAATGGTGAAGTATCATGTAGTCGAGGTTCACATGACACCATTAAGTGAAGTAACAACATACATATCATCAAAATATCGAACCCTACAGGAATCAGGTAATTTGTCGTCCGCCATGGCTAACGGCAAAGGGCAGGTGTGACACCCTGGATTAAGAGCTACAGTAATCAATTTGTAAACACAACTATAGTAACCCTCAGTGATTAAGCTAATCTTTTGCTAAGTAGTGCTTGATCACCTTTGATTCAAATATCATTTGAAATTCCACATTGAAAACAAATTCAATTTGCAAGTGGATTATGAAGTTGCACAAAAGTTGTTGGAAAGATGTTCATCATTTAGCCAATATTCCCTGACGCCTTCGTTGTTCGGGAAAACAACATTGCCTCAATGCAAATATGGGCTATGGCAATTAAAACAGTGCACAGGAGGCATTTCTTTTAATGCATTTCCGTTTGTGAAAAATTTCAGACAAAGTCAAATGGGCCCCAAACTTCTTGTGGCACCGCCTGATATAGCAATACAAATATTTTTGCCGAGTGGCTTATTTTGCAAAAGTCTTTTGGTGGGATATATAAATACAAAACAGAATGAACTTTAATCAAAAACAGTAAATGCAAAAATATCACAAAGAGAAAAGACCCACCCCACTGGGCCACCGGCCCACCTACCCCTGCAGCTAGCCCACCCTAGGGACTACTAGGTCAGCCCCTCCCCCCACTCCTCTCACGATCCCCCGCTCTCTCCCTCCCCCATGATCTGTTGGATCGGGGCAACCGCTACCCGCTGCCCTGCGCGCCCAACCGGCCCAGTGAGCCCTGCCCGCGGCATCCGCCCGTCGCGCCGCCCCTGGCACCCTCCCGCCTGGACGTCGCCCCACCGCCGGCTCCTCCTTGCCTGCCGACCGGACCTGCCCCGCCGCCTCCCGCCTCGTCACCGACTCGCCTCCACCGTCATCGGCTGCCGTTCGTCCACGAGCCCACTGCCCTCCCCTGCATGCCGATGTGAGCCGCCGCGTTTACCCCTCCTATTTATCTGTCACTCGCGCTGCGCTCCCTAAGCCTGGGCCGCTCCGGCATGCTGCCCCGGTCGCGCTCACCATGCACGCACTGCGCCGGCCTTCGGCCTCGCCGCCGCTGGCCTGCCTCCGGCCGTCGCAACCGGCCCCGACCGTTCCTCCCCCGTCGCCCTGTCCCCACTCCTATGCACGCCTCCTCGTCGCGCGCCCATCGTTGCCCCACACGCCACCTCTCCCCTGTTCACTTCGCCGGCCACCATGACGGCCACGGCCGCCGGCAGACCGCGGTTGCCCGTGGCGAGCCCTTGGCCTCGCCCCTACCCGATATGGTTAGTGGGGGCTAACCAGCCCACTAACCCCACCCCTAGTGGCAATGACATGTGGGGCCCATTGCCCCCTAAACTTATTAGAAGTAAATAAATTAATTAACTAATTAACAATTAATTAGTAATTTAATTGATTAGGTAATCAGTTAGTTAATTAACATGTTAATTAGTCATCAGAGTATGACATGTGGTGTCCAGCACCATTAACACTAACTAAATTTGATTAATTAATTTTGTTAATTAATTAACCTAATTAGTGTATGACAGGTGGACCCCACCCCCTTAATTAACTCTGATTAATATTAATTAAGTAGTAACTAAAACGTGTCAATGAAATGCTGGATCCACTGGTCAGGTTTGACCAGTCAACAACACTTTGGACTGCTGACGCCATCGTGACCTCATGGTGACGTCATAAATGCATGTTTAATTAATTTAAATCTTTTAATTCCAGAATATTAATAAAACTTAAAAATTTGATATGAAGTAATCCGTAACTTGGATGAAAATAATTTATACATGAAAGTTGCTCAGAATGACGAGACAGATCCGAATGCGCGGTCTGTTCGTCTGTCACGTGCTCCTAGCATAGTGAACATGGGACTTTTCCATCGTTTTCGCTTGTCCGGTAGTAGCTGGAGACTCGGGAAATATCACCAGATATTCTTCCGATCCGTCTGCGACGTGTAGTACTGCGTTAGTACATACCTAGCTCTGTATATTGCCATGTAATGCATCGTGATGCATTTGTTTGCTTTATACTTATTGTTTCGTCCCCCTCTTCTCTCCAATAGACCCCAAGACTGATGGTGTTGCCGGGTACGACTACACCGTTGACGATGAGACCTTTGCAGCAGAGCAGCAACGCAAGCAAAAAAACTTGAGCATTCCAATATCACCCATCTCTCTCCCTTTTATTCTTGCATTAGAATTTTGCTACTGTTTTAGTTAGCTCCTACTGTGATGCATAGCCTGTTTTTGGTGAACTGCTACTACACCTGCAATCATATCGAATGCTTAGTATAGGTTGATCAATGAATCCCTAGTGACCCCTTAGTCCTAGTTGCCCCCTGCTTTCATCGACGACACCGAGGACTTGAAGACAGAAGACTCGGTCATCGTGACCGACTAACAAACCATTACTAACTCATCACCTCACACCCCCTTTAGTATGGCACTACAGAGCTACTACCGAGTGCCGAGGGTGATACCTCACTTAGCACTCCCGGTGTTAATTTTGTAGCGTAGCTAATCGATCGTGGGCATCAAGGGTGATTCCTCCTCCCCATTTATCGATAGCGACTCTTGTCATACCCATACCTCAAGTGGGATCCCTCGAGGGTGATTCCTCGGATTTCCACTTGGCGTATAACCACACAGTTACTATTGACATGGCATTGTACTAACATGACGGGACTGAAGGGACAGGAGGTACCACTCTATTGAGGTGGACCTGAGTTCCCGACAGTTGTAATACGGGTAGGCCCCAAGGGTACGTGTGTGAGAAAGATTTGGTGCGATGCGGTGTAAGGCATCCGAAGACTTGGTGGGGTGGGCTGTTAAGGCACCCGAGAGTTATTGGCGGGGCGACGGACTGCATTATGGTTCGCGCTTGCCCCACACTAATAAAATGCTAACAGGTTGGGTATTTGATCTGAGTTGGTCGTTGACCTTTTATGCACTAAACCTTCACGCGGGAAAAGTTATGGGTGCTCAGCGTCGTTGTATCAGTAGAAGCTCTGCGGATGTCAGCAATGGAGTGGCACGCGCCAGATTGGGCTGGAAGGTATAGCTCCCGGACTGAGTGTACTAGGTATGCTTCTGGCCGCGTTCGCATCATGCAGGAGTGCAAGGGCAAGTGAGCCCATGAACCTATACGCTTAGGATTTAGACCGGCGGGCTGGCCTCTTCGTTGAGCCTAGGTGGGCCAACGATGTTTTGGATCCCGAGGCCGGGCATTACCCAGGAAAGTGTGTCCGGCCGGAGGTGATCAAGCGTGTTGGAAATGCGGTGCACCCCTGGAGGGAAGAAATTATCTATTCGAATAGCCGTGTCCACGGTAACAGGATGACTTGGAGTTGTACCTTGACCTTATACAAATATAATTGTGATTTAATTTGAAATGAAATGTGGCTTCGGGATTGCTTCCTCACAGGGAGTCGAGGAAGAATCTCTGGGCGTGGTTACTTAATAAAATTGCTACAATAATATGACTATATATGTGTTACCGGTCTACTCTCTTCTAATGATGGAAGATGATGAAGATGCTTGTCTTCGATAGGGCTAGGCCTTCCCCTCATTCTTGCTTTCTACAATCAGTATAGATATAACCCCTCCCCTTGATAATGATGCATACTTAGCATAGTTCTGATGTCAGTCTTGCGAGTACTTTGGATGAGTACTCATCGCTGCTTTGCCTTCTCTTTCCCACTCGATATGGTTCTGCGTTCAAACGTTGGACCCCAGGAGATGGAGTATGCCGGATATGACTACTACACCACCGCAGGAGCCTACTACTACGTGGAAGCAGCCCCCAGCTAGCCGTAGGATAGGAGGTTCCCAGGCAGGAGGCCTCGCCTCATTCGATCTGTTGTTATGTTTGTGCTAGCCTTCTTCAGGCAAAACTTGTTTAACTTATGTCTGTACTCAGATATTATTTGCTTCCACTGACTCGTGTTTGTCGAGCTTTGTATTCGGGCCCTCGAGGCCCCTGGCTTGTAATATGAAGTTGTATGACCTTAATTTGTGTCTAGAGTTGTGTTGTGGTATTGATTAGTGAGTCCCTGATCTTGGTCATACGCATTGCGTGTATGATTAGCGTACGGTCGAAATCGGGGGCGTCATAGATGGACACCGGACGGCAAAGGCCTTTTCAGTCCGTCAACAGACGGCAAAAATTCCGGCAATGAAAAACCCGATAAAGCGGTCCTTTGCCGTCAGCCTCGGGACCACGGACGACAAATAATCTTTGTCGTGGGGGAGCGGACGGCAAAGAGGTTGGATGGCAGACCCAAGGGATACGACCATCAAGTGTTAACGGCAGTTCTTTGCCGTCCGCTCCCTTTGTCATCGGCCTTATGCCCCTCCTTTACCGTGGGTGGGCGGACGGCAAAGGGTAAGGCCCTTTGCCCCTGGGGTCCCCCTTTGCCGTCGGCCTTGGGACCCCACCTTTGCCTTTGGCCTTGGCCCGCCCTTTGTCGTCGGCCTTGCGCCCCCTTTGCCGTTGGTAGGCCAACGTCAAAGGGTAAGGCCATTTCCCCTGTGATCCACCCTTCGCCGTCTACCCAAGGCCCCCTTTGTCGTTAGCCCACCGACGACAAAGAGTAAGGCCATTTTCCTTTTTTATTTTTCATTAAAACAATTTTCACAGCAATATGACACATATATATATATTTCACAAAAATAAATATGTTGCCATACTGATAATCATATTCAAATAAGTTTCATCAATACATATTATGAAAGTTTCATCCATACCCTACCATATTACAATTTGTTTCATCCATACATACATAGTTTCATATACATACGTAGCAAGTGTCACATTGTTCATCGGTACGAAATAAAAAATACAAGTAACCCAAGCACTCCATCAATGCAAACTTCCATGAAGTGAATGTAATCTGCAAAACGGGAAGCTCCAAAATTAGAAGAAGACTAGATGAAGAAGAGAAGGTAAAAATAGGTCATTTAGGAGCTAACTATGGTTATTATGCCATTTTGAAGCTAAGTAAGCTAATTATAGGTCATTTAATAGCTAACTTTGGTAAAATAGCTAATTTTGGAGCTAGTTAAGCTTATTATGCCATTTTCGAGCTAACTAAGCGAAGCATAGGTCATTTTTGATAAAATAGGCCATTTTGGAGCTAATTTAGCTTACTACGTCATTTAGGAGGAAACTAAGCTAACTATATGTCATTTTAGAGCTAACTTAGGTAAAAATAGGTAACTTAGGAGCTAGCTATGCTTATTATGGCATTTCGGAGCTAAGTACGCTACGTATAGGTCATTTAATAGCTAAGATAGGTAAAATAGGCCATTTTGGAGCTAGGTAAGCTTATTATGTCATTTTGGAGCTAACTAAGCGAAGTTTAGGTCACTTTTTATAAAATAGGCCATTTTGGATCTAATTTAGCTTAGTACGTCATTTAGGAGGAAACTAAGCAAACTATATGTCCTTTTAGAGCTAACTTAGGTAAAAATAGGCCACTTAGGAGCTAACTATGCTTATTATGCCATTTTGGAGCTAAGTAAGCTAAGTATAGGTCATTTAATAGCAAAGCTAGGTAAAATAGGCCATTTTGGAGCTAGGTAAGCTTATTATGTCATTCAGGAGAGAACTAAGCTAAATATAGGACATTTTTTATAAAATAGGCCGTTTAGGAGCTAATTCAGCTTAATATGTCATTTAGGAGGAAACTAAGCTAAATATATGTTATTTTAGAGCTAATTTAGGTAAAAATAGGTCACTTAGGAGCTAACTATGTTAGTTATGCCATTTTGGAGTTAAGTAAGCTAAGTATAGGTCATTTAATATCTAAGCTAGGTAAAATGCCATTTTCGAGCTAGGTAAGCTTATTATGTCATTTAGGAGAGAACTATGCTAAGTATAGGACATATTTGATAAAATAGGCCATTTAGGAGCTAAATCAGCTTACTATGTCATTTAGGAGGAAACTAAGACAAATATATGTCATTTTAGAGTTAAGTTAGGTAAAAATAGGTCACTCAAGAGCTAACTATGCTTATTATGCCATTTTGGAGGTAAGTAAGCTAAGTATAGGTCATTTAATAGCAAAGCTAGGTAAAATAGGCCATTTTGGAGCTAGGTAAGCTTATTATGTCATTTAGGAGCGAACTAAGCTAAATATAGGACATTTTTGATAAAATAGGCCATTTAGGACCTAATTCAGCTTACTATGTCATTTAGGAGGAAACCATGCTAAATATATGTCATTTTAGAGCTAATTTAGGTAAAAATAGGTCACTTAGGAGGTTACTATGCTTATTATGCCATTTTCGAGCTAAGTAAGCTAAGTATAGATCATTTAATAGCTAAGCTAGGTAAAATAGGCCATTTTGGAGCTAGGTAAGCTTATTATGTCATTTAGGAGAGAACTATGCTAAGTATAGGACATATTTGATAAAATAGGCCATTTAGGAGCTAATTCAGTTTACTATGTCATTTAGGAGGAAACTAAGCTAAATATATGTCATTTTAGAGCTAACTTAGGTAAAAATAAGTCACTTAGGAGCTAACTATGCTTATTATGCCATTTTGGAGCTACGTAAGCTAAGTATAGGTGATTTAATAGCTAAGCTAGATAAAATAAGCCATTTTGAAGCTAGGTAAGCTTATTATGTCATTTAGGAGAGAACTATGCTAAGTATAGGACATATTTGGTAAAATAGGCCATTTAGGAGCTAATTCAGCTTACTACACCATTTAGGAGGAAACTAAGCTAAATATATGTCATTTTAGAGCTAATGTACGTGAAAATAGGTCATGTAGGAGCTATCTATGCTTATTATGCCATTTTGAAGCTAACTAAGCTAATTATAGATCATTTTATAGCTAACTTGGGTAACATAGGTCATTTTGGAGCTAACTAAGCTTATTATGCAAGTTTGGAGCTACCTAAGCTTATTATGTCATTTTGGACGAAACTAAGCTAAGTATAGGTCATTCTAGAGCTAACTTGGGTAAAATATCTCATTTTGGAGCTAAGGTGAGGTAAGTAACCATCATTATGCGGTTGTTAAGAAAAACACTAGAAAAACATACCATTCTCGTCAGCACGGTGGTTCTGGCTTGTTTCACCTGGAGAAGGTTCCCCTTTAGAAGGGTCGTTCGATGCGTTTCGGGAAATATTCTGCACCAAACATCATTTGCAATGTGTCGTTAGCATGATGACACTCAAAAGATCACTACATTGAAATGAAACTCACCGTCCACGCCATGTTAATGACTTGCATCGCCGGATGGACGTGGCCAGTCTTCTCACACATAGACTGTACATTTGGTTTTTACAAGTCAAACTTTTTATTTATGAATGAAAAAAACATTAAAATCCAAGATTTTACAAATATGAAGAAGAAACTTACCACGAAGAGCTCTTACATGGCCCTGTTAGATGCATCATTCCGTGCCCTCTCCGCCTCCATCAACGTAGTTGTCCTCTCCTCCAACTCCTTCATCTCCTTATCCTTTGCTACCAAAAGCATCTGCCTTGCCTCTCTCTCTTCAGAATAGCAGCCTGCAAGACAACTCATTGTTAGCATTGTAATCATTTTAGTTGTCACACACAACGTAATGCGGAAAGATAGTTGTGTCCATTAAACTCACCTCGATGGCGAGCTCGACTAGCCGTGGACGAGGTGTTATCTAGGACAGGATCTCGTTTGGCGTGCCTTTATCTGCCGGAGAGTGCTAGGACAACGTATAATGCCGTCTCCAATGGCGATCGAGCCATGGGGCCTCCCATTGCCAGCTATCATCACCAGCTCTGTTTCAATAGGCCCCTGGCTCGGGTTAAAGTCCTCCCGTTTCCTCGCCTTCCCATGATCTCTGTACTTCATGAGCTTGTGGTGGGAGGAGACGTTGGTGAAGTTTTCGGGATGATTGAGGTCAGACTCAGAGAATGCCATGACTTTCTTGTACAAGGCAGTATGGGCCATCGCATAGAGTTCGCACATCTCTAGCACCTCTGTCTTATTGTGACGCCCCTAAAAGAGAGAGAGAGGAAAAAAGTATTAGTAAAGGGCTAAAGCTAGCATTAAGAATGAATTGCATGAGTCATGAAGCAAACCACATACCCAGTTCTCACCAAACTCATTTAAGTTGACGCTCCCTTGATGGTGTGGCACACCAACCATTTTGCCATGCCTATCCTTGGCAGTGTTGTGGCTGGCCTCCCACTTTTCGGAGCACCACTGATCCACCAAGGCCTCCCAACAATCCATCTTATCCATGCACCATCTCGGGGGCACCTAAGTTAATAAAGAGAAATTTGAGCGCTACACGCAAGAATCAAATCAAGGAAACTAACTACAAGGCCTTAATAATATGTAATTACCTTCATGTAATGCTCCTTATCCATCTTAGAATCACGGCACTTCCCCTTTCCCTTCCTAATACGCCGCAAGGCGTAGTAGTCTCGAACGGCCTGCACCCAAGCATGGTGCCGCCAGTTTTGAAGTAGACGGTGACATTCGGTTTCGATAACCTTTGTCGCGGCCTCCTTGTATCCCTCCTCACAACTGTAGAAGGTCTGCAAACGAGACAACACTAATTAACACAATAACTAGCTATTGTTGATTTTTAATTGTATAAAGGAGAAATTACCCCGAACTGTCTGATCACCATGTCGGCCCTCGTGTGGCACAAAACACCGTCGATCTCCACCTCCGGCGGGCCCGGGGCACCCAAGTAATGCTCCCAGGTCATTCCTACCTCTCGAACCTGACCGAGCAACGTAAAAAAACCCAAGAAGTTTTGCCGGCAAAGCACACCAAGGACGCTGTTAGGCTTGCGGACACCCTTGGCAACAATCCAACCCCTGCAGTATGAAAAATTAAAGCCAACAGATTAGATATTTGAGAAAACGTGAAGGAAAAAGGTTATATAAGAGTAAATGAACTTACTTGTCCCCACTTAGCTAAATCGACCACCTCTGCTCGCGGGTCGCCGGCATGAGCGGGAGCCCCACACTACCACGCTAGTAGACGGTGGCCCCCTCACCCAGCTCCTAGTCGCTATCAGCATGGCCACTTGGCTCTGGCTAACCCAGATCAGGCCAGGTATCAAACTCGGTCTCTTGGGACGTACCCTCATCCCTGCTCTGGGACACGAGTCTCGTCGACCTGAGGCTCGTGAACCGGAGTCCGTGTAGCCTCCACCTCAAACGGGTCCACCCTCGAAGTCCTGTGCTTAGGTGAATCAGCTGGGGGTGGTGGCAAGGAAGGCGTGGCAGCGACCCTACCTCTCCTATGGGCACCACGTGTACCTTTAGTAGCTCTCTTCTTTGTGGGAGTAACCATCCCACCGCCCGCTGACGAAGAAGGAGCCTCGGAGTGCTCTCGACCCTTTCCCACCATCTTTCAACACCTGCCATGACAAAGAGTAAATGAAATTAGTACAACATAAATACCAACATGAGTAATAAATGTATATAATTTAAGTGTATCATCATCATAAATGTATATAATTTAAATATATATAATAATAGTTGAATACAGGACATGAACTAAGAATAAACTTGATCGTCTATATATGCCTCGGGATAAATAAATGCATCATGATCATCACTATCATCAATAAATCCAGCATCATCATCACTATGAAGATGAACATGTGGAAGGCCTCCATTATGTAATTGGTCAAGAAGTGACAGGTCATCCGTAGCAGTAACCTCTTCTTCTTCTGGCTCTTCCTGTTCCGGCTCACGGGTTAAGACGGATTCATTGTTGCTGTCTACTTCAACTTTCTGGGGTGAAGTAGAGCTGTTCTTGAAACGTTTTTGTACATACGTGAATCTTGGAAGAATTCTCCATCATATGTGTCTGGGTTAATGTGAGGTTCGTAATCATATTCATTGAGGGTAGGTGGTCTAAAACATGACGACACTTCATAAACGACATCCCAACCTTTCAGATTTGGATCAGTTTGGCAGGCCCACAGTAGATAGAAAATTGTCGCCCCTTGAACCGTAATATAGACATCGGAAACATCTAAATGGGTGATTTGGTTGATTTCGACTAGCCCTATATGTTCCTGAGTCCTTCTAGTCTCCTTCGGATGAAACCAATAACATTTGAAGACTACGATAGTCGGTGGGTTTTCACCATAGAATAGAAGTTCATAAATTGCTTCAACTCTTCCATAATACTTGGTACCTCCTTCGCCGATAGAGAAGACACAACAATTTGTAGTCTTTATGTCGGGCATAGATAGCTCTTTGCCAAAGGTACGAAAGTGATACCCGTTGATATCGTATTTGTCAAATGAACGGACCTTATAGTCAAAACCATTAGCGACTTGTCTCAACTCGGCGTCCATAGAATCTACATCAGCCTACAAGTTTAATACGGAAGAATGGATGCATTAGCCGCAAATTAGACCAAGAAATCAAATGGTCCAATAATGGTAATTAATCACCCTTTTTTTGAACCAAGAGATGAAACCAGGATAGTCGCCTCCATGCTTTGCCAGAAGCTCATACTCTTCGACAGAGTCCTTTTCGATGACCGCTCCATCCAAGAATTTGGCAACGTATCGACTATATCAAATATCTGGGAATAAGAGCAGTTCAAAGGAATTAGAAGTTGCGGAACAATAAATTACCGAGAACTTACTCGATGTACGGCCACACTTCTGTTAGGTTGTTGAAGATATACAATGAAATGGTCCGCCATTCTTCGACATCCAACGATTTCCCTTTCGAAGCACCGGCTGGTGCGAGCTTCCCTTTGAATAGGCTGAGGTTGGATCGACCTTTTTTAGGCTCGCCATCATTGTACCAAGGCTTCGGGTTATGCAAATGATGATTTTTGTCTTTGTAGTGTGCTGTCACGAAGTTTCCCGCCTCCTCAGTAATGAATGCCTCGGCCATTGATGCTTCAACTCTATGTTTATTTTTACTTTTAGCTCGAAGCATCTTCTGCATCCTCTCAGTTGAGAAGCACCATCGATTTTGAACTCCCCCCCCCCCCAATCTTTCCTCGGTCGGGAGATGCAAAATAAAATGTTGCATTGGATTAAAGAAGCCTGGTGGAAAGATCCTTTCGAATTTGCAGATCAACTCCAGCGACAACTCTTCCATTTCATCTAGCACACGAGGCGATAGTTCTTTCGCACAAAGAGAAGGGAAGAAATAGCTTAGCTCTGCCAGTACTAGCGATTAATCCTCAGGGATAAAGTCACGCAACATCATCGGCATTACCCGCTCAAGCCATATGTGCCAATCATAACTCTTGAGACCAAATATTTTTAATTTTTCAAGACTTGCTCCCCTCTTTAGATTCGCAACATACCCATCAGGGAACATCAACCGCATTTTCACCCATAGTAGCATTTCCCTCATAGCTGGCCTTTGGCTTCGCTATGCTTTGCTTTCCTTTTTGTTGTCGCAAGTTTTGTAACGGTCTATCTCATAGAGCCTCCTGGTCGATTCTAGCCTTAGGATTATCCTTTGACTTCCCCTCTATGTTGAACAATGTACCAAAAATGGCCTCCGCCATATTCTTTTTAGTGTGCATCATGTCGATGTTGTGTGCGAAAATGAGGTCTTTGAAGTAAGGCAGATCCCATAAGCATAACTTGTGAGTCCAGGCGTGTTCCGTATTATACCCTTTGAAATACCCCAGATGCAAAGGATCAGGCTCAAGAGCATTTAACTGATCAAGGGTATGTTGGCCTGTCAACGCAGGTGGTGCAGTGTTTTAGACAACTCTACCTTTGATGAAATTCTTCTTGTCTTTTCTAAACTTATGGTAAGGATCCAGGAACTGTCTATGCATGTCGAAGCAAGAAAACTTGCGACCTGCCTACAGCCAATGGAACTGAAGAGCTGCCTTGCATGTGGGGCATGGTAACCTTCCATGCACACACCAACCAACGAATAGCGCATACGCCGGATAGTCATGCATCGAATACATGTACCACACATGCATGTTGACGTTCTTTTTGGTAGCGGCGTCGTATGTCTTGATCCCATTATCCCAAGCTTCTTGCAATTCATCCTTAAGTGGTTGCATGTACACATTCATATTCTTCCCCGGATATTTTAGCCCTAGAATTATCAACGTCAGGAAAATGTTCTTTCTTTTCATAATCTCTCCGAGGGAGATTGAGTGGAATGACAAATACAGGCCAACAACTGTATTGTGCTGCCGTCATACCATACACATTGAACCCACCCGTGCTGATGGCAACTCGAGGATGCCTTGGATCTGTCGATTTATCCTTATGTAATGCATTGAAGTACTTCCATGCAAAAGCACCTGAAGTGTGTACCAATATCTTGTTCCCATCTGCATCTAGTTCGGTTCTTTTGCCCAATTTGTGCCATGTCATCTGTCTGGCCGTCTCTTTGACCATGAAAAGACATTGAAGTCTTGGTACGATTGGCAGATACCGAAGAACATTAATGAGGATTTGGGTCTAAATCTTCTCACCCATACCGTTGTCTACCACACTATACCTGAAGAATTGCAAATGGGGCAATAGTTCAAGGACGCATACACAAGCCTAAATAAGGCACATCCATTCTCACAGGCATGTATCTTCTCATAGGGCATCTTAAGTACACGGAGAATTTTGTCTGACCGGTACAGGTTTGTAGGCAGTACATCGCCTTTAGGTAGAAAGCGTCCAAATTTCATCAACATCGCGTTGTAGCATTCTCTGCCTAGGTTGAATTGAGCCTTCAGAGCCATTACTTGCGCGATGGCATCTAGCTCACAAAGCTCAGTGTGCTCATGGAGAGGACGTTTTGAAGACTCCAACAATTCATAGAAGGCCTTTGCAGATTCCTCCATCTCATCGTACGAATCCCGAGCATCATCAAACTTTTGCACTATGTCTTTGATCCTGGTACCATGCTCGCTGGTGCGACGACGAAACACCTCAGCTCTGGCACGTTGGTCAGACACACCCCGAAATGTCCACACCATATAATTAGGCATAAAACCCCACTTTTGCAGGTGTTTACCCATTTCAAACTATGTCTGCCTTTTAATGTTGTCGCATTTGGGACAGGGGCACCATGTGTTTTGCTGGCCATTTGCAAATGCGGCACTCAAAAAACCCCTGGTTTTTGTTAACCATTCATTGGTCATGTCTTTCTGACCAGGGTGACCAGTGTACATCCAAGCACGATCACTCATCTTGCCTACCTACCAAACACACAAGAAATATATATAATTCATCATCTATATTCATCTAGTAATCAAGTTTGTCAGTTTGATTGCGTCCATGCAACCTACATGCTAATAGGTAGAGATAGGTCCTAATCCCACCCGAGTATGTGTAGATTGGGTTCGTTTTCCCATGCTCTCCTCTGGATCCGACACGAAATTTTGGCAGCACCTCCCCGATGTTCTCCTGATACACATCTTGGCAATAAGCAGAGAGGATGTGTACCCGGAGAACAATAGGGAGGCACTGACGAAATTCTGCATCGGATCCGGAGCAAAGCATATGGGAAAACGAACTCAATCTACACATACTCGGGCTGTCCATGGATAAAGTTGGACAATTCAAAAGAATCACGGTTATAAATATGCAAATGCATGCATATTTATAGATGTAACCCTTTCGAACGGGAGATGCATACTAATGATTGAAGACACTTATAGCTAGCAAGTTTCATCGGCACGAAGATCGGAACAGAGCAAAATAATTTAAGGGGGCCGGGGGAGGAGATGTGATTTGTGCTCAGCAATGAACGCAGCAGGGTACCTCATCAAATGCACGGGGAGGTCGTCGAACAACAGACCCTCGCAGCGATGAAACAACTGCACATTGAAATGAAACTCAATCAACACAAATATGATGTTTTTCCTAAAAAAATCAAAAAAATATATGACCTAACTCATAATTCACAAATATATGACCCCGTCGGCCTCTGGAAGGCCGAAGAGCACCTTTTTCGGAATAACGGTGTCGGGGGTGTCGTGTCGGGGTCGGGGTGTCGGGGGTGTCATGTCAGGGTAGGGGTGCTGTGCCGGGGTAGGGGGTGTCGTGTCGGGGTTTCGGGTTGTCGTGTCGGGGGTCGGGGTGTCGGTGGTATCGTGTCGGAGTCGACCCTCGACACCTTTTCCCCTCGATCCTCAAGCCCTCGACCAATCGGCGACCCTCTTTTCCCTCGACGACCCTCGACCATCGACGACCCTCTTTTTCTAGTTTTACTACTTTTTTTCATCTTCTACTTCTACTTTTTTTCATCTCCTTCATCTTTCTTCTTCTTCTTCTTCTACATATTGTTTTTTTCATCTTCTTCTTCTTCCTCTTCTTCTTCTTCCTCTTCTTCTCTTACTTCTTTGTTTTCATCTTTCTTGTTTATTCTTAAAAAAACAGAAAAAAACTAAACTAAACTAAACTAAATCTAACCTAAACTAAACTAAAATAACCTAAACTAAACTAACCTAACCTAAACTAAACTAAACTAAACAAACCTAGACTAAATCTGAAAAACAGAAAAAAAATAGAAAAGCTCACGACGGGGAGGGGGTGCGGGTTGAGGAGGCAGGCCACGGCGAGGGGGCGCGGGTTGAAGAGGTCGAGGGGAAGGGTGGACGGCGACGCTGCGGCTCCGGCAGCAAGGCGGGGCGGCACGGCGCGACTCCAACAATGGGGCGGGGCAGGGCGACCGCCGCGGTCTACATCCGCTGGGCGGGGCGGCCGGGCGGGATGGGCGGCCGGCCGGCGACGGGGCGGGCTCCGGGGGACAGGGCTGGCCGGCGGCGCCTCGGGCTCCGGGGTGTGGCGCGAGGCATCGGTGGCTCGGGAACGAGGGCGGTGCGGGTGAGGGGAGGGGAGAGAGAGGGGTGGGGCGCAGGGCGGGGCTGGCCGGTGGCGCCTCGGGCTCCGGGGGGTGGCGCGGGGCGGCGGCGGCTCGGGCACGGGGGCGGCGCGGGTGAGGTGAGGGGAGAGAGAGAGGGGTGGGGCATGGGGTGCTGACTAGCTAGTGTGGTGGGGCCGAGGGGACGCCCATTAGTAGGGCATCCCCTTTGTCGTCCGCCCCGGATGGCAAAGAGGGGAAGGGCCGACGGCAAAGGGGACCGGACGGCAAAGACCCCGTCCGATTGGACCTAGCCAGGCCCAAGGTCTAGTAGGACCCACATTAGCTCTTTGTTGTCTGCCCTGGCTGACTTTGCCGTCTGGGGGCATACGACAAAGAACTGGCACATGGCAGAGTGCCTTTGCCATGTGCTAGTTCTTTACCGTCTGCTTTTTAACAGCGGACGGCAAAGAGCATCTTTGCCATGTGTCATCAGACGGCAAAGGCCTGGCACATGGCAAATAACTGAATTCCAGTAGTGGAACACAGATGAAATTCACAAGATTACTTGTAACAAGACTTCTCACATGTCCTCATGAAAAATAGTAACTACTCACACATCATTAACATGTTAGAGATCAGAGGCATAATAATTAGGATTAGGGATCTGAACATAATCTCTTCCAACAAGCATCAACTACGAGATGCAATCAACACAACTAGTAACCCACATGTACAAATCTAAGGTTTTGAGGCAAAGATTGCAATACAAAATATGAACTAGGGTTGGAGATGAGATGGTGTTGGTGAACATGATGATGAAGATTGGTCCTCCGATGAAGGACAAAGCGTTGGTGATGATGATCGCTTTGATCTCCTCCTCCTAGAGAGGGATTTCCTTGGCAAAATCTAACTGTCAGAGTGCAAAAGGGCCTTTGCCCAGGTTTCCGCCTCGAGATGGCGACGCTTAGTCCTGAAAGATTGCTTATGTTTTTTCTAGGGTAAAACACACCATATAGGACAAAAGGGGCGTCGGAGGGCCAACGGGGGGCCCACAAGACATCAGGGCACGCCATGTTGGCTTGTGCCCTGCTGCCAGCCACCTTGGGTATATATTTGCACCAGAAATTATTAAATATTCCAAAAATATTCTCCGTGAAGTTTCAGGTCATTTGGAGTCTGGTGATTTTTCTCCCTTTTTCTCGGTTTTCCGGTCTAGAATTCCAGTTTCTAGATATTTCCCTCCTTGGGGTGTACCTTGCATATTCAGCGAGTGAAGACATAAGAATTGTGTGTTAATGTGGAATGACTGGAAAAATAAAGTAAATAGTAGTAAGAATTCATGATGCAAAATGGACGTATCAATCCCCCCTCCGACAGGGCATCAGAACAGGGAGCCAGATGGGCACATGGCAGATCAGAGACTTGCATCAGCGGAAAAAGTGTTTCGGGAGGCTCCCTGGGGGTTTTAGGATTAAAGTTAATTTATAGGACAAAGAGGAATGTAGAGGCTGAGGGAGGTGTCCCTAAGCCATCAGGGCGTGCCCTGTTGGCTTGGCGCCAACCCGTGTGGCCTCTGGTGTCCTTTCGAAGCTTACAGGTCCTTATTTTGTCAAAAAAAATCAGAAAGTTTCGGAGTATTTGGACTTCATCTGGTATAGTATTCTTGAGAGGCAAAAACATGCACAAAACAACAACTAGCACCTGACACTGGGTTAATAGGCCAGTGCTAAAAATAATATAAATTAGCAAGTAAATGCATAAAAAGCATAATAGAATGATAATATAATAGCACAGAACAATCAAAAGTTATAGATAAATTGGAGACATATCAGGTACCGAGACATCGACTAAGGACTATGTTATTACTAAGACACCCTACATAGCTTATGCAAGGGGGAGAAGCCGACGACTGGCCACTTTCAGTATTGAAATGGTTGCAGAGGAATCAAAATTAATAAAAAAAGGCCAGAAGCACATTGTTTCCCAAAAATAACACTTGTATTTGTTACACAATATCACCTTGGCATACCAAGGTGTTACTTACTTCATGATAGCATCTTTACTACATCTACCAACGAAGTAACTCTTAGAGGCTCGATTCTTGCCCTCGGGAGGACCTAGAGCCACCTTCGGCGTCTAGATACCTGGGTACCATGTATTTACACACACATATGCCAGGCGAGCGCCTTCAAGGCAGGTGGAATACTTCCATAGGTAAATCTGAGGACCAGCCTCTTGTAGCCGGCGGACCAACCCAAAGACACTGCTTGACAAGGGCTCGGTTGGCCACAACTTGAAGCACAGATCTTCCATGGTTGGTCTAGCCATTAAGTACAACTCCATAAGTTGCTTCATCTGATCTCCAAGGAGGGGAGGATGTGGCATTACCCGGAATTGGGCCCATAATAGCTTCTAAGCGTCTTCCTCACGGAGGTCATAGAATTTCTCGGCTTTATCCGCACTCCTTGGCAGATCCATGAAAGCGATTGAAGGACGCCATAGTTGAGTCAGTTGGGCAAACCTACAAGTGCCAAAGACATAACGCATTAAGTATGGCTTACCGATGGCTATCTGCTTAAGTTAGTTATAAGCTCCTTGCGGTCCGCCAGAGCCTAATTTTGGGCCTCTTTATAGGCCAGATCGAGCCTTTTGACCTTAGCAACTTTGTCCTCAAGGGCGTCGCGTTTCGCTATCATACCGTTCAGGTACTCCTCCACGTCGGTGACCCGGTCTTGATCCTTGCCACACGCGGTCTTCTCCTCAGACAACTCAGTGTTGGCCCTCTTCGCTCCTGCCTTCTGTTGCTCAGCCTCTTTCCGAGCTTCTTCGAGGTCGGCTCGAAGGGCGTGAACCTCTGGTGTGCTGGCTGTCAAAGTGTAAACAAATGTGAATATCCTCTTCAAATCAGTTAGGATGAGACAAACTCAAGTACCTACAATATTGAACTTACCTTGTGCACTATCTAGCTGCTTCTTGATGACGAGAATATCTCCCTCAGAACAGGCAAGCTTATGATTAAGTTCCTCCAACTCCTTCGTGTTGGAGGCCAAGGTAGAGGCAGAGACCTCAAAACAACGTGTAAGTCCTCAGAAGTGATAATCAATCCCTTGTTCGGATTTACTCAATCCAAGTAGGATCTCGGGGGCTAATCGGTATCAATGTTTAAACACGGACAACAGTAGGAGCCTCTCCTGTTGTTTTTAACTATAAAAAATGTTTTAACACGACGAGACTTCATAATGACCCTACAATCAATTTCGGGGAACTAACTCAGGGCTTCGGGGCTACTCTTACTATACTCGCATGCATATTCTGATGAACTTCTTTCATCAATGTCTAAGTCTTCAGACAAGTTTTTTCTTCCAAACTTAGTTCGTCAAGGGCTACTGAGGATATTTCTTCAAAACTATGTTGTATTTTATAGCAAATTTGAAAACTATAGGGCCAAATGCAAAAAATTCAGAAATATGACCCCGTCGGCTTGTGGTGGGACAAAGAGTGGCCCGTCAGCTTGCGGTGGACCGAAGAGAGGCTCGTCAGCCTACAGTAGGCCGAAGAGGGGCCCGTCGGTCTCTAGGCGACCAAACAGCACCCGTCGGCCTCCCGGTGGCCGAAGAGTGTTAGTGGCACAAAACGTAATTAAGATTGCCTCAAACGAAAAAGTTATCAACACAAAAAATCTTCATCTTGTCGAAACGGTTGATTCGGTATAAAAATTTGTCTTAATCTGAGGTCGTATGCAACCTGTAGTGCCAAAAAAAGATCAGGCGCAGAACTGCAGAGTTACTTCGGACAGACAGAATGGATGTGAGAAAAATTATCACGGGACACCCGGTGCACTCGGTGAGACCATGTGGAATACAGAAGAGTACACAAGTTTGGTCATGTTCACTCGGTGAGACCGAACCAAACCACTAGTAGGCTCCGAATGGATCCAAAAAATTGCCAAAAATTTTTGGATAGATTTTTTAGTCCTTTTATTGTACGGGAAGTCCAGCCGCCTCATAAATTGATGTGGGCATTGTTCGTCTGCACCGGGAAGACACATGCAGGCACTGAAGAAATGTCTCTGTTGCGATGGCAGGAATTGAGACCTAAACTTTCAGTGATGGCATCATCCACCATGCAAAGTAGAGGCAATGGTCACCTCTCACAGATAAGCGCTTTATTATTAGGTAGAGATTATTAGGTAGAGATTTACTTATCCGTAACTCTCTGATGCAGTTTATTTATTTATTTTGGCATTCTCAAGTCAGGTCGGTTCAGGCTAGTTGAACATGCCTTGTATGGGTCGGTATGCTAATTTGAACATGACTTGTATCGTTCGGTCTATTCTATGTGCTATGCACTACACATTATGGAACATCATGTGTTTGTCCGTTTATGGCTCTATGCACGTACACGTGATAAAACATAATATGCTCGGTTAAAATCAAGGCCGTTAAAATTACAAATGCCCATGCGTTGCAACGGGCGAGAAAAAAATACAGAACCTGCTTGTTGTGCCATTATGCGACATTAATTCAAATAAATGTGAATTATAATGTTAAATGTTTTCTTTTAAAATATAATGTAATGTTTACACAAAAAATGGATGAACTTTTCTATAATAGTTATCATTTTTATGAAATTTTGAAATTTCTTGTAAAATATAAAATTTTAAACAATTTTTTTTCAAAAGGATCTTTTTATTGAGTGGTAATAATGTTTTGTTTCTTGATGGGTAATGTCATGTTTTTGTACAACATATTTTCCGTAAGACCTTATTTTGGCTCTACAAGTTGTATACGACCTTGGATTAAGACGACTTTTATATCAAAATCAACCGTTTCGACGAGACGAAGATTTTTCATGTTGATAACTTTTTCATTGGAGGTCATCTTAATTACGTTTTGTGCCCCTGACACTCTTCGGCCACCGGGAGGCCGACGGGCCCCTCTTCGGCCTACTGCAGGTCGACGGGCCTCTCTTCGCCCACTGCAGGCCGATGGGTCACTCTTCAGCCCACCGCAGGCCGACGAGGTCATATTTCTGGATTTTTTGCGTTCGGCCCTATAGTTTTCAAATTTGCTATATACGTCATAGTTTTGAAGACAAATCGCTACTGAGCATATTGGCCGCTATTTGTAAAAAAAAGTGCTATACTGGTAAAAACAAGAGCAATATTTGGGGAACCATACCTCGAAGACTTTGTAGAGGCCCTTCAAGGGCTCCTTCATTCTACCCTCTACAGACCGAAAGTGATGAACCACTGAGTATAAGAGTATTCGGTGCTCGGGCTAGATGGGGGAACCTTTGACGTGGCCTGAGACTATGTTGGTATTTCCCCAAAGAGAAAGGGATGATGCACCACAACAACGGTAAGTATTTACCTCGGTCATGAAACCAAGGTACCAATCCGCAGGGAAGATCAAGCACCTATGTAAACAACACATGCACATAAATAACAAATACTCGCAACCTGATGTGTAAGAGAGGTTGTCAAGAAAGTTTTGGTAAATAGATCTCGCAACAACACAAAATAAAATAGGTAAACAAAAAGTGCAGCAAGGTATTTTTTGGTTTTTGATTAATAGATCTAAAAACTAAAAGGCAAAATAGTAGATCCGAAAGCAACATGTTGGAAAAGTAGACCCGGGGGCCATAGGTTTCACTAGTGGCTTCTCTCATGAATACAGCGCACGGTGGGTGAACAAATTACTGTTGGGAAATTGATAAAAGATCAAATAATCATGACGATATCCATGCAATGGTCATTATATAGGCATCACGTCCAAGATAAGTAGACCGAAACGATTCTCCATCTACTTCTATTACTCCACACATCGACAGCTATTCGGCATGCATCTAGTGTATTAAGTTCAGGGAGAAACGGAGTAATACAGTAAGAATGGTGACATGATGTAAACAAGATCTATTCACGTAGTAATAGACCCCATCTTGTTATCCTTAATGGCAACGATACATGCATGCCTTACTGCCCCTTCTGTCACTAGGTAAGAACACCGCAAGATCGAACCCGTCACAAGGCACCTCTTCCCATGGCATGAAAAATCGATCTACTTGGCCTAACCAAACCAAAGATACGAAGAAGAAATACGAGGCTATAAGTAATCATGCAAATAAGAGATCAAAGAAGACTAAACTCATATTCAAGGATAGAAATTCATGATGAACTCAAAATTCATCGGATCCCAACAAACACACCGCAAAAATCATTACATCAAATAGATCTCCAAGAGACCATTGTATTGAGAATCATAGAGAGAGGAAGCCATCTAGCTACCCCCTATGGACCCGTAGGTCTATGGTGGACTAATCACGCATCATCGGACAGGCACCTATGATGAAGATGAACCCCTCTGTGATGGTGTTAGCTTGGATCTCAAGGTTCTGGAACTTGCGGCCGCTAGAATTGTGTTTCGTCGACTCCCCTAGGGTTTTCCGAATATTTGTGAATTTATAGGGTCGATAGTCCGTGTAGGGGGTCCCGAGGTGGGCACCACCCACCAGGCCGCGCTAGGGAGCACTGGCGCGCCCTGGTGGGTGTTCCCCACCTCAGGCCTCCTCCCTAGTAGTTGTTTGGGACATCTAGTTGTTGGGGAACGTTGCATGGGAAACAAAAAAATCCTACGCACATGCAGCTCTATCCATGGTGATGAGCATCTACGAGAGGGAGAGTGGATCTACATACCCTTGTAGATCGCTGAGCGGGAAGTGTTAAGAAACGCGGTTGGTGTAGTCGACCGTCTTGTTGGAAATATGCCCTAGAGGCAATAATAAATTAGTTATTATCATATTTCCTTGTTCATGATAATCGTTTATTATCCATGCTATAAATGTATTGATCGGAGACTTAGATGCATCTGTGGATACATAGACAAAACCATGTCCCTAGTATGCCTCTAATAGACTAGCTCGTTGATCAAAGATGGATAAGGTTTCCTAGCCATGGACATGAGATGTCATTTTATAACGGGATCACATCATTAGGAGAATGGTGTGATGGACAAGACCCAAACTACAAACGTAGCATATGATCGTGTCAGTTTATTGCTACTGTTTTCTGCATGTCAAGTATATGTTCCTTTGACCATGAGATCATGCAACTCACGGACACCGGAGGAGTGCCTTGTGTGTATCAAACGTCGCAACGTAACTGGGTGACTATAAAGGTGCATTACAGGTATCTCCGAAGGTGTCTGTTGGGTTGGCATGGATCAAGATTGGGATTTGTTACTCCGTGTGACGGAGAGGTATCTCAGGGCCCACTCGGTAATACAACATCACAATAAGACTTGCAAGCAATGTGACTAAGTGTTAGCCACGGGATCTTGTATTACGGAATGAGTAAAGAGACTTGCCGGTAACGAGGTTGAACAAGGTATACATATACCGACGATCGAATCTCGGGCAAGTAACATACCGAAGAACAAAGGGAAACATCATACGGGATTAACTAAATCCTTGTCATAGAGGTTCGACCGATAAAGATCTTGGTAGAATATGTAGGAACCAATATGGGCATCCAGGTCCCGCTATTGGTTATTGACCATAGAGGTGTCTCGGTCATGTCTACATAGTTCTCGAACCCGCAGGGTCTGCACACTTAAGGTTTGGTGACGTTTCGGTAATATAGAGTTATGCATGGTGGTGACCGAAGGTTGTTCGGAGTTTCGGATGAGATCTCGGACGTCACAAGGAGCTCTGGAATGGTCCGGAGGTAAAGATTGATATATAGGAAGTCCTGTTTTGGTCACCGGAAAAGTTTCGGGCTCATCAGTAGTGTACCGGGAGTGTCGGTAGTGTACCGGGGGACCATCGGGAGGGGTATTTCAACCCAAGAGGCTATATGCTCTTTTGGAGAGAAAATACCATCCCTTTGTGGGCTGGTGGAAGTCCCACACAAGGCCCATGTGGCTAGGAAGAAAATCCCAAAAGGAAAAAGGTGGAAAAAGACCAAAAAGGGCCAAGTAAGGAAGGAGTCCTAATCCTACTGGGAGTGGAGGAGGAGGACTCCTCCCTACTTGGTTTGGCCGACTGAAGGGCTGCCTTTTTTGCAGCCAAGCCTCCTCCTCATCTCCTCCTATATATACTAGAGGATTTTAGGGTTTTGGCACAAGATTTTCAGCCACGTGCCACCTGTTCCTCTAGTGCATAGCTTGTCCTCTAGATCGGTTTTCTGTAGTGCTTAGGCGAAGCCCTGTCGGAATAGCTCCACCACCATCGCCGCAGCGCTGTCACACTGCCGTAGAACTCTTCTACCTCTCCGCTCCCTATTGCTGGATCAATAAGGAGGAGATCGTCATCAAGCTGTATGTGTGCTGAACGTGGAGGTGCCGTCCGTTTGGCGCTAGATCGGGACGGGTCGTGATGAGTTCGTTGGACGGATCGTGATTGGATCGTGGGACGGATCGTGATGAGATCACAGGACACTAGGCGATTTGGATCGTGAAGACGTTCGACTACACCAACCGCGTTTCTTAACGCTTCCCGCTTAGCGATCTACAAGGGTACGTAGATCCACTCTCCCTCTCGTAGATGCTCATCACCATGGATAGATCTTGCGTGTGCGTAGGAAATTTGTTGTTTCCCATGCAACGTTCCCCAACAGTGGTATCACAGCTAGGTCTATGTGTAGATGAGAAGGTTGAAAAGTAAATTATGTATCACCGTTGTGGTTTATGCGTAGGTCAGAATCGTTCTTGCTAGAAACCCGTAGCAGCCACGTAAAACATGCAACAAGAATTAGAGGACGTCTAAGTTGTTTTTGCAGGGTATGTTGTGATGTGATATGGCCAATTACATGATGTGATATATGTGATGTATGAGATGATCATGTGATGTATAGATTATCACAACTTGCATGTCGATGAGAACGGCAACCGGCAGGAGCCATAGGGTTGTCTTTAATTATTGTATGACCTGCGTGTCAATCATTAAGCGCTATGTAATGCTTTACTTTATTGCTAAACGGTAGCAATAGTAGTAGAAGCATGTTGGGCGCGACAACCCCGATGGCGACACGTTGATGGAGATCAAGATGATGAAGATCACGGTGTCATGCCGGTGACGATGGAGAGCATGCCGGTGCTTTCTAGATGGAGATCAAAAGCACAAGTTCATGGCCATATCATGTCAATTATGATTTGCATGTGATGTTAATCCTTTAATGCACCTTGTTTTTCTTAGGACGATGGTAGCATTATAAGGTGATCCCTCACTTAATTTCAAGATACATTGTGTTCTCCCCGAGTGTGCACCGTTGCGAAAGTTCGTCGTGTTGAGACACCACGTGATGATCGGGTGTGATAGACTCTACGTTCACATACATTGGGTGCAAGCCAGTGTTGCACGTGCAGAACACTCGGGTTAAACTTGATGAGCCTAGCATGTACAGACATGGCCT
The DNA here is from genome assembly GCA_022496015.1 of Hordeum marinum. Lineage (NCBI taxonomy): Eukaryota > Viridiplantae > Streptophyta > Magnoliopsida > Poales > Poaceae > Hordeum > Hordeum marinum. The sequence continues at coordinate 504,017,725 of CM039678.1, read as the reverse complement.
AGGAACACAAGAGATTGAAAGGTCAAACATGAGTCATATAGTAGATACGATCAACATGATGATGTTCACCATTGAAACCACCTCAACTCACGTGATGATCGGACTTGAGTTGGTGAATTTGGATCATGTTTCACTCTAATGACCAGAGGGATGTCAATTTGAGCGGGAGTTCTTAAGTAATATGATTAATTGAACTCATTATCATGAACATAGTCAGTAGTGACTTTGCAAAATTATGTTGTAGATTACTAGCTCACATTGTAGCTCCCTTGAATTTTTATATGTTCCTCGAGAAATAGAGTTGAAAGATGATGGTAGCAATATTGCGGACTGGGTCCGTGATCTGAGGATTCTCCTCATTGCTGCACAAAAGGCTTATGTCCTTAATGCACCGCTCGGTGCGCCAACCCCTCTAGCGTCGTCTGTAGATGTTGTGAACATCTGATAGGCACGTTCTGATGACTACTTGATAGTTTAGTGCGTCATGCATTACGGCTTACAATTGAGGCTCCGAAACATTTTGAACGTCACGGAACATATGAGATGTTCTAAGAGCTGAAATTAGGATCTCGGGCTCGTGCCCATGTTGAGAGATATGAGATCTCCAACAAGATTCTTTGCCTACAAGATGAAAGAGAATAGCTCAATCATTGAGCATGTGCTCAGATAGTCTGGGTGTTGCAATCGCTTCAATCGAGTGGGAGTTGATCTTCCAGATGAGATAGTGATTGATATTGTTCTCCAAGTCAGTGTCACTAAGCTACTAGAACTTGGTGATGAACTATAAATGCCAGGGATAGAAATAATGATCCCTGAGCTGTTCGCAATGTTTGACACCACGAAGGTAGAAATCAAGATGGAGCATCAAGTGCTGATGGTTAGTAAAACCACTAGTTTCGAGAAGGACAGGGGCAAGGAGGGAAACTTCATGGATAGCAAGTCAGTTGTTGCTTCGGTGAAGCAACCCAAAGTTGAACCCAAACCCGAGACTAAGTGCTTCGATTATGGGGAGAGCGGTCGCTGAAGCGGAACAACCCTAGATACTTGGTAGATAAGAAGGCTAACAACGTCGACAAAAGTATATTTGATATATGTGTTATTGATGTGTACCTTGCTAGTACTCCTAGTAGCACCTGGGTATTGGATACCGGTTTGGTTGCTAAATGTTAGTAACTCGAAATAAAAGCTACGGAATAAACGGAGAATTAGCTAAGGGTGAGGTGACGATGTGTGTTGGAAATGTTTCCAAGGTTGATGTGATCAACATCGCACGCTCTCTCTACCTTCGGGATTAGTGACAAACCTAAATAAATGTTATTTGGTGTTTTGTGTTGAGCATGAACATGATTGGATCGTGTTTATTGCAACACGGATATTCATTTAAGTTAGATAATAATGGTTATTCTGTTTACCTGAATAATACCTTCAATGGTCAAGCAGCCAGTGAGAATGGTTTGTTGAATCTTGATTGTAGTAATCCATATGTTCATAACATTGATGCCAAAAGATACAAAGTTAATAATAATAGTACCACATACTTGTGGCACTGCCGCTAAATGTCATATTGGTATAAAACGCATGAGGAAACTCCATATTGGGTCAAGATGACTAAGGAACCATGCCTCTTGGTCAAGATGACTAAGGAACCCGTTTTCCGGTTTGATGGTGTGGGCAAGTGATTTATTGGAAATGATACATGTTGATGTATGCAGTCCTATGAGTCTTGTAGCGTGCGGTGGATATCGTTATTTTCCTACCTTCACTGATGATTTGAGTAGATATAGTGTATATTTACTTAATGAAACACAAGTCTGAATCGTTTGAAAGGTTCAAGCAAATTCAGAGTGAAGTTTAAGATCATTGTGACAAGTAGATAAAAATGTCCACAATATGATCGTGGAGGTGAATAACTGAGTTACGAGTTTGGCATACAACTTTGGACAATGTGAAAGTTGTTTCACAACTCACGCCACCTGGAACACCATAGTGTGATGGTGTGTCCGAATGTCATAGTCATACTCTATTGGATATGGTGCGTGCTATGATGTCTCTCATCGTTTTGCTACTATAATTTTGGGGTTATGCATTAGAGACAACTACATTCACTTTAAATAGGGCACCATCTAAATCCATTGAGATGACATCGTGTGAATTAGGGTTTAATAGAAACCCAAGCTGTTATTTCTTAATGTTTAGGGCTGCGATGCTTGTGTGGAAAATGTTTTCACCTAATGACCTCGAACCCAAAGCGGACAAATGCATCTTCATAGAATACCCTAAGAACAGTTGGGTAAACCTTCTATCTCATATCCAAGCATAAAGTGTTTGTTGCTAAAACTGGGTCCTTTCTCGGGAAAAAAATTCTCTCGAAAGAATTGAGTGGGAGGAAGACAGAACTTGATGAGGTTGTTGAACCTTTGTTCAACCAGAGAGTAGCGCATCTCCCCCGTTAAGAATAAATACGTATCCGGTTTGCGACTTAGAGTCGTCCAGATCAGTGTCAAAGCTTGCATCGACGTAACCCTTTACGACGAGCTCTTCATCACCTCCATAAACGAGAAACATTTCCTTAGTCCTTTTCAGGTACTTAAGGATATTCTTGACCGCTTGCCAGTGCTCCATTCCAGGATCACTTTGAAACCTTCTGACCATACTTATGGCAAGGCTGACATCGGGTCTTGTGCAAAACATTGCATACATGATAGAGCCTATGGCTGAAGCATAGGGGACGACACTCATCTTTTCTCTATCTTCTGCAGTTACTGGGCATTGAGTCTTACTCAACTTCACACCTTGTAACACAGGCAAGAACCCCTTCTTGGACCATTTTGAACTTCTTCAAAACATTATCAAGGTATGTGCTCTGTCAAAGTGCTATTAAGCATCTCGATCCATCTCTATAGATCTTAATGCCTAATATGAAATCAGCTTCTCCTAGGTCCTTCATTGAAAAACTCTTGTTCAAATAATCCTTCACGCTTTCCAGTATTTCTATATTGTCTCCAATCAGTAATGTGTCATCCACATATAATAGTAGAATGCTATAAAGCTCCCACTCACTTTCTTGTAAATACAAGCTTCTTCGTAAACTTGTATAAACTCAAACGCTTTGATCACCTCATCAAAGCACTTATTCCAACTCCGAGATGCTTGCACCAGTCCATAAATGGATCGCTGGAGTTTGCAAATTTTGTTAGCATTCTCTGGATCGACAAAACCTTCGGGTTGCATCATATACAACTCTTACTCAAGGAAACCGTTGAGGAACGCTGTTTTGACATCCATCTGCCAAATTTCATAGTCAAAATAAGCAACTATTGCTAACATGATTCTGACAGACTTAAGCATCGCTACGGGTGAGAAAGTCTCATCGTAGTCAACTCCTTGAACTTTTGAAAAACCTTTTGCCACAAGTCAAGATTTATAGACGGTGACATTACCGTCCGCGTCTGTCTTCTTCTTAAAGATCCATTTGTTCTGAATGGCCTTTCGCCCTTCAGGTAATACTTCCAAAGTCCATACTTTGTTTTCATACATGGATCCCATCTTGGATTTCATGGCCTCTAACAATTTCTCGGAATCCGGGCCGATCACTGCTCCTCCATAGCTCGTAGGTTCATTGTTGTCCAACAACATAACCTCCAAGACAGGGTTGCCATACCACTCAGGGGTAGTACGCGGCCTTGTCGACCTACGAGGTTCAATAGCAGCTTGATCCGAAGCTTCATGATCATCATCATTAACTTCCTCTTCTACCGTCGTAGGTTCCATAGAAATATCTTTCTGCGCTGCGCAACTTTCCGGTTGAAGTAAAGGTTCAATAACCTCATCAAGCTCTATTTTCCTCCCACTCAATTCTTTCGAGAGAAACTCTTTCTCAAGAAATGTTCCGTTCTTAGCGACAAACACTTTGCCTTCTGATCTGAGATAGAAAGTATACCAGACTGTCTCTTTTGGGTATCCTATGAAGACGCATTTCTGCGCTTTGCGTTCCAGCTTTTTAGGTTAAAGCTTTTTGACATAAGCATCACATCCCCAAACTTTAAGAAACGACAACTTTGGCTTCTTGCCAAACCACAGTTCATATGGCGTCGTCTCAACAGATTTTGATGGTGCCCTATTTAAAGTGAATGCAGCTGTCTCTAATGCATAACCCCAAAAGATAGTGGCAAATCGGCAAGAGACATCATAGAACGCACCATATATAATAAGGTTCGATTACGACGTTCGAACACACCATTACACTGTGGTGTTCCGGGCGGTGTTAACTGTGAAACAATTCCACACTGTCTTAAGTGACTTCCAAACTCATAACTCAGATATTCACCTCCTCGATCAGATCGTAGGAACTTAATCTTCTTGTTACGATGATTCTCAACTTCACTCTGAAATTGCTTGAGCTTTTCAAACGTTTTTCAGACTTGTGTTTCATTAAGTAAATATACCCATATCTACTTAAGTCATTAGTGAAGGTGAGAAAATAACGATATCCACCACGCGCTATAACATTCATTGGACCGCACACGTCAGTATGTATGATTTCCAATAAGTCACTCGCCCGTTCCATTGTTCTAGAGAACGGCGTTTTAGTCATCTTGCCCATGAGGCATGGTTCACATGTGTCAAGTGATTCAAAATCAAGTGACTCCAGCATGGAGCTTCCTCATGCGTTTTACACCAATATGAGCTAAACGGCAGTGCCAGAAGAAAGTGGTACTATCATTATCAACTCTATATCTTTTGGCATCAATGTTATGAACATGTGTGTCATCACTATCAAGATTCAATATGAATAAACCCCTAACATTGGGTGCATGACCATAAAAGATATTACTCATATAAATAGAACAACCTTTATTCTCTGATTTAAATGAGTAACCGTCTCGCAATGAACCAGATCCAGATATAATGTTCATGCTTAACACAGGCACTAAATAACAATTATTTAGGTTCATCACTAATCCCGATGGTAATCGAAGAGAGAGCATGCCGACAGCGATCACATCAACCTTGGAACCATTTCCCACGCGCATCGTCACTTCGTCCTTTGCCAGCCTTCGTTTATTCCGTAGTTCCTGCTTTGAGTTGCAAATGTGAGCAACCGAACCGGTATCAAATACCCAGGCACTACTATGAGAGCTAGTAAGGTACACATCAATAACATGTATATCATATATACCTTGTTTGTCATTGGCCGCCTTCTTGTGAGCCAGGTACTTGGGGCAGTTCCGCTTCCAGTGACTAGTTCCCTTGCAATGAAAGCACTCAGTTTCTGGCTTGGGTCCATGCTTGGGCTTCTTTATAGGAGTAGCAACTGCTTTGCCATCCTTCTTGATTTTACCCTTCTTTCCCTTGCCCTTAACTTTGCCATTTTTCTTGAAACTAGTGGTTTTATTGACCATCAACACTTGATGTTCTTTCTAGATTTCAGACTCAACGACTTTTAGCATCGCAAACAACTCGGCGACTGAATTGTTCATCCCGTGCATGTTATAGTTCATCACAATGCTCTTGTAACTAGGTGGCAATGATTGAAGAACTCTGTCAGTGATCGCTTCTGGTGGAAGGGCAATGCCCAACTCCGCTAGACGAGTTGAATACCCAGACATTCTGAGTATATCTTCACTGATAGACCCATTCTCCTCCATCTTGCAAACATAGAACTTATCAGAGGTTTCATACCTCTCGATCCGGGTGTTCTTCTGAAAGATAAACTTCAACTCCTAGAACATCTCATATGCTCCATGACGCTCAAAATGTCTTTGAAGTCCCGGTTCTAAGCCATACAATTTTGCACACTGAACTATTGAGTAATCTCCAGTACGTGCCTCCCAAGTGTTCTTAACGTCTTCGGAGGTCATGTCTTTTGGTTGGTCACCAAGCGGTGCATCAAGGACATATGATTTCTGGGAAGCCGTGAGGATAATCCTCAGATTACGGGCCCAGTCAACAAAGTTACCTCCATCATCTTTCAGTTTAGCTTTCTCTAGGAACGCATTGAAATTTAGGGGTGCTACTGCACGAGCCATTGATCTACAACATAAATATGCAAAGTTTACTTAGACTATAGTTCAAGATAATGAGTTTATTTAATCAAATTACTAAAGCTCCCACTCAAATTGACATCCTTCAGGTCATCTGAGTGTCACATGATCCAAATCCACCAACTCAAGTCCGATCATCACGTGAGTTGAGGTGGCTTCAATGGTGAACATCATTATGTTTGATCATATCTACTATATGACTCATGTTCGACCTTTCGGTCTCTTGTGTTCCGAGGCCATGTTTGTACATGCTAGGCTCGTCAAGTTTAACCCGAGGGTTCTGCGTGTGCAACACGATGAACTTTCGCAACGGTGCACACTCGGGGAGAACACAATTTATCTTGAAATTTAAGTGAGGATCACCTTATAATGCTACCATCATACTAAGAAAAACAAGGTGCATAAAAGGATTAACATCACATGCAATTCATAAGTGACATGATATGGCCATGAAATTGTGCTTTAGATCTCCATCTTGAAAGCACCGGCATGATCTCCATCGTCACCGGCAAAACACCATGATCTCCATCATCTTGATCTCCATCAACGTGTCGCCATCGTGGTTGTCACGCCCAACATGCTTCTACTACTATTGCTACCGTTTAGCGATAAAGTAAAGCATTACATAGCACTTAATGATTGACACGTAGGTCATACAATAATTAAACACAACCCTATGGCTCCTTCCGGTTGCCGTACTCATCAACATGCAAGTCGTGAAATTCTATACATCACATGATCATCTAATACATCACATATATCACATCATGTAATTGGCCATATCACATCACAACATACCCTGCAAAAACAAGTTAGACGTCCTCTAATTGTTGTTGCATGTTTTACGTGGCTGCTATGGGATTCTAGCAAGAACGATTCTCACCTACGCATAAACCACAATGGTGATACATAATTTGCTTTTAAACCTTCTCAAGGACCGCCTTTGTCGAATCCGATCCAACTAAAGTGAGAGAAACTGCCACCCGCAAGCCATCCAGGCAACAAGTTGCGTCAAGGGAACCGGTCTCTCATAAGCGTACGAGTAATGTTGGTCCAGGCTGCTTCATCTCACAATACCGCTGAACCAAAATCTGACCAAGGGAGGAAGCAATCTAACCATCAACGCCCACAAACCTTTTGTGTACTACACGAGATCTCATCTACACATAGACCTAGCTCATGATGCCACTGTTGGGGAACGTTTCATGGGAAACAAAAAAATTCCTACGCACACGCAGATCTATCCATGGTGATGAGCATCTACGAGAGGGAGAGTGGATCTACATACCCTTGTAGATCGCTAAGCAGGAAGCGTTAAGAAATGCGGTTGGTGTAGTCGAACGTTTACGCGATACAAATCGCCGTGTGTCCCGCGATCCAATCACGATCCGTCCCGCGATCCAATCATGATCTGTCCCGCGATCCAATCACGATCCGTCCCATGAACTTGATCACGATCCGTCCCATGAACGTGATCACGATCCTTCCGATCTAGTACCGAACGGACGACACCTCCGCGTTCAACACACGTACAGCTTGATGACGATCTCCATCGTCTTGATCTAGTAAGAGGGAGTGGCGAGGAAGAAGAGTTCTACTGCAGCCTAATGGTGCTCCAGCGATGGTGGTGGAGCAATTCCGGCAGGGCTTCGCCGAAGCACTGCAGAAATCCGATCTAGAGGAGAAACTATGCACTGGAGGAACGGGTAGCACGTGGCTGAAATTCTAGTGCAAAAACCCTCAATACCACCAGTATATATAGGAGGAGAGGTGAGGAGGCTGGCGCAAGGGCCAAGGTTCCTATAGGAGTCGGCCGAACCAACTAGGATTGGAGGACTCTCCTTCAATCCTGGTAGGACTAGGATTCGTTCCTTTTTTTCCTTTTCCACCTTTTCCTATTGGGTTTCTTCCTCCAGCCACATGGGATTTGTGTGGGAGTTTCCACCAGCCCACTAAGGGATGATATTCACTCTCCCACATCCCATGAGGCCCCTCGGGGCGTGACACCCCTCCCGATGGTCCCCCGGTACACTCCCGACACTCCCTGTACACTACCGATGAGCCCGAAACTTTTTCGGCGACCAAAATGGGACTTCCTATATATGAATCTTTACCTCCGGACCATTCCGGAGCTCCTCGTGATGTCCGGGATCTCATCAGAGACTCTGAACCAACTTTGGTCACCACCATACATAACTCTATACTATCGAAACGTCACCAAATCTTAAGTGTGCAGACCCTGCGGTTTCGAGAACTATGTAGACATGACCGAGACACCTCTATTGTCAATAACCAATGGAGGCACCTGGATGTCCACATTGGTTCCTACATATTCTACAAAGATCTTTATCGGTCGAACCTCTATGTCAAGGATTCGGTTAATCCCGTATGATGTTCCCTTTGTTCTTCGGTATGTTACTTGCCCGAGATTCGATCGTCGGTATCTCCATACCTAGTTCAACCTTGTTACTAGAAAGTCTCTTTACTCGTTCCGTAATACAAGATCCCGTGACCAACACTTAGTCACATTGCTTGCAACGCTCATTGTGATGTTGTATTACCGAGTGGGCCCTGAGATACCTCTCTGTCACACGGAGTAACAAATCCCAGTCTTGATTCATGCCAACTCAATAGACACCATTGGAGATACTTGTAGAGCACCTTTATAGTCACCCAGTTACGTTGCGATGTTTGATACACACAAGGCACTCCTTCGATGTTCGTGAGTTGCATGATCTCATGGTCATAGGAACACATACTTGACATGCAGAAAACAGTAGCAATAAACTGACACGATCATATGCTACGTTTGTAGTTTGGGTCTTGTCCATCACATCATTCTCATAATTATGTGATCCCGTTATCAAATGACATCTGATGTCCATGATTAGGAAACCTTAACCATCTTTCGATCAACAAGCTAGTTCACTAGAGGCATACTAGGGACATTGTGTTTGTCTATGTATCCACACATGTATCCATGTTTCCAATCAATACAATTCTAGCATGGATAATAAACAATTATCGTGAACAAGGAAATATAATAATAAACACTTTATTTATTGCCTGTAGGGTATATTTCCAACACTAGTGTCTTGTGGTACAAAAATAATTTCCAAAGAATTTCAGGACATTTGGGCTTCTTTTGGTACTGATTTTCTACGAAGTAAAAAACAAGCAAAAACAACAACTGGCACTTCGGCACTATGTCAATAGGTCAGTCCCAAAAAATGATATAAAATTTCTATAAAATGATTGTAAAACATCCATGATTAATAATATAACAACATGGAACAAGCAAAAATTATATATACGTTGGAGACATATCACATCCCCAAGCTTAATTCCTACTCGTCCTCGAGTAGGTAAATGATAAAAAAAAATTGATGTGGAATGTTGCCTAACATGTTCATCACATATTCTTTTCTTTATAGCATGGACATTTGTACTTTTATATGGTTCAAAGCAATAGTCTAGTTTTGACATGAAAACTTTAATACTCAAGCATATCAACAAGCAACCATGTCTTTCAAAATATCAACACTAAAGCAAGTTATCCCTAGCCCATCATGCTCAATCATTGATCCATTCATGAAGCACACTCAAATATTAGCTACAGCTAATGCTCAAGTATGATCACAGCGCCTCCTAGTTGGTGCTTTATAAGAGAAGATGGAGACTCAAATTGAAAATAAAAAATTCATAAAGTAAATGGATAGGCCCTTTGCAGAGGGAAGTATGGATTTCTAGAGGTGCCAGAGCTCAAGGCTTAAATTGATAGAGAAAAAAAATTGGGTGTCATGCCTTTCCTGTCAACGAAAACTTCCGGGAGATTTCAATATCTTTCCATGCTAGATAAATCATAAGAGGTTCCCAAACAGAAAATAAAGTTGATTTGTTTTTCCACCATACTTTCACATTCCACGGCTAACCGAATTCACGGTTGCATTCCATACCAACACTTTCGAAGGAATTTATTATTAGACAATATACGGTAAAAAAATCTTCATTTCAGGACTGGGCATCCATATTATCATCGTACTCTCGTGCAATGACAAGTAAATAAACACTCATCTTCAGAATAACACATCTAGCATGGAAAAATATCGGTCACCCCCTACTGTTTCATGAGCGGCACGAGCACACAAAAAGGAAAATTTATTTTTAAAATCTAGAGATGGCACAGACAAATTTGATTTGAACGCCTTGGAAATAACGTGTATAGGTAGGCACGGTGGACTCATATGGCAAAATTGGATTTAAGGATATTGGATGCACAAGTAGTATTCAGTATAAGTGAAGGCTAGCAAATACGTTGAGAAGCATCCAGCCAAGAAACGAAAATGACATAAACAAGCATTAAGCATAACTAACACTGAATAATGCAACATAAGAATGATGTATTTTCGGATCTCAACTATTGACTTTCGTGCTTGCATAGGGAATCACAAACCTTAACATCGATATTCTTACTAAGCATAATTGCTCACTAACATAACTCACATATCACTATCGTCATGTCTCAAAACTATTAGAAAGAATAAGTTTAATTTTCCTATGACCTTCATGAAAGTTTTTATTATATCCCTCTTGAATATCTATCACTTTGGGACTAGTTTCATATATTGCCATTGCTTTTGGCAAGCTCACATAGATATAGAAGTTTCATCTCTGAAAATAATATAAGTGAAGCATGAAAGGATTTCTTAAAAATTAACAACTCTCAAATTAATATAAGTGGAGCATGAGGGCATTTCTTCAAACATGTAAAAGCACGTCGTGCTCAAAATGATATAAGTGAAGCACTAGAGCAACTCCATAGCTCAAACAATGTAAGTGAAGCATATAGAGCAATTCTAACAACCATAGCATAATTTTGGCTCTGTCAAATAGGTGTGTCCAGTAAGGATAAAAATCAAATCAAGCAAAAACTCAAATGATACAAGATGCTCCAAGCACAACTCATGATACGTGACGAATAAAAATATATCTCCCAGTAAAATACCGATAGTTGTTAGAAGAAAGAGGGGATGCCACTCGGAGGCATCCCCAAGATTAGTTGCTTGTTCCTCTTACGATATTATCGTGGGTGTGCCATGGGCATTCCCAAGATTAGGATCTTCTTACTCCTTATTCCTTCATCCATCATGATCTCACCCAAAACTTGAAAACTTCAATCACACAAAACTTAACAAAATCTTCATGAGATCCATTAGTATAATAAAGCAAATCACAACTCTAAGTACTATTGAAAACCCATTCATATTTTATAATTGCATTATATCTACTGTATTCTAACTTTACCATGACTAATACCCTCCAATACAAGCTATAGATTCATCCAAACAAGCACACAACACAACGAAAACAGAATTTGTCTTAAACACAACAGTCTTTAGTAATATGTACTCTAACCATACTTATGTAACTTTAAAAATTATGAAACGTTCGGACAAAATAAAGAATTTGTATAGCAATAGTGTGTTTAAATTTCAGATCATTATAAGTCTCTAGTTAAAAAATGAAAATCCGCGCACTAGAGTCAAACTTTCTGTTTCAGATTCAGCATTGTTTCTACTCATCTTATGAATCATCCTAAAGGTTCTACTTGGCACAAATACTAAATAAAACCTAAAAACACAATCATATCATAATCATAATTTTGTAAACACTAAAAATATAAAGGAAATGAGAAAAATAAATATTATTCATTGGGTTGTCTCCCAACAAGCTCTTTCTTTATAGCCATTAAGATAGTCTTAGGATAATAATGATGCTCACATAAGAGACAAGAGTTAAAGAAAAAATAGAGAATAATAAGACATGTGACAAACACATTTAAGTCTAACATACTTCCTATGCATAGGGATTTTATAAGCAAACAATCTATGGGAGCAAGAATCAACTAGAATAGGATGCCAAAGCAAGCATAACTTCGAAACTTTGAACATATAGGGAGGAAACTTGATATTATTGCAATGCCTACAAGCATATGTTCCTCCCTCATAATAATTTTCAGTAGCATCATGAAGGAATCTCACAATATAACTATCACATAAAGCATTCCTTTCATGATCTACAGGCATAGAAAATTTATCACTCTTCACATAAGCAAACTCCTTTTCATTCATGGTAGTGGGAGCAAACTCAACAAAATTCCTATAATGTGAGACTTGATTGTCATAAAAAATTGAATATTAAAATAATGATTACAAGTTTCATGGTTATCATTGACAATTATAACATACGTGTCATCACCAAAACTTGGGGAACAACAAAAAATATCATCTTCATCAAGCATAGCATCCCCAATCTTGTGGTTTTGCATCATGGCAATCATGGATATTCAGAGAATTAATACTAACAACATGGCAATCATGCTTTTCATTCAAGAAACTATCATGAATCACCTGATAAATTTCTTCTTTCAACACTTCATCAAAATTTTCAGGTTCATGATTTTCAAACAAAACTTCATAGAGATAATCAAGTGCACTAAACTACTAGCAATTGGTTCATCATAATTTGGTCTTTTGAAAAGATTAGAAATTGGATGAGGATCCATATCAATAGATTTTGAGAAAGAAAAGATGCAAGCAAATAGAAGGCTCATGGCAACACAAGCAAAGATAGCAAACAAGAAAAAAGGGAAACGAAAAAGAGGGCGAATCAAACGGTAATTTTTTTGTGAAGTGGGGGAGATGAAAATGAGAGGCAAATGATAAATAATGTAAATTTCAAAGAGATGAGATTTGTGATTAGCATCCTGATACATGTTGATGATGTCTCACCGGTGCCAGACATTGGCAGGTTGAAGAGAGACAGCTTACGCACCTCCCCGCCAATGGCACCATAAATTCCATTGACATGGCTTGAGTCTGTGTCCGTATTTCCCCAAAGAGGAAGGGATGATGAAGCATAGCTACAGTAAGTATTTCCCTCAGTTAAGAAACCAGGGTATCGATACATGCAGGAAGACCAAGCAACTATGTAAACGGCACCTGCACACAAAGAACAAATACTTGCAACCCGGCGCGTCAGAGAGGTTGTCAAGCTCTCAATGATAAAAAGATAGATTAGATTGTAATAGGTTGGGCAAATAGATCTCACAAGAACATGGAATAAAAGAAGTAAACAAAAATTGCAGCAAGGTATTTTTGGGTTTTTGGATTAATAGATCTGGAAAAAAAAGAAGCAAAAAGATAGATCGGAAAGCAATATGTTGGAAAAGTAGACCCACGGCCATAGGATTCACCAGTGGCTTCTCCCATGAGTATAGCACATGGTGGGTGAAAAACTTAATGTTGTAAAATTGATAGAAGATCAAATAATCATGACGATATCCAAGGCAATGATCATTATATAGGCATCATGTCCAAGATAAGTAGACCGAAACAATTGTGCATCTACTACTATTACTCCACACATCGACCACTAACTAGCATGCATCTACTGTATTAAATTCATGGAGAAATAAAGTAATGCAATAAGAACGGTGACATGATGTAGACAAGATCTATTCATGTAGGAATAGACCCCATCTTGTTATCCTTAATGGCAACGATACATGTGTGCCTTGTTGCCCCTTCTTTCACTAGGAAAGGACACCACAAGATCGAACCCATCACAAAGCACTTGTTCCGATGGCGATCTAGTTAGCTTAACTAAACCAAAGATTTCAAGAAGAAATACGAGGCTATAAGTAATCATGCAAATAAGAGATCAAATAAGACTCGAATAATATTCATGGATAGAAACTAATCATGAACTCAAAATTCATTGGATCCCAACAAACACATCGCAAAAAGTAATTACATCAAATAGATCTCCAAGAGACCATTGTATTGAGAATTGAAAGAGAGAGAGGAAGCCATCTAGCTACTACCTATGGACAGGTAAGTCTATGGTGGACTACTCACGCATCATCAGAGAGGCACCCATAAAGACGATGCACCCATCTATGATGGTGTTAGATTGGATCTCGTGGTTTTGGAACTTGCGGCGGCTGTAATTGTGTTTCATCGACTCCGCTAGGGTTTTATAAATATTTAGGTATTTATAGCGGATAGGTGGTGGAGAGGCATCCCGAGCTGGGCACAACCCACGAGGGCATGCCTGGGGCCTCTGGTGCGCCCAGGTGTCTTGTTCTCTCCTCGGCCCTCCTCTCTGGCACTTCTTTGCCCCACTGGATGTCTTTTGGCCCAAAAAAATCTCCAAAAAGGTTCACGGTGTTTGGGCTTCATTTGGTACTGATTTTTTGTGAACTAAAAAAAGCAAAAAACGGCAACTAGCACTTGGCACTATGTCAATAGGTTAGTCCCAAAAAATTATATAAAGTTGCTATAAAATGATTGTAAAACATCCAGGATTGATAATATAACAGCATGGAACAATCAAAAATTATAGATACGTTGGAGACGTATCACACAGTATGATAAAGGCGACAATGTCAAGGATAGAGTTTGGGACCAGATGATGGAAATCCAACCCGTAGAAGAAGAGAAGGCCCCTCACAAATTGGTGGAGGGGAAAACAAAACCTCATATGAGATGTGAAAGGATGATCACCCTCTCCCCCGACTGGGGTGGGGATGACTTGTCCGGGCACCAGGGGCCCGCACTTGGCCTGTGCGGGAAGGAAGCTGATAGTCTTCAACTCTTGGATGGTACCCACTATGACGGTGGAAGCCTGCCATTTGCCATTATCGGCCATGGCAAACGATCGAAACGTGGGTGGAAGGAAGATCGGGAAGGGAGATCTGGGTGCTGCAGCCCTCGAGGATGCTAGCTATGGCATGAGGAAGGGAGGCATGGTAGATTTGGGTAATCCCTTGTGTTTTTATAGCGGGGTAAAAGATCAATAGTCCACGCACCGCGTCATTCGAATCGCCCTGATCCTTGCGATCACTAAACCTGTTTTGGTCGAAACAAATTTTTTTGATGGTATCACCTGAAATTCAGGGCAAGATCTCTGCCATGGTGTGACGGTCCAATAAGGCAACTGCCGCGATGCACGATCATGCTCATCAAGACTAACCCAGACCGACTTTGAAGAGGTGGCGTTCAGTAAAAGGTGTGAGGTGTTAAATGGACCTTTGGTATTTCAATCGCGACCCTTCAGGGTTAAGAGGGTGCATGGACCACGGATACGAACATTGTTGATCAGGAGAACTCATCTGTCAAGCCGAAGAAATCCAAGGCCATAAGATCCAATGCATGTGGTTGTCCTGGACAATTGGAGACTAGTTCAGGGGTTACTGCGGGTGTCCTAGACTAGGAGGTGTCATCCCAAGGTGTTTAGTAGGTATGTCCCGATAAGGGCCTGTTAAGCCAAATCCTGAAGGACGGATGAAGCATCAAGATCTACATGTCTAGAAGACGAAGACTGTTGAAGGCTTGGCATGCACCCAGGACAACTTTGTGTTTGACATGTTTACAACCGACCTAGTTTGTAACCAAGTCACCCTATGCATCTATATAATCCTAGGGGTTTAGTCCATAGGGGGCAACTTATCTGCCTTAGGGTTAGAACATACACAACGATCTCGAGGTAGATCATCCTATACTCGATACCCTATCAATCAATACAATCAAAGCCTGACATAGGGTTTTACCCCTTTCAGAGGGCCCAAACATGGGGAAATCGTCCCTAGGTCAATTGTTACCATTGATCTTAAATACACAACTCGGGACCTCTATCGAGATCAACCAGTTTAATACCGACACCTATGGTCAAGGGTCGGTAACAAGATATGGTTATGGAGCATGATCATAGAAACAAATTCCTATGAAGAAATCCTTTGGAACATATGAAAATAGAGGATTATTATGGTCTTATTAAGAAGATTAATAAAGAATAAAAATTAATTTAATTATGATATAGTATTATGGTAAAAGTAGGTCTACTCGAAGGGTTCGAGCGAAAGGAGGAGCTAAACATAGTTGTAAAATTATGATTGGTATTCTAACACATAGGTCATTGTGCAATTTGAAACAAATATGCGTGACGGCGACCAAATAAATCATTCACTAAAGAGTGTACTTTCAATGATTTTTTTGTTTACTAGAAAGTCCTGCTGACAGCAAAATATCAGTTGTGATATTTTTGCTTATCATATTGAGATGTAATGCCGTTTTAGTTCAAAACATGTGAAACGGCCTTGAATTGTCATAAGAAATTTTTCAAACAAATTGTATGATATGCTTTTACTTCGTATCATTGCACTGTTCTGCTACTATCTTCGTCCTCATTTTTAGGACCCTGATATCCAACTGACGTGCATCAAGGGAGGGGACAGAGCAAACGATACATCCGTTTCTAGGACACAAACGACCGAATGAAATCATTTGGTAGAATCTCCCCTACGCACGAACTATGTGCTTCCCACTCACCTTGTGAGGACCAGACCAAAGGCCTCGAGCGGACCAGCCCAAAAACATCAATGTCTTGAAAAAACAAGGATTATAATTGGGCGCCAAAAACATGCACTCCATCGAAAACTATAGTCCACGGAAAAAAATCTAGGAACTCCATACTGATGAAAAAAAATACATGCTCTACTGAACAAAATTATCATATATTTATGAAAAAAAGAAATTATATACATATAAATTGTTGTGGATGGTCATGATGTTCAAACACAATTCTTGACAATTGAGTGTGATAAAAATTGTCATGATATAATGAACAAAAAATCACAGGTAATAGACATATAGGATAGAACAAAATATTTCCACAAAAGTAGCCATTGGACATGTATAAAACAATTGTGAGCAATGTCGTATTGATGAAATCAATTTTTATTGACTTTGCCATCTTTCAAAGTTAATTTTCCCTAAACATTAATTTTCCATGGGATGTAAAGTTAATTTATCGTGGGAGTTAATATAAAGCGGATTTGCTATAGCTGCACAAAAGGTCGGTCAATTTTTCATAGACTTCAAACTAAAATTACCATGGATTTTCTAGGAAATTTTCCATGTTTTGTATTTGTGATTGTATTTCATGTATATAAAAAGGTTAAAACTTGTCATGGTAATATCGGTAAATTTGTCATAGTTAAATTTTTCGTGGCAAATTTATAAGTAAATTTTTCCATGAAAAAAATGAGATTTACAATAGAAATTATGAAAAAAAATGCCATGGTAAATTTTCCATGATTTAGAAACTTTGAGGATTTTCCATGTCTTAGATAAGAACAAGACTACGTTTGCCAAAGTGAAGATGTTCCTAAAAATACATCATAGTTAAGTTGTCGTGGCAAAACGATCGTAGTTTCATAAACTATATCATAGTTCAGTTGCCATGGCGCTTCAACTAGGATCCATAAGAAAAAGTTTAACATGTTCCATATAATAAGATGGTGGCAAATCATTTTTATGGATCGCAAGTTCGCCATGTTATAGAAACTTTCAACATTTGTCATGTTTTATAATTTGCCATGTCTTTGTGAAGTGCAAAACAAAAACATTTGTCATGTAACGGTGGTCCAAAAATTTACCATGCCAAATACATGTTAAGTTGCCATGATAAAATACATCATAGGTAATAAGACCTCTTTAAGTAAGTTTGCCATGTCAATGTAGGAAAAATTTCCATGGCAACTGGAAAAGAAAATTTTGGGAATATAAATTTTACCATAGTGATAAATAAATAAGAAGAATAAAAATTTCCATGAGATATAGACTTTGAGAATTTGCAATGTTTTAGGTAAGAACAGAACTACATTAGCTAAGTGAAGATGGTCCTAAAAGTCTACCATGGCAGTACAAGGTAAGCTGCCTTTGCAGAACAAATCGTTCTTTCGTAAACTACATCATATTTAAGTTGTCATGGTGATTGAAATAGACTTTCCATGGTCTAGAAGACAAAGTTTAACATGGTCCATGTAAGAAGATGGTAGCAATATTTTTTGAAGGATGATAACTTTTTCATGTTCTAGAAACTTTCAATATTTGTCATGATCAAAATTGCTATCGGCAGTACTATACACAAGGCCATTAAAAAAAGAGTACAAATTGGTACACACAAGGACATCTAGTGAATTTGCCATGGTAAATCACTCAAAAAAGTTTGACATTGTCCTGAAAACAGGAAATTTTCATGGGCATTAAGTGAATTTCTCGGGGCACATCTAGTGAATTTGCCATGGAAAATTCACTAACAAAATTTTGACATCGTTGAGAAAAAAGAAATTTTCCATGGGCATTAAAGTGGATTTGTCGTGAAAAATTCAGTAACAAAATTTGCCATGGTAAACAAGTTTCACATTGCCCAAAAACATTACCAAGATTAACTTCACATTTTGTGAGAAATTTGTAGTGGGTGTAAATAAACTCATACTAAATTTTCCATGGCAACACAAAACCTTATTTCTTGTTTCATGGCAACACATCATGGTAAAAAAGTTGTACTTTAACATTGACTGAATTATCACTCGACATAGCTGTCACTACACTTAAAATTATGAAAGCGACAAAAGTGAGCGGGTGTGCTACCTGTGGGGGGTGGAGCCAGCATCGTTGTCTGGCGCAGTGTGCCCCTGTAGTGGCTAACCTCAAGCACCCCATAGTCACAGGATGTGGGGAGGGGATGAAACGGACACTCTCTGGGAATAACTTCCGCCACGTGATGCCTACATTGGGATGCCTTTGGTGATATGCCTGACATGGACGATGGGTAACTGCCATATCAAGTTATGCTATGTATCGTGTAAGGATTTTGTTGATATATATACTTAGTGTGTATAATTTGATGATATGATTTAGTGTCCTAATATGCTTATAGTATAGTATATGTGATATGCTTAGTATATTAATGTGATGATATGTTTCTGGTATAGTAATATGCTTTAGTAATGTCATACATTGATTATAGTGTAGTAATGTGATGATATGCTTATTGTAGAATTTGATGATATATGCTTAGTGTGTAGAATTTAATGATATTCTTAGTATAGTAATGTGATGATATGCTTAGTACAAAATTTGATGATATATATGCTTAGTATATTAATGTGATGATATGCTTGTAGTATAGTAACGTCATATGCTTTAGTAATGTGATATATTGATTAAATTGTAGTAATGTGACATGATCATCATATTTGTTTTTTCGAAATTACCTTAGAGGCTATGTGAGAGTCGTGGCATCGAGCCGGATGAAGCATGCATTGTTGGACTACGCCGTACCACAAGGGGCTCCATCACAACCTATCCTTACGCAGTAGATATGAACGGTTGCACTATATTCAATGTGACTAGGTGGAGCAACTTCCTTGCTGGAAAGAATCTCCTGGTTGGACAGGTCATCTTAATCACTATCAGGAACACCCCCCGCCATGACTTGAGGATGATGATCGTCATCGACCTCCTTTAAAAGTAGAATACCTCTTGAAATGAACCGATCCTTAAAAACTATATTAGTTTTCTCGTGCTTGTGAGGATATCGATTGTCATTTATTAAATTGCTACCTGGTTAGCTATAGTACTACTTGTGAGATTGTCACTTATTATTATCTGAATAAATTGTTCTATTAGTCTAGTTCTACTACCTGGCTGGATGAAACATTCATGGCATGCAATGTACGTACGCCATTATAGTCCACGTGGAACGCCATCAACACGTGGAATATCGATGAAGTGAGACCCAATGCCACCATTATTTTTTTAACACTAATGCCATATTGATGGCGTCAGGATACTACGCCAGCAAAGCTCTTTTTGCCATGCCATAGCTAGGCTTTTCTTCATTATTGGCATATGCTAAAGTCGGGCATATTTTGTTGGTTCCTTCTGAGATTATCAAACAATTCGAGAGATAAAAGGTTGACGCATAATATTTCTTGCTAGGGTGTAGTTCATCACGAGAGATTTATATTATTCAAAAATTTCGATTATGGCTTTATATATATATATATATATATATATCGGAAATAATTTGCTACCCATGGTGATAGCTACACATGGCCCGGATTTTTATCTCTAATTAACTTGGTAAATTATATTGGAATAGGAAAATAACTCTATAATGAAAAATATCATGACTTTGGACCGGCCACGAACCAAAAAGGCACTTGTGCCAAAAAGGCAAGCAAAGAAATTGAGAGAAGTGACAAAAGGCCCTTGCTACACAATGAAAAGGCACTTGTGTCAAAAAGATAATAAAAAAACAAAGAAAAGTGAGAAAAAAAGTCCTTCCTATACAACAAAAATATACTTGTGACAATGCCATAACAAACCCAACACCTCATATAAAAAGAAGGCACGTATGCCAAAGAATGTGTAGCTACCACCATGCATAGAAATTGCCTCTCATGAAAATTATGGAAGCGACAAAAGTGAGCAGGTCTGCTACATGCAGGGGGCGGAGCCAGCACTATTGTCTTGGGCAGTGTGCCCTTATAGTGGCTGACCTAAAGCACCCCATGGCCACGGGATGCGGGGAAGAGGATGAAACGGACACTCTTTGGGAAAAACTTCCGCCACGTGATGCCTACGTTGTGATGCCATTTGTGATCTGCCTGACACGAACGATGGTTAACCGCCATGTCATGGTATGCTACGTACTATGTATGAAATTTGATGATATATATGCTTAGTGTGTAGAATTTGATGATATGCTTTAGTGTCCTAATATGCTTATAGTATAGTAATGTGATATGCTTAGTATATTAATGTGATGATTTCTTTGTAGTATAGTAACGTCATATGCTTTAGTAATGTGATACATTGATTATAGTGTGGTAATGTGATGATATGCTTGTTGTAGAATTTGATGATATATGCTTAGTGTGTAGAATTTGATGATATGCTTAGTATAGTAATGTGATGATATGCTTAGTGCAGAATTTGATGACATATATGCTTAGTATATTAATGTGATGATATGCTTGTAGTATAGTAACGTCATATGCTTTAGTAATGTGTAGCGACCCGACCTGAAAGGTCGAATCCCCAGTGTTTCCGTACCATCCCAAGATCATGCTGGTACACACACGGTACATCAATGTATATATCAAAGGGAAATCACACAACATTTATTAATCGTAAATCTCATATCGAGTCCTTTATTACAATAAAGATTACAATAAAGTGGATGAAGGCCTACTCATGAGAACATCTAAATCTTGCGGAAGCTTCAAAGGTAGTGAAGTCCATCGGACTCCAAGGGCATCTCACCGAGCGTAAAGCGTATCCTCACTCCTGGTCGAAAAAATACTCTGCAACATGATACGTTGCAGCCGTGTAGGTCAGCATATGGAATATATCGGCAAATCACAAGAGAGGGGTGAAAAGATAATCATCTAATCTACATGCATATATGGCAGGTGGGGTAGTAAGTTTTTTGCGTAAAGCCAATTTCCCTACATCAAGAGAGGGGCTAAGAAAAAATTATTACTAAGTTGGTTGATTAATGAGATGGTTCCACCAACCAATTCTCATACCCAAGTTATTAATACCCACATCATGATAATCATTGTGTTGAGGGTTCCGAAAGTTTTAGTTCCTTTGGCTCAAGCTGTCCATGACCGTGGACACGGCTAATCGATTAGGTTTGGGTACTCTGCAGAGTTTTGCACACGTTCCCCACAAGATTTGATCGCCTCCGTTGGATTCCTTGCACTTCAGGGTGTTTGAGGAACGGATGACCAAAACACGGTCTTCTAAGGGGTCCCACTGAGACTCTGTCGGTGCCCATCCTTTCCTACCGTTCTTCTACATCTCGTAGCACCGCCTGTCTAGTGTCGCCACAATATCCAACCAAGCCGCTTGTGGCTGTGCAGGTAAGCCTTGGGTCTTGAAGCGTCCATCCATCTCTTTGTGCCTGGTTGGACCTTTCCGCGTGAATACTGGCACATCTCTAGCATCACCTTGGCTAACCACTGGTTTCTCCAGGGTGCCGTTCAACCATCATCCACCTAGAGGTATGTTGAAAACTTGGAAATCTTGAAGTCTTGATCTTAGTAGGTCTTGAAATTATTATCTCACACTCTCATGAATCACACATCCAACCCCGTCTACTAATAGCATAGCAAAATTAATTGAACGATTCCCGGGGCCAAAGTGTCAAAGTTTGAGGGGTGCCTACCACATGATACTACATCAAGTAACCAAATTTCCAGCTAACCTACTTTGCATGCAATTGGGGAGATGGAAGAACTAATGCAATAAAACATAGGTATACATGGTCAAAGTGACTTGCCTGATTGACGATCTTCGTACTCGAGGGACTCTACGTAACAAGCCTCGCACTCCGAATGATCTAACGAATCAAACAAGAGCACTCAATAAGCATACAACAAAATTGTAACTCACAAAATCAGGAATGAACTAGTAATCACTCAAGACAAAACAAGGCACAATCACAAGAAAA
Source organism: Hordeum marinum (assembly GCA_022496015.1). NCBI lineage: Eukaryota > Viridiplantae > Streptophyta > Magnoliopsida > Poales > Poaceae > Hordeum > Hordeum marinum. The sequence continues at coordinate 503,995,307 of CM039678.1, read as the reverse complement.
GAAATCAACACATAGTTTTGTTTTCTAAAATATGATGGGTAAACTACTAGTAACAAAATAAAACTATTTGTATTAACAAAACAATAGTTGACAGAAAAGAAACAATAAAATAATTTATTAATAAACAGAATTAAATCCATTTAAAGTTTTGTTAAGAAAAATCTTAGTAGGGTTTGTAGAAGTTTTGATAAACACTACTACATGAAGTGGCTAGAGTTTATTAACAATAGAGTGAAATAAACTACAATTTTATTAATAAAACAATTCTCCTAACAGAAAAGAATTTACTAAAACTTTTCTTAGAAAACAGAATCTATTTATCTAAAACTTTGTTAAAAGAAACTATTACTAACTAGTTTGTTTTTATCAAACTAAACCTAATTGAAAAAGAGTAGAGAAGCATCTAACATTACCCTTCTTAATGTTTTTCTTGATCCAAGATATCCCGGCATCATGCTTCTAGGCTTCTATGATTTGATCCAAAAGAGTAGGTTTCGCCACCAGGTTGGATAGGAATTCTTGAGGAACAATGTGAAGATTTAACTTCCGGAATTCCTCATAGAGAAGCGGTTGACCTTGTTGTAACATCAGATTGTTACAATAAGACTTATGACTTAGTGCATCAGCCATGACATTGGCTTTCCCCGGGGTGTAAGTTATCCCTAAGTCGTAATCTGTAATCAACTCTACCCACCATCTTTGCCTGAGATTCAAATCCGGCTGGGTGAAAATATATTTCAGACTTCGGTGATCAGTGTATATCTCGCAACGATTACCCAGAAGGTAATGTCGCCATGTCTTTAGTGCATGGACTACAGCTGCAAGCTCAAGGTCATGTGTTGGATAATTATCCTCATGTGGACGCAATTGTCGAGATGCGTATGCAATCACATGACGATCTTGCATGAGAATGCAACCTAATCCTTGTCGCGAGGCGTCGCAGTAGATAATAAAGTCCTTAGAAAAATCTGGTGGCACCAGAACGGGAGCAGAGGTCAGTCGTCTTTTCAACTCCTGAAAACTATGCTCGCATTGTGGGGTCCACTCAAACTTTTTATCTTTCTTGAGGAGTTCAGTCAGAGGTTTCGCAACCTTGGAGAAGTTCTCAACAAAGCGGCGACAATAGCTCGCTAAGCCAAGGAAACTCCGAACTTGCCTAACCGATTTAGGTTGAGTCCAATCAAGGACGGCCTGAACTCTCTCGGGATTGACAGCAATACCTTTGCCAAAGATCATGTGGCCCAGATAGGTCACTTCCGGCAACCAAAATTCACACTTGGAGAATTTGGCATATAAGCGGTGCTCTCGAAGTTTCATCAATTCCAGCCTTAGATGCTCGGCATGTTCTTGTTCGTTCTTCGAGTAGATGAGTATGTCGTCGAGGTAAACCACGACGAATTTATCCAAATACTCCATGAAGATCGAATTCATCAGGCGAGAGAAGGTGGCTGGGGCATTGGTTAAACCGAAGGATATGACGGTGTACTCGTATTGGCCATAACGAGTGACAAAAGCCGTTTTTGGAATGTCCCCGTTTCTAATTCTGATTTGATGGTATCCCAACCTCAAATGCATTTTGGAAAAGACAGAGGATCCAGCGAGTTGATCATACAAATCATTGATCCTGGGGAGCGGATACTTGTTCTTGATAGTGACCAAATTCACTGGTCGGTAATCCACAACCATCCGATCCGATCCATCCTTGTTCTTAACGAAGAGGACAGGGAAAGCCCAAGGAGAAGAGCTAGGACAAATGAAACCTTTCTTCAAAGCTTCATCGAGTTGGGTTTTTAGCTCGGCTAGTTCTAAGGGTGCCATCCTATAGGGTCTTCTGGCTATTGGAACTGTCCCTGGAATAAGTTCTATCACAAACTCAACATCTCTGACAGGTGGAATACCTGGCAGTTCTTCTGGAAAGACATCCGGAAAATCACGGACTACCGAAATATCTTCTAACTCTGGAAGAGGGCTAGCATTTAGGGAATAGAGTTGGCGCTTGGTTGTTCGAGTAGAGACATTAACTATCTCACCCGATGAATGTGTAAGTTGAACATTCCTGGAATGAGTATCAATCTTGGCATAGTGGGCTTTCATCCAATCCATACCTAGAATGATATTGATGTCCAAGGACTTAAGACCTATCAAGGATGCTAGGAATACTAGTCTATCCACTAGAATTTCATTGCCATGACTCACTCTAGAAGATTGCCATTCTGAACCAGGAGTCTGAACTACTAAGGGAGTGGGCATGTCACAGAAGGATATGTTATGCAACTGTGCATAACTTTCTGAGATGAATGAATGAGATGCCCCAGTATCAAATAGAACAGATGCTGGATGGCTATTAACAAGAAGCGTACCTAGAATTACATCAGGATCTTCAAGGGCTTCTTCAGGAGACACATAATTCACTCGCCCACGGGCCGGAGCTGGCTTCACATAGAAAGCTTTTCCTGGTTTCCCACGTCCAGCGGGCTTAGCATTATTCTGGGGACACTCACGAGAATAGTGTCCCGGTTCTCCACATTTTTAGCATACCATTGTGGCACGAGGTGCAACATTTGTAGGCGGTCCTCCAAATGGTCTGGGTGGAGGGTTGGACTGAACTGGACGAGGTGCCTGGAAGGATGGCCTCGCGGTGTATCTTGACGGCAAAGCTGCATTGGGCACCCACACTCGGCGTTTGTTAGGGCCTGAACCCAATGCAGGGTTGAAGTCACGGTTATGCTTCCTCGTAGCCTCGTAGTCAGTTTGTCCGGACTCAGCATTGATGGCCTTATTGACGAGAGCCTGAAAGGTGGTGCACTCGTGCAGACGAAGATCTTGGCGAAGCTCAGCGTTAAGTCCCTTGCAGAACCTAGCCTGCTTCTTAGCATCAGTTGAGACTTCCTCTGGAGCATAGCGAGCAAGATTACCAAACTCGCGACTGTATGCATCCACTGACAATCTACCCTGGGTGAAGGCACAGAATTCCTCTCTTTTGCGATCCATCAGCCCTTCCGGGATGTGCTAGATACGGAATGCGGCGCTGAACTCTGCCCAGGTTGGTGCAGGTCCCTGGGGACGCATAGCCTCATAGCTTTCCCACCACAGGTTGGCAGGTCCCTCCAGAAAGTATGTCGCAAAGGTCACCTTGTTGGCCTCTGAAACATTTGCAGCTCGGATCTTGCGTGACATACTAGTCAGCCAATCATCCGCATCGAGGGGGTCGATCGAATGATGGTACTTAGGCGGACACAGCTTGATAAAGTCACCAAGTGATACTCCATCGTGGTGATCATTGCGGGGAGCACGAGCTGTGTTTTGCTCAATTCTTTCCAACATTCTGTTGGTCTCCCTTTTATTCCTTTGAGCCTCTAGCATCACCTCCACCGGGGATGGTGCATGTGGCAGCTCCTCTTGCCTTGGTTGGCTACTCTCGCCCTGCTCAGGAGCAGGCACGGGGTTGTTCCTAGTTGCCACCATCCTGGGGAAAACAATCCACAGCTTAGACATAGAGAACATCAACTCTAAGACATGAGATAAGGAATGTACTGGTCAACATGGCATGTAGGTTAAACACCAATCAACATGGTAAAGCAACTACCATATGAACATTAGGTTTCATACACACCATGACTTAGTTTAGTACAAACCCAAGCTGAAAACAACTATGGAGAGATGACACAACTCATCGGAGGCATTACAAGCTCCCTATACATTATCTATCTACACCTCCGGAACTCAACTCTCGACCTTAGTCATATCCCACAAGACACACAGGACTATGACGATACGACTACTACCATACCAGGACTAACATCCATGCACTCAAACATCACCGTAGAATGCCTCGTACAGGTTACCCCCATGACCTGGGAGCTGAACCTGAGGATCTGGAAACACTCTAGCCTGGGATCCCTGGAAACCATAAGGACACGAATGTGGCCTTGGTCCCTTGTCGGCAGCAACAGCGGTCCTCGAAGAGGGGTGATGCCTCCAACATCAGGCCAGTCTACGTGTGCTGGCAAATGAGTCCGCGATGGGGTCAGCATCTCCAAATCTCCATAGCCTGTCTGCACGATAGGTGCCAACTGCGTCCAGGCTGTCCAAAGACGGGCACGAGTAGCATAAAGCTCCATGCGAAGGGCACGTGCATCACGATCCCTGTTCTCCAACATCTGAGCGGTCACCTGCAGCCTAGGGTCCTCATGAGAATGATCAAAGTAGGTTTCACTAAGATATCCATCCTCTCCTCCCATGGAAGCAGGAACATAGCAGAACTCCGTGTTCTGTAGCAAACCATGGTGAAACCTCATAATAGTCAGCATAGTGTAGGCGGCTTCCTGAACTGACATATCTATGGTAACTCCCAATCCATGAGTCCAGTGAAGCGGCTCTGCAGCTCCAGGATATGAAGGATATATCCTAACGGTACACAAATACTGACTCTGGTTGAAATCTCGATACTGCTCCTCCACTATGTACTCTGGGTACCAGCGATATCCAGCCTCCATCATCACTCTAACCAACATGGCCGTGTGACCCGGTACATCAATGCACCTGGTCAGACGGACCACCTGACGGAAAGGACGAGAGGGCATTTGAAACAGAGAATGATGCAAGGACATTAGAGATCCCAACAGAAATTGGACAGCATAACGGCTGTAATTGCTCAAGAAATTTTTTGAGATAATTGAAAAAGATTGGAAAGGCATAACCACTCAACTATCTAGACTCAAATCTCTTCTCCATATGTTTGTCACACCAACAACACTCGAATAACTGCACTCACTTACAAGCAAGCTAGCTATTGGTCCATGGCTAGTAACTCGTCATCCTAAGCAATAGATGAGAATTCCTAGTTCCTATCCCCATAGAAAAGATGAGAATGACCCAGCATAGAATAACTTGGGAAGAGGAGTAAAAGAGCCTTACGTTCCCTTCCACAATCAATTCCCCTACTTATCTATAGTGTTTCTAGACTCAACTTCGACCGGTTTGGCTTGATAGTCCTATAGTCAGTCAGGCTCTGATACCAACGCTGTCGGGACCCCGATCCTAAGTCATATGATTCCATACTGTAACAAGCCACATCACTTTGCGGCCTTGCGCACGGTAATCCACGGCTGCAGCCTTACCTTGGCCGGGACCGTTTGCATCTTTTGGCTCACGTATGTGAACATGTCGCTGGCAATCACACAACAAAGAACCCGGGCCGACATGACTAGTCATAGAACCCAAGTGGCACATCCATACGGAAACAGGCATACATAACCTAGAAATGTAGGTGTCGGCCTCAAGCATGTGTAGACGAGTCATAGCAAGCTACAAGGACTCCATTACGTTGCGAGACACGAATGTCATCACTACACGTAGATGAGTCGTACCAGGCTACAGGGACTCCATTACACTGCGAGACATTTCCCCGAAGGGACAGACACAGCAGCAAAGAAGGATACATGTCGGTCAATGAATGTGTCCGGAGCAGTAGCAAGCTAGCATGGCTCGGTGGAGGCACAATGAGGCAGTTTCCCGTAAACAGTACTACTAAAGGCACACAACTAGGTGTCGGATCCCATACATACCGTTGCACGTCACACGTACGCACGACATGCCCGATATGCATAGATACAACTATGGCATCACAACATAACCATACAAGAACATGACTTTTATTTAAGAGGCTCAGACGAGCCTTGCATAATATGTTCTTATAGATAGGGGTCACATGAACCGGCACTCAAGTCATACAAGCCAGCGGAAACTTAAGTTGTCTGAGTACAGACGGCGAAATAGAAAAGAGGCACACGGCCTGACTATCTACAGCCCACCACACGGGCAAGATCGTAGCTGGGACACCAGCTATTCGGCACCGTCAACGTCTAGATAGAACCCACCTGATGGGTCCTGGTTCTCTTCTGCAACATTAATTAAGCAAGGATGAGTACAATCGTACTCAGCAAGTCTTTAAAACAGACCTAGTCTATTTATGCTCATGTATCAATAAGGGGGTGGTGGAGTTTATGCAGAAATGCCAGCATTGACTCATGGCTAACCTACACTACTCAGTTTTAACTCTTTGTTACAATTTTTGTTATCGTGCACGAGTCCACTATCTCCATCACAATACACTACCGTGGATTCACCTTCCCCTTCCGGAAGAGTGCCATCCACGGTACTCACACTTGTCTTGATATTTTTACGAGTATCCATTTGATTATCGATGAACAGCATAAGTTCTCCAAGTAGTCCATATCCGAGGACGCGGCTATTCGAATAGTTTCATACCCTGCAGGGGTGTACTTCTTCACACACGCTCTCGCCACTTGTCGCTATGTGCCATAAAACATGCACCTCGGCAACCTTCAAGCGGATGCCCAGCGAGGGAGTCGGCCACGACCGTCAATCACATAAGACCTCTAGTCCAGGCTATCGCCTATTTGAGACTGAACCCGCACGGAAGTCCGGCCGAAGTTTCCGCTACGGTCCCAAATGATGTGCGCAGGGTTCCCAAGCCCACCATTTGGGTGACCCTTGGTACACCGTGCCACTGCCTACCGCGTCGTAACCCACACCGAGGGTCAGTGCTACGCATGGCCTCCAGCATGCTATAAACGCCAGAAACTACTTGCAACTACTGGACTAAGGACTAAGCGACTGATAAGTCGAGAGGGGTCGAGTTACCGGAACCCAATGTGTGGTAGTAACTAGTCTTGGATCACAAACACGAAACCTAGTCCCTAAGAACGGTCCCAATGAGACAACCCACTATGTATTCCTACATAGCCTCTCATCGCTACCTTTACCAAATCGTATTCATTATGTGCTCATCACCTCGGACAACACCGTTCCACTCAGTTCATCACCCAGATGAATCTGACCTGACACAACTCTAAGCATAGCAGCATGGCATGAAAGTAAGCTAAGCACAACATGGCACAAGCATCTACCAGGTATGCTAGGTTGCAAGGTTTAGGTATTTACTGTGACAAGATCAGGTCATGCATAAGAGTAGGATCATCTACCGTGTATGACTGACATGTGATCGTTTGTCCTAATGCAATAAACCAGAGCAGGAGCGAGAGAGTGGGATGTTATCGAAATGATTAATGAGGTTGCTTGCCTTGCTGAGTTGCGGAGGAGTTCTCTCCTTCGTCGGGATACAAGGTAGTATCTTCCGGATTAGGGCCTACCACAACGCAGATAAGAGCATTTAATACAAGTAAATGCAACAATATGATGCATGATCATGGCACAGTAATATGCATGGGTGAGCTAGTGTAACTAGTGACCATATCAATTTCAAACAGATTTAAATATAGGTTCAAAGTTGTTCTCCTTTTTAAATTCCATATATTAACCTAATAATAATTGTCCATGTTCACCTATTTATGTTTCTCTAGCATGCCTGAGAATAGCACCATTGGATTCATTGGATTTTTCTGATAAATTTTCATATATAAATTATTTTCATCTGACTTACAGATTAATTTATATGATTTTTCAAAGTTTTAAATAATTTCTAGAATTATTTTTAAATAGGAAAATGGTATTATGACATCGGACTGACATCATCCTGACGTCAGCTGGTCAACAGACCCGTTCCAGGTCAAATCTGACGGGTGGGGCCCATCTGTCATAGACTCAATACTAATCAGTTTTAATTAAACTAATTATCCTGTCTAATTAACCTAGTAGGGCCCACTGTCAGTGTCACATTAACTAATCAAAACTATTAAAACTAATTACTAATTAACCTAAAACTAATCAGGGCCGGGGCCCACCTGTCATTGACTCACAGAGTCAAGCCAGGGCCCACGGGGGGTCAAACCCGCTGGAGTTAGTCGACGGCGCATCGCCGGTGACCAACAGGGATGGCAGAGACCATCAGGTTTTCCCCACAGGCATCCTCTCGACGAGCTGAGGCCACCGCCGAGTAGCCCATGCTCGACCGCGTCCAATAGGGGCCACGGGAGGCTACGGGGTCACCGGAAACGAGCTCGTGGCGGCGGCCGGAGCTCGGGCTCGGACCAAAACGCGATACAGGGCACGGGCCGACTCAGCAATGGGCTCTACGAGATCCTGGGAAGTCCAGGAGTTCAACCATGCGCTCGCACGTGAGCTCGGGGGACTGAATGCACGACGGCGACCGATCACGGTGGCGGAAGGTTTTCGGGTCCGGTGGCCGGGCTAGCTAGGGAGGGCTAGAGAGAGGGGAAGCAAGGGGAGAGGAAGAGGAGCTCATGGGGGCTTTGGGGAGCTAGTCAGCGGGCTCAAGGAGGCAGCGACGACGACGAATCGACGGCCGGCGACGGCGGCTCTCGGCAGGGGAACGAGAGAGAGAGAGAGACAGGAGGAAGGGAGGGGGAGGAATGAGCTCGGGAGAGAGGGCTCTTGCGTCTTCGAGGCGCAGGAGGAAGCAGGGGAGCAGCTAGCTCCGTGGCAAGCAGGAGGTGGAGGCCGGCGAGTCGCTCGGTCGCCACCTCGATGCCTACTAGCGCGAGGTGGGAGATGACCTCCCCACCCCTGGTGGGCTGGGCTGGGCCTCCCACTTGACCAGGTACTCTTCTTCCTTTTCTTTTTATTTCTGTTTTCTGTTTTCTTTTCTAACATTTTTTTATTTTATTGCAGGTCCAAATAACCTTTCAAATATTCCAAAACTTTTGTATATTCAAGTTTGAATATTCCAAACCTGTATAAGAAGTTTCAGGTTAATTTGAAAACAGAAGTAATGATAATGTTTTTACTTATCAATTTTAGAGGCTTAAATCTTTAATTTAAATTATTTGAAATGTTCAAATAATTAGAATGATCCCTGGTATATCCATGCCCTCAATTATCAGACATAGGGAACATTTTTTATGGGCATTTTGGATTTGTTGAAATTTCATTTATCTTGAATTTCTATAATTCATTAAGTGCTTGGGGTTTCTTTTCTTTCTCCCCATTTCACATTGATGCAATGATGATGATGATGATGCAATCACAATGCTAACCTAGGACACTTGCTAGGGTTGTGACAACCTCCTTCCATATAAAGCTTCGAAAGGGGCCATCTTCAGACTCGTCTGATAACTGTTGTTGTGTGAGAATTCTGCGTAAGGTAAGTTGTCATCCAAACTAGACCCATAGTCTAGTGCACAAGCTCTCAACATGTCCTCCAGAATCTGGTTGACTCTCTCAGTCTCTCCATCTGCCTGCGGATGAAAAGTTGTACTAAACTCCAGCCTCGTACCCAAAGTTTCATGTAGCTGATGCCAAAACTTTGAGGTAAATTGTGTTCCTCTATCTGACACGATACTCCTCGGAGCTCCATGCAGACACACGATCCTGGTCATCTATATCTTGGCTAACTTAGCACTGGTATAGGTGGTCTTCACTGGGATGAAATGAGCCACCTTGGTCAAGCGATCAACCACTACCCAGATAGAATCATAACCTGAATGGGTCCTGGGTAATCCTGTGATGAAGTCCATACCAAGCTTTTCCCATTTCCACTCGGGTATCGACAAAGGTTGGAGTAACCCTGCTGGCTTCTTATGTTTTGCCTTTACTCGCTGACAAACATCACATATTGCAACGTGTTCCGCAATATCCTTCTTCATACCTGTCCACCAGTAGCTTTCCTTCAAATCCAGATACATCTTGGTGTTGCCTGGGTGTATCGAGTAAGGTGAATCGTGGGCTTCCGGAAGTATCAACTTCCTGAGCTCTGGGTCATTGGGCACATAGATTCGGTTCTCAAACCACAGAGTTCCTTGTTCATCCTCACGAAAACCTTTAGCTTTGCCTTCCTTCATTCTTTGCTTAATCTCAGCTATCTCCTTGTCCGTCTTGTGGGCTTCATGAATTCTTTCGGTCAAGGTGGACTGGATCTCCAATGTGGCAACATGTCCTCTTGGAACTATCTCTAACTGAAGCTCTCTCAGATCTTTGGTTAACTCCTGGGGTAATCCTCCGGCTATGAGTGTGTTCACATAACTCTTCCGACTCAAAGCATCTGCCACAACATTTGCCTTACCTGGATGGTAGTGTAATCTCATGTCATAGTCCTTGATTAACTCTAACCATCTCCTCTGTCTTAGGTTCAACTCTTTCTGCGTGAAGATATACTTCAGGCTCTTATGATCGGTGTAAACATCACAACTATTTCCGACAAGGAAATGTCTCCAGGTCTTGAGTGCGTGCACTACGGCTGCTAGTTCCAAATCATGGGTGGCATAATTCAACTCATGAGGTCGTAGTTGTTTGGATGCATAAGCTACAACCTTTCCATGTTGCATGAGTACTCCTCCAAGTCCTTGACATGAAGCATCACAATAAACCTGGAAGTCCTTCCGAATATTGGGCAAAATCAACACTGGGGCTGTGACCAAATGTTTGTTTAACTCCTGGAAACTGGCTTCACATTCCTCAGTCCAAATATACTTAGACTCTTTCTTCAACAACTCCATCATGGGCTTGGCAATCTTTGAGAAATTCTCAATGAACCTCCGGTAATATCCGGCAAGTCCGAGGAAACTGCGGATCTCCTTAACTGAGGTGGGTGACTTCCACTCGGTGACGGCTTCAACCGTAGCGGGGTCTACTGCTATTCCTTCTCCGGAAATAATATGTCCAAGGAATCCGACTTCCGTCAGCCAAAATTCACATTTACTGAACTTGGCATACAACTGATGCTCTCTAAGCTTCTCCGAACTAGACGCAAGTGTTCCTTGTGTTCTTCCTCGCTCTTGGAGAATATCAAAATGTCATCGATGAACACCACGACAAACTTGTCCAGGTATTCCATGAATACTTTGTTCATCAAACTCATGAAGTAAGCAGGAGCATTTGTCAAACCAAAAGACATGACGGTATACTCATACAAGCCATACCTTGTGGTGAAAGATGTTTTGGGTATATCCTGTTCACGAATTTTCAATTGGTAATACCCTGATCGAAGATCGATCTTGGAGAATACTTTGGCTCCTACGAGCTGATCAAACAAGTCATAATCATTGGCAGAGGGTACTTGTTCTTGATAGTCACCTCGTTCAAGGCACGATAATCGACTACCATTCTCAAGGTTTTATCCTTCTTCTCCACCAAAAGAACTGGGGCTCCCCAAGGTGAAGAACTTGGACGAATATACCCTTTGTCCAATAACTCCTTAATTTGCTTCTTGATCTCTAGTAGATCATTTGCGGGCATCCGATAGGGTCTCTTGGAAATTGGGGCTGTTCCTGGCAGTAACTCTATCAGGAACTCAATCTCTCTATCTGGTGGCATGCCTGGTAATTCTTTCGGGAATACATCCGGAAAGTCTTTTACCACAGGTACTTCCTCCTGAACGACTCCCGTGAGAGAATTTAACCGAGCACTCATACGGGTACGTCGAGATACATACTTAATCCTCTTGTTCTCCAGGGTGGTGAGCAAGATAGACTTGGTGGGACAGTCAAGATTTCCTTCATACTTGGTCATCCAATCCATGCCTAGGATTACATCCAGTCCCTGCGACTCTAAGACAATGAGGTCGGTGGGAAAAACATGGTTTCCTATATTAAGCTTCAAGGCATGGCATCCTATCCCTGCCATCATCATGCCTCCTGGGGAACTGACCTTAAATGGCTGACTAAGGGTTTTGGTGGGCAGACCATACTTTTCCACAACTAACCTTGATATGAAAGAATGAGTTGCACCGGAATCAAAAAGTATTGTAACTGGACGTGAATGCAATAAAAACGTACCAACCACAGTCTCGGGCTGATCATAGACTTCTTCCACATCAATGTGGTTCACCTGAGCACGAGGAAAAGGGTTGGGCTTCTTGGTTGCTGAGTTGTCGTTTCCATTTCCCTGCTTGCTCTGGGGACACTCAGTAGCATGGTGCCTTGTCTCCTGGCACTTGAAACAAGTGATGTGGCTCAGATCCTTCTGAGTAGGAGCGTGACGGTGCTGGTTGTTGTTCCCATTCCCATTGTCAGTCTTGAAGTTGCCATTGGTGGGATGGTTATTCCCATTTCCTCCATGGTTGTGGCCTCCATGGTTGTGCACGGCATGAGTGTGCCTTCCAAACTTACCGGTCCCTGATCCAGTATTCCCTGAGTACGGAGAGTAGCGGGGCTTCTGATGAGCTCCAGAGTTAAACTTCCCCTGAGTATACTTCCTCTTGTGGTTCTCAATTTGTTGTTGCTTTCCCTCCAAGATGAGGGTCTTGTCTACCAGCTCCTGATAGTTGTTGAAAGTAGCCACTACCAGCTGCATGCTCAACTCATCGTTGAGTCCTTCCAGAAACTTTTCCTGCTTGGCCGCATCATCGGCCACATCTCCTGGCGCATAACGGGCGAATATGCTAAATTCGTCCACATATTGGGCCACGAAACGGTTCCCCTGGCGTAAGTTGCGAAACTCCCGCTTCTTCAGACTCATGGCTCCTGTTGAGACATGTGCGGTGCGGAAAGCTTGCTTGAACTGCTCCCAAGTCACACCAGCAATGGGGTATGTGGTGGTGTAGTTCTCCCACCATGAAGCTGCTGGGCCGTCCAGTTGATGGGCGGCAAAACACACTTTTTCAGCCTCAGTGCATCCTATGGTGGTGAGTTCTCTCTCCATCTTGCGGAGCCAATCGTCTGCCACAATGGGCTCTATGCTACTGGAGAAGGTTGGGGATTCAGTCTCAGAAAACGGGTGAGGTTGTCGCCTTGTGGATGGTGGTTGTTGTTGTTCTGGTTGTTGGTCTGATTCTGGATCAATAGCTGCATCAGGGCGTTCTGCTACTGAAGAAGTTGGGTGAGCTCTGGCGGGAAAGTGAAGTCGGACTCACGTCATGGAGGCATCTTGTTGTTTTCAGAGGGGGAGAATTAGAATAGAACAAGGGCCTAGAAAGAAAATCACTACCCATATGCAATGCAACAAACAATATCACACCAAACACTCATTCATTTATTCAACTCAAGGTCACACATCGAGAGACAAGTCTCCATTCAACTAAACATCGACCTACGCTTAACGGCGAAAAATGAAGATACATGGGGGCATAACTAGAGTTCTCCTCAAAAGTACATGGTGACTGAGCCTCCTCTAGTGGTGCTCTCCTCATAGTCATCATCGTTGCTGATCAAAGGAGCCATGTCTCCCTCGGGATGAAGATTTTCACCCTTGTCCATCTGTTCCTCCAGAGTTGCGATGCGAGTCTTCAGCTTGTCGATCCTCTCTAAGAATTCCTTCACTTCATACTCATGCTCGTACTTGGCTACCCGTAAATCAGCTTCGAGGTCAATCTCAGGGTTCATCAGCCTCTTGACCGTCTTCATGTCAGCACGTACCCGAAGCTCCAAGGTCCTGATGTGCGTCTCCAAGGTCTGAATATAGGAAATGGTGGTGTCTTCAGTGGGAGTGGTTATGATGTTTCCATTGGCATCCCTGCGACAAACCACGCTGAGTCCTGGTGAAATGGTTCCACCTTTGTATTCCTCCTGAATACGTCCAAGGGCACGATGAATGGCCATGTCTCTCCCAAGTATCCAGCTGGGTGCCACAAACTTGAAGTCGATGGGTTCCTTCCGATTCCCAAAGGTCTTCCCTAGGATGTGCACCTCGATCCTGTAGCATCCGTCTTGGGGAAAAGACATGATAGGAGTCCCAGTGATACTCGGCAGAGCAATCCTCACGTCCCTGACGATCCTCATCAGCTCCTTGCCATAGGGCATCGTTGCGTCAGGCTGGCAAAACTCCGTGATCAACACTGGGATGAAGGTGGCCATCTATAAATTTTGAAATAATCGGAGAGAAGTCAGAAACGAGTAGATGAGAGTATAAGAATTTTAAAGACGAAAGGGGAATAAATCCTAAGGCTTTCCAATCCTAGAGGTTACGTCCTACGGTCAGCGTGTGCTCTGATACCATTTCTGTAGCGACCCAACCTGAAAGGTCAAATCTCCGGTGTTTCCGTACCATCCCAAGATCATGCTGGTACACACACGGTACATCAATGTATATATCAAAGGGAAATCACACAGCATTTATTAATCTTAAATCTCATATCGAGTCCTTTATTACAATAAAGATTACAATAAAGTGGCTGAAGGCCAACTCATGAGAATATCTAAATCTTGCGGAAGCTTCAAAGGTAGTGAAGTCCATCTGACTCCAAGGGCATCTCACCGAGCGTAGAGCGTATCCTCACTCCTGGTCGGAAAAATACACTGCAACATGATACGTTGCAGCCATGTAGGTCAGCATATGGAATATGTCGGCAAAGTCAAAAGAGAGGGGTGAAAAGATAATCATCTAATCTACATGCATATATGACAGGTGGGGTAGCAAGTTTTTTGCGTAAAGCCAATTTTCCTACATCAACAGAGGGGCTAAGCAAAAATTATTACTAAGTTGGTTGATTAATGAGATGGTCCCACCAACCAATTCTCATACCCAAGTTATTAATACCCACATCATCATATTAATTGTGTTGAGGGTTCCGGAAGTTTCAGTTCCTTTGGCTCAAGCTGTCCATGACCGTGGACACGGCTAATCGATTAGGTTTGGGTACTCTGCAGAGTTTTGCACACGTTCCCCACAAGATTTGATCGCCTCTGTTGGATTCCTCGCACTTCAGGGTGTTTGAGGAACGGATGACCAAAACAAGGTCTTCTAAGGGGTCCCACTGAGACTCTGTCAGTGCCCATCCTTTCCTACCGTTCTTCTACATCTCGTAGCACCGCCTGTCCAGTGTCGCCACAATATCCAACCAAGCCAGAGCCCATAATGGCTTGTGGCTGTGCAGGTAAGCCTTGGGTCTTGAAGCGTCCATCCATCTCTTTGTGCCTGGGTGGACCTTTCCACGTGAATACTGGCACATCTCCAGCATCACCTGGGCTAACCACTGGTTTCTCCAGGGCGCCGTTCAACCATCATCCACCCAGAGGTATGTTGAAAACTTGGAAATCTTGAAGTCTTGATCTTAGTAGGTCTTGAAATTATTATCTCACACTCTCATGAATCACACATCCAACCCCGTCTACTAATAGCATAGCAAAATTAATTGAACGTTTCCCGGGGCCAAAGTGTCAAAGGTTGAGGGGTGCCTACCACATGATACTACATCAAGTAACCAAATTTCCAACTAACCTACTTTGCATGCAATTGGGGAGATGGAAGAACTAATGCAATAAAACATAGGTATACATGGTCAAAGTGACTTGCCTGATTGACAATCTTCGTACTCGAGGGACTCTAGCTAACAAGCCTCGCACTCCGGATGATCTAACGAATCAAACAAGAGCACTCAATAAGCATACAATAAAATTGTAACTCACAAAATCAGGAATGAACTAGTAATCACTCAAGACAAAACAAGGCACAATCACAAGAAAAGAAATCAACACATAGTTTTGTTTTCTAAAAGATGATGGGTAAACTACTACTAACAAAATAAAACTATTTGTATTAACAAAACAATAGTTGACAGAAAAGAACTAATAAAATAATTTATTCATAAACAGAATTAAATCCATTTAAAGTTTTGTTAAGAAAAATCTTAGTAGGGTTTGTAGAAGTTTTCATAAACACTACTACATGAAGTGGCTAGAGTTTATTAACAATAGAGTGAAGTAAACTACAATTTTATTAATAAAACAATTCTCCTCACAGAAAAGAATTTACTAAAACTTTTCTTAGAAAACAGAATCTATTTATCTAAAACTTTGTTAAAAGAAACTATTACTAACTAGTTTGTTTTTATCAAACTAAACCTAATTGAAAAAGAGTAGAGATTCCTATAATATTAAGTATCAAACTAAGCAAATTATATATATATTATTAACAGCAAGTAAAACAGCTAATGTTTAACAACAGAACCTACTAAAAAATGACTAATTTAGATTTAAACTAACTAAAAACTAAATTAATTAAACTATACTAACCACTAGGCAGATTCTGTTTATGGTTAAAACACTAAACAAATCCATCCTAAAAATCCTAAAACTAAACATGATGACAGTCCTAACTAATACCAAGCAGTAGCAAAAAGATCCATACAAAAATCTATTTTTAAACTCTAGTTATTCAGATTTGAGTAGTTTGAGCAAATTTGATTAAATTCAAATGTTAGAGTTTAAATTTAAAATCTAAGACTACAGGGTGAGACTACATGAAATTAGGGACCTAATGCAAAAAGAATCAACTCAAAACACTAAATAGTTTAAAAGATACAACTAAAACAAAATCAGAAAGCATTCTATTTTCTAAAAACAAAACAGAAATTGACAATAAAACTATCGGACGGTCAAAGCTACGTGGCAACTTCCTATTGGCTGCTAGCGTGAGCGCTGGGTATCTAACGAGCGGTGGCCGGTCCATAGAGAAAAACAGTTCGCGTTTTGAATCTTCTAATTAGGGCCGTTATCTAAAGATCCGATGGTCCACAGAGGATCCGGTGACTTATAGGGGGGAAGGAGGTCTCCGGCGAGGATGGCGGCGGCCGGTGGTCGAAGCTGGTCGGGGAGGTCGCTCCGGTGGTCGAGGAGGTCGTCGGAGAGGTCCAGGAGATGGCAGTGAACCTCCGGCGATGGTTGGCGGCGGCGGACGGGCGTGGGGACGAGGGAGGCGACAGCCAGGTGCGGTGGGGAGGTTTGGTGGTCGGGGAAACTCCGGCGAGCTCGGTGCAGCGCTCTGGCGAGGAAGAGAGAGGGGTTCGGGGGGGATGGAGTACGGAGGAGGCCGGCTACTTATAGGGTCGCGGGTGGGGTGAGAGAAAGGAAGGAGGAGGGAGATCCGGGGAGGAGGAATCTCCGGCGACGGCGGCGCGCGCGCGAGGAGGAAGGTGACCGCGGCTTCTTCGGGATCGGGCGGTGGGACCCGCTGTCAGAGAGAGGGAGGCGACATCTGCGTGTCGGTCGGCCGGTAATTAGGCAAGTCGGAGAGGGCTTAAATAGCAAACGGGCCATCCGGGCCTTTAAAACTTTAAAAGCTTTCCTTTTTTTTCAAAACTCAGCGCAGTAAAAACCTTTTAATGCCTTCGATTTAGTTTCAAATATAGGAAAAGTATATATGAAAATTAACATAATAATAAATGCCATTTATTGAACATTTTTATTCTGTCATTTGAATGCTTTGAAGAAAATAATATTTTCAGAAATTGCCTATTTGGTTTTAAAACCTTTTTGCAAATATTTTTCAAAATAACCGCTGGTTTTTTTATTGTTCAAATAAATCACCAAGAAATCCCTGGTGTGGAGTGTCATGTTCCTCCCTCTTATTTTGAACTTTTTCCAAGGTTTTCAAATAGGTGAAAGCAACATAGGGAAAATTGAAAGGGACTTTCAGAAAGCCAGAAGAAGCACTTCAACTAATTCATACATTCAAGCAATGATGATCATGATGCATAGCCATATTTCATAACATTCCAAAATGAAATTTTGAGATGTTACAAACCAGCTAACCTTAATGTGATATATTGATTATAGTGTAGTAATGTGATATGATCATCATATTTGTTTTTTTTTTAAATTACCTAAGAGCCTATGTGAGAGATGTGGCATCGAGTCGGATGAAGCATGCATTGTTGGACTATGCCTTACCAAAAGGGGCTCCGTCACCACCTATGCTTACGCAGTGGACACGGACAGTCACACTATCTTCAATGTGACTGGATGGAGCAACTTCCTTGCTGGCAAGAATCTCCGGGTTGGACAGGCCGTCTTAGTCAGTATCAGGAACACCCCACGCCATTACTTGAGGAGGAGGATCGTCATCGACCTCCTTTAAAAGTAGAATACCTCTTGAAATGAACTCGATCCTTAAAAACTATGTTAATTTGGTCGTGCTTGTGAGGATATCGATTGTCATTTATTAAATTGCTACCTAGTTAGCTATAGTACTGCTTGTGAGATTGTCACTTATTATTATCTGAATGAATTGTTCTATTAGTCTAGTTCTATTGCCTAAAGTCAAATGCTTGTGATGTTTTTTTGGCTGGACGAAATAGTCATGGCATGCAATGTAAGTTGCACGTCGCTAGGTATGCCATTATAATAGTGGCGTTCTCCACGTGGCACGCCATCAACAGGTGGAATACCGTGGACGTGGGACCCAACACCATCATTATGACACAACTTTAGTCATAACATTTTAGCAGGTGAAGTAGAAGTGTTCCAGTAGTTTTCACATCTCCTTTGGTGTATTAATACTTGTGAGATAATTTGACAAACCATTGATCAATATTCTTTTTTCAAGGTTCTTGCTGACACGCCCTTTTTTGATATGTATCAAGAGTTTCAGAAAGGGAGTAGCCATAAGGAGTTTGACTGTTGTGTGTATTTTTCCATCATCAATATATATGAATCCGTAGTCATGTCTGTTATCAGTATAAGATTTATGAAGCCTGTCATATGGATGACGTCCTGCACAGTGATCTAAAACAATGCAGAGGGTTCTAAAACAATGCAGATGGTTCTAGAACTGGACTTCTCTAACAAGTAAAAAACAGTGATCTAACACAATGCAGAGGGTTCTACAACTGGACTTCTCTAACAAGTAAAAAAATGTGATCACGGTGATGTCAAATATATAGGACATCGATGTATCTGTAAAGCATGGTCTCAAACCTAACTTGAGTAGATGGCCTTTGTGAACAAGCTGGGTCGCATTGTTTTTATTGACATTTGAATTATCTTTTTCTCAACAGGCTGGGTAATGTTGTTAGCATTGGCGTGTGCACTCTCTTATTTTGAAGCCCCTAAGCTTTCTCTGCATAAAATTGTCTCTTCGATGTAGTGCTCTGGAACTCTCTGGGAAAGTTATGTAGCGGCATTCAAAATGCCTCCATCACTTCCTCCAACATGTGTCAGTACCGAACACAAACAAAATTAAGCCCATGTCAAATACACAACATATCTTAGCAAAGGCAGTCAATATGAGTATTTCATCTCACATTTTGTTTCAATGTTAGCCCCACACTCGCCATTGTCTGTCCTCGGTTGTCTTATTTCCCCATCTCTCCCTCCCCTTATCTATGTTTGCTTCAAGCAGCTATCTATTGATTTCTTCATTACACACAATGTTCCTTGTCCATTGCTGCTGCCTTAATTTTCTATTTTCCATGTTTGCATCATATATAGATTCTATAAATAAGTAATTAACACGCTCTCCCTTTAGAAAACATTAACACAGAGATGTGCATCACATACTCAAAAGTATAAAACCGGCAATTCTCAAACTAATAACCCACATAATTTCAACCTCAAACAAGCCACTGAGGCACGGCATGCCGCCGCGCACTACAGTAGTAGAAAACAGGCCTTCTGTTTGTACCTTTAGTCTCGGTTTGGCTTTAAACCGGGACTAATGTTGCCATTAGTCCCAGTTCCAACGGCTAGTAGCGGTCGAACCATTAGTCCCGTTTCATTTGGGACACATAGTCCGGTTTGTATAATAAAACGGGACTAAAGGAGTGGTGGCAGGTTGGCATCAGACTGGGGCCCCCATGAGCCCATTGATCCCGGTTTGTGTCATAGACCGGGACTATAGATGGACCTTTAGTCCCGGTTTGTATTACAAACCAGGACTAAAGTTTTCCGTATATAAACCCTTCGCCCAACCTAACTCCATTTCTCTGTTTTCTCCATTCAAACTCCCCTCTCTATTTATTCCCCTAGCTCGATCTCATCCCTCCATTTTCCCAAGATTTGTCAAGATTTGAGGCACCCCAATCCATCCAGGTGTTCACAAAGGTTAGCAACTTTGTCCTTTCATCTCTTATTGCTAGATCAGCTCATACAATGCTTTATAAGTATAGTGATTTTTGGGTTTTAGTTTGGATGTAATTATGTGATAGTTTTTTTGTCTTATATGCAATTTGAGCTCAAATTAACTCCTTAGTTTGCATATGTGCAGGTGTGGTTTACTTAGTGTGTCTTCCCGTCCCCGTCCTAACCACCGTCGATCAACCGCACCGTCCCGTCGACGGCACCACCTTGGTGAGCCTCTTCTTGTGTTCTTATTGGATTTTTATAAATAAAATCGTATTTGTATGATTTAGATAGTTACTTCTATAGTTTTCTTACTTGTATGATTGTTGTTATATGTAGTGTCATGGTTATGATACCCGTGCACGTCGGCCCTCGTCTGGTTTACTATTCAGATGTGGTATATTCTCTTTTAAAACTATTTGTTGCATTTTGTGTTAATGACAATTATACCCATCAAGTTGACGTAGATATTTTCATCTAGGAGGTAGTTGAACCGGAAATGCCAACCGTCCCCATTGTCGAGAAGTTAAATTTAGTTCAAAAAGAAAACGACGATTTGAAAGGAAAATTGAAAAGAGTTAAAGAAGAGAAGATGAAATTGGAGTTGTATGTTGTCAATGTCGTCGATGATCACAAGATCAAGATGGATGCAATGCGCTTGAAGATTAGAACGATTAGAAAATATGCCATTAATAAAGAGGCTTGGTATCATTATATTGTTGGATCAATTTTTACCTTAGTTGCGATTTTGATCGCATTTGTTGTTGCATTTACAATGTTTTAGCTCGATAGTTTTATGTTGTTTTATGAGAATAAGTGTGTATGAACTTGTATTAATTTGGTCTTCTCGGTGTTGTGTAATGAAGATAAACCGGTAATGGATGTATGTTGACCAACGCTCTCCCTAGTTCATTAATGGCGTGCAGAGTTTTTTGCGTGCGGCTGAGGCAAACAAGCGGGATGGTTTTATGTGTTGTCCATGTGGTGTGTGTAAGAATGATAAGACCTACTCTAGCTCAAAGTATATTCATGTCCACCTATTTACGTTCGGTTTCATGTGTGGCTATAATTGTTGGACCAAGCACGGAGAAAGAGGAGTTCTAATGGAAGAGGATGAAGAAGAAGAGGATGACAACAACTATCCTAGGCGTCCTGAATATGATGGTAGTACAATGGGGGAAGAGAATGAAGAAGAAGAAGCTGAGGCATCAGATGAGCCCGCTGATGTTCTAGGTCGGGCCATTACTGATGCAAAGAGAAACTACGAAAATGAAAAGGAGAAGTTGAAGTTGCAGCGCATGTTAGAGGATCACAAAAAAGGGTTGTACCCAAATTGCGAAGATGACAACACAAAGCTCAGTACCACATTCGTATTGCTGCAATGGAAGGCACATAATGGTGTAGCTGACAAGGCATTTGAAAAGTTGCTGAAAATAATGATGAATAAGCTTCCAAAGGACAACGAATTGCCCGACAGTACATACGAAGCAAAGAAGGTTGTCTGTCCTCTAGGATTGGAGGTGCAGAAGAAACATGCATACCCTAATGACTGCATCCTCTACCGTGATGAGTATGAGAATTTGAATTCATGCCCGATATTCAATGCATTGCGATATAGGATCAGTCGCGATGACCCTGGTGATGATGTTCAGGGCGAGCGCCCCGGGAAAAGGATTCCTGCCAAGGTGATGTGGTATGCTCCTATAATACCATGGTTGAAAGGTTGTTCCAAAATAAAGAGCATGCCAAGTCATTGCGATGGCACAAATAAGACCGTAAGAAAGACGGGAAGTTGAGAGTACCCACTGATGGGTCGTGATAACCCACAAGTATAATGAATCACAACAGTTTTCGAGGGTAGAGTATTCAACCCAAATATATTGATTCGACACAAGGGGAGCCAAAGAATATTCTCGAGTATTAGCAGCTGAGTTCTCAATTCAACCACACCTGAAAGACTTAATATCTGTAGAAAAGTGTTCAGTAGCAAAGTAATATGATAGTAACAGTAACGGTGGCAAGTGATAGTAGCAGTTTGTAATGTTTGTAACAGTAGCAACGGAAAAGTAACTGAGCGAAGATCAATATATGGAAAGCTCGTAGGCAATGGATTAGTGATGGATAATTATGTCGGATGGCATTCATCATGCAACAGTTATAACATAGGGTGACACAGAACTACCTCCAATTCATCAATGTAATGTAGGCATGTATTCCGTATATAGTCATACGTGCTTATGGAAAAGAACTTGCATGACATATTTTGTCCTACCCTCCCGTGGCAGTGGGGTCCTATTGGAAACTAAGGAATATTAAGGCCTCCTTTTACTAGCGAACTGGACCAAAGCATTAGCACTTAGTGAATACATGAACTCCTCAAACTACGGTAATCACCGGAAAGAATCCCAGTTATTGTCACCCTGGGCGATGCGGATCATAACTCGTAATAGGTGTCTACAACTTGCAAGATAGGATCAAGAACACACATATATTCATGAAAGCATAATAGTTTCAGATCTGAAACCATGGCACTCGGGCCCTAGTGATAAGCATTAAGAATAGCAAACTCATAGCAACATCAATCTCAGAACATAGTGGATACTAGGGATCAAACCCTAACAAAACTAACTTGATTACATGATAAATCTCGTCCTACCCATCACCATCCAGCAAGCCTACGATGAGATTACTCACGAATGGTGGAGAGCATCATGGAATTGGTGATGAAGGATGGTTGGTGATGACGAAGGCGTCAATTTCCGCTCTCTGGAGCCCAAAACGGACTCCAGATCTGGTCTCCCGAGGAAGAACAGGAGGTGGCGGCGGCTTCGTATCGTGAAATGCGATGAACTCTTCTCTCTGATTTTTTTCTCGACAAATAGGGTTATATGGAGCTGGAGAGGAGGTCGGAGGAGCCACGAGGGCCCCACAAGCCTGCTCGGCGCGGTCAGGGGGCTGGCCACACCTAGCAGGCTTGTGGCCTGCAGGAGGCCCCCCCTCTGGTTAATTCTTGTGCCAGTATTTTTTATTAGTTCCAAAAATATTCTTCGTAAATTTTTAGGATGATCCAAGAACTTTTATTTCTTCATAAAAATAACACCAAGGTAATTCTGCTGAAAACAGCGTCAGTCCGGGTTAGTTCCACTCAAATCATGCAAATTAGAGTCCAAAACAAGGGCAAAAGAGTTTGGAAAAGTAGATACGTTGGAGACGTATCAACTCCCCCAAGATTAAACCTTTGCTTCTCCTCAAGCAATTCAGTTGATGAACTGAAAGTGCTAAAGAAAAACTTTTACAAACTCTGTTTGATCTTGTTGTTGTAAATATGTCTAACTTATATTCAGATTTTCAGCAAAGATTATAAACTAGCCACATTCACAATAACATTGAGGTCTCACATTTACTCATATCAATGACATAATAAACTAGCAAGCAATAATAACAAGTCTCGGATGACAACAACTTTATCAAAACAATCATGATACAATATGACATAATGGTATCTCGCTAGCCCTTTCTGAGACCGCAAAACATAAATGCTGAGCACCTCTAGAGAACAAGGACTAACTAAACATTATAATTCACAGTGAAGGAGATCCATTCATGATCATACTCAATATCGATTAATAGCAAGGCATACAAATGACGGTGGTGCTCTCTAACTGGTGCTTTTTATGGGAGGATGGTGACTCAACAATAAAGTAAATGGAAAGACCCTTCGCAGAGGGAAGCATTGATTTGCAAAGGTGCTAGAGCTCAAGCTCTTAAAACAGAGATATGTAATGATTTTGGAGTGGTATGCTTTCGTTGCTCACATAACGACCAAGAGGTTTTCATTATCTTCCATGCTAGATACATTATAGGCGGTTCCCAAACAGAATGGTAAAGTTTTTACTCCCCCTCCACCAATCAGTCACACTCCACGGTGGGCGGAATTCATGGTACTGTCCATACAAACACAGTCCTAGGGGAGTTTTGTTTAATTATATTTTGCTTTTTATTTTTGAGCATGGAACTGGCCATCCCGATTACCAGCTACTTTCTCGTGAATGATAGTGAATCAACACATATTGTGAGAATAACCCACCTAGCATGGAAGATACTGACAGCCCCCAGTCGCCACATGAGCGATTTGGGCATACAAAACACAAAGTTTATTTGAATGTTTAAAGTTTAGCACATGCAAATTTACTTGGAACGGCAGGTAAATACCACATATAGGTAGATTTGGTGGACTCATATGGAACAACTTTGGGTTTATTGAGATGGATGCACAAGCAGTATTCCCGCTTAGTACAAGTGAAGGCTAGCAAAATACTTGGGAGCGACCAACTAGAGAGTGACACAGTCATCAATATGCTTTGAGTTTAACCAACATTGAATGCAAGCATGAGTAGGATATAATTCACTGTGAACATAAATATTGTGGAGGCTATGTTGATTTGTTTCAACTACATGCATGAACATGTGCCAAGTCAAGCCACTTGAATCATACAAAGGAAGATACCATTCTATCATACTACATCACAACCACTTTAATGCGCATGTTGGCACTCAAGACAAACCATTATCCACTCTTAGCAAATTAATCATGTCATGAATAACTATAATCTCTAATTGTCATTGCAAACATGTTCAACACATAATGTACTGAATTCGGAATGATGAGCTAATCATATTTACAAAAGCAAGATAGGTTGAGTTCATACCAGCTTTTCTCCATCTCAACCTTTTCATCAAATATCGTCATTGTTGCCTTTCACTTGCACGACCGAATGATGTGAATAATAATAAGAGTGCACGTGCATTGGACTAAGCTGAAATCTGCAAACAATAAACCAAAGTAGAAGACAAGGCAATATGGGCTCTTTGTAAGATAAACAATAGTGCATATGAGAGCCACTCAACACGTCATCGTGGTCTTCTCCTTACGACCCAAAGAAAAGAAAGGAAAATTATTTACATGGCAAAGCTCCCAACAAGCAAAAAGAAGAATGAGAAATCTTTTTGGGTTTTCTCTTTAATGCTACAACTAAGCAACTAGGAAATAAAGCTAGAACTATTTTTTTTTTGTATTTTCCTCAAATTTAATTAAACACATAAGATGAATGCATAAAGAATAAAATAAACTACCATGGATAGTACAATGAAAAAGTATGAACACCGACAACTCAAATAAGTGTGTGAACATGAATGTAATGTTGGTGAGAAATACGTACTCCCCCAAGCTTAGGCTTTTGGCCTAAGTTGGTCTAGGCCCATGGCTGGAAATAACCTTCTCCGGGATACTCCGGAGGACACTAAGGGTTCCACTGATTAGCGGTCTCCTGTGGCTCCCACTAAAAGACCGGGGTCTGAAATTGATTCAGAGCCGGTGCTGGCTCAGGTGTTGGGGGTTGTGCCAGACCCCAATATTGGTAGATGTCATCGGGCATAACAGTGTACCTGCCTGAATGAATAACAAACAAAGAAGAAGCAGGTAGGGTAATAATCTCACAAGTACCTTGGCTAAATACTAAGTTGTAAATCAGCCTCCTATCATTATTCTTCTTAATAAAATCATGGGCTACCATACGTTCATAATCTAAAAACTTCGCGGGAATCAGCCTCTTATCTTTTTCGTGAAGCCTAATGGGTATCTCAAAATGTTTAGCTAAATGAGATGCATAGATACCTCCGAATATGGGCCCCTTCGAACGGTTGGTGTTCAATCGTTCGGCCACCATAGAGCTCAGACTAACGGTTCTATCAGCAAGTAAAGCATGGCGCAAAATAGCGAGGTTAGGGGCACTAAGGCTTCCACTCTCCTAGCGACCAACTAAACATCTTCCCGCAAATAATGAATAATAGCGTAGCACAGGAAAATGCAAACTAGCTACTCTTGCCTTTGACACGCCTCTCTCTTCCCCTAAAGTGACTGTGGTAATAAAGTCTTCCATGTCTCGAGGACGTGGTTCCCTGATGCTTCCCTCATAGGGTATCTTGCAAACTTTGCAAAAATCATAAAGGTTCATTTTCTTAGGCACATCACATAAGTGAAATTCTACTGTAGGAGGGTCTTCCCTAGGATGAAAGTGAAAATTTTGCACAAAGATATTAGTGAGCAAGAGGTGCTGGTCACACTTATCGTTGGGAAGTCGGTGGTGCCTGCATTCTCGGCCAAATAATAGAAATCTTCATAAATTCCAGCCGCCCTCGAGAATGTGTCACACGGCCATTCACATGGTCGGATTTCTGCGATACGAGGAAGATTATATTTGGGTTTCTCCTTCATTTCATTTTCATCTTCCTTAGAACCCCGGCTTGAAGAACCTCTTAGTAACCTTCTCAACATTTCTGAAAAATTCTGAAATTTTTAGTGAACTAAAATGAAGGTGAACAAAACTCATAGCAACTACTCCTTCAAGTGCCTAGAGACTATATCATGCATCAAAACTACTTGGGACCATACTAATTTGACATGCAAGCTCAAGAACAAGGTCACCATAACAGCAAAAATTTGCAATATATAAGGCACTAGCACAAAAACTAATTGGACCATTGGAGGAGTCACATACCGATGAGCAATCCCCTAAAACAGTTCTGCAAATGGAGCTTTGAGCAAGGAGATCAAAAATGGCAGTAAGATGAGCTAGAACACGGGTTTGAGAAATGGTGGGAATTTTCTAGAGGAAGATGAAGTGAATGGGTGCTGGAATAAGTGGAGGGGGCCACGTGGGACCCACAAGCCCCAAGGGCGCGGCTAGGGGGGGTGGTCGCACCCTGTAGGCTTGTGGCCCACTGGTGCAGCCCCCTGATGCATTCTCAGTGCCAAAAATTCTTACATATTCCAGAAAAATCATACTAAATTTTTAGGGGATTCTGGGAATTTTTATTTTCAGGTCATTTTTCTATTGCATGGAAAACTCAAAAAACAGAAAAATACTAGCATTTTTACTTAGTTTCATCTAGGTAGCAGAAACTAAAAGTTGGGTTCAAGAAGTTGTGCTTTCTAAATTCATCCATCTCATGCTTATCAAAAGGAATCCATCAATAAGGTTGATCAAGTCTTATTAACAAACTTCTTTCGAATATCATGAAACCGAAGAATTTCCGAATAACACTAAGTTACCTCAATGGGGATATGCAT
This sequence comes from Hordeum marinum, assembly GCA_022496015.1. NCBI lineage: Eukaryota > Viridiplantae > Streptophyta > Magnoliopsida > Poales > Poaceae > Hordeum > Hordeum marinum. Next base: position 503,968,466 of record CM039678.1, on the reverse strand, counting down.
TTCCCAAACAATAAGTACATCATATTTCTTCTTAACAGTAGGAAGAGGGAACTCAAAGTCTCCAATAATAATTGTTGGAATTTTTTCAATAGAATGATATTATGAACTTGAGGTTGTTTCTTCGGAAAGTGTACTATATGATCATTACCATTAATATGAAAAGTGGCATTGCCTTTGTTGCAATCAATAACAGCCCCTGCAATATTCAAAAAGGGTCTACCAAGGATGATCGACATACTGTCGTCCTCGGTAATATCAATAATAACAAAGTCCATCAAGATAGTAGCATTTGCAACTACGACATGTACATCCTCACAAATACCGATAGGTAGGGTAGTTGATTTATCAGCCATTTGCAAAGAGATTTTAGTAGGTGTCAACTTATTCAAATCAAGTCTATGGTATAAAGAGAAAGGCATAACACTAACACCAGCTCCAAGATCACATAAACAGTTTTAACATAATTTCCTTTAATAGAGCATGGTATAGTAGGTACTCCGGGATCTCCTAGTTTCTTAGGTATTCCACCTTTAAAAGTATAATGAGCTAACATGGTGGAAATCTCAGCTTCTGGCATCTTTCTTTTATTTGTCACAATATCTTTCATATACTTAGAATAAGGAGACATTTTCAAAATATTAGTCAAGCCCATACGTAAAAATACCGGTATAAGCATTTCAGCAAAGCTCTCAAAGTCCTCATCATCCTTTTTCTTGGATGGTTTAGGAGGAAAGGGCATGGGTTTCTGAACCCATGGTTCTCTTTCTCTACCATGGTTCCTAGCAATGAAGTCTCTTTTATCGTATCTTTTATTCTTAGGTTGTGGGTTATCAAGATTATCAGCAGGTTCAATCTCCACATCATTATCATTACTAGGTTGAGCATCAGCATGAACATCATTATTAATGTTATCACTAGGCTCATGTTCATCGCCAGATTGTGTCTCAACATCAGAAATAGAAATATCATTTGGATTCTCAGATGTATCTATAACAGGTTCACTAGCAGCATGCAAAGTACTATCATCATTCTTTTTCCTACTCTTATTGGAAGGAATAGGTGCATCAGTATTAACTCTCTAAGAACCTTGTTCAATTCTCCTAGGATGGCCCTCGGGATACAAAGGTTCCTGAGTCATTCTACCACCACTAGTCACAACTTTAACAAAATGATCATTGTCTTTACTATTCATCTCATTAAGCAAATAATTTTGAGCCTTAAGTACTTGTTCAACTTGAGTGGTTACCATGGAAGCATGTTTACTAATAAGCTTAAGATTATTGACAGTTCTACTCAAATAATCACCCAAGCGACGAAGCATATAAGCATTACGTTTCAATTGTCTAGTAGCATAGGCATTGAAATTTTCTTGCTTCACAATAAAATTAACAAATTCATCCAAGCATTGGCTAGCAGACTTATTATAAGGGATATCTCTTTCATCAAATCTACTCAGAGAATTTACTTCTACTACCTATGACGGGTTATCAAGACCATGTATTTCTTCAATAGGTGGTAGATTCTTAACATCTTCAGCTTTTATACCCTTTTCTTTGATAGATTTCTCTGCCTCTTGCATATCTCTAGGACTGAGGAATAGAATACCTCTTTTCTTCGGAGTTGGCTTTGAAGGTGGTCCGGGAATAGTCCAATCATTATCATTGCTCAATATATTGTTCAATAGTAATTCAGCTTGTTCAACAGATCGTTCCTTGAAAACACAACCAGCACAACTATCTAGATAGTCCCTAGAAGCATCAGTTAGTCCATTATAAAAGATATCGAGTATTTCATTTTTCTTGAGAGGATGATCAGGCAAAGCATTAAGTAATTGGAGAAGCCTCCCCCAAGCTTGTGGGAGACTCTCTTCTTCAATTTGCACAAAGTAAAATATTTCCTGCAAGACAGCTTGTTTCTTATGGGCAGGAAAATATTTTTCAGAGAAGTAATAAACCATGTCCTAGGGACTACGCACACAACCAGGAGCAAGAGAATTAAACCATTTCTTAGCATCACCCTTTAATGAGAAAGGAAATAACTTAAGAATATAGTAATAGCGAATATTTTCCTCATGAGTAAATAGGGTGGCTATATCATTCAATTTGGTAAGATGTGCCACAACAGTTTCAGATTCATAACCATGGAAAGGATCAGATTCAACCAAAGTAATTAATTGGGGATCGATAGAGAATTCATAATCCTTATCAGTAACAAAGATAGGTGAAGTAGCAAACTTAGGATCATATTGCATTCTAGCATTCAGAGATTTTTTCTTCCACTAGCGAAGAAATTTCTTAAGATCATCTATATCCTTACAATCAAGAAAGTCCCTAGCTACCTCTCCTTCCATAACATAACCCTTAGGTATATCAGCCAATTCATATCTAGAAGAACTAGGTCTATCAGGTGTATCATAGTGTTTAGTTTCAAGAATTTCATCAGATTCAAAAATATTATCAGTTTCAACATTGGCTATAGCAACTTGTTCATCACGAAATTCACTAGTGGCACAGTGTCATCAAGCAAAGTATCATCATAAGCATCATGCATAGAAGAAGTAGCATCATCAACTACTTGCAACATATCAGAATTACTAGTGGGTGGTGGTGTCGCAAACTTACTCATAATAGAAGGTGAATCAAGTGCAGAGCTAGATGGCAGTTCCTTACCTCCCCTCGTAGTAGAGGGATAGATCTTGTTTTTTGGGTCTTTCAGATTCTTCATAGTGATCAATAGATATATATCCCAAGTGACTCAGAGAACAAAGTTATGCTCCCCAGCAACGGCGTCAGAAAAAGGTCTTAATAACCCACAAGTATAGGGGATCGCAACAGTTTTCGAGGGTAGAGTATTCAACCCAAATTTATTGATTCGACACAAGGGGGGCCAAAGAATATTCTTGAGTATTGGCAGCTGAGTTGTCAATTCAACCACACCTGAAAGACTTAATATCTGTAGCAAAGTGTTCAGTAGCAAAGTAATATGGTATTAACAGTAACAGTGGCAAGTGATAGTAGCAGTTTGTAGTGTTTGTAACAGTAGCAACGGAAAAGTAGTTGAGCGAAGATCAATATATGGAAAGCTCGTAGGCAATGGATCAGTGATGGATAATTATGTCGGATGGCATTCATCATGCAACAGTTATAACATAGGGTGACACAGAACTAGCTCCAATTCATCAATGGAATGTAGGCATGTATTCCGTATATAGTCGTACGTGCTTATGGGAAAGAACTTGCATGACATGTTTTGTCCTACCCTCCCGTGGCAGTGGGGTCCTATTGGAAACTAAGGGATATTAAGGCCTCATTTTAATAGAGAACCGGACCAAAGCATTAGCACTTAGTGAGGAACTCCTCGAACTACGGTAATCACCGGAAAGAATCCCAGTTATTGTCACCCTAGGGGATGCGGATCATAACTCGTAATAGGTGTATACAACTTGCAAGATAGGATCAAGAACACACATATATTCATGAAAACATAATAGGTTCAAATCCGAAATCATGGCACTCGGGCCCTAGTGACAAGCATTAAGGATAGCAAAGTCATAGCAACATCAATCTCATAACATAGTGGATACTAGGGATCAAACCCTAACAAACCTAACATGATTACATGATAAATCTCATCCAACCCATCACCGTCCAGCAAGCCTACGATGAGATTACTCACGAGCGGTGGAGAGCATCATGGAATTGGTGATGAAAGATGGTTGGTGATGACGAAGGCGTCGATTTCCCCTTTCTGGATCCCAAAACGGACTCGAGATCTGGTCTCCCGAGGAAGAACAGGAGGTGGCGGCGGCTCCGTATCGTGAAATGCGATGAACTCTTCTCTATGATTTTTTTTCTCGACAAATAGGGTTATATGGAGCTGAGAGGAGGTCGGAGGAGCCACGAGGGGCCCACAAGCCTGCTCGGCGCGGCCAGGGGGTGGCCGCGCCTAGCAGGTTTGTGGCCTGCAGGTGGCCCCCCTCTGGTTAATTCTTGCGCCAGTATTTTTTATTAATTCCAAAAATATTCTCTGTAAATTTTTAGGACAATCCGAGAACTTTTATTTCTCCACAAAAATAACACCAAGGCAATTCTGCTGAAAACAGCATCGGTCCGGGTTAGTTCCATTCAAATCATGCAAATTAGAGTCCGAAACAAGGCAAAAGAGTTTGGAAAAGTAGACACGTTGGAGATGTATCAGGTCGAAGTGGAGAAAATCGAGAGAGAGTGGCCGGACTTTGCAGATAACCCAAGGAACTTATGGTTTGGTTTAAGTGCAGATGGCATTAATCCATTTGGGGAGCAGAGCAGCAAGCATAGCACATGGCATATGACTCTATGTATCTATAACCTTCCTCCCTTGTTGTGCATGAAGCGGAAGTTCATTATGATGCCAGTGCTCATCCAACGCCCTAAGCGACCCGACAACGACATTGATGTGTACCTAAGGCCATTAGTTGATGAACTTTTACATCTGTGGAATAAAAAAGGTGTACGTGTGTGGGATGAGCACAAACATCAGGAATTTGAACTACGAGTGTTGCTCTTTGTAACCATCAATGATTGGCATGCTCTTAGTAACCTTTCAGGACAAACAAACAAGGGATACCATGCATGCATGCACTGTTTAGATGATACCCAAAATATATATTTGGACAAATGCAATAAGAATGTGTACCTGGGACATCATCGATTTCTTCTGGCCAAGCATGCCTTAAGAAAGAAAGGCGAGCATTTCAAAGGTGAGGTAGATCATCGGAAGAAGCCCGTCCTCCGTACTGGTGATGACATACTTGACATGGTCAAGGATTTACAAGTAATGTTTGGAAAGGCTCCTGGCGGACAATCTGTTTCGACTGACGCTGAGGGACGCGCACCCATGTGGAAGAAGAAATCTATATTTTGGGAGCTAGAATATTGGAAAGTCCTAGAGGCCCGCTCTGCAATCGACGTGATGCACGTGACGAAGAATATTTGCGTGAACCTCTTAGGATTCATGGGTGTGTATGGGAAGACAAAAGATACATCGGAGGCACGGGAGGACCAGCAACGTGTGCACAAAAATGACAACATGAATGCAAAGTAGTATCAAGGTCGTGCCAGCTACGCTCTTACCAAAGGAGAGAAGGAAATCTTCTTTGAATGCCTGCTTAGTATGAAGGTCCCGTCTGGCTTCTCGTCGAATATAAAGGGAATAATAAATATGGCAGAGAAAAAATTCCAGAACCTAAAGTCTCATGACTGCGACGAGAGCATGACAAAATTGCTTCCGGTTGCCTTGAGGGGGCTTCCACCAGAAAATATTCGATTAGCCATCGTGAAGCTATGTTCATTCCTCAATGCAATTTCTCAGAAGGTAATCGATCCAGAAATCCTACCAAGCTTGCAGAATGATTTGGTCCAATGTCTTGTCAGTTTCGAGTTGGTGTTCCCACCATCCTTCTTTAATATTATTACGCACGTCCTAGTTCGCCTACTCGAAGAGATTGCCATTCTGGGTCTAGTATTTCTACACAAAATGTTCCCCTTTGAGAGGTTCATGGGAGTCTTAAAGAAATATGTCCATAACCATGCTAGGTCAGAAGGAAGCATCTCCTAGGGCCATGAAATCGAGAAGGTTATTGACTTTTGTGCTGACTTTATTCCTGCCATTAAAACGATCGGTGTTCCTCAATCGCGGCATGAGGGGAGACTGCGTGGAAAAGGCACACTTGGACCAAAATCAATAATATGTACGGATGGGCATTCTTGGGCGCAAGCACACTACACAGTTCTACAAAATTCTACCTTGGTCACCCGATATATAGAGGAACACATGGATATTATACGCTTGAAGAACCGGGGAAGTCTGACCCCTGGATTCAACATACAAACGTTGAGGCTTTCGGCGGTTGGTTGCGAACACATCTCATGAATGACGACAATGTTGAACATGACTTGTACTTGTTGGCCAAGAGACAATCTTCGACTATATTGACTTTCCAAGGGTACGAGATAAATGGGAATACATTTTACACGATCACCCAAGATAAAAAGAGCACCAACCAAAACAGTGGTGTCCGCTTTGACGATGCGACAAACACCAAGGAAAAGGACACATATTATGGTTAGATAGAGGAGATTTGGGAACTTGACTATGGATGTTATTTGAAGGTCCCTTTGTTCCTGTGAAAATGGGCCAATCTGACTGGAGGAGGGGTAATGGTAGACCCGTAGTACGGAATGACAACAGTGGATGTCAACAATCTTGGGCACATAGACAAACCATTCGTTCTAGCCAATGATGTGGCGCAAGTTTTCTATGTGGATGACATGTCTACCAAACCAAGAAAAAGGAAAGATAAGAAAGCGGATACATCATACGATGTGCCAAAGAGCCACATAGTTCTTTCTGGAAAAAGAAACAACGTAGGAGTAGAGGACAAGACAGACATGTCAAAAGATTATGAAAAGTTTGATGAACTTCCTCCCATCGCAGTGAAGACTGACCTAAGCATCATGTTAAATGATGAAGATTTTCCATATTTATGGTGCAATAATCAAGGGACACACGCGAAGAAAATGTTTTATACCCCAAGATCCCACTCAGGGATGTGACTGGCTGCACCGTCATCAATTTTCTTCTCTAGTGAGTGGCCGGGATGGTTCAGTTTGTACACGAAGTGCATCCAGTTTTTGTTGTAACCCTCTCAACTTTTAGCACATGCTATGTGGGTCAAATGATGATACCATGCCAAGTTTCAACCTTTTCAAAGTTCATTTGTGGTGCTTTTTAATTTCAGGGTCATTTAGCTCAAAACAATTCATTAAATGCACGAAAAATAGAAAATGAAGTTAGATAGGGTTGAAATTTGAGGATGTGGCTTCTAATGGTTCATATTGAATGCACAAAAAGTCTGGAGTTGAAATAAGTTAACAAATGAAATGCCTTTGTAACATATGAGTTTTCATCCGAAACCCTCATACTTCGAAGGAGATGGTCCAGTTTGTACACGAAGTGCATGCAGTTTTTGCTTTAACCCTCTCAACTTTTTAGCACATGCTATGTGGGTGAAATGATGATACTATGCCAAGTTTGAACCTTTTTAGAGTTCATTTATGGTGCTTTTTAATTTCAAGGTCATTCAGCTCAAAAAAAATCATTAAATGCATGAAAAATAGCAAATGAAGTTAGATAGGGTTGAAATTTGAGGATGTGGCTTCTAATGGTTCATATTGAATGCACAAAACGTTCGGAGTTCATTTGGGTGATTTTGATTACAACAAATGAAGGTATAAAACTTAAAGAGTTAAACAGAATCTCGTTTTGATTAAAACACCTATTTAAATTATCCTAAAAATTCCCAACTTTCGCATAATGATAAAACATACTAATATTAAACAACAGGAAAAAAAGTCACTCAAAAATCAATTTTTAAACTAAAGTTATTCACAAATTACTGTTTCACATAAATTTCAAATGAATTCAAATTTAAACTATTTCAATTTGAAAACTACTAGCACTAATAGAAAGATTGTAATTGTTTTGGCCTGCAGCAAAAAGATTTATTAAAAACTATAAATATTCTAACAGTTATTCCAAATCTAAAAACAGAAATTAGAAAAACAAAACAAAACAAAAAGAGAAAATACGGCTTTAGCCCCTTCCCGCGCGAAATTTGGGCCGCCGAAAAGATGGACCTTTAGTCCCGGTTGGTGGATCTAACCGGGACTAAAGGGATGACCTTTAGTCCCGGTTGGTAGCGCCAACCGGGACTAAAGGGTCTTTAGTCCCGGTTGGAGCCATCAACCGGGACTAAAGGTCCTGGGGAATTTAACGTGGGACTTGTCAAAATCTCCCCAACCTCTCCCATTCTCCCCCGAGCCTGTCCTCATCGACGACGACGCCCCCGAGCCCGTCCTTGACGCCGCCCCAGAGGCCATCCTTGACGCCGCCCCGAGCCCATCCTCTCCACCGCCCCCGAGCCCGACCTCGCTGTCGCCCCTGAGCCCGTCCTTGCCGCCGTTGTCGTCGCCGCCCGCACCCTCGTCCTCGCAACCGCCATCGTCGACACCGCTCGAGCTCGTCCTCGCCGCCGCCCCGAGCCTATCATTGCCGCCGCCCGTGCCTCCTCGTCCTCGTCGACGTCATCACCGGCCTTGACTCCGGATGCCACCTGTGCCTCCTCCCCGAGCCCGTCGTCGCTGCCTGCACCTCGTCCCCCAAGCCCCAACCGCCGGTCAGCTCCTGCCGCCTGCTCCGATCCGCCTCCACGGCGGCCACCACGGCCACATGCACCGGCCACCTACTAGTTTTAGTTTTTTAGTTTAGTTTTTTTAGTGTAGTTGTTTTAGTTTAGTTTAGTTTAGTTGTTTTAGTTGTTTTAATTTAGTTGTTTTAGTTTCTTTTTTAGTTTTTTTAGTTTAGTTGTTTTAGTTTTTTAGTTTAGTTTTTTTTAGTTTACTTGTTTTATGCTTTTAGTTTAGTTGTTTTTTTCGTCTCGAGTCCCGAGTCGTCGAACCATGAGTCCCGAGTCATCGAACCATGAGTCCAGGCGATCGTTAGGGACTTGGGGTTCGTCGACTCGGGATTCGTGGTTCTTGTTATTATTTTAATAGTTGTTAAATGCAATCATCGTTATTAAAGTTTATTAAATAGTAGGAATTTAAATAGTTGTAGAATTTTTTCTCGACGTCAACGATACCTCGGCTTATTGAATGCATTCTAATTGTTTTATATTTGTTCTGGATTAGTTAAGCTATGGACAGTAGCGACAGAGACCATGATCAATAGAATGCCATGTACGACCTGATACGCTCTGGAAACGAAGAGAATGAAGTAGATGATGTCCCACAATACCTTAACCGATCCGGTGAGGGAATTGAGGAAGGACAACGAAGAGACGAAGGCGAACCAGCTGACAATGACGATGGCGAAGAAATTTTTGTCCATTTAACAGAGTCCTGCAAGGTATTAATTTGCCCTCTCGTGATCATCAGATGTATTAATTGATTTGTATATATTAACCAATCTTTCTTCCTTTTAGCCCTCTGGATCAAGCAAATCTTCTACAAGGGTTAAACATGACTCGACAAGAAAGTTGAAACAAGACATGAAATATAACATCGATCAAATCAGAGCAGATGGCGAACCAATTCCTCCTAAAGAGAATGCAAACAAATTTATACGTCAATGCGGAGTTATCGTTAGGGACCAAATCCCGATCACCCCTCAAGAATGGAACCAGCCAAAGGATCACGGAGTTCCTTTTGTCAGCCAAAGAGCAAAAGATCTACTTTGGGAGGAGCTCACGAAACATTTCACCCTACCAGAGGGTCTCACAGATCTCCAACGGGTGAAAGTCAAGAAGTGTGCTCTTAAGAAGATGGCTACACAATTCCAGTCTTGGAAGAAAAGATTATGGACCAACTACTTGGAAGCAGAAAAGAAGACTCCAGAATTCAAAGTAGAATATGTGAAGTTAGAAGATGACTGGGACAATTTTGTGAAGTTCAAGGAATTGGAAGAATCTAAGAAATGGTCTAGAATAAACAAGAAAAATGCCGACAAAAAAACATGGCAGCATCGTTTGGGGCCAGGTAGCTACAAGTCTGGGTTGCATAAGTGGGATGAATCTGAGAGAAACATGAAGGTTGCAGGGGTCACTCTAGTAACAGAGACATGGCCCGAGAGGTGCAGGACTTGGTTTTATGCACATGGGGGTAAGTTGGACCCAAAGACAAGGCATGTTCTTGAACAGGAAAGTCTTAAAGATGCCACAGTCGAGATAATTAAAGCAATAGAATAAGCTCAAGCGGGTGTGTACCAGCCGGAGAGAGACAACGACGAGCTTTCACACGCCCTCAAGAATCCTGAACACCCGGGACGAACACGAGGCAAAGGCACGGTTCTGTGGTTTCTGGGGTTTGCGGATTGGAACGACAAATATAGAAGTCGTGACAGAAAAAAGAAGCATGAAGTAGATCAGTTTCAGGACTTGGAACGCAAATACATGTTGCAGAAGGAGCAACTCAACAAACTTAGCTAGCAAGGCGCGTCTCAGCAGCAACAACAACTAGATCCAACATTGGATGGTACCATTCCATCATCTATGCCAAAAAGCAACATGGGTTCCATGGAGGTCCCGTCCGATGATGCATTGCTGGCTTGCTACCCCGTGGATGATATCCTAGAGTCAACACCTTGTGAGCTACACGTGAAACTGGAGAACAAATCCATGAAGGTGGCCGGCGACTTTGCTTTATCGAGTGGACCTTAAGCAACTTTCCACGGCAATTCGATTCCACCTGGCTATGCTCATGTCGAGGTGGATCAAGGTGTGTCGGCATATGAATCACTAGATCTTGACTACCTTGGAGGTGAAGGGGAGCAAACACTGGGAGAAGCCAGGCGTTGTGTCATTTTATGGAAAAAGGAATGCATCGTGTTTGCAAACTCGATGCCAAGGCCACTAACTCCTCCAAGCCTGTCGTGTCAGCAGACTCCAACCCTGCCCGAGACGGAGTGCAGGGTGAGTCCTCCATATCCATCTCCGCCACGCCATCCGAATCCATCCCACCACGAGAGGAGCACAGGGTGAGTCTGCCATATCCATCTCCGCCGCGCCAGCCGAATCCATCCCACCCCAAGACGGAGCGTACAGTGAGTCTGCCATATTGTGACGCCCCCAGTTTCGACCATACACTAAACATACACGCAATGCGTACGACCAAGATTAGGGACTCACTAATGAATACCAAAACACAACTCTAGACACAAATTAAAGTCATACAGCTTCATATTACAAGCCAGGGGACTCGAGGGCTCGAATACAAAGCTCGACAACATGAGTCAGCGAAAGCAAAAAGATCTGAGTACACACAAAAGTTAAACAAGTATTGCCTTAAGAAGGCTAGCACAAACATAAAACGGATCAAAAGAGGCGAGGCCTCCTACCTAGGAACCTCCTATCCTACTGCCGGTCGAGGGCGGCCTCCACGTAATAATAGGCTCCTGTGGTGGTGTAGTAGTCGTCTTCGGCGTACTCCATCTTCGGGGCTCCGTCGTTTGAACGCAGCAATCATATCGAGAAGGAAAGAGAAAGCAATGCAGCGGTGAGTACTCATCAAAAGTACTCGCAAGACTGACATCAGAACTATGTTAAGTATGCATCAGTATCAAGGAATGGAGTTATATCTGGGCTGATTGTAGAAAGCAAGAATAGGGGGAGGCCTAGTCCTATCGAACACTACCATCTTTAGCATCTTGCAGTATTAGAAGAGAGTAGACTGGTAACTCACATATAGTCATATTATTGTAGCAATTTTATAAAGTAACCACGCCCAGAGATTCTTCCTCGACTCCCTGGGAGAAAGCAATCCTGGAGCCAACATTCATTTCAATTAAAATCAAATTTATAGTTGTATTAGGTCAAAGTACAACTCCAAGTCGTCCTCTTACGGTGGACACGGCTATTCGAATAGATGAATTCATCCCTGCAGGGGTGCACCGCATTTCCAGCATGCTTGATCATCTCAGGCCGGACACACTTTCTTGGATAATGCCCGGTCTCGGGATCCAAAACATCATCACCCCACCTAGGCTCAACGAAGAGGCCAGCCCACCGGTCTAAATCCTAAGCGTGCAAGTTCGTGGGCCCACTTGCCCCTGCACTCCTGAAAGATGCGTACGCAGCCAGAAGCATATCTAGCACACTCCAGTCCGAGAGATGTACCTTCCAACCCAATCTGACGTGCGCCGCTCCATTGCTGACGTCCGAAGAGCTTCGGCTGATACAACGACGCTGAGTACCCATAACTTCTCCCACGTGAAGGTTTGGTGCGTAAAAGGTCAAACGACCAATTCAGATCAAATACCCAACCCATTAGCATTTTATTAATGCGGGGCAAGCGTGACCCATAAAGTGCGGTCTCGTCGCCCCGTCTCGAGGATGTGTGGGCCTCTCCTGCCCGCTCACACCTCATCTTAACCTTTTGGATGCCTTACTGGCGCATCCCACCTTATCTCACACACACGGGTACCCTTAGGGCAGACCCGTCTCAAGACCGTTGGGAACTCAGGTCCAACTCAATAGAGTGGTACCACCTGTCCCTTCAGTCCCATCACGTTAGTACAGTGTCAAGTCAATAGTAGCTGTGTGGTTATACGCCAAGTGGATATCCAAGGAATCACCCTCGATGGATCCCACTCGAAGTATGGGTATGAGAAGAGTCGCTATCGATAGTTGGGAAGGAGGAATCACCCTCGATACCCACGATCGAGTAGCTACGCTATAGAATTAACATCGGGAGTGCTAAGTGAGCTATCACCCTCGTCACTCGATAGTAGCTCTGTAGTGCCATACTTAAGGGTTGTGAGGTGATGAGTTAGTAAGGGTTTGTCAGTCGGTCATGATGACCGAGTCTTCTGTCTTCAAGTCCTCGATGACGTCCAAGGTGAAAGCACGGGCAATTGGGACAATGTTAGGGTCTCTGGGGGTATCACTGTCCAACCTATACTAAGCAGTTGATATGATTGCAGGTATAGTAGCAGTTTATCATAAACAGGCTATGCATCAGAATTGGAGCTAACTAATACAGTAGAAAAATCTAATGCAAGAATGAGAGGGAAAGAAATGGGTGATATCGGAATGCTCAAGGGGGGTTGCTTGTCTCGCTGCTCTGCGACAAAGGCCTGATCGTCAATGGCGTAGTCGTACCCGACAGCAGCGTCAGTCTCAGAGTCTATCGGTAAGAAGAGGGGGAAACAATAAATACAAAGCAAACAGATGCATCACATGCATGACATGACAATATGCAGAGCTAGGCATGCACTAACGCAGTATTACACGTCGCGTACAATTCGGAAGAATATCTGGCGATATTTTTCGGGTCTCGGGATACTACCGGACAAATGAAAATGATGGAAAAGTTCCACGTTCGTTATGATAGGAGCATGTGACGACTAACGAACAGCATATTCGGATTCGTGGGATTTTTCTGATCAACTTTCATTTATAAATTATTTTGATCCGAGATACGGATTATTTTATATTAATTTTTAAAGTTTTATTAGTATTCTAGAATTAATAGATTTAAATTAATTCAAAAAAGAATTTATGACATCAGCATGAAGTCAGCATTGCATCAGCACCCAACAGTACTAGTTGACTGGTCAATCTGACTGTTGTGCCCCACCTGTCATACTCTGTATAATTAATAGAGGGTTTTAATTAAACTAATAAAGGGGGCCCCGCATGTCAGTGGCTAATTATGTTAAACGGATTAATTAAGTTACTTAAACATGTCATTAGGGATTAATTAAACCTGGGCCCAAATGTGAGTGGCCCATGGGGACTAGACCCACATGGCAGTGGCTGGCACTGCCCAGTCAGCCAGTTGACCACGGTCAACTAGTCAACAGGGGGCTGGGGCCACAGGTCAGTGACCCTGGGGGTGGCACATGGAACACATCGTGAACCTGAGAAAGGTTTGGCGGCAGTTCCAGTTCATATGCCACTTTACCACGTCTTTCGAGAACAATGAAAGGACCAATATATCGAGGAGCCAGCTTGCCCTTAATCCTGAAATGGTGTGTACCTCTCATTGATGTGACTCGAAGATAAGCTTTTTTGCCAGGTTGATAGACCATATCTTTGTGATGACGGTCATACTGACTCTTCTGACGAGATTGAGCAGCCTTCAGATTTGCATGAATAATGCGGACTTGATCTTAGGCATGTTGGATAATATCCGGACCAATAAGCGTACGTTCCCTGGTTTTTGACCAATTCAGAGGAGTCCGACACTTATGTCCATATAACACTTCAAAAGGAGCCATCTTCAGACTAGCTTGATAGCTATTGTTGTAGGAGAACTCAGCATACGGGAGATATTCCTCCCATTTCTTTCCGAAAGAAATGACACAAGCTCGTAGCATGTCTTCGAGAATCTGATTGACTCTTTCAACTTGTCCCTGGGATTGAGGGTGAAAAGCGATGTTGAATGACAAATGAGTTCCCATAGCTTCCTGGAAACTTCACCAGAATCTTGAAGTGAATAAACTGCCATGGTCTGAACTAATCACCAATGGAATACCATGGAGGGAAACAACTCTAGACATGTAAAGATCTGCAAGTTGACTAGCAGTAATAGTTTCCTTGACAGCCAGAAAATGTGCAACTTTGGACAGCCGGTCAATGACGACAAGAATAGCGTCATTACCTTGGATGGTGGCTCGGGATTTACATACAAAGCCAAGTGCAACAAAACTTTGGATTTAAGGATGTATAAGAGAGTCGGGTTTTGATCCTGTGGAACTTTGGGTTATGGGCCCGCCATGCGGGTTAATAGTAGGAAGAGAGATGACATCTTGAACGATCATGGTAGCAAGATCTGCCAGAGGAGAGCATGTCAGTTAAGTTGGCAACAACGTCGGTACCAAGGGCGGGGGTTGAATAGAACCATTTTCCTACTCATTGAAACGAGGCAGACCAATAGGCAAAGTTCTCATCCACCGGCGGTTACCGGAATGTTATCAACAATAGTAACAGGGTCTTACTGACAGAGTTGATCACCGAGGTGTTTACCAAATCAGGGGATTACCACTGTTCAGATAAGTTAGATTAGAAGAACGGGGTAAACAGACCAATGGAAATGGAAATGTGTTTATACCCAAGTATTAGAGTATACCTTTCCCAAAGACAAACAGAGCACGATATACATGAGAGAATAGAAAGTAGATAACCATTTAGGTAAAAGGGGCGAGGAAAATCCATGACATGCCCATACAACAGGGTTTGAATGATTTCTCAAGAAACAATTAGCATTGAGCTTACATTATTCCTTCTGATGATCGATATACCACATCCGTGCTTTGGGATAGCAATGATATGGTGTTTCGAGTAAAGGATGGAGTTTGGATACACAAATGATCCAGTAGGAACAATTTATAAAATAAGTCTTATAATTTCCCCGTGAAAGAATGGCAATCCATGGTGAACAAAGCATTATATCAACAGGTCATCCGGCCAGATGTCCTAGCTACAACATCACCTGACCGAGTAATAAAGACCAAAGTTATAATTCTTGATAATGTACCAACCATCATATCTATCCGAGATTCAGATCTGGTTGGTTTCAGGATACTTCAGACTTTGGTGATTGGTGTAGATCTCGCAACGATTACCAATAAGGTACTTTCGCCACTCTTTTAGTGCATGAATTACTACAGCAAGTTCAAGGTCATGAACTGGGTAGTTCTCTTCATAAGGACGTAATCGACGAGAGGCCTAAGCAACCACTCTGTGTTCTTGCATTAGGACACAGCCCATTCCTTGACGTGCAGCATCACAATAAATGACGAAGTCCTTACGAGTATCCGGAGGAACAAGCACTGGAGCAGACGTCAGTTTGTCTTTAAGTGCCCGAAAGCTCTCCTGACATTTTTCTGTCCACTCATATTTGACACCTTTGTGAAGGAGATTGGTTAAGGGCTTGACAATCTTGAAGAAGTTCTCGACAAATCGACGACAATAGTTGGCGAGTCCGCGAAAACTTCTGACTTGCTTGGCATTCTTTGGGGGAGTCCAGTCAAGAATAGCATGAACTCGTTCAGGGTTGACCGCAATACCACCTTGGAGATCACATGACCAAGGTAGGTTACTTCGTCCATCCAGAACTCACACTTGGAATACTTGGCATATAGCTGATGTTCTCGAAGTCTCTCTAGTATAAGACGAAGATGTTTAGCATGCCCTTCTTTATTCTTGGAGTAAACCAGGATATCATCCAAATAAACCACGACAAATTTATCGAGGTAATACATAAATATATATTTCATCAGGTGAGAGAAAGATGCAGGAGCATTGGTTAAGCCAAAGGATATGACGGTGTACTCGTATGAACCATAGTGAGTAACAAATGCAGTCTTGGGAATATACTCTTCACGAACCCGGATCTAATGGTAACCCAACCTCAAGTCGAGTTTAGAAAACACTGATGAACCAGCAAGTTGATCATACAGATCATTGATCCGAGTAAGCGGGTATTTGTTTTGAATCGTGGCTTGGTTGATGGGACGGTAATCTTGAACCAATCGATTTGTACCATCTTTCTTCTTGACAAAGAGAGAAGGAGCTCCCCAAGCAGAGCAACTTGGTCGATTGAACCCTTGACAAAGCGAATCATCAATTTCTTGTTTCAGTTCAAGTAGTTTAGGTGGAGGCATCTTATATGGCCGCTTAGTAACACGGGTGGTGCCTGGCACTAAGTCGATGACAAACTCGACAGCTCTAGCAGGGGGGATCCGTGGAAGTTCTTCCGGAAAGACATCTTGGAAATCCCGGACGAATGGAATGTTTTCAATCCCTTCAAGAGGTGACTCATTTAATGCATTCAAGGCATATAGTCGAGCTTCAGCATCTAACAGCTTGGAATGACATGCTCGAGTACAACTCATAATCAGAGAAGAATACTAAGAGTTGTTGAATCGCAATGCATACTTGATTCAGATATCAGTATCCTTGATTGTCCAACAACTCAGAACATGAGGAAACTAGAATCAGTGAAATATCATAGTTGATGAGGAGCTCATAAGAAGTTATATAGCTCCGCGATATTCTCGAGATACAAGGGATAATACCCGAAGGTAGAATAGAAATAAAGGATGGGCTGGACTATTGATCTGTAAAATACAAGTACTTTAACTTGTCTGAGAATGAAATTAAATTAGAACAACATGGTCGGAACCACGATGGTAAAGGACAAGATCACAGATAGCCGATCAAATTATACCAAGAAAAATTTATCGTTGTGAGAAGCTTCTATGATAAGATCAACATTGCTTCCATGGGCATGAGCACAAAGTTCAAGGTCGACTCCCACTTCATCAATGCATCACCTTCCATTTACTCCTCGCCTTTGATAAAGTTGTAGTTTCGAAAGATTACCTGGCAAAATACCAGGAGAGTATGACTCGAGAAAAATGTCGGTTTCACACAGATTAAGGAAGGCATAGGTCCAACCCATCGAGGAATCTTAGGAACATATACCACAACTTCAAGAGTAATTAACACATGCTTGACAACAGAGCATGGATGACAAAAGCATAGGATACAACTTTTCAGAGGGAGAAAACACAGTTTACCAATGGCATCATGTATTAGGGGAAGAACATCAAAATAATTTTCAATGTGAAGGATGCTATTATATAATAACCCAACAATGGGTCTAGCGGTCCACAAAGGACCTGATGTGAGTATCGGTACTCAATCAGAGGGATAAAGAATGCAAGGCATTAGATTATAGAACATCCAATTAAATCGATGCTTAAATAAATAAGGAATAAAGATTTCCCAATTTGGTGTATCAGAATCAGATGCTCTGATCAAATACAAGAAAGCTGAACGGACTTAGATGGACAATCAATCAAAGTTGATTTGTCCAGAACCAACTCATTTTTGGAAAAACGCCTGAGCCGGACAGATAATTTATGAGAAACAACTGATGACTGCATGCATTAACACACAAGTGGAATCAATAAAATCAAATGACAAACACAAAGGATTTAAAGAATTTTGCTAGCCATATGGAGTTAACCATAATGCAAGCAGAAGAGAAAGGTCAAGCATAAAAGGCATATTGAGGATTTCGGAAGATCGAATAGTAATTTTAATGCTTTTGTGAAACTCATGACCACAAAGGACGAACGAATCCCAGGTAAGATAATTCGATGTACCTTATAATAACAAGAGCAACTGGAAAGGAGTACGGTCGACCATTGTATGTAGTTATCCATAGGGCTTGACAGTGGAAGGGAATCGCAAACGCGATGAGCACAAGTTCTCAGGAGAACATCACAGTATCTTCAGAGTCTTCTGAAGAATCAAGCCATCATCTGGAATGAGGGGCTCTCCGGGAGGAAGTAGTTACGAGAACCAAGAGTTAGAGTTAGCAAAATCTTTAACTCGAAAGAGGAGAGAGATCAGAACCCAGAGTATAGACGAGGAACTAATACAGTAGCAAAATCTAATACAAGAATGAGAGGGAAAGAAATGGGTGATATCTAAATGCTCAAGGGGGGTTGCTTGCCTCGCTGCTCTGCGGCAAAGGCCTGATCCTCAACGGCATAGTCATACCCGGCAGCACCGTTAGTCTTGGGGTCTATCGGTAAGAAGAGGGGGGAATAAATACAAAGCAAACAGATGCATCACATGCATGACATGACAATATGCAGAGCTAGGCATGCACTAACGTAGTACTACACGTTGCATACAGATCGGAAGAATATCTGACAATATTTTTTGGGTCTCGGGCTACAACCGGACAGACGAAAACGATGGAAAAGTTCCACGTTCATTATGATAGGAGCGCGTGACAGACTAACGGACAGCATATTCGGATTGGTGGGATTTTTCTGATCAACTTTCATGTATAAATTATTTTCATCCGACCTATGGATTATTTTATATTAATTTTTAAAGTTTTATTAGTATGCTGGAATTAACATATTTAAATTAATTCAAAAAAGCATTTATGACATGAGCATGAAGTTCGCATTGCGTCAGCAGCCAACAGTACTAGTTGACTGGTCAATCTGACTGTTGTGCCCCACCTATCATACTCTCTACAATTAACAGAGGGGTTTAATTAAACTAATAAAGGGGGGCCCACATGTCAGTGGCTAATTATGTTAAATGGATTAATTAAATTACTTAAACATGTCATTAGGGGTTAATTAAACCTGGGCCCACATGTCAGTGGCCTAGGGCGACTAGACCCACATGGCAGTGGCTGGCACTACTCAGTCAACCAGTTGACCATGGTCAACTGGTCAGTGCCACAGGTCAGTGCCCTCGGGATGGCCCCAGCCTGGCCACGTCGGCGGTGGCCGGCGGTTCGACGACCATGGGGAGTGGCAGATGCACGCCGCGATGCCTCCGGCAGCCAATCGGTCGGCCGCCAGGCCCTTTGAGCAGCGGGCAACGCGAAGGATCCAGGGGCATCCGTAGCGAGTGCAAGGCGACGGCTCGAGCGGCGGCAGGTGCGGCAAAGAGGCGACAGCGAGCATGGGGCGACGGCTGCATGCAGCGACGGGGGGCAAAGAAAAAGGGGAGTGGCCCGGGGCTCACCGGTGTTGAAGAGGGGAGGGGGCGGCGAGGCTCGATGACGGCCGGCGTGGAGGTGGACGGGGACGCATAGCAACGACGGGGAGCAGCGGCGACAGGGCGGCTCGGCCGCGGACGGCTCGGGGGAGCTCGAGCCAGCGCCCGCCGGGAAAGGGGGAGGCGAGGGGAGAGGCGAGGGGAAACGGGGCAGGGCTAGGGTTCCAGGGGGGTTCGCGGGGTGCCGCCCTTATCCCCCACCCCCACCCCCACCCCCCGTGGCATTGCCAGCAAGCTGGTCGGGAGAGACCACGCTACTACCCCGACCAGTCAGTCAAACAAAGAAGGGGGGACAGCCGGTTAGCCATTTGGGCCGAGGCCCAGTTGGGGTGGTGGTTCTCCTTTCTGTTTTATTTTTATTTATGCTTTATTTTCTTTTTTCTAATTGTTTTCTATTTTCAAATAGTTTTAGTACCTTAGCATTTTTATAAAAAGTTCCACCTAGTCAAATATTAGCCTGGTAATATTTGGCAAGGCCACAAAAAGTTTGGGGGCCTTTGAAAATATTTGAAACTTACATAAATCCAAATGGGCATTTCATAATTTTTTCGCCACTGTTATAAATGTCTTAGAGGCACTAAACCAACTGATAAAATGTTGGTTCCAATTTCAGAATAGCTTAGGGAATATTTGAAACCTAAGCAAGATTTTTATTTTAAAGATTGCAACACTTTTATATCCACCTTTTAATTGAAAATTGAATTTCAAAGGATTTTGAATCAGGGTTTGATTTCAACAGTGATCATAATTGGTTTAGGAAATTGGATTATCCTAATCCTTAGATTACTATAGCTTGTTTACAGATATTACTCTAGCACTAATCCAGGGTGTCACACATATCCATCTCCGCCGCGCCAGCCGAATCCATCCCACCCCGATACGGAGTGCAGGGTGAGTCCGCCATATCCATCTCTGTGCACCAGCCAAATCCGTCCCACCCCGAGACGGAGCGCATGGCGAGTCTGCGATATCAAGCTCCGGCACGTCATCCATCTCCAAAGCGGAAGAGAGAACCAATGAAGAAACCCGAGCCTCCTGTCAAAAAGAAGTTAGCTTACAAGAAGACTGACGAGGAAACCAATGAACACGTGAATATCGAATTGTAGGCCCATTTTGGACCAAAACTGCCACCGCCACCAAAGGAGAAAGTAACCGACAAGGTCTTACAACACTTTATTGATGCAGCTAAACCGGCCGAGAAAAGGCCGGTATCAAACTATGAACTTGTATTACCAAGTCGTATCAATCCCAGAAAAGACAGAAGACGAACGGCGGCAGTAAATGCGGAGAAACTGTTCCCCAGCTCGGAGAACAGCCAGTTCAATCGATCAGCCCGCTCAAGGTGAGTGCCAATAAAGTGGTAATAACTGACACTGATAGAGAGGATGCTGGAATGCTCGGTATCACCGTTGAACAACTCCTAGAGATCGAGGAATTTCCACTGTTGGATCCAAAGGAAATAGCATGGCAATATGTCCCCGGGAAACCACTGGTCACTCCTAATGACGAGAAACTTCTAACAACACAAATGCGCAACTTGCATGACTGGTACATGAGAGAAGTAAAGGTCGGGCGATGTAGCCTCATGGTGAAAGTCGAGAAAGAGCATTACATCCATGAAAATGCTTTGTGGATTGAAAATGCATAATTTTTTCATTTATTCAATCAAAAAGCACACAACAAGTCTATCGTCAGTTGCTATTGTCTGTAAGTGATTTCTTTCTGTAATTTAAGTCTCTAGCTCAACTTATTCATTGCATGTTATTATACTCACTATATTCTTTTGTGTGGTATTATGCATAATGAAGATTTTTGAATTGAAAAGATATGGAGTCTATGGCATTGTTTTCGTTGACCCAAATACGGTTAATGAAGAAGTGTTGACAAGGGACCCTAAAGACACGGAGAAAATGCTTCTAAGGTTTTTGAAGGCCCTAAAGTACAATCCAGAAATACTTTTACCTTGGAACTTCCAGTGAGTGTTACTTTCTTGTACTACAAATTCTATTTTAGCTGATGTTAAGTGTAGTTGATGAGATATGCATGCCCGCTTATACAAATCATGTGCGCAAGTACCACTGGATCCTTCTAATCGTTAGAGTTGACGATGGAACTGTTGAAGTAATGGACTCGCTAAGTAAAGACCCTGAAGATTACGTAAGCTTGCATTCATTGCTCGGAAGGTAATTTAAATAATTGATGCACTATGTCGACTTCTTTATTAGTTCATTTCTTGATATCAAGTAATTAATAACTCATTTATTCATTTTGTTTGTCGGGCAGGGTTTGGAAACGTTTCTTCACAGAGGTAACCGGTGAATGGGAACCAGGGTTGAGATGGCGAAAGCCCAGGGTAATTAAGTAGTACTAGCTACGTTCGCACATCTCTTTAATTCTAGTTTCAATATCATTGTCATGCTTCATTATTATCTGATTGAATTGTATTCGCGTAAAGTGCATGAGGCACGCACAGGGGACTGAACTATGTGCATATTACGTTTGCGAGAACATTCGCTTTATGACCGAAAGCAATAAGAGTGCAAGAGATCTTTGGTACGTAAACATCATTCATATTTTTTTATCATGATCTAATACATATACACACAAATAACATACATATTCATATTGATCTCCTTCTTTATATATAGACGGGGCAGATGCGGGATCAGCTCCTACCTCATGAACGCATATGAGCAATTCAAGAGGAAATTGCGGGATTTTTGCTTCAGTGATACGTCCATTTTGCATAATGCTTTTATATTGATATTTATTGCATTATGGCCTGTTATTACACGTTATGGTTACTTATGCCTTTTCTCTCTTATTTTACAAGGTTTACACGAAGGGGGAGAATGCCGGCAGTTGGAATTCTGGACTGGAAAAGGAGCAAATCTGAGATACCTATTCTGCACAACTCTAAAAGTCCTAAAATTTTACAAAGAATTGTTTTGGAATATATATAAAATGTTGGCCAAAAAATCCCATAGGGGGACCACCGGGAGGTGGCAAGCCTGGCAGGCACGACCACCCCCCGTGGCCGTGCCTAGGGGTCTTGTGACCCGCCTGGTAGGTCCCCGATGCCCATGTTCTGCTATATGGAGGGTTTTGACCTGGAAAAATCAGAAGGAAGCTTTCGGGACGAAGCGCCACCGTATCAAGGTGGAACTTGGACAGAACCAATCAAGAGCTCCGGCAGGGCTGTTCTGCCAGGGAAACTTCCAAGCTGGGCTGTTCGGTAGGGCTATTTTCGTCTTGAGTTGTTTCTGCAGCAGATTTAGAGCAAGATGTCTTCACAAGAGTCCGATGGGGAGAGCTATATATCGCATTATATTTCCAATCCCAAGCTCTATGGGGACCTAGATCCTTATGGATTATTCTCGGAGGAGGAATAAGAACGCAAGTATGAGGAAGAAAGCTCGAATGAAGAAGAGACCCCCCCTACCTAGACCAGGAGATATGCACGTGGAGTTCAGGAAATCAAGCCTCCCAAACACAAGGATAAAACCCAAGGTTCTATTTATCCCCTCACATTTTCTATAGGGGAGCAAGGAGGTATTATTGTTGGAAATATGCCCTAGAGGCAATAATAAATTAGTTATTATCATATTTCCTTGTTCATGATAATCGTTTATTATCCATGCTATACTTGTATTGATCGGAGACTTAAATGCATGTGTGGATACATAGACAAAACCATGTCCCTAGTATGCCTCTAATGGACTAGCTCGTTGATCAAAGGATGGTTAAGGTTTCCTAGCCATGGACATGCGATGTCATTTGATAACGGGATCACATCATTAGGAGAATGATGTGATGGATAAGACCCAAACTACAAACATAGCATATGATCGTGTCAGTTTATTGCTACTGTTTTATGCATGTCAAGTATATGTTCCTATGACCATGAGATCATGCAACTCACGTATATCGGAGGAGTGCCTTGTGTGTATCAAATGTCGCAACGTAACTGGGTGACTATAAAGGTGCTCTACAGGTATCTCCGATGGTGTCTGTTGAGTTAGCATGGATCGAGACTGGGATTTGTTACTCCATGTGACGGAGAGGTATCTCAGGGCCCACTCGCTAACACAACATCACAACAAGCCTTGCAAGCAATGTGACTAAGTGTTAGTCACTGGATCTTGTATTACGGAATGAGTAAAGAGACTTGCCAGTAACGAGGTTGAACTAGTTATGGAGATACCGACGATCGAATCTCGGGCAAGTAACATACCGAAGAACAAAGGGAACGTTATACGGGATTAACTGAATCCTTAACATAGAGGTTCGACCGATAAAGATCTTTGTAGAATATGTAGGAACCAATGTGGACGTCCAGGTCCCGCCATTGGTTATTGACCGTAGAGGTGTCTCGGTCATGTCTACATAGTTCTCGAACCCGTAGGGTCTGCACACTTAAGGTTCGGTGACGTTTCGGGAGTGTAGAGTTATGTATGGTGGTGACCGAAGTTTGTTCGGAGTCCCGGATGAGATCCCGGATGTCACGAGGAGCTCCGGAATGGTCCAGAGGTAAAGATTCATATATAGGAAGTCCCAGTTTGATTTCCGGAAAAGTTTCGGGCTCATCGGTAGTGTACCGGGAGTGCCGGTAGTGTACCGGGAGTGCCAGTAGTGTACCGGGAGGCCTCCGGGAGGGGTATTTCGACCCCAGGAGGTCCATGGGCTGTGGGAGAATAATAAACAGCCCTTAGTGGGCTGGGAAAACAGCCACAAAGGCCCATGGCGCAGGAGAGAAAGTCCTAAAGCAAAAAGTGGAAAATCAGCCAATAGGAGGCAATCCTACTCCAACTAGGATTGGAGGTGAAGTAGGATTGCTTCCCACCTCCTATTTCGTCCGACCCAAAGCCCTTGGCTGCCTCTCCTCTCCTCTCCTCCTATATATACTAGTGGATTGGGTAGTTTTTGGACAGAATTTCCGGCCATGTGCTACCCGTTACACTGGTGCATAGTTTCTCCTCTAGATCGGTTTTCTACAACGCTTAGGCGAAGCCCTGCCGGAATTGCTCCACCACCATCACCGGAGATCCGTCATGCTGCCGGTGAACTCTCTCTCCTCCCTACCTCCTCTCGCTGGATCGATACGGTGGAGATCGTCATCAAGCTGCACGTGTGCTGAACGCGGAGGTGTCGTCCGTTCGGCGCTAGATCGGAAGGACCGTGATCGAGATCGCGAGACGGTTCGTGATGTGATCACGGAACGGATCGTGATGAGTTCGCGGGACAGATCATGATCAAGATCGTGAGATGGATCGTGATGAGTTCGCGGGACGGATCATGATGTGTTCGCGGGACGGTTCGTGATTGGATCGCGGGACGCTCGGCGATTTGGATCGCAAAGAAGTTCAACTACACCAACCGCTTTTCTTAACGCTTCCCTCTTAGCGATCTACAAGGGTACGTAGATCCACTCTCCCTCTCGTAGATGCTCATCACCATGGATAGGTTTGCGTGTGCGTAGGAAAATTTTTGTTTCCCATGCGACGTTCCCCAACAGTGGCATCATGAGCTAGGTTGATGGTTCGATGAGATCTCGAGTAGAACACAAAAGGTTTGTGGGCGTTGATGCTTAGATTGCTTCCTCCCTTGGTCGTATTTTGGTTCAGCGGGATTGTGAGATGAAGCGGCCCGGACCAACATTACTCGTACGCTTATGAGAGACCGGTTCCCTCGACGCAACTTGTTGCCTAGATGGCTTGCGGGTGACAGTTTCTCTCACTTTAGTTGGATCGGATTCGACAAAGGCGGTCCTTGAGAAGGTTGAAAAGCAACTAGTGTATCACCGTTGTGGTTTTTGCGTAGGTGAGAATTGTTCTTGCTAGATACCCGAAGCAGCCACGTAAAACATGCAACAACAATTAGAGGACGTCTAACTTGTTTTTGCAGGGTATGTTGTGATATGATATGGCCAATTACATGATGTGATATATGTGATGTATGAGATGATCATATGATGTATAGATTATCACGACTTGCATGTCGATGAATACGGCAACCGGCAGGAGCCATAGGGTTGTCTTTAATTATTGTATGACCTGCGTGTCAATCATTAAGCGCTATGTAATGCTTTACTTTATCGCTAGACGGTAGCAATAGTAGTAGAAGCATGCAGGGCGTGACAACCCCGATGGTGACACGTTGATGGAGATCAAGATGATGGAGATCATGGTGTCATGCCGATGACGACGGTGATCATGCCGGTGCTTTCTAGATGGAGATCAAAAGCACAAGTTCATGGCCATATCATGTCACTTATGATTTGCATGTGATGTTAATCCTTTTTATGCACCTTGTTTTGCTTAGGTCGACGGTAGCATTATAAGGTGATCCCTCACTTGAATTTCAAGATGAACAGTGTTCTCCCCGAGTGTGCACCATTGCGAAAGTTCGTCGTGTTGAGACACCACGTGATGATCGGGTGTGATAGACTCTACGTTCACATACAACGGGTGCAAGCCAGATTTGCACGCGCAGAACACTCGGGTTAAACTTGACGAGCCTAGCATGTACAGACATGGCCTCGGAACACGAGAGACCGAAAGGTCGAACATGAGTCATATAGTAGATATGATCAACGTAATGATTTTCACCATTGCAGCCACCTCAACTCACGTGATGATCGGACTTGAGTTGGTGAATTTGGATCATGTATCACTCGAATGATCGGAGTGATGTCAATTTGAGTGGGAGTTCTTAAGTAATATGATTAATTGAACTCATTATAATGAACATAGTCAAAGTGTCTTTGCAAATTATGTTGTAGATTACTAGCTCGCGTTGTAGCTCCCTTAAATTTTTGTATGTTCCTAGAGAAATAGAGTTGAAAGATGTTGGTAGCAATATTGCGGACTGGGTCCGTGATCTGAGGATTGTCCTCATTGCTGCACAGAAGGCTTATGTCCTTAATGCACCGCTCGGTGCGCCACCCCCTCTAGCGTCGTCTATAGATGTTGTGAACATCTGACAGGCACGTCTCGATGACTACATGATAGTTTAGTGTGTCATGCATTACGGCTTAGAATTGAGGCTCCGAAACGTTTTGAACATCACGGAACATATGAGATGTTCTAGGAGCAGAGATTGTGATCTCAGGCTCGTGCCTGTGTTGCGAGATATGAGATCTCCAACAAGATTCTTTGCCTGTAAGATGAAGGAGAATAGGTCAATCGTTTAGCATGTACTCAGATTGTCTGGGTACTACAATCGCTTGAATCAAGTGGGAGTTGATCTTCTAGATAAGATAGTGATTGATATAGTTCTCCAAGTCACTGTCACTAAAGCTACTAGAACTTAGTGATGAACTATAATACACCAGGGATAGAAGTATTGATCCCTGAGCTGTTCGCGATGTTTGACACCGCGAAGGTAGAAATCAAGAAGGAGCGTCAAGTGTTGATGGTTAATCAAACCACTAGTTTCGAGAAGGGCAAGAGCAAGGAGGTAAACTTCATGGATAGCAAGTCAGTTGCTGCTCCAGTGAAGCAACCCAAAGTTGAACTCAAACCCGAGACTAAGTGCTTCTGTTATGAGGTGAGCGGTCGCTGAAGCGGAACAACTCTAGATACTTGGTAGTTAAGAAGGCTGGCAACATTGATAGAAGTATATTTGATATACGAGTTACTAATGTGTACCTTGCTAGTACTCTTAGTAGCACCTGGGTATTGGATACCGGTTCGGTTGCTAAATGTTAGTAACTCGAAATAAAAGCTACGGAATAAACGGAGAACTAGCTAAGGGTAAGGTGACGATATGTGTTGGAAGTGTTTCCAAGGTTGATGTGATCAACATCGCACGCTCTCTCTACCTTCAGGATTAGTGACGAACCTAAATAAATGTTATTTGGTGTTTTGCATTGAGCATGAACATGATTAGATCATGTTTATTGCAATACGGTTATTCATTTAAGTTAGAGAATAATCGTTATTCTATTTACATGAATAATACCTTCAATGGTCATGCACCCAGTGAGAATGGTTTGTTGAAATCTTGATCGTAGTATTACACATGTTCATAACATTGATGTCAAAAGATACAAAGTTAATAATGATAGTACCACATACTTGTGGCACTGCCGCTAAATGTCATATTGGTATAAAGCGCATGTAGAAACTCCATGCTGATGGATATTTGGACTCATTCGATTTCGAATCGGTTGAGACATGCGAACCATGCCTCTTGGGCAAGATGATTAAAGGACCCCGTTGGATGGAGAGGGCAAGTGATTCATTGGAAATGATACATGTTGATGTATGCAATCTAGTGAGTCTTGTAGCGTGCAGTGGATATCGTTATTTTCTTACCTTCACTCATGATTTGAGTAGATATAGTGTATATTTACTTAATGAAACACAAGTCTAAATCGTTTGAAAGGTTCAAGCAAATTCAAAGTGAAGTTTAAAGATCATCGTGACAAGAAGACAAAAATGACTGTGATATGATCGTCGAGGTGAATATCTGAGTCACGAGTTTGGCATACAACTTAAGACAATGTGAAAGTTGTTTCACAACTAAACGCCACCTGGAACACCATAGTGTGATGGTGTGTCCGAACATCATAGTTATGCTCTATTGGACATGGTGCATGCTATGATGTCTCTTGTCGTTTTACTACTATAATTTTGGGGTTATGCATTAGCGACAACTACATTCACTTTAAATAGGGCACCATCTAAATCCGTTGAGATGGCACCATGTGAATTATGGTTTGATAGAAACCTAAGCTGTCATTTCTTAATATTTGGGGATGTGACACTTGTGTGGAAAATATTTTCACCTAATGAGGTCGAACCCAAGGCGGACAAATTGCATCTTCATAGAATACCCTAAGATCAGTTGGGTGAACCTTCAATCTCAGATCCTAGTGAAAAGTGTTTGTTGCTTAAA
Organism: Hordeum marinum; assembly: GCA_022496015.1. Taxonomy (NCBI): domain Eukaryota; kingdom Viridiplantae; phylum Streptophyta; class Magnoliopsida; order Poales; family Poaceae; genus Hordeum; species Hordeum marinum. The sequence continues at coordinate 503,940,427 of CM039678.1, read as the reverse complement.
CGGATCCTTTCTTGAGGAAATTTTTCTCTCGAAAGAATTGAGTGGGAGGAAGATAGAACTTGATGAGGTTGTTAAACCTTTGTTCAACCAGAGAGTAGCGCAGCGCAGAAAGATGTTTCCGTGAAGCCTACGTTAGTTGAAGAGGAAGTTAATGATGATGATCATGAAGCTTCAGGATCAAGTTACTATCGAACTTCGTAGGTCGACAAGGATGCGTACTGCTCCTAAGTGGTACGACAACTCTGTCTTGGAGATCATGTTGTTGGACAACGATGAACCTACGAGCTATGGAGAAGCGATGATGGGCCCGGATTCTGACAAATGGTTAGAGGCCATGAAATCCGAGATAGGATCCATGTATGAAAACCAAGTGTAGACTTTGGTAGACTTGCTCGTTGGACGGCAGGTCGTTGAGTACAAATGGATCTTTAAAATGAAGACAGACACTGATGGTGAATGTCACTATTTGTAAAGCTCGACTTGTTGCAAAGATGTTTGTGACAAGTTCAAGGAGTTGACTACGATGAGACTTTCTCACTCGTAGTGGTGCTAAAGTCTGTTGGAATTATGTTAGTAGTTGCTTTGTTTTCAATTATGAAATCTGGCAGATGGATGTCAAAACATCGTTTCCTTAACGGTTTACTTGAGGAAAGGTTGTATGTGATACAACCAGAAGGTTTTGTCAGGCCTAAGGATGCTAAAAGGTGTGCAAGCTTCGGTGATCCTTCCATGGACTGAAGCAAGCATCTCGGAGTTGGAATATACGCTTTGATGAGGTGATCAAAGTTTTGATGTTTATACAAAGTTTACGAGAAACTTGTATTTGCAATAAAGTGAGTGGGAGCACTATAGAATTTCTGATAAGTATATGTGGATGACATATTGTTGATCAGAAATAATGTAGAGTTTCTGGAAAGCATAAAATGGTCATTTGGAAAGTGATTTTCAAAGGAAGACCTGGATGAAGCTACCTAATTGTTGAGCATCAAAATCTATGGAGATAGATCAAGATGCTCGATGAGACTTTCAATGAGTGCATACCTTGACAAGATTTTGAAAGAGTTCAAAATGGATCAGTCAGAGAAAGAGTTCTCGCCTGATTTGTAAGGTGTGAAAGTTGAGTCAGACTCAAAGCTCGACAATGGCAGAAGAAAGAGAAAGGACGAACATCGTCCCCTATGCCTTAGCCATAGGCTCTATATTATGCCATGTTGTGTACCGCACCTGTGTGTGCCTTGCCATGAGTCCGTCAGGGGGTACAAGAGTGAACCAGGAGTGGATCACTGGACAGCGGTCAAGATTATCCTCAGTAACTAAGAGACTGAGGAGATGTTTCTCGATTATGGAGGTGATAAAGAGTTCGTCGTAAGGAGTTACGTCGATACAAGCTTTAACACTAATCCGGATGACTCGTAGTAGCAATCTGGATACATATAGTGGAGCAGCCATTTGGAAATAGTACCAAGTGGAGTGTGGTAGCAGTGTTTACGGTTTGACATAGAGATTTGCAAAGTACACACGGATATGAATATCGCAGACCCGTTGACTATAAGACCTCTCTCACATGCAAAGCATGATCGAGCCCCAGAACTCATTGGGTGTTAGATTCATAACAATGCGAATCACATGGTGATGTGAACTAGATTATTGACTCTAGTGCAAGTGGGAGACTGTTGGAAATATGCCCTAGAGGCAATAATAAATTAGTTATTATCATATTTCCTTGTTCATGATAATCGTTTATTATCCATGCTATAATTGTATTGATCGGAGACTTAAATGCATGTGTGGATACATAGACAAAACCATGTCCCTAGTATGCCTCTAATGGACTAGCTCGTTGATCAAAGGATGGTTAAGGTTTCCTAGCCATGGACATGAGATGTCATTTGATAACGGGATCACATCATTAGGAGAATGATGTGATGGATAAGACCCAAACTACAAACATAGCATATGATTGTGTCAGTTTATTGCTACTGTTTTCTGCATGTCAAGTATATGTTCCTATGACCATGAGATCATGCAACTCACGGATATCGGAGGATTGCTTTGTGTGTATCAAACATCGCAACGTAACTGGGTGACTATAAAGGTTCTCTACAGGTATCTCCGATGGTGTCTGTTGAGTTGGCATGGATCGAGACTGGGATTTGTTACTCTGTGTGACGGAGAGGTATCTCAGGGCCCACTCGCTAATACAACATCACAACAAGCCTTGCAAGCAATGTGACTAAGTGTTAGTCACTGGATCTTGTATTACGGAACGTGTAAAGAGACTTTCCAGTAACGAGGTTGAACTAGGTATGGAGATACCGACGATCGAATCTCGGGCAAGTAACATACCGAAGAACAAAGGGAACGTTATACGGGATTAACTGAATCCTTGACATAGAGGTTCGACCGATAAAGATCGTTGTAGAATATGTAGGAACCAATGTGGACGTCCAGGTCCCGCTATTGGTTATTGACCGTAGAGGTGTCTCGGTCATGTCTACATAGTTCTCGAACCCGCAGGGTCTGCACACTTAAGGTTCGGTGACGTTTCGGTAGTGTAGAGTTATGTATGGTGGTGACCTAAGTTTGTTCGGAGTCCCGGATGAGATCCCGGACGTCACGAGGAGCTCCGGAATGGTCCGGAGGTAAAGATTCATATATAGGAAGTCCCAGTTTGGTTTCCAGAAAAGTTTCGGGCTCATCGGTAGTGTACCGGGAGTGCCGGTAGTGTACCGGGAGGCCTCCGGGAGGGGTATTTCGACCCCAAGAGGTCCGTGGGCTGTGGGAGAATAATAACCAGCCCTTAGTGGGCTGGGAAAACAGCCACAAAAGCCCATGGCGCAGGAGAGAAAGTCCTAAAGCAAAAAGTGGAAAATCAGCCAATAGGAGGCAATCCTACTCCAACTAGGATTGGAGGTGAAGTAGGATTGCTTCCCACCTCCTATTTCGGCCGAACCAAAGGCCTTGGCTGCCTCTCCTCTCCTCTCCTCCTATATATACTAGTGGATTGGGTGGTTTTTGGACAGAATTTCCGGCCACGTGCTACCCGTTACACCGGTGCATAGTTTCTCCTCTAGATCGGTTTTCTGCAATGCTTAGGCGAAGCCCTGCCGGAATTGCTCCACCACCATCACCGGAGCACCGTCACGCTGCAGTGAACTCTCTCTCCTCTCTACCTCCTCTCGCTGGATCGAGACGGTGGAGATCGTCATCAAGCGGCACGTGTGCTGAACGCGGAGGTGCCGTCCGTTCAGCGCTAGATCGGAAGGACCGTGATCGAGATCACGAGACGGTTCGTGATGTGATCACGGAACGGATCGTGATGAGTTCGCGGGACAGATCGTGATCAAGATCGTGAGACGGATCGTGATGAGTTCGCGGGACGGATCATGATGTGTTCGCGGGACGGTTCGTGATTGGATCGCGGGATGCTCGACGATTTGGATCTCGAAGAAGTTCGACTACACCAACCGCGTTTCTTAACGCTTCCCGCTTAGCGATCTACAAGGGTACGTAGATCCACTCTCCCTCTGGTAGATGCTCATCACCATGGATAGGTTTGCGTGTGCGTAGGAAAATTTTTCTTTCCCATGCGACGTTCCCCAACAATTATGTCAAAGGATATTGAAGATCGAGGAAGAAGTTGACAATCTGAGGGAACAAAAATTTATGCTTAAGAGGAAACTGAACAAGCTCAAAGATCCTTCTCCACAGCCACCTCCGAAGAAGGACATCTAAACACATGGGTATGGGCACTTGCCTTGGCTTGTGCCAACATTGGGGGAGGTGCCCCGATATCGTATCACCATCACACCTTTTCCTTTTCTTGATTTTCTTAGTTCGATCCTTTTGGCTTTATCTTGATCTAGTAGAATAAAGTTTTACTATGATCTAGCTTTAAGTTTTTGCTTTTTTCTCCCCTTATGTAAGAAAGTTCAAGAGTTATATAATAAAATGTAGTTTTGATGTGAGGGTTTTGCTTGCTTACTATGATCTTGAGAAAAATAAATAAAGAATAATAAAATAAAAGTAAAGAGTATATATAATGATCCTATGGTGAGTGATGACTTCACATATAAGAAGTATGTCGATTGAAATTTGTTGGGAGTTAACAAACATAGTGATTGGTCATTGGTGCAGTTAAAAAGGAAGTGGTAAAGAAAGAGAGATTCACATATAAATATAACATCTTGGAAATCTTTTGTGATTATGACCACTCATTAAAATATTATGTGCTAAGAAGTTGATGTTGGACAAGGAACACAACATAATGGGTTATGTCTGCTTACCTCCGAATAGAAGTTATATGGTTTTAGATCCTCCAACATGTGGTGCTTGCTTCCACCTTATACTAGCCAAAACTTCCGCACCAAGTAGAGATACTACTTGTGCATCCAAAAACGAAAAGCGCATGACAACCTCTGCTTCCCTATGCGAAGGGCCTATCCGTTACCTTTACTTTTTAAGTACTTATCTTTATGCAAGAGTCATGGTGATCTTCACCACTTCCTATATTTCGCCTTTCTCTCTTGGCAAGCATTATGTGTTGGGGAATGATCTAGATGCATATATCCACTCGGATGTGGGTGATCATGAGTTAGTACTGTTGACATCACCCTCGAGGTGAATAGTTGGGAGGCAAAACTATAAGCCCCTATCTTTCTCTGTGTTCGATTGAAGCTTTGATCTCATGAGCAACACGTGAGTGTTAGCAATTATGAAAGACTAAAAGATGATTGAGTATGTGAATTTTCTTTTCATGCTCTTATATTGACTATTTTCGATGTTATGATAAATTGCTAATCGCTTCAATGACTGAGAGCATAGTGTGTTGGTTGCCAATAGAGTTCTTGGTTCATACTTTATCTTGTGAATGAATTGCCACTTTAGCATAAGAAATCATATGCCAACAAATATTTTTGTTCTCAAGATGATCATGAATCCCTCATGTCCATATTTTATTTTTATCGACACCTCTATCTCTAAATGTGTGGACATATTTATCGATCTCGGCTTTCGCTTGAGGACAAGCGAGGTCTAAGCTTGGTGGAGTTGATACGTCCATTTTGCATGATGCTTTTATATTGATATTTATTCCATTATGGGCTGTTATTACACGTTATGGTACAATACTTGTGCCTTTTCTCCCTTATTTTACAAGGTTTACATGAAGAGGGAGAATGCCTGCAGCTGGAATTCTCGACTAGAAAAGGAGCAAATCTGAGATACCTATTTTACACAACTCCAAAAGTCCTGAAAATTTATGGAGAATTGTTTTGGAATATATAAAAATGTGGGGAATGTTGCATGGGAAACAAAAAATTTCCTACGCACACGCAAGATCTATCCATGGTGATGAGCATCTACGAGAGGGAGAGTGGATCTACGTACCCTTGTAGACCGCTAAGCGGGAAGCGTTAAGAAACACGGTTGGTGTAGTCAAACGTCTTCGTGATCCAAATCGCCGAGCGTCCCGCGATCTCATCACGATCCGTCTCGCGATCCAATCACGATCCGTCCCGCGAACTCATCACGATCCGTCCCGCGATCTCGTCACGATCCGTCCCGCGAACTCATCATGATCAAAACAGGACTTCCTATAGATCAATCTTTACCTCCGGACCATTCTGGAGCTCCTCGTGATGTCTGGGATCTCATACGGGACTCCGAACAACCTTCGGTCACCACCATACATAACTCTATACTACCAAAACGTCACCAAACCTTAAGTGTGTAGACCTTGCGGGTTCGAGAACTATGTAGACATGACTGAGACACTTCTACGATCAATAACCAATAGCGGGACCTAGATGCCCATATTTGTTCCTACATATTCTAAGAAGATCTTTATCGGTCGAACCTTTATGTCAAGGATTCAGTTAATCCCGTATGATGTTCCCTTTGTTCTTTGGTATGTTACTTTCCCGAGATTCGATCGTCGGTATCTCCATCCTAGTTCAACCTCGTTACTGGCAAGTCTCTTTACTCATTCCGTAACACAAGATCCCGTGACTAACACTTATTCATATTGCTTGCAAGGCTTGTTGTGATGTTGTATTACCGAGTGGGCCCTGAGATACCTCTTCGTCGCACAGAGTAACAAATCCTAGTCTTGATCCATGCCAACCCAACAGACACCCTCGGAGATACCTGTAGAGTACCTTTATAGTCACCCAGTTATGTTGCGACATTTGTTACACACAAGGCACTCCTCCGGTGCTAGTGAGTTGCATGATCTCATGGTCATAGGAACAGATACTTGACATGTAGAAAATAGTAGCAATAAACTGACACGATCATATGCTACGTTTGTAGTTTGGGTCTTGTCCATCACATCATTCTCCTAATGATGTGATCCCGTTATCAAATGACATCTCATGTCCATGACTAAGAAACCATAGCCATCTTTGATCAACGAGCTAGTCTATTAGAGGCATACTAGGGACATGGTGTTGTCTATGTATCCACACATGTATCTGAGTTTCCGATCAATACAATTATAGCATGGATAATAAACGATTATCATGAACAAGTAAATATGATAATAACTAATTTATTATTGCCTCTAGGGAATATTTTCAACAATAGAGAGATTAAATTGATCTTGCAAAAGACTGTTAATAGATCCAGGAAGAATTGGTCTAAGAAACTTGACGATGCATTATGGGCTTATAGAACTGCTTACAAAAATCCTATGGGTATGTCTCCGTATAAACTGGTTTATGGTAAAGCATGTCACTTACCTCTAGAACTAGAGCATAAAGCTTATTGGGCAATCAAAGAGCTCAACTATGATTTCAAACTTGCTTGTGAGAAGAGGTTGTTTGACATTAGCTCACTTGATGAATGGAGAACCCAGGCCTATGAGAATGCCAAGTTGTTTAAAGAAAAAGTTAAGAGATGGCATGATAAAAGGATACAAAAGCGTGAATTCAATGTAGGTGATCATGTCTTGCTATACAATTCTCGTTTAAGATTTTTTGCAGGAAAACTTCTCTCTAAATGGGAAGGGCCTTACATTGTCGAGGAAGTATATCGTTTCGATGCCATCAAGATCAACAGCGTCGAAGGCACAAATCCGAAGGTGGTAAGCGGGCAAAGAATCAAACATTATATCTCAGGTACTCCCATAAATGTTGAAACCAATATGATCAATACCCTAACTCCGAAGGAGTACATTAGGGAGACCTACCAGAGCGTTTCAGACTCCGAAAAGGAATAGGTATGTGGTACGGTAAGTAAACCGACTCCAAAACTTTCCCAATAGCATTTTTTCTCTGTTTTGGAATTTTTAAAAAATTCGGAAAATTCAAAGTAGTCCGAAAAGTGCGACAAGCCTGACAGGCGCGGCCACCTCCATGGTCGCGCCTAGGTGGCTTGCCACTACCCCGTGCACCCTCTGGACTCCGCTTTCTTGTAGGACACTTCTTTGGGTCGGTAAAAAAATCATTATATGATCTCCCGAAGGTTTGGACTTCCGTATCACAACAATACCTCTTGTTTTCATTTTGAGTTGTTTCTGCAGCAGATTTAGAGCAAGATGTATTCGCAAGAGTCCGACGGGGAGAGCTATATATCGCATTATCTTGCCAATCACAAGCTCTATGGGGACCTAGATCCTTAGGATTATTCTCGGAGGAGGAACAATAAGGCAAGTATGAGGAAGAAAGCTCGGATGAAGAAGAGACCCCCCATGCCTAGACCAGCAGATATGCACGTGGAGTTCAGGAAATCAAGCCTCCCAAACACAAGAAGAAACCCCAAGGTTCTATTTATCCCCTCTCGTTTTATATAGGAGAGCAAGGAGGAATTATGTCAAAGGATATTAAAGCTCGAGCAAGAAGTTGACAATCTGAGGGAACAAAATTTTATGCTTAAGAGGAAACTGAACAAGCTCAAAGATCCTTCTCCACAGCCACCTCCGAAGAAGGACATCTAAACACATGGGTATGGGCACTCCTCTTGTCTTGTGCCAAGCATGGGGGAGGTGCCCCGGTATCGTATCACCATCACACCTTTTTCCTTTTGTTTTTTTTTCTTAGTTCGATCCTTTTGGCTTTATCTTGACCTAGTAGAATAAATTTTTAGTATGATCTAGCTTTGAGTTTTTGCTTTTTGATCCCCTTATGTAAGCAAGTCCGAGAGTTATATAATAAAAAGTAGTTTTGATGTGAGGGTTTTGCTTGCTTTCTATGATCTTGAGAAAAATAAATAAAGAAGAATAGAATAAAAGCAAAGAGTATATATAATGATCCTATGGGGAGTGATGACTTCACATATATGAAGTATGTCGACTGAAATTTGTTGGGAGTTGACAAAAATAGTGATTGGTCATTGGTGCAATTAAAAAGGAAGTGATAAAGAAAGAGAGATTGAGATATAAATATATCATCTTGGGCATATTTTGTGATTGTGACCACTCATTAAAATATTATATGCTAAGAAGTTGATGTTGGACAAGGAACACAACATAATGGGTTATGTCTGCTTACCTCCGAATAGAAGTTACATGGTTTTAGATCCTCCAACATGTGGTGCTTGCTTCCACCTTATTGTTGGAGAACGTTGCATGGGAAACAAAAAAATTCCGATGCACACGTAGATCTATCCATGGTGATGAGCATCTACGAGAGGGAGAGTGGATCTACATACCCTTGTAGATCTCTAAGCGGGAAGCGTTAAGAAACGCAGTTGGTGTAGTCGAACGTCTTCGCGATCCAAATCGCCTTGTGTCCCGCGGTCCAATCACGATTCGTCCCGCGATCCAATCACAATCCGTCCCGCGATCTGATCACGATCCGTCCCACGAACTTGATCACAATCCGTCCCACGAACTTGATCATTATCCTTCCAATCTAGCGCGAACGCACGGCACCTCCGCGTTCAGCACACATAAAGCTAGATGACGATCTCCACCGTCTTGATCCAGCAAGAAGGAGTGGAGAGGAAGAAGAGTTCTCCGGCATCATGACGGCGCTCCGGCGATGGTGGTGGAGCAATTCCGGCAGGGCTTCGCCTAAGCACTGCAGAAATCCGATCTAGAGGAGAAACTATGGACTGGAGGAAAGGGCAGCACGTGGCTAAAATTCTAGTGCAAAAACCCTAAAACCTCCAGTATATATAAGAGGAGAGGAGGATACGAGGAAGCCTTGGATTCCCAAGCCAAGGGCTTCGGCTGAACCAACTAGGATTGGAGGACTCTCCTCCAATCCTAGTAGGACTAGGATTCGTCCTTTTTTTTCCTTTTTCCACCTTTTCCTATTGTGTTTTTTCCTCCAGCCACATGGGCCTTGTGTGGGAGTTTCCACCAGCCCACTAAGGGCTGATATTCACTCTCCCACAGCCCATGAAGCCTCTTGGGTCGAAATACCCCTCCCGGAGGTCTCCCGGTACACTACCGACACTCCCGGTACACTACCGATGAGCCCGAAACTTTTTCGGTGACCAAAACAGGACTTCCTATATATGAATATTTTCCTCCGGACCATTCCGAAGCTCCTCGTGACGTCCGGGATCTCATACGGGACTCTGAACAACCTTAGGTCACCACCATACATAACTCTATACTACCGAAATGTCACCAAACCTTAAGTGTGCAGACCCTACGGGTTCGAGAACTATGTAGACATGACCGAGACAACTCTACGGTCAATAACCAATGGAGGGATCCTGGATGTCCACATTTGTTCCTACATATTCTACGAAGATCTTTATCAGTCAAACCTTTATGTCAAGGATTCAGTTTATCCCGTATGATGTTCCCTTTGTTCTTCGGTATGTTACTTGCCCGAGATTCGATCGTCGGTATCTCCATACCTAGTTCAACCTCGTTACTGGCAAGTCTCTTTACTCATTCCGTAATACAAGATCTCGCAACTAACACTTAGTCACATTGCTTGCAAGGCTTATTGTGATGTTGTATTACCGAGTGGGCCCTAAGATACCTCTCCGTCACATGGAGTAACAAATCCCAGTCTTGATCCATGCCAACTCAACAGACACCCTCGGAGACACCTGTAGAGCACCTTTGTAGTCACCCATTTACATTGCCACATTTGATACACACAAGGCACTCCTCCGATATCTGTTAGTTGCATGATCTTATTGTCATAGGAACATATACTTGACATGCAGAAAACAGTAGCAATAAACTGACACGGTCATAAGCTATGTTTGTAGTTTGGGTCTTGTCCATCACATCATTCTCCTAATGATGTGATCCCGTTATCAAATGACATCTCATGTCCATGGCTAGGAAACTTAACCATCTTTCGATCAACGAGCTAGTTCACTAAAGGCATACTAGGGACATTATGTTTGTCTATGTATCTACACATGTATCCATGTTTCCAATTAATACAATTATAGCATGGATAATAAACGATTATCATGAACAAGGAAATACAATAATAAATACGTATCCGGTTTGCAACTTAGAGTCGTTCGGATCAGTGTTAAAGCTTGCATCGATGTAACCCTTTACGACGAGCTCTTCATCACCTCCATAAACGAGAAACATTTCCTTAGTCCTTTTCAGGTATTTAAGGATATTCTTGACCGCTTGCCAGTGCTCCATTCCAGGATCACTTTGAAACCTTCCGGCCATACTTATGGCAAGGCTGACATCGGGTCTTGTGCACAGCATTGCATACATGATAGAGCCTATGGCTGAAGCATAGGGGATGACACTCATATTTTCTCTATATTCTGTAGTTACTGGGCATTGAGTCTTACTCAACTTCACACCTTGTAACACAGGCAAGAACCCCTTCTTGGACTGTTCCATTTTGAACTTCTTCAAAACTTTATCAAGGTATGTGCTCTGTGAAAGTGCTATTAAGCGTCTCGATCTATCTCTATAGATCTTAATGCCTAATATGAAAGCAACTTCTCCTAGGTCCTTCATTGAAAAACTCTTGTTCAAATATTCCTTCACGCTTTCCAGCATTTCTATATTGTTTCCAATCAGTAATATGTCATCCACATATAATACTAGAAACGCTATAGAGCTCACACTCACTTTCTTGTAAATACAAGCTTCTCCGTAAACTTGTATAAACTCAAATGCTTTGATCACCTCATCAAAGCGCTTATTCCAACTCCGAGATGCTTGCACCAGTCCATAAATGGATCGCTGGAGTTTGCAAACTTTGTCAGCATTCTCTGGATCGACCAAACCTTCGGGTTGCATCATATACAACTCTTCCTCAAGGAAACCGTTGAGGAACGCTGTTTTGACATCCATCTGCCAAATTTCATAGTCGAAATAAGTAGCTATTGCTAACATGATTCTGATAGACTTAAGCATCGCTACGAGTGAGAAAGTCTCATCGTAGTCAACTCCTTGAACTTGTGAAAAACCCTTTGCCACAAGTCGAGCTTTATAGACGGTGACATTACCGTCTGCGTCTGTCTTCTTCTTAAAGATCCATTTGTTCTGAACGGCCTTTCGCCCTTCAGGTAATACTTCCAAAGTCCATACTTTGTTTTCATACATGGATCCCATATCGGATTTCATGGCCTCTAACCATTTCTCGGAATCCGGGCCCATCACTGCTCCTCCATAGCTCGTAAGTTCATTGTTGTCAAACAACATGACCTCCAAGACAGGGTTGCCATACCACTCAGGGGTAGTACGCGGCCTTGTCGACCTATGAGGTTCAATAGCAGCTTGATCCGAAGCTTCATGATCATCATCATTAACTTCCTCTTCTACCGTCGTAGGTTCCACAGAAACATCTTTCTGTGTTGTGCTACTTTCTGGTTGAAGTAAAGGTTCAATAACCTCATCAAGCTCTATTTTCCTCCCACTCAATTCTTTCGAGAGAAACTCTTTCTCAAGAAATGTTCCATTCTTAGCGACAAACACTTTGCCTTCGGTTCTGAGATAGAAGGTATACCCGACTGTCTCTTTCGGGTATCCTATGAAGACGCATTTCTCCGCTTTGGGTTCCAGCTTTTCAGGCTGAAGCTTTTTGACATAAGCATCACATCCCCAAATTTAAGAAACGACAACTTCGGCTTCTTGCCAAACCACGGTTCATATGGTGTCGTCTCAATGGATTTTGATGGTGCCCTATTTAAAGTGAATGCAGTTGTCTCTAATGCATAACCCCAAAACGATAGTGGAAAATCAGCAAGAGACATCATAGAACGCACCATATCTAATAAGGTTCGATTACGACGTTCAAACACGCCCTTACGCTGTGGTGTTCCGAGCGATGTCAACTGTGAAACAATTCCACACTGTCTTAAATGACTGCCAAACTCATAACTCAGATAATCACCTCCTCGATCAGATTACATGAACTTAATCTTCTTGTTACGATGATTCTCAACTTCACTCTGAAATTGCTTGAACTTTTCAAACGTTTGAGACTTGTGTTTCATTAAGTAAATATACCCATATCTACTTAAGTCATCAGTGAAGGTGAGAAAATAACGATATCCACCACGCGCTGTAACATTCATTGGACCGCACACATTAGTATGTATGATTTCCAATAAGTCACTCGCCCGTTCCACTGTTCCAGAGAACGACGTTTTAGTCATCTTGCCCATGAGGCATGGTTCACATGTGTCAAGCGATTCAAAATCAAGTGACTCCAAAAGTCCATCAGCATGGAGCTTCCTCATGCGTTTTACACCAATATGACCTAAACGGCAGTGCCACAAGAAAGTGGTACTATCATTATCAACTCTACATCTTTTGGCATCAATGTTATGAACATGTGTGTCATCACTATCAAGATTCAATATGAATAAACCCCTAACATTGGGTGCATGACCATAAAAGATATTACTCATATAAATAGAACAACCTTTATTCTCTGATTTAAATGAGTAACCGTCTCGCAATAAACAAGATCCAGATATAATGTTCATGCTTAACGCAGGCACTAAATAACAATTATTCAGGTTCATCACTAATCCCGATGGTAATCAAAGAGAGAGCGTGCCGACGGCAATCACATCAACCTTGGAACCATTTCCCACGCGCATCGTCACTTCGTCCTTTGCCAGCCTTCGTTTATTCCGTAGTTCCTGCTTTGAGTTGCAAATGTGAGCAACCGAACCGGTATCAAATATCCAGGCACTACTACGAGAGCTAGTAAGGTACACATCAATAACATGTATATCATATATACCTTGTTTGTCGTTGCCCGCCTTCTTGTCAGCCAGGTACTTGGGGCAGTTCCGCTTCCAGTGACCAATTCCCTTGCAATGAAAGCACTCGGTTTCTGGCTTGGGTCCATGCTTGGGCTTTTTTACAGGAGTAGCAACTGCTTTGCCATCCTTCTTGGTTTTACCCTTCTTGCCTTTGCCCTTGACTTTGCCATTTTTCTTGAAACTAGTGGTTTTATTGACCATCAACACTTGATGTTCTTTCTGGATTTCAGATTCAGCGGCTTTTAGCATCGCAAACAGCTCGACGACTGACTTGTTCATCCCGTGCATGTTATAGTTCATCACAAAGCTCTTGTAACTAGGTGGCAGTGATTGAAGAATTCTGTCAGTGATCGCCTCTGGTGGAAGGGCAATTCCCAACTCCGCTAGACGAGTTGAATACCAAGACATTCTGAGTATATGTTCACTGATAGACCCGTTCTCCTCCATCTTGCAAGCATAGAACTTATCGGAGGTTTCATACCTCTCGATCCGGGCGTTCTTCTGAAAGATAAACTTCAACTCCTGGAACATCCCATATGCTCCATGACGTTCAAAACGTCTTTGAAGTCCCGGTTTTAAGCCATACAATATTGCACACTGAACTATTGAGTAATCTCTAGTACGTGCCTCCCAAGCGTTCTTAACGTCTTCGGAGGTCATGTCTTCTGGGTGCTCACCAAGCGGTGCATCAAGGACATATGATTTCTGGGAAGCCGTGAGGATAATCCTCAGATTTCGGGCCCAGTCAACAAAGTTACTTCCATCATCTTTCAACTTAGCTTTCTCTAGGAACGCATTAAAATTCAGGGGTGCTACTGCACGAGCCATTGATCTACAACATAAATATGCAAAGTTCACTTAGACTATTGTTCAAGATAATGAGTTTAGTTAATCAAATTACTAAAGCTTCCACTCAAATTGACATCCCTCAGGTCATCTGAGTGTCACATGATCCAAATCCACCAACTCAAGTCCGATCATCACGTGAGTTGAGGTGGCTTCAATGGTGCACATCATTATGTTGATCATATCTACTATATGACTCATGTTCGACCTTTCGGTCTCTTGTGTTCCGAGTCCATGTCTGTACATGCTAGGCTCGTCAAGTTTAACCCGAGTGTTCTGCGCGTGCAACACTGGCTTGCACCCATTGTATGTGAACGTAGAGTCTATCACACCCGATCATCACGTGGTGTCTCAACACGACGAACTTTCGCAACGGTGCACACTCGGGGAAACACAATTTATCTTGAAATTTAAGTGAGGGATCACCTTATAATGCTACCGTCGTACTAAGCAAAACAAGGTGCATAAAAGGATTAACATCACATGCAATTCATAAGTGACATGATATGGCCATGAACTTGTGCTTTAGATCTCCATCTTGAAAGCACCGGCATGATCTCCATCATCACCGGCACGACACCATGATCTCCATTATCTTGATCTCCATCAACATGTCGCCATCGGGGTTGTCACGCCCTGCATGCTTCTACTACTATTGCTATCGTTTAGCGATAAAGTAAAACATTACATAGCGCTTAATGTTTGACACGCAGGTCATACAATAATTAAAGACAACCCTATGGCTCCTGCCGGTTGCCATACTCATCGACATGCAAATCGTGAAATTCTATACATCGCATGATCATCTCATACATCACATATATCACATCATGTAATTGGCCATATCACATCACAACATACCCTGCAAAAACAAGTTAGACGTCCTCTAATTATTGTTGCATGTTTTACGTGGCTACTACGGGTTTCTAGCACGAACGATTCTCACCTACGCATAAACCACAACGGTGATACATAATTTGCTTTTCAACCTTCTCAAGGACCGCCTTTGTCGAATCCGATCCAACTAAAGTGAGAGAAACTACCACCCGCAAGCCATCTAGGCAACAAGTTGCGTCGAGGAAACCGGTCTCTCGTAAGCGTACGAGTAATGTTGGTCCGGGACGCTTCATCTTACAATACCGCTGAACCAAAATCCGACCAAGGTAGGAAGCAATCTAAGCATCAACGCCCACAAACCTTTTGTGTTCTACTCGAGATCTCATCTACACATAGACCTAGCTCTGATACCACTGTTGGAGAATGTTGCATGGGAAACAAAAAAGTTCCTACGCACACGCAGATCTATCCATGGTGATGAGCATCTACGAGAGGAAGAGTGGATCTACATATCCTTGTAGATCGCTAAGCGGGAAGCGTTAAGAAACGCGGTTGGTGTAGTCGAACGTCTTCGCGATCCAAATCGCCATGCGTCCCGCGATCCAATCACGATCCGTCCCGCGATCCAATCACGATCCGTCCCGCGATCCGATCATGATCCATCCCACGAACTTGATCACGATCCGTCCCATGAACTTGATCACGATCCTTCCGATCTAGCGCCGAACGGACGGCACCTCCGCGTTCAGCACACGTACAGCTTGATGACGATCTCCACCGTCTTGACCCAGCAAGAAGGAGTGGAGAGGAAGAAGAGTTCTCCGGCAGCATGACGGCGCTTCGGAGATGGTGGTGGAGCAATTCCGGCAGGGCTTCGCCTAAGCACTGCAGAAATCCGATCTAGAGTAGAAACTATGCACTGGAGGAACGGGCAGCACGTGGCTAAAATTCTAGTGCAAAAACCCTGAAACCTCCAGTATATATAAGAGGAGAGGAGGAGAGGAGGCAGCCTTGGCTTCCCAAGCCAAGGGCTTCAACCGAACCAACTAGGATTGGAGGAGAGTCCTCCAATCCTAGTAGGACTAGGATTCGTCCTTTTTTTCCTTTTTCCACCTTTTCCTATTGTGTTTTTTTCCTCCAGCCACATGAGCCTTGTGTGGGAGTTTCCACCAACCCACTAAGGGTTGATATTCACTCTCCCACAGCCCATGAAGCCTCTTGGGTCGAAATACCCCTCCCGGAGGTCTCCCGGTACACTACCGGCACTCCCGGTACACTACCGATGAGCCCGAAACTTTTCCGATGACCAAAACAGGACTTCCTATATATAATATTTACCTCCGGACCATTCCGGAGCTCCTCGTGACGTCCAGGTTCTCATCCGGGACTCCGAACAACCTTCAGTCACCACCATACATCACTCTATACTACTGAAACGTCACCAAACCTTAAGTGTGTAGACCCTGCGGGTTCGAGAACTATGTAGACATGACCGAGACAACTCTACGGTCAATAACCAATGGCAGGACCTGGATGTCCACATTGGTTCCTACATATTCTACGAAGATCTTTATCGGTCGAACCTCTATGTCAAGGATTCAGTTAATCCCGTATGATGTTCCCTTTGTTCTTCGGTATGTTACTTGCCCGAGATTCGATCGTCGGTATCTCCATACCTAGTTCAACCTCGTTACTGGCAAGTCTCTTTACTCGTTCTGTAATACAAGATCTTGCAACTAACACTTAGTCATATTGCTTGCAAGGCTGATTGTGATGTTGTATTACCGAGTGGGCCCTGAGATATCTCTCCGTCACATGGAGTAACAAATCACAGTCTTAATCCATGCCAACTCAACAGACACCCTCGGAGACACCTGTAGAGCACCTTTATAGTCACCCAGTTACGTTGCGACGTTTGATACACACAAGGCACTCCTCCGATATCTGTGAGTTGCATGATCTCATGGTCATAGGAACATATACTTGACATGCAGAAAACAGTAGCAATAAACTGACACGATCATAAGCTACGTTTGTAGTTTGGGTCTTGTCCATCACATCATTCTCCTAATGATGTGATCTCGTTATCAAATGACATCTCATGTCCATGGCTAGGAAACCTTAACCATCTTTCGATCAACGAGCTAGTTCACTAGAGGCATACTAGGGACATTGTGTTTGCCTATGTATCCACAAATGTATCCATGTTTCCAATTAATACAATTATAGCATGGATAATAAACGATTATCATGAACAAGGAAATACAATAATAAACACTTTATTCATTGCCTCTAGGGCATATTTCCAACACTTATACTAGCCAAAACTTCTGCACCAAGTAGAAATACTACTTGTGCATCCAAAAACGAAAAGCGCATGACAACCTCTGCTTCCCTCTACGAAGCGCATATCTATTACCTTTACTTTTTAAGTACTTACCTTTATGCAAGAGTCATGGTGATCTTCACCACTTCCTATATTTCGGCTTTCTCTCTTGGCAAGCATTATGTGTTGAGAAATGATCTAGACGCATATATCCACTCGGATGTGGGTGATCATGAGTTATTACTGTTGACATCATCCTCGAGGTGAATAGTTGGGAGGCAAAACTATAAGCCCATATCTTTCTCTGTGTCCGATTGAAGCTTTGATCTCATGCGTACCCCGTGAGTGTTAGCAATTATGAAATACTAAAAGATGATTGAGTATGTAGATTTTCTTTTCAAGCTCTTATATTGACTCTTTCCGATGTTATGATGAATTGCTAATCGCTTTAATGACTGAGAGCATAGTTTGTTGGTTGCCAGTAGAATTCTTGGTTCATACCTTGTCTTGTGAATGAATTGCTACTTTAGCATAACAAATCATATGCCAACAAATATTATTGTTCTAAAGATGATCATCATGCCCTCATGTTCGTATTTGATTTTTATCGACACCTCTAGATGTGTGGACATATTTATCGATCTCGACTTTCACTTGAGGACAAGAGAGGTCTAAGCTTGGGGAAGTTGATACCTACATTCTGCATCATGCTTTTATATTGATATTTATTGTATTATGGGCTATTATTACACGTTATGGTACAATACTTATGCCTTTTCTCTCTTATTTTACAAGGTTTACATGAAGAGGAAGAATGCCTGCAGCTAGAATTCTCGACTGGAAAAGGAGAAAATTTGAGATACCTATTCTGCACAACTCCAAAAGTCCTGAAAATTTATGGAGAATTGTTTTGGAATATATAAAAAATATTGGACAAAACAAATCCTAAAGTGGGCCCACCAGGAGGTGGCTAGCCTGCCAGGCACGGTTACCCCCCGGCCACGCCTAGGGGCTTGTGACCCACCTGGAAGGTCCCCGACGCCCATCTTCTGCTATATGGAGGGTTTTGACCTGGAAAAAATCAGAAGGAAGCTTTCGGGACGAAGCACTGCCGTCTCGAGGCGGAACTTGGACAGAACCAAACTAGAACTCCGGCAGGCCTCTTCTATCGAGGAAACTTCCCTCCCGGAGGGGGAAATCGAAGCCATCGTCATCGACAATGATCCTCTCATCGAGAGGGGGTCAATCTCCATCAACATCTTCACCAGCACCATCTCCTCTCCAAACCCTAGTTCATCTCTTGTATCTGTTCTTTATCTCAACACCTCAGATTGATACATGTGGGTTGCTAGTAGTGTTGATTACTCCTTGTAGTTGATGCTAGTTGGTTTACTTGATGGAAGATCATATGTTCAAATCCTTTATAATAATTAATAATCCTCTGATCATGAACGTGAACATGCTTTGTTTGTAGTTACGTTTCTTTCTGAGGACATGGGATAAGTCTTGTTATAAGTAATTATGTGAATTTGGTATTCGTTCGATATTTTGATGAGATGTATGTTGTCTCTCCTCTAGTGGTGTTATGTGAACGTCGACTACATAACACTTCACCATTATTTGAGTTTAGGGAAAGGCATTGAAAAGTAATAAGTAGATGATGGGTTGTTGGACTGACAGAAACTTAAACCCTAGTTTATGCGTTGCTTCGTAAGGGGCTAATTTGGATCCATATGTTTCATGTTATGGTTAGATTTATCTTAATTCTTCTTTCGTAGTTACGGATGCTAATGAGAGTGGTTAATCATAAATGGAAGGTTTATCGTATGCTAACGAGAGTGGTTAATCATAAATGAAAGGCTTGTCAAGTAAGGGTAGCACCCAAGCACCGGTCCACCCACGTATCAAATTATCAAAATAATGAACAGGAATCAAATGAGCATGATGAAAACTAGCTTGATGGAAATTCTCATGTGTCCTCGAAAACGCTTTGCTTCATATAATAGTTTGTTTAGGCCTGTCTTTTGATAAAAAAGGATTGGGCTACCTTGTTGCATCTTTGCTACACTTGTTACTTGTTACTCGTTACGAATTATCTTATCACAAAACTATCTGTTACCTATAATTCCAATACTTGCAGAGAATACTTTATTAAGAATCACTTGTCATTTTCTTCTACTCTTCATCAGGTTCGACACTCTTACTTATTGAAAGGACTACGACTACGATAGATCTCCTATACTTATGGGTCATCATTCAGCAGGTCATATTTCTCGACAGAGAATACCATTACCCCATCACCAAATGATCTGCAAATCATACGAGAAATTGTATATATCAAAATCTCTACCTAATAATAAAACGACTGTCGCTTCTTCTGGTCGTACTAGTCGTGCGTCGTGCCAGTTTTGAAAAAAGCCTCTATAATTTATAGAAATCAACCCGCAGTTCTTAACTTAAGTGGAAAAAAGTTTCATCTTTTAAAAAAAAAAACTGGGCAGCTTCGCTCCGGCGCACCTCCTCCTCCTCCTCCTCCTCCTCCTCCTCCTACGTTTTTTAGGCGGCCAGCGTGCTCGCTTGGTACGTCGGACCAAGAAGAGTTGTCGTCGTGGGGCTCAAGATGGGCGCGCTGCTGGAGCGGCACAATGGCAGCAAGGCCCTCCTCGCGGACCACGCATCAGTGGTGACGCTTTTCGAGACCTCAGGCACCGCCGCGGCCGGCTGAGCCTGACCATCCACGAGGACACGCGGGCGCCGCCATCGTTCCTCATCGGGCTGTCCATGCTGACGGCCGCACTGCACAGGGAGAAGGTCACACGGACCGTGAAGCCGGCGCTAGAGCGCGACACCCGCAGCGCCATTGTTATGTGGTGGAGCTGCTGCTTCCTGTTCGAGAGGTAAGAGAAAGGGTGAGGAGAGGTAGTAGACCGGTGGTAGAAGGGGAGGAGAGAGGAGGTGGCTCACCGGCGGGGGGGTCTTGCTGCTGCTACTGCAGTCTGCAGATCTACTCAGCCCAGCGAGGCGATTCGCGAGCTCGAGACCAGGCCCAGACCAGACACCGTGGCAGCTGGGCGCCGCCCCAACACGCACCCGCAGTCGTAGCTCCCGGAGCGACAGCATGCAGCACGGCCAGCGTCCGGCCGGCCTGCGCGCGTCCGGTCAGGTCTTCCTATGGGCTGAGCAGCGTGAATGGCCGGGTTAGCGACGCGCAAACAGGCATGCGAGGCTCACTGCAGATAAGGAGAGAGTGGTCCAGCGTTTTCCAGAAGAGAGAATAAAGTTTGGGTGAGGCCACGTGTGGTCGGTACGTGTTAAGCTTGGGAGAAAAAAGTGTGCTGCACGTTGACACGTAAGTTTGGGAGAAAAAGTATGAAATTTTCGTTTTCGTACTTTCCAGCTTGCGTGGACCTGCCTTACAATTCTTTTTGTGGCATGCATTTCAATCTACTAGGCATGCGTATATAGCTGAACAATGCATGCACCGTTTGCAGCTATACTGTATTTTGCAAAAGAAAAACATGAAGAATAATTGTTAAAGGCTTTCAAATATTACAGAATTATATATAAAAATTCAATTCCATACAACACTCTTCCATCCGATGATTGTGCGAAGCTGAAGGAGCCGTCGTTGGATGACATGAATGCAGCTTCGTTAGCTATATACTCCATTGTCACTAGAAACATGTGATGATTTTTTTTCGATGCAATGCACGGACACATTTACTATCAGTTGCCTTTCGGCTTGCAAAATTTAAATTGGATGATTTTTTGTGCTGGTCAAGGATTTCACACAATAAGGCTTTGGTACGAAATTCTTATCATCTGATTTCATGATTCGCATTCTGCTTACACGGAGATTTAGGTTTTGGCCTTAGTTGGGCATCCAAGTTGAATAGTAACATGTACTTAAGAAATTGTACTTGTATTTTTCCTATGATTATGTTAGGGCAACTCTATTAACTCGCCATTGAATTCGAATTCGAGGTACAAGCTTACATCAGAGGAGATCGGGGGAGGGAGAGATACACACGTTTCACACGCTACAGGCCAGCTAGCCGTTTGCCACCGTCCACCTCACCCTTTCAACGACACCTACTTAAGTACTCATGCCCACATGGTCCCATTCCGGCCCAGCCAGCCGAGCTGGTAAGCGAGGCTGCCTCTTGGGCCGGCCTTGATCTTCGATCTCTTCGCTTGGCGCCTTGGACCTTGATGCACTGTCATTGACAATCCCTCCTCCCTTGGAGCCGGCTTGACCCCAAGCCGGAGCACGCGAAAACTTCTGCTTCAATTGAATCTTGTCCTCCCACGTTGCCATATCTGTTGGGGTATCATTCCACTTGACAAAAACTTGCACCAATGAAGCAGAACCACGGCGGGTCACACGCTGCTTGAGTATTTGTTCAGGGAACTGAAACTGAGCTTCAGGTGAGGGCAGTTGCGACATGACTTCTTTGCCTGGAGCAAGCACTTTCCTCAGCAAAGAGACATGGAAAACTGGGTGGACACGACTGAATGCAGGTAAAGCCAGTCTGTATTCAACCATTCCAACGCGTTCCACAATCTCAAAAGGCCCATAAAACTTGAACGCCAACTTGTGGTTTGCACGCGGTGCAATAGATGACTGCAGGTACGGTTGGAGTTTCAAAAAAACAAAGTCGCCAACAGCAAACTCTCTGTCAGAACGATGTTTATCAGCTTGAGATTTCATCTTTTTTTGCGCTCTCAGAAGATGCTGGCGGACCCAATCCAAAATGACTTGACGATCAACAAGCCACTGTTGTAGATCAGGAGACTGAATTGTGTCATCTGCTGAAATGCCAAAATGTCGCGGAGCATGGCCATAGATAATTCCAAATGGAGTTTGCCCAGTAGCATAATGCCAATTTGTATTATACCAATATTCACAGAGAGGAATCCATTTGGCCCAACGAAAAGGATGTGCGCTGACAAAACAACGGAGGAAACACTCCACTTGTTGATTGACCCGCTCTGTTTGTCCGTCAGATTGGGGATGACGAGTAGTACTCATCCGCAACAAAATGCCCGGGCATTGAAACAGCTCCTTCCAAAATGTGCTAGTAAATATACGATCTCGATCAGAGACGATGGACAAAGGCATACCATGTAATCGATAGACTGAATTGATGAAAGCTTCAGCCACTGTGATTGCTGTGAAGGGGTGATGGAGAGGTATAAAATGACCATACTTAGACAGCTTATCAATGACTACCAGGAAGCAATTGTATCTCCCAGAAACTGGCAAGCCTTCCACAAAATCCATTGTAACCATTTCCCAAGGACCATTTGGTATAGGGAGTGGCTGTAACAAACCTGGATATGGCACTCGCTTAGGTTTAGCTTGTTGACAGATTAAACAATGATGCACATAACTTTTAATGAACCCTCGCATGCCTTGCCAACGAAACAGTTGTCTGATGCGTCTGTAAGTCACAGGAAATCCAGAGTGTCCTCCTAACAGACTGTCATGAAAAGTTTCAACAATTGTACTCTGCAACTGTGAGTCCGAACCAACCCAGATGCACTTACCAACTCGCTGAATTCCAGCCTTGAGAGAAAATTTGTTGTCAGTTGTAGGTGAAACAGAGAGTTTTTGGAGGAGAGCAGTTTAAAATTTGTCTTGAACATAACTGCGCAAGATGTCAGACAACCAAGCAGGTTGTGCTGAAGATATTATGAGAAGTTCAGGTAATAAGCTGCTCTCAGTGTATGGTTTCCTGGACAATGCATCAGCAGCACAATTCTCCACTCCTTGTTTGTAAACAATTGTGTATTGTAAACCCATCAACTTGGTAAGAGATTTTTGTTGCCACTTAGTGTGTAATCTCTGCTCAGACAAGCTAGCCAAACCGCGTTGATCAGTTTTGATAACAAATTCTGACAGTTGTAGGTACCGGCGCCAATGCTCGACTGCAAGAAGAATAGCCAAATATTCATTTTCATAGACCGACAAGGTCTGATTCCTGGGGCCCAGAGCTTTACTAACATATGCCAATGGATGGCCCTCCTGCATAAGAACAGCCCCAATACCCACATCGCAAGCATCAGTCTCCACAATGAACTTCTTAGAAAAATCAGGGAGAGCCGGAGTTGTGATTAAAGCTTGTTTAAGAGTGCTAAAAACCACTTGCTCCTGATCTGTCCAATGAAATGGTACCCCCTTCTTGAACAAATTAGTAAGAGGCTTACTAATAATGCCATAATGAGAGATGAACTTCCTATAATAACCAGCCAAGCTCAAAAACCCTCTCACTTCCTTAGCTGAAACAGGAACTGGCCAATCCTGAATGCTACTAATCTTAGCAAGGTCTGTTGCAACCCCCTGGCCACTGATGATATGCCTCAAGTAACCAATTTGAGTCTGAGCAAACATACATTTTGATAGTTTGACTTGCCATTGATGTTGTAACAGCAGTTTCAGAACTTGTGCTAGATGTTCCAGGTGTAAAGCATAAGTAGTACTGAATATCAATATATCATCATAGAAAACCACATCATTTTTTTCTGAGACAAGGAGATAAAGTGTCATTCATAGCGAACTGGAAAGTATTGGGTCCACCAGTTAGCCCTTGAGATAACACCAAGAACTCAAAATGACCATTGTGTGTTTGAAAAGCAGTTTTATGTTCTTCACTAGGGGCAAGTTTGATCTGATGATATCCAGACCTAAGATCCAATTTAGAGAACCAACAAGAACCAGCCAACTCATCCAACAACTCATCAATAGCTGGAATGGGGAATTTACTTTTGACAGTAATGGCATTCAAATGTAATCAAACACTGGTCTTCGGGTTTTATCCTTCTTCTGCACTAATAGCATTGGTGAAGAAAATGCACTATTGTTGTGTCTGATTATCCTAGATGCTAACATCTCCTGAACATGTTTCTCCATCTCATCTTTCAAAGCAGGTGCAACTCTGTATGGTCTGATGCATACTGGTGTGGCACCAGGTATCAGAGGTATCGTGTGATCATACTTCCTCCTAGGTGGTAGGCCAGAAGGGGTAGCAAAGACAGGAGCATATTCATCCGTAATAGCTTGAATATCTGGGGGTAACTGAGTTTGTTTCTCTCCTTCAGTTGTGAGCAAAGCAGACGGTTCCACTACGGCCAAAAGGTGGGGAGTTGCATCCTCTCCTAATAAAGTCACCTGAGCACCATGAAGTTTGAAAGAGAGCCAATGCTCAGCCCAATCCACCTGCATAGGACTATTAGCAGCTAACCAATCAAGGCCCAAAATGACACTATAGGAGCCAAGAGGGAAACTTTAAAATCACTGACAAAAGAGTGTCCAGCAACAGTCCAAGAACCTGACAACAATTACTGAGAACAAGGAACTAACCCACCATTTGCAACCTTGACCATACTGACAGGCATTGTAGAAATTCCTTTGAGTTTTGCAGCCACTGCACAATCTATGAAAGAATGGGTACTACCAGAATCCACCAGAAAAATGAAATGGTATCCTTGCAACTGAACTTTCAACTTCATGGTAGAAACAGCAGGAACAGAAGGATCTCCCAAAGCAGCAGCAGAAAGATAGATAGCATTTACTTCACTTGCACTATCTTCTTCAGTATCACTAATTTCAGAGGGCATGTTCTGCACATAATCCAACATTTCCTAAACCACATGTAATTGGACCTCCTGCTTGCAATGGTGGTCCTTAGCCCAGCGTTCTCCACAGATGAAACACAAGCCCTTTGACTTTCTATAAGCACGAAGAGCAGACCAGTGGTCTTCATTTTGGGTAGAACGCACTGCATCAGTTGGACGTTTATCCTCTATTGGCTTATTAGCAGGAACTCGACTAGCAGAAGTAGAGACACGCTTGTTATGCACCAAACTGGATGTTCCCACTAAACCATCACTTAATTCTTCAGACAATAGTGCCAGCGCATAAGCAGAGTCCAAATCTGTTGATTGCTGAATACCAACTAGCAATCTAACTACTGGAATCAAATCTTCCATGAATCTAGTCACATAGTGCACTGGGTCGGGATTCGATTCATATGCAGTTAACTGATCATACAGTTCAGAAAATCGTTCAACATAATCCTCTACTGTGCTGGTCTGTCGAACATGGAACATCTGCCGCAAAATGTTTTGATGCTTGTTCCTGCCAAATCGAGACTGGAGCAACTCACAGAATTCCGCCCAGCACACATTAGGAGCACGCGGTTGCACTGATTCAAGCCAACGGGTAGCAGTACCCTCAAACAGAGCGGAAGCAAAGGGAATCCACTGAACTGATGGTGTGTTCCAAAATCGGAAATAATCCTCGCAACGAGACTGTCACAACTTTGGGTTAGATCCATCAAATCGCGGCAATTCAATCCGTGGACCGAAACTCGCAGCATTCGAATGGTAAGACCTGAATCCATCACTGTTAGGCACTATCTGACGTGATTCCAGTGGTCAGATACGATACCTCGAGCGGGTGGGGGTACATACTTGTGGCCGGAATTCCGCTGCTCGGCGTCAGATCGGAATCCATCCGAGCCGCTGGACCCAGCGCGGGTGGCGATGGGAGGCGGCCGCGGCGAAGGTGGGACAGTTGGTGAAGAGGCGACGCCGCGCTCGGCTCCAATTTCGCCCCGCAACTCGTCCAAGTCGACGCCGATGATGAGCTCGACGTCGTCGATGCGGCCGGAGAGACGGTCCAGCTTGCTATCCAGCTTGGCGAGAGCAGCAACCATCTCCTCGCTGCGCTCCTTAGAGCTCTTGGATAGTGCCGCATCGAAATCAGCACGAAGGAGATCGTAGATCACCTTGGTTTCGGGGGAAATTTTTTCCATGGCCTCCGCTCGACGTCGGCCGGCGAGACGCGTGCGATGGTGGTGTTTGACGCGAGAAAAATATCTAAAAGATGCTCTGGGAGAAGGAAAGGGGAGTTTATTTCTCTCTTGCGCGGGGGAAAGACAAAGTAAATGTGCGGGCGTGCTAGTATACCATTGTACACAAAAAGAGTACGGAAACTAGTATTTCATTAATCTCATTGGAGAAACAAAATTACAAGTTTCCATATAGAAAAGTGCGCTCTGTGGCCTACTAGTGCGGCCAAGCTGACTATGACGATTGTGCGATCTCCTAGTTCCCGGGGCCTCGAAAGGCTCCCGGTTAATTACTCCCGCGGGTTGCTCCACGGGATACCTTCAATTGAGCAGTGTGGTCGTCATCGTCGTCTTCGCTGCGCGTTCTCCATGCATGTATGATAGTGATGATGATGGTGTGTGTGGGCGGCGGCAGAGCCCGTGTCCTCGTCGATACACTCGCCGCAAGTAGCGTGGCCTTTGCAGTGGTCACGCCCGCCCTCGCCGTCGAGCCTCGTCGGCCTTGGCGGCGTTGGGGTAGTCGTTGTTGGAGTAGCATGAATCATGCTCGTCTTGGACTTCTTGATGACCGGAAGCCTCGTCGGGGTACGCAAGGGGCTACGCCTTGCGGGAGTAATTGTCGATGGAGATCGGCGTCGGTGTAAGACCGTCGCGTTGCGCACATCAGCATGGTCGGTATGGTCGACGCCTCGTCCTGACCGGATGCCGAGTGTATGGCAATCGGCGTAGTCAAGGCGTCGTCTCACAAATTCGCAAGGGAACGGAGTTGTTGTTGAAGTCACCCCGCCTCGCCGTCACCTCGCGATTGCGCCTTGTCTTGGGGTGGAATCACTTTGCTTGGCTCCGGCCTCCGATGAGCGAGACGCGGGTGGAAGCGGCACCATGCTTGTCTCCTGCCTCTGATGAGCGAGACACGGACGGCTGGGGGCACCATCTTCCTCGAAAGGGGCGCCGGCATCTTGTCGGTGTAGCATCATTCACAGGTACTGTGGATGATGATGATCGTTGTCCTCCCCGACCCCGGGAAGCGATGATGATGTCGGTGCCTCGCTGCTCGAAGCGGGTTTTGCGTTAGTGGTGAAGAAGACAATAGATGGCATCCTCCTCTCCACGTACGTAGTCGGCTTTGCTTGCTCGTGTTTCTTGGTTAGCTTCATACCATCCACGAACATGCACATGCATGGAAACGTGCATGGGTGATCAACAAGTAACTGGCTCGTGGTAGCTCACACACGCATGTGCGTACTGACGCACTTCCAGCCAGCTTGATGGAGGATCGACGCGCCGACATGACTAGCTAGTTGAGGAAGAGCCACCCGAGAGTGACGGGAGCACGCCGGCGAGTACACTGTCGGGTTCGGTGTGCCAGCAGCCCAGGAGCACCGTCTTCAATCCTTGCTGAAAATGGCATCGGAGTACGTCTATGAGCTGTATCGGGGCAGTCTGACGACGCCGTCTTCAACGCCATCACGTCTGTCATCGGAGACCTCCGGCATGACCTCGTTGCGGGTTGCGGGTTGGTGCACTCCACGTCCTCGTTGCGCTGGCCTGACGAAGTGAGGGCGAGGGCCAAGTCTTCATCTTGGGTGGTGTCCATCCGGCCCGACGAAACGGATGGTGGTTCGAGTCCACGAGCTTCGAGTCCCCGTCTGCCATGGCGCCGACGTGACAAAGGGTGGCCGTGTGATGACAAACTCTATGCCGTTGGCTTCCAGGATGATGTTGTGACGCCGGAGACGGTCGGTCGCCGTCATGGGTCCTTGTCAGTGAGCGAGACGATGAGGTCGTGATAGTGGGCTCCGAGTTGCCGTCTTGGACGCGGCGAAGTAGAGAACGGGTTGCCTGATGTCACGTTGCATGTCGCCCTCCTCGATAGCACTGTTATGATGACGTGGACGCGAACAAGGATGGAGTTCTCCATGCTGTTAACCTCATGACACAAGTATACCCGAGCGTCGGTGGCGACCTTCGTGGCCTCGACCTCCCTGGAACCATCTTGACGACGTAGACGGAGGGCGGCATCTCAGCGAACTGCGTGTCGTCCTCCTCGGCGGCGCCGTCATGAAGAAGTAGGCGCGAGTGGTGATGGCGGCCCGTACGCCGTCGACCTTCATGGCGTCGGCTTGGTAACGTCTACGGTGGGCAGCATCTCAGCGAGCTCCATGTAGTCGTCCTCATGGATCCGTCGTGATGAAGTGGGCGACATCTCGGCGGCCTCCGTGCCATCGTCTTCCATGGCGTCGGCTTGTCAACATGTCAACATCGATGGGGGGCGGCGTCGTGGCGTGGCATGCTCCATGTCGTCGTCTTTCATGACCTCATCATGACGAAGTAGACGCGAGTGGTGGAGAGGATATCGGTGTCGTCGACCTTCATGACGCCGTCTTGATGACGTGTGCGAGAGCGGTGGTGACGACCTCGGTGTCGTCGTCCTTGGCGGCGCCGTCATGAAGAAGTAGGCGCGAGTGGTGATGGCGGCCCGTACGCCGTCGACCTCCATGGCGCCGGCTTGGCAACGTCTACGGTGGGCAGCATCTCAGCGAGCTTCATGTTGTCGTCCTCACGGCCCCATCTTGATGAAGTGGGCGACATCTCAGCGACCTTCATGTCGTCGTCCTCCACGGTGTCGGCTTGTCAACATGTCAACATCGATGGTGGGCGGCGTCGTGGCGTGGCATGCTCCATGTCGTCGTCTTCCACGACCCCATCATGACGAAGTAGACGCGAGTGGTGGAGACGACCTCGGTGCCGTCGACCTTCATGACGCCATCTTGATGAAGTGTGCGAGAGCGGTGGTGACGACCTCGGTGCCGTCGACCTCCATGATGCCATCTTGATGAATTTGCGAGAGCAGTGGTGACGACCTCGGTGCCGTCGACCTCCACGACGCTGGCTTGGCAATGTCTACGGTGGGCAGCATCTCAGCGAAATCCATGCCCTCGGCCTTCGTGGCGTCGGCTTGACGAAGTGGGCAGCGCCTCCGCGAACTCCGTGTCCTCGTCCTCCGTGGAGTCGGCTTGACAAAGTGGGCAGCGCCTCGGCGAGCTCCATGTCGTCGTCCTCTATGGCGACGGCTTGACGGAGTGGGCAGCACCTCAGCGAAATCCGTGTCCTCGGCCTCAGTGGCGGCGGCGTGACGAAGCGGGCAGTGCCTTGGTGAACTCCGTGTCCTCATCCTCCGTGGCGTCGGCTTGACGAAGTGGGAAGCGCCTTGGCGAGCTCCATGCCGTCGTCCTTCGTGGCGACGGCTTGACGGAGTGGGCATCACCTCGGCGAGCTCCATGCCGTCGTTCTCCGTGGTGTCGTCGTGACGAAACGGGTGGCGCCTTGGCGAACTCCGTGTTGGAAATATGCCCTAGAGGCAATAATAAATTGGTTATTATCATATTTCCTTGTTCATGATAATTGTTTATTATCCATGCTATAATTGTGTTGATCGGAAACTCAGATACATGTGTGGATATATAGACAACACCATGTCTCTAGTATGTCTCTAATAGACTAGCTCGTTGATCAAAGATGGCTATGGTTTCCTAGTCATGGACAAGACCCAAACTACAAACGTAGCATATGATCGTGTCAGTTTATTGCTACTATTTTCTGCATGTCAAGTATATATTCCTATGACCATGAGATCATGCAACTCACTGACACCGGAGGGGTACCTTGTCTGTATCAAACGTCGCAACGTAACTGGGTGACTATAAAGGTGCTCTACAGGTATCTCCGACGGTGTATGTTGGGTTGGCATGGATCAAGACTGGGATTTGTTACTCTGTGTGACGGAGAGGTATCTTAGGGCCCACTCGGTAATACAACATCACAACAAGCCTTGCAAGCAATGTGACTAAGTGTTAGTCACGGGTCTTGTATTACGGAACGAGTAAAGAGACTTGTCGGTAATGAGGTTGAACTAGGTATGGAGATACCGACGATCGAATCTCGGGCAAGTAACATACCGAAGAATAAAGGGAACATCATATGGGATTAACTGGATCCTTGACATAGAGGTTCGATCGACAAAGATCTTCGTAGAATATGTAGGAACCAATATGGGCATACAGGTCCCGCTATTGGTTATTGACCGTAGAGGTGTCTCGGTCATGTCTACATAGTTCTCGAACCCGTAGGGTCTGCACACTTAAGGTTCGGTGATGTTTTGATAGTATAGAGTTATGTATGGTGGTGACCGAAGGTTGTTTGGAGTCCCAGATAAGATTCCAGACATCACGAGGAGCTTCGGAATGGTCCGGAGGTAAAGATTGATATATAGGAAGTCCTGTTTTGGTCGCCGAAAAAGTTTCGGGCTCATCGGTAGTGTACCGGGGGTGCCGGGAGTGTACCGGGGGACCATCGGGAGGGGTGTCACGCCCCGAGGGGCCTCATGGGATGTGGGAGGAGACAAACCAGCCACTTGTGGGCTGGCCGAAGCCTCCACTAAATCCCATGAGGTTTGATAAGGAAAAAATCCAAAGGTGGAGAGGTGGAAAGAGTTTCCAAGTGGAAAGGAGGAATGCTACTCCTAACAGGATTGGAGTAGGACTCCTCCACCTTCAATTTCGACCAGATATTGAGGGTTTGAGGCTGCCTCCTCCCCTCCCTCCCTCCTATATATACTAGAGGATTTAGAGGGAAGAGCTAACCCTAATTGCCACGTGCTGCCTTCTTCTTCCTCTAGATCGTTTTCTCCTCTAGATCGGTTTTTCTGTAGTGCTTAGGCGAAGCCCTGCCGGAATAGCTCCACCACCATAGCCGCAACGCTGTCGCGTTGTCGGAGAACTCATCTACCTCTCCACTCCCTCTTGCTGGATCAAGAAGGCGGAGATCGTCATCGAGCTGTACGTGTGCTGAACGCGGAGGTGTCGTCCGTTCGGCGCTAGATCGGAAGGACCGTGATCAAGATCGCGAGACAGATCATGATGAAATCGCGGGACGGATCGTGATGAGTTCGCGGGAAGGATCGTGATTGGATCGCGGGACGGATCGTGATGAGATCGCGGGACGCTCGGCGATTTGGATCGCGAAGACGTTCGACTACACCAACCGCGTTTCTTAACGCTTCCCACTTAGCGATCTACAAGGGTATGTAGATCCACTCTTCCTCTCGTAGATGCTCGTCACCATGGATAGATCTTGCATGTGCGTAGGAAAAAATTTGTTTCCCATGCAACGTTCCCCAATAGTTGCATCATGAGCTAGGTCTATGTGTAGATGAGATCTCGAGTAGAACACAAAGGGTTTGTGAGCATTGATGCTTAGATTGCTTCCTCCCTTGGTCGTGTTTTGGTTCAGCGGTATTGTGGGATGAAGTGGCCCGGACCAACCTTACTCGTACGCTTACGAGAGACCGGTTCCATCGACTGACGTGTAACCTCGTTGCACAAAGATGGTTGGCGGGTGTCTATTTCTCCTACTTTAGTTGGATTGGATTCGACAAAGGCGGTCCTTGAGAAGGTTGAAAAGCAACTTATGTATCACTGTTGTGGTTTTTGCGTAGGTGAGAATTGTTCTTGCTAGATACCCGTAGCAGCCACGTAAAACATGCAACAACAATTAGAGGACGTCTAACTTGTTTTTGCAGGGTATGGTCAATTACATGATGAGATATTTGTGATGTATGAGATGATCATGTTTTGTATAGAATATCACGACTTGCATGTTGATGAGTATGGCAACCGGCAGGAGCCATAGGGTTGTCTTTAATTCTCGTATGACCTGCGCGTCAATCATTAAGCGCTATGTAATGCTTTACTTTATGGCTAAACGGTAGCAATAGTAGCAGAAGCATGGTGGGCGCGATAACCCCGATGGCGACACGTTGATGGAGATCATGGTGTCATGCCGGTGACGATGGAGATCATGCCGGTGCTTTCAAGATGGAGATCAAAAGCACAAGTTCATGGCCTTATCATGTCACTTATGATTTGCATGTGATGTTAATACTTTTATACACCTTATTTTTCTTAGGACGATGGTAGCATTATAAGGTGATCCCTCACTTAAATTTTAAGATGAATTGTGTTCTTCCCGAGTGTGCACCATTGTGAAAGTTCGTCGTGTCGAGACACCACGTGATGATCGGGTGTGATAGACTCTACTTCACATACAACGGGTGCAAGCCAGTGTTGCACATGCAGAACACTCGGGTTAAACTTGACGAGCCTAGCATGTACAGACATGGCCTCGGAACACAAGAGACCGAAAGGTCAAACATGAGTCATATAGCAGATATGATCAACATGATGATGTTCACCATTGAAACCACCTCAACTCACGTGATGATCGGACTTGAGTTGGTGAATTTGGATCATATGTATCACTCGAATGACCGGAGGGATGTCAATTTGAGTGGAAGTTCTTAAGTAATATGATTAATTGAACTCATTATCATGAACATAGTCAGTAGTGTATTTGCAAACTGTGTTGTAGATTACTAGCTCACGTTGTAGCTCCCTTGTATTTTTATATGTTCCTAGAGAAATAGAGTTGAAAGATGATGGTAGCAATGTTGCAGACTTGGTCCGTGATCTAAGGATTGTCCTCATTGGTGCACAGAAGGCTTATGTCCTTAATGCGCCGCTCGATGCGCCAACCCCTCTAGCATCGTCTGTAGATCTTGTGAACATCTGACAGGCACGTTCTGATGACTACTTGATAGTTTAGTGCGTCATGCATTACGGCTTAGAATTGATGCTCCGAAACGTTTTGAACGTCGTGGAACATATGAGATGTTCCAAGAGCTGGAATTAGGATCTCAGGCTCGTGTCCGTGTTGTGAGATATGAGATCTCCAACAAGATTCTTTGCCTGCAAAATGAAAGAGAATAGCTGAGTCGTTGAGCATGTGCTCGGATTGTCTGGGTGCTACAATCACTTGAATCGAGTGGGATTTGATCTTCCAGATAAGATAGTGATTGATATAGTTCTCCAAGTCACTGTCACTAAGCTACTAGAACTTGGTGATGAACTATAAAATGCCAGGGATAGAAATAATGATCCTTGAGCTGTTCGCGATGTTTGACACCGCAAAGGTAGAAATCAAGAAGGAGCGTCAAGTGTTGATGGTTAGTCAAACCACTAGTTTCGAGAAGGGCAGGAGCAAGGAGGGAAACTTCATGGACAGCAAGTCAGTTGCTGCTCCAGTGAAGCAACCCAAAGTTGAACCCAAACCTGAGACTAAGTGCTTCGGTTATGAGAAGAGCGGTCATTAAAGCGGAACAACCCTAGATACTTGGTAGATAAGAAGGCTGGCAACGTCGACAGAAGTATATTTGATATACGTGTTATTGATGTGTACCTTGCTAGTGCTCCTAGTAGCACCTGGGTATTGGATACCGGTTCGGTTGCTAAATGTTAGTAACTCGGAATAAAAGCTATGGAATAAACGGAGAACTAGCTAAGGATGAGGTGACGATGTGTGTTGGAAATGTTTCCAAAGTTGATGTGATCAACATCGCACGCTCTCTCTACCTTCGGGATTAGTGACGAACCTAAATAAATGTTATTTGGTGTTTCGCGTTGAGCATGAACGTGATTAGATTGTGTTTATTGCAACACGGTTATTTATTTAAGTTAGAGAATAATGGTTATTCTGTTTACATGAATAATACCTTCAATGGTCATGCACCCAGTGAGAATGGTTTGTTGAATCTTGATCATAGTAATACAATGGTTTGTTGAATCTTGATCATAGTAATACACATGTTCATAACATTGATGCCAAAAGATACAAAGTAAATAATAATAGTACCACATACTTGTGGCACTGCCGCTAAATGATATTGGTATAAAATGCATGAAGAAACTCCATGTCGATGGATCTTTGGACTCATTCGATTTCGAATCGGTTGAGACATGCGAACCATGCCTGTTGGTCAAGATGACTAAGGACCCCATTTTCTGGTTTGATAGAGCGGGCAAGTGATTTATTGGAAATGATACATGTTGATGTATGCAATCCAATGAGTCTTATAGCGTGCGGTGGATATCGTTGTTTTCTTACCTTCACTAATGATTTGAGTAGATATAGTATATATTTACTTAATGAGACACAAGTCTGAATCGTTTGAAAAGTTCAAGCAAATTCAGAGTGAAGTTTAAGATCATCGTGACAACAAGATAAAAATGTATGCGATATGATCATGGAGGTGAATATCTAAGTTACGAGTTTGGTATACAACTTTAGACAATATGAAAGTTGTTTCACAACTCATGCCACATGGAACACCATAGTGTGATGGTGTGTCCGAACGTCATAGTCGTGCTCTATTGGATATGGTGCGTGCTATGATGTCTCTTATCGTTTTGCTACTATAATTTGGGGTTATGCATTAGAGACAACTACATTCACTTTAAATAGGGCACCATCTAAATCCGTTGAGATGACACCGTATGAATTATGGTTTGATAGAAACCTAAGCTGTCATTTCTTAGTGTTTGGGGCTGTGATGCTTATGTGAAAAAGGTTTTCACATAATGAGCTCGAACCCAAAGCGGACAAATGCATCTTCATAGAATACCCTAAGAACAGTTGGGTAAACCTTCTATCTTAGATGCGAGCATAAAGTGTTTGTTGCTAAAATGGGTCCTTTCTCGAGAAAGAGTTTCTCTCGAAAGAATTGAGTGGCAGGAAGATAGAACTCCATGAGGTTGTTGAACCTTTGTTCAACCAAAGAGTAGCGTAGCGCAGGAAGATGTTTCTGTGAAGCCTACGTTAGTTGAAGAGGAAGTTAATGATGATGATCATGAAGCTTCGGATCAAGTTACTATCGAACCTTGTAGGTCGACAAGGACGTCTACTCCTCCTGAGTGGTACGACAACCTTGTCTTGGAGGTCATGTTGTTGGACAACGATGAACCTACGAGCTGTGGAGAAGCGATAATGGACCGGATTTTGACAAATGGTTAGAGGCCATGAAATCCGAGAAAGGATCCATGTATGAAAACCAAGTATAGAATTTGGTAGACTTGCTCGTTGGACGGCAGGTCATCGAGTACAAATGGACCTTTAAGATGATGACAGACGTTGATGGTAAATGTCACCATTTATAGAGCTCGGCGTGTCGCAAAGAAGTTTCCGACAAGTTCAAGGAGTTGACTGTGATGAGACTTTCTCACTCGGCGATGCTAAAGTCTGTTGCAATTATGTTAGCAGTTGCTGCATTTTTCAATTGTGAAATCTGGCAGATGGATGTCAAAACATCGTTTCCTTCCTTAAGGAAAGGTTGTATGAGATACAACCAGAAGTTTTTGTCAGTCCTAAGGATGCTAAAAGGTAAGCAAGCTTCAGTGATCCTTCTATGGACTAAAGCAAGCATCTCGGAGTTGGAACATACACTTTGATGAGGTGATCAAAGTTTTTGAGTCTATACAAAGTTTATGAGAAACTTGTATTTACAATAAAGTGAGTGAGAGCACTATAGAGTTTCTGATAAGCATATGTGGTTGACATATTGTTGATCGGAAATGATGTAGAATTTCTAGAAAGCATAAATGGTTGTTTGAAAGGATTTTTTCAAAGGAAGACCTGGATAAAGCTACCTAATTGTTGAGCATCAAGATCTATAAAGATAGATCAAGATGCTTGATGAGACTTTGAATGAGTACATACCTTGACAAGATTTTGAAAGAGTTCAAAATGGATCAGTCAGAGAGAAGTGTTCTTGCCTGCTTTGTAAGGTGTGAAGTTGAGTGAGCCTCAAAGCTCGACTACGGCAGAAGAAAGAGAAAAGACGAATGTCGTCCCCTATGCCTCAGCCATGGGCTCTGTATAGTATGCCATGCTGTCTACCGCACCTGTGTGTACCTTGCCATGAGTCCGTCAAGGGGTACAAAAGTGATCCAAGATTGGATCACTAGACAGCGGTCAAGATCATCCTTAGTAACTAAAATACTAAGGAAATGTTTCTCGATTATGGAGGTAATAAAGAGTTCGTCGTACAGAGTTATGTCGATGCAAGCTTTAACACCAATCCGGATGACTCTTAGTAGCAATATGGATACTTATAGTGGAGCAGCCATTTGGAATAGCTCCAAGTGGAGTGTGGTAGCAGTATTTACAGTTTGACATAGAGATTTGCAAAGTATACACGGATCTGAATGTCACAGACCCGTTGACTAAAAGACCTCTCTCACATGCAAAGCATGATCGAACCCCAAAACTCATTGGGTGTTAGATTCATAACAATGCGAATCACATGGTGATATGAACTAGATTATTGACTCTAGTGCAAGTGGAAGACTGTTGGAAATATGCCCTGGAAGCAATAATAAATTGGTTATTATCATATTTCCTTGTTCATGATAATCGTTTATTATCCATGCTATAATTGTGTTGATCGGAAACTCAGATACATGTGTGGATACATAGACAACATCATGTCCCTAGTATGCCTCTAATAGACTAGCTCGTTGATCAAATATGGCTATGGTTTCCTAGTCATGGACATGAGATGTCATTTGGTAACGGGATCACATCATTAGGAGAATGATGTGATGGACAATACCCAAACTACAAACATAGCATATGATCATGTCAGTTTATTGCTACTGTTTTCTTCATGTCAAGTATATGTTCCTATGACCATGAGATCATGCAACTCACTGACACCGGAGGAGTACCTTGTGTGTATCAAACATCGTAACGTAATTGGGTGACTATAAAGGTGCTCTACAGGTATCTCCGACGGTGTCTGTTAGGTTGGCATGGATCAAGACTGGGATTTGTTACTCCGTGTGACGAAGAGGTATCTTAGGGCCCACTCGGTAATACAACATCACAACAAGCCTTGCAAGCAATGTGACCAAGTGTTAGTCATGGGATCTTGTATTACGAAACGAGTAAAGAGACTTGTCGGTAATGAGGTTGAACTAGGTATAGAGATACCGACGATCGAATCTCGGGCAAGTAACATACCGAAGAACAAAGGGAACATCATACAGGATTAACTGAATCCTTCACATAGAGGTTCGATCGACAAAGATCTTTGTAGAATATGTAGGAACCAATATGGGCATCCAGGTCCCCCTATTGGTTATTGACCGTAGAGGTGTCTCGGTCATGTCTACATAGTTCTCGAACCCGCAGGGTCTGCACACTTAAGGTTCGGTGACGTTTTGGTAGTATAGAGTTACGTATGGTGGTGATCAAAGGTTGTTTGGAGTCCCGGATGAGATCACGGACGTCACGAGGAGCTCCGAAATGGTTCGTAGGTAAAGATTGATATATAGGAAGTCCTGTTTTGGTCGCCGGAAAAGTTTCAGGCTCATCGGTAGTGTACCGGGAGTGCCGGTAGTGTACCGGGGGACCATTGGGAGGGGTGTCACGCCCTGAGGGGCCTCATGGTCCGTGGGAGGAGACAAACCAGCCCCTTGTGGGCTGGCCGAAGCCTCAACTAAAGCCCATGAGGTTTGATAAGGAAAAAATCCAAAGGTGGAGAGGTGGAAAGAGTTTCCAAGTGGAAAGGAGGAATCCTACTCCTAATAGGATTGGAGTAGGACTCCTCCACCTCCAATTTCGGCCAGATACTGAGGGTTTAAAGCTGCCTTCTCCCCTCCCTCCCTCCTATATATACTAGAGGATTTAGAGTGAAGAGCTAACCCTAATTGCCACGTGCTGCCCTCTTCTTCCTCTAGATCGTTTTTTCCTCTAGATCGGTTTTTTTTGCAGTGCTTAGACGAAGCCCTGCCGGAATAGCTCCACCACCATAGCCGCAACTCCGTCGCGCTGCCGGAGAACTCGTCTACCTTTCCGCTCCCTGTTGCTGGATCAAGAAGGCAGAGATCGTCATCGAGCTGTACGTGTGCTGAACACGGAGGTGTCGTCCATTCGGCGCTAGATCGGAAGGACCGTGATCAAGATCGCGGGACAGATCATGATGAGATCGCGGGACGGATCGTGATGAGTTCGCGGGACGGATCGTGATTGGATCGCGGGACGGATCGTGATGAGATCACGGGACGCTCGGCGATTTGGATCGCAAAGACGTTCGACTACACCAACCGTGTTTCTTAACGCTTCCCGCTTAGCGATCTACAAGGGTATGTAGATCCACTCTCCCTCTCGTAGATGCTCGTCACCATGGATAGATCTTGCGTGTGCGTAGGAAAAATTTTGTTTTCCATGCAACGTTCCCCAACACTCCGTGTCCTCGTCCTCCGTGGCGTCGGCTTGACGAAGTGGGCAGCGCCTCGGCGAGCTCCATGTCGTCGTCCTCCGTGGAGGCGGCTTGACGGAGTGGGCGAGAGCGGCGATGACGACCTCGGTGGTCTCGACCTTCACGACGCCGTCATGACGAAGTAGTGGGGAAGGATGATGGCAATCTTAGTGTCGTCTTCCATGGCACCGGCTCGGCGACGTCGACGGTGGGCAGCGTCTTAGCAAACACCGTGCCGTTGTCCTCCATGGCGCCGGCTTGATGAAGTGGGAGGCAGCGCCTTGGCGAGCTCCATGCCGTCGTCCTCCGTGGCGACGGCTTGACGGAGTGGGCAGCACCTCGGCGAGCTCCATGTCGTCGTTCTCCGTGGAGGCGGCTTGACGGAGTGGGCGAGAGTGGCGATGACGATCTCGGTGGTCTCGACCTTCACGACGCCGTCATGACGAAGTAGTGGGGAAGGATGATGGCAATCTCGGTGTCGTCTTCCATGGCACCGGCTCGGCAACGTCGACGGTGGGCAACGTCTTACCAAACACCGTGCCGTTGTCCTCCATGGCGCCGGCTTGACGAAGTGGGTGGCAGCGCCTTGGCGAGCTCCATGCCGTCGTCCTCCGTGGCGACGGCTTGATAGAGTGGGCAGCACCTCGGTGAGCTCCATGTCGTCGTTCTCCGTGGTGCCGTCGTGACGAAGCGGGTGGCGCCTCAGCGAACTCCGTGTCCTCGTCCTCCATGGCGTCGGCTTGACGAAGTGGGCAGCGCCTCAGCAAGCTCCATGCCGTCGTCCTCCGTGGAGGCGGCTTGACGGAGTGGGCGAGAGCGGTGATGATGACCTCGATGGTCTCGACCTTCACGACGCCATCATGATGAAGTAGTGGGGAAGGATGATGGCAATCTCGGTGTCGTCTTCCATGGCACCGGCTCGGCTACGTCGACGGTGGGCAGCGTCTTAGCAAACATCGTGCCGTTGTCCTCCATGGCGCCGGCTTGACGAAGTGGGCGGCACCTCCGCGAGCTCCGTGTCATGGTCCTCCAGGGCGGCGAGTTGACGAAGAAGTGGCACGAGAAGACATTGGCGACGGGCAGCATCATGGTGAAGTAGACGAGTGCGACGATGGCGACCTCGCGTCATCGACCTCCATGGCGGGGTCGGCGAAGGGCGGCACGATGACGGGCTTCGTGTCGTCATCCTCCATGGCTAACTTGACGACGTCGACGACGGGCGGCACCTCGACGAGCTCCATGTCGTCGTCCTCCATGACGACGTCGGTGATGGGCGGCACGATGGCGGGCTCCGTGTCGTCGTCCTCCATGGTTGACTTGACGACGTCGACGACGGGCGGCACCTCGGCGAACTCCGTGTCGTCGTCGTTCACGGCTTCGGTGGCTCCATCTCCGGCGGCAGTCCGATCATGCGAACGTTGTCTTGGGCGGAGCTTCGATGGCGTCTGGCTTGTGTGCGTGCATGCTGTATGCAAAGAAGAAATAAGGAAAAGGGACGAGTTAGATCAGAGTCTCACCGTCTGGGATGGTGAGCTTCGCGTCCATGTCGCAGCCGCTGAGCTCCCTGTACGCCGGCCTTCTCTTCTTCGGGTACACCGGCTCGATCGCCTGCGTCCTTCCTTCTACCGGCCAGATGCTAGCCGGCGCACGAGAGAGCCCTCCTGAAGAACTTGCTTCTCGCCGGGATTCGAGAGTTTATGCGTTGCGTGGGTGATAGATGGAGCGGATGGATGTGTGCTACGTGAGTCCTTCCCCCCTTTTTTCGATCTGATGCATGGGTATATATAGGCAACGTAGGTAGGCCGCCGGGCGACGCGTCGGGAACTGCTGTTCCCGATTTTACTGGAGGAGATAAGGATGCGTTGTGATGGAACGTCCCGATCTTCTAGCTTTGGCTCGTTCCAATCCTGAGACGCACCTAGCTCACGTGGCAGTTGGTAAGCCTGTCCCTCTCCAAACTATGCGATTCTTCATAAATATATTTTTCTTCAGCCGGATATACGGGTATTCGGATATGTATACACGCAGGCCGGCCAGCGCGTGGATATTGTACGCGCGCGTACAAACCCACCAGCCACCGCCGACGTGCATGGCATAGCTGCGCCATCCTTCGATGCATGCGTGCTTCCGCACGTAAGAAATTCTGCAGTTCAAGCACACTTAAAGCTGGGAAGCTCATCGACTAATGCACATAGGCGCACACGAACGGATGCACACCTCCAACTTGTACCCACGAAACCTGCATTAACAAAATCGATCCGTTCTTCCTTTTTACTATCGTGAGTGTTTAGCCTCTCTTGTTGATACAAAATTACGTCGAACAGGTGGTGTCCTGGGAGATCCAGGGCGGTGGAAGAGGAAAGAACGGCTCTAATACCAGATTGTTAGGGCAACTCTCTCAACTCGTCATTGAATTCGAATTCGAGGTACAAACTTACATAAGAGGAGATCGGGGGGAGGGAGAGATACACACGTTTCACATGTTACAAGCCAGCTAGCCGTTTGCCACCGTCCACCTCACCCTTTCGACGACACCTACTTAAGTACTCATGCCCACATGGGCCCATTTCGGCCCAGCCAGCCGAGCCGATAAGCGAGGCTGCCTCTTGGGCCGGCCTTGATCTTCGATCTCTTCGCTTGGCGCCTTGGACCTTGATGCACTGTCGCTGACATATAATTGGACTAGGGGTGTGTGTGTATGCAACGCCGCTCGATCGTGATGGGGTGTGTACGTGGCGCTGCTTGATCTTCGATTTAATCAATGAATGATGGGTGTGTGTTTACTGACGGACGAAGGCTTTTTAGAGCATCTTCAGTCACGACTTGTAAATCCAGCCCCTCAAACGCGTGCGGACATGCCCGGTCAGTGACCGGACATGTTTGTTTTGAACCCCTATTTTTTCATCCGTGCAGCCGCATCTCTCATATTTTTCCTCATAGGTGCGATCACTTGCACGTGATTGGTGGAGAAGAAGAGAGAGAAAAAAGATGGTCCGGGTGGGGTCACGTCCTACATGGCGGACTGACCGTCTGCGACCCCTCATATCGTCCTCATATTTGAGATGGATATGAGGGGTGTTGGTCAGTCCGGCATTTGAGATGGGTATGAGGGGTTCGCTTGGATCAATTTTTGTGACCGGACAGTGAGCGAGCGTCCTTTTCGGACGTTTGAGCAGGGTACGAGGGGTCTGGCTATAGATACTCTTACTTTGGAGAAACATAGGAAAGTTTCTTATTGACAATGGAGAACGGGAAGATGTGTGCATGCGGTTCTGTGTATTTGTTTTAGACAAGAACCCCGCTGTGTATGTGAAATATTTATGTTTGGGACTTTGGGTTAAGTTTAAATAATGCAAAAAAAAGAACATAATCTGGGAAGGCTCAGGCTACGCTGCTTGAAGAAGCCTCTTGACGGGGTGGATGCCTGTAGACAGCCGCGCGTCAACGCGAGCTACATGCGTCCACGCATCACTACCACACCTCTTTCAACCTTATCTCTTCTAAGCGTCAGTGTTTTTGAGAATATATAGTCAAGTAGTATGTATTGGACACGTAGTAAATCATAGTCCAGTGTCTTGTGCTCTGGGCGTTCTACAATAACAACGTCGCCTGTTCGAATTTCTCCTTGCTTTGTTTTTTGCGTAATTATATGAATATATACAACAGAAGTTAAAAAAATGCAAGCAGGTGACCAAAACTAAGGGTGGAGCTGAGGATCGAGCCACTGCACCATGTCTTCCTGAATATTTCAAAAATCTGTAGCTATTTGACTTGTTCCAAATATTTGAATACAAACATTGTTTAAAATCTTGAACGGTATTTGTTTTGTATTTCATAGTAATCATGATATTTTTTTCGTCTCAGTGTATAAGTCATCTTATAACAAACCTCTCCTGACCCTCCTCTACCTGGAGCGTCCGGTAAATCAGCCGCATCTAGTTGTGCCGTGTCTGCCGTGCCTGCCCATGTGCCGCGTGTGGGGCACGGCCAGTTTAACCCATATCGTACCTGGCCCATGGTGAAGGCTGGCCTGGTTGGCCAGCTTTGCTATTGCTTCGAAACGCCCCCCCCCCCCCCCGACCCTGCTCTCTGCATCTCCTTCCTCACCTCGAGCTCGCCATCCACCCCGTGCTCGCCCCCTCACCGGCATCGCCTGCTGCTCGCGTCTCCGTCCCCGCCGTCTCCACAACCTCCGGCAACCCGTCTCCCTCCTCTCCACCGTCTCCTTGGTTCTTCTTGATTGATGAGTATGAGGATCCACAATTCAGGCGGTGACAAGGCGCGACTCCGGAAATTAATTGCAACACATAGCTGATCGCCGCCCGTTCGATCGGGTGCGAACCGGCTTGAAATTGGATTGACCGCCCTACGCGTCTCCCCCAATCCCCCCACACTCAGTTGAATCCAAGGAACAAAAGGTAGTATAGTACGTCTCCGCTCCTCGCCCAGCCGGCAATCCAGCAACCCACCACCGCATATGCCGCCGCCGCAATCCAGCAACCCCCCACCGCATATGCCGCCTCCGCCGCCAAGCCAGGCCTCACTCTCCATCGCTAGCGCGATAGTTGCAGCACCCTCCTGCCGCTCCTCTTCATCGGACGGATTTCAAGCGTCCCGTGATCACCTTTCAGATGAAGAGAAGATCACTGGAGATACTTCCACAGCTGCCCTTCCTATCGCCATCGATGATGAACTTCCGAAGGCCGCTGCTATGGGTAAGTAAGCCTACGGCAATCTGTCGCACAACGATTCGAAAGATCCAATTTTTATGGTCATATATTTTCAGAATCACAATCATATTTTTCTATACAGATTGAAATCAGTTTCATAGTTTGAATCGTATACTTTTTCTTGTCCGATTTGGCAACGTACGCAGGCGTGTTTGTGTCGCTATATAAATCTGCTTATATATGTAGATTTTCCTGACACGATTTTTTCACAATGACAGGACCTTACGCAAGTCCAAGCTGGTCAGAGCTCCCCACCGATCTCCTCATCCGCATCCTGCTTCTCCTCAAGTTACCTGAGGCTCTGGCCTTCCGTGCTGTCTGCCCGTCATGGCGCTCCGCCTCTATGGCCGCACCCAGTATCCCACCTCGCTGCACACCGTGGCTTGTGTCATTGGCGACTGAACCT
Source organism: Hordeum marinum (assembly GCA_022496015.1). Lineage (NCBI taxonomy): Eukaryota > Viridiplantae > Streptophyta > Magnoliopsida > Poales > Poaceae > Hordeum > Hordeum marinum. The sequence continues at coordinate 503,897,106 of CM039678.1, read as the reverse complement.
CTTCCTGGAAAGGAACGGAGTCGCAGGTTATGGGATCCCACCGTTACTTCCAAGTTCCGCAACCTCCTCAACGAGAAAGAATTTAAGGTCACTTTCCCCCGGGGCCAGGCTGTGGCCTGCTGCGGCGCCTCCGGCGGCTGGCTGGTCGTGGCTAACGAGTTCTCAGACCTTGTCCTCTACAACCCCTTCACGGCGGCATTGCTCCCGCTCCCGCCACTCACCGGCTTCTCGTCATGCATCGAAGGGGTCTATGAAGACGAAGGAAAGGTCATTGGCTATCGTTATAGGTGTGACCATGGTAGCAAGAGCCGTGTTTATGACATGGATTCTTTGGGAAGGCATTTCTATGACAAGGTTGTCATGTCTGGTTCTCCATCTGCTGGTCCTGCAATTGCTTTGGCCATCCACTTGGACGGCAAGCGACTCTCTTTTGCGAAGGTAGGAGGTAGTTCTTGGCAACAAGTTTCAGTGATAAGGAGAGGCCAAGATAGCTATGCCGATTGTGTGTACCTGCGAGGCAGATTCTACGTGTTGTCAATGAAAGGTAAATTGAAGTGTTGGGACCTCGGTGGACCTGGGGACGTACCGCGAAAGAAAACGATCATCGCCGAGGAAGACGATGACTTTTTCGAAGTTATCACGAGATACCTGGTTCCAACTCCCTGGGGACATCTTCTGCAGATTCGTGTCATCCTGGACACGTATCAGGAGCATTGCGTCAGTGTTTCTGTAGACAGGCTGGATCTCAAGAGCTGCCAAATGATAGGAGTAAGCCCCGCGAAGGCTCTAAGGGGGCACGCTGCGCTCCTTGGACAGAATTACCCGGGTCTCTTGTCCGTGAAAAAATCCCCTGAGCTGAGACCAGACTGTATCTACTTCACGACTCCCCGTCTCAGGGGAGGCAGTTTCGACCGTCGACATAACCAATGGAAGGGTGTGAAGGTCTATGATTTGAAGAAGCTGACGCTGGAGGATGCTTTCCCGTCAGGTGGTGGTCATTACGGAACAATCTATCCGTCGGAAGTCTGGTTCACGCCGAGCATGTGATCAGTGGCGGAGCTTCACGAGAATACATGGGCGGGCCGACATGTGCTTACTGAAGGAGATTACTATTAGGCTGTTATTCCACGTCTGAATAGTAGGCTTAAATTACCACGAGCTGGGCGGGCCAAGGCACGGTTTGGCCCAGCCGAAGCTCCGCCACTGCATGTGATCACTTCGCAACCATGTCAATCGGAAGATGTTTCGTGCGGCATGCCTACATTGGTGCTTTACTATGGGTGTTTTCTTCTAAATTATGTGTGTGAGTTGTGTTGTGTGTGTGTGTATATAGTCGTAGCTGGCATGCTGGCGATCATATGAGTTTGTATGATGTCCTGTCCCACCCCAAGGTTCAGGGCTTCAGAGGTTAGGTTTAGGTGTGCACCGAGCTAGATATCATCGCCTCTGAATTATACAGATTCTATTCTATATAAAGATGCATATGTTCAAACGGAACCGAGCCATCTGTTTATACGAAAAGTATTGATGGATTCTTTCAAGCCCTCGTTGTGAGCATGCTTTGCTTATTATTTACAGGTCGAGGACGTCAGTTCACTCGCGTGGATGGAATTGCGGTTCCATGTTGTATATATAGTATAGCTCAATCGGGCTTCGCAATTTGAATTGTATACTGGTTTTTTTAGTGTCAAAAAACGTCTTATATTATAAGACGGAGGGGGTAATACTGAAGAGGGGAAGGGTGTGTCCAATAGCATAAATAAAATAAAAAGGAAATAGGTGGTTCATGTTCCCTCACCCTCACAACCGGAACAACTGCGTTGTCGAATTGATCAGGTTTGAGGCATTGGGCGTACCATTGGCCAGAGAGGTCGTTGGCGTGAAGCTCCGTTGACCGACATCCGTGCACGTGAGGTTCTAAGGCCAACTATTCAGCGCGTTGTGCGCCAACTCGGGCGACTAGCACTCAGGTGAGCTCTCTCATGGGTCGGCCTGGTAATCCGCGCTCACTCTTCTTTTACTGCCTTGTCCTTCGTCGTTTGCTCGTTCGATCTCTCGGTTAACAGGTTAGACTATTAACCGGCAGACCAGATGATCGTTAACTTTTTGAAGACAAAAAACACCGATTTGAAGAAAGTTCATAAATCAGAAAAGTTCGTGGATTCAGAACTGTTCACGGTATTGTAAAAAAAATCACAGATTTGAAAAAACAAAGTTCACAAATTTGAGAAACGTTAATGATTCTGCATTTTAAGAAAGTTTCAGATTCTTAAAATATTCACGAATTTGAGAAAACTTTCATGAATTTGAAAAAGGTTCACAAACACAAAAATGTTCATGAATTTGAAATTTTTCTTAAATAAAAAAATCATGAGTTTGAATTTCTTTCTGAAAGTGTTCCCGAATCTGTAAAAATATCATGAAAATATACAAATAAAAAGGGAAAAATAAAAGCGGGAAAAGGAAAAAAAACATCTAGAAAAAATGCGGCCCAAACGGATAGACGAGTGTGAACATAACTAGAACTGGCACAGAAAGCGCTAAATAGGAATCAACGCTCGGGCGAGACCACTAGGTTACAATGCACTGTCTCTAACCAAGGCACTGGATGATAATAAATTGCTAAAAAGCAGCGCTAAACTTTAAGAACTAACCACAGCGTCAGATATGAACATCTTTCAAAAATATGAACAATCTTCTTGGAAAATGTAAATATAAAATTAAAAGGCAAGTAATGTTTAAAAGTCTGAACATTTTGTGAAAGATGTGAACAAATTCCGAAAAAATAAAATTTTCTGACGACGGTGGGAGGCACTTCCGACGACGGTGGGAGGCACTTTCTTGGAAAATCGTTAACTTTAAGAACAAATTCCGAACAAATTCCACATGCATGGACGGTAAGCGACTCTCTTTTGCGACGGTGGGAGGCACTTCTTGGCGACAAGCCTCGGTGATAAGGAGAAGCCTGGATAGCTAAGCCGACTGCGCCTACCACCGCGGCAGGTTCTACACGGTGACAATGGAAGGTAAACTCAAGTCTTGGTGCCTCGGTGGACCGGACGAGAGACCGCGAAAGAAAACGATCATTGCCGAGGGAGATGATTAATTTTTTCAAGTTATCACCAGATACCTGGTTTCAACTCCCTGGGGACATCTTGTGCAGTTCCGTGTCATCCTCGACAAGTACCGAGAGCACTACCTACGTCAGGGTTGATGTAGAGAGGTTGGACCTCAAGAGCAGCAAAATGGTACAAGTAAGCCCCAGGAAGGCTCTAAGGGGACACGCGGCGTTCCTTGGACGTACAGAATAGCCCGGGTATATTGTCCGTTGATAAATTCCCCGAGGTAAGACCGGATTGTATCTACTTCACGACTCCCCGTCTCAGGGGGAACGTTTTCGAGCGTCGCCATAACCAATGGAGCGGTGTCAAGGTCTATGATTTGAGAAATGGGAAGCTGGAGGACGCTTTTCTGTCGGGCGGTGGTCATTACGGAACAATCTGTCCGTCAGAGATCTGGTTCACGCCGAGCCTGTGATCACTTAGCAGCAACCATGTCAATCGGAAGATGTTTCATGCTGTACGCCTAATTGGTGTTTTGCTTTGGGTGTTTTCTTCTAAATTATGTATGCAGTTGTTTGTTCCAGCGAACATGTTGCATAATGTGGAAAATTTTATTCGTGTGTATAGCTCACCAATAGATTAATGAGTTGTGTGTGTATATAGAGATATAGTACAGCACTCGCATGTGCTGACATGCTGGCGATCATGAGTTCGTATGATGTCCTGTCCCAGCACATGGTTCAGGACTTCAGAGCCTATGAATTCAAGAACCTGATCTTAAGACAAAAGTTCAATGCTCAAGATTTGGTTTTCGTAAAGATGCATTTTCTCTGTTGCTTTCGTTCCGCGCAATGCTTCGCCCTCTGATTCTACCCCAGAAAGAAATAATGGATTTGTTTTTCTGTTCAACTTCATCTTTTGAACATGCTTTGTATATTATCTACGCCCCCAGGTTGTAAAGTTATTTCCCTCTTTCATCACAGCTTCCAAGTGAAATTAAGAAACAATTGACTTGCTAATTCTCATCAAGATTGGAATTAGCAAAGTATCATCTAACACCTTGTAACGACCAACCTAATAGGGTCTAAGTGTATGTGCTTACCATGCTAGTCCTTAATTGATTCACCAACATACATGGTACTGATGTAATACCAAACGCATATGCATCATTCTATTACATTACAAAGATCCAGAATAACATACTCCCTTGGTTCCAAAATAAGTGTCATGGTTTTAGTTCAAATTTGAATAAAAACCATGTACCATGCTCTCGAAGGAATAAAAAATATATGTGCTGCAATCATGCCATTTTCGAGCATCGACACTTACTTTCTACAAAGATACCAACATAAGTGATGGATTTTATGTTATATCTGCAGCTGGTGTCAGCAGGAAACTCTTCGTTTTCCCAAAGTAAGTTGAAGGTAAATTTCAAAGTTAGTGGTCATTATTTAAATTGGTGTGCACACACTGTCTTGAGAGAACAAATCAGTTTTCTGTAGCATCATTTCTTTGAGCATTGTACTTCTTTCGTTTCTAAATATAAGTCTTTTAAGAGGTTTCACTGCGGGACTACATACGGATGCATATAGACATACTTTAGAGTATAAATTCACTCATTTTGCTCTGTATGTAGCCTCCTAGTAAAATCTCTAAAAAGACTTATATTTAGGAACGGAGGGAGTATAAGGTTTCAGAAGTTTCATATTTCATCATATGTGTGAACTCAAGCTCTCATCATAATAGTGAACATATTAAGCTCGCGTCCAAATGTACTTAGGCAAACTCATATAATATGTTTCAACACTTTCTTGGAATTTTTTTTACGAGACACTTTATTGTAAATTTTGCTGGTGGGGTGGTGCTAACTCAAGCTAGACAGTCAACAAAGCTTTGCCTACAGTACCAAAATGATTCGCAGGCAAAGTATCTTGTGCATTGTTATTGCCATTATTACTACATTAATGCACGTCAACCTTTGGAAGAAAATGTTTTCGAATTACAGTATTTTTTGAGAGCAATAATTTGGTTAGTTAGTTCCGTTTCGAAAAAAAATAATTTGGTTAAAGTTATGAAATAAATTTGAAAATGGGCAGTGATTTGCTGAAAGTTTACTGGAATAAGAATATAGTCTAAAACAACTGGGAATTGTAATAACTTCTCCAGTTTTGCTTTATCTTAAGGCTAAACTTATCTCCATAAAGAAGGACTAATTTTATCAGTTAGTCATTACTCCCCGTTCTAGCTGGACTGGTCAGTAAACAAGCTCTGTATTGTTAAACCTTTGCCGGTGATGCCAAAATGACATTTGGATGCACAAATCCAAGAGAAGCTCGCATATCTCAAGTGATGCTAATGATCCTAGTTTGAGAAGAAGTTGTGAATCAAGCAACAATATTAGGAGTTATATGTTATGCGTTTTAGTAATTCTATAAAAAAATATGCTCTGTAAATTATGTTACTGTATAATATGCAAATCTGCTCAAAGAGATGTACCTGGTATCAGTGGCGAATTGAAGATGAATTTGAAGTGCGGGCTCAATAACAATACAAGGGCTAAAACTAGGTTAAGATGGGCTGAAATTAACTAAGCTAAGATGGGCTGGGATAGGCTGAATTTTAATTTTAGAGGGCAAGCTTTAGCCCGTTGATGCCTGCCCAGTAGAATCGCCGCTGCCGTATGCAAGCTATATGTGACATGGCCTATGTGTTACTTTCATGTGTTCAACCTTTTCAGTTTTTAATCTGATTCATTATTCAAGGAAACAACTTTATATGCTTAAAGCTTATAATTTGATATTGGTTTCTTTGGGGTTCAAATCTTTACCTAATAAATAATAAAACACGGATAACTTCTGTCTGTACGTCATTAGATTAATCCCTAAAATAACCACAAATTACCCACTATGCCATGCATAAGTAAGAAAAATGATTCAGTTTTTTTTAGAAGTCGCGGCAGTTTCTATTGGTTTATTCAGAATATCTCCTAATGTATCCCAAGTACACGGGAGGTGCGTTGGCTCTAGCCTGGACTTGGCTATTGTGGAGATTTGAGTTCGAGACCTGGTTGTCTCATATATTTTTTTTCAATCTTTCTTTTTTCTCACAAACTAAAATGCTCTTCAAATGTTTTTTTAACTCTAACTTAAAATATAACATGTTATATATGAAAAAAATCCTGAAAAAAATGCATATAGATTTTAAATATACATGCGTACACTAATTTTTTTCCCTTTTTCTGTTTTTAATCTTTTTTTTGACAAATTAAAATGATCTTCAAAATATTTTCTTGCAAACTCTAACTAAAAATACAACATGTTATATATGAAAAAAATCCTGAAAAAATGTGTATAGATTTTAAATATACATGCATATATACATACATACATACATACATACCTGATAACTCCTTTCATCAGCCTAATTTTTTACGTCGCATTCGTTCGAGTCAGGCATAAATAATATGCATGGTTTTTTCGCTCATCTCCCCCGATATTCCATCTGAGTATACATAAATAATATTTGCACAGTTTTTTCGCTCATCTCCCCCGATATTCCATCTGAGTATATACATACCTGAAAAATCCTTTCGTGAAAAAATCTGTATAGATTTCGAATATACATGCATACCTGAAAAATCCTTTCGCCAACCTAAATTTTTACGTCGCATTCGTCCGAGTCGGGCACAAATGATACGTACGGTTTTTTCGCTCGTCAACCCCTGATATTCCATCTGAGTCTGTTGGACATAAAACTCTTATTCTGATATATATACATGTATAAAAATATCAAAACCCCAACACGCTTCTACAGAAAATAGGCTCACCTTAGCAAAGCCGTCGCCGCCTTTAATGGCGGCCCTCGCGCGCGGCTGCATCGATCTAGACGCCATGCAACTCCTTCCTTCATTCCGTGGTGCCGTCAATCTGCATGCCAATTACGCCGCCGACCCACTCCAACACCTCACCACATCGACAAGGCAGTCAACGGCCCCCACGTCCTCCGCAGCCATGCCTGACGCGAACACGGTCGTGCTTGCCGATGGTACACTGGCCTCAACTCGGATGCGGCAGCGTGGTCTTCTGTTTCGGGTCTGGTATGTTAGTACCACTGTATTGATTGCATCAGCCGCTATGTTAGTACTACTGTCGTGGTTTTGTCACGGCAGATGTCCGGGTCACGGACTTAGGTTCGGGGCAAGACGCAACTACGTGGCGGCTTGAAGGGGTTGGTCGGAATCGAGAAGACACGGAGTTTACCCAGGTTCGGCCCCTCAAGTCGAGGTAAAAGCCTACGTCCTGCTTGTCTGGTATTGATGATGATGAAGATCTCTCGGTTACAAGGGTGCTAATCGCTACCTCTAATCACGAGAGCCTCTAATCTGTCTATCTCTAATTGTGTTGTCTAAACTTGTGGACTTGTGTCTCTTCTGAATCTTGTCCCTCTAGGGGTGCTCTACCCCTCCTTATATAAGTGGAGATGTGGGCTTACAAATAGAGTCCTACTAGGAGTAGGATTAGGACTCGTCTCTCACGAATCCTACTCCGGGTCTTATTTCCTTCAAGGGAATCCTTCTCTTGTGGGCCTTCTCTTGTGAGCCGCCTGGCGTCGGCTCACCCGCCGGGTCTTGGGCTTGGTCATCCTGTAACCCGCCTGCCGGGTCTTAAATAAGAATGTCATGTCTTCGGTCAGGTCTCCTGTGAGTCGCCAGGCCGGGTCATACCGCGGGGTATATCCCCGACAACTACTATATTGATCGTATCAGCCGTTGCTTCCATCAATTAATCAATGGTATAAAGGATCTTGGATGATCACATTGTATGCACATATTAGGGGAGTTGGACTGGGACAAGAAATACTACTACCGCACCTTTTGATCGTCCTAAGTATACTTGTTATTTGGCATTGATTACTCTATAAATTTACAATGAGATGGGGAGCTTGTGGGTGTTGGGAACCAGGCTGGCTCCGCATGCCTCACTTTCCTTGAGTGGGAGCTCACAAGAGAAGCAACTCTCTCGCTGGGAGACGGGCACATTCATCCCCGTTGAATCGGTCTCTCGACATATCTTCTCCGACTCAGAGCTCAAGCTGATGTACGTGCATTTGCCTGCTGACCAATTGTCCGTCAACCACAACAGCACCTACAATAATGGATGTCGCGAAAGCTAGGTAGCTGCTTTCTACCGAACCGTACAATATTTCACACTTACTCCCTCTATAATAAAGAATATAAACGCTCTTATATTTCTTTATAGAGGAGTATTATTTTTCAAGTTGAATATATACTTTTAGGTAACCTACATCTTTCTTATCCTTCATTGTCAATGGTATCAAAAAAATTGCATGATCCCATCCAAATATATTCAATACAATATCATAGCCTTTTATTGCAGCTATAATGATTACCAACAAAGGAATGTGGACACTAGCTCCACAAGGAGCATTTAGGTGACGATTGTTGTCAAACTCATATATTCCCGTGATTTCAAATGAGTGATTTATGTTGTTGACATCGACAATTGTTTGAAATTTTGTGTATTTGTGAAAGCACGTGCGCAAATATTAGAGGATGATCCTAATTTAGATGTGCGGCTTGGGTATATAGCCAAGATACAATCAAATCAAGATCATTAATTTGCTGACAATGAAACCAAAACAGATCGAGGCTCCATTTATTAAGATGACACTCAGAGTAGGTCTTGCCCCCCGCCTCTCCTTTCTAACTGGCATTTGCTCCATATGATGATGGAAACCATAAGGACGTGTACATAATAAAACTAGCAAAAAGGTGGAAGGAAACTTACAAAAGGGCGGAAGGATGAATGGGTTGATGACAACGATGACACAAAGCAATTGTGATAAGTGACGAATACATAATTTTGTTACCCTGTTTCAACGCACGGGCTCTTTTGCTAGTAATCATCTAAGTTTACAAGGGCACAAAACTTATTTAATATTGTTTTTTTTTGCGTCAAAAGGGCAAAAGAAATCCAAACAAACATCACACACAAAAATTAAATCAAAGTGTTACGCTTCAGAGGTTCTGCGAAATATAGAGGCAGCGACATTGAGCTGGGTCTCTATTCCGGTCGCCTGATACATGAGTTTTGAACTAGCCAGGACCAGTGCAACAACTACAACGTACGTAGTACAAACTCAAGGGTCTCCAGTGACACAAGTGACACACACCACTCACAAGTAATCTTCTTCTCAGCCTGAGCTACAAACAACTCAATTTTTGCACGTCATGCAACGCTTTTCTCTGAAACAATCAAACGCATACATTACAAGAGCGAAGCAACAGTGTAGGTTTGTTGTTGGCAACCTTCTTCCATGATAACACATGAAAACAGCCAAAAGAGAGACGAGAGAAATTATCCGGGAGCCAGATGATTCACCTTCTGAAAGGGAACTCCCATCAGCTGGAGGCAGATTTCCACCCTGAAAATGATTTAACAACAGTGAGAACTCACAGGAAAAACCATTAGGCCTGATGCTACATAATTATGGACCGAAATAGCACTTACAAATTAGAAGTTACAGCATGGCTATCAGATATTCAGGTTAGACTCGGCGTGAACCAGACTTCCAATGGGCAGATGGTTCCGTAATGACCTCCACCAGACGGGAAAGCAGCCTCGAGCGTCCTTCTTTTCAGGTCATAGACCTTCACGCCGCTCCATTGGTTATGGCGATTCTCGAAAGGGCCGCCCTCTCTGAGGCGGGGAGTTGTGAAATAGATACAATCGGCCTCGGCGATAACCGTCTTCTGGCCCACCAAAGTCCCATGACTTCAATATCCCTTCCATTGTCACCACATAGAACCTTCCGCGGTGGTAGATACAATCGGCAAAGCTATCCCCGCTTCTTCGGACCACCGAAACCTGTTGCCAATGGCTGTCTCCTATCCTCGCAAAAGAGATCCGCTTGCCGTCAAGGTGGATGGAGGACCAGACAGCACAACCTTGTCGTAGAAATACACACCGAGAGACTGCACATCATATATAAACATGTCCCATCATGTAACACCCGTAGCGATAGCCCACAATTTTCCCCTCCTCTTCATAAACCCCCTCAATGCACGACGCAAAAACAGTGATTGGTGGGAGCGGGATCAACGCCGCGGTGAAGGGGTCATATAGGACGAGATCCTAGAGCTCGTTCGCCATGATTAACCAGCCGTGGGAGGCGCCGCAGCAGGCCATGGCCCGGCCCCTGGGAAAGCTGACATGAAAAGTTCTCTCAGCATTCAGGAGCATTCAGGAGGCTGCGGAGCTCAGAAGTGGCAGCAGGATCACATAACCCGCGATGCCCACGTCGCTGTTGACCCCCTGCCGGAAGAGGCTCCTCTGCCAAGGACACGAGCCACGGCGTCCGGCGAGATGGGACACCGCTGGCGGCCGCAGATGCAGAACGCCCGTGACGGGCAGACAGCGCGGAAGACAAGGGCCTCGGGGAGCTCGAGGAGATGCAGTATCAGGATGAGGAGGTCGATGGGGAGGTCCGACCAGCCTGAACTTGCATAAGGTCCTGTCATTGTGAAAGAAATTCACGTTAAGGAAATAACAACATTGTAAGCAGATGTATAAGTATAATATACGAAGCAAACAAGCGCGTGCACGTTGCCAACTCCGGCAAGGCCCCTTCCCTTTTCCCCTTGTTGGAACTAAAAAGTATACAATTCAAATTAGCAAAACGATTTGGAACTAAAAAGTATACAATTCAAATTAGCAAAACGATTTCTACTATCGTCCGGATTATAACTGAGCAAAACAAAAACTTTACAGCACAGCAGCAATAGAATCTGCAATTCCATTCATGCTAGGAGCAGATAATAATCAAAGTAAAAAAAATCCATTCGAGTTCGCATCAACATTTTTGGTAGAAACAGAGGGCCCAAGCTCAACAACCAGGCTCCGTTGAACATAACCAAACCAACAGATCCGTATCGATGGGAATAATAATCCGCGCGTGCGATCTTTCTAATCGTTGAGCGACAGATTACGGTGCGCTTACCCATAGCGGCGGCCTTCGGAAACTCACCATCGAGGGAGATAGGAGGGGCAGCCGTGGAAGTGGTCTTGTCTTGATCTGAAAGGGAAGAAAGGGGATCGGGATCAGGGGATGCCGCCTGAAATCCGACCGATGAGGAGGAGCGGCGGGGAAGGGGGGGGGGGGGGTACCACTATCGTGCCGGCGGCGTAGGGTGAGGTCTGGCATGGCGGGGGCATAGGCATGGGGGTGGGGGGTTGCTGGACTGAGGCGGCGTAGGGCGGCGGCTAGCCGGCTGGGCAAGGCGATCGAAGCCGAGGGAAATGATGATAAGGAAAACGGTTGTATTCGACCGACTGTTTCGGCGTCGCGTCGGCCACGCGCAGGGCCGTTGGATGGCGTGTGATCTGGTGGCTGAACCGTAGCTAAGAGAAGGAGAAGGACAAGCACTCAAGGGACGGGGGCAACAGTGGATGCAGCATATAAACCACTCACTGTGTTTTAAAAAATACATTTTCATAATATAGGAGTGGTTTTGACACTAGTGTATGTCAAAACCTTTTTTATGTTATAGAACAGAAGAAGTAATATATAAACCACACCGTAGTTTTTTACTGATTATCGAAAAGGACTTGAAAATACCCCATCAATACTTCTGGTACAAACGGAGGGCTCGAGTTCTGTTGCACATAGTGAAACCAACATATGCATCTTTATAAGCAAAATAAATTGGTAAAATTGCCAGAAGACTGCATCTTTGCGACACTAAACTATTGCCCGTTAGAAATTTATTACCAACAAGGGTAAGAGGGGCAGTTGCGCAAAAACTGAATCAGCTTGGCCTTTCTATAAATTAAGAGGATTTTAAATTCACAGACAATGATATTTAGCTCTCGGTGCACATCGAATCGGATGAGGCCCTGAATCTTGTGCTTTTTTTTCACATGTGTGCTTCCCAGAAAATTGCAAACCAGAGATGCGCTAACGTTTTCTAGGTTTTTTTTGGGGGGGGGGGGTCTTATTTCTGTTTTTTTTTCAAATTTCTTTTCCTTATTTCCTTTTTGCCAGGTTTTTTGTTTTTTTTCCTAGTGTTTTTGAAACTGTTTTTAGTGAAAACATATTAACACAGGATGTAAGTTTGAATATCACGATGGAGAGAACGCAATGGTGAAAATGGTTCGTGGTTTGGACGCTTCAAGAGATAAATTGTGTTGGAAAACCAAAAAATAACCTAGAAAATTTCTAGGTTTGCGACGAGTGTGAAACTTGTTGTGTGCCACTTTTCACAACGAGAAGAAGTCGGAGTGAGCTTTGAAAGAGGTACCCTCTAAAGAGTGATTTGGCACCTTATGGCTATTGATGTTTTAGAAATGCTAAGGGAAATACTTATGTTTAGTTGGTTGGTCGTACATGAAACATCGCATTGTTTGCGTGCGATGTGTCCCTGACCGAGCCCACCGTTGTGCGCAACTTTATTCCTTCATCTCTCCTTTCCTATCCAATCTAGAGGCCAATAGTATCTATCTCCCCCACTCATTTGTTCTTCTCTCTCCATTGCTTCCCTCTCTACTCCCTCTCTCTTCGGCATTGCAACCGGATCTTTGTCCTATCTAGTCATATAGGAATGGTTGAAACCTCTATCCCCTATTTATCTGCTCCACTCTCTCCTCGATGCCCCTCGCTGCTCTCCTCTTTCTCTCTCTCCAGCATTGCAACCGGATCGCTCGTGTCTCTAGTCCTCTCTATCTCCATTAGGGCAATTGATCGTGGGTGTAGCAAGTCAGCCAATCGAGGCAATATGAGTTGGTAAGGGCATGAAGTGTGCTCCAAGGCCCGAGCGACCGCAATGTCTCTCAACACGACGAATTGCTCTTTTGTGCATGAACATGAGCCCTACCCGAATCACACTTACCAGTACTATTGTTTGAACTACCAGTCGCATTCATGCGTCCATATAGTCTACGTCAAGGGTGCGTTGAGCAATGGGGAAATCGATCCTACATTTTGCCTAACGACTTAACAACGTACCTAACATAGGGGAGAGGGGGTGTTGCTTACCGGCATCGGAGACGAGGATGACGAAGGGGGGCATGGTTGAGTCAAGGATGGTCAGACGGTGGCCAAATGGAAGGGAAGCACCAACTCCGGCTGCCCGATAGTGTTGTTGTCATGTCTGCCTCCTCCTCTGCCGCCGCTTGCATAGATCCGAGTCGTTGCCACCATCAGTGATGAGGCTAGACGAAGTAGTTGTCCTAGAGATAGTGGTGACCGAGTAGGCGTGTCGCCGTGCCCGATTTTCATCTCCTACCATCCCCACTCGCTTACGGGTTGCTCCCTGTGCGCAAGCTTGTGTCGCACTCAGTGTGGCTCGCTAGAAACTGTCGAATCGGTAGCTGCTTTAAACTTCGTGCCACTGCGGAGCCAGCCCACCGCATTCGCAACCAAAAGCATTTTCCCTGGCCCAATCTGGTTGGGGCGGATGCGAGCAACCAAACACGTCCATAAAGAAGCAAGTATATGTTGATATATTATTTTCGATAAAGGAAATATATTAATATCATGAAGATACCAATTACACCCAGCTTCTGTAACAATACAATATCCTAATGGCGTTACGGATGCACACAGCCAAAAAAATAAGATAAAATGGAAAAGCCCCGCTACAGAATTTCAGTCCTTGCAGCAGCAGTACAATCACCACTAAAACAACACCTGAAATCCAAGTTCTTCGAATATATGTATGTCCATATTTGCCCCCAACGCAATCATAAGCCACATGCTACGCTAATCCTCTTGAATTACAGCGATTGTTTGATTTGAAAGTTAACTCCCATCTCAGACTCAGATCGTCGTGCGGATAGGACTCACGCATGCATTACAGGAATACAATAATTGGTTTCTTTCGTAAAACGCAGCATCAAAGGGCATTTGGTCTAGTGGTATGATTCTCGCTTAGGGTGCGAGAGGTCCCGAGTTCAATTCTCGGAATGCCCCAATTATTTTTCCATTTTTACCAAAAAAAGAATTTCCTTTTAAATGCCATGAAAAATCAACGTGAGGTAGTATTTGCATTCAGAAATATACATTACAACTTGGGCATGTATACATGTGCAGACTGCGGAGCAGAGCATTCAGCTGCGGACGCACACGGAAACCAACGATGATGCCGTACAAATAAATTTGTGATTCTAGCCATGATGCCAAGAAAGAAACCATGATTCTTGACAAAAGGAAAACTAGTACTCCCTCCGTCCGGAAATTCTTGTCCTAGAAATGAATGTATCTAGATTTATTTTAGTTATAGATACATTTATTTTATTCATTTTTAGGACAAGTATTTCCGGACGGAGAGTGTACTTATTAAATTTTGTTAGTGCATGTACGATAAAGATAATCGGATCATCGATCACTTTCTTGCTTGAGAGCAACGTGTACACCACACATATCGATCGACATACATATGCCAGTCACAAAAACATGTTGATCAATCTGAGGATATTGTTTCGGTCCAGTTTGTTGGTTGCTTCACATTTCTTGCGAGTTCAAAATCTTCATTCTTCCTGCAGTATCTTTGTTTGAAGGGATTAAATGTTGTGAAGTACTCCATGCTTTACTAGTCTGTATGTATTGTTTTTCTTATTAATGGCATATTGGCTGATTCTTTCAGTACTAGGACAAGTGATCTCAAAACTAGCACCAAGTTTCCAAATGTGACTGCCAACCGAGTTACGTACTTGTTTGACATTTAAGTGTGTCCAAGGATAATTTTCATTTACGTACTAGTCATGAGCTTCCAACTATTACCCAATCTGATGCTGAAAAGGATCATAGTGCACTTATCCACATAAGAATAATTTTGTAACACGAACTTATGCACATGGCTAAATAGACAAGAACAATACCCACCCCTTTTTTTTTTTTGAACAAAGACAATACCCACCCTTTAGTACTGTTATCTTTACATGAATTCATCCGGCAGCAAAAGAAACAACTGAAACGACATGGATAATTACAGAACTCAAGCATTATGGCATGCATTTCATCCACTTTATTGAATATATCAAAAGGCGGTTACCAAATCTGATGCTGAAAAGGATTATACTGTAGCTATCCACATAAGAATACTTCCGTAACACGTACTTATGTGTATGGCTAAATATACTAGAACAACTGAAACGACCTGTGCTAAAATCATCAAACGAAAATCAAGGATTATGACGGGCATTTCAGCAATCAATCATTGAACATGTGAAAACTAGTATTTTGTCATGCTGGAAGGTGATTGAACATATGAAGAACTGGTATCTTGTCATGCTATTACCTGCATCATAGAAACTTGGGAATGCGTTGTAGATATGGATATCCCTGGCACTGCCGCTGTTGCAGAGCCTCCTAAACGTCATTGACTGGAGATGGACCATGAAGATGCCACAAGATGCCCTTACAAGCGTCACATTGTTTTCCTCATCGAATCCCACTAAGGCCAGAGGCTTCCTCTTGCCTGCTGCTCCTAGAGGAAGAAGCTTGTCCAGTTCGACGGTCCTTCCCAGAACCCATGTCGCGTCATCATGACGAACACCAGCTTTCTTCCACTTCCATAGTTGGGCGAGGAAGCCCGACACAACGATTAAGCCAAGGCCACCATCTTCAGCCGGCATAACCATGAACACGGTGTCGTCGTGCGCATATGCATCCGATGACTTATTGAACGAAATCTACATTCACCGCGATTCATCTCACCAACGAAGATGAAATAGAAACTTCCCCCAAAATAGAACACGAAAGCTGTGCCTAGCCATCCTGTGCACATTAGTGATTGGACTTTGCTGTTCAAAAAGTATGAATGTTTTGCTGACTCGTGATGCTATTTTATCGTTGATGATACAATAGGAGACGGGAATCACACCTGCTGAGGTAAGCTCTGGAGAACCCTTGGCTCCAAGAGAGGCAGAGAAGCATCAGGATGGAGGTGATGATGGTAGCAGCAAGCCGAGCTGACCGAAGAGCAGAAGGTGCGCACTGAGGCCTTTTTATGCTCCCTACTTTCAGCATTTTGAACATGGAAAAGGTTTCTGAAATTCCTGTGAATATTGGTTGATAGAGGACCTGATGCTCTCCACTCAAATTTGAGTACATTTATCTGAGAATTCTGAAGGTCTGAAGTTTAATGTTTGCATGCATCTCTATTACAGCACGTCATCATTTGCGCAGAACATCCAGCTCATCCAGAATTTGGACTCATCACAAGCATCTTAATAAAAGAAATTAACTAACTCATCCACTCCAACAATGCAGATAAAAGCTAATAAGTTCTCTCTGTTGCTGAGAGATCATCTCAAATAAGGACATAGACTGAAAGACGGGACATAGGCAGATAAAACCGAAGCCTTCCAAGTTGCAACAAAAACATCAGTAGGCGTCAATGCTGGTCAAATTCTTAGGCGTCAATGCTGGTAACATAAACCAAAGTCTTAGGCGTCAATGCTGGTAACATAAACCAAAGTCTTAGGCGTCAATGCTGGTCAAATTCAACTTGCTGACAACATATCCTGCTTACATACTTACGATACTTGATACAAACATGTCATACTACATCAGCGCCATCTTGAACATCCGCCATCCTACTCCAGATGTATAGCCCGAGCAAGATCAAGCTGCGAGCTCAGATCTGCATACATGTATTTCGTTAGTTAGAAATTTTAGGCAGCTGCTGTTGATGCAATGGGAACCTTTCCTGTCCCATTTTCTTAGGAAGGAGACATGTGCTACACCATCTCCGGATTCGGCAGGCGTCGATTAGCCATGGGGGCTTTTGTAGCAGAAGCCGCATGGGCGGCGGCTCGGGGACTTCGGGCGTCTTCGGACACCCGGGTAACCACCTCGGTAGAGGAGGGTTGGATATTTTGCTTAGATATTTCAAATAAAACAAATTGGGTATTTTGCCTAGATATTTCAAATAAAACAAATTGCTGTAAGACTCTATTTATCGCAACTATATGCGTGTGACTGAACGATGTACCTGCGGGATGAGCGGGCAGGTGGATTCTCCCCCATAGACGGTTCCTTCGTAGGATCTCTGTTGGCCTCCGACTCGGCCGCGGCTTCGGCTACCGGTGTATGGCGCGCGGATCGACGGCGTTTGGGAGTCGGAATCTGCTGGGGATATAACCCCGTGGTAAGACCCGCCCAGGAGGGGCCGGGTCATACCTAGCGGCTCGTTATCATATGAGCTAGAATAGGAAGGTTGGGCCGTACGGCGGTTCACCAGATGGGCTGAGACGGAGGCCCAGAGACGGGAAGAAGACACAAGACCCGGGCGGGTGAGCCGCCCGGAGACAGCCTGCCAGGATAGGCAACGCGGCTTAGAGACGGAGCCAGACACGTTGTAAGAGTCGGTTTGGGACTTGTGTAACCTAGGGTCTTGACCTCCTATATAAAGGTAAGACCCGGGGACAGCTCGGACAGAAACAAATCATCGAGAGCTAGGTCAAGCGAATACGCTCCCTTGTAATCGATACTCCAATCAATATACACAAAGCAGGACGTAGGCTTTTACCTCATCTTGAGGGGTCGAACCTGGATAAATCCGTGTATTTCGTCCCGACCAACCCCTTTGAGTCCACCGCCTTAGCGATGGCCTCGAACCTAAGTCTTCAGACATCTGCCGTGACAAAACCATGACAGTTGGCGCCCACCGTGGGGCTAGCGCGCGGTGGTGTTGAGTTCTCAAAGGGCTCTCTCCTAGGGATTGAAGGATACGTCGTCGGCTTGATGACGAAGAGTCGCCGTGGCAAGCTCTACATCGACGATTCAGGATGGGGGCCTGACGCCGGCTCAATCGAGTACGGATACCGGGTTCCCATTGGCAAGATGCACGTGTTCATCGGCAAGCTTGATGGATCCACACCCGGGCCGGACATCTGCACCGACCTCGTCGAGCCGGCCAGGCGCATGACACCTTCCCGTGTTCAACCCGGGCGGAAGAGTGTTTTCGTCGGCTTTACGCAGGATAGGGGAAATCCCTTGTCGGGAGAGACCTTGGCTTTCTCAGATGAAGGATCTTCTAGCGGGGACGTGGAGTCAATCTATCAGCTTCATGATGGCGGGCTACGGGGCTATGACGATGGTGACAGTATTCCGGAGCCCTATGACCCGTCGAGCCGAGCCGCTGTGTTCATGGCAGGCCCGGCGCCGGCTTCCAACAGTGCGACTTCCGAAGCGGTGGCAGGAGCGGCCCCACCCGATGTTGAGCCTCCTAGGACGCCGACTCAAGTTTTACTGGAACTCATGAAGGAGCTAGCGACTTTGATGGCCACAGAAGTGACGACCGAGAATCAGGCGGAGCGTAATGCCGAGATTAACCGGATCAAAGGACGGATGGCTCACGCCTAGGAGGATATCAATGCAATGCAGGTTCGGATGAATGCTGAATCGGAGCGCTTGAGGGCGGAGGCTCTCCATTTTGATCTGGATCAGCGGGCGTTAGAGGCGGTTCAGCGTAGAAGGAGTCAAGTTGGACTCCCTATCCAACCTCGAAATCTCTTCAATACTCCTGGAGCCGGGCCAAGTACGCCGCCGATGGTAACCCGGGCGGTAGAGGCACCGCGGCAACTAGACCCGCCGCGGAGGAACAGACCTTTGCCGCGACACGTTGTGACACCACCTGGCCATTATTCTAACCTGGTGGAAAACATGACAGCGGCGGCTGCCAGACTTGATGCCCTCCCCTTGGCTGAAGGGACGTCGTTCGCTGAAGAGGTAAGGAATGCAATCAGCCAGTTGCAGACAGCGATGGCCCAGCAAGAAAGGTACACACACAGCTGGAGCTGGGTGCACTCTACGCCGGTTCATAGCCATAGCTATAGCCGGCGCATTGAGTCACCAGCGGTTTCTAGCAGTGAGAAGAGGCGGAACCCGCCCAATGATAACATGCGTGAGAGGGATATTCAGGGGACTATGGATAGGGGTCGGGCTCAGCGAGGATCAACGTCGGTGATGGATTACCCGGAGATCCCTAAGCCGGCACCAGCAACACCCCTTGTCAGCGCTTCTTCCAGGGGAGTTGGTGTGCAATGTCTCACGACGAATCTAAGGAATGAACGTTTACCTAAGGACTTTAAGGGGGCACGGAAGGTGCCTAATTACATGGCAGATCTGCCCCCGGAGGCATGGGTCGAAAGTTATGAGCTTGCTATGGAGATGCTAGATGTCAGTGAGACGGTTTGTGCAAAATACTTCATCATGATGTTAGAAGGGCCGGCCCGCACTTGGTTGAAGGGTTTGCCACCTAACACCATCACGTCTTGGGCCGAGTTGAAAGCGCGCTTTATCAAGAATTTCAGGGGAACCTGCAAGCAACCTATGACAATCGTGGATCTGGATCACTGTGTACAGCAAGAAGGTGAATCGGCCCATCATTGGGTCCGGCGGTCTCGACGGTGATCCACTCGTCTGAGAATATTTTGGCACCTCAAGCGGTTCTGATTTTGGAAAGGAACTGTCACTTTGTACCCCTAAAACAGAAGCTTGGGCGGTTGAAGCGTTCTTGTCAGGACATGGGTGAGCTCATGACGGCTCTCACCAAATATGTGGATTCAGACACCACCAAAGACCCAAGCTCCGATGATGAGAAGTCAGCTCAGGGTAAGAAGGGCAACAACGATAAGAACCAGCAGGGCGGTGCTGGGAACGGCAACCAGGGCAAGCGGAAGAACCCGGATGGCCGGTCAGAGTTGGCGGCGAGAACCAATGCTGGGAATGGTCATGCCAGGGGCAACGGAAATTTTAGGCCGCCGTTCAACAAAGATAAGGCACCTACGCCTTCCAACTTGGAAGAGGCCCTGAACAGACCTTGCCCGATGCACAGCTGGTCAGATAAGGAGGCCACCCACACCTAGAAGGAGTGCAGCATTATGTGCCAGTTCCGGGAGCATAGCCTTCGTCAACACTGTAATAATGGTAACGGCCTGTCGGGCAGTTCAAGGTCGGGCGGTTCAAGAGCAGGTTTCGGTGCTGGCGGGTCAGGTTCAGGTTACCAGGGTCAAGGAAATCAGGGAGGTCATCATCAACAACAGGGTAAGGTGGTCAGCAACACAACAATCAATCAGGATATCAGAGCAACCCGAAACAACTTAGTGGGGGAAAGTATCATGTCTTCACTACAAGCCTTTACAAGCGGGATCAGAAGTTGCGGAAGAGGGCGGTTAATGCAGCCACGTCGGCCCTCCCTCGATACTTAAAATGGTTGGAGTATCCGATCACGTGGAGTCGGGAGGATCATCTGTCGTGGGTTGACAATCCGGGTCACCTATCTCTGGTGGTCGATCCTCAGGTTGGGGGTTATAAGTTTACGAAAGTGCTCATGGACGATGGTAGTAGCATCAATATCTTATACTACGACACCTTCCAGCAGATGAAGTTAACTGACAAGGCTCTTAAGCCGTCGTCAGCAGTTTTTCATGGGGTGGTGCCAGGTAAGTGGGCCTATCCAGTGGGGAAGATTGCTTTAGAAGTGACGTTTGGAGATGAGTACAACTACAGGGCGGAGACTTTGTGGTTCTAAGTGGTAAAAATTAAGAGCCCGTATCATGCTCTGTTTGGCCGACCGGCTTTCACAAAGTTTATGGCCAGGCCTTGTTATGTCTATCTGTAGCTCAAGATGCCGACCCTCAACGGAACGATCACGGTCCATGGTGATCGGAAAGTTTCCATTGAATGTGAGGAAGGAGACACGGCTTATGCAGAGTCAAGTTGCACAGAGGCAGAGTATAAGTTTTACAAGGGTAACATTGACCCGGTGGACTTGACTCCGTTGAAGAAACCCAGTACAGAGTTTGAGCCGCCCTTGAAGTTTGCGGCGGATGACACGAAGCTGGTGGATTTTACTCTGGGCGACTCATCCAAACAGTTTACTATCGGGGCCAACATGGACCCTGCATAGGAGAGTGCGCTCATCAAATTCATCCGTGAGAATCGGGACATCTTTGCATGGAAACCGTCTAACATGCCGGGTGTACCGAGAGAGTTCATTGAGCACCACCTTAATGTGGATCCTAAGTTTAAGCCGATTAAGCAATTTCTCTGCCGTTTCAACAAGGAGCGCCATAAAGCAATTGGAGAAGAGGTGGCCCAGCTCTTGGCGGCAGGGTTCATCGTGGAAGTATTTCACTTGGAGTGGTTAGCAAATCCCGTGCTGGTGCTCAAGAAGAACGGCACATGGCGTATGTGTATAGATTACACGGATCTTAACAAAGCATGTCCAGTTGACCCATTTGCTCTCCCTCGTATCGACCAGATTATTGATGCAACGACGGGTAGTGAGAGTTTATGCTTCCTGGACGCCTATTCAGGTTATCATCAGATCAAGATGGCAGTTAAGGACCAAGAGAAGACATTGCTTATAACACATTTTGGGGCTTTCTGCTATGTGTGTATGCCGTTTGGGCTCAAGAGTGCCCATGCGACTTACCAACATTGTGTACAGAATTGCCTTCACGGTCAGATTGGGCGCAATGTTCATGCTTACGTGGATGGCATTATGGTTAAGTTAAGGAAGAAGGAGATGTTGCTTGACGACATGAAGGAAACATTTGATAACTTATGGGTCTACAAGATGATGCTTAACCCGGCTAAGTGTGTCTTTGGAGTTCCTGCAGGTAAACTTCTGGGTTTCTTAGTTTCGGAGCGAGGAATCGAGGCCAACCCAGACAAAATAAAGGCCATTATGTCACTGGCTAAACCGGAGAGCGTCAATGATGTGCAGCGCTTGGTGGGTCGTATTGCCGCTTTAAGCCGCTTCATCAGCCGCCTGGGGGAGAAGGTTATTCCTCTGTACCAGATGATGAAAATGATGGATGACTTTGTCTGGAGTAAGGCTGCGGATGAAGCTCTTGAGGCACTCAAAAAGCAGTCGGTTGAGCCGCCGATCTTGGCTGCTCCGGCTGAGAAAGAACCCTTGCTCCTTTATGTGGCGGTTAAAAACAGGGCGGTCAGTGTTGCGATCGTGGTAGAGTGCAAGGAGGCAGGGAAGGAGTACCCGGTCCAGAGGCCGGTTTACTATGTCAGTGAGGTTCCTATAGAGTCCAAGCAAAGATACCCACATTGGCAGAAACTAATATACGGAGTGTTCATGGAAAAATGCAAGTTGAAGCATTATTTCCTTGGACACCAGATCACGGTGGTTAGCTCTGTTCCATTGGGAGATATAATTCAGAACCGGGAGGCCACTAGCAGAATTGCTAAGTGCGCGCTGGAGCTTGGGCCTCTCAATTTGAAATATGTACCTCGCACAACTGTGAAGTCTCAGGCATTGGTGGATTTCATAAATGATTGGACGGAGTGTCAGTCGCCAAAGGAGAAGCCGGACAATACGTATTTGACAATTCACTTTTATGGGTCCAAACAGTTGGAGGGATTGGGGGCTGGAGTTGTCTTAACTTCCCCCAAAGGTGATAAGTTATGTTACGTGCTAAGGCTGATGTTTCCTTGCACAAATAATGCAGTTGAATATGAGGCTTTGCTTCATGGACTTCGCGTGGCAAAGGAGATGAACCTGAGCCGGGTTAGATGCCTTGGCGATTCAGATCTTGTGGCACAACAAGTTTCAGGCACGTGGGACTCCAAGGACCCACAGATGGTGGCTTATCGACAGGAGGTGGATATCGTAGCTGGTCATTTCAAGGGTTATCAGGTGGATCATATTGATTGTCGCAAGAACAAAGCGGCTGATGCATTGTCAAGACTGGGCTCTCAGCGTAGGCCGGTACCGCCGAATGTTTTCTTGGATGTAATTTATCACCCGTCTGTTAATCTACCTTCAGAGGAGGATCTGGTTATACCTGACCCGGAGGGGCGGCTAGTGGTAGCTTTACATGCTATTCTGGACTGGACGCTACCATACCTAGCGTATCTAACCCGCGGCAAGTTGCCTATGGATGAGACTCTGGCGCGTCAAATCATGAGGCATTCTAAATCCATGACCATTATTAATGGTGAGTTGCATAAGCGCAGCGTTGCCGGCGTCTTCCAGCGTTGTGTTTCTCCATAAGAAGGTAGGGAAATTCTATATGAAATACACGCTGGTGATTGCGGACATCATGCTGGTTCAAAGTCCTTGGTGGCTAAGGCTTTCCGGCATGGCTTCTTCTGGCTGACGGCTCATAAAGACGCAGAGGATCTGGTCGCCAAGTGCAACGGGTGTCAGAAATTCGGAAGGCGTGCGCATGTGTCGGCTCAGGAATTGTGGATGATTCCGATCACTTGGTCATTTGCAGTTTGGGGCTTGATATGGTTGGACCTTTCAAAAGGTCTAAGGATAAGAAAACCGACCTTTTGGTGGCGCTAGACAAGTTTACCAAGTGGGTGGAGGCTGAGCCGGTCAGTAAATGTGATGCGGCCACGGCGGTTCAGTTTGTCAAAAAATTGGTCTACCGATTTGGATACCCTCATAGCATCATCACAGACAACAGAACAAATTTATCCAAGGGGGCTATGAAGGTGTTCTATGAAAGCAAGCACAACTGGCTTGATGTTTCTGTTGTCGCTCATCCACAATCCAATGGTCCGGCGGAGCGGGCTAATCAGGAAGTCTTGAGAGGTATCAAGCCCCGGCTTATGGTTCCTTTGCAGAGAACGCCGGGCTGTTGGGTTGAGGAGCTACCTTCCGTCCTCTAGAGCATCAATACTACGCCTAACAGGTCGACAGGTTACACGCCTTTCTTCATGGTTTACGGTGCGGAGGCCGTGTTACCAAGCGACATACGTCATGATTCATCGTGGGTGGCGGCTTACGTGGAAGCTGACAATGAAACGGCGCGTCACGATGCGTTGGATGCTCTGGATGAAGCGCGTGATCTTGCAGCAGCTCGGTCGGTGATTTATCAACAAGACCTGCGTCACTACCATAGCCGCAAGATCAAGAGCCGGACATTCCAAGAAGGCGACTTGGTGTTACGTTTGATTCAAGATCAGACGGATGCGCACAAGTTATCTCCCCCATGGGAAGGACCTTTCGTGGTTAGCAGAAATCTGAACAATGGGTCATATTATCTCATTGACGTACGGGACGAGTCACATACCTCTGGACAGGAGACTCACCGGTCGTGGAACATCGCTCATCTGCGGCCTTACTATACTTGAGTCATCGACTCCCATCTTTGTACATACATACTTCATTGTATCTACATTTCTCATACATATAATAAAGTTGGCATCCCTGCAAGCCAGGGCATCTTCCGTTTTTCTTTTTGCATTACAGATTTGTGCAAAAGATGAACACTTCTACATGGTCACTTGGGGGCTTCCAACCCACCGGGTTTAACTCGCTCACCCTCTTGATCGTCTCTTCAGCCAAAACAACAGCATTGTACGGCGGCTTGCAAAACATCGACTTACAAGTTGGCGGTCCACATGACGACGGCGTGCAAGATGGTGCAAAGGTTGGCCCTGCCAGCAAGGTTGTTTGGGGGCTTTCAACCTTCCGGGTTAAGCTTCAACCCTCCCGATCGGCTCTTCAGCCACCATAAGGCAGGTCATGGACACAAAACATTGACTCCGTCAATAAGGTTAGGAGGGGGTGAAGGTCGCCCCCCCTCTTGATCGACTTTTCAGCCATCGTAAGGCGGGGTTGGGGACCCCGAACTTACTCCATCAAACAAGGTCAAAAGGGGTGCAGCGAGTTGTGAACCTCCCCCCTTTTGATACGCAAGGCCAAGTTATACCTGCTTGTAAGTAGCTGCCGCTCTGCTAGGGGTGCAGCAAGCTGTCAACTCACCCCTGCGATGGCCTCTTACAGCGACAAGGGAAACTCTCTCATCTACTGCGTACTCGCTGCCAAGTGGCCCGTCATACTCTTAAGCAAGTGACGTTGTTTAAGGTTCCAAACAACGGATTTATGTATCGTGAGAAGTAGCTTATGAGCCAGGGGTACTCGCCCCGCTGCAAATTCTGGTCTATTGCGCCCTTAACAGTTAATCTTGCCTAGAGACCCTGAGTCGTTCAAGATTGACGGTCACTCTCATTAGAGACCCTGCACTGTTAGGCGGTTCAAAGTAACAGTTCCCCCCAGAAGGGCCAGCAATGAGTTTTTGAAAAACAAAAAAGGGAAATCAAGAACATCATATATGGCATCATACATGGCATCATACATTGCATACATGTCATGCCGGTCTCCAAAGCCGGGTCAGAGCAAGATTATGAAAGAAGAAGCAAGGCTATGCAGATATTAACATCTCCAGGTTATGCTTTTTCAAGCCACCCTTACAAACACCACATGATATTTTCTGTTTTGTTTTTTGCAGGCTTTATCTCCAAAGATGAGTCGTTGTTAAGACATTATGAGAAGAATGCAAGGCATTTAGAAAATGCATAAGATGAATCCAAAATCATGGATATCTGATGGCTGAGGCAGTCAAGTTTTTCTAGGTCTATTACAAAGCTCTCCAGGAGCTCAAACAACGAAGGACATAAAGTTTTGCATACACTTCTTCATCTCGGCGGCTCAGCTGGCCGGGTTACATTCAGTTGAGAACAACAAAAAATTTAACTGGTTGGCGGGTCATCTTGCATCGGGTCTTCACGCTCTTCGATCTGGAGATTATCCACATCCTAGTTGCAGTTTAATAAGGCTTCTAATTGAGCGTCGTCGAAAAGAGGAGACGGGTCAACATCAGGGGTGAAGAGCGGATTACGGCGTGCATGGATTAAATCCCTGGCTTCAAAGGTTGGGCAGCGCAGCCGTTGGTTGTTCTCATCGTAAGCTGCCTGATAGGGAGTCAGATCCGTCTCATCAACCAATATGGAGGCAAGTCTTCTAGAGGCCTTAATGCATTTGGCATAATCCGCTTCAGTAAAATCTGAGTTGTCATCGTTTTTGGAGGGGAAGCCATTCATCATCTCTTCGGCGGTTAACTCAGGAGGGACTGGCTTAGTGCAGCTATGGCCCCTCTCCTGGCGGCTGATCGCCTCATCTCGTCCACTTGTTAGGGCAAAGTTGACAAAACTTCTATAACACCCTTCATAAATTTGGGGACGTACTTGGCCGTCATCATGGCCTTGATAGTACAGAGGGCTCCACTGTAGAGTTGCTTAGTCAAAGTATAGATTGCCTTCAACTTCATCAGACTATCAGAGGAAAGCTGGCAGCTCCTCTCGCCTGCAAGAAAAAGATTCAAAGTAATAAGCCGCCTGGCAGGTATTTCTTTCACAAGGATTTTTTTAAGCCATACATGCTTACCAAAGATAGCGGCAGTCATCTTGGATATGTGGTCTTTGAGAGTCTTCAGCTCTGCTGATACAAGTTTGAGTTGCTCCTCAGTATCGATTACACGCTTGGACAAGGCAGCTTGCTCAGATTCGACAGTCTTTTTATACGCGGTGAAGTCGACCTGGAGTTTCTCAAGTTGTTCGACAGCCACCCGTAATTTCTCTTCTGCCGTGGCTTGGGCGGTCTATTGCATGGTCAGGTTTTCCCTTAAGCCGGGACGTTTAGACTCAGCTGCATCTAGCGCCTCCTAAATTATACAAGTGAAAGATTATAAAGATTAAGTCGCCACAGTGGAGTTATTTTTTGATACAAGTCCCAAGCAGATTGCAAGCAATATACTTGGCACTTGGGGGCTAATGTCTGCGTTTTCATTTGAAGTCTATGGTGAAGTTCCGGCTCATCATTGTCATAATGATCCGGACTTGGGGGCTACACTTGGATCTATGATTTAATATAAAGTACCGACTTATATGCAATTTAACCCGTTACTTGGGGGTTACAGGTTAAGCTCTATACAGCATGTCAAAGGTTTGGAAGACCGGACCCATTATTTGCAATATTAAACCGGTTCTTGGGGGCTATGTAAGGGTATAAGAGAAATGTAGAAGATGAAAGATACCTCATATTTTTTCTTCATCAAACCAACAAGTTTGGTCTCCATGTTGCGGCTGGCAGAAAGGCAGTTCAAATAATCGGCGTGCAGGTCATCTGCAGTCATCTTCTCCAAGACGGGGAACTCGAAGCTAAGCTTCTCTGGAGAACAAGCATCAATCTTGCTGGAATGTTTTGCCAATGTATGATGAGTCGGGGATTGATAACCCGTCCCAGTGATGGTAACATCGAGGAGATACGAGTCTTCGGCGGCAGGACTGGGCGGCTTAGGGTCAGCCGCTGGACTATCAGAATTCGCCATATGATGACCCGCCGGTTTTGAGGGTGCAGGAGAGCACTCAGGTGCTTCCTTGTTAGCGTTAGAAGGTTCGGCATGAGGGGATGGAGGTGGCTCAGCAAGATCTGGCTGTTGAGCGGCAGGAGCAACAGTGGACCCGCCTGTTTTCCTACGTTTGGCTTGCGCCCTGAAGGTGCAAAGAGTTAGTACACGGTACAAAGGCAATACAGATAATGTACGCACGGCAGGGTGAAAGCATACTCTGGGTTGATCTTCATGGGAGGAAGTTTGGAGGCAGTCGAGTCGCCACACGAAGGAGGTGACTCCTACAAATTAAGACAATAAAACACAAGATTAAGATAGCAGTACAGAAATATAAGACATATATCGGGTTCTTGGTAAGAAAGTACCTCAGCGGGACATTTTCACGGCGTCGGGGAGTTGGGTAAGCCAACCATAAGATCCCTAGAGCCGGTGCTCTGAGTCTGACGCCGAGAATCGTGTTGTTGCTTTTTCAAGGAAATTTCGAGATCTAAGTAAGCAAGAGGATGCGAAAAAGGAACTTTTCGGATGACCCATCGTATCTTCTCTTGTGGTAAGATTTTTGAGTCGGAAGAAATGTAAGTTACCTCAGGGGAGTTGGCGTGGCTCATTTCTGTTTCCTCCTGTGTACAGTCGTTGTCAATAAGTTGCATAAAAATACGGCCAAGGGAGTCAAGTTCTACCTCTGAATCGTCGAGTTCAAGCAGGTTTTGAGCCGAAGTTTTCTGCTTGCGCCCACGCATGTTACCCGCCTGAGACTTCTTCTTCATGGGGGGAGTGTATTTTTTCTTCCAGAAGCTGGAGTTGTCCTGTAGGCGAAGCCGCCAAAAGATTTAAAGTTTCCATATACAAACTTGAGACAGAGAGAGAGCAAATTTGGAAGTCGTCCTTACATCTGGAGCTGGATTTGCGACGCAGAAGGGTTTTAACCCGATCGTACGACATGCCTCCTGGGATTCGCGGGTAAGTCCTTTGACAGCAAAGTTAACGTTTTCTTCCGTCAGGTGTGTGTGGTTGAAGCAGATAGGATCATTCTCATCGCTTGTGTACTCACACGTAATCCGGTCATGCCGGCTTAGTAGTAAGACTTTCCATGAGATCCAACAATGGGTTAAGCCAACTCCCGTCAACCTGTTCGCCAGAAGGGCCTTGATTTTGGCAAAAGCCAGAGCATACTTTGCTCATGTCGTAGCCGACATCCGATCCGAAAGCTCAGTGAAAGTGCAGAGCCGGGTAGGACGGTAACCCAACAATGGTTTTTCTCCCTCTGGAGAGGTGTCTTTGCAGTAAAACCAAGTTCTGTTCCAGTCTTTGGGGTGGCTTGGCATAAGGACAGCCGGGTAGGCCAGATCTCTTCGTCTTTGGATGGAGACTCTGCCAAGCTCCAAGCTTGGTCCAGCCGCCACTTTCGTTTGGCAGTTGACATAGAAGAAGTCGCAGAAGAGGTCGACGGATGGCTCCTCTTGCAAGTAAACCTCACACAAGACTTGAAAGTTGCACAGGTTGGAGACAGAATTTGGAGCAATGTCTTGAGGATGTAGTTTAAATAAACGGAGGATGTCTCGGAAGAATTTTGATCCAAGCAGGCTGAAACCACGGAGCAGGTGATCGGCAAAGATAACAATTTCCCCTTCCTTAGGGGTAGGTTTCTTCTCTGACCACAGAACCCGCCAGTGAATAATATTCTGAGCCGGCAATGTGCCTGCCTCTACGAAATCCAGTAGGAATTGCTCGGTGACTCTAGAGCCGACCCAATCACAGGATGTAGATGCTCGAGACATGATGGCAGGTTAAATTGTGAAAGGGGCAGGACGCGGCGGGTTAGAAAGCAACCAGATAGTCAAGACGACTGATTAAATTAAATAGTGTGATGTTAAGCCGCTAGCACAGTTTATCGGAAGAGCCGGTGATTCGATGGCGGATTAAGTGGGCAATACCATGTTGAAAATTTTACCAAGGACAGACAAACAGGTTTTCACATATTATACTGTGATTGCAAGATCGACGGGCAAGGAAAAATCAAATTTAATCCAACCCTAAAAAGGGGTCGTGGAAGAACAGGCAGTTGGCGCAAGGAAAGGAGAAGGGTACAGATATAAGATAAGTTATCGTTGGCTCTACACGGACGGCCGCAATGGATTAACAGTATTGCAAGATGCAAAAGGCTACTTATCGTTCTGCATTACGAGGGCTGTTGGATGAACGAGCGGAGCAAGATAATGGAAGCCCGACGAACTCGAAAGGGCTCAAGTGATGTGACTACAGATCTGACAAGAGCTGATAGCGGTACCTTGTATATGCGGTCGACACGGGCGGAAATCTGGACTATTCAGGTTGATGCAGTGGCCAAGGCTAGTGATGACGACAAGGTCCCACCGGCGCGATAGAGCTCAGGAAGCGCAGGCATCGGCAAGAGGAAGAAGAAGGGTGGCGGCAGAGAAAAGGAAAAGACCCCCTTGTGGCCCTATTTAAGGAGATGGGATGCCAAACAGTGCGCGCGGGAATCAAGGGGCGAAATGATGATTGACCGAGATAGACACCTCGATTTTTGGGCCGACCGTTTAATGAGAGGATCTACTGCAAACGTCACAGGATCTTTTCGGCATATTCGAAGGTGACGTCACGGTGGGTTATGTCGGGGATATACCCCGCAGTATGACCCGGCCTAGCGACTCACAGGAGACCCGATCAAGACATGGCGTTTTATTGATGACTCGACAGGCGGGTCACAAGAC
The DNA here is from genome assembly GCA_022496015.1 of Hordeum marinum. Lineage (NCBI taxonomy): Eukaryota > Viridiplantae > Streptophyta > Magnoliopsida > Poales > Poaceae > Hordeum > Hordeum marinum. Next base: position 503,867,121 of record CM039678.1, on the reverse strand, counting down.
GACAAGGCCCAAGACCCAGCGTGCAAGCCGGCGCCAGGCGGCTCACAAGAGAAGGCCCAAAGGAGAGAGGATTCCCTTACAAGAGAAACAAGACCCGGAGTAGGATTCGTGAAAGACTAGTCCTAGTCCTACTGAGACTAGGACTCTATTTGTAAACCTACCCTCTCCACTTATATAAGGAGGGGTAGAGCACCCCTAGAGCGACAAGTTCACAAGTTTAGACAGACACAAGAGATTAGAGATAGACAGATTAGAGACTCTCGTGATTAGAGGTAGCAAAACATCACCCTTGTAACCGAGAGATCTTCTTCATCATCAATACCAGACAAATAGGGCGTAGGCTCTTACCTCCATCGGAGGGGCCGAACCTGGATAAACCCCACGTCTCTCGATTCCGACCAACCCCTTCAAGCCGCCACATAGTTGCGCTTCTGCCCTGAACCTAAGTCCGTTCATCCGGACATCTGCCATGACAAATCCACAACAGTTGGCGCCCACCGTGGGGCTAAGCGCACGGTGGTGTTAAGTTTTTGGAGGGCATTCTGCCAGGGATCGAGGATATGCAATTCATTGGATGAAGAAGAGCTGACGCGAAAGGATTTACATCAGTTACAAGTTCATCAGTCGAGATGAGAAGTTTTGGTGACGCCGTATGCCAGTTTTGATCTGATCTTGAGAGGCTAGCGATTGGTCATACGAGAAAGAGTCAGCGCGATCAACCTCAACTCTGAACCCTAGATCGAACCGATCGAGAGAATTTTTTGACGCACAGAATCCAACGATCTCCTCATATGATCAAGACTGGAAGCGAATTACACTGTACATCAGATGAGATCCGCTCGAGAAAGCTTTTAGGCGGCGACATACACAACAATTAAGGAAAATCCAATCCGCCACTGGCGGTTTCCATCGCCAAAGCAAGTCGCGAGGAGCAGCACCTAGCCAATACATGGAGGACCCATCCCGTGTGTACTTCAAAGATCAAAGTCAACCCAACTTCGACCCGGAGAATAACTCGGACCCCGTCTCCAATTATCCCCGCTGGCGCCATCTCCGCCGGCCTCCGTTGCTATAGTCTGGCCTGTCCGGCGCTCCGTGAGTCGCCGCTCGCGAGCTGCCTTGACCTCACTCTGCCGGCCCAAGTCACTGCCGACCACGAGTCACCTCAGCTGGCGAGCTGTCTGGCCTCGCTTCGCCGTCGCCTCCACGGTCGTCGTTGTGGCCTCACCTCCGTCTTTGAGCTGCCTCGCTACCGGAGCCCCACCTCGTCGACCCGCCTCTCCTCGCAGGGACAACCTCTGCTGCTCGCCTCCGCCAAGGCCCTGCCTGCGAGTCGCTTCCGCCGAGTCGCCGGTCTCTGAGCCGCCTCTTCATTGTCGCAGGCTATTTCCACCATGACCCTCCGCATTGCTTGGCTCGCCCTGGGGTCGCCCGCTGCTTTCCTTGGCATCGCGCTGACGCCCGCCTCTAGTCCTGCGCTACGCCTCCTTCTCTTCGCGGCTGCGGCGACCCACTACCGCGCTCACCGACGACGTGTTTGCGTTGGCGTTCTTCAAGACCGGCGTGGCCGACTCGCTGGGCCGCCTTGCCAGGCAGTCGACGGACGGTGACCACCTCTGCTCCTGGCTGGTGTTGGCCACGATGCGTGCGGGCCGCGCCCTCTCGCTCTCGCTCCCCGGTGCGCCGCTCCCGGGCCGCCTCCCTCATTGCATGCCCCCGTGAACGACCGCTCCCGAGTGTCCCATGCTCCCCGAGTGCCTCCACGACCGCACGTCGCGCCAGTGCATGCCTCCTCACTCCGCCCGCACCGTCCCCGAGCACCTCCGCGGCCATTTGTCTCACTTGGGTCCGCCGGCCTACCGTCTTCCGGCGTCGCTTCCCGTCGGGGGCCGCCACTGACCTCTCGTCTTCTGGCCGTTGCTCCCACCGTGGGCCACCGCCGGCCGCCTCTGGATCAGGCCGTGCCTCATGCACCTCGTCTCGGCAGGCAGGAATGCTTGGTCAAACGCGCCTGTTTGCTGCGCGTTCGTTCGTTTCCAAGTGACCAGGTAATTCGTTCCACGTGCGTGCATGCGTTGGACCGATCGATTGATCTGGGCTGTTGAACGTGCGTTGGACTGATTCTCTACGCTGTGGCCTGATAGCTCTGCTGCTAGCTGCCACTGCTTTCTTCACCCGACGTGGTCCTTCATCACCTCAAGTCACCCCGACGGACTTCTTTGATGCGATGTCATCACCGTCGAGCCGCCCAAGCCAGCTGTCTGCTAGCTTCCCGCGCTTCAGCCGCCCACCGGCATGCGCCTCCCCTGGTCTGGTGTCGTCTCTAAGCCACCATGGTCGAGTCGCTGCCCCCGCCATATCTAGACTCAAGCCTGTACCACCGAGCCACCCCGGCCCGACACCGTCTTTGAGCCGCTGAGGCCAGACTGCCACCTGTCCTCCACGGCGCTCGACTCATCATCACCGTCGCCTCGTCATTACGGCTGGCTCGACATCCTGCACATATACTATGTGCTATCCACCTTATTTCTCTTTCTAGTACATATTAACTCTTACGAGAACAATTACTCTTGTCTGTGATACCCTTTGTGCAGGACAAAAGTGGTACCATGCCACGGTTACGGAGAGCATACTGCTGGCATCTTTCTGCACCCACGCCCGTCCACGTCGGCTCACAACACTCGTGGACGACTCTTACGTCCACGCTGGCTTACAACGCCACGGCCGCCTCTTACAGTCGCGTCGGCTTACGATGCCACGACCGACTTGTCGGCCGCGCCGGCTTACAATGCCGTGGCCGTCTCTCGCCATCCGCATTGGCTTATAACATTGTGGCGTCTTTCACAACAGCACCGACTTACAATGTCGCGGCTGGTTTCTACGTCTACATCAACACGCTAGTGGCTGCATACACCAATACGAGCCGCCCAACGGACAGTTCTGAATTGCTGCTATGCGGTCCAATCTACATTGGCATACTGGTGCCGGGCTCGCCTGTACGAGCCACCCAACGGACGCACGCAAGACGCCGCCCACGGTCTGATTTTACATCAACATATCGGTAGAGTGTTCGTCTATACGAGCCGCCCAAACGGACAAGCGCGCAAGTCGCCGCCACTGTAGTTTGGTTAACTTCAAACAACCAGCCGGGATGAACCATTGACCGGATTATTGAAGCAATTCATACGTGATCGTCTATAACCCGCCACGATCAAAATCAACCTTCAGTGGAGATTCTCAAGCCGCCTCTCCGAGTCAACTTAAGACTCGGGGGCTACAGACATGGCAAAACACATTTGGTCGTTTTTCAACGAGAACCCCAGATCATTGCAAGAAAAGTCAACCCGATCCTGGGTGCACCGTCTTACTGACGAAAGATTCAATGTCACTCAAGAGGATGAGCCACCACGTTGCGAGCCGTTCAAACATGGGTGCACCGATTTATGGATGAAAGGTTTAAGTTGCCCAAGAGGACGAACCACCGAGATACACCGTTCAAACATGGGTGCCTGGATTTATTGGATCATCATAAAGTCACTTGTAGGCTTCTGTCGTTTCTTCATACAAGATGGCGGCTTACAAGATGGTGCACAAGTTGATATCGTCAACAAGGTCATCTGGGGGCTTCCAACCCACCGGGTTTAGCTTACACACCCTTTTGATCGGCTCTTAAGCCACACTCAGGCGGGTTATATACCCAAAAGTTGACTCTGTCAACAAGGTCATCTGAGGGCTTCCAACCCACCGGGTTTAGCTTACACACCCTTTTGATCGGCTCTTAAGCCACGGTCAGGCGGGTTATACACCCAAAAGTTGACTCCGTCAACAAGGTCATTTGGGGGCTTCCAACCCACCGGGTTTAGCTTACACACCCTCTTGATCGGCTCTTAAGCCATCGCAAGTTTGAATTAAACCTCCCTGTATGCTGATGCTGCTCCGCTATGTGACCCGCCGAACTCTTGCCAGTTAATCTCGATTAGAGACCCTGAGCTATTCAAACATATTTGGCAGCCATTCTCGCTAGAGACCCTGTATTGGTCAAGGTTAAACCGGCGGCTCTTGTCACGTGAGGGTCGGCTTACGGAAAGCAAGGACAAACTCACCCATCTGCTGCCGACTCTCCGCTATGTGGCCTGTTCGTACTCTTAAACAGTTACTCTTTTAAAGACCCTGCACTATTTAAAGTTCAAACGACGGATTTATGTCACGTGAGAGGTAGCTTATGGGCATTAAGGGTACTCATACCCTGCTGCGTCTCTTTCTGGTTCGTTACGCTCTTAACAGTTAATCTCGTCAGGAGACCCTGACCCGTTCAACGAAATTGACGGCCACTCTCGATAGAGACCCTATACTGTTAAAGAGTTCTAGTAGCGAGTCCACCCAGAAGAACCGGCATATGAGTTTTCAGAAGGGCAAGGTCGGGAGAGATTTGACATCCTCGGGTTGTGCTTTTTCAAGCCGCCCTTACAACAATGAAGAATATATTATGTTGTTTGTTTTTGCGGGCTTTGTCTCTTAAGATAAGCCGTTGTGAAACCTGACAGGAGTAAAGCAAAAGGCAGATAAAAATATATCAAGTTGTGCACGTGCACGATGGAACGGTTTAGGCAATCAAGGTTTTTCTAAGCCTATTAAGATGAGCCGCCGTTAAGCCTTACAACAATGCAGAATCTACTCTGTTTTGTTTACTTTTGCAGGTCTTGTCTCTTAAGATGAGCCGTCGTTAATTGTGATGAAAGAACTTCTCCAGGAACACATAGATCTTTAATAGCCAACATGGCTGGATCTTCATCATGGTTTATCATAACCAGCATTAAGTGATTGGGGTTTTATCAAACCAAATTGGAAAGTTGATTATTCTTGAAGAGACGCCCTATCAGATATAATGCCATGTCATCTAATTGACGGGTTCTCGAATTTCTTCAATTGTGATCTGTAGTAATCTACAACACTCATGGATTTATCAAATATATATTTGCCGGGTTGCACTGCAACCGTGAGCAGGGATTTCATGTCAAAGACAAAGACATTATTCCAGGATATTTGACAAAATACCGGGTTACAACCACGGTCAAGGATTCATGCAACAAATTATGATGAGTCATATTATTCTCATACAGTCCCAAGTCGCCGCAGATAGACGGCCCGACACTTGGGGGCTATATTATTTAAGTCCAGTTTATATCAAGTATGCAAGTCCCATGTCGCTGCAAGCATGCACCACGACACTTGGGGGCTAATGCAAGCCGGTTTTCAAATCATTACATTGTCAGCAAGACCCTATTATCTCAAGGAGATGAGCCAACCTTTCTATATTTTCTAAGTCCCAGCCCAGTAATTCTTATTGACCCGGCACTTGGGGGCTACACCTACACCGCTCAGATCAAATTTTCTAAAAGTCCCAAGTCGCCGCAGGCGTGCGACCCGACACTTGGGGGCTATAGTATTCAGTTGTTCAAACAGATTATATGATTCAAATTGAAGACTCGGCCCTTGGGGGCTACACCTGCTGAAGTTTCATAAGGTATAAGATAGTTATAGGTCCCAGGTTGCTGAAGGCAGGACAACCCGGCACTTGGGGGCTACACAGTCCAATATATTATTGCAAAGTACCAAGTCATCATGGATAATCTCGGAGCTTGGGTGCTACAGGTAATATGGACATATCAAAAACTTTGAGGAGAATTTTCATGATGTTAATTATGGAGTTCAGTTGTTAGACCCAGCATCACCAAACATTCCTGACCCGGCGTTATCAAAAGGTCATAACCCGCTAGAGTTTATATAAGTCACCTTGCTTTACAACAATGGAAGTCCGGATCTACGCCATGATGATTTCTTATTTTCAAGATTTTCATTAAGCCAAAGTATTGGAAGCCGACTCAATGGCATATGGGTATTCTATTCCCAATATTTTTCAAAGGACATTGACAAGCAAGACGATTCTCAAGATGACTCATTCATATGCAGAAAAGACCCGATTCCTGAGGAGCCATTTGATAAACCGGCCAAAGTAGCAAGACGACCACTTAACATATTTACTATTCTTATTTCAGGAGGTTACCATGAATAAATTCAAGCTAACCTGGGGGCTAATATCGGGGATATACCCCACAGTATGACCCGGCCTAGCGACTCACAGGAGACCCGGTCAAGACATGGCGTTTTATTGATGACCCGGTAGGCGGGTCATAGGACGACCAGGCCCAAGACCCGGCGTGCAAGCCGGCGCTAGGCGACTCACAAGAGAATGCCCAATGAAAGAGAGGATTCCCTTACAAGAGAAACACGACCCGGAGTAGGATTTGTGAAAGACTAGTCGTAGTCCTACTAGGAGTAGGACTCTATTTGTAAACCTACCCACTCCACTTATATAACGAGGGGTAGCGCACCCCTAGAGAGACAAGTTCACAAGTCCACAAGTTTAGACAACACAAGAGATTAGAGATAGACAGATTAGAGGCTCTCATGATTAGACGTAGAAAAACAACACCCTTGTAACCGAGAGATCTTCTTCATCGTCAATACCAGACAAGCAAGACGTAGGATTTTACCTCCATCGGAGGGGCCGAACCTGGGTAAACCCCGCGTCTCTCGATTCCGACCAACCCCTTCAAGCCGCCACATAGTTGCGCTTCTGCTCCGAACCTAAGTCCGTTCACTCGGACATCTGCCGTGACAAATCCACGACAGGTTATGAATTCTTTTTCAGGTGACAAGGACGCGAGACTCACCGCTGGATAAAGTGGAGATTGACATGGGCAAGCTCAAATCAATCTGGGGCCTAATGTTGGAGATATAACCCCGTGGTAAGACCTGCCCAGGAGGGGTCAAGTCATACCTGGCGACTCGTTATCATATGGGATGGAAGAGGAAGGTTGGGCCGCGCAGCGGTTCACAAAATGGGTTGAGACAGAGGCCTAGAGATGGGAAGAAGACACAAGACCCGAGCGGGTGAACCGCCCGGAGACAGCCTGCCAGGATAGGCAAGGCGGCTTAGAGATGGAGCCAGACATGTTGTAAGAGTCGTTTTGGGACTTGTGTAACCCAGGGTCTTGACCTCCTATATAAAGGTAAGACCCGGGGACAGCTTGGACATAAACGAATCAATCGAGAGCTAGGTCAAGCGAATACGCTCCCTTGTAATCGATACTCCAATCAATATACACAAAGGGGTCTAAACCCTCCTCCATAGTGACCCCATGGAGGGGCACCTCCATTGGGACTTCGGTCCCGGCCTCACGGTGGAGGCTCAGGTGCGCTCTCGCTTTCGACCGACGGTACACTTTTCTTCCTCTGGTTTTGCGAAGGAGTTCTTCTTGGTGGTTAGCTTTTCCTCTGCTTCATTTCCCCTCACGGAGGAATCTGTGGGTCTTGCCCTTCAGTCCTGCATTGGAGGTCTTAGTCATGGCTTTAGGGTTTTGCGCTTGAGTGATCGGCGATTTCGTTTCTCGGTGGCATCTACCAAAGTTGGTCACTTCATTTATGGGCTCCGAGATCGCATTTGGCCGGATTTCATCTGCCACTTTCATCTGTTTCATGGTGATCATGTTGGGTGCTTTGGCTTTTCGGATTTCTCTTGGCATTCTGATCAGAATTTATCTGATCCTAGTCATGGTAAACGTTTGGCAGTTCCGTCAAAATGGCTTAAAGCCGAGAGCAACTCTGTGATTCATTCGGATTCATTACATGCTTTAGCGAAAGTTGGTTTGTCACCGCCAGGGAGGATGGCCGAAGTGCCATCGCCAGAACAATCCGTCTCCTTCGGTAGTTTCCATTTTCCAACTTCTATGGGATCGGATAGTATTATTCGGATTGGATCTCTTGCTTTTCCACGACCCGCAATCAGCGCAACTGCCGTCTAATCATTCAAGGGTTTAAACTTCAGCCGGCTTTATTGGGATTCCATACCGGATGAGTCTCTCTACCATATCATGGATGGTTGGCAAGCTGGATACTCGAAGCCAGATATCAATAGTATGGTCCAAATTTTGGATGTCCCGTCTCAGGAGTACATTGATCAATGGCTCCTGAAATGTTCTATATGTTCCGGTCATGGGCACATTCAGGCGAATTGTCCGGGAATTTTACGTCACTGTTGTTTATCACCAGAGGATAATTGCTCTTGTTCTCATCGTGTCAACGTCAATAATCACCCATGCATGTTGGGCCCTGATCCTACTGTTAAATGTCTTATCTGCATCGGTTTGATCATGGTTTCACTAGATGCCTTGGGCTTCTTTGATGCAAACATTGTCATCGGGTGGGCCACAAGAAATGTTTTGGGCTTCCCTCCCCTTCATTTATATGGAGGCCCATTAACTCTGGCCACCCTTTTTTCAGGAGATTTTTGAGAGTCTGTTGCAGAAGGATCCTCTTCACCGTCCCCAATTTGGCAACATCCGCAGAAAATCCTGAATTCGCATGATGTGGCGGCTTCCTATTGCACGTCGATACACCTCCCCCACGGTTTACCTGACAAAGATTTGATGGAAAACACATTGAATGGGGCCCCTGTTTCACCTCCAAACTCCCGCCACCCAACTCTGCTCTCACTCTCGAGAAAACCCTCATCGTCACTAGGTGCGGCGACCTGCAGTTCAGCTTCAATGGCCAACTTCCCATGAGGCCGTTTGCTTTTGCTCCCCTGGGCTCTCACTTCGAGCACGGTCCTTCTCACCGGGTGCAACGCCGTCTCATGGTGGTGGATGATCCGCCATTGAATCATGCTTAGTATGCTATTGTTTCAGTCAACCCCCCGGTCCCCGATCATCAGAAGAGGTTCTGGCTCACCGAGGTATGTCGCATCCTCATGGAAGACCTGCAGTATCAGTTGGCAGAGGATTTTGTCTATCCAATTGGTATTGGGATGGTTGCTTTTGCGGATGTCGAAAGCAGAGATGAAGCGATTAGGGAAAGCCCCCATGCTCTTGAAGAGGACTCATCCTTTTCGCTCATTTAGCATGATGAAGGTGTTAATATGAGAATGCCTACTTTTGAATATGAGGTTTGGATCATGATGCTTGCTTTTCCTTTAGATTACCAAACAGAGCATTATGTCAATAAGGCACTTTCCAATTTTGGGAAACTGTTGTCCTGGCCTAACAGAGGGGGTAATAAAGCAAGAATCTTAGTCAAGTGCCACATCAAGGATGTGGCAGAGGTGCCACATAGTTTGTTGTTGACCCGAGTGGGTATGCTCCCAGGATTGGGGCGCTCATGGTTTGTTCCTGTGTATGTTCTCAATGGCAAAAATACCGTCCTAGGTCTTTTGGGTAATGAGGATGAGCCACCAATGCTCAATGTTTCTCCTCACCCCTTCCAGCTGCCCTACTACACCATCCTCCAGCAAGCCAGGATTGATGAACTAGCTCAGCAGCAGGCTGCAAATGAGGCTGCTTGGAATGTGGTAGCTACAGAGGAGGAACAAGATCAGGCCAATGGATGGGGAGAGTGGCCGGCTGTCCAGGCTCCATATGCTGGATTCAGCTTTCGACGGTTTTTTCAATATGATGGGCCTTCTTTGATGGATGGGGTGCCCCCAGAGCACAATGTGATTGACAATCTCTCGGATGTTTGGTTAGAAGCTTCTTATGTGGAGAATCTGGCTTATGAATTCATTGCTAGAGTGCCAGCAACGAGGAATGCATTTTCTGGGGCACATGGGGGTTTTGTGCCAATAGTCTTGGAGTTGAACAACGATTTCCTCCGCTGGATGGGTGGTATGTTCAAGAGAATCTAAACTCGCACCTTGCTGCCACCTCGGGTGCAGGATGTGCCTCCCCCTCTGAACCCTGCTTCAGTTATCCAACAGATTGCTTTTGGCATCTGTCAGCACATTCTTACTTCGGTTAGGCCGGAGGATTTTGGGTTTGACAGAACCCTTAGTTTGGTGTACTCTGCTGGGCTACCTATCTATTACCCACAACATCTTTGGGATAGGTATGGACCTTCTCTGAATCTGGATGTTTCTCTCGGTCTGCTGGATCACAACCAATGTCTGCATATTGACCTGCATCCTCCTCCTGTGGGTTCTGCGGCTGATAGCATAGATCAGATGATCGCCCATGAGGAGGCACATGTGGATACTGTGATGCTGCGCAGGAGTACCCGCTCCACCAGGTATGATGGTTTCCGTGTACCTCAGCCTTCGGACACCCGACGTGGGGCCTCCAAGGTTAAGGCCAAAATCAAGCCTATGGTCAACATCACTGCACCCAATACTGCTCCGTTGGATCTTGGTGGTTCTAGCAGTTCACAGGAGGTTCCTCTGCTCATGCCGATCCCGATGATGCAGAGCATCGGTACCAACCTCTGTGGGGTTCCTCCAGCTCAATTAACTCCAGAGATTCTACTGGCTGAGTCACCCCAAGAAGCCGCTCCTCCTGAAACTCATGAGTAACCGGCGACAGTGGTCTATCCTATGTTGGAATGTATGGGGCATTAATTCAGAGAAGAAACATTTAGCTATACGCAATGTTATAGACCTTAGTGGTTGTTCGGTTGTTTGTTTGCAAGAAACTAAGTGTGCCTCTTTTGATATCTCTTATGTCAGGCTCTTTTTCCCGAAGAAGTTTGATCAATTTGCTTATGTTCCTTCTGTTGGTAACTCTGGGGTATTATTACTATTTGGAACAGTTCGTATTTTCGGGTGTGATTGAATGCTCTGAACCTTTTGCTCTCCACGTTAGATTCTCTTCCCTTCATATAGCTAATGTATGGTCCTGCGTGAATGTTTATGGCCCTTGTGAAGGCCCAGCAAGGGATAACTTTGTCCAATGGTTATTCAGTCTTCATATCCCAGCGGCTGAGGATTGGCTTATGATTGGGGACTACAATTTCATTCATGCTCCTGATAATAGGAACAAACTGGGAGGAAATGTAAATGATATGCTCATCTTTAATGATTTCATTAGAGCCCAGTCCTTAGTGGAATTACCCATCAAGGGTAGGTCTTTTACTTGGAGTAACATGCAGGATGATCCTCTGCTTGAACAACTAGACTGGCACTTTTCCTCCTTGCATTGGACAGTGTCTTTCCCCAATACAGTCGTGTTGCCATTGGGCAAACCTGTTTCTAATCACACTCCATGCTCTATCACCATTGACACCTCTATCCACAAAGCAAGAATATTCCGATTTGAGAATTTCTGGATTGGCCATCAGGGTTTCTTTGATGTTGTTCAAGCTTCGTGGTCAAAGAAGCGCTATGCACCTAATTCTGCTGGCATGCTTTGCAAGAAAATGAAAAGTCTTCGTTATGATCTGAAAAGATGGAGTAAAGACATCTCAAAAATCTCCATTCTCATTGATAATACCAACAAAACTCTGCTCGAAATTGATGGTCTCGAGGACAGGAGAAACCTGTCAGTACCTGAAGCTAATTTCAGGAAGATTTTGAAAACCCACCTGCTCACCCTATTGGATTATAAGAGAGTCTACTGGACGAATAGATGCACTGTCAAATACTTCAAGTATGGGGATGGAAACACTAAATTCTTTCACTATATCGCTACTGAATGGTATCGGAGGAATTCCATTGATTCCCTACGCTTGGCTGATGGCACGTCCATTTGTGATCACGTGGGAAAGGAATCAGTTCTGTACAATTCCTACAAAGATTGTGTTGGTAGGTCTGACCTTGTGAATATGAAATTTGATCTCTCAGCGATCATTAAAAAGATTGAGGGGCTTGATGCTCTCACAGTCCCATTTACAGTAGCCGAGATTGATCAAGTGGTGAAAGAAATGCCCACTGACAGAGCTCCTGGTCCAGATGGTTTCAATGGGTGTTTTCTTAAAAGCTGTTGGCATATCATTAGACATGATTTCTATAAGATGTGTGTTGACTTCTATGATGGCCAGCTAGATTTGGAGAGCATCAACTCTGGATTCATCACGCTCGTCCCTAAGATCCAATCGCCGGAGTGTGTGAATGATTATCGACCAATCACCCTCCTAAATTGCTGCCTGAAGTTGTTGACCAAATTGCTTGCTAACAGGTTAATGAAAGTAATTCTGAAAATCATACATCGCAACCAATACGGCTTTCTTAGGGGGAGATCTATCCAGGACTGCCTTGCTTGGGCGTTTGAGTTTATTCATCAGTGCAAATCTTCTGGTCGAGAGGTCCTTCTATTCAAACTAGATTTCGCTAAAGCTTTTGACATGATTGAGTACGCTCCAATGATGGATATTATGAAGCACATGGGCTTTGATGACAGATGGTTGGGTTGGATTAACAGCTTGTTCTTGTCCGGGAAATCATGTGTTTTGCTTAACGGTGTCCCGGGCAGAAAATTCCATTACCTCCGAGGGGTTAGGCAAGGGGACCCTCTGTCACCTCTCATCTTTGTCCTTGCTGCTGATCTTCTACAGGCGGCTATCAATGATGCTTTCAGGAATGGTTTCATATCCAAACCCATCCCTTCTAGCGATATAGATTACCCTGTCATACAATACGCCGATGACACCATTGTCTTCATGCCAGCAGACGTAGATCAGGTAACAAAAATGAAGGAAATTCTCCAGGATTATGCCTTGTCTGTAGGGCTTCGCATCAACTTTCAGAAGTCCACTATGATACCCCTGAATGTCCTTGCAGATAGAATTCAAGCTTTCACGGACATCCTGCGCTGCTCGGTGGGAGTGCTGCCGTTCACATACCTGGGTTTGCCCCTGGGCACCACGCGCCCTTTCGTCGTGGACATGATGCCGCTGGTGGCGTCCGTCGAGAGGAAACTCTCCACTATAGCCTCGCTACTGGATTATGGGTCCAAACTGACCCTGGTCAATTCTGTGGTTACCTCGCTTGCAATTTATGCCATGTGATCCATCCGCATCCCACCCAAGATTCTTGAGCACTTGGACAAATTTAGGAGGCATTGTCTGTGGGCAAAAACGTCTGGAACTGGGTTCAAGAACTGCTCGCTGGCAGCCTGGGATGTTGTGTGTAGGCCAAAACAGAAGGGAGGGCTGGGCATCATTGATCTAAGGGTTCAGAACCAGGGCCTTCTTCTCAAACAACTCCACAAGTTCTATAATCAGAAGGATGTGCCATGGGTCACCCTCATCTGGAAAACCTACTACCATGAGCAGGGTGTGTTACCACACAATTCTGACCCCTGTGGGGTCCTTCTGGTGGCGTGACCTTCTTCATCTTACGCATGTCTACAGAGGTGTCACAAAAGTGGAGGTGGGCGATGGGAGCACAACCCTCTTTTGGAAGGATCTATGGACTCGGGGCATTCTTTCAGAGCGGTACCCGAGGGCGTTTTATTTTGCCAATTTTGAAGATGTTTCTGTCAGAGGACTGCTCTTGGCAAGTACCATTGGAGAAAACTTTCATCTTCCATTGTCGGTTCAGGCCAGGCAGGAGGTCCGAGAATTGCAAGCAGATCTCAATGTTGTGGTTCTTACTCAGGATCACGTGGATAAGTGGCTCTGTGCATGGCGAGATGTTGGGTTTAAATCAAGCAAATACTACTGTTTCTGTTTCCATGACGTGGTCACCGATGATGCATTCTCATGGGTCTGGAAATCTAAATGTACCATGAAGTGGAAATTCTTTGCGTGGTTGCTGCTGGCTGATAGATTGAACACCCGGAACATGCTGCGTAGGCGAGGGATGACTCTGTCTGGTGATGACTACTCGTGTCTGCTTTGTGCCCATTGCCCCGAGGAGACGCTTGAACACCCGTTCTTTGGCTGTGCGTTCAGCGCGGAGTGTTGGGCTTCCCTTGGGGTCAACTATGAGACACATGATAATAGGCTCTGAACAGTCCATGATGCGAGATGGTCCTGGAATTCCCCATTGTTCTTCGAAGTTTTCACTATTGCATCATGGAGCATTTGGAAAGAAAGGAACAACAAGCTCTTCAGAGGGATAGCCCCTACCGATGAATCCTGGATGGCCAGGTTTAAGTTTGATCTAGGACTCATGAAACATAGGATCAAAAGTGGCCCATGGCCCTTTGTGGATCACTTGATAGCTAGACTCACCTAACTTGTGCCTTTTTTGTGTTCTCGGGTGCTCTTTAGACATCAATTCTGCACCCCCCTCATCCATGTAATTGCCTTGTAATTCTGTGGTTCCTTTAATATAAAGTCAGTGGGGGTGCCCCACTGTCCAAAGTTCCTCAAAAAAATACACAAAGTAGGACGTAGGCTTTTACCTCATCTCGAGGGGCCGAACCTGGGTAAATCCATGTCTTTCGTCCCGACCAACCCCTTTGAGTCCACCGCCTTAGCGATGGCCTCGAACCTAAGTCTTCGGACATCTACCGTGACAAAACCACGACAGGACCGGTGCGTCCGAGGCGCTCTTGGTGGCTGGCCTCTTGCGGGAGGAGTTTGTCTTCTTGTCCACGACAGGGAGGGAGAAGGACCCGGGGTAATCAACTATGATAGCCACCGGGGATTCGACGATGCTGTCCTAGAAGTAGACTCCGTCTTTAAAATCAAGTAAAAGATCTGGGTCCTCATTGAAGCCCGGATCGTTGTCCCGAGCATGGTTCTCAGGGTGAGGAGCCGGACAGTTGACTGTCTCGATGAAGCTCCTCCATTCCTGTTCATGCCAGGTTTTGGTCAAATAGAATGCGGAACGAAAATCCTTAACTATGTTCATATTTTAAAGAGAAAGGATTACCCATTCGATAGGATTGTGGGCCGAATATCCTTCCTTGGTTGCCTGCCGAACAAAATCTTCTTGCTCTCCTTTGTATAGGTCGACAAGTGTGGCGGCTAACGCCATCGGATCGGCGGGCCCTTGTTTTCGGGAGCACGTGGTGTCGCTTGTCCCATTGTATTTCCATAAGGGGTGTACCCTCTGTTGGAGGGGTTGTACACCCCGGGAGATGGCATCGGCCATGACGTCGATCATGGTCAGCTGATGGTGGGTGAGCAACCGCACCTGCGTGGCGAGGCGTTGCACTTGGCGCTTTCCCCCTGGGACGAGCTCCTAGGTCGCCAGTTGTACCTCTTCTTCGGGAGGATGTCGGAGTATTCGGGAAGACCTGTTCGAGTTGGCTCGAACAGGGGGGCATCTTTGATGTAAAACCGTTCCAAATTCCACACTTCGGATTTCTTCGTGTGCCCACCGGATACCCCGTCCCCGCTATGCGGCACACTTCGGCTCCGCCGACCTCCAAAATTACCTTGTCCCAAGTTCGGGGGATGAGGCAAAAGTATTTCCTCCACAAATTGAAATGTGCTTCACACCCTAAGAACATCTCGGAGAGAGTGACGAAGCCCGAGATGTGCAAAATTGACTCTGGAGTAAGGTGGTGGAGTTGGATCCCGTAGAACTCCAGCAACCCCCTCAGGAACGGATGGATTGGGAACCCAAGGCCTCGGAGGAGGAAGGGGATGAAGCACACGTGCTCCCCCTTGTTAGGATTGGGGAAACTTTCGTCGAAAACCTTGTCGCCGTAAGTAAGCAGACCTGCGCGGGTCGCCGCCAGATCTGAAGAAGGAAGATATCACTGGGTCTCTAGGTTGCGGAGCCGCAGGAGTGTGACAGAACATCTAGTCCAGTCTCCTGGGCGTGAGCCGTAGGGGCATTTGGAGGAGCTGGGGGCGTTAGCCATGTTTTGCGTAGAGCTTCCGCTGGGAGTTTTCTTTCGATGAGGAGGAAGAGAATGTGGTCTGAGCCGGGATTTTGTGTGGTTAAATGGGTGGTGCCTCTGTTATGGAGGGGTAGGATTGTAAAAATCACGGACCACTCGCCTCCCCACGACGCGTGAAAATCGAGGAACATGCGCAGTTATTATAATGAACCTGCGCCTGCGACGCTTGGGATTTTATCGAAGACTGGTCGACTGCCGAACAGAGAGGGACTCGCCTCACAACCGAATATGACAACATGAGGAGATTGACCGGATATATATCGGCGTTGAAGGCTAGTCCGGGGGCTACTGAGGGAGTCCTGGATTAGGGGGTCCTCGCATGGCCTACCTGTTGTTTATGGGTCGGACTATATGGGCCGCAAGGTGAGCATCGGACGATTAGAAGATCACCGGCGTCAGATGGAAGCTTCAAGGAGCCATGGCATACTCTCCAAGTTATTAGTCATAGTTAGGCATGTTTATCTCTTTGGCATGTAACCGACCATGTGTAAACCCTAGGCATCCTCGACATCTATATAAGCCGGAGGGATTTAGGATATAGGGACAAAACAACTCATCTAGGGTTAGCTATTCGATCTTGAGGTAAATCAACTTTGTAAACCCTCATACCATCAATACAATCAAGCAGGATGTAGGGTATTACCTCCATAGAAGGGCCCGAACCTGGGTAAACTTGTGTCCCCTTCGTCTCCTGTTACCGCCGATTCTAGTCTCACAGTTCGGGACCCCCTACCCGAGATCCGTCGGTTTTGACACCGACACCATGCGCGGGACAACATTGTGTAGACAATTTTATTTTTTTAGAAACACAATACATAAAAGACACCCACTAACATGTATATATACTCATCGTCTGAACCCGTGCACCTAGACCCTAGTATCTTATGAGCACTTCCAAAAGACTGACCAGACAGATTTTGAAATTGACGAAATCACCATAGACGCCTCGGTACCGACGAAAAACGTGGTCTCTCACTCAAAGAATATTTCGCCTTTATGAGACACCAAAACGTTAAACTAGGGTTTTATCTCTAAGAGCATCCACAGTGTGATGTTTTGCTGCCTCTAAGGCAACCTCTAAGGCCATAGAGGCATACACTATACACTGTGGAATAACCTCTAAGCTAAATTTGCTTAGCATCGGTGCTACGCTTGGATGGCAGCCTCTTATTCTTTTCATGAAATAAAATAATTCGCTGGCCCTACATGTCATAGAAAGAGAGTATGCATGTGTCATGTCAAGAGGATGGAAAGAAGCCCCTTGCGTAATCGATATAATATTCCTCATGGGACAACTTAGCGGCAGAGAACATTTGCCATACATTGCGTATTTTGAGTTGATTCTAACATTCGAGCGTGGGTCCTAGTTTGAAGGCAAGTTCGAAGACAAGCCAGACTCTAAACGTTGTGGATGCCCTAATGAGCATCAATGCTTTATAACCATCCAATCACATATTGATTATCGAAGATTAATATTGTGCGTTATACCAATTGAATATATTATCCCTCCATACAGCCCGAACGATTTGTCCTTGAAAATTTCTCTCCTTAACTAGAAGAGCACTCGCTACAGTGTGTGTACACGACCGGTCTGGTCTTTCTTCCTCGGTTACCACAGCGGGAGGCCAAGGCGGAGTCTTGCTGTGGAAGGAAGCCATTACTCCTCTCCTACTGGTCAAGTAGCAGCCAGTCTTCCTCCACACCCCACCCCCACTCCCCCATCTATTGGCGGAGAGAGAGAGAGAGGGAGGGAGGCTAAGGAGGAGGGGGATCCACTCCGTCCGATGGCGATGGCGCCGCCGCGCCTGCTGCGGGGACTCATCGGGCCGATGTCGCCGGCCGACTGGCTGCCCTGCCACCTGCAGCTGCTGGCCTCCTCCGCCTCGCTCCTGCACCGCTGGTGGCTGTGGCTCCCCTCGCTCGCGCGCCTCCGCTGCCCCTCCTGCTCCGACGGGCTCAAGCTGCTCCTCGTCCTGCTCCTCGTCTCCGCCGCCCTCGCCGAGGTTCGCTTCGTCGCCTCCGCGTCCATGGCGCCCACCCTCCGCCCTGGCGACCGCGCCGTCGCAGAAAAAGTAAAGCGCCCCCCTTTCTCCTCCTCCTCCCTAACCTAGCTGCTGCGTAGATCTCCTCCATTCCGCTTGGTTCTCTCTTGCATTGTGCTTGCACCACGCCTTGGATCTACGCCTGCCATGATTTAGTTAGTTAACCGGATGGGGAATGCTTTGATTATTTTGCTCAGATCACCTACATGTTCCGGAAGCCATCTGCCGGCGATATAGTCTTCTTCAATGTGCCCACCGCCCTTCAGGTACGTTCCCCTGCTTTTCCTGTCCTGCCCCCTCTTCCATTTTTACTTCTCTCGCATTCACAATCTGATGCTGCATTGCGCTGTTTTTGCCATTTCTTATTGCAGAATTGCGGCATAAATAAAGATGTTGTATTCATTAAGAGGGTTATTGCCACCCCTGGAGATTTCATCGAGGTAATAATCTACATCTGTTGTGCTACCAAGTACTACTACTATCATTTATTCATGCTGCCGATTGACCAAAAGGATGCGGACATTGCCTTGCTTCCACCCACATTATTACTATCATTCATTCATTCTGCTTACTGATATATGCTGCTTCAACAAAGACAACACATATCTTCAGATGCATGCCAAGTTGTCATATCATTCTTCCATTTGTTCACCCTGCCGATTGACATATGCTGCTTCAGCAATGGCCAAAATATTTATCAAGATGCATTATACATTCTCCCTAAATCCGGATGCCAACATTTTTACAGGTTCGACAAGGCCAGCTTATTGTTAATGGTGTTGCACAGAATGAACATTACACCGCACCCCATGGTGGGTCGTACACAATGGAAGCCATGGTTTGTTGAATCTCTTTCTATCTGTGAGCATTGTCTCCTTGAACAACATTGAGGAGTTGCTATTGCCAGGTCCAGAGATACTTGTATTATGCCCAAACTCCTATGGGTCATTACTACACAAACAAATGACTTTACTACTGCAAGAGGAGGACCAAAAGTGGCATGGCTGCTCTGTGTTGTTGACTTCTTGAGTACCCCCATCATTCTTTCGAAATGATGGGCACCAGATGGTGGATGATCTCCCCCTCCCATCCTTGTTATCTGCTCGACCTATGCCTGGATCAATCCGATACTAAAACAATCCGTCGTCCTGCAGCGCCTCCCTGAAGACCATGTATTCGTCATGGGTGACAACCGTAATAACAGCTGCGATTCTCGTGCCTGGTAAGTGAACACATCCATTCCCACGCTAGGTCAATTCTCCTGTACATGCATTGTAACCGATCGCTTATGTTGAGATTATCCTAGATTGAATGTTTCAACTGTCGACGAAATCCATTACCAGTCATATTATAGATATGTGCTTTGGACTAGGTCCAGCATGACTGCAGATTGCATTGCCAATCATTCAATGTGTACCAACGTAAAAGTAGAATGCAGTCAATGCGCATATGTGTTTGCGCTGCCAGAATGTGCTCTAAGGATCTGCTCAGTTGCAGTTGCTTTACTATGGCTTTATAATTGAGGATATCTTGTGCTAGTCATGTTATAAATCCGTGCTTTTGGACTAGAGATCCAGTATGATTGGAGATTCAATCTGTAATGATGATTAGAATGCCCAAATATGTTTGTAGTTGCTAGAAAAGAATTCTTGGTTTATTTTGGCTGTATGGCTACTTCCAATTGTTCTTTCCTAGAAATTATTTGGGAACCAGTACTAACCATTGTGATGCTTGTGGTGACAGGGGCCCTCTTCCTATCAGCAACATTGTTGGGAGATACATTATGTCCTTCACAAGATCCTCTCTCCAATAGCCAAGGTGAAGGAAGATCTTCGATGACCACGAGAGTTCCCAACCCCCTTGATGCCACTCGATATGATGTTATCGAGCTATGTTGGACCTTGAGCCCTTAGTATGTAAATCTGTGAGACCTTACTTTCCTGTGTTAGCACGGTACCGTTGTATGTGTAGTGACTTAATCCTGGGAAGACCTGAACAGTGACTTTGTAGCTGTTGTCACTCACCCCGGGACTTGTCAGCTGTTAAGCTTACCTGTTGGTAGAACCTGCAAAAATGCAGCTAAAGGTTACACCTTCTAGTAACCTTAGCTGTTGGATCTAATCGGTAATGCACCGCGTGCTTGGCTTTCAAAAAAGGAAAAATCTGCATGCCTGAAGATAAGTCTGTTTGTCTGATGCTGTTTGTGGTGCAGATTATGTTCTGATATTATTTTTCTCCACTCTGTTTGTTTAGCAATACTATTACATCTGAGCCTTGTCATGGCAGGTATATATCCTTTGAGTAAGGCTAGAACTGTGTTGATTTTCCAAGATACATAAACTAGCCATATCAAACCGGATTTCCTGTGAATTTTTCAGACAAAAAACTGAGACTGCACTGTCACATGGCGGATTTTGCGCCAATGTGTTTAAGCTACTACCACACTGGTTGAAAGCATTTCAACAATGGTGAGGGGAATCCCTTGGCTACATTCTTCTGTTTGCCTCAAGGACTGTCCATGAAATGGTTGGAAGACAGAATGAATATGAGTTTGCCTTGCACCTGCAGCACAGAACATATAACCCCATGTGGGGCAGCACGGATGCCTGTTTTGTTTCATTTTCTAATCCCCCCCCCCCCAATCTCTTTTATTTTTTGTCTTTTTCAATCAATGTTTTGAACTTTAATAATGTTGATGAACAAAAAAATTATTCATGAGTTTGAAAAATGTTCACAAATTCATTTTTGTCAAAGTTGAAAAATGTTCAAGATTTCAAATTTTTTATGAAGACTGTACCGATGATACCTAAAATGAGTCTGTATCAATGTAACTACTTACAATGAAGTCTTCACACTCTCTACTTGCGAGAAAACATATCATCGGTGCTACTTTCATACTCAACGACATTTTTCACTACTGCCCTATAATCAATACTTTGATCACTTTGGTATCCTACTCGCAACTAGTTTGGAGTAGTGGACATATCTGGTTGTTCTTATATTCACAAATTCAATTTTTTGTGCAAAATTGCAAAATTATGAATTAAATTTTATGTGCAAAATTGGAAAATAAATTGTGCATTTGAAAATAAGAAAACAAACCAGGAAAATAAGGAAAACAAGCAAAAGGTGAAAAAGCAACCCCTGCCCCCAACTGTACATAGCGGCCCCTGAAAAAGCAAAAGGTGATGCGCCGGTTACAATGTCCGCCAGTCACTTAATCAATTACACTTAATTAATTCATAAACACATACGACCGAGGTACCCCCCCCCCCCCAAACCCCAGTTTTGCCTAAATCAAGCCAAAGTTTAGATATATAAATTTGGCAAACCTTGCCAAATCTTAGAATCCTCGACTTTAAACAGAAAATTGATTTAGGCGAGAACTAGGCAGGTTCCTGACTTTCTAGGCTTGACTAGGGAGGGGCGCCCCTATGTCTCGCTTCCAGCGAGACCCAGGGAACCCTCGCTGTAGGGGAGAGTGACATGGGCCGGCCCAGGTACACGGGAGGCCACAATCTACGTTTTTTTTTCGTTTTGTGTTTCCTTTTTTTTAATTTTTATACTTTAACATATTCTAGATATAAAGTTTTCCAAAAATATATTGTATATGCAAATAATTGAAAAACGTTAATCGTGCATACAGGAAATTTTCATCACGTATATGAAAAATGTATGCGAAAATGTGTACAACAATATTTGATCATGTATTTATTTATTTAATCAAGCATTTGAAACAAATGTTGAAAAAGTATATTAAAAATGTTAATCAAGCATTTAAAAATGGTAAATGTGTATAGAAAATATCATGTATTAAAAAGTGATGAAATTATTTGATCAAGTACATAAAAATATTAATCAAGTGGTAAAAATTGTTGAACAAGTATTTCAAATTTTTAATCAAGAATTTGGAAAATCTTAAATGTGTACAGTTTTTTTTGACCATGTATTAAAAAATGATGAATTTTCTTGACCATGTATATAAATTGTTTAATCAAGCATTTGTAAAACTGTTGAAGAAGTATTCAAACATTTTTAATCAAGCATTTGAAAAATGTTAAATGTGTATAGAAAAAATATTCCGGGTGTATTAAAAAATGATGATTTTTTATCATGTATATAGAAATGTTAATCAAGCATTTAAAAAATACTGAACAAGTATTTTTAAATATAAATCAATCACTGAAAAATGCTAAGTGTGTATAGAAAAAATGTAGGTCATGCATTTAATTTTTTTAACTTGTATGTAAAAAATATTAATAAAGCATTAAAAATATTTAGTATGTATAGAAACAATGTTGACTATGTATTAAAAAATGTTAATCTGGTATTTGTTTTTTGAATAAAAAGTTTGAAAATTTATGTAGATTTATTAGATATATACAAAAAATGTGTACAGAGAAACAAAGAAAGTCGAGAGAAAATAAAGAAGACCGATGAAAAAACAAGAAAGAAAGAAACAAAAACGTGAAGGAAAACAAAGAAAAAATTAAAGGAAGAAAAACATAGGGAAACCGAGAAATATATAAAGAAAATCAAATAAAGAGAACTAAAGAAAAACAATGAAAACAGTGAAAAAGCAGAGTATACGGTGCAAAAAAGAAAACAAAAAAGAAACCGAGAAACCCAATGAAAAACCAGCTCGTTTCCCCTCAAGTTGGCCGCAACCAAGTGCCGAGTGGCTAGCAGAGCTGTACAGAGACCAGGGATCAATCTATGGGTCCGCCCTACTCCCTCCCTTTCTTTCTTTCTTTTAAGTCTGCACACGCTAATAGACTGGCATGATACTGTAGTCTCTTTTCGTCTTTCGTCTTACTTAATGCGAGATATACCTCCTACGAACTAGATGTTGATCGGCGACGCGGTTGGAGGAAGCCGGCCGGAGCAGAGCGAGGCCGGCAATGGGTGCTGTGTGGAGGACGAAACTGGCATGCATGGTTGCATTCACGGCCAATGCTAGAGATCCACCCAGTAGAGTGGTGAGGCATGGCTGGCCCTCAAACATACCAAAGGCATGTGGAACTTGGGTTTTGTAGTGAAATGCGTTTGTGGTTGGCACGTTTATTGTGATGTCACAGCTCAATTATGTATTGATGACGTCTACCGTGTCTCGAGTAAGAGATAGATCAATTCTTTTTAGGGGTATAAGAGATAGATAGATAGAATCTCCAAAGAAAAACGTTTGGGGTCGGAGCACCGTCCGGATGCTCCCCGCACACGCGTCTCTGATTAGTTGCACCCACATTAGAAAGAGGCACGTCTGCTCCTCTATTCATCACATATTCACCTTATCTTCACCCGATCTATTTTTCCTCTCTCCCAAATCTCTTTGCTCCTCGCCACACCTCATGCTGCTCCTTGTTATGGACGACATGGCTGCCCTCCTCCTTCTCCAAGCCGGCACCCCCTCCTCCTCCGATTCCAGCTGCCACGAGCACGACATCGTCCGCCAACTGCTTGCTACAAGCCACTGCCACATGCTTCATCATCCGTGGCCAGCGAGCTACATCCATGGTGACCGCGGTGACCACACGCGCTAGATGCTGCAACCGCTATTGCTAGATGTTAGAACCGCTAGAAATTTTTGCTACTACGGAAGGTGACCGCGGTGACCACACCTACCAGATGCTGCAAGTGCTCTCGCTAGATGCTGGAACCGGTTGGCAGATTTTTTTGTTACTACGGGCGGTGACCGCGACGGAGCTAGAACCAAAGAATGCGAGATGCTACGAACGACGTGTTGTGGAGCTGCAACCCGCAACACTATTTGTTACAATCATCGTCCGTTTTTGCTGGAACCAGAGAAAGCGACGGGGTTGCATCAGGCGACGACGAAAGCTGCTACATGCGGCGGAATGCTATGAGCGGCGTGTTGCGAAGATGCAACCCGCAACACCATTTATTACAACCGTCGTCCATTTTTGCTGGAGCCAGAGAAGACCGAGGCTATGAATGGTGCAGACAAGCTTCAACCAGCGACTTAAAATGCTACAACCGGCAAAATTGTTTGCTGGAAACATGTGTAGTGATTTTTTGCGAGTTACTTCGTCGTCTCCATCGTTCATCCACGGCGGAGCTGAGCTGCAAACAGGGACGACGATGGAGTTGAGCTGCAAGCAGGGATGACCTTGAAGCTGAGCTGCAAGCAGGGGATGACGACGGAGCTGCAATCATCGACGAGGCGGGAGCTGCATCTGGTGGCGCGGGAGCTGCAGTTCTTTCGTCGAAAGAGTCAATGACCCGAGACTGTTGCGGTTGTAGGGGGCGAGGCCGGGATGGTACCGGAGGTCTGGACCTGCACGTCGCTCGCCGATGGAGGCGGTGCTTGACCCGGCGTCGCGTTTTTAGACGGAAGCTTCTCGGTGTGCAAGCAGATCCAACGACTTGTTTTGCGCTAATCGGGCGGTGCAGGTGTGACCGACCCAGCCGACGCCTAGCGTTGCCCATCTTCAGAAAGGCGTGCTTGAAATGCAAGCTACTGCTAGTACATACCAACGTGTTTCCTTAGCATAGTGAGTGTACTTCACTTGCTGGGCTTTGTACCTTGATTCTCCCGAAGCGAATCTATCTTCAACATCCGTGGGCTATGGTATGAGCTTTCGTACACAACGTGTGCCATGCCTTCAACTTGCCGGATTGATGACGTGTCTCACGTTCAACGTGCTCAGTTTCCATCTTGCCTCCGCTGAAAATCAACAGAACCATACATGCATCTCCAGGGGATTGTATCCAGTGGTGGCCTCTCCGACCGTTAGATTGAGGAGAGATGGTTATTAGAGCCTATTGACTAGCGACGCGGTTCTTGGTCTGCTGAGCGCCGAGACGTGATCCGAAAAATCCACGTAAATTGGAGAAAAAAGTCGGGAGGTTTGTGGTATTCTAGACACGAAAAACGTTGCTATCCGAAACATCCGACCCCTAAACATATCAAAGGCGTGTGGAACTTGAGTTTCGTAGTGAGATGCGTCAGTTCAATTATGTATTGATGACGTCTATCGTGTCTCGAGTAAGAGATATATCAATTCTTTTTAGGGGTATAAGAGATAGATAGATAGAATCTCCAAAGAAAAACGTTTGGGGCTGGAGCATCGCCCGGATGCTCCCCGCACACGCGTCTCTGATTAGTTGCACCCACATTCGAAAGAGCCACGTCTGCTCCTCTATCCATCACATATTCACCTTATCTTCGCCCGATCTATTTTTCCTCTCTTCCAAATCTCTCTGCTCCTCGCCACACCTCATGCTGCTCCTTGTTATGGACAACATGGCTTCCCTCCTCCTTCTCCAAGCCGGCACCCCCTCCTCCTCCGATTCCAACTGCCACGAGCACGACGTCGTCCGCCAACCGCTTGCTACAAGCCGTTGCCACATGCTTCATCACCTGTGGCCAGCGAGCTACATCCATGGTGACCGCGGTGACCACACACGCTAGATGCTGCAACCGCTATCGCTAGATGTTAGAACCGCCAGAAATTTTTGCTACTACGGGAGGTGACCGCGGTGACCACGCCTACCAGATGCTGCAAGTGCTCTCGCTAGATGCTGGAACCGGCCGACAGATTTTTTTTGTTACTACGGGCGATGACCGCGGTCACCGACCATCGACAGAGTTGGAACCAAAGAATGCGAGATGCTACGACCGACATGTTGTGGAGCTGCAACCCGCAACACTATTTGTTACAATCGTCGTCCGTTTTTGCTGGAACCAGAGAAAGCGACGGGGTTGCATCAGGCGACGACGAAAGTTGCTATATGCGGTGGAATGCTATGAGCGGCGTGTTGCGAAGCTACAACCCGCAACACCATTTATTACAACCGTCGTCCATTTTTGCTGGAGCCAGAGAAGACCGAGGCTATGAATGGTGCAGACGAGCTTCAACCAGCGACTTAAAATGCTACAACCGGCAAAATTGTTTGCTGGAAACATATGTAGTGATTTTTTGCGAGTTACTTCGTCGTCTCCATCGTTCATCCACGGCGGAGCTGAGCTGCAAACAGGGACGATGATGTAGTTGAGCTGCAAGCAGGGATGACCTTGAAGCTGAGTTGCAAGCAGGAGATGACGATGGAGCTGCAATCATCGACGAGGCGGGAGCTGCATCTGGTGGCGCGGGAGCTGCAGTTCTTTCTTCGAAAGAGTCAACGACCCGAGACTGTTGCGGTTGTAGGGGGCAAGGCCAGGATGGTGCCGGAGGTCTGGACCTGCACGTCGCTCGCCGATGGAGGCGGAATGACCCGGCGTCGCGTTTTTAGACGAAAGCTTCTCCGTGTGAGAGCAGATCCAACGGCTTGTTTTGCGCTAATCGGGCGGTGCAGGTGTGACCGACCCAGCCGACGCCTAGCTTAGCCCATCTTCAGAAAGGCGTGCTTGAAATGTAAGCTACTGCTAGTACATACCAACGCGTTTCCTTAGCATAGTGAGTGTACTTCACTTGCTGGGCTTTGTACCTTGATTCTCCCGAAGCGAATCTATCTTCAGCATACGTGGGCTGTGGTACGAGCTTTCATACACAACGTGTGCCATGCCTTCAACTTGCCGGATTGATGACGTGTCTCAACGTTCAACGTGCTCGGTTTCCATCTTGCCTCCACTAAAAATCAAAAGAACCATACAGGCATCTCCAGGGGATTGTATCCAGTGGTGGCCTCTCCGGCCGTTAGATTGAGGAGAGATGGTTATTAGAGCCTATTGACTAGCGACGCGGTTCTTGGTCTGCTGAGCGCCCAGACGTAATCCGAAAAATCCGCGTAAATTGGAGAAAAAAGTCGGGAGGTTTGTGGGAGTCCAGACACGAAAAACGTTGCTATCCGAAACATCCGACCCATCCAATCCCCCCTTCCGGTCCATTTTCTTGCACTCCGCTCCTTCTATCCTTTGCTTTCTGTCCTCCACCACCTCTGCTGCTGCTACTTGTACGTCTCCGTCCGCCAGAAAGGCATTGTTGGACGTCCACAACCAGCACCGACGTGCCTGCTCGCCATCTACCATGGAGCTTTCCACCCTGGAGCCGTTTGTGCCCAGGTACACTCCGCCCCCTATAGACGATCTCCATGGATGTCACCACGCCCGACAGGTGTCCGGACAAATGCCATTGAGCTTATTTTCAAATGTTATGTCGTTTTTCAGAGTCAGAGGATGGTGAGCTAATCGACCATGGATGTTGAGTTGTTGTGCAATGCGTGGCTGGCCGTATCTGTGGATTTAGTACGCAGGATCAGAGGGGAGCCCTTCTAACGACAAGTGCACGAAACGCTTCACGCACGAAAGAACATTGCGCCCTACAACACGTACATCATTCAACCATGCAACGTGAAGTCGTTGTTGTATCGTTGGCACATGATCCAGATCAGCGTCGCCAAGTTTTGCAATGGAGTTCGTCAACCTGAGGAAAGGTGGCCATTGTGCGCGACAAATATGGGTCTCGTAATTTTTTTTGCTTCCTCTTGCTTAACTTGTTAATTGATTCATTCACTCAATGTTGCACTAGTGCAGAATCGGCCTATAGTTCCGGTTCGTAAGGGCCTTTAGTGCCGGTTCTACAACCGGCACTAAAGGGTGGGGACTAATGCCTCCCCTTTAGTCTCGGTTCAACACGGTCCGGCACCAAAGGCCCACCACGTGGCTGCCGGTGCCGTGGGCTGGGGAACCTTTAGTCCTGATTGGTAACACCAACCGGGACTAAACGTATTTAATTTTTGTAATTTATATGAGACATGTGGGGTAACTACCTATAACACCCTGGATCCATGCCACATTGATCTTGGTAATTAAGCTACAGTAACCCATGAGTTTAGGTTAATGCTTTGGCTAAACAATGTCTAATCATTTTGGAATCAAACCTCACTTAAATTTCCTAATAATTTTCAAGATTCATTTGAAAACTGGTTTTAAAAGTTTTGCAAACCAGGAATTAAAAAAAATCATGAATAAGTTTCAAATTTTCCCTAGGCATTTCTAAAATTGCAACCCACATTTTTGTAAAGTGTTTAGTGCCTCTAACACAATGTAACAAAGGGCAAAACAAATTATTAAATGCCCTTTTGAATTATTAAATTTCGAATAATTTCAAATGGCCTTTGAACCTTTTATTCGAGTGTCCAATATTGCTTTTGAAATATTGGGCCATGTGGCATATTTTTGGTTTGGTATTTTTCTAACTAAAATTATTTTATAACAAAACAAAAAAGGAAAGAAATTGTACCATGCACTTATAGCCCATTGCTACAGTGCACAGCCCAGCCCATCAACACCACCTCTCCTTCAACCTCCTGCTACAGGAGGGAGAGGATGGACGTGGCGGGCATCCAGCTGCGCTATGGCGCGTGCCAACCATCCCCCGGCTGCACTGGGGCTTAAGGCCGCCCGCCCTCACTCCCTCGAAACCCTAGCCCTCTCTCTGCTCTTCCTTCACGCTGTTTTACCCCGTCGCAACCGCCGTCGCCGTCACCATGGCCTTTGTCGTCCTCGCGCCCACCGAGCTCTCCGCGACCTATGAGCATGTCCAGCAACTCCGACGCGCTCACTTCTTCGTTTACGTCGATCAGTTCGATCCGGGCACCTCTCCATCGCCGGGATTGACGTCGTCTTCGTCCTCGGTCGCCATCGCTGTTCTTCGTCGATCCGCCACCCGTGCTGCTCCTAAGACTTCCGCCGAGCACTCGTGTGCTCCTAGGTGAGCTACGTGTCTGCTCCCCTCCTTTGCCCTTCGATTCATTATCGTTTCTCGCCGTCCCGAGCTTGCCCGAGCTCTCGTGTACGCGTACACGTGCGCGCTCCTGATGCATTGCTTCGGCTGCTCCCGCTGGCTGCTACTCTGCTAGCTGCTATTGTCGTCGCCTGCAGTTCGCCCCGTCCACGCATGGTTGCGCCCTTGCCGCGCTTGCCGCCGCTCGCAGTGCACCCCTACAGGGATGAATTCATTTATTCGAATAGCCGTGTCCATGGTAACAGGACGACTTGGAGTTGTACCTTGACCTGCTACAACTATAATTGTGACTCTAATTTGAAATGAATGTTGGCTCCGGGATTGCTTCCTCGCAGGGAGTCGAGGAAATCTCTAGGCGTGGTTGTTTAATAGAATTTGCTATAATAAAAATATTGCTATATATGAGATACTGATCTACTCTCTTCTAATGCTGCAAGATGTTGAAGATACTAGTCTTCGATAGGACTAAGCCTTCCCCCTCTTTCTTGCTATTCTGCAGCCAGTCGAGATATAACCCCATTCCTTCATAATGTTGCATACTTCGCATAGTTCTGATGTTAGTCTTGCAAGTACTTCGGATGAGTACTCACCGCTGCTTTGCTTTCTCTTTCCCCCTCGATTCGATTCTGCGTTCAGACGATGGAGCCCGGGAGATGGAGTACGCCGAAGACGACTACTACACCACCGTTGGAGCCTACTACTACGTGGAGAGTGCCGATGCTCAGGAGTAGTTAGGAAGTTCCTAGGCAGGAGGCTTCGCCTCTTTCGATCCGTGTTATGATTGTGCTAGCCTTCTTAAGGCAAAACTTGTTTAACTTATGTCTGTACTCAGATATGTTTTGCTTCCGCTGACTCGTGCTTGTCGAGCTTTGTATTCGAGCCCTCGAGGCTACTGGCTTGTAATATGAAGTTGTATGCCTTTGATTTGTGTCTAGAGTTGTGTTGTGATATTGATTAGTGAGTCCCTAATCTTGGTCGTACGCATTGCATGTATGTTTAGCGTACGGTCAAAATTGGGGGCGTCACACTACCCCTAGGTGGTAGATTGCTAGTATTACTTCATCAACCCCAACGCCGTGCCAGACTTGGAGGTGGAGCCATGCCAGACTTGGAGGTGGAGTCGGCTAACGCGATGCCGGACTTGGAGGAGGAGGAGTCGGCTTACGTGGTGCCGGACTTGAAGGAGGAGTCGACTGATGCGATGACGGACTTGGAGGAGGAGGAGTCGGTGGCCTTGAAAAGACGATGCAATCCTTTTTCCATAGAATGGTATGATGTATGGCCTCTCCCAGTGTTCTCTCCTCGCCACCTCCAAGAATGTCAAGTTGTAGCTCGTGATATCCTGACATCACTTCATCAACCCCGACACAAGCATGATAATGGTATTGAAACTAGAATTAAAGAGATGCACGGACGTAGTTAGCTAGTATTACTTAATTACCTTGGGTCGCACCCATGTCAACTTTTGTGCCTAGTCGCCTGTGACCTGTTTGATGAACTTGGCCCAAGCCCTCCCCACCGACAAAGAAAATGAATAAAGGAGTTATTAACTACTTGATATCAGAAAATGAAGTAAAGAGGCCGACATAGTGCGATAATGATTGAAATTACCTGTCGATCATCCCCCTCACGGTTGCGTATTCGGATGGATCCTTATATAGTGAGTCTAGTACTTCAAATTTTCCCTTATCAACTTCAATGATTAACAAGATCCAGTGGTAACTACATGCGCACACGTTTTGTATAATTAAGCGGGCATGTGCATAACTCATCAACTACACTTATTAACATCTAGTAAGCAAAAACAGAATTTGTAGTACAAGATATAGTAACACTCACCCGAAGTTGTAAGGAATTAGTATTTCTGGTTGGGTATTTAGATGCTTCAAAAACTCTAACATGAATCTCTCTGTGCCTTTTCTTGAATATTCAGTTTATCATATCTTTTGATTAACCATATTTGGGTCAATGAACCCAATGTCATAGCGTCCAGCTTGTTTCATTTCATACATCTTCATTCTTCATTATACTATAGAAAATAATATAGTGAGGATAATTACATGTAATGAACGGGAGCATAGCTAGCTAGAGACTTAAATTACTGAAAGAAATCACTTGCAGACAATAGTAACTGACTAAAGATTTGTCGAGTGCGTCTTGATTGAATAACTGAAACAACTCTGAATAATGAATCCACAAATATTTTTTATGGAAGTAATGCTTCTTATTGACTCTCACCATGAGGGAAGCTTGATTGGTATTTGCTGTTTCTTGCATGTACCACATATGCAAATTGTACAATCTCGTTGGTAGAAGCTTGACATCGTCAGGCTTGACCAGAGGTTTGCCACGGGCATATTGATATTTTAGTTCCTCCTCTTTAAGCCCGGTGATTTCCTCAAGGCCTAGAAGTTGTTCAACAGTGACACCGACCTCTTTAGACAGCCTTCTATGATCGTCGGTTACTACTAGCCGATCAGCGGTACTCACAGCTGTTTGTACAATGAGAGTGGGGATCGATTGCACTACCTGTTCTCCTAGCTGGGGAATAGTTTTCCCGCTTTTTTTGCCAACTCCTTGGCTCGAGCTCAAGCTCGACTCATTTTGTCCTGCAAGATATGACTTCTTGATAGACCGCACATAGTCAGAGTCCTTTTGATTGACAGCCGGTCGAGCCATATCAATAAAGTGTTGTGAGACATGCTCAGGTACTTTCTCCTTTGGCAGCGGGGGCAGTTTCGGTCCAAAATGGGCCGTCACTTTTGCATCCACTATGGTGTCGAGTTCCGCCTTAGTCAGGTGGTAAGGCAACTTCGGAATAGGCTTGAGGCTTGGACCATATTTGAATTTCTTGCCTGTTGTACCACTAGCCATCATAGCTGCGGCCTCTCTCTTCCGCTGTTGCTTAG
The DNA here is from genome assembly GCA_022496015.1 of Hordeum marinum. NCBI lineage: Eukaryota > Viridiplantae > Streptophyta > Magnoliopsida > Poales > Poaceae > Hordeum > Hordeum marinum. Next base: position 503,835,838 of record CM039678.1, on the reverse strand, counting down.
GCGACGGAGCACGCTGAGTCGGCGGAGACGGCAGACGCGGTGCCAGACTTGGAGTTGACAGAGCACGCTGACGCTATGGTGCCAGACTTGGAGGAGGAGTCGGCTGACGCGGTGCCGGACTTAGAGGAGGAGGAGTTGGCTGACGCCGTGCCAGACTTGGAGGTGGAGTCGGCTGACGTGATGCCGGACTTGGAGGAGGAGAAGTCGGCTGACGCGATGCCGGACTTGGAGGAGTAGTCGATTAACGCGGCGGCGGACTTGGAGGAGGAGGAGTTGGTGGCCTTGGAAAGACGATGCAATCCTTTTTTCCATAGAATGATACGATGTATGGCCTCTCCCAGTGTTCTCTCCTCGTCACCTCCAAGAATGTCAAGTTGTAGCTTGTGATATCCTGACATCACTTCATCAATCCCGACATGAGCATAGCCAGCTGGAATGGGATTGCAATGGAAGGTTGCTTCTGGGGGATTTGCTAAAGCATACCCGTCCGCCACCTTCATGGATAAGTTCTCCAGTTTCATGTGTAGCTCACAGTTAGTCCTGTCTTTGATATCATCCACAGGGTAGCTAGCTAGAAGTGCATCATCGATATCGGCCGGGGCGGAACCCACACTACTTCTGGCATAGATGGGATGGTGGTATCCAATGCTGGATCGATCTGCTCATGCTGCCGCTGAGACGTCCTTTCCTGGGTGAGAGAGTCGATCTGCTCCTGCTGTCGCCTGATTCTGGATTCCAACTCCAGGTGCTTTGATTCTAGGCCTTCAAGGTGGAGTGATTCCTCCTTCTTCTTCCGCTCCTCCTGCATCTTCTTTCTTGCACGGCTTCTGCAGTCGTCGTTTCAATCCGCAAACCCCTCAAACCACGGAACAACGCCTTTGCCTCGTGGTATTTCCGGGTGTTCAGGATTCTTCAGGGCGCGCATAAGCTCGTCGTCCTCTCTGTTGGGCGTGAACACCCCCGTTCGATCTTCTTATATATTCATTAGTATTTTGTCTGTCATTCCTTTAAGACTTGCCTTCACCATAATATCCCCTGTCTCTGGGTCCAACTTCCCCCCATGCGCATAAAACCATGTCCTGCACCTCGGGGCCAGGTCAGTGTAACTGGAGTGATCCCTGCACCAATCATCTCTTGTTCGGATTGATCCCACTTAGGCAGGGCCGTCTGGTAGCCACCTAGCCCCAGAGTATGGTGCCACTTCTTTTTTGCAGCATTAATCTTGTTTTTTCTCGACCGTTCCTTAGCTAGTTTTGATTCCTTGAACTTCACGAAATCGTACCAGTGATCTTTTGCCTTCACCAGTGCTCCCTCGAATTTTGGAGTCTTCTTGTTTGCTTTGACGTACGCAGCCCATGCATTTTTCTTGAAGGTGTTGAATGAGATCACCATCTTTTTAAGAGCATAGTTTTTGAATTTTTTCAGATCTGCTTCTGTCAAATTATCTGGTAGTGTGAAATGTGATATCAGCTCGGTCCAAAGCACATCTTTTGCTCTTTCGTCGACAAAAGTAACTCCTGCTCGATCTCCCTTTGCTGGCTTTTTCCATTCTTGAACGGAGATCGGGATTTGGTCCCTGACAATAACTCCTCATTGATTCTTGAACTTGGCCGCATTTTTCCTAGGTTCAAGCGGTTTGCCAGTTGATGTTTTGATGGAATCATGTTGAACTTTATGCCAGGGTCCAACTTTCTGGCCGAGCCTCGAACTACCCTGTCGCTTGTAAAAGATTTGCTCGATCCGGAGGCCTGAAAGAAGAAAGATCGATTCATTAATACATACAACTCAATTAATACATGTAATGATCACCGGATGGCTTATATAATAAATATACCTCGACGGTCCTTGTTATTTGAAGAACATTTTCTTCGTCAACATCGTTGTCGACTTCATCTATTCGTTCGTCTTCATAAAATATCATACAACCCTCACCGGAATTGTTCAGATATTGCGAGCCGTCATCATCTTCAGGTTCATGCTCTGGGCTCGGGGAGCGTATGATGTCCAACAAAGCCTCTTCTCCTTCTCTACCGGTATTGTCCATAGCTTTTATTTAACTAACCCAGAAGAAAGATAAAAAAATTTAATATTCAAATTAGAATGCATGCAATCAATAAGGAAAAACTGAATCATAGTACATAATATGCATCTCGAATAATTCATATAATATGCATCATCAAATATAATCTCGAATAAATCGTCTCAAATATTATCGAATATAATATTGAATACATCTCGAGTATTATCACTAATACATCTCGAATATTATCATATATATATAACATCACTAGCTAATACAGATCGAATATTATCAAAGAATCTAGTTCACTCGTGGTTTGAGGCGTGGGCGGTGGACATCCAAAGAGAAGGAACCATCACATGATCATAGCTCGGGTACGATCCCTGAAGAACCTGCCATGTATTGGAGAACCTGACGTCTAATGCATCCATGTAGCAACGGACGTTCTCGTCCTCCTCCCTGACACGACGATGTACCACCTCCGACAGGTCCGACTGCCTCCGCACCGAAAGTGGCCCACACGAACGCCACCAAAGAAGCTTAGGGTCGACGACGGGACCCAGGGCCGGGTTCTTCACTAGAGAAGCCTCCGGTTTGTCTGAAGTGGGACTTTCCAGATATATAAGTCCGGAAACTAACTAGAGAAGCCGGTCACATCCCAGAGTGGGATCTTTGGGTATAAAACTTTTTCTTCATGTGTGTACCTTTGCATTGTAACCATGGACAATCTTCATCGTTTAACTTGATGCTCGGGTCAACATTCACTTGAAGGGAGCAATTTCATGAAACTTTTCATAATCTTCTGACATGTCTGTCTTGTCCCCCACTCCCACGATGTTTCTTTTTCCTGAAAAAACTATGTGGCACTTTGGCTCATCATATGATGTATTCGCTTCCTTATTTTTCCTTTTTATCGGCTTGGTAGACATGCGCTTCACATAGAAAACCTACGCTGCATCATTGGCTAGGACGAATTGTTCGTCTGTGTATCCAAGATTGTTGAGATCCACTGTTGCAATTCCGTACTGCGGGTCTTCCTTTACCCCGCCTCCTGTCAGATTGACCCATTTGCACCGAATCAGAGGGACCTTCAAACCAAGTCCATAGTCAAGTTCCCATATCTCCTCTATGTAACCATAATATGTGTCCTTTGGCCCATTGATCTTTGCTGCATCAAAGCGGACACAACTGTTTTGGCTGGCGCTCTTTTTATTGTGGGTGATCGTGTAAAATGTATTCCCATTTATCTCGTAACCTTTGAAAGTCAATATAGTCGAAGATGGTAACTTGGACAGCAAGTACATGTCATCTTCAACAGTGTCGTCATGCATGAGACGTTTCTGCAACCAACCGGCGAAATTCACTGTTTGTTCATGTGTAATCCAGTCGTCGGACTACTCCGGGTGTTTGGAGCATAGAATATTCTTGAGTTGCTCGATATACAGAGCCACCAAGGCAGAACTTTGTAGAACTGTGTAGTGTGCTTGCGCCAAAGAATTCCTGTCCCGGCATATTAGTGAATTCTTTCCTAGCGTGAATTTTCCATCCAGTCTGCCCTCATGCCGCGATTCAAGAACACCAATCGGCTTAATGTCAGGAATAAAGTCAACACAAAACTCAATGACCTCCTCTGTTTCATGGCCCTTGGAGATGCTTCCTTCTAGCCTAGCACAATTATGAATATATTTTTAAGACTCTCATGAACCTCTCAAAGGGGAACATATTGTGTAGAAATACATGACCCAAAATGGCAATCTCCTCGAGTAGGTGAACAAGGACGTGTGTCATGATATTGAAGAAGGATGGTGGGAACACCAACTCAAAACTGACAAGACATTGCACCAAATAATTCTCTAACCTTGGTAGGATTTCTGGATTGATTACCTTCTGAGAGATTGCATTCAGGAATGCACATAGCTTTACAATGGCTAATCGATAGTTTTCCGGTAGAAGCCCCCTCAATGCAACCGGAAGCAGTTGCGTCATAATCACGTGGCAGTCATGAGACTTTAGGTTTTGGAACTTTTTCTCTGCCATATTTATTATTCCCCTTATATTCGACGAGAAGCCAGACGGGGCCTTCATATTGAGCAGGCATTCGAAGAAGATTTACTTCTCTTCTTTGGTAAGAGCATAGCTGGCATGACCCTGAAACTGCTTTGGATCCATGTCGTCTTCTCCGTACATACGTTGCTGGTCCTCCCGTGCCTCTGATGTATCTTTTGTCTTCACATACACGCCCAAGAATCCTAGCAGGTTCACACAAAGATTCTTTGTCATGTGCATCACGTCGATTGCAGAGTGGACTTCTAGGTCTTTCCAATAGGGTAGGTCCCAAAATATAGATTTCTTCTTCCACATGGGTGCGCGTTTGTCAGCGTCATTCGGAACAAATTGTCCGCCAGGACCCTTTCCAAAGATTACTTTTAAATCCTTGACCATATCAAGTATATCATCACCATTACGGTGGCAAGGCTTCTTCCGGTGATCTGCCTCACCTTTAAAATGCTTATCTTTCTTTCTTACGGGATGCCTGCTCTGAAGAAACCGACGATGCCCCAGGTACACATTCTTCTTACATTTATCCAAATATATACTGTCGGTATCATCTAAACAGTGCGTGCATGCGTGGTATCCCTTGTTTGTCTGTCCTGAAAGGTTACTGAGAGCAGGCCAATCATTGATGGTTACAAACAACAACGCATGTAGGTCAAATTCCTCATGTTCTTTCGCATCCCATGCATGCACACCTTTTCCATTCCACAACTGTAAAAGTTCTTCAATTAATGGCCTTAGGTACACATCAATGTCGTTACCGGATTGCTTGGGGCCTTGGATGAGCACTGGCATCATAATGAACTTCTGCTTCATGCACAACCAACTGAAAGGATTAATGCCATATGCACTTAAACCAAACCATACGTTCCTTGCGTCCTTTGCAAAGTCCTTCCACTTTTTCTCGATTTTTCTCCACTACGATCCGTCAGCGGGTACTCTCAACTTTCCATCTTTCTTACGGTCTTCGTTGTGCCATCGCATCAACTTGGCATGCTCTTTGTTTTGGAACAAACGTTTCAACCGTGGTATTATATGAGCATACCACATCACCTTGATAGGAATATTCTTTCTGGGGCGCTTGCCCTCAACATCACCAGGATCATCGTGGCCGATCTTATAGCGCAATGCACAACATACCGCGATAGAGGATGCAGTCATTAGGGCATGCATGTATCTTCTCCACCTCTAATCCTAGAGGGCAGACAACCTTCTTTGATTCGTATGTACTGTCGGGCAATTCGTTGTCCTTTGATAGCTTGTTCTTTAACATTATCAGTAACTTTTCAAATGCCTTGTCAGATACATCATTCTCTGCTTTCCATTGCAGCAATTCCAGTGTGGTACCCAGCTTTTTCCATTGCAGCAAAACTTGAGTTAAAGTAATTTCGATTATTCTTACAGCCAACACATGGACAATACATAAAACCATCCGCCCGCTTGTTTGCCTCAGCCGCAACCAGAAAAGTATGCACGCCATTAATGAACCGGGGAGAGCATCAATCATCGTACATCCATTGCCGGCTCATCTTCATTACACAACACCGAAAAGACCAAATTAATACAAGTTCATACATAAAGTTCATACACACTTGTTCTCAGAAAACAACATACAAACTCTCTAGCTAAAGCATTTAAATTCAACAACAAATGCGACCAACATCGCAACTAAGATGACAATTGATCCAACAACATAGTGATACCAAGCCTCACTATCAATGGCATATTTTTTAAAATTTTAATCTTCAAGCGCATTGCATCCATCTTGATCTTGTGATCATCGACAACATACAACTCTAGTTTTATCTTCTCTTCTTCAACTCTTTTCAATTTTTCTTTTAAATACTCGTTTTCTTTTTCAACTAAATTTAACTTCTTGACAAGAATATCTATGTCGGTTGGAATTTTCGGTTCACATACCTCCTAGATAAAAATATCTATGTCAACTTGATGGGCGTAACTGTCATAAACATGAAATACAACAAATAGCTATAAAAGAGCGTATATACCACATCTGAATCATAAACCGGACGAGGGCCGACGGGGACGGATATCAAAACCATGCCACTATGTATAAAAAACAACCATATAGGTAAGAAAACTATACAAGTAACTATCTAAATCTTACAAACATGATTTTTTTTTATAAAAAGGATAAGAACAAGAGGCTCACCAAGGTGGTGCCGGCGACGGGACGGTGCGAGCGATCGACGGTGGTTAGGACGGGGACGGAAAGGCACTAAGTAAATCACACCTACACATGCAAAGTAAGAAGTTAATTTGAGCTCAAATTGCATATAAATCAAATAAACTACCACATATAAATACTTCCAAACTAAAACCCATAAATCACTATACTTATAGAGCACTGCAAGAGCTAATCTAGCAATGAGAGAAGAAAGGACAAAGTTGCTAACCTTTGTGAACACTTGGATGGATGGGGTACCTCCAAATCTTGACAAAATTTGGCAAAAAATGAAGGATGAGCTCGGGGAAGCGGGGAAGAACAGAGAGGAGAGGAAAGGGGAAGATCAGAGAGGAGTGTGCTCGGGCTAGCCGAAGGGTTCATATAGGGGACCTTTAGTCCCGGTTCGAGACACAAACCGGGACTAAAGGTGAGCCTATAGTCCCGGTTCGTGCCACGGACCGGGACTAAAGGTGATCGTGGGGCCCCAGGCTGACACCAGCCTTCCATCACCCCTTTAGTCCCGGTTCGTGGCACGAATCGGGACTAATGATGCCCGCCCCGAACCGGGACTAATGGTATCATTAGTGCCGGTTCAAAACCTGACCGGGACTAATGCTATGGACAAAAGGTCTGTGTTCTACTAGTGTTGTTCTACACATTATAGGTAGCCTGTACGCGCTGCCGTGACGTACCATAGGAAAGAGAGACGACCATTTACGTGCACACACCATTGGACGGAGCTGAAGAGGCAGTTTGTGTGTGGGACGACATGATTTTTTGATCCAAAACTTGATGGACATCTGCTTAATTTGAAACCTTGTTGTACTAGACTTAATTTGCATGATATGTAAGGATGATTTGTGCTATTTCCTATCCGAACTTTGATGAATTTCGTCCGGTTTGCATGAATTTCGTCCGGTTGATTTGAGTTGTTGGGCGGATGTATGCGGCTATGGTTGGATGTCGTCCTCCCGCATCCGTGTCCGCGGATTGGTCCCCCTGTTCGTGGAGGAATGCATGTGAAAATTTGTGGATTACCGTTGAAGATGCCCTAAGTGAGTAACCCAAAAGATTATGTGTTTTTTGTTACGACTTGTCGGTAGAGTTGTGTTTATTAGTTAAAAACACTTGAAGTTATCATTGTGTTACCTCATCCCTAAAGATTGTGTATTTGTGAAATGCGCTCACAACATAAACCAACATACACCACAAGATACAATTCAAAGGCCACACATGCATGGCTAACAGAAAAACAGCATCTTTGCTTAATTGGCAAAGAAGAAAGCATATATTCC